>OX453302.1:13327998-14651121 GCA_949710035.1 Crambus lathoniellus | reverse complement strand
ATAATTACTTAATAATAATGATAATTCCAGTATTATAAAATAATTGTTACTTTATTTAACTTTTTGAAATCTTAGCTATAATACTGAATTATTATCACAATAATATTAGTAACAACACAAAATTAAATATATTGTGGGCATAGGAAAATGTGATAGTAAAAAACCACGAGCCCTATAAGTAGCTTTCAGGCGGGATTCGAACCCGCGCCTCCGGGAATCCGGCCCGATGCTCGAACCAACTAAGCTACCGAAAGGCCTACACGACTCGTCGAATTTTGCTATCACTTGTTACGCTGTAGGCCAGCGTTGTTTCATCAATGTGAGGAAACCCTCGCATCCGAAAGAAACATTTTTACAAATGTTTAACAGTCGATTAAGATGAAACAGCCATTAAATAAGATTTTAAATTATTTTTATGCATTCACAATGCAATGAATCACATTTTTCCTATACTTACAAAAATTGCATTGATTCACAATGCAATTTAAAATAATTTAAAATCTTATATTGTGGGCAGTCAAAATAACTGTGCTTTTAGATGCGTTTAAGACCAGTGGGATTTGGGTTTGAGTAGTGTTGTGATAAACAAAACTGAAGTTATTTAGATTGTATGTATAGTATAAATAATAATGGATATTCTAATCACACAAAATAAATATGTCAAATACCAGCCCACATAATAAAACTAAGTATGTACACAACACAACATTTAATTTTATTGTTAATAATACACACAAAACCCATAAAAATAATAAGAAATTACTTTTATTAAACAAATGTTTTCTATGCTTCTGTAGCTTTTTCTTTGCTTATTGTAAATAATGTTGTAAATGTTTAATATGAAAGTAATAAATGTTAGGAAATAACTTAGTCAATTTGAAAAGTGTATTAAAACTTAAGCAAGCACACCGGCAAATATGCAGTCAAAATATTAAATATAAAATAAATATTGGACAGCATCACATACATTGTTGCAATACCAAACTATAGAAGCTTAAGCACTAGCACCTATTATAATAAATTGGAAACAATCACGGGTATTACCACAGATTACTAAATAGTTACTATGTAACAGATAGTTCACTCCGCTAAGTCATTTAAATAAATAGCAACTCTAACTATAACGCAATAAAGTAGAATTCAGCTTGTACGGCGCAGGCAAATTATGAACGGCCACTCGTTGTCGTTGCATCTCTTTCTATCGCATATATTCTAGCTCTTTTGCGGACCTAATTTCTATGCCATACGCCTGCCCGGCAGGCGCGCCTTCCGGACGTACCTAAACTCTGGAGTGACACCCCCCTGGTATTACCACATATACCGATGCGTGGAAATATTGAAAACAAACTCTTCAATATTTACCTGAACGGACATCGAACATGAGACCTCTAGAGATAGTGGCACCTTGAAAACCGGTGTGTATGTCGCAGGGATTTTGTCAAAGTCGTGATATTATAATTCCACTAGTGAAATTATAATTTCACATGATATTATGAATAGACAGTACGAGAAAGTATGCACGCACACGGCTGCGAGCCTCGGAAGTCCTGTAGAACACATGATAGGTTAGAAATTTAAGGCGATCGCGAAGCACAGCGAAGCGATTGCCTTAAATTTCGTGGTTTTTTTTTTTGATACAAAAATACTGTCTATTCATAATTTAACTAGTGGAATTATAATATCACATGAAATTATAATTTCACTAGTGGAATTATAATATCACGACTTTGACAAAATCCCTGCGACATGTACACAGCTCAGCCACAAAGGTTGTTGAATGTAAACTTATTGAGTATACTATTCAAACTAACTAGTCTAGTTTACTATTTTTTTCGATTCAAATACATTGAATGAATTTAAAGACTCAGAACATACATACCAGGAAAACAGTGCATAGCTTACTTTTATATCTTCTGCAACATCAATTATTCAAACTAACTAGTCTAGTTTACTATTTTTTTCGATTCAAATACATTGAATGAATTTAAAGACTCAGAACATACATACCAGGAAAACAGTGCATAACTTACTTTTATATCTTCTGCAACATCATCTATATCGAAAAAATCTACCGCTGATGGACTTTTTTCATTATAATCTGAAAAACAAAAGTTCATCATTTACAGATACATTCAAAGTATAGCCATCCAATGTGAGGTACAAACTGAAAACATCGTAAACAGCATTTTGAATGCATTATTCACTAAAGAGTTAAGCGCCCCACAGATGGATCAGTTTGCCTGTCGGGCAACGGCCTATCAGTACCCTTTAAACGAGTTGATTTTAACTGTCAACATTTACGAAAACTTGGATAAACTGCTCATTTCAGTAAAGCAGTCAAAGGACATGAAATAGAGCAATAGTTTTCGATTATGAATACAGTTTGCCAAACTAATAATAAGGGTACTGACAAACTGTTGGCGAAAGGCCGACTGATCATCTGTTGGCTCCTTTAGGTGATGATGTTTATTAGGTGCTATAATAAAACCAGACTTTTGTATTTTAAGTACCTACTTATTAAATTCTATGGTATCCATTTGAAATAACTATACATCTCAGTAGAATTTACTGAGATGCTTAGTTGTTTCAAATGGTTTACAAACAATTTAAATAACCTTTCTCCTCGTCTTCTTTCGATAATTCTTCTGTCTCCAGCACCTCTGATAGCATGGATCCAAGCCCAAGCCGGTTAAGCGACGAGAGCATCCGCTTAGATTCTCCATCAAGCAGGCCATCGTCTTCAAGCTGACCTCTTTCGTCGATGTTTCCAAACAAAAATCCAGTGAGGTCCAAGCCATAGTGGCCGTGATCGCCAGGATCGTCACTATCACACATGTTTGCAAATAAAGCGAACAGACGTTTGCACTACAATTAGTGCATTTTCTAATTTCTAATCAACTACTGCGGGAAAGCACGTCGTAGGTATTCCAATTTATTTACGAAAAAAATTACAATTTACAATCAAACAAATCAAATCCGCAAGCAAGGCACAAGCAAGGCAAGCTTTTGCCTGTCACTGTCACTGTCAGTGTCATTTACTTTACTTGTCATTTTGATAGGTAGAGAGTGCTGCCAGATGCCCCGCTTGCATCACCCCTAGGTTTGGTCTGGGGTGCGTTCTGTGGCTTCGCTCGAGTCCACTCGAGCGCACTCCGGCGCGCGCTCTAGCCGTTCCGTGTCTTGGTGAAATTTTACTCTGACAGCTGTCAGAGTGTAGTATCACCAGGGGGGCTACCGCGTAACTTTATGGGTATGAACTTCATACGTTTTTGGGAAATTTAAGTCAATTTTTTAAAGAAAATAGTCCTTGTTTTGTGACGTCGGGTATAACGATAACTAGCTAGCAACGTTCAACAGAACAAAGCAGCAAAAATCTATCAGAATAAAGAATTCAAATGACAGTTGAAGCCCATACCCATATCCAGATTTCTTAGCCGGTAGCCCCCCTGTTCTGTGGCTCAGAGTGCAGCAACCAAACAACCATCAAAGCGAATGGTTGTTTTTCACTCTGACAGCTATTTGACGTTTGAACAATGAAAAGTGTCAAAGTTTGAATGACGTCTCGAAATTTTTTTACTTTAACGCCTTTATTACTTCGTCAAAGTCAAAATGTTGCAGAAATAGCTTTAAAACTCGAGCAAAAGTAAAATAATTTCCAACACAAGCGTCGTCAAAAATTTTGAGGTTATAAAAACAACTCGATCGTTCTGTGGCTCGGTTGCAATGCAACTCAAACGGGTGAAACTTTAACCAAACAACCACGCCCAAAACGACGGAACGCAGTCCTGAAATCCCCTCAAAACGCACTGCGCACCGCACCGGATATCCACTCTGGTTTGAGACAAATACCCCAACGAGCTAAAACATTTGAAATATCGTTTTTTTAGGATACTGCTGACAATCACGTCATTAGCGCTAGGTTTTTTTTTAAAGCTGAGTGCTATCATGATCATCAACATTATTTTGTGGGTTGCGACCACACAAATATAATAAAATACACACTTTGATGATGAACAAACCCTCGAATTATACCTCCGAAGTCTTTATTCTAAATATCTTTCCGTAAAAAAATTATAAACAGCAGCTCTAAAAACCTCCCATATTCGGGGGAGACACCCCCAATTTGGCATCACTGTAAACTGGCATTTGAAATGTCAAGCGTAAGTCGCCATTCTGCGAGGTTCTGTCCGAATCTCACGTAGGGAGTATAAAATATATGTTCTGTGGTCCGAATCGTACTTTACAAAGTACACTTTGTTAAGCTGCGTCCAGACTTGTGTCAGTGATGTGCCGTTCCCGGGAATATTGGAAACATTGGGAATATTCCCAGAAGCGTTCCCGGCAATATTCCCAAAAGTGGAAATATTGGGGAAAATTGCTTATAACGTATTTCAATCTTTTTTTGTTTTGTGCTAACCGTTCCATTGGCCAAAATGAGCGATTTTCTGAGAGACCATTTAAAAAAAAAAAGCTTCAAATCGCTTCACTAGATGGCGTTGAATAAGTATGTACATGTCTATGGTATATTTTGGTATGAAACATATTTAAATTAATTACTTTTTAAAAACCCAAAGGAAACTAATAATATATTAAATAAGTACTACTGTGAGGAACGGAAACGAAATAGGTAAATTTAAAGATTTAGGTAAATAAATAACATCTGTCGGACGTTCCGTTTTACGTAAAAAAGGCGTCAAAGTAAAATTTTTAACGTTCCGTTCCTTCTAACTGCATAGGTGGGACAGCGCCATCTAGTGGCTGAGCTTTCAGAAAATCGCCCATTACACAGCAAAATGAATATGCCAAACTTAATATCACTTTTATGGCGAAAGCTTCCAATTTTCCCGGGAATATTCCCAGTAAATTTCCAATGTTTCCGGGAATATTCCCAATACCTACTTAGTAAAACAGATTTTTTTGTAATACTTTTAATAATAATCTTTACTAATATTATAAAGAGCAAAGATCTGATTGTTTGTTTGTTTATTTGCATCGAATAGGCTCCGAAACTACTGGACCAATTTTAAAAATTCTTTCACCATTAGAAAGCTACATTCTTCCCGACTGACATAGGCTATATTTTATCCCGATATTCCCACGGAAACGGGTACTATGCGGGTAAAATAAATCCGCGAGGATCCGCTAGTCATTTATTAAAATAACTTGAATTACAATAGTGTCGTACCATGATGTCGTAATATAATATTAAACTTTTATTAAAAATTACAGCTTGATTAACGTATATTCGCCACATGTGTATTTATTTATTTTATTTTCTATTTATTTACTACATTTCATTATTTGTTTAAAAAGAACAAGATAATAATCAGTCACATAGCAGTCTTATTATTATGGCATATTCACACGGCAAAAAGTCTCAAGACCTTTATCTTTATCGGTCCTGCGTTGCCCGCATCCAGCGGCTTCCCGCGACCTTGACCAGATCGTCGTCGGTCCATCTTGTAGGGGGGCTGCCCACGGAACGTCGTCCGGTTCGCGGTCACCATTCGAGAACCTTTCCGCCCCAACGGCCATCGGTTCTCCGCGCTATGTTGCCACTTCAACTGAGCAATCCTTCGAGCGATGTCGGTCGTTTTAGTTCTCCTGCGATCTCATCATTTCTGATTCGATCGAGCAGGGAAATACCAAGCATCGCTCTCTCCATTGCTCGCTGGGTGACCTCGAGCCTTCTTATGAGACCCATAGTAAAAGACCACGTCTCGCTTCCATAAGTCATAACTGGCAACACACACTGGTCAAAGACCCTTAGTCTTGAGACATTGAGGAATACTATCGGGTATACAGATGAAACTACCATCAGATATATCTCACTCAACTGTAAAGGCTACGAATGATGAAATCCAGTCTTGTCATAAATCATAAATAATTTATTGCTATTGTCGAGAGTCCCTTGTTGAGCAAATTAATCTGCTACTTTCAATGCTACTCAAACACTGGTTTTTTTATTCACTGCAAAACGGAGTCCTTTCCAACTGACTCTAACTTTCCAGGGTGTATTCTTGCCGATAACTGAACATCTGCAACTTCTTGGCCTGAACTCACCATCCAACCTGAATTTTGACGAGTACATCGATTCCATTGCAAAGTGTGCTGCTAAGATAATGGGCGTCTTCTCTAGGGCTCTAAACGGTACTTCACGCCGGACGGACCAACTGCTTTTTATATACAAATCGCAGATTCGTCCGTGCATGGAGTACTGTTGTCATTTATGGAATGGTTCTGCTAAGTATCAGCTAGAACTTCTGGAATCGATTGAAAACCGTCTCAGGAGGTTCATTGGAAACTCAGCGTTGGCTACGGCGCTGGCGGAACTCCAGAATGCCAGTCACCAACCCAAAGTTGCGTGTCTATCGGTATTTTATAGAATACGCTTTTGGGAGTGTGCGAGAGATAACTGCCCGACCTTTTTCTTTCAGCCCATTTCCACCATCGGGGAACCTGACGCTGGCTATCTTATCATTATTATATTGTTGACACTCTACTTATCCGCACCAAGCGCAGTTTCGTTTCTTATGCGAACCCCTAAAGAATGGAATGCGCTGCCTGCTTATGTGATCCCCGATAACTTCAAGCTTGAACACTTCAAGGCCAGAGTGAACAGGCATCCTGGGCAAACATCCAGCATCTTAAACCACATCCTATGATTAAACAAGATTGTGGTCAAATGCCTGCCCAGTTCCATATAAAAAAAGATCTTATCAAATATTCTATTATTAAATATCGAGGCTAGTAATATCTTCACATTGATGAAATAAACGCTGGCCAACAGCTTATAAGAAGTATTAAATAAATTCGATTCGCCCGTCCAAAGGTCATGGGTTCCAGTCCCATCGGAGCTAGTTGTAAGACGGGACGACTCCAAATTTCACGTCTGCACTTGTAGTTTGATAAATCTTTAAGAAGTCAAAAGGTCTTGATTAACATTTTTAGTCACTTGGCATCCGTTAATATTTTCTTCGATGTGATATCTGCTCCTTGATTTCCTTGGCTATGGGGATCTATAATAATCAATGCTGCAAAGTATGTTGGCTTAAGACCGTTACTTTGCTCAGTTAACAAATTAAACTATGTAGTTTAACATTCAGTAGTCTTGTTCTGTGTTTTAATAGAGATTAAGAGAAGTATAAACGCAGGCAAAAACTAGTAAGTAGTTGCGCAACCATGGGAGTAAAAGGAAATATAAATATGACAGAAAATTTTGCCATTCTTGAAATTAAATTAGTCTGGGAACTTTGGGAATATTCCCGGGAACATTGGGAATATTCCCGTAAATTTACAAAGAGTAAATTACTTGGAAATGGGAATATTCCCAGCGGCACATCACTAGTCATGACATCGGACCGGACTCCGTGTCATCGTACAAGACTTGTTACGCTCAATGTGGATGGTCTAGGTTGTGCTGACACGGTCACAAACCATGTACGATGAAATGTTAAACACTCGTAACATTTTGGCGTGTCAGAACACCGTGTCTTTATCATGCATCGCTAGTTTTGTTGGGCATGCGCTGTGGTAATACTGTATCAAAGAGACAATGTATTTTAAAGACACGGTGTTCAGACACGCCAAAATGTTACAATTGTAGACGCATGGTGTCAATCGAACAAGACTGCGTGGCAAGGCACCAGAACTGCTGAGTTCAAAGATGAAATAAAAAAATAAAGATTATAAGTATTTAATACCTACTAGCTGTGCCCCCGACTTCGTCCGCGTGGAATTGATTAAATAACACTAACTTTTTTTTCAAAAAGTGTAAAAAATCATAGCTTTCGAAAAAAGATCTAAGACGAAAAAACAAAAAGTTATCTTTTTTTTTTTGGAAAAAAAAAGATTTTACTGCCGCTTCGCCGGCCGCTGCCTTCGCTCGCTTGGCTCGCGCTGCGTTTTGGTCACAGTTCTAACTTAACCTAACCTAAAACCACTGTTAGGATTTCTTGGGGGGCGGCGGCGGGGGGCTTAGCCCCCCGAGCCCTCTTGGTGGGGGGGCTGCGGCCCCGTCCCCCTGCTCCTCTGTTTTCATCAATTTGAACTGAATTCAGTACCCCGAGTGTAAGTTTTTATGTCAAGCAAACGCAAACTATTTCGAGTACGTATTTATGTCAATTTGTATGAAAACTGCATAAGCGCGCTACTCGCCGCTAGAGGCGCTGATACAGTTTTCATACAAATTGACGTTAATACGCATTCGAAATAGTTTGCGTTTTTTGACATAAAAACTTACACTACGGGCACTGAACTTATAAAGTAAAAAAAAATTTTTTTGAGTCAACAGATCCTAAAAAAAATTTTTTGTTTACATCGGATGTCTCTCAAATACCTTCGGGGACTGAATTCAGAACTTATAAAGTTAAAAAAAAAAATATTTGAGTTAACACATCACAAATTTTTTTTTTACCATTCGATGTCTCTCAAACACCTCCGGGGTTATTAAAAGGGTATCAAAAATTTCGATAGATTTTGGCTACAACGACGCACCGTTTTCGAGATATTGACATTTTTATAAAATAATCATCTTCTGTACTTGTATTTATTCTGTGATGCCGGCACATGTCACGACGTGATCCATTCCTATCCCGTGTCTGTATCTGTGTCATCTGGCGTACTTCGACGCGTGTCATAAACACAAGTGTGGACGTCTCCTTGACACGCGGACAATTGCGAAATCCTTTGATAAAAACCGACTCTCGATGGATCGGCTCGTAACACGTAACATCGATGCGTAACAGCACACAGACCAGCGTCCACACTGCACCTTCGTAACTCCGTACATTGTCCGTACATTTATCTGTGTCTAGCAGTTTCTTCCAGTGTTCGGAATGGATTTGAAGCTTGTAACATTTACGCGAACTTGTTCGCGTGTCAAAAGACGTCCACATTATCCGTTCTGACACGCGTGTCTGACACGGTACGGGGTAATGTTCGGTGAAATGTTACAAGTCTGGACGCAGCTTAACAGTTTTCCTAAAAAAAACCACAATATTTTTATGGATATGATCCTTAAGCCCCCAGTACACGATGGCCGATCATGGTCGGCGACCATGACCAATACATCGTACATTGACACTTTTGAAAGAACCTTTTTAAACTTGTTCGTTCAAAAGTGTCAATGTACGATGTATTGGTCATGGTCGCCGACCATGATCGGCCATCGTGTACTGGGGGCTTTAGAATAAAATGTATAGTGCGCCAAGCTTGTCTGTTCCGGTGATTATCTTTGGAACTAAAACAGTTTTCATACGACAGTCCATTTTGACAGCTAATTTCGTATTACAAGTGGCTCTTCTGTCACGGTCACGGCCGTCACCGGAACAGAAAAGCTTGTGGCACTGTAAGTAAACTTACTGTTTTTTTGCTTTAACACCCATTCATCGTACCTATTAATTTATCGTACCTATTAGTGGCTCCCCGCGGTTTTACCCGCGTGGTGCCCGTTCTCGTAGGAATATCGGGATAAAATATATAGCCCACTCTTGACTCTTCACTCAGGAAGAATGTAGCTTTTTAATGGTACAAGAAACTGACTTCATCCAACAAACTAAAAATCAAATCTATCTTCTTAAATGACTGCCCCAAAAAAAGAGTGTTACTAAATCCCGGCGAAAGAGCTAAAGGGATCTGGAAGAAATTTGATACAACGATGTTATTTTGATCTAGATTAGCATAGCTTAAAGGTTAAGTACCTACTAGCTACTTTTTATCCCGTGAAAATATCTCATCTTCCCGGTGGGAAACGTCGCGTCGCCGTCGTCTAGCTAAAGAGTAAAATAATTAAAGGGAAAAGATCGCCTACGCGCGGCAATTTTTTGAAACATCGAATTGAAAGTCCATCAGCGTCTCTGGTAGACAGTGCGAGAACTAATTTCATACTACATACCTACTCTCGTATAGTTATACTATATTGAATGGAGCGTATTTTCCGGATACGAACTATTTTGTATAGCAAGCTTGTTTATTAAAAATAAAACAGGTTTACTTTTAAAAAAGTTCATAAACAAGAAATACGCTCTATTCAATAATTAAAATACTTAAGAAACGAACTTAATTAAATTAAATTGAAACAGCAGAATCTTGCTTTATTTATTATTTATAGATTTGTAAGGGATATCACAAGTAAGTATAACAAATTGAATATTTACATACATAACACCCAGTCACAGGCAAAACGCTTAGTTGTTTACAAACATGTCATACGTTGGCAGAGGTTATATTATGCTAGTTACTTACCAGGATTACACAGGAACGGCACTATTTCGATTTTCTTAAACCACAAACATCACACAAAGCGTCTTTATCGCATCAGAGAGTAGAATATCACCACACTAGCCAGATGATAACAATCACTCAGTGATCTTGATAACGGCAGAGGAATTATCTCAACTCGACGTAAGATTACAATACAAGAAACGAACTCAAAACATGCGCACTAGCCGGCCGCCATTACACGTGACGTTTTCTCTGCTAATAGAGACATCTATGGCAACCTTGAAAACTATTTGTTGTAAAAGTTCAAGTTAAGCTTCAGAGATGGCGCTACTTTCTTTGTCTGTTTGCTGTGTTCTAAGTGTGCCCCCCCTGCGTCTAGCTCACATCGCGTGACCGTGAAAGCTGGTATTGTAAAAAGATTCCAACGGATTGAGAACCTCCTCCTTTTTGAAGTCGGTTAATAAGTGAAAAGCGAAACAGGTGTATGTACATCAGGTGCAAATTGACTGTCCAAATGATACAGTTAAATTGATTACAGTGTAATTACAGGGAAAATTGCATTGTGAATGCGTAAAATTAATTCAAAATCTTTAACTTTAAGGCTATGACATTAAATACGCTATATAATAATTCATCTTTATGCTGGAACTGGTTCTCTAGATTGAATAAGTAGGTAGGTACCAACACTAATTATTTGAACAAATATCTACCTAAATTAGCAAAATAACCACTTCAACTTTAATGTTTCAGCTGCCCAAAATTACACAGTTAATGTCCTAATAATGTCATAGCCATTAGAATCAATCAGCAGCACTAACGCCCGAATTCTCGTACGCAAATCATCTTTGGGGGCGTCTCAAACATCATGGCATCTCTTTCATACGTTTGACATTTAAAGTGACAGGGCGATGTGTGAGACGCTCCCAACCCAAAGATAAGTAGCGTACGAGTATTCGGGCATAAACTACCTATTTAAACTTGCACACTTTGTATGCAACATCCTTGACTTCGCTGTAGCACAGGCGGTAGTGTAGACTGTTGCAGTAATACGCGGCTCACTTAATTTTGTTTCGTGCTGTAAGCTGGTAAGTACACAGAAGTACGTAGGTACATTACCATGGGAACCCTGACGCCTGCTGTTCGACGCTATTTGTGACCCGAATGTGAATAAGATACCGATTCGAACTACAAGTCAGGTACTTACTACTAAGACGTAGGTACTAATTTGGAAAAAACTAGGTAGGGGAAAGTTGGATAATACCGAGCCCCTAAAGACTTGCACCTATAATTAGGAAACTGTTTGATATTACAAGAAACAAAATTGAGTAATTAGTTGGACATTTATACAGGTACGCATATACCACAATAACCAAAACTTTCAAAATTTAAACAAAAAATGTAATTATTGTCAATTTCCAAAAAAAAATTAAGACGCGAAACAATTATTAATTATTGTCAAACTGGTCTGATAATATCGTGCCCACATTAATTGCACACAAATGGGTTAGTAATAAAAGTAAAAATAAAAAAATGAATACCATTCTAAATAATTTTCTTGCGTGAAGATAAGGAGAAATTAACCACCTCAGTCCAATGGTCTCCTATGGGACATAGAGAGACACCTAGAAAATCGTCTCTGAAACATTGATTATGCTATCAATTTGCCATTAAATCAGTATATTATATTAGTATCACGCAATAGATAAAACATCATCTTTAACAAAAATTTATGTAAGAATGCTAAGCGCGGAATTATCAAACTTGATGATTTTAACCGCCTCTGTGGTCTAGTGGTTCACACCACCGATTTCAGACCAAGAGGTCCCGGGTTCGATTCCCAGTGGGGGTACATATTGTATTCGGTTTGGTTAGTGGTAGGACTTGTTCTTAGTCCGCCTGGCTAGCTACTACCATCTTATCTAAGTCTGACGCCATAACAATGATGTTTTCAGCATTATTGTGTTCCGGCAGTTAGAGATAAGATAGCCAGTTCCTCAGTGATTGAGGGTTCCGGGAGTAGTGCGCTTCCATCTTCAGCCTTATCACCACTTAACATCAGGTGTGATGAAAGCTAAGTGCTACCCCGTTGTGGATAAAAAAATATCTAATCTCCGTCATCGCGCGGACCGTAATGGCGGTGAGTGGGGAAGGGTGTGGGCTTCGATGTATGTATACGCACTGCATCGCAGAACTAGTGGATAATTTTTGAATTATGCTGACGCGCGGAATTATCAACCGCGCGGCATTATCCAACTCTCCCATATGGTATATTATTATTTATCACATACACCCATACACGACAAAATACTAAAAAGTATGTTTCTTATATTTACCCCACCGGGATTCGAACCCAAGATGTTAAAAATAGCGGCACCTTGTGACCCAGTGAGTACACCAATTACGAAGTTCGGCTAATGTTTGACAGTAGCGCAAGGACTGTCCGTCCATTACACCCACCTATTCTAGACGTAAACTTATAATATGATTCACAGCATCGAGACAGCAGCCGCAGCGTCCGCAACACGCATTCCATTACGTAACAATTAGTGGTTGACACCAAAAAAAAATGGCCGTTGAGAGTTTTACGAGTTTACGACGTGCTACGGCGGAGCTCGTAGCGATGTCGTAGCCATTCTGTACGTTCTCTAATTTCTTTCTGTAATTTCTGCTATAAACTTAAAATTGATTATACTGTAAGTTTCTTATTCTTGAGTTAATTACTTTATCATTGAAATAAATAAACAAATATTGGACACCATCACAATATATCGCTCGAACCCCAAGCTAAGGAATTTGGAAACAAATAGCTACGGTATATTATTATTAATCACATACACCCAGACATTTCAAAATATCAAAAAGTATGTTTTCTATACAGGAAATTTTTTTGACCAGTGCACAAATTTTTAGGATCAACTCAGAATCGGTAAGTGAACAACTTTCTCCTAGAAACATGGGTCGAAAAATGACAAAAATTTTTGGACTTCCCATACTAAATCGATCACGTGATCAGTCCGATTTGTATGAAGAGTCAAAAAAATTTTGATATATTTCGACCTATGTTTCTAGGAGAAAGTTGTTCACTTACCGATTCTGAGGCGATCTTAAAAATTTGTGCACTGATTAAAAATTTACCCTGTATTTACCCCTCCGGGAATCGAACCCAAGATCTTAGAAATAGCGGCACCTTGTAACCCAGTGAGTACACCAACCACAAAGTTCGTCTAATATTTGACATTAGCGCAAAGACTGTCCGTCCATGACACCAATATGGCCGTTGAGAGTTCTACGACGTGCTACGAGCGTACGACGACGCCGACGTAGAACTCGTAGCGATGTCGTAGCCATTTTGTGCGTTCTCTTGAATTTCTGATATTTACTTAAAAGTGATTATTCTGTAAATTTCTTATTATTCTTCAGTTACTTGATTATTGAAATAAATAAATAAATATTGGACACCATCACTTACATTGCTTGAACACCAAGCTATAAGAGACGCCCACAGAACATTAGAAAGGTGATGCCCCTGTGTTATGGCAATTAGAATTTGGAAACAAGTAAGGGTCTATTATTATTTATTACATACAACCAGACACGACAAAATATCAAAAAGTATGTTTTCTATATGATTATTATGATTCCCGGAAGGGCAACCCTCCGAGGATCGAACCCAAGATGTTAGAAATAGCGGCACCTTGTGACCCAGTGAGTACACCAAGCACGAAGTTCGTCTAATGTTTGACATCAGCGCATGGACTGTCCGTCCATTACACTCACCTATGCATATGATTCACAGCATCCAGACAGCAGCCGTAGCGTCCGCAACACGCATTCCATTACGTCACAATTAGTGGTTGACACCAATATGGCCGTTGAGAGTTCTACGACGTGCTACGAGCGTGCGACGGCGGAGCTCGTAGCGATATCGTAGCCATCCTGTATGTTCTCTTGAATTTCTGCTATAAACTTAAAAATTGATTATACTGCTAGTTTCTTATTGTTCTTGGGTTACTGGATCATTGAAATTAATAAATAAATAATTATTGAACACCATCACATACATTGCTTGAACCCCAAGCTAAGTAGCGCCCCTGTGTTATGGCAATTTGAATTTGGAAACAACGACGGGGTGTTATTATCAAAAAGTAGTTTTACTATTTTTACCCATCCGGGAATCGAATCAAGTACCTCAGACATAGCGGCACCCTGTGAACCGGTAAGTACACCAACCACGAAGGTCGTCTAATGTGCAAGGATTGTCTGTCTATTATAATTTCGTTCGAGAGTAACCCGCCACCTATTCTAAACATAAATCCATATGATTTGATTCACAGCATTCAGACAGCAGCCGCAGCGTCCGCAACACGCTTTCCATGACAAGATTCAAGATTCAAGATTCAAATTTGTTTATTCAATTTAGATTGTTATTTACAATACTTGTGAACGTCATAGAAGCTACGCCATCGGTTCGCAAATCCTACAGCGGGAGGCCTTGGAGACTTTGACATATTGTCACAATAAGTGGTTGACACTAATATCACAGATTACTAAATAGTTTAATTACGTACTAACATGGCCGTCGAGTGTTCAACGAAGAGCTACCAAGTGCTACGGCCGATCACCTGTAGTAGCAAGCTACAGATACGGCGTAGAGCTCGTAGCGATGTAGTAGCGATACATTTTCTAATTTTGTACTTTCTCTTGTATTTCGGCTAAGTTTAACAAGATTTATTGTTGGTAACTACTGTGAGTTTCTAAATCAGTTACTTCATCATTGTAATGTAATCACTATCTCTGTCCACCCCTTATAAGCGTGGGTGGTAGCTCCACGTAATGCCACCGTCCGTGTAGGTAATTTTTTATTGTCTGTTTTAATTTTAGAAAATAAAAGTACTCCACCAATTTACCTAAGTTGAACTTTATGAAAATTTCTGAGGTGTAGGTATGTTATATGTTTACTTTTGTGTGACTTTATTTAATAGGTACCTTTTGAGCTATCGCATGCAAGCCTACAAATAATTTAAATTCCTATAATTTTTTCGATAAGTATATGTTATCAAACCAATGTTAATGTAACATTTGACTCTTTAATCAAAACGTCACAAAAATGTTACTCAGACTCCAAGTGAAAAGGTACTAAATCATTCAAGACGCTATTTTTGTAGACCGAATACCAAAAACTCGAATTCGAGTGGTCACAAATCATGGGATTCCGAAAGATAGATTGAGGCGATTTGTCCACACCGCACCGACCACCACCGAAATGAAGCGAAAGCGACGTCTATGGATTGCTCTTAAAGTAAAAAGATTTTGAAGCACGCGATATTAGTTTAAAATTTATGAGACTGAACTATCTTTGATTGCATCGCTGATCTCGAGATGATGTAGAGATTTTTGGTTTAAGAGAAAGGTTTAAATAAATAATAAATAAATATTGGACACCATCACATACATTGTTCGTATTATGGAAATTGGAAACAACGACGGGTATTGCCACATACACCCAGGGACCGTACTCTGAAACGCACATCCGAAACTTCGGTTAGCCCCGTCCCTTTCACTCAATTCTGTCATGACTCGAGCGTGCGAGGGACGGGTATAACGAAGTTTCGGGTTTTGCGTTTCAGAGTAGGCCCTCTGAGGGCGACGAAATATTGAAAAGTTCGTTCTCAATATTTACCCGACCGGGGATCGAACCCGGGACCTCCAGAGATAGCGGCACCTTGAAACCGGTGCGTACACCACTTGGCCACGGCGGTCGTCAAAGGTTTGTAGTCTTACTTTAGTAAGAACATCCAAAAAGAAGTCTTAGGTCGTAGAATAAATTATCGACGGACTATTTATAATATAAACTTTTGAGACGCATGAATGCTTACGTATTTTTGTATGTCATTGTTCAGAATCCTGTTACACCAAAGAATATATACACTGTTACACACTATTAAAGTTTGTAGTGCGACAAGTATGTTTGGCACCCGGTCGAAATAAGTCAGTCAGCCTATTGGCTGACTGACTTATTTTCGGGTTCGACATTAACAGGAGCGCTAATATTTTAGCGCTCCTGTTAATGTCATCCACGCGAACTATAAATATCTACCTTTTTTACTCGACTGCAAGAGAAGGAGGGTTATGTTTTTCAAGAATATGTATGTTTGTTTGTATGTCTGTATGTAGATTTCTATGTTCCCTACTACGGCCTAAACGGTTCGAAGGATTTTAACGAATGATTGTTTTTCCCTCTTTAGTGTTTTGTTTTTGCAGTCGGGTTTTTTGTTTTTCAATAGGTAATCATGTTTTTCAGTTCGTATTTTCCAACAGTTCAACACAATCCTCTCATAGTAGTAGAATTTCCTTTAAAGTAAGACTTTATATTGGTAGTCTAAGCATTCGAAAGCACCTGCAAATATAAATACAGCTCTCAGATGTTACGAGAGAGGTTTCGGTTAGCAGACGTGCTTGCAATCAGATTAGTCAATGTCTAAATGTAGTCTAACACAGCTGCTCTAGCATTTAGTCAGACAGAATTCTGAAGAAAAACATGTTTATATTTTTTATTGCATCCTTACCACAGCTACTATTCGCTTTCGTTCAAAATAATTATAATCTGAATAGCTTTCTGCCCGCAGCTTCGCCCGCGTGGCGTAGGTACACGATGTTATCCCGCGGGTGTGATATTTTTCCGGGATAAAAAGTAAGTAGCTTATGTAACTCTCCAGCTCCTAAACTATCCCCAAATCACAAATCACTTAGACCCGTTGCTCCGTTTTGACGTGAAAGACGGACAAACAAACAAACAAATAAACAAACACACTTTCACATTTATATAAAAGTATAGACTACCTATAATGCGATTTAGGATTTGGTACGTTACATGTCCAGTATGTCCGTATCGTGTTTGCGATAAAATCGTACAAGCAATAGTGAGACTTTTATTAAACATTTTGTTAGGATTAGGTTGATGATAAGCAAAATACAAACCAGTGCCCGTAGTGTAAGTTTTTATGTCAAAAAACGCAAACTATTTCGATACCGTATTTATGTCAATTTGTATGAAAACTTTATCAGCGCCTCTAGCGGGGAGTAGTGCGCTTTTACAGTAAATACGTAATCGAAATAGTTTGCGTTTGCTTGACATAAAAACTTACACTAGGGGTACAGGGCCTGTAGCCAAAGTAACATCGTTATGTGGCGAAACGACAAATATATTCGCTATCGTCTTTATGCTCCAATCAACTTGCGGCAAGACCACGTGATTTAGCGCAGCTTATACCAATCCGCCAATCCTATACCTTGAATTTCTTTCGAACTTCGTTATCGTTTTTGAATTGTTACTTTGGCTAAGGCCCCAACTCTGCCAATAGTAGCTCCAGAGTATTAAAAACATCAATCCTCTTTACCTAATGATTACCAAAATACCTATTATGCTATGTTAGTCGGGTTAACACACACATACAGACTGCGAGAGAGCACACCCCAAACTAGTTTGTCTGATCCGATTAGAACTGTTGAGCCTGCGTTTATTGTTCGTTAAATTGTTTCGGCATGCTCCATCGGCCCATTTGTGTTAAAGTTGGAAAAGCATGTGAAACTGAAACAGATGATTTTTTTTTTTATTTATTTAATATAAGTACAATGTAAAACATACAATTTAAAACAACAGTGACTAAAACCCGATTAGGTTTGTCCAGTCACTGCGTATTTGTCATATTAGATAGTTAATTAAGGTATACAACTAAGCAGTATGAAAAAAGTATACAATTTGCTTCATTCTTATGCAATTAAAAAAAAGTAAAAGAAATCCTTTAAGATCTAAAGAAAAAGAAAATATAGTTATTACAATATTTAATCGTCCTGTCAAGTTAGACCCTATCGAAGAACACCAATGGTTTGCGTAAGTAATTCTGATTAGTAAGATTTGTTAATTTATTTTAATTTTTAGTTTTTTGCATTCACAATGCAATTTTTATTACAGAAAAATGGAAAATGAAGTATTTAGAAAAAATCGACCCGTCTCACAACTAGCTCCGATGGGACTCGAACCCACGACCTTTCGCTTTCTGGGCGACTGCTCTAACCACTGAGCTACGGAGTCAGAGGAGTGGTTAGAGCAGTCGCCCAGAAAGCGAAAGGTCGTGGGTTCGAGTCCCATCGGAGCTAGTTGTGAGACGGGTCGATTTTTTCTAAATACTTCATTTTCCATTTTTCTGTAAGATTTGTTAATAATAATAAATAGATAAAAAAAAAACAAGTAAGGTAAGGTCCAACTGGCAGGTACGCAGGTACAATGCTGTTCACTCGCGTCGCGCGCGCATCTATCAACCGAGGAGTGCTCGATCGAGTGAATCACAGAATAAAGAGCGAATGGCCACGGTCGACGCGCGTGCACAGGATGATGTTAAGAAAAAGCTGACCATTGATTGAATAGGTAGGATAAATTCTAAGGCAAATTTTTGGTAGAAAAATAAATTTTGAGTTTTTGCTTCGAACTTTTGTGATTGTGATCATCCAGAATAACCCGTAATTCTTTTGGTAAATAGGGAAGATGCAATTTTAATATTTATGAAAGTTTTATGATTAAAATGTTAAAAAAACATAAATGAAGGGCTACTGCAACGTTTTTATTTTACATTTATTTTGATTTTTAATAATATTACAAATTAAAAATGACGTGTAACGGAACGCATTTCAAAACACCAATCAGCGTTTAGTGACGTCACTCCTGTTATGAAGACTTATTTGAGGTTATGTTATCATTAGAAAAGTGAATAAATTATCGTGAATTTAATTACGCTTTTTTATAAAAATGGAAGTTGGGTTTGTCAAAGCAGACTCCAGAAATTTACCTAGAGTTACTGTCGACATGGTTGTCACATTTTTGTGTCACATGTCACAAAGCCACCGACCGACGAACAAGTACGATACAAACAAACCTGTGACAGACAGGAATGACGTCATCGGAACTATAGGTCCGTTTTCGCGCGAAAATGTCAACTGTCAATTTAAAACCGCATTTTTTCCGTTAAATTACAATGTTTTGATTTTTTTATATCTTTGTGGCCTATTCTACATGAAATTCTTTATAATGAAAACAAAACTAAAAATATTGCATGTTCCCTATTGTTAATTATCGCAGGAAGAAGACAAGTAAATCTTCTCTTTCCGTAAAAGTTATTTGAACGTACCTTGAGAAGTTTCTTCTGCGTAATCTGTCTTGTTTGTATACTATGACTAACTTTCGGCAAGGTAGCAACGTTATCGAGTTGTTCAGTTAGAATTGCATAACTCACTTTGTCATGAACCGACATGACCTTGCAGTACCTAAAGAGTTCGTCGTACCTATCCTTGTAAATATTTTTTACTTTCTTACTAACTATGAGCTTTAATATTCGTAATTGTAGATTATAAATTTTATCTAAATAGGTTTTGAAGGAGCGTCCATAGCTTGAAATTCCATATGAAATTATAGGATCTACCAGAGTTTTGTACAGGATTAACAGAACTTGGAACGGTATCTTATTTTTGATTATGGCAAATTTAGCTAACAGAGCACGAAGTTTTTGGCACACAGATTCGATATGAGGACCCCAGTTGTGACGGTTGTCAATTGTTAGGCCTAAATATTTTTGCTGTTGCACCTTGTTGTTGGTTTACATTGACAAGATGATACTTTGTTGTGCATGCAATCGTGATTATGTATTACTACAGAGACGTCATGGTTTGTATAATTGTGACTTGAATGTATGTGCAAGAGTTGCGTTTTTTGCCCGTTTAGTACTAGTCTCATATCATGTGACCATTCGCTTAGCAGTGACAAATCATGCTGAAGATGATTTTGCGCAATACGTATGTCACGGTCTGCCGCTATTAAACATGTATCGTCCGCAAACTGGTACACTGTGCACTTCTTAATTATGTTGTTGATGTCGTTAACATATGCTAAATAGTGTAAAGGACCAAGGACCGTTCCTTGAGCGGTTCCTTCAGTGACTTTTTTGGTGTCACTATATGTGTCAGCAACTTTGACCTGAAAGGTACGGTTTTTAAGGTAGTCGGAACTCCACTCAAGCAATGGACCCCTTATTCCTGTCATCTCGAGCTTTTCCAGTAAGGTACTATGACGCAGCGTATCAAAGGCTTTGCTGTAATCTACAAAAACTATAAGTACATGTTTTCTGTCATTTAAGTAGGAGTTGATATCATCAGTGAACTTAGACAGAAGTAACGTTGTGCTTTTCTTTGGTTGAAAACCATATTGGTTAGGTGACAGTATATTGTTATCGTGGTAGAACTCTTGGATTTGGTCACTAATAAACTTTTCAGTTATTTTATCTATTATAGGCAATATCGAAATTGGTCTATAATTAGAGTAATCGCCATGACTACCTTGCTTGTATATAGGACGTATAACACTTTTCTTAAGATCATCAGGGTACCTAGAACTATTTACGCTATTGTTGATTAATTTAACTAAAGGAATAACATTTTTTTTTGCCAAACCTATAATATCTATTGGCCTAATGCCATCTATACCAGGTGATTTTTTGCTATTAAACGATTTAATTACTTTGTGTATATTTTCTACTGTGGCAGGCTTAAAACGAATAGACACTTCAGCTGGCTTTTTGTAACTACTTGGGTTTAATATTGGCTGAGTACAGTTGGGCAGGATATCACTAACGTTTTTCTGAAAAGTCAATGCAAAGTTATCCGCTATCTGCTTATTAGTTATATTATTTTTATGGAATGATTTTGTTAACATTTCATCAACTGATTTTGATATTTTACCCGTCAAGGAATTTAGTAACTGCCACAGTTTTCTAATATCACCCTTACACTCATAAATGTAGCGTTTTATGTATTTATTTCTAGTATTAGTAACGATTTTGTTTGTTCTATTACGCATTTTCTTATATTCCAAAGCAAATAACATATTACTGGGTTCCTTCATCCATTTCGTATATAGTGTATCTCTTTTTAAACATAAGTTGTTAATATAATCATTTACCCATGGTTCCCTATACCTATTACAGTTTTTCTTTGATATCTCGTACGAGGAAGCGTCGTAACAATCTATAAACTTATTTTGTAACTTTTCGTATATATTTATTGGACAATCTAATTTATCAATTTCGGCCCAGTCAGCTTTTTCCAACTCACAATATAATTTTTTATTATCAATTCTTTTCATGACTTTAGGCACCGCCTGTATAACCGACGACGGCGGAAAAACACACGACAGCACAATCATACGATGGTCGGCCAGTGTAGTGCCGAGCGCCGCCGAGTACAGATCTTGTCTGCTGGATCGCACAAATATGTGATCGATGCAAGATTTAGTAGTTACTCCTAAACGAATTTCCACTCTTGTATATTGTGTGATCCCGCAGGCCAGACCATGGCCGCTCATTGCATCCAAGTACTCAGAAGGTATGCTATCTTTACATTTAATGTTAATGTTAGTGTCCCCAATAAGTATGAAGTTATCTAGTGACGCATATCTCCCCACAGTGTTATTGAGTTCATTTAAGAAAATTCGTTTATTATTCTTGCGATCTGGTGGTCGGTACAGTGCACACAAAGTATAGTTACAGCCATAAGAAGTAGATAATGTGCCCAAGAGTGCTTCAAAACTAAATGTTTTGGATTCAATGATTTTAAATGAGTGTTTATTGTTAACATATATTATAATACCTCCGCCTTTGCGCTTCGGTCTTAACTTTGTGTGAGCTGTGTAGCCATCAATATCGAACAGTGAAATAAGATGTGGAGAGATACCCGCTTCTGTGACTATAATTGCGTCGATTAGGTTTTTATAGATTTCTATGCATTGTAACAAGGCCGAAAAATTTTTTATTAGTGTTCTTATATTTAAATGTATACAGGTGATTTTTTTATGTTCAGGTATAACATGAAAAAATTCTTTTAGGTTTATACAGTCTTTTAGTTCAGTTATGTTTTCGTTTATGTCACAATCCATTATAAAAGAGGAGGGAAAACAAAACTAGGTAGGTAATTAATGAACTCACAATAGTAACTTTTTAATGTCACTTTCACCTCTAATAATAAATACCTTTGCTTGTGGTTCCTTACGTGCACGAATTAGACCATCTTTAAACCAGATATATTTGAAGGAAGATGATAGATCTTGTTTCGCTTTCCATAGTAGTGCCTTGTTGTAAGGGGAAAGAACTTCCCTAACGTAGATCTTAGCATCCACAGCACACGCGGAATCTATGTCCTTAAGTGAAAGTGACTGCTCTTTTGCTCGCAATAACCACCAATTACGCTGGCCTTCCTCAAGCGAAATTATCAATGATCCACATTGACCAGCACGTTGGCGCCATCGCTTTACTTCGTTAACAGGTACATCGCCTACCTTCAGCTTTTGCGCTATAGTTTTTACCAGCTCCATCGGGACTTCATTCTCCTTTAATGGTATACCGGCTATTTCAATACTATTACATAGCCGCGCTTGTTCGAGCTCATGAACACGCTGTTGAAGGGCGCCTAGCTGTGTCTCTAAATGTGAATTTGCGTTAGATAGGTGCACATTTTTCTTTTCCAAATCTTTGACCTTTTCCTGAAAAACCTCCATAAATTCGCTGAAATCATCAATTTTATCACTCAGGAATGTCAGTGAATCTGTAATTGAACTCAATTCCTTTTGAATCGCCTTTGCCACAATTTTTTCTACTCCAGCCAACAGCTTTTTTATAGTCGCGTTGTCCAGATTTAAATCCTCTATTTCTTCATCTTCTTCAGAATCATCAGGTATTATTAGTGAACCCCGCTTTGACATGGTTGTTAGGCATTCTTGACAGGACCAATCTAAGTTATCTGCAGAGCGAACTGCGGCGATTTGCTTGCTTGTAAGATTAGCACATTCCACAGTACAGTGAAAAAATTTACCGCATTTTTTACACTCTAAGCCTGGAGTTTTCTTTAGAATGTTTTTATTACACTTAGAACATTTTGCCATAATGACGGTAGAATGAACTTAGTGTGATTAAAAATAGTACACGACTGCTTCGTTAAAAATACGAACGACGAGAGTCAATAACTTATTGAAACATAGTAGTAGGTACGTACTTAATTAATGCATATATATTATGCATCTGTTATTGATGTAGTGATTAAACGTAATCAACAAAGTAGGTAACTTGATTATTTATTTATTAAGAACATAGATATTTAAACAAACTAGAAATATTTAAAGTTGACAAATATTATGTGAGAGACTGGCCTCTAAGGAGGCCCTGTGTGACAGATACTCATGGATACCTTACAGCCAGCTTTGAGGTTATGTCAGACTCTTACTGACTAAACACCACCTGAAATCAGCTGTTACCGGAAAGTAATTCAGCTTATCTAAGGCGACCACGCCCCTGGAGAGGGGTGGCCAGACACAGGCCTCAAGCAAGCAAGCAGCTTGGTGGCTTGCTAAACCATCAAAATCGTAGATGCGCAATTGCGCACTCACTAACCATGGGGAAAATCGGTGGCGGGTAACTCGGATGCCAATAGGTAATAAGATACGATTAGCTACGATTCCTAAGACGAAATTGAAAACATATGTATGTGTTTTATTAGGTCTTTATCTATGTTTACCGCGAATGCTTAAGTCACAATTTTATTAGGTATATACAAACACTATTTACTTACAGTAAATAAAGTGGTCAAGGACTTTTTGGTCACGACACGACTAAAATATTTAAAGTTTTTTTTAATGCTTACATGCAACGAAACCAATAATTTTACTAATTAAGTAAGTTCCTACCTGCTGATAGTTTACCTACCCTTTTTATCATAATTCAGTATTGTATCAAGCATTTGATGAACTGAAAACATAAAAGTTGTGAGGTTATCAAAGAATATAAGAGCAATGAGCGGCAATTTCATAGGTAAAGACCTGATTTAGGTTTGGTAGTTCAATGGTCAATTAGTACAGTACAAAGCGAAGTTGTCAACAACAGAGAAACATTTTAAAAATAAACGCTGCGCACAATAGTCACGACATGTCCGTTATAGAAAAAGGAAATAAAAAATACTGTATTGTTTTCTACAAAATCTTTTTTGTGAACAAATTGGACATTCTCAAATATTTTTATGAGGACTGCATTTTATATTTATAGCATTAATAAGAAAAAAATTATTAACTTAGTTATCTTATCAATTAAAACGATTTTAGACACACGAAAATCCCGAAAATATACAAAATATACTTAGGTATGAAGCAAATGAAACCAGAAAGTTCCACAGCCATGGTTATCGTAAGATAAAAAACCTAAAGTAAAAATACAAATCAATATAAAAAATCGTCTGTTCCGAACTGTTTACATAGTTATCTCTTATTTGATTAAACTTACCTGCACAATACTGGATACAGATTTATTTTATGCAGCACAATTCATATATTGAGGTAATGAATTAACTAATATGTTATTACATTATTATTACATTACGGTTGTTATACACTTATAGAATTTTGAAAGACTGCTGAATATTGAAGAGTGTGACATTCAAGGCATTCAAGTAATTACTTTTCAGAACATCGTATAAATTTGACAGATAGTTTCTTATTTCTTAAAGGAGGCTATAAAATACATAGAATAAAAATACCTATAGCATAACGTTAAGGAGGTTGCAACAACAACGTTACAGGTATTTACCAGATTACTGATCAAACTACGCCTTCGCTTTTTCTGTTTTTAAACTCTACGTGGAATAATTTCAGCAGTCGAAATAAAAAATGATTTTTTAAACGATTGAGAACCCATCTCAATCGGTTTAACCCGTATGTAGAATAAAATGAATACCAATAAAAGCATTAGTAGTAAATGCAATTTTTTTTGTATATTTTCTGTAAATTGCATGTGTGGCAAAAAAACGTTTTATCTACTTAAGTCTGCATACATCTATCTATCATTTTTACTTCTGTTGACACAAGGCTGTTGGGCAAAAATCGAGCTTCCAAAAATATAGACAGAGATTTAGCAGTAATCATTAATTAACAAGTAGGTACCAGGTAAACTTCTGATCGTTAGGTATATAACATGGTAAATGTACACCAGAATTTATTATTTTTCTATCTAAACGTTATTTTCCTGATACACTTACCTATTCATTAGCTCACGGAATTCCTCAGAGATTGATTGAATGTAAGTAGGTATGGAGCGTCGGCCATGTTTGGAGAATTAATATTCTACCTATATGTTATTATATTAATTATTAATGAACTACAGGGAAAAAAGAAACGTTTCAGCTACGTTATGTTTTTCGTCTATTTTAAATTTCTTTGGTTATTATACTTACGGTTTGCAAAAGCTATTTTGTAAAATTCTTATGTGCGTAAGTAAGTTTGTACTAGATTTTCATGTCACACCGTATAATAAGTCATTAAGCGAACTTTGGGCTTTCCGTTGTGTTTTAGCCATGACAATTGGCATCATTTATTTTCTTAAGTTTATACAGGATAATTTTTTTATCAGTGCACAAATTTTTAGGATCGACTCAGAATCGGTAAGTGAACAACTTTCTCCTAGAAACATAGGTCGAAATATGACAAATTTTTTTTGACCTTTCATACAAATCAGACTGATCACGTGATCAAATTAGTATGGGAAGTCTAAAAATTTTTGTCGTATTTCGACCCATGTTTCTAGGAGAAAGATGTTTACTTACCGATTCTGAGTCGATCCTAAAAATTTGTGCACTGATAAAAAAAATATCCTGTATATAAGCTAAAGTAGCATATATATTTACTGTGGTATTAGGAATATCTTAGCATCGCCGCACACTAGCTACACGCAACAGCCACAATTAAACGCCGCCACTTAAGGCTAGAAGCAGCTACATGAAGCGCCCCGACAGACACTTGTGGCCGGCTGGGAGAAGACAATTGCGGTCGGTGGCCACTATTATTTTCATTTGCTTGCAGTATTCTCATACGGCGTTACTGGACGGTGGCGGCCATAAGAAACGAGTGGCGACGATTTGTAGCATGTAGCATGAGTAGTTCGAATATAAAATGTATGAAAGCTACAGGAAAGATGTCGGTGGCAGAGTTTTGTGGTTGTGGTCGGTGGCCCGTGTGCGTCCAGGGCTAACAGCGAGTGTTATATTAAAATAATAACTAGGTATAAGACCACTTTTATAACCCATTTCGAAATCTCTCAGTTCCTCAGTCGGTTAAGCGTGTAAAGGCAAACTTCTGACAATAGTGTATTAAGGCGGAACTTGGTCCGTATAATAATACCGTTGGGTCTCCTCGGAGAGGATGTTAGTGCGTCCGTGGGCTAGCTTTATTTATACCAAAAGGGGAAAAGCCAACAGGGAAAGTTGGGTCAAAACTTACGTTACTGCAAACGTGCTAAGTGTAAAACTACTGTTGTGAGAACTACAATTGGCCGTTATACTAATTCCTTTATTCATTTAACAGACACCGTGAGATGTTTGTAAGTAGATTTTTTTATTTGTTTTTTTCTGCCGTAATATTTTCTCATAGGGTATTTTACTGTTGTTGAAATGTAGATATTTAATGATGACGTTAAAAAATATTGAAATTAAGAATACCAAATGTGAAAAAATAATTTGAATCTGTTTTATAATAAAAGAATTATAGTCTGTTTGATTTTGACTATAGCTGTCTCTTTCTAAAACGAAATCTTCTATGGCGTGACTATGACGCTACTAACCCACTGACGTCACTAAGATAGCGTCCTGTCCTTGTCTAATTATAAAGTTTGAAGTCCCATATCTTTGAAAATATTCAAGATAATTCAAAATGAAAACTTGTTTTGTGTAGCTAATATTTCGAAAAGCATTTTAAAGAAATAAAAAAAAATCAGTAAAATACCGTATTTTAATGTTAACAAAATTGAAAAAAAATGTAAACATTAATTTTAATTTAAATTAAGTTTAATGTTTCAGCTTTTAAGTAAAAAATATATCAGATAAAGCATTTCTTACATAAAACCCGTATGAGGGGTGACCTTGTGTGGAGTACAAATATGTGAGCAACCTTTTGTAGATACTCAGCAAACACAAATAAAAGTTTGGTGCCGATGAGGCCTGTGATGTTGACCTCAATGGGCAGGTTTCTTACATTTATGAGTTTCTTTAGGCTTCTAGCACTTTAGAATATACTATTAATGATTTAATCTGGGTTTAGTTTGGCTATCAATACGTGGCTAAAACCGGGGCATTTGGCACCTTCCGCACATTTTATGATTTATGCAAAAAAAAAACACTTCTCATGCTCGTAAAGTTCGTGTTTATGTTGGGTATAGGCTGCATAAAATCGCTTTTTATGCTCTAGTGCATAAAGTAAAATCTTCGTCTAAGTCACAGACTCAGACAAAGGTCATCAGGTAAACGGTCACACACGCAAATAATCTTCGTTAAATAAACTTGTTATTTCATTCTGTTTCTTCAATTTTGTACATATTATCCACTAGCTTTCCGCCCGCGGCTTCGCCCGCGTGAACTACACGACGTTATCCCGTGGGAATGTAATATTTTTCCGGGATAAAAAGTAGCCTATGTTCCTCTCCAGGCTACAAAGTATCTATGTTATGTAAATTTCAGCCAAATCCGTTCAGCCGTTTTCGCGTGATTGAGTAACAAAAACATCCAAACATCCAAACATCCAAACATCTAAACTTTCACATTTATAATATTAAGTAGGATATAAAAATTACTAAATTAATAAAATTATGCAAAATTAATGAGTTTTCTAAGAAATAAGTATTTCAAGAGCATTATATATGGACTACGATCTAAGTACTGAGCGGCCACTAGGCCACGTATAAAAAAAGGAATAAAAAGTATATTGGCGGGAAGTCTTTTTTTTTGCTATATTGCTATTAAATTTCCTTACAATCGAAGTGAAAAGCAGAGTGTATAACTCGTACATAAAACCCATTTTACCCTCGACTGACTATCCATACCCTCGCCTACTGCTACGGTGGATATATACCTACGTCTCGGGTAAAATGGTACGTTTTATGCATTTGTTGTACAATCTACTATTTATATTTGAAGGATCGATTTTTAAAGGTGGATAAATTCTCTACAATTTAAGAAATAATTTTTGTCTTAAATACCTTAGACCATTTAGCACTTAGTGCTTCAAAGTGAAAGTTTGCATAGATAAATAACTGAAAATATTTGTTTAATACAGTTGCTCAAAAAGTAGCGTATTGCAGGGACGTACAGCGTTCGGGATGTGGGCTATTACACACTCGAACTTTTTCTTTACCTTTCCCGAACTCGTGCGTTTTCTTTCCCAACTGTCAAATATTAAAAAGAAAAAACCAACCACGAAGTTTTTACTAAAAAAAATCATAGAAGTTTTTATGATTCATGCAAATATTTCTAAAAAGAAGCTACTAATTTGTTTCAATATCAGATTTAAAAGTAATTTTAATTATACATTAAATTAATATTAGTATCGGCCAAATTAAATTTATGAATATAAAAAATACATAAAATTGGCTGTATGACCACAGATTACTAAATATGGTATGATGTGCACTATTTACCATAGTATCTGCTTTTAAGAGTTTGCGCAAGTAAGTGAAAAGAAAATGAGGGACCTTATTTCTTAATTTTCTAAATTAGTTTTTTCTGGTTTTTATTGTGGTAGGTACTTAGTATGGTGGAATTAGTGCAATAATGTGGCTTTAATGGAAAACGATGTGGTAAAAGAGAGAAATAAGGAAAGGCGCTCCTGTAGGATTCGGATTGCTTTTGTTAGGTTTCATTTCATTTCATCTCATTTAATTTAATTTTCATTTCATATCAATAAAAAAATTCTACTGAAGCCTTGGCTGTATGATCATAGTTTCCTTTGCCAACCCAGAATGGGTGAAGAAAACAAAAAAAGTCTCTGCTTATATTCTTTAACGATTAGTTAGTTGAGTTTATTGTGTTTTATTATTTTATTAAATTGCTTAATTTTTTCGCAACTGTATTAAAAATAGTTGTTCAGTACACGTGCGGAACCGTCATTGCAACTTGTTCCGACTGTGAACCCTCACCTTCGGCTGCGCCTCGGCTCGGGTAGACATTTGTCGGAACTCTTTGCAATGACAGGCTTTCCGCACTTGTAATGAAATCTACTATTTGTGATAGAAGTTTACGTAAGGATTATTTACCGGAAAAATAAAACGATGTCTCCAAAAAATCCACTATCGGTCAAGAGCTGATAGCGCTGACCTAAAACTGCAATATTCTACACCGCAAACTCTCGGACGATTATAGCCTCGCCGATGAAATCATTTTCACGTTTTATTTATTTATATTTATAATGGCCCTCGATGCGCGAGTCCGACTCGCCCTTGACAGGTTTTTTAAATTAGGAAGTCGGTTAAAAATGAGCACTGGCACAGCCTTCTCTATCGTATTCTACAAGCCATGCTATGATACGGAACGGCAACATTGCTGTGAACCGGTTTACTCCTCTGAGTACGAATCCTATGGATATGGCATACCTACGAAAAAGTGAGGCATACCTATACCGAGAAACGAAAATGGCGACCGGCCTCAATCATGCATTACTATGACGTCACGTTTTAATGTTGCCAACAATAGGTCGAATAAATATATTGCTGTCTCTTTTTACATGCAGTATTGAAGGTAAGATAGAACAAGATGGCTACAGGTTTATGAGTACAATGTCGATTTAGCTTATATTTGTATAACGGATAGTTCATATAGAACAAATAGCTTTCCGCCCGCGGCTACGCCCGCGTGGACTACATGACGTTATCCCGAGGGAATGTGATATTTTTCCGGGATAAAAAGTAGCCTAAGTTGACTTTTTACATCAGGTACCTGCCAATAAAAGTCCCGTCAAAATCGGTCCAGCCGTTTCAGAGATTAGTAGGAACAAACAGACAGACAGACAAAAATTGTAAAACATGTCATTTTGGTATATGTACCGTATATTAAATCATATGCACGTAGTAAAAAGCGGTTATAATTTTATTTATTTGTATAGATGTATAGAAGATATGCCATCTCCATAGGATTCAGTACTCGATTTTTACTCGCTGTTTACCTGTCAAACGGTGCAAACGGTGTCAAATCGGTTCACTTAAAACTACGTTGCCAACTTTATGCGCACGGCTTGTAGAAGACGATAGAGACGGCTGTGGCACTGGACAAATAAAGGCCATTTCAATGCTGATGAAGTCTTGGGCGGCCATTAGTTTATTTTTAAGTATCGTTCATTGGCTACCTATATGAATAAATGACAAATTAAATAATAATCAATATAAAGTAAACAAACACAATAGAACGGTTGGAAATTACGGCACACGTAATAATGTTAATTTAAATTCTTACTTCAAACATCTTGTGTTGAACGTTCTCGAGTCTGCACAAGATTTTTTTATTAAATTACACGAGGAACACAAATATTAAGTCTCAATTTCCTGGGATCCGTCGTGCCGTGATGTATCCTCATTAGCCAGTCAAAGCTTAATAATCCAAGACGTTTAATGCCAGTAAAGCGTTGCCAAGCAATTAGCCTTTTGTAAATTACGTGCTAAATCACGTTATCATTAGTCGAACTTACGTTTAGTTAAAGCAAGTGCCAGTGGAACTAAAAAAGTAAGTAATTCAGAAAGTAATTTTTGCTTACAAGCACTTTCAAAACGGATAACAAAGTAGGTACTATGCTATATTTCTTTCAAAATCAATATACTCGTACCTTATCTAAAAGCGAGGCTAAAGGCACCAAATTTCCACGAATGAAGCACATAATTCTGTCCGAGAAAACTCATAAAACCTCATTTATTAACGACATACGCGGAACGTAATATCAATATCATGCTAATGGATCTTGTGTCTGACTGGCATGACTTCATACTCCGCAACATAATTTATTAGCTGAGGTTAACTAACATAACGGCAGAAACATAGCGTTTGTTATAATAAGTGCCATCCATTCAAGGTTTGTTCTCGTAAAAAATATGAAAATAATTATTCAAGATGTGGACAGCTGTGTTATTAACGTTGAATTAATGTAATGTTAATAATGATGATAATAAAGTTTATTTCATGATACTATTTGTCATAATCTAGCCTAAATGATATGACTCAGTAGGTTCAAAGTGTAATTTAGTTAAGAAACACTTCATAGGTATACAATCATTAGTAGTAAATTCTAAATCACACGCAATTTCCCCTTAATTGAGACCTCTCTTTAGTATACGGTTATATACAAGAAACTTCACTTTAAGCTTCAATAATTAGCAGCTGATACTTTGAAACCATGTGCCACGAAAACTAATAATCTATAAAATTAAAATTAGTAGACCCAATTGAGAGAAGTGACACTTAAAAAGGTTTTTCAATTGAAATTATCTGGTTTAGTTACCAAACTACAATTTTATAAGTTTATTAAATCCATAAACATATGTTAAAAAGAGCGGCAAGAAAATGAAATAAACTAATGGGCAGTTTAATACCCAAGGTAGTAGAACTTCTATGTTTTCATCCAGTAACTAATACATTATTTAATTTAAGAAAACTCGTCCTGAGGGAGTTCTCTTAGCTTTCACAAAATAAAATGTTAGTGCAAGTAGACTCAGTATCGGTAGACTCTCATACAGTCCATTATCGGAAAACATCGTTAATTTGATTGTATCGTAGAATTCTTTCTTGGTTCGAAACTCGGGAATATATTTGTAATGTGTAGATATTTTGACTAGTTTTAAATCTACTTTGACTTTAAGTAAGGAAAAACACCATATTTCCTGTGAGAAGTGACACATAAACTCTACAAGAGAAAAAAATCTTTCCGTGTTCTGTGCATGAACCTTTCTTGTGTTACATGGATTTATTTATTATTTTGACGACCCCCGTCGCTGAGTGATGTACGCGCTGGATTTAAAGGAGCCGCTATCTCTGGGGTCCTCGAATCCCGGGTTCAATTTCCTGTCAGGTAAATATTAGGTCTTTACATATGAAATTGCCGTTTTTTTCTTTTGTACATAAAACTTAACAACTTTTATAATATTAGAAATATATAATTTCTTTAATATTGCGTTACATTAAGACCGTATCGAGCAACTTTTGATAATTTAATAACCACGATATTTGATTATTTACATAGAAAAAACTTATTCCGAAAGTTACGACTATTTTTGTTTCCAGAATTTCGTACTTTATTAGTTGTAACTTAGTGAAAAAAATTTTTTTTCTCTTAACGAATGTGTCATTTAGTATAAGATTTTAAACTTTCGCGTTCCATTATAATTATAACCAAGAGTAACGGGACTCAACGCGACATTTATTATGAAGTACATATTATTATGTACTTACAGCTTGACGTTCTTGACTCAAGCTGTAAGTACATAATAATATGTACTTCATAATAAATGTCGCGTTGAGTCCCGTTACTCTTGTTTATAAGTGTCATTTAGTAGTTAAAATGTCCATAAATACGTGTGAAAAATTTTGTAAATTTACATAATATTAGTCGTTAAATAATAACAAAAACGTTAGTATGGAAAAAAAATAATTACAGAAATCTCCATACAAAACGGCAATTTCATAGGTAAAGACCTATTATTAAAAACAAACTTGTTAGTGTTTTCACATGTGTGGGTAAGTATGTGAAAATACCCGGGATTGGAGCAATGTGTGCCATGGTGTCCCATATTTATTTTCTTTTTATTTAATTTATTTATTTCTTTGTCAGTTTCGAAACCCACTTCGCTCACACACAAAGTACTCACTCAAAAAATCTCCATTCTTCATAATATCTTATATATATCAACTATACTTGGCTTTTATACCTATAAAAGTTAAAAAAAGACTACTTAGGTAGTTCTAATCAATGTTCTAATAAAAATAAATACCAACGCTGACGCCCGGAAATTCCCTTATATTTTTCAATGCCTGGATAGAGCGGTACCTTCCATTTAATGCATGCACACTATGCGAATGCATTAAATGCACTATATAAGAGTGTTTCATTTCTGTGATCTCGAGCAAATTATTCTTCTTCTCAAAACTCCAACTCTTCCCAGCCTAGATCAGTCAATACAGCTTTATAGCCCTAAAATATTATTATTTCTACTAAAATAGAAATAATTTCAATTTAATTGCGAAATCTTTCCTATGTTTATCGATTCGATATTGTGGATGTAGGTAATTGGACGTACTCGTATATGGTGTGAAATCGCCAGTTATACCGTCATATTGTCTGTTATATTCGGTTTTTGCTTATTTGTGTTAACCGTGTGCACTAAGTTAGCTAACTCCAATTTGCCAGCCCAACCGACCGCGCTAAAACAATCCAACGGATATACCCGGATAATACTTGTAATCCGATCACTGAAATTAGTTCGCAATTTGCTTGCTGACCCTACTGAGGCTCTTGTTTGTCAATGTTATGGGAATAATTAAGACTTCGTTCTTATATGAGACGTGTTGTTGGTGAAATTAGGTTATACATAAAGTCAATAAGTTTTTAAAAGTTAGCCAAATTATTTTTATAAATTTGTGTAAATATTATTGATTGTTTTATTTCAATTTGGAGTCTCTAAAAGGCCTGCTGAAAGCCAAAAGACTGGAAAGGAAAGAAATTTATTTTGGCCCCTTTTAGTTCTCAATAAATAAGTAAGTAACTACCTATTGTGTGAGAGAAGAAATAAAAAGTATTTTTTTATTATTATTATTATGAGGGTTCACCACCTCCCTCCCACGCGTCCGGAGAGGGTTGCCGAACGCGCGGTAATTTCAGTAGGAAATGGTCGGGCATTTGTGGCGCAAAAAAGAGGTCGGTGCCAAAGCGCTCAAAAAGGTAAGCACTTTAAGATATATTTTTTTACAGGTACCTTCTTTTTGAAGCCGGTTTAATTTTTTAAATTACTTTTTAATTATTTTTTTTTGTAGTTTGTACCATAATAAAACCATATGTCAAAAATTACCAAACTGATTTTGATGAAACTTAGACTGTTCCCTAAGTTGGAATACACCTGAAACCTCAAAAAGAATCATCACACTAGGACTTTTAGTTTTCGATAAATTCGTTGACAAACATACATACACTTACGAAATTTTGTACACGCTTGGAAGTTTATAATAGAACGCTATACTTACTCAAATATTATCCAATTCCAACAAAATCACATACTTACATACAGGTCAAACAGATAACCTCCTTCTTTTTGAAGTCAGTTAAAACACGACCTCAAGTGATGTAACGTTACTTGAGTGAGTCTAAGTACTTAACGTTTGTTCCACAAGTAAAACATCCATCTTACTCAATCATAGAAAAAGAAAGTAAAAAAGTAAATCAAATTATGGCCACTACCACTCGACTTTTCCATTATCACAAATTTTATTCAGCTAAGTATAAATTGTGGCTATTGTTAAGAGCTATAGGAAGGAAACGAATAAAAGTGACTCGTAGGGTTCACTCAAGGAACTTTTCTCTAACTTTTGGGTAGGAGGAAACTAAATTTCGCCCCGTGAGTGTAAGATCTGAGAGTAAAAACTTTTATTTATAACCTCTTTTAAGGGTCATTTGAAGCGTTTGTTGTTGGCTAAAAAATATCACACAAATAACAACAAAATATGCTTCAATACGTTTTTCTAGACTTTATTCTACTGCCCGATGCCCGCAAGTTATTATGACTTTATTAAGAAAAAAACAACCTGGCACAAAATATGTTCATAACTTACTTCCCTAAATATCAGGAAAGGCAATGGTGTGTAAACTTAAAATCATTATTTTTAACGACCCATTGGATTGTCTTTGTAACCGTATTGCGGTTACATAACAAAAGTTATTTCAAAGTCCCTCTAACTAAAGCTTTGAAAATATAAATTTGGCCTAACAAACTTTTGAGTAATACAGAAGGGTTTCGTCGAAATTAGAGCGTCGGGGTTATAATTTCCGCAGAACACACCTTGTCACTCAGTACAAATTTAAGGCGTAAAATTGTACGTAGGTACACATTGCTATTACAACACATTTCGCTTTTACGATTATTACCTTTTTATTGGCTAGTAAAATAATAAGAGGAGGTGCCTTGCTACCTTCCCTCAAAGTTTTCTCAACATATTTTCCTTCGAATCTCCACCTCTTGATATACCCTACCTACTAAAAACCAAATCCAATTCCAATAGCATTGTGGTTGTTCTTCAATTTAACTCATTAAAATAGCATTTTTGTCGGTAACTTTTTAATTGTGATCTAATGACATAATAATATACTTCCTAAAAGAAGGTGATATTAATGGAAATAACTATCTCCCTGAAACATTCAAGGTGGCCTTCCCTTCTCACGTCGTCGTTATAAAGTTCAGATTAAATAGGGGACTTCCACAATGGACGTCCCGACGCCAACTCCTTACATAAATAATAAATAAATAACTTTTTACAATCACACCAATTATCTAAGTCCATGTAAATTTCATTAAGAAACTGTGTCATGGAAAACTTGATAACAGATAAATATATACTTAAATACTTTTTGTTTGTAAATACATACTTAATATACATAGAAAAACACAAATAGACATGTTCATGCACACAAATATTTGTCTTGTTCGGGAATCGAACCCGAGACCTCTGGCGCAGAAGGCAGGTAGCCTACCCCTGCGCCAATTCGGTCGTCAAAAGGTTACATGGCGACCGTGGCCACAGAATTCTGCGTGGTCATAGAACCCCACATGGCGACCATGATCGCCTAGCCACCAATTCTACGTAGCAAGAAAATCTCGCGAAGCCGTATTGACCATGATGGGTCATGACAAAGTAGAGTTAGTTCGAAAACGCGATTTGAGTGTGCGATTAAGAACCTCTGGGTCTGAAATCCGTGGTATGAACCACTAGACCACAGAGGCGGTTAAAATTTATTTTGTGATATTAGATAGTTATGTTTTGTGATGCACTTTATATAGGTAAGTACATGAATATGTGTACAGTTTTTTGTGATATTAGCAATTTGGCAATGAAAGCAAAAAGATAAGACAAATCTTTTGTTGAATTATTTTATGTTTGTTCGCTGTAATCTTAGAAAAAGTAATAGAGATTCTTGGAACACATGTTTCTTGGAATGTTAGCTTTGATTGTATCCATTAAAATTTTTTTTAAGTAAGTATTGGGATACCAAAGTAATTCAATATCATGTAAAGTAATGTCTAGTCTAGACTACAGAGCAAATATTTTGAATTGATTTAGCCTTAAGCTGCAAGGATTATTTTTATTCAAGCACGATTAACAAGTAAGTTCTAGGAATCGATAAAAATAATTGTCAATGGAACTCTAATCTTAATCTCAACTTTAATTCATCTAAAATGACATACAAAACTTATACTTTTACTTAGTCAACATTATACCAAAAGTAATTTAATTTCAGAGTTAACAGTACTAACAAATTCAAATAGGTTGTAGCCTTTATCTTTAAACTCTAAGCTAAAATATCTTACTCAGTTAAACAGGAAACTCTTATCTGAACAAGATTTGGTCCATCATTATCATTTATTTGTCAAAGGCGATTTGCTACTACTGTTTAATCCATGAAAGCTATTCCTGACCATGCTTACAACTAACCCTAAAACATCAAGTCTAAGTATTGTTAAATATTATTTCCTAGCACAATTTTTATTCCAATAATTTTAAAAACTCTCATTTTTTATACTTAACGAGGTAGCACTTAGCCTTTATCACACCTGATGCTAGGAGGTGATAAAGCTCAACGTGGAAGCGCACTACTCCCGGAATCCTCAATCACTGAGGAACTGGCTATCTTATCTCTAACTGCCTGAACGCAATAATGCAGAAAATATCATTGTTATGGCGTGAGACTTAGATAAGATGGTGATAGCTAGCTAGGCGGACGAAGAACAATTCCTACCACTAACCAAACCGAAAACAATTATATGTATGTACTGGGAATCGAACCCGAACCTCTGGGTCTGTAACCGGTGGTCTGAACCACTAGACTACAGAGGCGGTTAAATTTTCATGCAAATATTTACAAAAATCATAAGCTAGCGATTTCTTGCAGACAACAGAAATAAGATTGTTAGATCAATTAATTGATAATTAAATGTTTTACGGTTAGAAAAAGTAAATTCATTTGTTTTTATATTTGCTTGAACTTTGCTTAGTTAGGCAGATAGATGCTGATTTACCAGTCTGAATTCCCATTACATTTTCAGTAATGATCAAGATATTCCTATTATACCTATAAACTATGGCACGTAACGTGTTATGAGATTTTATGATAATGTAAAATGGACATTCCAGGTAATGAAGAGATCGTAATCTTCACCCCTTAGCACAATAATGGTAAAATTTTATAACACTCATTACTACCTTCTCACCTGATGCACGGTTACAAACACATGATTTCCATTATGTATTAGTTAATGTTTTGAGGCAAAAACTATTATTAGGATTAATAAGTTTTCTGTGTTATATTCTAACACACTTTCTACCACTTTTGCCACTCCAATGATCAGCACAATATTATAATTATATGCAGGTACTTTATTGTGGTTTTATTCTTTATATTGTACGTGGTTTTTTCAATCGCGAGTGCGTGTACCTACATTATAAATTACCAGGTGAGAAAAAATCACTGCGCGATTGAAAAGCGGGTGGCATCCACACTGACGACGGCGAAGCTGAGAAAGATTAGTTTCGCACACCATTTTTGCGCTAGTTAGATATGGAACCCAAGAAGGCAGAAGTTTGAAAAGACTCGGGATCCATTTTTTTTTTGCATTACAAAGGATTGACTAAGAAAAATGAAAGCGAACAATTTTGGAAGGTATTCTGGAGAGACAGTGGACTAGCAGAAAACCGTAGCAGCATTCAACAAAAGCAGAGCTGCAAAAGAAGATTCCAGAAGTACTGCGCTTCCATCTTCAGCCTTATTATCTTCACTTAAGATCAGGTGATATGAAGGCTAAGTGTTCTAAGTGCTACCCCGTTTATCGATTAAAAAAATTATAAACAGGCGGTGTTAGCTCAATTTGTCAAATGTATGGAAACGCAAACTCAGGGGCCATTTCCGGCTAACTTTCCGAATTTCGGCAAATCTGCCGGGCTTCAACTTAAAACAGATAAATCGAGAACGGAAAACGTATTGTACTATTTGCCGAAGTTATTTGAAAGATATCGATGTTCCAGTGACATCATGAATCGGAATTCGGCGGTTGGGCTTGATTCAAGATTCAAGATTCAAATTTGTTTATTCAATTTAGATTGTTATTTACAATACTTGTGAACGTCATAGAAGCTACGCCATCGGTTCGCAAACCCTACAGCGGGAGACCTTGGAGAAGAACCGGCAAGAAACTCCAACCCCCTTATTACAAAACGCAGACTAAAATTAGTACAGGGATTAAACAGAGTTTAAACCACGGATTAAGTAAAACGTTATTACAAAACGAAGTTTATCATTAGTCCGTGGACTATCTATGGTACTAAAGTTAAACCGCCGAGACCCCTAGTTTATCTATGGACTAAGTTTGACGTTTGAGGTTATCTTTGATTTTGTTCCGTGCGTATTTCAATTGATTTCAATTTATTTCAGTGGTTTTTCTTTAACAAATCATTAAAAATTGATTTTTAACATACATTTGGAAGTTCTTGATGTGTTAGCGACGTCTATCTAACCAGTCATCAGCAAAACTTGTAAAAAAGTACCAGAAATTTTATCACAGATGTCCCGAAGATTTATAAAAATGCCTGCTACTTTACATGAACAGGAGAAAACTATGGAAGAATTGCGCAGTAGGAATTATTCTACAGTCATAGGTGCAATTGACTGTAGGTACTCTGGTGCTCTGAATAAAGAAAATAAATGCCGATGGGGGCCAGATATTTTTCAAATAATGTGCAGGTAAATTACGAAAATATTTCTATATTTTAATTATCTTATAACTTCCAAGTGAGGCATAAATCATTATATAGATAATATTTCTTAGCTGAGATTGCTCGGGCCTACCATGAGTTTACTGTGATGCATTCGCTAGTGACTAAATGTATGCCTAAACTGAACAGTGCTTTTAGTGGTTATTCAAAGAACTCATACATTTGTCTTACGCCATCGCTAGCGAGTAAGTCACAGAAAACTCATGGTAGAAGTTCTCCTAATTAGGTAGATTAACATAACTAATTTCTATTAAAAACAGCTCTAAGAGGCTCTGTTGCTGCATCGTTTTATTGCTTGTTAAAACAGATTTTGGCAACCTGTTATAAGAGTAGAATGTTAAGTTCTAATATGCTTTTACTTTTCAGGTGGTTTGTGATGTGATGCAGACCTGAAAATAATGGACTTAGTTACCAGGTGGTGTGGCAGTGTACATGACTCTTAGAATATTCTGAGAATGTAGATTAAAACAGAGGTTTGAAGTTAGTGCATTCTCTGGAATATTACAAGGAGACAGTGGCTATCCCTGGACCCCATACTTATTTACTCCAGTGCTGAACCCTTCTACACCACAACAGGAAAGATACAACAGGTGTCATATCCATACTCAGAATACTGTCGAAAGGTGTTTTTGCTTGTGGAAGCAAAAATTTCGGTGCCTATTGAGAGGCATGTTTGGAGACATTGATACTGCAGTCCTCCACAATATTGCCATAGATATGAGGGAAGACTTGTGTCCTGGTGAGAAGAATATTGAAGACTGATCTGCATCTTGGATGGTTTTAGTACAAAACCATATTAGAAGAAATATTAGAAGGCAATTTATTGAAACTCATTTTTAAATATTCAATTTTAATATGTATGTAACTAATACAAAATTTTCCTATGAATATCAGTCCTTCAAATTAATAATAAACATTATAACAATTTTCATTTGTCAATTTTCATTCTTGTTAACAAGTAGGTACCTGAAAAGATAATTTTATATATCAGTATCACAACGGTCATGTTTGTTGTAATCTACTTATACATCTATACAAATAAATAAAATTGGAGTGTCTGTTTGTAATATTAAAATAACCGCTTTTTATTACATGCATATTATGATTATATAATAATATACGATAAACATACCTACCAAAATTATATTTTTTTCAATTTTTGTGTGTCTGTCTGTCTGTTTGTTCCGGCTAATCTCTGAAACGGCTGGACTGATTTTGAAGGGACTATCGCTGGCAGTGTCCATCGTTCCAGCAGCGCCACGGTCTCCGATTTGCTTGAAAAAAATACACCATGCAGGCCAATTTTTTACCAGTCGGGAAAAAATACGATTGATTTTTTCCCCCCACTGGATCCGAGGATATACGGGGATTTCTGTGGCGCTGCTGGAACGACGTCGTCCTGGCAGCGCCCCGCTATTTCTCATTAATTACAAAAGCTATAATAAATCTAATAAGACACATATTTTTGGCTTTTTTTTCCATTTCACATAAGCTAATGTCCACCTGTAAATGTCGACAGATTCAGGAGTAATCGTAGGTCACTTGGGGCGCTGCTGGGACGACGTCGTCCCAGCAGCGCCACGGCCGAATCTCAGCAATTCGATTTTTTTACTGAAAACAGTGTGCCTGTATATTTACTTCCTTCATCATAGAGTACGGAAAAAATTGAATTTCTACATTTCATCATGGAATAATGATTTTATAGGCATCGAAAAATTATAACCTCAAAAAAAATTTTTTTTGCTCTAACGCCTTTAATTGATGTATTAAATAGCATTTGCGCATTCTTTTATCTTCCTATAAAGGGAAAAAAATAAACCACTCTCGCAGCATTAACTATTCCAGAGAAATCCTAGGTTTAGATTGTGTTCATACATTTAGGCATCGTTCCAGCAGCGCCACACCCAGTACAGCATGATCCAGGGCACCTGTTACCAAACTGAGCATGCCAATATTTACTACTACCATAGCGAACACGGGAAAAAATCTGATAACGAGTATAACACAGCGAATTTCCGAGAAATAAGCCTTTGATTCAATATGCCATACAATTGGTACATTCGAGTAGAAAAGTTTTATTTAAATTCTTTTTAGTGCCACAAACTTGGGGGCTTTAAGCCCCCAGTACAGGCTGTCCGATCATGTTGGCCGACCATTATGATGGGCCATCGTGTACAGGGGCGGTTTGCGTGTGATTGCCGTCTGCGAGCAACGCAAACCGCCCCTGTACACGATGGCCCATCATGGTCGGCCAACATGATCGGCCATCCTGTACTGGGGGCTTCATACTTCATGTTTACCGGGCTTGTCAAGCATTGCATTGCATCATTGGGGCACAACATCGGTATCGCTATGCGGATCGCAGCTCAGCATTATTATGGTGCAAATAATGCAATGCAAGCAAAGTAATATTAACGTAATAAAGACCGTACGAGCCAAAAAAAACGTTGGCCATTTGTTTCCACATGCCATAGAGAAAGGTTAACCTATGGAGTGTAGGATAGAAGCATGATAGAAGTGGGTAAAAAACCACATCATCCATCATAGCCTGATTACACCTACCGAGTAGAGTGGCGAGACAAGTGCTCTCGGCTCGGCCGAATACTAGGTACATGTAAACACAGTACTCGGCCGAGCTCGGTACAACATTAACTCGGTCCCGTCAGATACTTTTGATTGGGTAATCGATACTTAGATTATTTGAGCCAATGACATATCATTGATTTGAGCCCCAAAAATAATCTACAATACAATGGGTGATTTTCTGAAAGCTCGCTCACTAGATGGCGCTGTCCCACCTCTATGCAGTTAGAAGGAACGGAACGTTATAAATTTTACTTTGACGCGACTTTTGTTACGTAAAACGGAACGTCAGACAGATGTTATTTATATACCTTAATCTTTAAATTTACCTATTTCGTTTCTGTTCCTCACAGTAGTACCTATCAGTACTTATTTAATTTATTTTAAGTTTCCTTTGGGTTTTTTAAAGTAAATAAATTAAATATGATTCATACCAAACTATACCATGTACATACTTCGTTCAACGCCATCTAGTGAAGCATTTGGAAGCTTTTTTTTTTAAATAGCCTCAGAAAATCGCTCATTAATCGATTCGGATCGATTATCCGGCAACAATCACTAACAAAATTTAATTAACGGATTTATTTGAAAATGAAATTGTATTAATTTTATGAGAACACAGAATCCTAAACTTATACTAGGCTCCTCAGTGTTATCTGATATGCAGTGTAGTCTCTTTAAATGATCTCGAAGATTTGTTAGGTACCTATGTTTCCACAAAGCTTTATTTTCTTTTTACAAGTTTTATTTTTCTTTTACAAGTTTTGCACGTGGCCTCCAGTTCCCCCTCTCTTCTCAAAATGCGTCCAAATACGAAATTTACTTTTTAACAACGACAGATAAATAAATAAGCAGCCCTAAATTACCGCCCAAATAACTCTACAATTCAAAGGTAACTGTACTGTCATTGTCATGTCGCTATATGACACTACAGTCTGTAAAATTTGGCATGGTTGGAATAGCGGCTCATTTGTGCAAAGCAAAAAGATGTTAATGCTATTGGAATAAAGCTCAAGAAAAACCACATCAGATATTTTTTATGACAATGTAGCTTACGCTAGAAAATTAGACTCTATTTCTTGTGCAGAAGCAACGTTTTTCTTTGCACGAATGAGCTGTCATTTTGGCCATGCTGGGTTTTACTGTTAAGCCCCCAGTACCTTTTTAAACTTGTTCGTTCTAAAGTGTCAATGTACGATGTATTGGTCATGGTCGCCGACCATGGTCGGCCAACTTGTACTGGGGGCTTTACGTTACGTTACGACTCCTTGCCAGAAAGTTAAAAAAAAGCAAAACCATGTCTGATGAACGCCATCTGTTGAGTTTTTAGGAACTAACTTTTTTCTTTTTTAATCATCTGTTAAGCCCCCAGTACAGGATGGCCCATCATGGTCGGCCAACCAACATGATCGGCCATCCTGTACTGGGGGCTTCAGAAAATCCCTCATTATGACGTTCGGTTTTCCCCATGACTTTTAATGGGGACAAGGATCGGGACCAAAATTTATTAAATTTATTCAATTCAACGGGAATACAGGGCTGAGACATACATGGACAGACATACATATATGACGAATCTATAAGGTTTCCGTTTTTTCCCATTAGGCAACGGAACCCTAATAAAAAGTCAAAGTTAAAAACATAAAATGTAATAAGAAAATTATTTATTAACTTATAAAATAATGCACAAATAAGGACCATGTCCCAGCGTGTGTCAAATAATGCCACAAGATGATAATTACCTACTAATCTGTGATGGATTATTTTTAAATACAAAAACTTTTCTACTCGAATGTACCAATTGTATGGCATATTGAATCAAAGGCTTATTTCTCGGAAATTCGCTGTGTTATACTCGTTATCAGATTTTTTCTCGTGTTCGCTATGGTAGTAGTAAATATTGGCATGCTCAGTTTGGTGACAGGTGCCCTGGATCATGCTGTACTGGGTGTGGCGCTGCTGGAACGATGCCTAAATGTATGAACACAATCTAAACCTAGGATTTCTCTGGAATAGTTAATGCTGCGAGAGTGGTTTATTTTTTTCCCTTTATAGGAAGATAAAAGAATGCGCAAATGCTATTTAATACATCAATTAAAGGCGTTAGAGCAAAAAAAATTTTTTTTGAGGTTATAATTTTTCGATGCCTATAAAATCATTATTCCATGATGAAATGTAGAAATTCAATTTTTTCCGTACTCTATGATGAAGGAAGTAAATATACAGGCACACTGTTTTCAGTAAAAAAATCGAATTGCTGAGATTCGGCCGTGGCGCTGCTGGGACGACGTCGTCCCAGCAGCGCCCCAAGTGACCTACGATTACTCCTGAATCTGTCGACATTTACAGGTGGACATTAGCTTATGTGAAATGGAAAAAAAAGCCAAAAATATGTGTCTTATTAGATTTATTATAGCTTTTGTAATTAATGAGAAATAGCGGGGCGCTGCCAGGACGACGTCGTTCCAGCAGCGCCACAGAAATCCCCGTATATCCTCGGATCCAGTGGGGGGAAAAAATCAATCGTATTTTTTCCCGACTGGTAAAAAATTGGCCTGCATGGTGTATTTTTTTCAAGCAAATCGGAGACCGTGGCGCTGCTGGAACGATGGACACTCGCTGGCAGGTAGCTGATGTAATAAGGAGTAACTTAGTTTACTTTTTATCCCCAAAATATATCACATTCCCGTGGGATAATGTCGTGTAGAACACGCGGGCGAAGCCGCGGGCAGAAAGCTAGTCTATACTAATATTAAAAAGCCGGAGTTTGTTTGTTTGGTTGAACAGGCTAATCCCAGGAACTAACTACCGACTGGATCGATTTAGAAGTCGATATGCCCATGGGAACGGATACCACACGGGTAGAGGATCGAGGATCCGCTAGTTTTATTATAAAACTAGCTTCCACCCACGGTTTCACCCGCATGGTTCCCATATATAATATAAGTTAGGATTAGGATATTGTAGTACACAAGGACATTTGAACTATTGTAGAAGGATGTCATTTATACCTTTTAATTAACTAATTAATTTTAAATAAAAGTAAGCACAAAATTAGACGTTTAGTCTTTGTTTTTTATACCTGTAAGAGATGAATTAGGTACTTTAAAGCACTTGACCCAAATATTATTTAATGATATCTAGTTAGTAGTAGTTTATTCCTGAATTAAAATTAAACAAAATTAAAAATTTACTAAATGGAAGTGTATTGGATTGTAATTTTATCATACACTGTTTACCTTGCACCCCATAAAAATTTGTTCTGAATTTTTATCAGTAATGAATGTTGTTTCTTCAGTTAGGCACTTCGTAACTAGCCAGGTTTAGGGTCAACAAACACATCTTTTGTATTTGTAGTCATTGGAATCTAAAATGAGTAAAAAATCAAATGTTTTCACACTGTTATGAATGATAGAATGATTGCACAGTGCATTGGCATAAACAAGCAATTTTATTTACCATTGCATCACTTTCATAGTTGTTTACTTCATTGACAATGTCATGAGGAGCGATCGCCATTATTTGCATGTCTTCTGCAGAAGGTCATGGTGGTTTTCCACCACCTCTCGTCGTTGCTAGCTCCCTTCTGTGAGCAGACAGGCCAGTTATCTCATTAAATCTAAAAAAGTAAGCATCATTATTAAAAATACTATTTCAGAAACAATTTTATTTGTGCTTTCTTAGACACTGGTAAAAGCAATGGTCGGAGTGTCCAATAAGTATAAGGTTTAAGTGCACTTACTTGACTGACATGTTCTTCCACTCTTTTGTTTTCATTAAATTAATGGATGTTTTATTGGATTTGTCTTCTAAGATATTTAGTATTATGAATATTATGATAGAGCTGACTGAGAAATCAGCTGTCGTAATACTTCCGAATCCTAAAATAAAAGAAAATCCACGTTAATCAAAATAGAAATTATAAATAGCACTGCATTTCATAGGTAGGTAGGCAGGTACTAATGCAATAAACGATGTTTTCACTACTTCAGAACTCCAATGTTCACCCCTCTTTTTCTTCGGTTCCACCACACAAAACAGTACACTATTAATATAGAGAACAAGTTGTTTCTTTATTATTTGCATCGTATGCTCAACAACAAAGTTTTTGTAACGTAAAATGTGAATTAACGACTAACGTAACATAAACAAATTACAAAACGTATCATTTGATTTGGCCGTCATCGTACTCATCGTGTTGTGTCAAGTCGAGTCGCGCCACGTAGCCGTTCCGTTTCATGCAGGTTAGTTAAAAAGTATTCCGATTAATCATTATAAAACTTGCTAAGAGTATTACTTGTGCTCGTTCAAGGGATTAAAACTTAGAGAAAGAACAGTGATATGGTTTGTTTCCATTTGTTTCGTTGTTGTTTTAAAGTTATGTATGCATCCAAAGTGTGAAGTTCATATCAACGCTTAGAGAAACGAAATGTCGTATAACTCTGTCGAACTAACATAACGCCTGCAGGTTATACCCGTCTCTCTCACTCTCCGGGCATGGCAGAATCGAACGAAAGAGACGGGTATAACCTGCCGGTGTGGTGTTAACTAGATCGAGTTATATTGAACGAAGTCTGTGTAAAAGAATGAATGAATGATAATTTTTGTTTTTAATATTTGTTTATTAAATAAACCACGGTTTATAATGGTTTTATCTTGTCCTCCGTTAGTCTACGATTTGTAATAAGGACACATTTTGAACCCGCACTAACTTTAGTACGGTAACAATCGTAGATTTATTAGTCTCAGTTTAAACCAGTTTTAAAGCATTTTTTTGTAATAAGGCTGCAAGTGTTGTTTTTTTCTCCCTGTTTTATTTCTTATAGAGTCGTCAAATTGAAAAATGACCTTAACATGGTATGACTAAGGTCAGTTTCCATCACAATTACACAATGGGTTATGATAAATACAGTTAAGTATAGGCGAACTAATGATCATAGCGGTGAACAATTTTCAGTTACTTAGGAACTCTACTTAAACTTGATTGGGGCTAGACTTATCTGTATTAATTTGAAGCCCGGCAGACTTGCTGAAATTCGGAGCGTTAGCCTGTACCATACGGCCCCAGGGCCGCGTAGCTCTGCTTCTGTGGATACGCACCCTTATTTCTTGCATCAAAGTCATTGTGCCGAGCTTGCGTTGCCGCCTATTAATACTTAACACGCCGAGAAAAGTAATAAATTCACAGAACCTCCTGCTTGAGTGATAAATCATGTTTCATCATGAATGCCAAATTGTTTCGCCCCGGATTGCGCAAAATAAACTTTGTGTTACTCAAATAAACCTTATGTAAGTCAGAATAAACTTTAAGTTTCAACAAGCTTTGCTTATAGACTCATGTGATTATTTTTTTTGCTGCAGCTCAAACGCTAACAGAGCACTTAAACTTGCGCCCAGTTTTTATGATTTCGAATAAGTAATGTAATTAAATACCTAATTGCTGTTTCTTTAAAGTCGTTTCGTCAAGTAAATTGACATCAACTGCATTTCACATTTAGATCTCAAAAGAATGTAAGTAAGTAAGTAAAATAAATATTACTAAAAATTTTATGAACACTACATAGATTGTTTCAGTTCCAAGTTATAGTAGTTTGAGATAGTTTGGGAGTTGGAGAGTGACTAAGGGCGTTTGTGCACTAAGTACACTGAATTTTACCGATCCGGAAAAAAACGGATGCTTGTATTTTAATAATTAATCATTTATAATAGTAGGAATTTATTTATTTCATGTAGTTTAGGGTTTGAAACATTGAAACTACACGAAATAAATAATATATTCTACGGTTATACAACACTAGCTTATACACAAAATACAGCCGAATTGCTATGATGTTATCAGTCATAAAATCCTTAAATTTCATAAAATTGGTGGGGCGCGCGTGGAAAGCCCTTTGCTCAAAATAGCAAACATTGCATACATTTTACCTTTGTGAAATGATTTTGAATTTCTTTAGGTTGTCATGGCAAGTAACTTTTTTTCGATTCCACGCTTTAAGGATGGCTCACGCTATAGTCCGAGCCGAGCCCGAGCCGAGCGTCGACCGAGCGACCTTAAATATTACTTAATACTCGGACGACACTCGGATGCCGCTTGGTATAGCGTGAGTGTGTGTCCATTCAAAATATCACGGACGACGCTCGGACTACGCTTGGCTTGGACCCGGGACGGTGTAGTATGAGTCACAGTACTAAATGCGTGACATGCTCCTTCTAACCTTTATTGTGTATCGTGGAAACATGTGGAACCGTCCTAATGTGTAAACCCGCAAAGTTTTGTGCTAAATTGTGCCCTAACAACTAAACATTTCGTATTTCATCCATACTCTAAGCCTCATTACTAAATGCGACTCGCGTCCAACCAGTTAGTCTTACTAATGTGTGTTCTCTACATTTTTATAGTTGTTCAGCAATAAATATCCCCGTCCATCTGTCCGCGAACGCGTGCAAAGGCTTACCAACTGATATATTGTGTTCACCGCCATTTTATCAATTACTCCTTTTAAACCTTATGGCTAACTAAAACAAAGTTCTAATTCCCTCAACCAGATATTTTATTATCCTTGTCGAAGGTGAAAACAACAACGAGATTGTTACAAAGATGGACGTATTGGGAATAATTCGTAAATAGCTTCGAGAACAAGTGAAAACGCCCGAAATGAAATAAATCTGATATTTGTGACTAGTCACGTAGTAGTAGTAAAAGACTACTTACTAGAACTTCTTGTGAAGTCTGTTTTGTTCGTAGTTTTAAGGTCTTTTGAAGTTTGGTCATGTACAAATATTTCGTACTTCTAAAATGAACAAATTGATATGAATATTTTTTCCTCAGTTTTTTCTCTACCTATTAGAAGCTTTCCGAAACTTTCGCAAATTGCATATTTAGTTTGATTATCGGTGGTATTTTGCACTTACCAAAATGACTTCAAAAATTATCAGGGATGGATTCAATTATTTAAATTAATGATTTTTATCAAATTAGCTACTCACCGCGGTTTCAGCCGCGTAATACCTACCCCTTCCCGTGGGAATACTGGGATAAAATACAACCTATGTCACTCAGGGATATTCAGTGACTAGTAACTTTCTACTGGTAAAAGAATTTTCAAAATCGGTTCAGTAGGTTTGAGGTTATCCATTACAAAAAATATACAAACAATAAATCTTTGCTCCCTGCATAAATGTAAAGGTTAGGTTAGTATAGATCTGTAGATGCATTTCTTTAACTTAGTTGTTAGATATTATCATCATCAGCCATTATAAGTCTCCACTGCTGGGGCAAAGGTCTTCCTTATGGATGGATAAAAAGAATGGGCCATGGGTTTATGACCCACCACGCGGGCCTAATGCGACCAATCCATTAGGCAAATGTATTGGTGGGTAGAACCGACTGCAGACGCAGCCGGGTCCCATGGCTTAACGTGTCTTCCGAAGCACGGAGGAGCTCGATATAATAAATTTTGGTTATTCATCCCGTGACCGACCTTTGCAAAAGTTGCTTAACTTCGATGATCGCAGGCCAGAGGCTTCACTATTATCATAAAGTTCAGAATTGTATGTCTCCTTCTTATTATAAAGAGAGAAATAAATAAAGAAATATTTCTTACAACCACACCATCTAAAAGCCCATAGTAAATTTCTCATAAAACTGTGTCTACGTGAACTTGATAACGGATAAATATAATATTCTTAAATACTTTTTAGATACTTAATATACTTACATAGAAAACACCCAGACCAAGACAAATAGACATGTTCATGCACACAAATATTTGTCTTGTTCGGGAATCGAAGCCGAGACCTCTGGAGCAGAAGGCAGATAGTTTACCTCTGCGCCAAATCGGTCGTCAAAATCTTATTATCAATAATCTTATTAAAATGCCAAACCAACGTTATCCTATCCCGTTCCGTTTTCCAAATATGTAAAATAACTAACTAGTTCATAACGTACTACTGGAGTTTTGCGATACGAAAGTTAGACTGGTAGGTAAAGTTTTAACAGAACAATGGTTAAGGATGATTGATCACTCTCTCTATTTTGGTTCTGCTTAACATTAACGATGGTTTGATAAGGAGGTGAAATAATTATGTTTGTACCTACGAGTATGTAGTAGGTACTAATACCTATATACGAGTATGTTATGTTAGGTTTCATGGCTTGTCTTCATTGCTACAATGCGTTATGGTCGTGTATCATGACAATCATGACACAAATTTCGCTATGTGGTTTGGTGTGGTCTTTCTGTGATTTCCACAACGCGTAGTTAGTGTTTTCGTGACAGCCATAACAGGAATTTCGCGATGTGGATGTTTTTTCGCTTAATGTGCTATTTCAATCTTTGCGAGTTACATTATACATACTTTACGCTATCTTATCAATAAATATACTTGTGTAAGTGTGTCTAGAGACATGACCTTTGCATCACGTTAATAATGTACCTATCCCTAGTGAAAACTAGGTACACTTAAGGCTTGTTCCCTCGACATTTTCGTTAAATTATGACCGTCTTACAAGTATTCTATAACTTCAGAATAGGTCAAGAAGTACTGCCGACATACCCGAGGTGTTATTGGTGGAAACGCCATCATCATATTTTATGCCTTTTCTCCATTTATTTGGGGTTGACGCAACAAGGACGTACCCAGGGGGGGGGGGTCCAGGGGGTCTGGACCCCCCCCGAAAGTGTCCATTCATCCGCGGGATGGGCGTGAACTACACGACGTTATCCCGCGGGAATGTGATATTTTTCCGGATTGATTCCACTCCAGGCTACAAAGTATTTGTGTCCCAAATTTCAGCCGAATCCGTTCTGCTGTTTTGGTATAATTGAGCAACAAACATCCAAACTACCGCCCCCCCCCCCCCGACAAAAAATCCTGGGTACGTGCTTGTGACGCAACATAGCTTTTTCTACCATTCATCTCTATTGATGCGCGTGTTGTGGTTAAAACGTGTCACAGGACGACGATGATATTGTAGTTTAACTCAACATACGCTTTTATGATATTTTAGAAAATAAAGTATGTTAATCATAATTTTGTGTTTTTCCACCAAATAGGTCCCTCCAGAATACCGGCGTTGCAGTGTCAGCCTCTTGTCGCTGTAACATTATGCTGAGGATGGGGTCTAGTTGGCGACAAGCTGTGTTTTGTTTCATTTTCATGTCTTTTTTACATATTACTGTTTTTGTCTTTAAACAAAATTTGACTTAAATGTTTTCTTTCTTTCAATCATTAACATGTAGGTAATTTTAATCATTTCTCTTATTTTAGTCTACTTAGAAAACTGCCGTAAAGAGACACATATAGACTACAGTAGGGGAAAGGTGTCCAAAATGATCCCCCTAAGGGAAATCGGTTACTGTATCCAAAATATTATAGTAAGAGCAAACATTGAAAGAGTTTTGGATAAGTTTTGTTATACTGGCATGCCATTATTGCAGTTTGATTTATATCTTTAGATTTATTAGAGATTTTCCAAACCTCTACCAAAGGATCATTTTGTACACCTGGGTGTCTAAATCGATTCCATACTATCTTGTTTGGTTATCCCATACATTTTTGGTTCAATATAATTATTTTATGTGCTCAACGAGTTCTCTTTAATGCTTAGGTGTAAACACCGTTTGTTTACTGCCCAAAGTCTTAAGTGCACCAACTGCGTTTTTGTTTTTAGCACCATTACAGGTACAGAAAGCTGTCTTGTCGTACAGAAAACTCACTCCCAGTTTTGTCGGTAGGTTTTTCTTTGATATGTACGTGACATGATCTGTAAAAAGTACAAATAGATAGGAATACATAAAAAACATGTCTTATTTTAAATTGTTTTTCAAGTTTGGTGAAATTATTGCTGGGATCGTTTTATACCCACTAAAGGGGATCGTTTTAAAAATTCGTTGAATTTACAAATGTTGTCGAAGTATGACTCCAAAACATTGGTGAGATTAAAACGAGTTTTAAATGTTACTGAATATCAATAAAAACTACCAGGAAAACTTTCATTCACATATCCACAAAAGAATTTCAACAATTTAACTTTGATTGCAGGCTTATCTTAGATCGAAGACAGCTATTATAATTTTTTGCAATAAATCGACGCACTGTACTCATACCGCCATGACACTTTATTGGGCTACTGAGTGGAGTAAAGGGAAGACGTTAGCCAACAAATCGCATAGATGGCACTAGTATTTTCGTTGAAACTGTAGGGAATCATTTTACCTCGAGGGATCATTATGCACACACATATTTGTCTTGTTCGGGAATCGAACCCGAGACCTCTGGAGCAGAAGGCAGATAGTTTACCTCTGCGCCCAATCGGTCGTCAAAATCTTATTATCAATAATCTTATTAAAATGCCAAACCAACGTTATCCTATCCCGTTCCGTTTTCCAAATATGTAAAATAACTAACTAGTTCATAACGTACTACTGGAGTTTTGCGATACGAAAGTTAGACTGGTAGGTAAAGTTTTAACAGAACAATGGTTAAGGATGATTGATCACTCTCTCTATTTTGGTTCTGCTTAACATTAACGATGGTTTGATAAGGAGGTGAAATAATTATGTTTGTACCTACGAGTATGTAGTAGGTACTAATACCTATATACGAGTATGTTATGTTAGGTTTCATGGCTTGTCTTCATTGCTACAATGCGTTATGGTCGTGTATCATGACAATCATGACACCAATTTCGCTATGTGGTTTGGTGTGGTCTTTCTGTGATTTCCACAACGCGTAGTTAGTGTTTTCGTGACAGCCATAACAGGAATTTCGCGATGTGGATGTTTTTTCGCTTAATATGCTATTTCAATCTTTGCGAGTTACATTATACATACTTCACGCTATCTTATTGTGTAAGTGTGTCTAGAGACGTGACCTTTGCATCACGTTAATAATGTATCCCTAGTGAAAACTAGGTACACTTAAGGCTTGTTCCCTCGACATTTTCGTTAAATTATGACCGTCTTACAAGTATTCTATAACTTCAGAATAGGTCAAGAAGTACTGCCGACATACCCGAGGTGTTATTGGTGGAAACGCCATCATCATATTTTATGCCTTTTCTCCATTTATTTGGGGTTGACGCAACAAGGACGTACCCAGGGGGTCTGGACCCCCCCGAAAGTGTCCATTCATCCGCGGGATGGGCGTGAACTACACGACGTTATCCCGCGGGAATGTGATATTTTTCCGGATTAATTCCACTCCAGGCTACAAAGTATTTGTGTCCCAAATTTCAGCCGAATCCGTTCAGCTGTTTTGGTATAATTGAGCAACAAACATCCAAACTACCCCCCCCCCCCCCAACGGAAACCCCCCGACAAAAAATCCTGGGTACGTGCTTGTGACGCAACATGGCTTTTTCTACCATTCATCTCTATTGATGCGCGTGTTGTGGTTAAAACGTGTCACAGGACGACGATGATATTGTAGTTTAACTCAACATACGCTTTTATGATATTTTAGAAAATAAAGTATGTTAATTAAACATAATTTTGTGTTTTTCCACCAAATAGGTCCCTCCAGAATACCGGCGTTGCAGTGTCAGCCTCTTGTCGCTGTAACATTATGCTGAGGATGGGGTCTAGTTGGCGACAAGCTGTGTTTTGTTTCATTTTCATGTCTTTTTTACATATTACTGTTTTTTGTCTTTAAACAAAATTTGACTTAAATGTTTTCTTTCTTTCAATCATTAACATGTAGGTAATTTTAATCATTTCTCTTATTTTAGTCTACTTAGAAAACTGCCGTAAAGAGACACATGTAGACTACAGTAGGGGAAAGGTGTCCAAAATGATCCCCCTAAGGGAAATCGGTTACTGTATCTATACATATAATAAAACAGAAACGGACAAAAAGTCTGTACATGAAATATAAAAAAAAAAAATTACTGCTATGTGATGTGTACAGGATATAGACCCCAAAACGATAGATATTAAAATTTTTGTCTGTTTGTCTGTTTGTATGTTTGTCTGTTTGTCTGTTTGTCTGTTTGTCTGTTTGTCTGTTTGTATGTTCGCTTTTCACGCAAAAACTACTGGACGGATTTTTACCAAATTTTGTGTAGTAATAGCTTATAACCCGGGTCAACATATAGGGTACCTTTTATTGCGGGAAATTTAATTATTCCTACGGGAAAATACAAAAACTGATTCTTACTAAAATAGATGGCGCCACATGATTATGAAAGTACGTTATATTTAATCGCTGTCTCAATTAATAATGAATCATGTTATTTTTTTTTACCTGCTTCAAAACATAATATAAATTAAAACCCATCCAGGCTCATAATAAAATCATAAAAATTATTTCATGTTATTTACGTCATTATATCTACTAAGCAATAGATGGCGCAGGAAGTCAGTAAGATTACGATATACCTCTCACAAAAGAACATTCGAATGATTATATTAATTAGGGTGAAAACCCCCTCTGTTGCCACTTTAAGATGTTTTTCACTTCTTTTGCGTCATAACTACTAAGCAATAGATGGCGCGGGAAGTCAGTAAGATAACGATATACCTTTCACAAAAGTACATCCGAATGATTATCTATATTAAGTAGGGTGAAAGCCCCCGCTGTTGCCACTTTAATTATTTTTCACTTCTTTCGCCTATGGTCTTAAGTAGGTATCTAAAATTGTCAAGAATGTATCTTATACTTTTCTTTAAATTTTTAAATTTACAATACAAAAAAACTACTTAAAAAATTTAACCGACTCCAAAAAGTATTTGTCAACTGAAAAGGAAAAATATAATTTATATTATAATTAAGGTACCTTTTTGAGGTCAGTGCCAGTCAGTTTATTTTTTTAAATTACTATTTATTTCCTAAGTTTTAGTGTATATTGTACAATAACATACCCACGAAAACTACTAAACCGATTTTGATGAATCTTAGACTGTTCCCAAAGTTAGAATACACCTAATTTAAATCAAATAGAATCATCTCGATACGCTTTTAGATTTCGAGAAATTGGTGGACATACATAGTAAAAACATATAACTAAGTATTCATATACTTACGAAATTTAGTTTTATTTTAGTCAATTAAAAACCTATTTTTTAAACTTAAAATGTGCGAAGGGTGCCGATTGATGTGTTTTTTGTCAATCAAATTTTAAAAGATACATCGAGAAATCAATACTTAACTAACTTAGATAAAATAAAAGAAACATCTAATTTGATGTAAACTGAAAAGCGTTTATTGAATAATATTCCTATGTCATAAAGAATTATTACTATTGTTATTATGACTTAAAAGTCATAGATAAAAAGTATATTATCAAGCAAAAGTTATTAACGAAATGTTTAAAGCTAAGTAATCACTCGGGGCAGTGGCCAAAACTAAAATTCTTACCCTATTGATGTAAAATTTATATTTCGCATTTCCACTCGACGCTAGATGTCGCTACAGTAAGTATAGTGCCACAAATATATCTGAACCGGTGACAGTGGTCCTGGAGGAGCCACTAGCAATACAAAATTAACTGTCAAAATGGACTGCCGGTAGTCAACAGTATATTTAGTACCAAAAAATAACCACTGTGTGAAATAAGTTTGTCGCAATGTAGACAAAATGTCACCAATGTAGTTTTGAAAATTTTGCTCAAACGCTAAGTGGCGTAGTTACCTACACCTACAGTGCCACAAGCTTTTCTGTTCCGGTGACAGTCGTGACAGAGGAGCCACTTGCAATACGAAATTAGCTGTCAAAATGGACTGTCGTATGAAAACTGTTTTAGTTCCTAAGATAATCACCGGAACAGAAAAGATTGGCGCACTATACCTACCATTTTTTATGTCATTTAACCGGCTCTGGCTACTTAGGCCTTCAGCCGTAGGTACCATCCAATAAAATAAAGAAATATTAAAAATAGTTTTCTATCTAACTTATTTATTCATTTATTTACTAGGAAAGCTTACATAAGTGATGATTGATTAAAATTAAATAATTAAATGGTTTAACATTACATTTTATACCTGTTACTTAAAGAAGAAATGTCTCCATATCAAAATACTAGCCTTCCGCCCGCGACTTCGCCCGCTCGGACTAAACGACGACGTTATCCCACGGGAATGTGATATTTTTCAGGGATAAAAAGTAGCCAAAGGCAGCCATTACATCCAGATCGCGATCACTGATCGTGATCTTGATCGCGATCGAGATTTACTTTGTAGATATTTTGCGATCAAGATCGCGAGCCGTCAATCACCTTCGTACACAGTCAATCTGCATCGCGATCATTGATCATTGATCATTGATCCAGATTGACTGTCTAATGGCTGCCTAAGTATGTCACTTTTCAGCTGCCAAACTATTCCCATTCCAAAAGTCACGTCGATCCGTTGCACCAATTTTGACGTGAAAGACGGACAAACAAACAAACCCACTTTCACATTTATAATATTAGTATGGATACACACAATCTCTTTTACATTTTATAGTATAAATATGATTGGCCTGATATTATGCATTACTAAGTAAGAACTTCTGTTTGAATCGTGAAAGCGCGCATATGCGCAAAACGATAATACGCGCTCTAATCGCGCGCGGCAAGAGTGCGCTGCACCACTGGAGCTCCATAGTAGTGGTCGGAGTGGACGTGCCTCGTGCGATCCAAGAGCACCAAGAGAACAAATTAGATTCACGATCCATGACCCCAATCTTAGGTCGTGGTTGGCCAATCCAAGATGGATCGTTTGGTGTGGTTCAGTCTTATGAACCTCGAATAGAATAGATCTATTGCCCGCTAGCAAGCAACGTCGAAGAACGAAGAACGGCTGTTCAAAATAATCGTTATCATTATACACTGTTATGTGTGATACATGCATTTTTGCGTATAAAAACCATATGAAAATATAGATAAGTTATCACAACTTACTGTAAATCGAGATTTGACAGCCTATACCGACCTAGATAGCGGTTTAAATTTAAATTGGGATCGGTAACAACAAGTAGCTAAATGGGATTTAAAAGAAAATCGAGATCCAAGTGGCCCTTTTGAGTTATGAAGAAGAGAAGAGAAGTTTGTTTTTTTTTGTCGCCTCTAAGGGATTGCAGACTTCAGTATTCAATTTGACATACATTTTAGCTTGATACCTCCCACGCATACTTGAGAAAAAGTTTCTTGACAGACGGACAGATCTTTGAATGAGGGCTCAACTATGTTCATGCAGCATACCATGTTCATACCCTAGCCTGCATATTCGATATTCTTTAGACCCTTTTAGTAGAGAATAGGACTTCAAGAAGAGCGTTATGAAATCTGAGCAACATACACACATAAACTAAACTAACACAAAAGTCACTACACCGCGCGTACGAAGTCGCGGGCAACAGCTAGTCCAAAATATTATAGTAAGAGCAAACATTGAAAGAGTTTTGGATAAGTTTTGTTATACTGGCATGCCATTATTGCAGTTTGATTTATATCTTTAGATTTATTAGAGATTTTCCAAACCTCTACCAAAGGATCATTTTGTAAACCTGGGTGTCTAAATCGATTCCATACTATCTTGTTTGGTTATCCCATACATTTTTGGTTCAATATAATTATTTTATGTGCTCAACGAGTTCTCTTTAATGCTTAGGTGTAAACACCGTTTGTTTACTGCCCAAAGTCTTAACTGCACCAACTGCGTTTTTGTTTTTAGCACCATTACAGGTACAGAAAGCTGTCTTGTCGTACAGAAAACTCACTCCCAGTTTTGTCGGTAGGTTTTTCTTTGATATGTACGTGACATGATCTGTAAAAAGTACAAATAGATAGGAATACATAAAAAACATGTCTTATTTTAAATTGTTTTTCAAGTTTGGTGAAATTATTGCTGGGATCGTTTTATACCCACTAAAGGGGATCGTTTTAAAAATTCGTTGAATTAACAAATGTTGTCGAAGTATGACTCCAAAACATTGGTGAGATTAAAACGAGTTTTAAATGTTATTGAATATCAATAAAAACTACCAGGAAAACTTTCATTCACATATCCACAAAAGAATTTCAACAATTTAACTTTGATTGCAGGCTTATCTTAGATCGAAGACAGCTATTATAATTTTTTGCAATAAATCGACGCACTGTACTCATACCGCCATGACACTTTATTGGGCTACTGAGTGGAGTAAAGGGAAGACGTTAGCCAACAAATCGCATAGATGGCACTAGTATTTTCGTTGAAACTGTAGGGAATCATTTTACCTCGAGGGATCATTATGTACACCTTTCCCCTAATATAATATAATTTTATCCTTTGATATTCAATTTTCACAACATACTTTGGTTTGGTTTTTCCAACGTAATGGAATTAAAATTATAATGTAGGTACATTGTAGGTTTTAATATTTTACGAGGTTAGAAAAGCTTTTTAGGTATCGAGTTTCATTAACGCGGTGGGGGGTACCTACTGCACCAAATTTAAGGGGGGTTGGAATAATTAAAAGAGTTCGGTGGCACTTTCAAAGCGTAGACTGGTCCCATGCGATTTACTAAAGGCTTGCCTTATACCTACCTTCGCTTGCTTAGTCGTTGATAATGAGTTTAATTAGTAAGCTCACTTTATGACTTTGTGCTTTAAAATCTAATGATAGTGTTAACTTTTGATTACGTGCTCATTAGTTAGTAGTAAATATTAGTAGCGAAATGATCGATGCTTACCGTACTATATTTAGTCGCTTAATTATTCGTTAGGGCTCGTGCAGCGTGCCGGCGATATCGCGCGACTTCGGTCGCGCCGAGTCGCGCCGACTAACACCTGTAGTGTAGTGCTAGCACAACTTGCGCGCGACTCGAGTGAGAAAGATTGGCGGGCACTTACGACCAATCAGATCGCTCGTAGATAGCGCGCGTGACTTAAGGCGACGCGCTGATTGGTTGGAAGGAGCGCGACAAAGAGTCGCGCTAATTTGTGCTAGCACTACTGGGTGCCTACCATCAACTCTTATTGCGGTTTTGTTTAGGACCCCCTTAAATATTTATTTTATTTTAATTTAATTATTATTTTTTAAGTGAATATACTTTCTTACAACTAAATTTTCTGTGAATATTTCTAGCGTCTACCTGTTGCCGTTATTAATATCGAGCAAAAAACGGCAAAAATTCAATTTTTTGTATGGGAGCCCCCTTAATTTATTTTATTCTGCTTTTAGTAAGTATTTAGTAAGTATTGTTATAGCGTGATAGCTAGACAGTTTAAAATTTCAACTGTCTAGCTATCACGGTTCATGAGATACAGCCTGGTGACAGATAGACAGACAGAGAGACAGACAGACGGAGAACGGAATCTTAGTAAAAGGGTCCCGCTTTTAGTTTTTACCTTTTGAGTACAGAGCCCTAAAAACGGAGCTTTACTTTACATAGCTCTAACAGCTCATGGTAGAGCCCCTTATTTTAACATAAATATGTAAATTATTAAAATTAAACCTTCAAATGGTATAATATGCGAAGATAGTTTAAGTAGGTACCAGTATACCTGACGTATTTTCGGAATGCGACTAATACAATTTTACTAGCATTTAATTTTCGATATGCTTTTGTTACAGAGCTCAACGCAGGAATTATTTGCGGAAATTCCAGGTGCTCTACATAATAGGGAACAATGTACAATTATGTAGGTATAGACCACAGAACACGGAAAGATTTTTTTCTCTTTCCATGTTCTATGGTATAGACCATATTTTACTGTAAATAAATAATTATAATTGAAAAATAGTACCAATGAAGTTGCAAGCATCACCCACTGGTGAAATTCATGGATACTAATAATTAATATTATAAATGTGAAAACGTGTTTGTTTGTTTGTTTGTCCATCTTTCACGTCAAAATAGAGCAACGGATCGACTGACCTGATTTTTGGTATGGGTATAGTTTGGAAGCAGGAGAGTTACATAGTACCTTTTATTCCGGAAAATTTAAAAAAGAAATCGTAATGTGTACAATAGTATGGAAAATCGTTTAACTGTCGTACTATACAAAACTGTCATTTCTTCCATGGCCGCTTACAAAAAGTATGTAACCTGACGTCGTCGCTGTGGATGAACTATTTTTAGTAAGTGACATATGTGGCAGGCAGTGTATAAAGGTAGAGACAGACTGATCCCACGTACGCAACGTATGCAACGCATTATGACATCTAGACCATTGAATTTGTATGACTAGAAACACACTTACGTATCCCACGTACGCGTATGATAAGTGTGTTTCTAGTCATACAAGTTCAATGGTCTAGATGTCATAATGCATTGCATACGTTGCGTACGTGGGATCAGTTGGTCTCTACCTTAAAACTTCTTCGATCTATCTTTATTATACTTATGTTTGTGATACGAAGTTCACCGGGTCCACTAGTCTCAGGGTCTATTAGCCTTCATCATAGCAGCCCTTGTAGCGCCCGTCTTCGGACATAGGCCTCCTCTCTCTCTTTCCACTCCTGCCGGTCTGCTGCCACGCATCCAATTGGTGCCAACTTGCTGCCGGATATCATCAGTCCATCTCTTGGGTGGCCGCCCCCTCCCGCGGGTGTTAGCACGAGGTCGCCATTCGAGTAGTCTTCTCGGCCACCGGCTGTGGTTCATCCTGGCAATATGTCCTGCCCATCTCCACTTTCTGCGCTCGATTTCTTCGACCACGTCGACGAGTTTAGTTGTCTGCCGTATCCACTCATTTCTTTTGCGGTCGATAAGCCGGATTCCGAGCATGATTCGCTCCATAGCCCTTTGTGCGACACGGAGCTTCTCAGCAGATATCTCTGTCAGGGTCGTTGCCTCCATCCCATAGGTGAAGACAGGCAAGACACATTGGTTGAAGACCTTCGTCTTGAGATGTCGGGTGATTTTATTAGATCTCATAATTGCGATGTTAGCTGAAAAGGCTGCCCAGGCCTGCGACACCCTTCTTCCGACTTCTGCAGTTTGATCTTCAAGCCCAAGAGTGATTTTATGGCCGAGATAGATAAAGTGGTCAACCACTTCGACGGGGAACGAGTGATTTCTCGCTTCTGGAATGTTGGTCATTATTTTGGTCTTTGACCGATTCATTTGCAGTCCCACTTTAGCTGATTCTCTCTGAAGTTCGTCGAGCATAACCTCAATCCTCGATGTCATCCGAGATCAAAGCAATGTCATCCGCAAACCTCAGGTTATTAAGTCTTTCGCCGTCAATCAGAAGGCCTTTCTGACTCCAATCCAGTCTTCTGAAGATGCTTTCAAGGGCAGCGTTGAACAGATTGGGTGATATTGTGTCGCCTTGACGTACTCCACGTTCTAGATGGAATGGCTTCGTCAGCTTGTGGACGTTAACTGTAGATGTTCCATTCAGATGAAGGTGTTTTATTAGTTGGATGTATCTTTCGTCTACTCTGCAGTCCGCCAGTGCTTTCTCCACTGCCCATGCTTCCACGGTATCAAAAGCTTTTTCGTAGATAACTATTGGCTTCCGATATTCATGGCACTTCTCCACAACAGTTTTCAAAGTTTGCAGGTGCTCGTTTGTGCTGTAGCCGGCCCGAAAATCTGCCTGCTCCCGCGTCTGGTAGTCATCGAGTTTGGTTTTTAGTCTGTTTAGGATAACTCGGGTAAACAGTTTGTACATGTGAGATAGGAGACTAATAGGGCTATAGTTATCCAGTTTTCGAATATCCCCTTTTTTATGTAACAGGACTATCACTGCATTGTGCCAGTCTTCGAGTACCCTGCCGTCCAGTAAGCAATTGGAGAAAAGTAGAGCAAGAGCTTTCCAAAGCGCCTCTGAGCCTAGCTTGATCATTTCAGGTATGATGTTATCCTGACCGGGAGAACGTCTGTTCTTCATCTGATTTAGAGCTAGCTTTATCTCCTCTATTGTTACGTCAGGGATTTCCTCAGATCCAACGTTGGCAACAGGGGGTCTATTAGATTCGAATTCGCTTTGAGGAGGTGGAACTTTGCTTTTGTATAGCGCTTCAAAGTATTTTCTAGCAACTTTCAGTAATTGTTCTTTGTTGCTGACAACATTCCCTTTATCGTCGATAAGTTCAAAAATTTCCTTCCTACCATTGGACAGCTGTGCACGAAGTACTCGTCTGCTGGTATTTGATTCGATTGCATTGCTTACTCGGTCTTCATGATATCTCAACAGGTCGTTTTAATACCTTGAATAGCATTTTCTAGCTTACGGTATTCAGTCGTGTCAGCTTGATTTTGAAGTCTCAGATTGTTGCGGTCTTCCATGAGCTTCTAAGTACCACTTGACAGCTTTTTTGGTTTGAAATCGATGTTATTTGGTGTTATTTCCTCCAGCGCTTCTGTCATGGCTGAAGTCAGGTGGTTGTTAAGGTTGTCTATTGACAGTAATTTCATTTCGTCCAGATCTATAAGTCGACTCTCAACGCGCCTGCAATATTCCTCATCATTTTCTCTGACTAAATCCGGCACTAAGTTGCGAGGTGCCGTTTTTTGTACCAGCTTCCGTCTTTCACTTTTTGTGTCAATAGTGAGGGTGACGCGAACTAGGCGATGGTCACTACCAGTGGTAAAGTTGTTTAGAACCGATACGTTTTCCACAAAGTTCTTACGGTTACTTATTACGAAATCGTATTCGTTTTTGTGAATGCCATTAGGATGTCTCCACGTCCATTTCTGCTGTGGCTTTTTATAAAAGAATGTGTTCATGATGTACATGTATTTTGTAGGACGTAATTAACCAACATTTTGCCTCGGTCGTTTCTTACCCCAAGACCAAAGTTGCCAAGACATTGTTCATGGTCAGACTCTCTTTTCCCACTCTGGCGTTGAAATCACCTAAGAAATCACCTATTAGCCTTATGCCGCCACAATGGAAGTTTAATTACCAGTTGTATAGGCCTTGTACCGAAGGAATGGAAAGTATAGAAAAATCACTGCCGCGGCCAACGTGTTAAGCGCGAGCTAATTTGGGACCAGAAATTGGTACCTATTTAAGTAAATAATTTGAGACCCTGGGAAGGATTATAAAAGGCTACTTTTACTTTTTACCACAGGAAAGTATCATATTCAAACGGGAAAACCAGTAGTAGGTATTATTTGTTTGTCCGTCTTTCACGTCAAAACGGAGCGACGGATCAATGTGATTTTTTGTACCTACGGGGGTAGATTGGGAGCTGGACAGTGATGTAGTTTATCCCGGAAAATATCACATTCCCTGAGGATAATGTCGTGTAGTACACGCGGGCGAAGCCGCGGGCGGAAAGCTAGTCTATACTAATATTATAAAGAGGAAAGTTTTGATTATTTGTTTGTTTAAATTGAATAGGCTCCGAAACTACTGGACCAATTTGGAAAATTCCTTGACTATTAGAAAACTTTTATCTAGTAATTTATTAAAATAAAATTATAATATAATTTAATAAAAAAAATTATCCCGATATCCCCACGGGATCGGGTAACACGCGGGTAAAACCGCGAGGATCCGCTAGTCTATACATACATACAAATAAATAAAATTGGAGTGTCTGTTTGTAATATTAAAATAACCGCTTTTTACTACATGCACATGATTATATGTACGGTACATATACCGAAATAACATTTTTTACAATTTTTGTCTGTCTGTCTGTCTGTCTATATGTCTGTCTGCCTGTCTGTTTGTTCCGGCTAATCTCTGGAACGGCTGGACTGATTTTGACGGGACTTTCACTGGCAGGTAGCGGATGTAATTAGGAATCACTTAGGATACTTTTTATCCCGATATTCCCTCGGGAACAGGAACCACGCGGGTGAAATCGCGGACGGCCGCTAGTTATAAATAAAATTAAACTTTTCATTATGCTTTAGTCGTAGTTAGGGATCCCAAGGTCAACGCAGGAATTATTTACGGAAACCCCAGGTGTTAAAAGCGGCCGAGGCTTCGCTAACCGCCTTTTATCATGCAGGCCGCTGGTTGGCCACCCTTTAGTGTACTTTGAAATAAAAATGAGCGTTGTGTGTTCTATTCGTTTATTTACTTTGGACCATAAAGGATACTTTAAAGGGATTGTAGGCTGGTATTTGTTGTTAGTGGTTGTTCGTAATGGTGTACTTTTAAAATGTAATAGGTGAGCCAAATCACCTTATTACCTATGTGGAAGGAGGGAGTTATGTTTTTAGAGAGTGTGTAAGTAGTGTAGGTATGGATGTAGATTTCTATGTTCCCTGCTACAGGCTAAACGGTTGTGTTATATCTTATTCAACTTTTTTGATGGAAGATGTATATTCTGAAGAAATTTTATTTCGATCGTTGCAAAGTTGGTTACATAAGGTTTTGTATAACCTGAATATATTGCTTACTGTAGGTACATGCTGTCAACATTTTTCATCTTCCAATGATATTGTTCCAAAATATAAAATATATTTGTGCACCATATGCACGTGACAAGTAGAGAGCTTATCATCGCTTTTCGCTGCCATTTTGGGTGTACAAAAAGGTTTAACAAAACGTTAAAGTAGGTATAATATTGACTTCACTATTCAAAAAAAAATATTTTTGTTATCTAGAATGGAGTCATAGTATGTGACGGAGTATCGCTAAGCTTTCATCACACCAGCTGCAGGGGGCCTAGCTGCAAGCTGATACAATTTTATAGCAATGTTGATTGTACGACGGAGGTATACACTGCGTATAGCGCCATCTCGCTTCCACTGTTACTATAACATTGTTTGAAAAAGTTAGCAGTAAGGCCCCTGATGATACTTCCGCCGCTCCTAGTACAAAGCCCTGGATAGTATTACTGTTATTCCATGAACATCGGTAACTTAAGACCTACACTACACAGCCTTTAAAATTGTTTATTCACCTTTAAAGTTCTTTTTTATCTGATGGTACCTAGATTAATGACTGTAAAAATATAGCTTATTTCCCGAAAACCTTGTGATCGATTTTCCATTTACATTTATTGTTATTTTTTGCTGCAGTTAATTTTCGACAACGCATTGTTTCAGTTTTGGATGGGAATGCTTTTGGGAAATGCAACTACAGCGGGGAAATGCTCCCCGCTTATTTGATCAACTACGCTGCTGTTCAGTTAGTTTGCTTCTGCTGTGAGCGATATTGTTTGTTCCCACTTCGAGAATTGACTTCACGTCATGTCAGTTTTATAAAAATAATAATACCTAATAATGTACTAGGTAAAACGTTAATATTAAGCACTGCTTAATAATAATAAGACATCATAATATTGTATTTATAAAATCGAAATAGCAAGCTTCCTTGACAAAAACTTTGTTAGAACTGTTCTTCCATACACGTTTATATGACGGCGGGTAGTGCATCGTGCATGTTTTATGAAACAAAGCTATATAACTTATTTTGTTGCATACGGTAGGTGTCGTCAAATTTCATACAATATTAGTAACAATGTTTCTTGTATGAAAGTAAAAGGTCGTATTTTTTTTTAAATCCCAAATCTCAATGCAGTCTTCCTCTGTCTACTCTCAATAATGGTTGATTTAAGATACGTACTAACACATATAAGCGCATACAATTACGACCTGCGGGCGACTGATGACCTATGACTGATGAGAACCTGACGATTAATATCAGACTCTCTGACTATTCCACAACCGCAAAGCTTTACAAATTCTTAATTTTATCACAAAGACGAATTTACTTGGAAAACTTGCTTAAAAGTAAACTTTACCGCCAAAAGAGACTATGTTATATATTTTAAGACCACCAGCTGCGGTAGTCGAGTCGATGAATACTTTATACGAGAGCTGCGAGCTGAGGCATCATTTTGAAAAGTTCAATTACTGTCTACTTTGATAAAAAAAAGCTTCAACTTGTTTAAAGTAAACAAAGAGGAATTTAGTAAGACAAAACTCCCCGTTGCTGTTCAACGTTGAACCATGTCTTATCCTCAAACGGCACAGAGTTAAGAGATAGCTTATTTAAAATTTACTGGAGCCCCTTTTAATTTAGTGCGCTCCTCGAAGGCTATCTTGATGCACAGTGATGCATAGCGCAGTATTCACTTCACTCGCACAAAGTGCACTCCACACAGAATGCAAAGCCAAGGTATAAATATATCACGAGTTACAAACTCGCATCGGTTTAACGTCCAAATAAATACTTTAAATCCTCAAAGCGGTGGAGCGTTGTGTTATAAAATTTAATCGTATCGGGCTTACAGAGGTGTGCCAACAAAGTTACATTTACTGTAATATTGTGGTAAGTTAGGCAATTTATTGCCTGGATTTAAAGTTGACATTTGCTACTGTGTAGTGTTAAGGGAGGATGTCATTGTAGCTCCCCGTATTATATTAGCTCTGAAGCCAAGATGTTTTATTTGAAACATTGTATTCCAGTGGTCGTCTGGACCCCCACATTATATTAAATGTTGGCATTTTTGTAGAACAGCGTTTAACATAACGTGGGTTGTTTCTTTGTGGCTTTACAAGATTTTTTCCGGCAGAAGTCATTTGTTCAATGAGATAGGCACAGCTATGCATGAGGGGTGGAAAATTTTGAATAACAAAAGAGTCTCTTATTTGTGTAATGTAATTCGTTTCTACGATTAAATTTTATTTTGGTTTTTGAACTTATATATTGGATTGGCTAAGCAATTTGATATTGTGAGTTTAGTATTCAAAACTTGTGTTTGTTGGTTCGAGTCCCGCCTGAGCAAATTAAAACCAGGTGTTTTTCCAGTAGTTTCCTATCCCAGTAGGTAGAAAAAACGTTTTATTGTATAATACACATATAACAAGAGTAGTGGTTTTTGTGAACTTCGTCTCCCGAAATTATACTAAAGTTTTTTCATCGGTAAATGGGATGAAAAACTCATTTAATTCCGGCTCATTATTATTTTGCGCTACGAAATATACAATAGGTATGCCAAATGATATAAAATGATTGTTTAACTCTTAATTCGTTGTTTGCACATAACGTTAAGAATTGTTTACGTGGTAGTTGTAATAAAGCTAAATTTATGTTTACTTAATTCAAAACTGACTAGTTTACTACTAATTGGGCAAATGATAGATTTGTAGAGTTTTGGTAGATACGTTATAAACGTATTGTAAGATTTGCATGCTACTGTAGTTGGCTGAATGAGAGAAGCTTTAAAATGTATGTCATCTGCTACCTATAATATGTTACCCCAATCAAGTGCAAATAAATAAATTCCATTCTATTCTATTCTATTCTAATGTTTGTCAATAACATAACTTGTGTCATTCAGATATTTTTGTTGTTTCTTATATTAAATATGAAAGACGATTCGTCCATTGAATTCCATTATTATTTATTTGTATTTAAATGTGGTAGGTACATAGTTTCGGGAAGCCCGTGGCGACCTGCGATCGTTGAGGCTAAGCAACTTCCTAATACCGGTCACGGTATGGGTGTCCGAAAATTCATTGTCTCGAGGTCTTCCGTGCTTTGGAATGCTCGTTAAGCGCTGAGGTTTGTCACATTATAATGCAAGAAAGTAATCATGAGATCCCTTAAATATTTCTTCAAGTTTGATTCCGTCAAAACCTCCTTGAAATTTGACGAAGCTTAACGAATCGAGTTTTCCGAGGGCCTTCGAATTAAGTAAACACGATAATTTAAAATTTATGGCTACTTTGTATTGTACAATAAAGGTTTATTGACGCTGCGTAAATATGCTCGGCAAATTGAATCTTCATTCTTCGCAATAGAACGGACGAACGATTTCAATGTTCTGTATCGTATCGTATGTTTTGCCGACTCCACTTTAGTTACGGCTCGTAACCTCATTAATACCAATTCATATCCCAAATACTTAATACCAATTCAGTATTGAGTGGAAATTCCTTTCATTAACAGTGATTTATATGTGTATACAAATTAACTATATGTGTGTATATAAATGCTTTATGTATACTAGAAAGCCAAAGTGTTGTACTCAAACCATTCATAATTATTATGGTCTAAATTGCTCTTGACTTTAATACATGGCCTTTATTTCACGCACGCTTAAGGGGCCTGAAATAGTTATTGATATGCTTCTATTTGAATAAAATAGCGTATTCATATAATTTTTCCTTAACTTAAGATGATGAAAAGGGTTTAGACAAGTAGTATTCATTGAAAAGAAACCACTGTAATAGTTACTCGTGTTTATGGAACTGACGTAAATAGCACTTACCCGTCATCACATTTAATGTTATGTGAAAATAAGGCTTGAGTTGGAAGCGCACTACTCCCGGAATCCTCAACGACTGAGGACTGGAACTGGCTATCTCCTCGTTTAGCTGCTGGAACACAATAATGCTCAAAACACAGCTGTAATTGCGTCAGTCTTAAATAAGATGGTGGTAGCTAGCCAACAATCTTCGGCACTTCTACGGCCAAAGACCTTTAAATTGTGCCAGAACCACATTTCTGCTTTTACCTACGGCGGCACATGTTGCCGGGAAAAAAATTCAGAGCCTTAACAAATAACATCAAGTTTATTGACAAAAAAGGTTTAAAATATTTTAATACAAAACGTAACTTTACGTTAATTAAACCCATAGTCGGTGCATTGGTGGCTGACAACAGGTTATGAATGGACCAGAATTTTTCACAGTAGATAAAGATTAAAACTTGTTTATTTTAACAGAACAAAATTAAGAAATCAACTGGAAACTAAGTATAAAGAGAAGGATGTCACAAGTTTTGTCGCGAGCAATTTATAATAGGCTAGCTTGAGCCCGCGGCATCGCTCGCGTTAAATTTGAGGTAAGTACCTCAGTTTGTTAAAAAGCGCTTTATAAAACTTCTTTAGAAAGCGCTTTTTATATAAACAGCAAAATTAATATCCTTGTTAATTTTATTTTAAATTCGTTGTTTAAACAACTATTTTGAAAAGTGCATCTCAAAATGGCTCGTACGAGTCTAAGAATCGCCCTTCCAACGAAAATGGATTAATTAAATATGCAATCCAAAACATTGTTGCAAAGGATAAACGGTGAGCCTTGAATTTATACCCGAAACTCTTTGCTAATTAAAGCGCTTCGCTTCGCCGAAGCAGAGTGCAACGTAGCATCTGACAACCGTTATTAACGGTTAAAACAATGTCATATTTCACCGGATTAAGATTAAAAACAAGAGTAGTTTTAAGCACACCTGTAGTAGTAGCCTAAGGAGAAAAAACAACAACTAGGTACTTATTTAAAATAATATTTGAAAGATTTTCTCCTAAGTCATACTTCGTAGGCTTTAAGACAAGAATGTTTGATTGTACAGAACATTTTTTTCCATGTTAGGCAGTATCTAACATTTAGTATTCCATATTAGAAGCAAAGAAGGCATTTCTGAACATTAACAAACCCAAGTTATTTAAATTTTTCGTAATACTTACTTCATTTTCAATTTTTCATTAAGAAAGCCCGCGGCGCAGTGGTAAACGCGCTCGGCCTGCGATCGTTGAGGTTAAGCAACTTTCGCAATGGTCGGTCACGGGATGGGTGACCAAAAACTTTTCATCTCGATCTCCTCCGTGCTTCTATAGGCACGTTAAGCCGTTGGTCCCGGCTACATTTGCAGTCGTTAATACTCACTAACCCTCATTGGGCCCACGTGGTGGGTCAATTCATAGCCAATTCTCCTTATCCATCCATAACGAAGGCCAATGCCCCGCAGTGGGGACATTAAATGGCTGATGATGATGAACATGTGATAAACCCAAAAGTTATGTCGTGTGTTGGTGCGTTGCAAGGAGGAGAGGCAATTTGTGACAGCATGCAGGAATAAGGAAAAGTCATAGTTCAGGGGGAAAATGCAGCGGCGTCTACTTATCTCTGCACTACAGTCTAGTAATACAGAGACTCGTAAGTAGTTTTCATTAAGAAACTGTGTTACAGAAACTAGATAACGGATAAATATACACTAGTATAGTTTTTTTTTTAAATACATCTATACTAATATTATAAAAAGGAAAGATTTGATTGTTTGTTTGTTTGCATCGAATAGGCTCCGAAACTACTGGACCGATTTAGAAAATTCTTTGACCATATGATAGCCACATTCTTCCCGAGCGACATAGGCTATATTTTATCCCGATACTCCCACGGGAACGGGCACCAAGCGGGCAAAACCGCGATGATCTGCTATACCTACTTAATGTACACATAGAAAACACCCAGACTAAGACAAATAGACATGTTCATGCACACAAATATTTGTCTTGTTCGGGAATCGAACCCGAGACCTCTGGTGTAGAAGGCAGTTATCCTACCCCTGCGTCAAATACTGAGACTGTGCCTGAACTACGACTCGATAAAGCATTGGGTGAAATTCAAGACCACCATAACGCCAATGTTTAATGAATACACTAGCTATCTCTTTATCATAATGCAGATAGGTATGCCTACTAGTTTCATCTTCTCTTTCGTCTAGTTTTTTCCGCTCATTGCAGAAGCTAGAAGCGTCTCGCACCTCATTAACTTGACACTTTCCTTGAACTAATTACACTAGATAATCTAGATTGCTATTATGGCCGGTTTACATGAAGCTAGTAGCACTAATTAGGGCCAGACTCAATAATCAATCCTTAGTAAGGGATAGGCCTATCTTGGATAGTACGTTACTTGGCAACTGTTGTTATTTTGGACTGATTAACAAAAATATCTAGGCAATTGGGTATTTGACTGAATTTTTTTTATTGACTTAAAATGTTCATTTAATTAGTAGCAACACAACATAGGTATTTATTTTCAAATATCTTGCATATTTTCAGCGTTATAGAGCATCAAACCTACTAATTAGACAAGGAGAGCGCTATGGAAACGTGACGTCACATTTCTATAGCGCCATACTCTCGCCATAGAAAATTTCGTTTTAGAAAGAGATAGCTAGAGTCACAATTAAGTAGCTCATAATTCACTTGTTATAATACATATTGCATTTCTTTTTTCATATTTGTTATTCAATAATGTTATATTTTCGCATGTCATAATTAAATATCTACATTTCAACAACAGTCAAACACCCAATTAAGCTCTAAGTATGCCTATCCCTTACTGGGGCTAGATTTCTTTTTATCCACAACGGGGTAGCACTTAGCCTTTATCACACTTGATGATAAGTGGTGATAAGGCTGAAGGTGGAAGCGCACTTCTTCCTTCCGGAATCCTCAATCACTGAGGAACTGGCTATCTTATCTCTAACTGCCGGAACACAATAATGCTTTAAACATCATTGTTATGGCGTCAGACTTAAATAAGATGTTGGTAGCTAGCCAGGCGGGCTAAGAACAAGTCCTATCACTAACAAAACCGAATACAATATGTACCCCCACTGGGTATCGAACCCGGGACCTCTGGGTCTAAAATCGGTGGTATGAACCACTAGACCACAGAGAGATTATTTGAAACGGCAGTTACTAGACTAAAGATAGGCGCCTAAATTCGAATCCAGTAAAGATTTAGTTGTTTTACTCCATATTCGTACCAAAAGCCCTACTCATAGGTACAACGCAAAACAAAACTTCTTTTTTCGTTGAATAAGAGTAGGCCTGCAGGGCTCCAATCTACGCCAGCGCTGGATTGGCATGTCAAAACGTTTACACGAAGCCAGCGCTAAACTGTCATCAATTTCGGTGCCAGTCACTGGACCCATTTAAGTAAAAGCCATTAATGATTACTTTATGGAGTTTTGCAATCATATTATCATATCACCAGCAAGAAATCAAAAAGGTTGAGTTATTTTCTCCTTTCTTTACATTGTTCAAGCTTATTTTATTTTCTTTGCCAGAGTCGAGTATTAACTCCCTGGGGAAAAGAATAACTCATATGAAGCTTCAAGAAAATGAGTAGTACTGTTATTTCGATTGCAATTTTACGAGTGAAATTTCACTTATTATTTTACTTTCATAAGTATATGGCACTGACTTTCAAAATCATATATTTTTGATTTTCATTCTCGTATCATAATTGTAAAATGTTGTACCTACCTAAAGAACATTTGTTGTCCGCAACAGGCATTGAGCCTTATAGCTTCAGTGCCCCAAGCACGCACAAGTATTTAATTATTCTCGTAATCGTATTGTAACCTATTAGTCCATGCAAATCGTTACATTTTGCCTTGCGTTAAATGACGTAGTTCTGATTTTTTTGTATGTTAGTAGTGATGAGATAGTAATGACAAATCCAATTTTCCCACCTTGAAAGCCCTTCGGATCATTGTTAAATATTTGAAAATCCAATGAATTTTCAGATTTTTTTCAGTTTTTGTCAATTTTTACCACCAAAGACCTGTGTTACGGCAAAAGTTACATGCACGCTTTAAAGTAGACTAACTAAATTTGCAATAAAAAGAGAATAATTTGGTTTTTGTAAAAAAAAATATTTTTTAAGATAGGGGTATTTAAAGGTTTGCAAAAATTATAAAAAGGAAGTATTACAGTTTTTTTACTTTTCGACATTTTGATCCATAGTAGTGGTGTTTATGGCAAAAGTTAAATTATTAGTTATTAAAGTCCATTAAATTTCCAACAAAATAAGGCTAATTAATAATATCAACTTATACTTGATAGTTCCTGAGACAGCTGTTCAAAGTTATTGTAGTAAGTAAACAATTATGTAATAGATGAAGGGTTTGCAAAATGAAGTACGCCCTAAAGGAAGGAGGATCTGGGAGGTGGTGGGATCAATTATGTACATTATATGTATATTTTTGATGGACAAGGCACGTCCTCTGAATCCACAGCACACTTTTTGGGGGCAGCTTGCTGAGGTATAATTTCTTCATCGAACTGCTCAGGAAGGTCAAAATCGTCCTTTGCTGGTGGGTTATCAATCAATGGTTCATCAATGTCATCACACATCAGGTCCAGACCTGTAAATAAATACAAATAAATTATTCTCTTTTTTTTGCAAATTTAGTCTACTTTAAAGCTTGCATAGTAACATTTGCCGTAACTCAGATCCTTGGTGGTGAAAATTGACAGAAACTGAAAAATGTCCGAAAATTTTATGGATTTTTAAGTATTTAACAATGATCCAAAGGGCTTTCGAGGTGGAAAATTTGGATTTGTCATTACCATATCATCACTACTAACATATAAAAAAATCAGAACTACCTCATTTAATGCAAGGCAACACCACTTATTTGGTACGATTTCCATGTACTATATACCATCCGTTGAAACGCTGCCAAAGTTTTCAATTCAAGAACTATGGAAACTGACATCCCTTGGCAACATTTTGACGGATGGCATAGTTTCGTAGTTTCATATATTGCCTCCATAACGAGAGTACAGTAGCATACAGTACTCTCCATACAGTACCCCTAGCATGAAAAACTTTAATAAAACTATACCATCCTTCAAAAGCTGTCAAAGTACTGCTATCAAATATGTACCTATTGAGTTACAGTTCCATATACGCCCGAATTTGTGTCGGGGGTCGAGGCTTCCTTGGAGCGAGTCTTGGAGTGGGGCAGACAAAATCTTGTCCAATTTAACCCCACAAAGACGCAACTATGCGCTTTCTCCACTAAGAATACTCCATTCGTCTTAGCACCTACATTCCAGGACATTCCCCTTACCATCTCTAAAAGTATTGGAATACTTGGCGTCGACTACACGATCGAAGTCCAATTTCGAGGTCATTTGGAAAACAAAGCCAAGGCTTCAAAAAAGCTAGGATTGCTCAATGGAGCGAAGAGGTAATTTAATCCACGTCACCTGCTTTTATTATATAAAGCTCAGGTTCGACCTCACCTGGAGTACTGCTCGCACTTATGGGCGGGAGCTAATGGAATGGAATACCAACTTCTTCCACTTGACTCCATTCAGCGCCGTGCGGTTCGTATTGTCGACGATCCGAGACTCACGGACGGCTTAGAAACACTTGGTCACCGCAGAGATATAAGCTCTCTGTGTGTTAGGAGGTTTTTGAACTGGTGCCACCGTCACGCGCCACCGCACCGCACGCCAAGTGAGTATTAGAACTCATCCAAAACACCCCCACATTCTTGACGCCTGGATCCCGTTCGGGCATCAAGTTCGTTCCTACCCCGAACTTGTAAGATGTGGAATGAGCTTCCTCCAGAGGTGTTTCCGTTGTGCTATGATATGGAGTTCTTCAAGAAGCGTGTAAATACGATTCTCAAACACAAAGGCATATGCAACCCCTCTGGTGTTGTAGATGTCCATGGGCGACGATGACTACTTCCCATCACGTCGCTTGTCCGCTCGTTTACCCCTGTTTTATAAAAAAAAAACATTTATTTCGGTCATCACGGCTAAATAAAATAAAACAAAAAACGCAAAAAGCTTAGCATATCCCAAAACTGCCCCGATTCAGCATAATGTTTGGCTTGACCAGCGCTGACCTTCCGTCCGAAGTGTACCATATGAAGGTAGTGGTTTGGGTAGATCAAGGATTCTGAATCATAAAATTCTTCATAATTTTTCCTTTTTTGCATCACAATGCTGCTGTGAATACTATTGCTTTCTAATATTTAATTTATAATTGCAAAAATCTATTTAGATAACAAAATAATAGAAAAAACTACCCATCCTCCAAGTAGCTCCACCGGAAATTAAACGCGAGACCTGATGATGATGAATCGATGTTGAGCCGATGATGGGTTGATTTTTTCTAACATTTCATTTTCAATACAAAAATTATTTACAGAAATTTAGCCAAACTTGGTGATACTGCTGTAAAGCTTATATCGTTTCTGCTGATCATGCTTAGGTCACGTTGCAGTACTGCGCTCCATTGACAGCTATCCTAGCATAGATTGTGTCTATTCAGTGCATTGTAATAACGCAACTTAATAACGAAGGAAACCCAATTCCGTTACAATGTTACTGTACTATTGAATGCTAAACCTAAATTAGTTTTTGTAGGGGCAACACAAAAGTGTTGAGACTCTATCTAAACTAACATGAAACCTTTCTAGTTTTGACGACCTCCGTGGCCGAGTGGTGTGCGCACCGGTTTTCAAGGTGCCGCTATCTCTGGAGGTCCCGGGTTCGATTCCCAGTCGGGTAAATATTGAAAACTTTTTTTTGTTAATATTTCCTCAGGTCTGGGTGACCTGGGTGTATGTAGTCACACCCGTCGTTGTATCCTGTTAAATTTTCATGACGCTAGTGCTTAAGCTACTAAAGTTCCGATATTCCACGTAGTAACGATTTGGTATGTAAACAATGTAAGTGATGGAGTCCAATATTTATTTATTTATTATTTTAATAATTTCTAGTTTCCGCTAACTATTTTTAAGTGTTCTTTTTTAGAACATTTTAAAACTCTGCCTTCAAAACATACACCTTTTTCTCATGTTTTCAAAACGAGAAAATATTTTTTTAAGGAAATAATTATTTCTCACTCATGCTCTGAAATGTTAACATTCTATGTAAACAAAAAATTGTATTTCCTCGCATTTCGTGAGAAAAGTTTTATACAAGCCTTATTCTGAAAGCTATTTGCTAGCTTCCCGTACTCGGCTGTAATGTATACTATATGTGATTTCATTAAACGCGCAATTAGTGTGGGATTTTTATCAACAAACCATCAGTAGCATGCGGTTAGGCGTGTCAAAAAAGGGTAAATCAGGCAGAAAACTTTATTCCTTTCAACAAAAATACCCATTTAGCTGCAAGAAGTTGTCAGCATTATTGTTAAACAAAAAAAAATCGGTAAGTAAATATTGTCATTTTTCCAAGTCGAAATTACAAAGTGATCTCTTCAATCTTGTAAATATAAACTATATCATGTATTCTAAAGAAATATAATTATACAAGATCTTTGGTATTTTCTTAAAAAATTAGAACGTTTGTTACTAGGTTATAAAAAACTACACTACATGAGATTTAAGCTCCTTCCCAGAGGTATTGCATGCTTTGATCGCTGCAGTTACTGCGCTGATTCAAATACTGGCACTCTGAATAAACTCTGTTTTACGTAACACTATTTTCTTTATACTGGAATTTTCGATCAACAATATTATAGTACTAGATGATGGTTCACGAACTAAATCAAAACTTTCTATGGCACCTTTAAACGGAGAAAAAAGTTTAATAATGTTACGATCTTATGGCATAAATGACAGGAACTACTTATAAATGTACGCTCAAGTGGGCGTATATCGCTCGGCCATGTTTGTCACTCGAACTATGTATCTAGACCAAGGTGTTATTGTTGATCAAAGACTGGAATACGATAATTCAAATTTTGTATTGAATAAAAAAATATTTCTACAAGCTTTTATTGAACTTGACTTGATTTTTCAGCAAAGTCAAGTCAGCAAAAAAAAATTATTTTAATTATATGAGTGAATTATTTGCAAACAGTGTATGCAGGACTGTTTAATTTTTAATTGAGGGAACTTCGAACTACGAATCAGCCACAAAGCTCATTGAAAGACACGCCTTCCCTAAGAAGATTAAAAAAACCGCTTACAACGCCTAACTATTCCAGACACATAACAATAAAATTGCATTATGCAATTCTTCGCACATAATAACATCTGAAAATAGTTGCTCACTCCACAGCAATTCAGATTTCCATACCCAACGATTTGAACAACCAACTTTATCACCACAGGATGTGGTCCAGATTCCTTTGTCAGGATTAATGGCTTACCCATCAGTGGTCAGCCCACGTCCCTTAGGGCTTAATCACGAGCGCTCAAATCCATCACTGCTCCAACAAATGAGGGAGATAGCAGGATTGCGTGATGCGTCATTAACCACAAGTGTTATGCTGTCGCCGCTTCTTTATTAATAGACGTAAGAAAAGAGACTGTAATAACAGCTCTATTTTAATAAACAAAAAACTGGTTCTGCTTTTAGTGTGGAAGAAGAGATTTGCCTCAAGTTTATGCTGTCACTGCTTCTTTATTTATGGACTTGATCGAAAAGAGACGGTAATATACTAGTAGCAACTCTAGTTTGATATATTATAAAGTTTAAGAAACGTTTAATCATTAAGCTTTAGAGTAGAAGGTTGAATTATTTTATCAAATAATTGTACTTAAGGTATTTTTTATAGGCCAACAACTACTGTTACGGTAAGGTACCTTAAAGCTAATTATACGCGCCGAACGTTCGCCGATAAGTTTAGACGCTTATCGGCGCTGCGCTGCCTGGTTCGGCAGACATCTTAAAATTTAAAATTCTTACACCAGTAGAAAACTACATTATTCCAGAGTGACATAGGCTATTCCGATATTCCTTCGAGAACTGGTACCATGCGGGTAAAGCCACGGAGAAAAGTTAGTTTCGTATGCTTATTATTTTATAAACGTGCGATAACACACACAGTTAGTTGAAAATAGCTCCCAAAAAATAGTGTCTAACTTTTTTTAAGGCTATCACAACTTTTTTGTGCTGATAAAAATGCAGTCGTAATGAGCTGAGTCGGCTTGTCTACTCGGTTTTAGATTCAGCGAATAATTTACTAAGCTTTTTATTTGAGTTATAAATTATCCATGTTTACGAGGCATTGCTTAAGTAGTTGAGGGTTAATTAACTAATTTAAACTGCTTTAGTTACTTCAATATATTTGCGTTTAAAAGTGTAGATATATCACATTAGAATCATATATTATACTAGCTGATCCGGCGAACTTTCTACCGCCTTATCGACAGCACGCCACCTACCGGGTCCAGTTGTAAATCTAAGCCATTCTTGAATCCATCTGAGGACACAAAAAAAATTTCATTAAAATCGGTCCAGCCGTTTAGGAGGAGTTCAGTTACATACACACGCAAAGAAGAAATATATACTTAAAAGTACACGAGAAAAAAATCTTTAGCTTAATTTTAATAATTATTTTTGACAAATGCCTATCTAATGCGAGAATAATACTGTTTGTAATAAATTTTAACAAGTTACTCAATCGCTAAAGTGCAGGGTATGCCATGACAACGTGAATTAAATAAATTGATTATGATTTTTAATCACATCTATTTTATTTGTCTGCATAAGTTGGTAATTTAGCAATCGCAGCTACGTCGCGACGTAGCTGCGCTACGGCGAGTCGTAGCGTTGCCTACTACGAGACTACGGAGCAGTCACCGTTTGTGTTTAAGTCGCAGGGATATGAGAATATCAGAGATTCACGAAATCCCTAGGCATACCAAGAAATCACGGAAGATGTGGAATATTCTTATTTACGACGTCTTCTTCCTAAACAATTTCAGTGATATGTCGTTTCACTAAACTAAATCTAGTAAAATGTCAGAAAAGTTGATTTCAGAGGTAAGAGTTTGCCCGAAAGTTCTGTAGAACACCTGATAGGTTAGAAATTATTATTATTATTTTAAATTTTGTGGTCATTTTTTTGTGAAAAAATCCATAAGTTGTGTTTCACAAAAAAAAACACGAAATGTAAGGCAATCGCAAAGCGCATCGAAGCGTTTAAATTTCTAACCTATCACGTGTTCTACAGGACTTCCGATACAAACTTGCTCATACCTGTCACCTGCAGCCGTGAGCTTACTGTTATTACTTCAGCCATTCTTCATTTCACTAGATTTAGTTTAGTAAAACGACATATCACTGAACTTTTTTAGGAAGAAGACGTCGTAAATAAGAACATTCCACACCTTCCGTGATTTCGTGGTATCCCTAGAGATTTCGTGAAATCTCTGATATCCTCATATCCCTGCGACATACTGAAAACACGCCTAGACACGGCAGCACAAAACGGCGTTCGCTTGCAGAATCTGCCCACTCCATCTCCATGTCCAACTCCATGCGCATGATCCGTAGGTCTGCGCTCCGCGGCGGAGCGCAGACCTACCTCTGTAGGATTTCTATTTTGCTAATTCTTCAGACCTATGCCTGACGGAATACCTTCAGAGATCTATCGACATTCACACTCCCATTAAAATGAAAATTAATAGTAGTTACGTAGATTTATATTTTATTTTCTATTGCAAAAATTTAATGGAATCATTTTAAGAGAAATATTGTTAAAGTGATCGGTTAAAAAACATTCGTAGTACCAATTTATTTGCAACTAGCGGCCGCCCGCGGTTTCACCCGCGTAGTTCCCGTTCCCGTGGGAATATCGGGATAAAAAGTACATATAAACCTTCCTCTTGAATCACTCTATCTATTAAAAAAAAACGCATCAAAATCCGTTGCGTAGTTTCAAAGATTTAAGCATACAAAGGGACATAGGGAAAGAGAAAGCGACTTTGTTTTATACTATGTAGTGATTATTTAACATACAATAGAAGTAAACATTGTTAATATAATATTTTTTACGAAACGCAATACTAATAAATAATAATGGAATGGAAAAGACGAAAGTAACCTTTGTTCTTCTCCAAGATCCTATTCTTGTAGGATAAGCCTTCCTTAAAGATGATTAAGGATAAGGGCAATGACCCACCACACGGGCCCGTTGGATTGGTATAGGTATTAACGACTGTAAATGCAACCAGGACAACAATGAGCTGATTAGTAGGCTCAACGACCGCAACTTTCTCACAGTAGGCTATGCAGACGATCTGACCATACTCATCAGCGGGCGAGTTGAGAGCGTGATATGTGACCGAATGAGGTCCGCTCTAAAGGTCGTCGAACAGTGGTGCACTAAACACAATCTAACAGTGAACCCAACAAAGACAGAATTGATCATGTTCACAAACAAACGGAGTCTAGGAAATCTTAAACTCCCAAAACTTTTTAATACCAGTCTGTCCCTAAGCAAGGAAGTCAAGTATCTAGGAATGATACTAGACAACAAACTCCTCTGGAATAGACATCTCGAAAGTAAACTAAACAAAGCCACAATCATCTTCTGCCAATGTAAAAGACTACTCGGCAAAAGTTGGGGACTATCACCGAAAATAACGATGTGGCTGTATAAAACCGTTATACGTCCCATAATCACATACGGAGCCGTTGCCTGGTGGTCCAAAACAGAGCAAAGCACCGTCATCAACAAACTGCAGAAATTCCAAAGATTGGCATGCTCTACGACAACCGGCTGCATGCGAACCACCCCCACAGCCGCCCTAGAAGTAGCCCTGGATTTAACACCCTTGGATCTGTTTATACAACAAGAAGCCTCCATGGCTGCTATAAGGCTTAAACACCTGGGTCTGTGGTAAATACAGTTATTTGAAAATGACCGAGATCACTCTGGCATACATGAAGTCCGAATCTATACGGACGGCTCCAAGATGGGGACTGGAACTGGAGCTGGAGTATTCTCACAAGATCTGAATATCAAAATATCACTAGCGCTGGGCCAACACAGTTCGATATTTCAATGCGAATGTGTTGCAATAATAAACGCCGCTACCACGGCCCTGTCCAGAGGTATAAAGGAACTAAACATCCGCATACTGACTGACAGCATGGCCGTCCTAACAGCACTGGAGGTCAACACGATCAACTCCAGTATCGTCTACGAATGCCACAAAGTTTTGGATCGTTTAGCATCCAACAACGGAGTAATCCTACAATGGATTAAAGGGCATAGTGGATCACACGGGAATGATGCCGCCGATGAGCTGGCTAGAATGGGATCCTCCACAATAGTGACAGGACCTACACCCATTCTGCCACTCCCATTCAGCCAACTGCGCTCATGGGTAAGGCAACGAACTCGTGCTGCACATAATACTCGTTGGGTAGCTCTTACAAGCTGTAGACAGTCTAAGATGGCGAAGACTGCAGTCTCGCCGCGTTTGACCTGCAGGCTGCTCAGCCTCAATCGTCCAGACCTCCGGATAGTTGTTGGTACACTTACAGGTCCCCTTACCTTAAACCGACAACTATTTATTATGAATGCGACAGACAGTCCTCTATGTAGAGGTTGCCTGAACGCTGAGGAAACAGCCGCCCACGTGATCCTGGAGTGCGTCGGTTTGGCCGCACAACGAACAGAAATCCTCACAGAGGTGAGGTCGCTCCTAGAAGCCTGTGAACGCCCCAGGAGGCTTCTGCGCTTCTGGAAGGAGCTAGGATGGCTCGACTAGCCATGTTCACGCATAACGGACCAAATATGAGTCTAAATGCGGAAAAATGTCAATACCAAATACCAAATACCAAAAATGCAACCAGGACCAACAACTTAAAATGCCTTCCGAAGTAAACAAACCAAACATTGCTTAACCTCAACGATCGCAGTCCGAGATCGATAACCACTGCGCAAAGGTATCCTCTAATCCTTACTTCAAAAATTGGTTTTGTGGCTTATGAGTGGAAAATTCACAGAATTTACGCATTTACATTGTTGGTGTGAATAAAAAATATACACTTTCCAATATCAAAAATGTGAAAACATACTCGGAATTACTTAGAAGCAGGTGGCAAACTCTTCGACGTAATGGAGGTAATATTTTCAAAGCCAACAGCAACTTTTAATAAACGAGCCAAAAAAGGTCTAAACGATTTTTGTTCCAACACTATTTGAAGATGTCCGAACTAATGTGTGTTTATTTTTCACTCCGTATCTTCCTTCGTGGGAAATCGTTATTTCTGGGGCCCAAAATAAAGGTCAGTGCTGTGGGGCCCGATTCTCACGCAATCGAAAAAAGTTCACATTTATAGGCTCGAAATATTGTGAAATACTGACAATACACAAACTGTTATAGTAGTACTAGGTCTTATGGAAAAAAAGCTGCACTTTGTGATAAAGGAAAGCCGCTTTGCACAGTGATACTAGGGACCAAAATAATCGATTTCACCCGCAGCAGCGAAAGTTTCATTCCTTAGGAAGAAAGATGGCGCCACTTCTTTAAAAAAATAATTAAAAAATTATACAAGCCAAACCAACGCACCGATTTTGATAAAGTAGGTGTCAAATGAAAGATAATTACATAATCTATCAAAGAAAAAATATATAGTAAAATAATACATTTAAAAATGCCCAAATATTAGCTTTGCTTGGAAAAATATTGAGAAATTTGTCGGATTTTACTTAATTTAAAAAAATAATTGTTCCGTGAGGTATCCTTTTATCCACTAATATTGTTGACAATTTAATAGAGCATTTGATAAGAAAAACTGCTTGTCGATATCTTTAATAATTATGGAGATATAAGATTACTAATGAGGGCAGTAATTTCTCGAGCGCACCGATTTCAATGATCTATGTATGAAACTACTTTTTTTGTCTTTATGCATATTGCATATTTCTTATATGCATTTTAAAATATATTTAAAAAAGTATGTGAAGGTTTATTTTTGTGAAGTTTAAAAAAAATATGTCAGAAGTTTTACTTTAGAAATACCTAATGTTCTTACTTCAGGGTATGACCAGTATGACATCCACGTCTAGAAACAAGATTTTTTCCCCTTCGAATTAAAGTAAGACGTGATGTCACACCCTGTAAAAGCATGAAACCCTCGGAGTGCAGTAGACATATTGGGACCCAAAGCATTGCTTTTAATTTCTTGGTTTCAAATTCCTGGATGGATTTTCTCACACTTTTTTTTTGCACACAAAAATATGCTAGTGACGAGCCTTCCCCGACATTAGCCGCACTCAACAAACATGCCTTGCGTACAGCTTACCAAGCAGGCGATATATGGGGTAACGCTTTGAATTTAAGAGCCCCAATTCCATGTCCAGCTTCTTGGGGATGGCACAAAATTTCACAAGGGGGATGGACTCCTAAATGGTTCACTGCTACGCCGATTTGGTCAGGTCAGAGTCAAACCTTCTCGATCATTGCGGGTGCAGAACTTCCTGCAATACTATGCGCTGTAGCTGTCGATACTTGGCCTACCATGTACTCTACAGTGTAAATTTTGCAATCGTGACTGTGAAAATCCAAGGTTAATGTATAAAAGATACACAATTCAAAATTATTTCCAATAAAATGTAACAATTACTTACTTTATCAGTAGCTTTCAGGAGGGATACTACTACTACTTGCTACTTATAGGTCTCGTGGTTTTTTACTATCACATTTTTCCTATAAGTACCTACAAAATTGCATTGTGAATGCATAAAAATAATTTAAAGTCTCAATTACCTTTATCATTGAGTAGATACTTCAAAATCATTAAACTATTGCATTTTGCACTAAATAATAAGATTTTGTTTTTTTTTCTGTTCAAACAGTACCATCGTCGGTTTTAAAGAAGATTATGATTAAATAAAATTATTTTGTTATGTATTTTACTTGCATTAGGTATTTCTAAAGTAAAACTTCTGAATTTTTTTTTAAACCTCACAAAAATAAATTTTCACATACTTTTTAAAATATATTTTAAAATGCATATAAGAAATATGCAATATGCATAAAGACAAAAAAAAGACGTTTCATACAGAGATCATTGAAATCGGTGCGCCCGAGAAATTACTGCCCTCATTAGTAATCTTATATCTCCATAATTATTAAAAATATCGACAAGCAGTTATTCTTATCAAATACTCTATTAAATTGTTAACAATATTAGTGGATAAAAAGATACCCCACGGAACAATTATTTTTTTAAATTAAGTAAAATCCGACAAATTTCTCAATATTTTTCCAAGCAAAGCTAATATTTGGGCATTTTTAAATGTATTATTTTACAATATATTTTTTCTTTGATAGATTATGTAATTATCTTTCATTTGACACCATGTTTATCAAAATCGGTGCGGTGGTTTGGCTTGTAGAATTTTTTAATTATTTTTTTAAAGAAGTGGCGGCATCTCTGTTCCTAAGGGATGAAACTTTCGCTGCTGCGGGTGAAATCGATTATTTTGGTTCCTAGTATCACGGTGCAAAGCGGCTTTCCTTTATTACAAAGTGCAGCTTTCCGACGAAATATGGCCATAAGACCTAGTATGTACTACAATCGAAAAAGTTCGATCGAAAAGCAGTCGAACGCTACGAGTGCTACAGACCAATCGATGTTCGTTCGTATACGAACTTAGCTGTCAAAATGAATTTGTTGACATGTGGGATAGTTTTGTTTGTTTGAAACGATCTAACTTTTCAATAGAAACCACATGCGTGAGAATCAGGCCCGTGTTTCTAAGGAACTAACCAAAAACGGGCACCTGCTTTTATTTTCATACAAACATGTTAACTTCGTGATCATTTAACTAAAACTATCAGTATATTTTATTATACGATCATTTTCGTGTCAGACGTGTTGTGTGGGTAAATGTTTGATTTTCTAAAAATCGTTTGAAACACTGAAAATCTCTTCAAATTGTAATCCAAAATGTAATACCTACATTAGTTGAGTTTCATAACAGTAAAAAATATGGAACGTGAACAAAGTTCATAATTGTTCCGCTTTGGGGAAATGGGGAAGTTTTTGTTCTTATTTGAGGCTTTTATTCGAAAGACGAGTCTTTTTGAATTGCGATAATAATGATAGTGTAGAGAAAATAGCACTGGCATCCTTCATTTTAGGCAAGCTGCCTCTGTCTTATTACCGTGTTAGGCATTTTTGCAACAGTGGCATCTTGCATTTTAGGCACTGTGCTCAAAATTGGAAATAATCACAATTAGTGACGCGCAGTGAGTATGTAAGTATAAAAATAATGACAGTGACATTTTTTTTTGCAAACGAGTGTATTTATGTGTTGGCTCATTCATACTCAGTCGAAGTTTGGTTCCTCAGTGTACATGATGCATGATTACTTCTCAGAACATGGAGATAATTTCTCAATGCATGAAGATAACATATTAAAGCATCATGGTCATTACCAGCCTATTCATAGAAAGAAGTAAAATACATTTATGTTTTTTGTGTGTATTAGTCACTTCGAAAGATTTAATGTTTCTCACTCGAACTTAACTGCAAAAGCAAAAGATTTACGCTTCACTATTATTGGCAAAGTTTCTTAGCGGTAACGGTCCAGAACTTCAAGAATAAACGAAAATTATGTATGAATGCAATTTCCTTATTTATACCCCCAGTTTGTTTTCCAACGCTTCGGGGAGACGGCCCTGTGTTTTGTTATTCACTTTTGCGTAAGAACGGGTGAAAAATATCGGTTTAAAAAGCAGCTGGATAAACTGAAACTTTTATAAAATGAGGTCACTAGAAGAAGATACTTTTTGATCTAATGTACGGAGTCAAGTTTGGTGTTCGTTTTGCATAAACTTTGAGAAGAGATTTTGTTTACATTTTACTTTAGTGATTTGCTTTCGTAGTTACTTCTTTCGTTGAAAAATGGAAAAGGATGTATTTAGAAAAAATCGACCCGTCTCACAACCATCGGAGCTGATTGTGAGACGGATCGATTTTTTCTAAATACTTCATTTTCCATTTTTCAACCATAAAAATTGCATTGTGCATGCAAAAAAGTAAAATTTTAAATAACTTACTTCTTTCGTTTTAAGGTACTATTTCTTGAAAGAACCTTTGATCTATTTTGTCCTCCATATGACCTCTGTTTCTAGAGAAAACGAAAACTATATATTAATGCAATTTCCTTATTTATTCCCCCAGTTTGTTTTCCGACGCTTCGGGAAGACGGTCCTGTCTTATGTCATTTACTTTTGCGTCAGAAAAGGTGAAAAATATCGGTTTAAAAAGCAGCTGGATTAACTGAAACTTTTATAAGCTGAGGTCACTGGCAGAAGATGGCAGAGAGGCATTTTTGATCTAATGAGTAAAGTCAAGTTTGGTGTTCGTTATGAGGAAAGTATGTGTAACGACATTGCCAAGATAGGTCTCTTTTAATTGATGCTTGCTAAAGTCCAGTCCACTGGATGAAATATATATCATGCTTCTTCTTAGCGTTTCGATGGCAAACACTATATTGTTGCAGTCCAGAATTTGGCCACGTTCACAGCACTATCCGTGGCACGCATTAAATCCTCCCGCGTGCAGGTTTCAGGGCATGCGGGGCACGATATAAGATGGGACATCGTTTGAGTGTCACCACAAATACAATCCATATTAGAGCCATCCGAGAGAGATCTTCTTGGGTAAGAAGTAACGTGCCAGTGCTCATTTCAAAAGGATTCTACAAAAATAATGACGAAATATTGAAGGACTTTTTTAAATTATTTATTACTAGCTTCCGCCCGCGACTTCGTCCGCGTGGACATTCGAGAAAATACCTACTTAGGGGACCAAAAACCAGGATAAAAAGTACTCTATGTTTTAATTTCATAAAAATCCGATCAGCCGTTTTTACGTGATTAGGCGGGTCCTCCCTCACCAAGCGAGCAGCCTCGCGCGAGGCAGAACGTTTGCCACGCACGAGGCTGCTCACTTGGTGAGGGAGGACCCGCCTAATCACATAAAAACGGCTGATCGGATTTTTATGAAATTAAAACATAGAGTACTTTTTATCCTGGTTATTGGTCCCCTAAATATTTTCTCGAATGTCCACGCGGACGAAGTCGCGGGCGGAAGCTAGTAAATAATAAGTGTCTGTTTCACAATCAAAAAGTTAGTTCTGAGTCGCTTAGGTACCAAGAACTTTTAGGGTACTTAAGATGATTTAGGTTTCAATACCCTATTTACCCCCTGGGTTTGATTTTCGGAAAACTACGAAATGGGTTGCCTATTTGTTTTAAGAAGTAAGCCTACAAAGTTTCAAATTGAAATGTCTATTTTAGCCCCTGATTTTTCATCCAAAACTTCACCCCTATTTCAACCTTTTAGGGGTTGAATCATGTTCAGCGTGTTAAACATCAAAATAAATGCCATTTTTGCAATCGTCATCCCATAAAACCTCAATAACGACATCCATATCGATTTTTTGGTTTATTTATCCCATTTAACCTCTAAGGGGTTGATTTTCGAAAAAATACGAAATATGTGTTTGCTTATTTGTTTCACTTTCCGACCATAAGCCTAAATAATAAATTAAATGAAGGACTTTCCAGATACAACATTTCATCCCCCTTTTCACCCCTTCGGGGTTGGAATTGTCAAAAACGCTGACACAGGGAAATATTAATTTTCAATTGCAAGCCTAATAACAAAATTTGAAGATCCTAACTTCAAATGTGACGGACTTTCATACACATATTCATCCCCTATTTTACCCCCTGGGTTTGATTTTGGGAAAATTACGAAATCGGTTGCCTATTTGTTTTAAGAAGTAAGCCTACAAAGTTTCAAGTTGAAATGTCTATTTTACCCCTGATTTTTCATTCAATATTCAATATTTTAGTTGATACCCTTGTTATTTTTTTTTTGTTTCTATTATTTATTTTATTATTTTACGACATTCCTCATTTATAAATTAAAAAATGAGTTTTTATTTCTAATATTTAATTGTCAATTATTAATATTCCAGTTATTGTTTTAAATGTTTCTATTATTTATTTTAATAAGTTGCTATACCCTAACAGGGTTCATGTTTGGTTCTGTTTTTTTGGTAATGTCATCTATATGTATACCACATGAGTGCAATAAAACAATTTGAATTGAATTGAATTGAATATTTCACCCCTATTGCAACCTTTTAGGGGTTGAATCATGTTCAGCGTGTTAAACATCAAAATAAATGCCATTTTTGCAATCGTCATCCCATAAAACCTCAATAACGACATCCATATCGATTTTTTGGTTTATTTATCCCATTTAACCTCTAAGGGGTTGATTTTCGAAAAAATACGAAATATGTGTTTGCTTATTTGTTTTACTTTCCGACCATAAGCCTAAATAATAAATTAAATGAAGGACTTTCCAGATACAACATTTCATCCCCCTTTTCACCCCTTCGGGGTTGGAATTGTCAAAAACGCTGACACAGGGAAATATGAATTTTCAATTGCAAGCCTAATAACAAAATTTGAAGATCCTAACTTCAAAAGTGACGGAATTCATACACATATTCATCCCCTATTTTACCCCCTGGGTTTGATTTTGGGAAAATTACGAAATCGGTTGCCTATTTGTTTTAAGAAGTAAGCCTACAAAGTTTCAAGTTGAAATGTCTATTTTACCCCCTGATTTTTCATTCAATATTTCACCCCTATTGCAACCTTTTAGGGGTTGAATCATGTTCAGCGTGTTAAACATCAAAATAAATGCCATTTTTGCAATCGTCATCCCATAAAACCTCAATAACGACATCCATATCTATTTTTAGGTTTATTTATCCCATTTAACCTCTAAGGGGTTGATTTTCGAAAAAAATACGAAATATGTGTTTGCTTATTGGTTTTACTTTCCGACCATAAGCCTAAATAATAAATTAAATGAAGGACTTTCCAGATACAACATTTCATTTCCCTTTTCACCCCTTCGAGGGTGGAATTGTCAAAAACGCTGACACAGGTAAATATTAATTTTCAATTGCCAGCCTAAATACAAAATTTGAAGATCCTAACTTCAAAACTGACGGACTTTCATACAAACATTAATACCCTATTTCACCCCCTTAGGGGTGGAATTTCCAAAAATCCTTTCTTAGTGGATGCCTACACTGTATAACGTATCTATGTGCAAAATTTGAAGTCTCTAGGTTTAGCGGTTTGGGCTGTGCGTTGATATCTCAGTCAGTCAGTCAGTCAGTCAGTCAGTCAGTCAGTCAGTCAGGACTTTGAATTTTATATATATAGAAGACAATGTCCATTTTAGTAAATTTCCTGGCAAAACGCTTAGGGCGTGTTCGGGACGACACGCGTCGATCACGAACAGGAACAGGACCCGCACACGCGTTCTGCTCGCCTTTCACCAGCGCTTGCCACGCGCAAAATCAGCGCACGCCTCGCGCCACGCGTGGCGTGTGTCATAAGACTTAAAATATATACAATGAATTACAAGGCGGGTTAGACGCGGGTGCTCAGCGCGTGGCGTGCGCTTAGCAGGCGGGTGGACGCGGTGACTATCACCCAGGACCCGCAATCTCCGCCCCATGTGGTGAGGAGGCACCCCGGGGGTTTTAGTGGGTCTAAGCCCCACATAACCCTCTCGTCTTCCCGGGCGGGGGGGTATGCGAAGGCATTTCCCCCGGTAAAAAAAAAAGGCGCGTGTCGTCTGAACTCTGCACACGCCCTTACACCAATCTTAAGATTAATTCACATTATTTTCCTTGAGCATCGTTAATGTCAAAGCTAATATAGTTGTTATGTCGCTTAAATTTCTTAAGTCAATCTTCGTTAAGAATATAATTTATTTCACTTGGACGACACGGGTAACGAAACGAAAAATCGGACTTTCCATCTGTACAGCGTCGTAAAGCTGATCAGTAACCGTCGCCGCATACGAGCCGCAATACTATGCACAAATACCGCCACTTGAAGCTAGAATAAGAAGCAAGTGACGACTATGTAAAGAGGTGCAATAGTATTATATGATCTGAGGGTGCAACCGCCCGCCTCTGTGGTCTAGTGGTTCACACCACCGATTTCAGACCCAGAGGTCCCGGGTCCGTTTCCCAGTGGGGGTACATATTGTATTCGGTTTGGTTAGTGGTAGGACTTGTTCTTAATCCGCCTGGCTAGCTACCACCATCTTATCTAAGTCTGACGCTATAACAATGATGTTTTCAGCATTGTAGTGTTCCGGCAGTTAGAGATAAGATAGCCAGTTCCTCAGTGACTGAGGATTCCGGGAGTAGTGCGCTTCCACCTTCAGTCTTATCACCACTTAACATCAGGTATGATGAAATTAAGTGCTACCCCGTAGTGAATAAAAAAAAGAAGGTGTCGGCGTTTTTAGTGGCCCGTGTGTGGCGACGCTAAGCGTCGCTGGAAGGGAACCACATTCGACAGCCATAAACGCCGCCACTTCAAGTGGCTACAAAGGTAGCTGAAGCGCGCGACAGACACTTGCAGTGGGTGGCCGCTACTTGTTGAACCCATTGGCTTGCAGTATTTTGTGTCGGCGTTAGAGGCCGGTGGCAACCACAAGAAGCGAGTGGCGACGATTTGCAGCATGTGGCGACCACAGGTGTCACCGTCTGCGGATGAAATGATGAAAACTACAGGAAAGAGGACGGTGGCAGCGTTTTGTGGTTGTGGTCGATGGCCCATGTACGGCCAGGGTAATAGAATAACAAACTTTCTATTCAGAACCGTTTAACAAGAGATTCAGAATTGTAATTCTGTGTTTTGTTTTGTCTATTCTGAAATGTGTGCCAAATGACAATGCATACATTCAGCTCTCCGGAACGCTTCCAACATATTGTGACCAAGGGGGCCGGTCACCTTTATGTCACTTGGTGATAATTTAAAGCTTGATCTGCCACTCTACCTGTATACAAAAATAACGCTTAGGTACTTGAGCAAAAATATTTAAAATTTTAAGTCATTCGGTGGCTACCGACAACGCCTGCAAAATTGTAGAGAAACGTAAAAATTCGTATACTAGTAGAATAGAGAAATAAAACTAAATTGAAATCAGCTGATACGAAATACGAAGACACATTAGCCAAAATGTGTCTTCGTATGATCTTGTTATCGTTTATCATATTCAATAATACTCTCAGAATTAAGTTAATTTCGTAAAAAGTTTACAGAATATGCAAAGTTTAATTTAAAAAGGTAAAACAGTTACGATTACAAATATTTTGAAAATATTAAGCTTTTTATTACAAAATCTCACTTAGAAGAAAACTAGAATCTGAAAATTCCACGTGAACATAATTATTCAAATTGCTTATCCTTCATACTGAAAAATGCACAACGTCGACAGACTAAAAAGAATGTTGTTAACATGTTAATTGCACGAATAAGAGTAGAAAATTCAGTGAAAACATTTTTATAAAATGTACAATGGGCAGCACGTCGGGTTTTACACTTGCTCTACGAAAACCTGTACTATTAAAATAATATGACACTTCTTACAATCACACCAGCTATCTAGAATTTAAGAAGTTGCGTTATTGGATACTAGGTATCTGGCAAACATAGATAGACATTTTAAACTTTTATAGTCACGTTACTATAATTACTATTAGATATGTTAAATATTCCGATGTTTCGGCACAGCTGCATGCGCCATGGTAACGGAGTAACTCTTGGTCATAGTCGGAGTTACTATACTTACATGACTATGGAGACAATAATTATAGTTAGGTATACATTTTTTTTTCTGTAAATACATAGTCGATAACAAAATCACGCATGGCAAAATATACTTTTGAACTCCTTTCAGCTTTGGAAGGAACGCCGTGCCTTTGGATCTATTGTACATCTACTAATATCAATACCCATGAGGGGCCATGTGGTGGATAATGAAATTTTGAAATAAACCATTTTAACTTTAATCAAAACTTATAATCTTTCAAAATCCAATACATCTCTTCATGTAGGGGATCTAGCCACAACGTAAATGAATATCCAATTATCGTACTTATACAAGTTCAGCGCGTTGTTTTAGTACCTCAGGTGGTTCGTTTTGACTTCCTTCCTACATCATAACTTAAGAAATATGGGCTTACTTGCAGACGCATTAATCATTCGTGTACCACTTATTGATTGATAGCCCCGTTAAGCTAATCAGCTGTAACACGGTTTTGTTTGCACCTAATCAGTTCGGATAAAATTTTCGGCAAGTAAGCAAATGACTAGCTTGGTCATTAAGTGACTATTCATTGAATTATCGTGCCCTTTACATTGGCTACGACAAAGATGCTTTGACGTGAATTGAATTTTGTGTAATGATGGTTAACTCAGTTTCGCAGTGTTGGTATTAACGATAAGTAGTCAGTTTTAGAATAAGGTTTTTAATTAAAGGTCATAATTATACTTAAAGGTATAAAAACGGTTTTGAATTTGTTTGTACATATTAATAGCGTTTGTATTTGCGTTAAAATTCGCGTTTGTTTGATTTTTTTTTATTCGCGTTTGTGCTTGCGTTAGTAGGTTTGTATTTGTGTTGAATTCGCATTTTAACTCACGTTTAAATTAGATTTTGTATTCGCATTTGTATGCGCTTTTGTTTTTTCTAGCGAATTGGTGATCGAATTAAATCTCTACCACTAATATACTGAAATGAATCGACTTACAGATCCCCTAAAAATCGTTACTTCAATATAGCTGATATGTCTATTGCACCTGTTTCTTCATAACAGTTCAAAAAGTCTTGAATGTGTGGTAGGAAAATATAGACGATTCAAAAGAGTTTATTTATTAGTCAAGTTGAATAAAGATATTTTTCCCTAAAATGGCTACGCTGCGCTTGGGTGAATTAATTATCACAGTTGTCAAGATTTTAAAAGATGCTTTAAAGAGCTTATCGTCTACTTTACTCCTTTAATAAAATCTAATGACACCCACAGAGTAGACACTGTGCAAGTACCACAAATAAATTATGTATTATAAACAACATAGAATTTTGTCACACTTTTTTCACTTTTAAATCTGACCGTATAAAATGTTATGAAACTCTGTAATTGGCTTAAGATTCAATACGAATGTAATAAGTTAAGTTAATATTGTTAAAAAAGCTGTTGAGTTTCTATATAAATAAAAAAAAACACATTAAGCATTCCGGAACAAAATTATTCGTAGGTACCACGAAAGTCATTCAATATTGTAATCCTATGTTCTTTACATGTTATTGCTCGTAACTACATAGCAAGAAGGCGGAGGATTCTTCGGGTCAATTTCATAGAATATTTATTTTATTCAAATTTTAAGTGACACTTGAGTGCGACTCAAGGCATTTAGAAAATTTAAAGGTTAATCGGTAATCTCTCAAGATTTATTTTCAGCCACCCAGTATGAGCAAAAAACTAATCAACAATTCGTTTCTTTCTCTTAATTCGCAAGTTAAATAATGGGCTAATGGTTTCATTAATTTTATAGCGGATTACCAACTTAAACAGTCTTTCTTCGGGAAGGTTCTTAAAAATAAGAGACGCGTAAATCTCCCAAGTGACAGCACTGATGAATGAAAACGAACCAAGTGGTTCCGATTATGTTTTTGTGAAAAGAACCTCTCGGAAATTGTACGATGGGAGTGGAGTCCTAAATCGTATTTACATTCGAGAGTTCTTTTTTAATCTCACTGTTTGTTTTATACTTAAGTTTCAAACTTATTCTTGTTTGTGTGCCTTGCTTTTTATTTTCCTACTAATATTATAAATGCAAAAGTTTGAATGTTTGTTACTCAATCACGGCGAAATTGCTGAACGGATCTGGATAATTACAATAGATTTTGGTCTAGAACAGCCTATAGGCTACTTATGAAGTTGGGAAAATATCTGGCTCCCAGCATAGGAAAATATCGTTTAGCGCATGCGGGAAATGCTGCGAGCAGAATAAATACACATAATAGAAAAACAGCTTTCCCAGTTTTACCTGTGACATTTTTGCTTGCACAATGAATTAAAATAAAACTAGTTTCGTTAGTAATCACCCTAAATTCTAGATTTTAAAATTTCGTACTAGTCAATAATAGCCAGACACTGCAAAAAAGTGTCAGCACTGATGAGTAAACACGTACGAAGTGTTCCCGATTATGTTTTTGTGAAAAAAACCTTTTGGAAAAAGTGCGACGGGAGTACGTTTCTAATTCGTATTTACAGTCAAGAGGTTTTCTTTTATTTATTCCCGCTGTTTGCTTAGTAAAGAAGTGTTCTAAGCGCAGTTTCATACTTTTGTTGTTGTGTATACAAAATTAATATAAAGTGACCGTGTCTCATATGATGAACTAAGTATTTGCATCTTTGCAAAGATATTTACGTGAATGGCGAGGCCAAAGGTCCAATTGCCGAATCACATTTTTAAACGGAGTTTCATACTTTTCTCGTTTGTGTATACAGCTTTATACCGTGCGTGCTGGTTTTACATTTAAATGTAAACAGACTGTTGTAAGGTAAATATATCATTCAATCGACTGTGGAAACTGAGAAACGTATTGGACGTATATTCAATAGCTATGTCAGGTATTTTAAACTGCGGAATGCTTGAACGGATCTGGATGAATTTGGTACATCGATAGAATATTGTCTATTCAAAAAGTATTTTCACTTCTCATGCTCGTAAAGTTCGTGTTTATGTCGGGTATAGGCTGCATAAAATCGCTTTTTATGCTCTAGTGCATAAAGTAAAATCTTCGTCTAAAGTCTCAGACTCTAAGACAAAGGTCGTCAGGTAAACAGTCACACATGCAATTAAACTTCGTTAAATAAACTTGTTATTTCATTCTGTTTCTTCAATTTTGTACATAATCCATGTTAAATTACTAAATTAATAAAACTAGGCAAAATTAATGAGTTTTCTAAGAAATAAGTATTTCAAGAGCATTATGGACTACGATCTATGCTAAAGTCACTGTGCTGCCAATGCCTCATATAAAAAAAAGAAAAAGAATGTCTTCCCACCAATATGGCGAAGTCCTTTATTTTTTCAGTTTTGCAATATTGCTATTTATTTTCCTCACATTCGAAGTGAAAAGCAGAGTGTATAACTCGCAAATAAAACACATTTTACCCTCGACTTGACTATCCACCCTTGCCTACGGCTCGGGTGGATATAATACGTCTCGGGTAAAATGATGTGTTTTATGCACTTGTTGTACAATCTACTATTTATACCTTCGAGCAACGCGGGTCTTCCGTCCCGGAAGGGAGTAGGCATATGAAGCATTTCCCCTCTGTCAAAGTACTAGCCCAAATGGGCATTGGCGTTTATAAAAACTAGTTGCACTCAGATTTTTTCCTAGACCGAATCTAGTCGCGCAAGTGAACGCCGCAGTATTAAAAATGCCGAATAGCCCACTTTTTTGCTGTAGAAAAAAGGCCTGGAACATCAAGTTAACAAAAAGATGGTGTAACATTTCACAAGTAAGTATATTTTTATCGTATTATTGCTATTTAATTACATTTAAATACCAAATTCGCATATTTTATTTGTTGTAGTTGTTGGATTTGTTCATCAACAACAGATCCGCTCGCCCGTATAACTCGATCGAGCCAACATGTCACCTGCAGGTTATACCCGTCTCTTTCAATCGATGCCGCATGCCCGGAGAGTGAGAGGGACGGGTATAACCTGCAGATGTCATGTAAGTTCGACCGGTTTATACAAAGTTCAGATCGGTCGCGCGATAAATCCGACTTCTCGCCGACGATGGACAACACAGTGATGTAACCGTTACATGTCATAATGTTTGTCGATAAATTTGAGTGTCGGCTGGCGATGCGACGAGACGTTATTTATTCACATGTTCAAATTATTGTTATTATGGTTTTATATGAACCATAAGTAGGTAGTACGTTATTATTATTGAGTAATACCTAGCATTTAATTAGAATAAAACTAAACCGATCAAGAGCAAGTCAGACTCGCGCACTGAGGGTTCCGTACCATCATGCATAAATACACTGCGTTGTAGATAGTCTATACTAATATTATAAAGAGGAAAGATTAGATTGTTTGTTTGTGTGCATCGAATAGGCTCCGAAACTACTGGACCGATTTCAAAAATTCTTTTACCATTAGAAAGCTACATTCTTCCCGAGTTACATAGGCTATATTTTATCCTGATATTCCCACGGGAACGGGTACCACGCGGGTAAAACCGCGAGGATCTGCTAGTACGTTATAAAAATAATAGGCCCATCCGATCGATTATGACCACAGCGGCCTATTTTATTTTAATTAAATCTGATGAAACATTTTGAATTCATTGTTTATTTATCGCACTTTTTGTGTTTACAGCTTTCCTAAAAATCCAAATTAAGAAATTTATGGAAATGTTTTTGCAATAATAAGCGAACCTGGGATGTCAAGCGAACCAGTATAATTTGCTCGACCCATTTCATTAGATACATCCGATTTTCAAGCCCTTCCAAACATAAGGAGAATACTAGCGGAGAATTCAATACCAAGTTTAATACCAGACTACATTTGTGCCACAAGTCTTCTAAGTATACTTGGTGTAACAATAAAGTCACAAAATAGCATTTCATTGTTATATTTATTTTCCAGAGCCATTCATTACCCATTGAACCATATTACATTACATACAACACTGCTGGATCTACAAGTTCAGCTACGCCTAACATGTGGACATATATTAGATTTCTTGTTTAGTTTATCTAGTTTGTCTAGAAAATTTGTTTACTGTCACATTATACAATATATAAGAGCAAATGTAACTACTTAAATTAAGTAAGTATTCTATAGTGATGGAAAGTGACCTTACTAATGTGTGAAGGACATTTTTCAATTAGACGACTCTGTATAGGGAACAAAAGATTGCTCTTAAAGGTTTTCTTGCCGGTTCTTCTCGCAAGGTCTCCCGCCGTAGGATTTGCGAACCGATGACGTAGCTTCTTTGACGTTCACAAGTGTTGTAATCTCAACTTAAATAGCAATTTTGAATTTTAATATTTTAAAATCTCGTGTCACGGCTTATGTGGTCGCACTCTTACAAAACAGCTCATCAGTAGCGATAGCGGTATATAACTAAGAAAAAAAAACATCAACGTTTTAGAGAAGCGCAACCACAAACACCGTGACACGAGATTTTATATATTAGAATATCAAAAGCTGTTAGTAAGAGTCCTACATAAATAGCAAATAATAATTATTAGAAATCTATACCTCTATTATAAAGCTGAAGAGTTTGTTTGTTTGCTTGAACGCGCTAATCTCAGGAACTACTGAACCGAATTGAAAAGTTATTTTCGTGTTGGATCAATGACGTTTTATTAATAGACACGTTACACTCGAAAAAATTGCATTTTAAAATGGCGAATTTGTTTTTCATGACGTACAAGAATCAAAAAACAAGCACAAGTAGTCAAAATATATTTATCTCTTCCTAACAACAGGCATTTCCGCATATCTATCTCTTTTTCACCAAAAATAATGTTAGTTAGAGACATATATACACAAACCCCCACTGTCAAAAAGAGATAAACAATTATTTGCAAGCACTGTCTTATGTGTCAGTTTTCTGTCTCTTTCATGCGTTCACAAAACTTTACAAGCTTACTCGCTCATGCATGTCGAACTGGCAACAGCGCAAAAGTCATCACTAATTATTTAATTTTTAATTTACATTTATAATTTCAATAATTACGTATGAAATGAATCAATTTTCTTGTCTTTTAAAGATCCGGCATAGATTTTGCAACTTCTCTAAACACAGGAAGGCATGTTTATTATTTGAGGCGTAATCGAAAAATTGTTACAGCGCGTTGCCACGACAAGGGTCTGTGTGTGACTGAGTAAACTTCGGGCAATTACCTTACTTTTTCGTCGCCACTTTTTAGTTCAGATAACGTATCTACATATAAAATATCATTGTGTTGGATATGGACTTGTTCTTAATCCGCCTGGCTAGCTACCACCATCTTATCTAAGTCTGACGCTATAACAATGATGTTTTCAGCATTGTAGTGTTCCGGCAGTTAGAGATAAGATAGCCAGTTCCTCAGTGACTGAGGATTCCGGGAGTAGTGCGCTTCCACCTTCAGTCTTATCACCACTTAACATCAGGTATGATGAAATTAAGTGCTACCCCGTAGTGAATAAAAAAAAGAAGGTGTCGGCGTTTTTAGTGGCCCGTGTGTGGCGACGCTAAGCGTCGCTGGAAGGGAACCACATTCGACAGCCATAAACGCCGCCACTTCAAGTGGCTACAAAGGTAGCTGAAGCGCGCGACAGACACTTGCAGTGGGTGGCCGCTACTTGTTGAACCCATTGGCTTGCAGTATTTTGTGTCGGCGTTAGAGGCCGGTGGCAACCACAAGAAGCGAGTGGCGACGATTTGCAGCATGTGGCGACCACAGGTGTCACCGTCTGCGGATGAAATGATGAAAACTACAGGAAAGAGGACGGTGGCAGCGTTTTGTGGTTGTGGTCGATGGCCCATGTACGGCCAGGGTAATAGAATAACAAACTTTCTATTCAGAACCGTTTAACAAGAGATTCAGAATTGTAATTCTGTGTTTTGTTTTGTCTATTCTGAAATGTGTGCCAAATGACAATGCATACATTCAGCTCTCCGGAACGCTTCCAACATATTGTGACCAAGGGGGCCGGTCACCTTTATGTCACTTGGTGATAATTTAAAGCTTGATCTGCCACTCTACCTGTATACAAAAATAACGCTTAGGTACTTGAGCAAAAATATTTAAAATTTTAAGTCATTCGGTGGCTACCGACAACGCCTGCAAAATTGTAGAGAAACGTAAAAATTCGTATACTAGTAGAATAGAGAAATAAAACTAAATTGAAATCAGCTGATACGAAATACGAAGACACATTAGCCAAAATGTGTCTTCGTATGATCTTGTTATCGTTTATCATATTCAATAATACTCTCAGAATTAAGTTAATTTCGTAAAAAGTTTACAGAATATGCAAAGTTTAATTTAAAAAGGTAAAACAGTTACGATTACAAATATTTTGAAAATATTAAGCTTTTTATTACAAAATCTCACTTAGAAGAAAACTAGAATCTGAAAATTCCACGTGAACATAATTATTCAAATTGCTTATCCTTCATACTGAAAAATGCACAACGTCGACAGACTAAAAAGAATGTTGTTAACATGTTAATTGCACGAATAAGAGTAGAAAATTCAGTGAAAACATTTTTATAAAATGTACAATGGGCAGCACGTCGGGTTTTACACTTGCTCTACGAAAACCTGTACTATTAAAATAATATGACACTTCTTACAATCACACCAGCTATCTAGAATTTAAGAAGTTGCGTTATTGGATACTAGGTATCTGGCAAACATAGATAGACATTTTAAACTTTTATAGTCACGTTACTATAATTACTATTAGATATGTTAAATATTCCGATGTTTCGGCACAGCTGCATGCGCCATGGTAACGGAGTAACTCTTGGTCATAGTCGGAGTTACTATACTTACATGACTATGGAGACAATAATTATAGTTAGGTATACATTTTTTTTTCTGTAAATACATAGTCGATAACAAAATCACGCATGGCAAAATATACTTTTGAACTCCTTTCAGCTTTGGAAGGAACGCCGTGCCTTTGGATCTATTGTACATCTACTAATATCAATACCCATGAGGGGCCATGTGGTGGATAATGAAATTTTGAAATAAACCATTTTAACTTTAATCAAAACTTATAATCTTTCAAAATCCAATACATCTCTTCATGTAGGGGATCTAGCCACAACGTAAATGAATATCCAATTATCGTACTTATACAAGTTCAGCGCGTTGTTTTAGTACCTCAGGTGGTTCGTTTTGACTTCCTTCCTACATCATAACTTAAGAAATATGGGCTTACTTGCAGACGCATTAATCATTCGTGTACCACTTATTGATTGATAGCCCCGTTAAGCTAATCAGCTGTAACACGGTTTTGTTTGCACCTAATCAGTTCGGATAAAATTTTCGGCAAGTAAGCAAATGACTAGCTTGGTCATTAAGTGACTATTCATTGAATTATCGTGCCCTTTACATTGGCTACGACAAAGATGCTTTGACGTGAATTGAATTTTGTGTAATGATGGTTAACTCAGTTTCGCAGTGTTGGTATTAACGATAAGTAGTCAGTTTTAGAATAAGGTTTTTAATTAAAGGTCATAATTATACTTAAAGGTATAAAAACGGTTTTGAATTTGTTTGTACATATTAATAGCGTTTGTATTTGCGTTAAAATTCGCGTTTGTTTGATTTTTTTTTATTCGCGTTTGTGCTTGCGTTAGTAGGTTTGTATTTGTGTTGAATTCGCATTTTAACTCACGTTTAAATTAGATTTTGTATTCGCATTTGTATGCGCTTTTGTTTTTTCTAGCGAATTGGTGATCGAATTAAATCTCTACCACTAATATACTGAAATGAATCGACTTACAGATCCCCTAAAAATCGTTACTTCAATATAGCTGATATGTCTATTGCACCTGTTTCTTCATAACAGTTCAAAAAGTCTTGAATGTGTGGTAGGAAAATATAGACGATTCAAAAGAGTTTATTTATTAGTCAAGTTGAATAAAGATATTTTTCCCTAAAATGGCTACGCTGCGCTTGGGTGAATTAATTATCACAGTTGTCAAGATTTTAAAAGATGCTTTAAAGAGCTTATCGTCTACTTTACTCCTTTAATAAAATCTAATGACACCCACAGAGTAGACACTGTGCAAGTACCACAAATAAATTATGTATTATAAACAACATAGAATTTTGTCACACTTTTTTCACTTTTAAATCTGACCGTATAAAATGTTATGAAACTCTGTAATTGGCTTAAGATTCAATACGAATGTAATAAGTTAAGTTAATATTGTTAAAAAAGCTGTTGAGTTTCTATATAAATAAAAAAAAACACATTAAGCATTCCGGAACAAAATTATTCGTAGGTACCACGAAAGTCATTCAATATTGTAATCCTATGTTCTTTACATGTTATTGCTCGTAACTACATAGCAAGAAGGCGGAGGATTCTTCGGGTCAATTTCATAGAATATTTATTTTATTCAAATTTTAAGTGACACTTGAGTGCGACTCAAGGCATTTAGAAAATTTAAAGGTTAATCGGTAATCTCTCAAGATTTATTTTCAGCCACCCAGTATGAGCAAAAAACTAATCAACAATTCGTTTCTTTCTCTTAATTCGCAAGTTAAATAATGGGCTAATGGTTTCATTAATTTTATAGCGGATTACCAACTTAAACAGTCTTTCTTCGGGAAGGTTCTTAAAAATAAGAGACGCGTAAATCTCCCAAGTGACAGCACTGATGAATGAAAACGAACCAAGTGGTTCCGATTATGTTTTTGTGAAAAGAACCTCTCGGAAATTGTACGATGGGAGTGGAGTCCTAAATCGTATTTACATTCGAGAGTTCTTTTTTAATCTCACTGTTTGTTTTATACTTAAGTTTCAAACTTATTCTTGTTTGTGTGCCTTGCTTTTTATTTTCCTACTAATATTATAAATGCAAAAGTTTGAATGTTTGTTACTCAATCACGGCGAAATTGCTGAACGGATCTGGATAATTACAATAGATTTTGGTCTAGAACAGCCTATAGGCTACTTATGAAGTTGGGAAAATATCTGGCTCCCAGCATAGGAAAATATCGTTTAGCGCATGCGGGAAATGCTGCGAGCAGAATAAATACACATAATAGAAAAACAGCTTTCCCAGTTTTACCTGTGACATTTTTGCTTGCACAATGAATTAAAATAAAACTAGTTTCGTTAGTAATCACCCTAAATTCTAGATTTTAAAATTTCGTACTAGTCAATAATAGCCAGACACTGCAAAAAAGTGTCAGCACTGATGAGTAAACACGTACGAAGTGTTCCCGATTATGTTTTTGTGAAAAAAACCTTTTGGAAAAAGTGCGACGGGAGTACGTTTCTAATTCGTATTTACAGTCAAGAGGTTTTCTTTTATTTATTCCCGCTGTTTGCTTAGTAAAGAAGTGTTCTAAGCGCAGTTTCATACTTTTGTTGTTGTGTATACAAAATTAATATAAAGTGACCGTGTCTCATATGATGAACTAAGTATTTGCATCTTTGCAAAGATATTTACGTGAATGGCGAGGCCAAAGGTCCAATTGCCGAATCACATTTTTAAACGGAGTTTCATACTTTTCTCGTTTGTGTATACAGCTTTATACCGTGCGTGCTGGTTTTACATTTAAATGTAAACAGACTGTTGTAAGGTAAATATATCATTCAATCGACTGTGGAAACTGAGAAACGTATTGGACGTATATTCAATAGCTATGTCAGGTATTTTAAACTGCGGAATGCTTGAACGGATCTGGATGAATTTGGTACATCGATAGAATATTGTCTATTCAAAAAGTATTTTCACTTCTCATGCTCGTAAAGTTCGTGTTTATGTCGGGTATAGGCTGCATAAAATCGCTTTTTATGCTCTAGTGCATAAAGTAAAATCTTCGTCTAAAGTCTCAGACTCTAAGACAAAGGTCGTCAGGTAAACAGTCACACATGCAATTAAACTTCGTTAAATAAACTTGTTATTTCATTCTGTTTCTTCAATTTTGTACATAATCCATGTTAAATTACTAAATTAATAAAACTAGGCAAAATTAATGAGTTTTCTAAGAAATAAGTATTTCAAGAGCATTATGGACTACGATCTATGCTAAAGTCACTGTGCTGCCAATGCCTCATATAAAAAAAAGAAAAAGAATGTCTTCCCACCAATATGGCGAAGTCCTTTATTTTTTCAGTTTTGCAATATTGCTATTTATTTTCCTCACATTCGAAGTGAAAAGCAGAGTGTATAACTCGCAAATAAAACACATTTTACCCTCGACTTGACTATCCACCCTTGCCTACGGCTCGGGTGGATATAATACGTCTCGGGTAAAATGATGTGTTTTATGCACTTGTTGTACAATCTACTATTTATACCTTCGAGCAACGCGGGTCTTCCGTCCCGGAAGGGAGTAGGCATATGAAGCATTTCCCCTCTGTCAAAGTACTAGCCCAAATGGGCATTGGCGTTTATAAAAACTAGTTGCACTCAGATTTTTTCCTAGACCGAATCTAGTCGCGCAAGTGAACGCCGCAGTATTAAAAATGCCGAATAGCCCACTTTTTTGCTGTAGAAAAAAGGCCTGGAACATCAAGTTAACAAAAAGATGGTGTAACATTTCACAAGTAAGTATATTTTTATCGTATTATTGCTATTTAATTACATTTAAATACCAAATTCGCATATTTTATTTGTTGTAGTTGTTGGATTTGTTCATCAACAACAGATCCGCTCGCCCGTATAACTCGATCGAGCCAACATGTCACCTGCAGGTTATACCCGTCTCTTTCAATCGATGCCGCATGCCCGGAGAGTGAGAGGGACGGGTATAACCTGCAGATGTCATGTAAGTTCGACCGGTTTATACAAAGTTCAGATCGGTCGCGCGATAAATCCGACTTCTCGCCGACGATGGACAACACAGTGATGTAACCGTTACATGTCATAATGTTTGTCGATAAATTTGAGTGTCGGCTGGCGATGCGACGAGACGTTATTTATTCACATGTTCAAATTATTGTTATTATGGTTTTATATGAACCATAAGTAGGTAGTACGTTATTATTATTGAGTAATACCTAGCATTTAATTAGAATAAAACTAAACCGATCAAGAGCAAGTCAGACTCGCGCACTGAGGGTTCCGTACCATCATGCATAAATACACTGCGTTGTAGATAGTCTATACTAATATTATAAAGAGGAAAGATTAGATTGTTTGTTTGTGTGCATCGAATAGGCTCCGAAACTACTGGACCGATTTCAAAAATTCTTTTACCATTAGAAAGCTACATTCTTCCCGAGTTACATAGGCTATATTTTATCCTGATATTCCCACGGGAACGGGTACCACGCGGGTAAAACCGCGAGGATCTGCTAGTACGTTATAAAAATAATAGGCCCATCCGATCGATTATGACCACAGCGGCCTATTTTATTTTAATTAAATCTGATGAAACATTTTGAATTCATTGTTTATTTATCGCACTTTTTGTGTTTACAGCTTTCCTAAAAATCCAAATTAAGAAATTTATGGAAATGTTTTTGCAATAATAAGCGAACCTGGGATGTCAAGCGAACCAGTATAATTTGCTCGACCCATTTCATTAGATACATCCGATTTTCAAGCCCTTCCAAACATAAGGAGAATACTAGCGGAGAATTCAATACCAAGTTTAATACCAGACTACATTTGTGCCACAAGTCTTCTAAGTATACTTGGTGTAACAATAAAGTCACAAAATAGCATTTCATTGTTATATTTATTTTCCAGAGCCATTCATTACCCATTGAACCATATTACATTACATACAACACTGCTGGATCTACAAGTTCAGCTACGCCTAACATGTGGACATATATTAGATTTCTTGTTTAGTTTATCTAGTTTGTCTAGAAAATTTGTTTACTGTCACATTATACAATATATAAGAGCAAATGTAACTACTTAAATTAAGTAAGTATTCTATAGTGATGGAAAGTGACCTTACTAATGTGTGAAGGACATTTTTCAATTAGACGACTCTGTATAGGGAACAAAAGATTGCTCTTAAAGGTTTTCTTGCCGGTTCTTCTCGCAAGGTCTCCCGCCGTAGGATTTGCGAACCGATGACGTAGCTTCTTTGACGTTCACAAGTGTTGTAATCTCAACTTAAATAGCAATTTTGAATTTTAATATTTTAAAATCTCGTGTCACGGCTTATGTGGTCGCACTCTTACAAAACAGCTCATCAGTAGCGATAGCGGTATATAACTAAGAAAAAAAAACATCAACGTTTTAGAGAAGCGCAACCACAAACACCGTGACACGAGATTTTATATATTAGAATATCAAAAGCTGTTAGTAAGAGTCCTACATAAATAGCAAATAATAATTATTAGAAATCTATACCTCTATTATAAAGCTGAAGAGTTTGTTTGTTTGCTTGAACGCGCTAATCTCAGGAACTACTGAACCGAATTGAAAAGTTATTTTCGTGTTGGATCAATGACGTTTTATTAATAGACACGTTACACTCGAAAAAATTGCATTTTAAAATGGCGAATTTGTTTTTCATGACGTACAAGAATCAAAAAACAAGCACAAGTAGTCAAAATATATTTATCTCTTCCTAACAACAGGCATTTCCGCATATCTATCTCTTTTTCACCAAAAATAATGTTAGTTAGAGACATATATACACAAACCCCCACTGTCAAAAAGAGATAAACAATTATTTGCAAGCACTGTCTTATGTGTCAGTTTTCTGTCTCTTTCATGCGTTCACAAAACTTTACAAGCTTACTCGCTCATGCATGTCGAACTGGCAACAGCGCAAAAGTCATCACTAATTATTTAATTTTTAATTTACATTTATAATTTCAATAATTACGTATGAAATGAATCAATTTTCTTGTCTTTTAAAGATCCGGCATAGATTTTGCAACTTCTCTAAACACAGGAAGGCATGTTTATTATTTGAGGCGTAATCGAAAAATTGTTACAGCGCGTTGCCACGACAAGGGTCTGTGTGTGACTGAGTAAACTTCGGGCAATTACCTTACTTTTTCGTCGCCACTTTTTAGTTCAGATAACGTATCTACATATAAAATATCATTGTGTTGGATAGTCAATTTAGAGAGGACGGCTATAGACTATATTTTATCCCGACCGACACTCCAACGGAAACGGGTACCACGCGGGTAAAACCACGAAGATCCACTAGTTAAGTAATAATTGTTTAACCGATAAATAAACATAATATTTTATAATTATGTAAAATGTTTCAGTTTATTACCTTTAGTTCTTCTTTCGAAATTGAAATTTATCGATGTTGCTGCATCGACAGTTGAGTCCAGCCCTATTTACGTTCAAGACGAGGCAATGTGTGAGTGAGTTTTGACTCATCCGTACACGAAATTGTCGCTGTATTGTTTCATTTTTTATGTGTTAGTGTCGTCTTTACAGTATTGTTTTTGTATGTAAGTATACAGAATTGCACTTGTGTGCACATTTCCCCCCCCAAAAAACGGCAGAACTATTTGAATAGAGTAAACTAGCTAAGGCTACTCCCTTCCGGGACGGAAGACCCGCGTTGCTCGAAGATTTATACTTGAAAAGTATCTTTTGTAACTCTGTTTATCATTGGTGGAGTTTTCTATTTATTTAATCACTTTCCAGATATTTGTTGCTTCGTTCAATTCATTAAAATGAAACAATTGTTAGAGATCTCTACGCGTTTTATTCATTAAGTACTATATTCCCGTCCGCGGCTTTGCTTAGGTGAATTACACGATGTTTTCCCAAGGGAATGAGATATTTCCTGGGGTAAAAGTAGCCCATACACTATTCTAGACTATATTTCATCGCTAGGCCACATCCAAATCCATTCAGGCGTTTCACCGTGATTGAGTAACATCCAATTCATTCACCTAAAACATCCAAACATACATCCAATCGCTCGCATCTATACTACAAATAAATAAAATTGGAGTGTCTGTTTGTAACATTAAAATAACCGCCTTTTACCATATGCATATGATTATATATAAGGTACATATACCAAAATGACATAATTTACAATTTCTGTCTGTCTGTCTGTCTGTCTGTCCGTCTGTCTGTCTGTCTGTCCGTCTGTCTGTCTGTCTGTCTGTTTGTTCCGGCTAATCTCTGAAACGGCTGGACCGATTTTGACGGGACTTTAACTGGCAGGTAGCTGATGTAATAAGGAGTAACTTAGGCTACTTTTTATCCCGGCAAAATATAACGTTCCGTCGGGATATTTTATTGATGCGAAAGTTGGTGAGTATGGATGTATGGAAGTTTGTTACTCTTTCACGCAAAAACTACTGAACGGATCTGAATGAAATTTGCAACAGAGATAGATTATAGACTGGAATAATACATAGGGTACTTTTTATCCCGATATTCCCACGGGAACGGGAACCACGCGGGTGAAACCGCGGGCGGCCGCTAGTTTATAATAAAAGTACCTATACCTAAGATCTCTCGCATTTACAGAAAACACAATTTTGAAGTTATTTAATAACACCCCGACACAAAATATGCTTATCACGGTTTATCAAATAGGTACCTATCTTACTGGATGGTATGGAGCCCATAAACTCGACGCAGTACTCGTAGGTTCGCTATCCACACGCCATTGGGTTAATCAGAGGATAAATTGAAGGATGGCAGTAAGTTCATTTAAATTTCATATTCCTAAGTGAGTCATACAACTAGATATCATAAATATCTTGTTTCCTCTTGCTGACTTTTAATACTCACCTGTGCCCTACCCTGTGACATTCTGTCATGAATAAATCATGCCCTCCGCTAAAAACATCAACCGCATGTTTTATTTTATTATTACTAAGCTAAGGTAAAATGTCTTTTTTTATTTAGGTAAGCATATGTAGGCATTTATTTTACGTCACATGCATGCATATAAAGAGATCCTTCCTTATTTCGAAAATGGATGGTGTTCTATAGCAACTAGCTTAAGGGCTTATTACACTTGGCTGATTTCAGCATCTAATTAAGCATACATTGCTTGTTTTGATTGCATCACTTGCTACAAATGAGCTCAAAGAAAGCAATGTATGCTTAATTAGATGCTGAATTTAGCCAAGTGTAATAAGCCCTTTACAGTGCTTACAGTTAGCTCAGTTACATTAGGCGCCAAACACATCGCATTCGCGGTCTGCGTTGTGCGGTTGCGGTACCGTTCAGCATTCACAGTTGCTCACACTGGCTTCTTATTAGTTCCAATTTGAATGTATGAAGATTGCGCCCCCTGAATGGAACTCTGACAGAACGCGCGTTCAGTTTGACCTCCACAGTCTGACTTATTTTGTGTGCGTTAGGTTTCTAAGACACCGCATACATTACAGAGAACTCGGAACGCAGAACTGGGAACTATGACGGATAGACCGCCGCAGTGTGCCCGGTGCCTTACGAATCTTGGGGCCGCCTGGTATCCTACGCCAGTCGCGAAGACGAGTCATTTGTATCATTTAGGTATAAGGGCCTGCGCAGACAAGAGGCTTTTGTCTGCCGACATAACCTAAAAGTAGCAGCAGTAGCAGTGTAGCAAACAAAGGTTATTCTGACCATGAAGTTCTCTAGCGACTCCTCCTGATTCCTCGCTAGACCTTCAGGAATGGCATGATGATGAATGATGATGATGAAGGTTACCACATTTAGGTTATGTTGACGGGCAAAAAGTCTCTCGTCTGCGCAGGCCTTAGGTAGTGCCTAATGGTAGCGTAGTTTGCGAGTCAGCGGGGGCGGCGACTTGTCTTCGCGACAAGCGTATGATACCAGACATTTGTATGTACGAGTATATTATGTTGTTTGTGATGTACCTATCTAAAAAACGTAAGCAATGTTACAACACTGCCATCGGTCCTAGATTCATCCTAGATATCATAGATCATAGATCCAACAATAGTCTTTATATAGGGTGGAATTATTTCATGATACTGGAGACAGTAGTCGAAATAATGATTGCTTTATTTTGACATGAAAGAGAACTGCATTCACTGATATATTTTTTTAATCTTACTTTATTATACAAAGGTACACATTGACTCAACTCGACATCGAATCAATGATGTCTTTCATTGTTTTCCTTTTCACTTATCATGTTTCTAAAGGGGATTAATATAAAAAAATTAAAAAAGTTAAAGCTTCCATGGAAAAGTAAAAAAAAAACACGTGTGGCACTCGGGGACTGCCGCGGTAAAGCTATTGCATAAGTAAATAGTGTAATTACACACCAAAACAATTATTCATTAAAAAAAAATATGAACAAAAAGAACGATATTAAGAGCTTGATCATCGAATTTCGCGCGATGAACATTTATATGGATATAATATCAGATATAGGTACTTTCTCTGCGCGGCATTAATGTGTATTACCTATACCTATACCACTATATCCACGAGGAGCCCGTGGCGAAGTGGATAGCGCGCTCGGCCTGCGATCGTTGAGGTTAAGCAACGTTCGCAATGGTCGGTCACGGGATGGGTGACCAAAAACTTTTCATCGCGAGCTCCTCCGTGCTTCGGAAGGCACGTTAAGCCGTTGGTCCCGGCTGCACTTGCAGTCGTTAATACCCACCAATCCGCACTGAGCCCGCGTGGTGGGTCATGGCTCATTCTCCTTATTCATCCATAAGGAAGGCCAGTGCCCCAGCAGTGGGGACATTAAATGGCTGATGATGATGATGATACCACTATATTATGTGCCTATACACAAAAAACAAAGGTACCTACCTACTTCGATCAACAATAGTACTAGATGAAGGCTCACGAACTAAATGAAAACTTTATATGGCCAGACTGACATTTTTTTAAACGGGGAAAAAAGGTTACGAATGTTACGACCTTACATTATAAATGACAAGAAGCGTTCCAAGTTTGAAATACCTTAGTATTATTGACACTGTCAAAATAATCGACTTATAATTATACTCTCAAGTGAGCGTTCGACGCTTGGCCATGTCTGTCACTCCAACTATGTATCTAGAACTAGGTGTTATTGTTGATCGAAGGGTACACTAAATAGTACACGTGCTTGGTTTAATGGTTTCTATTATATACATAACTAGCGGATCCTCGCGGTTTCACCCGCGTGGCACCCGTTCCCGTGGCAATATCGGGATAAAATATAGCCTATGTCACTCAGGAAGAATGTAGCTTTCTAATGGTGAAAGAAATTTCTAAATCGGTCTAGTAGTTTCGATGCAAACAAACAAACAAACAATCAAATCTTTCCTCTTAGTATAGATGAAGAATCCATACTAATATTACAAATGTGAAAGTGTGTTTGTTTGTTTATTTGTTTGTTTGTTTGTCCATCTTTCACGCCAAAACGGAGCAACTGATCGACGTGATTTTTGGTATGGGGATAGTTTGGACGCTGAAGAGTAACAGAGGCTACTTTTTATTACTGAAAATTATAAAATAAAAATGGTAATTTTGTATGGATAATAGTTTTGACTGTCGTACGATACCAAACTGTCATTTATTCCATGGCCGCCCCCGCGTCTGCGCGTGGTCAAAATCGAATAGATACTAATCTTTTCCATAAGATTAGAACAAAAAAATGTACTGTAACTAGCGCCAAAAATGCCCCAGACGCACATGCGCGCAGACTTATCTGTCACGTAAGTCTATGTATTTTATTCACTTCGTGATTATTTATTTTCATCTATCTAATAATGGTGATACGAAGTACTCTGTCCTACTAATATTATAAATGTGAAAGTTTTGAGTGTAGATGTTTGGATGTTTAGATGTTTGGATGTTTGTTACTCAATCACGCAAAAACGGTTGAAAGGATTTGGCTGAAACTTGGGACACATATACTTTATAGCTTGGAGAGGATCAAGGGTTCTTTTTATCCCGGCAAATTATATCATTCCCGCGGGATAACGTGGTGTAGTCCACGCGGGCGAAGCCGCGGGCGGAAAGCTAGTAATTTTTATGGCAAAGCAACGTTTGCCGGGTCAGCTAGTGAATATATATAGGTATACAAGGTGTTAGGGGCACCGTTGCAAAAACTTTAAACTTGGCTTCAGGCTATCAGGAAATGAAAAAATATTTCGACTCTCCATACAAAATGTCCCGATTAGTTGCTAAATTTTTATGAAAAGTCGAATTTTTGAATGTCCGCCATCTTGTCGACAGTGCTGCTCTCTGTAAATTGGTGTCATCATAATAGCCTGTACTAAAGCCACCCAGCTGCCAGCTGGCCCTATGGCCCTATTCGCTAGCTCAAATGAAAAGTGGATGTAATTTCCACTTTCATTTGAGTTAGCGAAAAGACAGTCATCGTAGTTCTACTGATTTTAAGAAAGTGGGGATAAAAATAAAACACCCAGTTTTGATTTGGATTTTTATTACCTATTGTACCTATATATAATTATATATGTTTGTATTTATTATATACATCTTCTTTCTAAGACTAAGGTTGACGGAGTGGTTGTGGTCATGGTCCGCTAAGTTGGTAGCGGCTTTTGCGGCGATGCTCCTCTATATCTCTCTATTTGTGGCACTGCGTGTGCATTCTGTAAGGGCACACTTGGTTGTGGACTTGATAACGACTTGATCATCTTGTGGGTTATCAGCCGCGAAAACATTGACTCTTCCTTGTTTCTTCAATCGAATCGTTCCAAGGAGCTTGCATTATGGATGATAAGTCCAAACATTCTTAGAATTCGCACTTGCACAATCGTCGAAAGCCTTTGTTTGAGCCGAAGCTCCTTTTTAGAGGAAACATTTGTGTGACGAGCAGTCCGTTTGATTATCATACACCACATCTCAATCTTCTTGTGGTACTTTTGTTGGAGCGTCCATGTTTCAGTTCCATTTAAGAAGATAGGAAATAGTAAGCTTTTCGTGTATCGAACCTTGGTGTTATTGATTGTGCGGCGATCTTTCCATATTATTATCTTCGTTAGCTTTTCAAAGGCTGATCTGGTTAGGTTAGGCCAGCTCGTCTTTTGAGATCAACAATAACACCTAGGTCTGTGCAACTTCCAGAATTTGTGATTTCAAATCATCGTCATCAGTTAATATGTGTCATTATTTGTAGGTACTTAATTATTACACGGATTCACCAACACACTCTTGCCTTAACAATGTTTTCAACATATTATCGCACTGCTTTTACAAAAATATATTATTTTAGCAGCTAACTTTTTCCATACTTTTTCATAAAAATCCGAGATTGACAAGTGACATTAATTAGACATAATTTTGAGATTACTGCTTTTTCTTCTTTTTATTATTATTTCTGTTTCAGCCAGTGCTTCACGTTTTAGGCGCTAGTTACAGTACATTTTTTGTTCAAAAACTTATGGAAAAGATTAGTATTCGAATTTGACCTATATAAAAATAAACACATGTAATCAAAAAGAGAAAAATACGTTTATCTCTTTTTAACAACAGGTTTTTTGTATATTTATCTCTTTTTACCAAAACTATGTTAGTAAGAGACAAAATATATGTAAACCCTTATTGTCAAAAAGAGATAAACAATGTTTTGTTAACCTCCTAGGGTGTTAGGTTTTTTCGTTACGGAATTTCTTGGTTCGGTCGCCGCGCTCAAAGCCCGCGATAAAAGCTATGCAATAGCTTAAAAACAAAAGAAACACAAAATAATCTGATAGTTTTATTCGAGCATATAAAAGACACATATTTGAAAACTCAACATGTTTTTTTTTTTCAAAACACCTACTTGAGAATCTGAAATAATATTATAGCATGAATTCATTTCAACACATAAAAAGTGTGTTTAATTTCCCCCATACATAATAGCGCACGTGAGTTGTTTTGCGACCCGAAGTCGTGCCGTAATAAATATGGCGCGGGTTTTCCTCACAGCTGATGTGTGGTGAGCACCTGGACCGGCCTGTCATATGCCGGCATGAATAAATCAAAACTCAGCGTAGGTATTCGAGGGAAATTCAAATAGCTACGCATTATTTTATATTTTAGTATGAAGATCAAGATTTCGAATTGTATAGCTTTTTTTTCTTTTTTACTTATTTGGAAGAGCATTCATTCTATCTACGGTAACTTCACATGCTACAGATTTGTGCTGTATTTCAGCCGTCGAGCCAAACGCGACAGCCACAAAGGCCGCCACTTAAGGCGCCCATTCCCCAAAATAGGGTATTTTAAATTATGGATTACTCGCAAATCACAGGTACTTAAAATTTGGAAAAAATATATGTTATTTTACAGTTATTTATCTAGTGCTTCCGGCCGTTTTTTTTCGATTGGTGATATTTAACTGTGTCAAATAAAATCCCAAACATCAGTCTAATAATAATTCAAATATCATATTACTTGCAGTATAATTGGTTTTAGTTAATGAAAAACATATGAAAATAATTGTCTTTGAATAGCCGAGGGATTCCGGCCGTCATAAATTAAATTTTCTTATTATTTAATTTTTAATTGAGTTTTAAGTGATTTTCGATTCGCTGGGCGCTCGCGAGTTCACAGTTCACTGCCGGCTGCCGCTGGGTCCGCGCGAAGTGTATAGAGCGCGGCCGAGCAAGCGTTAGCGTGTCTATTTCGGTCGGGATTCCTCGCCTTAAAGCTAGAAGAAGAAACAAGTGGCGTCTAGCCGCAGCAGCGGGCGTCAACCAGTGGCGTCAACCGTGTGCGGCAAGTTCTTATTAAATGTATGAAAACTACAGGAAATAGGTCGGTGGCGGCGTTTTGTAATTGTGGTACTGAACCTTTTTAGAACTTTTTTCAAAAGTGTCAATGTACGCTGTATTGGCCAACGTGTGGAGCCGGCATTAACATCAACTTAGTAGCTAAAAAATTTGCTAGATTCTTTTAATTATGTCATCCTAACTAATCAATATTAGATTTGAAATAACTAGATGTGTCTTAAAATTTATTGCATTTATAGAGCTTAACTCATGGATTTTATAAAATTTTGATTAAATGAAAACTACAGTTGAGTTTCTGAGACATTTCACAAGCAAGGCTTCACTCAGCTGAGCCAGGATATTCATGATATATTATCAAAATAAAGTATCTGCAAGTTTTGAAACCAAATATACTATCTTATCTTGTTCCTCCTGCCCCTTTCCACCATCGGAGTACAAGACGCAGGTTAGCTTACCATCCCTACATAGTAGACATTCCACCCGTCCGTACGAAGCGCTTTGCTAATTCTTTCTTAATGCGAGCTGCTAAGGATTGGAATGCGCTGCCTGCGCATGTATTCCCCGATCATTACAACCTTGGCCTCTTCAAGGCAAGAGTGAATGGGCACCTACTGGGTAAGCATGCTACACCCTAGACTGCATCCTGTCTGTTTAGCAAGATGGCGGTCAAATGCTTAACCAGTTTTTATAAAAAAAAAAAAAAACTAAGTAAAGTTAGAATAAGGAGGCACAACGTGTTTTCCTCGAAAACGTTTCATATCTACCATGACCGCAATAAAGTTCCACGGCAGATATCATAATTTTATAAACCCGCAATATTAAGTTGTGGCTAATAAAACACGATCTTTTAGTATTTATTTAACCTTAAATTAGGTATCAAGTTTTAAAATAATAAAGTTAATGTCTAACAAACACTCTAAGTTATTAGACTTATAAGTGGTTAGAAATCACTAAGTAACATACGTACGTGAGGCCGACTTTTTCTAAATTATTAAAAAAATAGGACTATTTTTTACAGGTTTTTACACAGTATTTCATCTACACTCTTAGCTTTGCTTTCTTTAATAATACGTTTGTACTACATGGTACGGAAGATTTTGGTTCTGGAATAAGTAACGTACTTACCTAGTATGGGAAATAACACTATTTCATGATGATATGTTTAGAAGTTTCGCCGTTATAGTAGTATTTAATAATACGCGATAAATTCGGAAAAAAAATATTTCAATGAATAGTGAAGGTGAAAACTGAAGATGTACCTGCATAACATAGCATAGAATCAAATTAGTGAGAATTAGTATACGATTTAATACTTACTTTGATGATAATGATAACATTAAAAGTGCTATTACAAAAATATAAATTGGCATGTTGGAATATATACAAAAAGTAAAAAAATTGTTTCTCACAAAAACAGCGATCTCCACATTTTCATAGAACTACACAAAAAATACAAAATGTTAACTTGAAGCCGGAGGCGAAACGTAAAAATGGGCCAATTTCAACGAAACGTTATTTTAGTCGAATAGAAATCGATCATTGGCCAATAATTTATTCATGATACTTCTACTTTGGATTAAGAAAGGCTTTTACATTTCAGTGTCTTACTAAATTGTATAATCTATTTAATGCAATCTTGTGAAGGTTTCAGTGAAATAGCTGAGAAATCACTCGTAAAAGCGGTATTAAGCCAGCTATGAGGTACTAACTTATTCAGGCACCACATTCGCAAGGGAGGCTTTCGTTCACGAAATTATTTAATTACCTGGCTTGCTCCTCATCTGGACGTACTAACAAAGCCCTGACCCAAGAGACGTTAAAATTTAATTCGTCCTGTTACGTGTAATTTAGTTAATTGGAGCTATTTTAATTTTTAATGCCCCGTCGTTTTAAGGGGAACGTTTACGCAGGCTTTTAGATAACGGTGTTTGATAAAATCATCTGACGGCAACGTCCGTAACTCGAAGCAATTAAAGTAGAATAACTTAATAACTTAATAATTTAGCATTTTGCTCCTAAATATTATTGTTTTGTTTCTTCGATTTCGGTTGGTGGTAAGGCTTGTGCAAAGTCTGCCTGGCTAGCTATCGCCATTATTATCTCTGTCAGACGCCATAACAACGATGTTTTTAGCATTGTTGTGGCAGTTAGAAATAAGATAGCCAGTTCCTCAGTAATTGGGGGATTTCGGGAGTGGTGCGCTTCCACCTTAACATCAGGTGTGATGAAAACTAAGTGCTACGCCGTTGTGGATAATATTTTTCTTTTTAATACATTGATTGTATATATTTAAAAATAAAAACAAATATTAACCTAATTGGATTTTTCAGTTTCTTAGGCGATGGAAAAATTTAAATAGAAGTTTATTGGACACAATTAACATTGAGAAACATACTTATATATAAGACGAATATTTGACGTAGGCTAATGCTATAGTTTTACCAAGTTAAAGGGTAATACCTACATAAGAATGTTACAATCAATATTGATTTAGTACTGTAGCTTTATTAATACACATTAAGCGTACAATTCTGAAATACAACGTAGACTAGAAACCACAAGCATAGATTAGTTAAGTTTGCTATATTGTGTCTACAACATTTAATCAAAGATTAGTAATTGCCACAAATAAGGACCGAGCTCGAGGGAATGTCCTCTTCATAGGCCAGATTTATTGCAGAGGAATATTAACTTATTTCGCTATTGTCCCACGAAATTGCCAGACGATCATTCTGTTTGACACAGGGAAAATGGTATACCATTATGTTATGAGGTCTATGAAGAGTGTTTTCGGCAACGCATGGATATGATGACACTTGTAATTAATATCAAAAACTTAATTTTATGGACTCAATAAACCTATATAAATATAGGTACTTAATATTTTTAGTAACTAGGTATTTAAGAACAATATTAGTTAGATCATTTTAATGAAAGGAAACATTCTTTAATTTTTTAAAGAAGTAAAGTAAGTTTTAAAGTTTCGCCCAGGAATCGAACCGTCTAAAATTACAAAAAACAACATTCTGTAGTTTTATCGCATCAATCATTGAGGTCAATCAAAAGAATCTAATGTCTCTAACAAGCATGATAAATTTATTTTTATTATTATTATTTATTGTTTCCTTTCATTCAACATGAGCTAACTGTCAATAACATGAGCTAACTGCCCATGCAGGGCCCATTAAATTATACCACCCCTTTGTGATATAGTAAAAGGATAACCATGTTATTACTAGATCAAATATACCAGAAATGCAGAAAAATCTAAACTATTCTTCGAAAAAAATTGTAAGAAAGTTGGTCCTGACCTTCGATCAACATCGATACATGACAACAATAACACCTAGTTGTCCTGACATCAATATTCATAAATCTATGTGTATTGCGTAATCATCAAAAAATCAAGCGTGTTAAAGAATTTTGCCTTATGGAAAATTTGCGGCTTGTTTTGCTGTCACGGAGATAATGATGTGATAAGAAAAGTCTATAGGAGAGAAATGCTTTGATGTCTGTGGCTTTGATGCTTTGTAACTCTTAAGTACCTATATAAAACAGTTTTCCGGACTCTGTCGCTGTTTGGTATAACATATAAATAAATATTATATTCAATTTTTACTTTGTATACTTAATTAACTTTCTAAATAATCTTAATAGGCAAAAGTGCACTACAATATTTTGAATATTGTTAAACAATGATCTAAATATACCTACGATTGATTTTATCTAATATCTTTGGGATCATCTATCTCATTAGGACGCCATGGTTTCGCCACCAACAAAATGTATTAGTGACCGACTGAAACTTTGGTTTCAGTCAGTTTAGGCCTCAGTTTCGATTTATGTCAAGAAATGGCCGAAACTTGGTCTGTGTGGAACCAATTTGCCGCCGACAAAGAAATCACCCGCTATTGGCTCAACCATGGGCATGGTGTCCTTATGAATGACGGCCCCTAAAATGATTTTTTAATTTAATTAAGTTGTTAAACATGAAATAAAATACTTTTCTTTTCTATAAGTAATGAAAATACCTACAACACAAGGGTTTTTGAGCGTTACATAAAAAAGTACCAAGGTTTTTTTCAATAGCGAGCTTACGACACCCATATGTATCATTATCCCTTTCAAGGGCTTCAAACATTTCTATATAATAATTCGAAGAAAAGATAACTTTGTTTTTTACTTAATCGCGCTCGAAATTGCGCTTAAAATTCTCATCAGCAAAATTGAGGAAGTATAATGCTTATGTTTCTATTCGTTTGTAACAATCATCAAGAATAATGCTATCAAACGGAGTTTTTTTCTCTGCGACTTTTTAAGCAAAATTATAATCAGTATTGAGTAAACGGAAAGTTTTTATTCCGAAACTTGAACTGAACAAACTTTTTCATTTATTTATTCGAAAAGCTCAATTTATTTATGTTCAACCATGTCCGCTTTTCAACCCTTTTTGATATTGAAAAAATCTGCAGAGCTTATACAGTAGCGTCGATAGATGCGCCCTATTGAATATTTATGACTATTTTCGTATGAAAATTTTCGAAAAATACGGAAAGTGCAGCTGCTATGATTCTCTGATTTAAATGCAAAGCCTTGAAATGGAATCGCGGTAGAGCGAATCGGTCATTTATTGGCTCTCTCCATTGTCTATGTTATACACATATAGTGGAAGGATCGTATATCAATGAATAGGTGGTTTTGTTGTAGTAGTTGATATTTCAACTATTATCAATATTAGCTATCTTAACCCTAGAAAGACAACGTCATTTTTAGTACAGAAAAGATAAAAATGCGCCAGAGAGGCGCACAGTTTTAAATGCCGATTATTTCCAAATGCAAATATGTATGAATATTTTTTTAATTTTATTAAAATTCTATAACAGTAATGTTATAAATAAAAAACACAAATGTATATTTTTATTTGTATATATTAAATAAATTATGTTAGGATATGTAAAAAGTATCTAAGTATTTATATAGTAGTAGCTATTTATTTATATACTTAGATTTAAAGAAATAGGTTATATTTACAATATTTCGTTTAAGTTACTAATGAATTACGATATGCTAAGTCTAAATTATAAAAAATACTGAAAAATATTTATAGATATAGTTAAGTACTTATTTGTTTCAAACATCTTTTTTATGTTCACCTCAGACGGTCTTTAATTACATTTTCTACACGTCATATACGACTCACCAGCGTCCTGAAAGAAAAGACCATCATTCCCGATCATCAATTTGGCTTTCGAAAAGAACATGCCACCACGGAACAAGTTCATAGAGTGTGTAGAGCAATTAGGAAATCTTTTGAAAAAAAGGAGTACTGTTCATCGGCTTTCCTGGATATACAGCAGGCTTTTGATAGAGTTTGGCACAAAGGGCTGCTATGCAAAATAAAATCCTTACTACCACACACCTATTTCGGAATCCTTAAATCATATGAATACTAGCTGACCCAGCGCGACTTCGTTCCCGTGGCCCTACCCCCTACTCCACCCTACCCTACCCCTACCCTACCCTGCCCACCCCACCCCTACCCCTACCCCTACCCTACCCCTACCTCTATCCCTACCCTACCCTACTTTTACCCTACCCTACTTCTACTCTACCCCTACTTACCCCTCTTTCCCCTATTTTCTCACCGTTAAAACCTTCCTTGGACTTCCACGAACATTTCAAGACCAAAATTAGCCAAATCGGTCCAGCCGTTCACGCGTGATGTCGTGACCAAGGGAAATAGGGATTCATTTTTATATAATAGGTCTTTACATATGAAATTGCCGTTTTTTTCTTTTGTACATATAACTTAACGACTTTTATAATATTAGAAATATATAATTTCTTTAATATTGCGTTACATTAAGACCGTATCGAGCAACTTTTGATAATTTAATAACCACGATATTTGATTATTTACATAGAAAAAACTTATTCCGAAAGTTACGACTATTTTTGTTTCCAGAATTTCGTTCTTTATTAGTTGTAACTTAGTGAAAAAAAATTCTTTTTCTCTTAACGATTGTGTCATTTAGTAGTTAAAATATCCATAAATACGTGTGTAAAATTTTGTAAATTTACATAATATTAGTCGTTAAATAATAACAAAAACGTTAGTATGGAAAAAAAATAATTACAGAAATCTCCATACAAAACGGCAATTTCATAGGTAAAGACCTATTATATAGATTTCAAGTCAAGGAAATTTTTTTTTTTTTTATGTATAATGGGCTTGCTCTTGGCTTCACACTGAACCTTAGGGTTGAGAAGAAGCCTAAGATGGAGCGAGCTTACCCAGAAGCAGCCTATTCACTCGAGCTTTAAAAATTTTAGGGTTGTAGCCATTCGGGAATATAGACGCAGGCAGGGTATTCCATTCCTTGGCGGTGCGCATCACAAAGGATGAAGAAAAGCGCTTGGTACGCATTCGCGGGATGTTGACCAAGTAAGGATGATAGCCCGCTGTGCGTCTAGATTCTCGGTGGTAGAACGGGGATGGTGGAATGAGCTCATGCAGCTCAGAAGCACACTCACCGAAGTACAGCCTGTAAAATACCGACAAGCAAGCCACTTTACGTCGATGGGTTAGACTATGGAGCTTGGCTTGAACCAGCTTATCGTCTCCGATTAGTTTCCTCGCTCTGCGTTCCACTGAGTCAAGTGCTGCTAACCATCCCAGAGGTGAGAGCAATACTCCATGCATGACCGGACTTGCGCTTTGTAAAGAGTTAAAAGCTGTCCCGGCGTGAAGTATCGCTTAACCTTATTCAGGATTCCCAGCTTTTTGGCAGCAGTTTGAATTGCTCGTCCAATTTCCATCACTGCAGGAGTCCCACAAGGGTCTGTACTTGGGCCAGTCTTGTACACTCTGTACACATCAGACCTACCACAAAGTCAAAATGTCACAGTAGCGACCTTTGCAGACGATACAGCTTTACTTGCTTCTAGCCCATGTCCAACCCAAGCTTCTGAGCTCTTACAAAGTGGACTAAATAAAATGGAGAAATGGCTGGCGAAATGGAGGATTGCAGCTAGCGTGTCCAAATCGGTGCACGTAACGTTTACTCTTCGCAAAGAGGACTGTGCCCCAGTTACTCTAAATGGTAATCATCTTCCCCATCAAAACTCAGTAAAATACTTGGGAATGCACCTAGACCGCAGGCTCACCTGGAAGAAGCACGTCCAAACGAAAAGAGATGAGATCAACTTAAAATATAGGGGTCTCTACTGGCTACTTGGTAGAAACTCAAAATTAGCAATTGATAACAAGATTCTCATATATACAACAATGCTAAAACCAATCTGGACTTACGGAATTGAACTATGGGGTTGTGCCTGCGACTCCAATATCATGATAATTCAAAGGGCGCAGAATTACATCTTAAAACAAATATCAAACGCGCCATGGTTTATCAAAACAGAGGAGATCCATGACATCCTGAATCTGCCAATGGTCAAAGAAGTGATTAGCTGCTGTGGTGCTAACTATAAGTCACGACTACATAAACACCCAAATCAGCTTGCAGGACAGCTAACCATATCTCAGAGCATTCGTCGACTCAAGAAGAGGCGAGACATTTTTGACTAGACCATACTCAGTCACCTAGACAGTTGACTGCAAGCAATAATGGGCGCGCTCCGATGGAAGTGGCTCCCTACAAGCCATATTGACTACAAACCATCTGCTTATAGTCTATCCGACTGATTGTAAGATAAGGAAAAGAAAAAAAAAATAAGTTTCGTATTCGATATTATCTTTCAAGGGTTAATGTCGTCACTGCTGAAGTCTACCTTTTGGATAGGTTTTTTTTTATTAATATTATTTGATTCTATGTTTTGTTTGTTTTTATTCTCATTGTGTTTTATGTGTTTCAGGAGGTGAGATGTCAGCGATTTGATACTGACCATCGGTTTTATTACAGTAAGTGTAATTTTTATATAAGTATATTATTATTTAGATAAATATATACTTAGAATAATATAATATGTTTTATGTTTCTCTGTTTTAGGGTTTTCCGATTTAGGTTTTGTTAAACTGTTTGAGATTGTTAACAATATGCGTCACAAATTTTAGAAAGCAGACGTCTAGCAGATTCTTTTTCAATGATATTGCTAATCTCATATGGGTCGATCTTCAGTGACCGACATGCTCCAATCGCAAAGCACCGAAGCGTATGGACAGGAGGACAGCCTATAGCTTGCTGGGTGTAACGATTGCACATTCATCTGGGTTCCTTCTTGTTTGATCACCCATCGCGGGGCCAACTCAATGTGGTCAACACTGTGAAAGTTAGTGTGTCACCACGATTGTAGGTTGAATTTGCTAGCCATTGTGCCTCCAAGTTCCTCCAACTCCGATTTCAAGTTAATTCACTCTGAAAACAAAAACAATTGACATCGATAAAACACCGCATTATTAAAGTGGATATGGTTTGACAAAATGTAATATAGGTACATAGTTTTAGATCACAAAGTTTAGCTCCTTGACAGAGAATTACCTAATAAACGTCAACTGATTTGAACTGCTATATATTATTGATAAATAATTAATACAGTACAACATGTAATCAGTCGAAAGTCGTCATAAAAGTCCAAACGCAATATTTCATAATCAGCCAGTATACCCATATAAAACACGAATCACAAAAATTGTTAACGGCAACAGATTGCCTCGTAGCGTAACTGAATTTTTATATACTCTTTACAATTTTAAAACTCAATTTTGAACCGTAACATGAAATAATAAAAGTTTCGTTTTGTCATAAAGTTTCAAATGATTCTTTCCCAGATTTCCAACAAAGAGACGGTTTAAAATTCTTATCAAGCTTTAAATCCGAACCATGAATAAAGTAATTGACGGTACATAATGTGTTTGTGATTAACATTTTAAATATTCTCGTAATGGCCACCAACCGTGATGCGAATTTTTATTAAGGTGGGACATTTTCAGAGAGATTTTCCCTTTTATAACCTATTGAATTGTACGTTATCTTTTAGTATTATAGTTAGACATGAAATTTTAGCACCCGGCTATTATACTAAGTTACATACTTACTTGCATTTACAATGCATTATATAAAAAACGGAAAAAAGAAAATAAGTTGTTTTTGTTGTTGTGTTAGCTAAGTTTAATAGAATAGATAAGTTATTTGATTAATATTGATCGATTGAAGATTTTTGTTGATTACTTTTGATGTGACAATGCATCAACCAAACAAAATACAAGTATACCGAAGTGTTCGACCAAAAGGTAATCTTATGGAACCTCTTGCATATATTTTATGTTGTATTATAAAACCACATTACACACGTGCTTCGTATTTGTCATTATAGGTATATCTGCCGTAAATTGGCTTATCTTTTGGTTGAGTTAACTTGGAGATTTGCGGAATATATTTATAGTTACATGGGATCGATCGTTCTCAGGTCGGCTTTTACTTTAATATTGAATTCAACTGTATGATTTTCATATGAAAAAGATTAATTTGTCTTTTTGTTTTATTGAATACCTACTTATACATATTTTGTATTAAAAGGAAAATATTATTATCTAAGGCTAGACTGTAATGTTTCATTCCTAAATTACATGCAATTAAAAAATACTTTAGGTAATAACCTACATTAAAGTTAGTAAGTATATCTAACCAACCCGTATTGCATGATGAACTTGAGGTATGTTTTAAAATCGAATAGTAATTTTATCATACAAAATTCAGCTTTCTTTAGTTGAGCTATTAAAAGTGAGAATTCAAACAAAACTTTCTCGAGCTCCAAGGAAAGGAGATTCGGGTATACATACACTTTGCACTTTAGCGTTAAAACTAGCACCTGAACAAAATAAACATCGCCAACATACCCTCTTTTCAGTCTCTACTTTAGGGTTAAACTTCAACATTAAAGTAATTAGCAGCTTGCATTCCGACTACGGACGGTGCATATTTCACTGTCCACTCGGTAACTTAACTAATGGTTGGCAATTCAATTGAATTATGTCACCTGAACAGTAGGATCCGTCTCAATTTAGAGTAATTTACAACTTGACCACACCGCCACTTCCCGGCCAGCCGAGCGCACTGATGAATGCTTTGAATGTATTAGGCGAGAATATATTTATTATATAAATAATCAAATATTTGTAATTATATGAGGCATACGGAATTTTGCATGCATTATTAAAGATATTGTCAATTGATTATGTTACCTGAACAGTAGGATCCGTCTCAATTTAGAGTAATTTTAAAACTTGACCACACCGTGACGGGCGGAGCGGGCGGCCCGCCGAACGCCTTGCGCGCGCGCTGATGTTTGCTTGTTGTATTAGGCGAGAATAAAACTTGAAATAATAATTATGTGAGTTCTAGATTCTGAATACATAAGCAAATATAATAGTATCTGTCGAATAATAGGTTGGTTAGGCTATTTTAGTCAACTAATACAAAATGCCCTTAATATTTGCCAGAAATTGCATAACTTGCAACTAAATACATACTTTAAAAATGTAGAAAACAATCTGATAACACAAATGAAATGTAGAAACGCGCTAGTCATTTCAGCTGTATACCCACTTCAACAAAACGCTGTTGTCCAATTTTCTCTGTGCTACCTTCGCAAAAGACGACACGGGTTCGGTTTTTTTATTTATTTTTTTATCCACAACGGGGTAGCACTTATCCTTCATCACACCTGACGTTAAGTGATGATAAGGCTGAAGGTGGAAGCGCATAATCCCGGAATCCTCAATTACTGAGGAACTGGCAGATAGCCAGGGGGCCAAGTCTGCTAACGTTTAGTCACAATCGTGTCTCAATCGTGTTTCAATTGTAGTTCAGTTGGATTGCTTTTTTACACACTAGCTACAAGAAATGTGTACTTTTTTCATAATAATACTGATGGTCACACCACACACTACATTCACATCACATCATACTGTCATAATTCTTGTAACTAGTGTTTTAAAGAGCACTACATAACAACTGAACTACAATTGAAACACGATTAGGACACGATTGTGACTTAACGTTAGCAGACTTGGCCCCCAGTTCTCTAACATCCGTTCGTTCGTACGTTCTCAAAATGTATTTGTAACAATCATCCCCATTAATGAGTACCAAAACAACCGGAACCATTCTCACGTGAATCAATTTACGAATACGTATATATATTTAATTGCTGAATAGTGAAGTTAATTACTGATTTATTATTGGCAGTAGACGTGTAGTACTTAATACTGTTCCTATTATCATATTATTTTATTGCAATACTAGTAGCTCCCCGCGGTTTCCGTGGGAATATCGGGATAAAACTTAGCCTAGGTACTAGCGCTCCGCTCGCGACTTCGTCTGCTTGGACCCCCTTTTTTACCCCCTTAGAGGGGGAATTTCTAAAAATCCTCTCTTCGTGCTCCCTTACACTCCCCAAGGAACATACATGCCAAATTTTAGCGTCTTGTGCCTAGTAGTTTCGGCTGTATATTGTCTGTCAGTCAGTCAGTCAGTAACGCAAGAGTTTTAAACAGGGTGTTGGGGGCACCCTTGCAAAAACTTTAACCATGGCTTCAGACCATCATGCTGAACAACGTACAGCAAGAATTTTTAGTCGGAAATGAAAAAAAAAACGACTTTTTATACAAATTTAGCAACTAATCGGGACATTTTGTATGGAGAGTCAGAATATTTTTTTTCATTTCCGACAAAAAATTCTTGCTGTGCGTTGTTCAGCATGATTGTCTAAAGCCATGGTTAAAGTTTTTGCAAGGGTGCCCCTAACACCCTGTATACATACTAGCTGTTGCCCGCGACTTCGTACGCGTGTAACTTGTGACTAGTGACTTTTGTGTTCGTTTAGTTTATGTGTGTTTGTTGCTATAAATACATATATAGATGTCACTCAGTCTCACTTTTAAACTTAAAGAAAACAAACATAAACAGATTGCAAGACAAAAGTCATACCATATGTCAATATGCATTATTACATAGTATTCATTTACATAGATAAATAAATAAATTTAACGTTTCCCCAGTCGTTGTATAACAAATTACGAGTATGTTACGAGGTCCATGTAATCCCATTTAACAATAGACGTAGAATCGTGTTCTAACGCCGCTACCGAAATGGCTCCACACCCACACAGAGAGACTAGTGCTAAGCATGATACCTATATATCTATAGTGGCTGAATTTACAAAGTTATAAAGTTTAACATTAATGATAATAACTTTTCCAACGGTATTAATATTAATTAATAGTACTCGTACTCTGTCTATAACATGTAGTCCAGTATGATCATCGTATTTAGACTTTTTTAACCTGAACCAGAATTCGAGGTTTTAAGCTCGCTCATGGTGGTGATGTCTTTAGGGAAATGTATAGTCATGAATGTCATGATTAATAATATCGCTAGTAGTTGGATCGACATATCTTCTCTAATGTCAAAAGCAATCCAAGTAATCGCACCTGTATGCCAGAATCAATGGAATCGCAACTCCTCTTTAAAAAGGAATAAAATAAAAAACAAGAAATTAATAATTACAAAACACGACTGGCGAAATCGAACTTAAAGTAATTAATCTCTTTTAAAATTTTATTTTTTTAAACCACGTTTTTATAACAGACTAGAAATATTTTCCAATAGAGTACTCATCAAGACGATATAAACGAGCCCAAACTCGATGGGGTTGCATGGTTTCAATATTGAGTTCCTATGGCATGGCCTTCCGGCTTCGTCATCAGACCCTGAACCTCATCTCCCGTCAGAGTTCGTGTTAAGACAATTCTAACGAGCCCAAACACAATGGGGTAGCATAGTTTCATCATGGAGTTCCTGTGGCGTTCTTCCGGCTCTATCATCAGATCAGCTCAATGACACCGTAATATTGCATTGTCATCCAGTTCTGACCTATGTTCAAAGTTTCAAGGCTATATATTTCAAGGATATATAGTATAAAATCGTTTGCTAAATTTGCGTACAAACAAAAAAAGCAACCCAATAAAACGTGGTAAAGACAAGCTCAGTCTCCTTGCAGTCTTTTAAATTTAAGTATTTCACAGCATCAGAGATGGTACCCTGGTACTGCAACGAAGTACATACTTATTTTAATTTTTAGTTTTTTGCATTCACAATGCAATTTTTATAATAGAAAAATGGAAAATGAAGTATTTAGAAAAAATCGACCCGTCTCACAACTAGCTCCGATGGGACATGGGAAGTACATACTTCTAGAAAACGCAGTACACATGGTAGAATTCTGGATAAAATAACAGCTTCGTCTTCTTTTAAATTTCTAACATTTTTACTACTTTTTGCCATAGGTAACCGCCTCTGTGGTCTAGTGGTACCTATTAGACCGGGGCGGGGCCCGGGCGGACACGACTGTTAGAGGTGTACCTACAATTTTTTACAGTATGCAAATTTGCGAGAACCTTTTAGACGACGACATAATAATATGTAAGCACTATCAAAATTAGAATTTTTATCCCTGTGCATCACTCTTGAAATTTAATTTTAAAATGTAACAAAAATAGTACGCGTGTGAAAAGTATGCAAACGCATATTTGTCACTTATACTAACGTTATCGATACAACAATTTGCATACTGTAAAAAATTGTACACCTCCAACTGTCGTGTCCGCCCGGTCTATATACACCACCCACCGGTATCGGTATACACCACCGGTACCAGACCCAGAGGTCCCGTTAAGGCCACACACCAAAAAGTGTCGCAGACGTGCTGAATTGCGTTTGCGTGCGTCATGATTTTGTAATAGTTGAACTTGTACGCGTAGGTTCAGACCGATATTGTTGAATCGCAATGCGTCTCCCACTGGGAATCGAACCCGGCACCTCTGAGTCTGAAATCGCTGGAATGAACGACTAGACCACAGAGGCGGTTAAACTTTGTCACATCAAAGCGTTCCGAAACAAAACTATCAGTGCCATAAACGTCTGTTGTTAACATATTATTGCTCGTGACTGTACCAGGGAAAGGAGTACTTTCGTAACACAATATTTGGTTTCTAAGTAAAATCGAAGGTCAAACGACTGTTAGGAGGAGCTCTAATAACACCGTGAGATACAGAATAATACCTATTACACAACATAAACTTATGATCTCAAGTTTTCATATAGAAGTTTTGTTAAGGCTTACTTTCCAGTGATATACGCGATATCTTATTTATCAGTGAGCGAACGAAATATTAAATTATTTAGCGATCGGTAAAAAAATCTTACTCCATTGTTTAACACTGGCTTACCCCAAGCTCAAATCCGATCTCTTGGTACTGACAGTGGACGCTTAGAATACTTCCTGTGATATCGTCAGGAAAGCGAAATCGTTAACGCGGTCATGACAATCTAATTCAGCAGTTTTCTGTTTAGTTTAAGAGATGCAGTTAAGAACTTAAGTGGGTTACTTTACTACAAGAAACTAAACAACTAGTCTAGATTTTCAGATCGGGTTCAACCTGTCACCTTGGATATCCGGTCCATATCTTTCCCAATTGAACTACCAAGACACTTACGAGTCAAATCAATCTTTCTCTGTTGTATACTCGCATTCGAAAGAAATAAGATATACCAATTCGATTATATGCGTCATAAGGCCAGTTTTGTCGCAAACTTACTACAACCACCTGTTTGAATTAAAATCAAATCAATTGATGAATAAATAGCCCCAACACAGCTTAGCACAGCTTTGCCTGGTGGATGAGAAGCATAATCGCTTAAGTCCTTGTATCGTCTTTATTGGGGCCCTATGCTATAGCCACTTCAAAGTTGGCCGATTAAGCTCCGTCGTTGGCGTAAAGTTACCCGCGACTTGAATTAACCGGCGTAATGGGTTAATTTGGTCTTTAGGAATATTCATATGTGCGTAAAATCGTAACAAGAAGTTTAAGCAAAGATATCGAGTTTCACATTGTACGGTGCTGCTTGGAATAACAATGTTTAATATCTGTTGTACGCCGAAATAGGTTCGGGATGAATAAATCCGCCCACAAACAATGCCGCGGGTATGATGGTAAATTAAACTTTATTTTCTATAGAAGGTTCTAAGGATAAGTATATTTTATAACAGTTGATTGGAATCTACCTACTTAGTATAAGCACAGATAATATAATACTATACTATACTACTATACTAAGATATGTGAGTTTTTGCTTACTAGATCTCCACGTCAAAGCGAACTTATTGAGCCATTTTAAATTTGATTTTCAAATTCCTTTGTCTAACCACTTCAACGTCAGCTCTATTCATATTTGCGCATTTTAATTCATTTCACTTCATCATCATCATCATGTCAGCCGAACGACGCCCACTGCTGGGCATAGGCCTCCCCCAAGGATCTCCACAACGATCGGTCCTGCGCTGCCCGCATCCAACGGCTTCCCGCGATCTTGACCAGATCGTCGGTCCACCTTGTAGGGGGCCTGCCCACGGAACGTCGTCCGGTACGCGGTCGCCATTCGAGAACCTTTCCGCCCCAACGGCCATCGGTTCTCCGCGCTATGTGTCCCGCCCACTGCCACTTCAATGATGCAATCCTTCGAGCTATGTCGGTTGTTTTAGTTCTCCTGCGGATCTCATCATTTCTGATTCGATCGAGCAGGGAAATACCAAGCATCGCTCTCTCCATTGCTCGCTGGGTGACTTTGAGCCTTCTTATGAGACCCATAGTAAAAGACCACGTCTCACTTCCATAGGTCATTACTGGCAACACACACTGGTCAAAGACTTTCGTCTTGAGACATTGAGGTATTTCGGACGCGAATATATGTCGGAGCTTCCCAAACGCTGCCCATCCGAGCTGGATTCGACGGGAGATCTCTTTCTCAAAGTTGGACTTACCTAACTGGACCGTCTGTCCTAGGTAAACATAGTGGTCAACAACTTCGAGTGTAATGTTCCCAACATTAACTGGAGCGGGTGCAACATGGGCATTGAACATGATTTTCGTCTTGTCCATGTTCATCTTAAGACCCACTCTTTGCGAAGCATTACCGAGATCTTCGAGCATTGTGTTCAGGTCTTCCAAGGTCTCAGCCATAAGAACTACATCATCGGCAAACCGTAGGTGTGTTAGGTACTCGCCATTGATGTTAATGCCGTATCCTTTCCAGTCCAGCAGCTTAAAAATATCCTCCAACGCAGCTGTGAATAGTTTGGGAGAGATGACATCTCCCTGTCTCACACCTCGCTGTAGTTGGATAGGATTAGAGCTCTGGTTCTGTAATCGGACCGACATGGTGGCGTTTTGGTATAAGTACCTCAGCACCTCGATGTACCTGTGGTCTATTTGGCACCTCTGGAGAGACTGCAGCACCGCCCAAGTCTCAATCGAATCAAAGGCTTTCTCATAGTCCACGAACGCCAAGCAAAGTGGCAAGTTATACTCTTCGGTCTTCTGTATAACTTGCCGCAGCGTATGAATGTGGTCTATGGTACTGTAGCCTTTCCGGAACCCGGCTTGTTCGGGAGGTTGGAAGTCGTTGAACCTGCGAACGAGACGATTCGTAATGACTCTCGAAAACAACTTATAGATATGGCTCAGAAGCGAGATGGGTCTATAGTTCTTCAAGAGAGTTTTATCACCCTTCTTGAAAAACAGCATCACATCGCTTCTGCCCCATGCCTTTGGCGTTTTGCCCTCAAGGATGACTGAATTGAAAAGCTTCTGGAGGACTTTAAGTATCGGCTTACCGCCCGCTCTCAGAAGCTCTGTTGTGATTCCGTCATCGCCCGCCGCCTTGTTGTTTTTAAGCTGCTTGAGAGCCATTCTAATCTCGTACAGGCTGACGTCCGGGATATCTTCGGTATGGTGTCGGGTAAGCTTGGCTCTAGGGTCTGTAGCCTTGCTTTGAACAGGTGTTTGTGTGGAATATAGCTGTCCATAGAAACTCTCAATCTCCCTCAGGATTTCAGGTGTTGACGAAATGATGCTACCTTCCTCAGTTTTCAGCCTCGTCAATTGACTTTGCCCGATAGACAGATCTCTCGCGAACACTTTGGAGCCTTTGTTCCGCTCAATGGCTTCTTTAATACGCTCGGTATTAAATTGGCGAAGGTCGCGCGTCAAAGACTTAGATATCTGTCTATTAAGCTGTCGATAACGATGGGCATCCGCTGAGTTCTGCAGCTTCATTTCGTGTCTCTGATCCATGAGTAGGAGAGTCTGACTGGAGAGTTTCTTCAATTTGGGACGGCGGGTTTTATAGTACTTAGACCCTACCGTGCAGACAGTATCCACCACCATGTTGTATAGATCGTCCACGTCTATGCTGTTCTCAAGGGCTTCGAAGCGGTTTTGAAGCTCGAGCTGAAAGCACTCGGGGTTTTGAATTTGAGCTGGTATTGGTCGGAGCGTGGATTTTATCAGGCGCGATCTTTCGAGCTTGAGATCGATATTCAATGTGCCTCTCACCATACGGTGATCGCTTCCTGTCTTAACAGCGTTGATCACACTGACATCATTGAATATGTGCTTCTTCGTCGACATGATAAAATCGATCTCGTTTTTGACTTTACCGTCCGGACTGATCCAGGTCCATTTGCGGCTTACGGGCTTCCTAAAAAAGGAGTTCATCATATAGAGGTTCTCCCTCTCCATGAAGTCTGCCAGCATCTGGCCTCTATCGTTCCGTTGCCCAAATCCAAATTGCCCCACTCTCAGCTCATCACCGCAACGTTGCCCCAACTTTGCATTGAAATCCCCCATCACAACCGTGTAGTGGGTTTTATAGCTATGCATGGCTTTAGAGATCTCCTCATACATAGCCTCCACTTCGACATCGTCGTGTTTCGAGGTCGGAGCGTAGACCTGGATAACATTCAGCGAATATCGTTTCGATAATCTGAGTATCAGGTACGCTACCCTGCTCGAGACACTTCCGATGGTAATCACGTTGTTGACAAGGGATTTATGGACGATGAACCCGACACCACCAATGGACTGTTGGTCGCCCTCCCGGTGGTAAAGTAAGTTACCGGATTGCAGGGTTATCGAGTCCTCCCCCTCTCTTCGGACTTCAGATAACCCAATGATATCCCAATGTAACTTACTTATTGCCTCTTCCAACTCTACGAGCTTCTCGTCGAGCCTCAATGTGCGCGTGTTGTAGGTTGCCAGGTCGAGTCGTCGGTGTTGGTAGCCGGAGCCTACCCGGGGATTCTTAGCACCCCCTGCCCCGCCGTTACCATAGCCGCTACCGTAGCTAGGAATAGCAGGGCCGCCGGGGACTGGGGGCCGATTTATTAGGTGTGTATCCATTTTTCGGGGGGGTTTGCCATAATCGCCACGCTTGGCAGGCGGGTTGGCGATCGCAGTATGGCCTGTTGTAACCTGGAGACGCTGCTGCCCATCTCCTGATGGCAGTTTTTCCCTTTGTCGCCTCTTACGACACCCACGGGAAGAGAGGGGGTAGTGCTATTCTATTTATGTGCCGGCACTACACGGCACCTTAATAAACATAAAATAAATTCGCTTCGAGTACGTTTATATTTTGTCTAGCCTCTCTCCTGGTGGTGACAGTTTGATCATCTAAATCCCCATTAAGGGATTGGGTCTTATACTAAGTCACCGCGTTCGCGGCCGTTCGCTGCCATCTCGGTATAAATTGGATCTTAATGTTGCAGATTAACGCAAGAATTGTCCATTGCAATTTCGTTAGAGAGCCCACGATCGCCTCGATCGCCGTAATCCTATGACGCATTAGTCATTCTACGTGCAGTTGACGTTGCAGGTGACGTGCAAAACCGTTTTTGATAACGCGCGGCTTTGACAGTACGACAACGTTTTCTGTTCCGGTGATAATCTTTGGAACTAAAACAGTTTTCATATTATGACAGTCTATTCTTGACAGCTAATTTCGTATTGCAAGTGGTTCCTCTGTCACGGATGTCACCGGATCAGACAGGATTGTGGGACTATAGGTTTGCGTGACGTGTGCGTCGTTATGTCATTACGGCAAATACGAAGTCAAACGTCAAGACGCAAACGTGATCAAGACGCGCTGCATAGAATTACGGCGATCGGCCCGCAGTACGTAAACTTACCTAAATACCATAATATCTACTGAATCGCATTGAGCATTCCACTAAATGGCGCTATAGAAATCCAGTCAGCGGTCTAATTGGGCAATCTAACACCTATGACGATCGCTTTGAATATGTTTAAATATGCCAATTCTCTTTACATTCGACACATCATCCATCATGCTTTATAGGCAGTTTACATAAATACTCGTATTGCAATAGTAATTGATATTTATGGACAGAGGCTTCCAAACAGAAATGTTGGAATTACACAATCAGGAATCAGATTGTAGGTATTGCATTGTCAAATACCTATGTACTTTTTTAATAATCAACAATTTCAACTTCTAAGTGTTTTGGACTTAATCGCGTTAAGAGTAGGGCTCGGAAACCTGGTTAAAACTCGTGGATATGTTCGTAATGGTAATATTACACGGTTCAACCAAATTGATTCACTTTGGTAGAGAGGCGCAGAAATACAAACGCACATTGATATTGAATGATTCACTTTTACGTTTACATTGTTCAATTTGATTGCTTCATCCAAATCGAAAGGCAAAAGTGAACCGTGTATTACTGCCATTAGAAACTCAGATACCTACATCAAAAGAGCATTAGCATTTGGGTTACGTTACGTTACGCTCTTTCAGAATCAACATTATTTCGGTTCGGTTCGGTTCCTGCTCAAAATGGGTCAAGGACATGGCGTTTTTTTTAAGTTTGTACTGGATATGCATTTGATCACCATCCTGCATAGCAGACAGGATGCAGTCTAGGGTGTTGCATGCTTACCCAGGAGGTGCCCATTCACTCTTGCTCTGAAAAGGCAAAGGTTATAATGATCGGGGAACACATTCGCTGGTAGCGCATTCCAATCTTTAGCAGCTCGCATTAAAAATGAACTATCGGTGATATGAGTTTTCGTTCAAATGGCTTTTCGGTGAATAGACCCATCGGTAAAATAGCCCATCGATGATGTATACCTTCAATGATATGGTGGGTGGACAAAGGGAATTCGCCGAAATAACTTTCTATGACAAGTCCTAGACCCCCGTATGGATACCGTAAGAATCAAATAGAAGCCGTATGAGTCGATGTGTCCCACCGCTCGACCTTGGTTGGAATTAACCAGGTTAATCGCAGCGGATCTCGCGAATCGATTCCACTCCGAGTGAGCGTTTTTGAAAACCCTGGTTAAAGGTTTTAATTAAACGGTATTTTTTGAACCATTTCCATTAAGCCCTGGTTATGGGGCACTTGCATGTATCAGTTAAGAGGCACGCAAGGCATGAGCAGAAGGTTTGCCATGGTTTAGGGTAGTGCTACAACATTAGCATAAAATCTTTTTAAAATGAAACTCACCGGTCCACCAGAGTCCTCAGTCTGTTTAAAGACTTTCAAGTAAGCGGCGGTAAGCAGTTTTCCGGGAAATCAGTATATTTACCTGCGCTGCGGCTGGTAGTGATGTTGTTTGCATATAAAAAGACGTTGGAAATAGTGAGTACCTAGTAAAAACTTGTGGTTTTGCTTGAAACAGAAAATCCGCCATACAAGTTAGAAATAAAAATAGAATAAAGTTATTAAGCAAAAAATTACACGAAGATAATAAATACAATACAAATAAATAGACACATGAAAATCTTTTTGCCTACACGGCCTCATTTCAGCATATGCCGCAATAAGATGAAGCGTTGGTTTTCGGACGCAGCCGTTTAGTCAGATGACGCTAGTTTACAATAACACATTTTTATGGAAACTAGCTTGTTTTCTATTTCACGTCACAGTCTGTAATAAATATGTGACATGCTCCTTCTTATCAATATCTTGTGTTCTGTGGTAATTTCATAGTTGTTTCAAATACAAAAACCGTTTAGCAAATGAGATCACAAAACGGTCATTTAAACGATTGTACTGCGCCTCGTCGGCTATTCGTCGCCGTTAATCGACTTTTCGATGTCAAATTATCACCGACGCGCCGGAATTAGACAGCAAACAGTGACACCATTGTAGGCTGCGGACCACAAACTAAATTGCGGTTTCGTGTGTACACGATATGCAGCTGAAACACGACGCACCATGCTAGGGTTGACAAAAACTTCTGTAGCCGCTATTTTTTATTTTGTAAATCTGAAAACCAAACTTTTATTTGATCCGGGTTAATGTAAGAGCCCTAAATAATGTAGTGGCATACAGTAGTCTAATATAGTGGTATTTATTTACCTTCATAAGCTTTGGGCAAATTGTTTGAAAACTGTTACAGTTCATATTTTATTGTTTGCTAGCCTTCCGCCCGCGGCTTCGCCCGCGTGTACTACACGACGTTATCCCGCGGGAAGGTGATATTTTTCAGGAATAAAAAGTAGCCTATGTCCTTTCTCAGGCTCTATACTATCTCTGTACCAAAATTCATTCAAATTGGTGCAGTAGTTTAGGTGTGATTGTGTAACACACAGACAGACAGAGACGCATTTATAATATAAAAGTAAGGATTTTAATTCGAGATAGCAGAATTTACTCAAGTATATTTACTTTAGAAACTCATTTGAATATGATCAATAAACATATTCAACGTTGATAATGTCCACACCTGTCATTGAGTACACGAGACTTTCAAAATATTTTGTATTTAACCTAATTTTCATACAAATTCCTGCGCAAAATAGTTCATTTCATATTTACTAACTACCTTTGAGTTAGATTTGAATGTTAGTGTTTTAAAGCTATTCAAATATTTAAATTGCATATCATATTACTAACTACCTATAGATACCTACATCCTTTGAGTTAGATTTTAATGTTAGTGTTTCAGAGTTATTCAAATATTTAAATTGTTAAGTTTGCCGGTCAGGTAAATATTGATAACGAATTTTTAAATATTTCCTCGGGTCCGGGTGTACTCATGTGATAATACCTGTTGTCGTTTCTAATTTCCATAATACTACTGCTCAAGCTACTATAGTTTGGTATTGGAACAATGTATGTGATGGTGTCTAATACTTCCTTATTTATGTAGGTATTCAAGAGAGACAGCCCTAACGAAACCTACCACCGAGTGGGAGGATAATTAAATGAAACGCCACTTCAAATCCAACAGTACTTGCAATGTGGTTTGCATTGATTCACACAAAAGAATTTAAACAACACACAATCAAAAAAGCCTTTTATTAAATGTACCACAATACCTTAACATTCAACAACTGGATAAATTGAATTTTGCATTATGTTTTTAGTAATGAGAATATAGAATACTCACAAAATAAACTAAAGAGTTTGTGAGTTTAATCGCGCTTATTTCTATTACAATATGCAATATTATGCATGCGTTGTATGACAAGAAAAGGCTTTATTTTACCGCGATAATAAATCTCATACCAGGCTGTATCTCAAAAAAAACAGGTAATATTGACGGACGAGTACCAAAATATCAACTCCACCGGCCAGGGACTAAAATATCGATAAAAAAATATATCGATATAAAAAAATATCGATAGAATTTATCGATATTTCTATTATCGATAATTATATCGAAAAAAATATCGATAATTAATAATCGATAAGGCCTTGCTGCGTCATTCATGTATGCATGTTGCCAACATTACGTCCGTCTGGATATTGTCTGGAATGGTGTGTGTGGCTCACACACTCACACGCCACACACATGGGGCGCGCCGTTGCTGTTATTTATCTTTTACTTATATTCTTTTAGCGCACTATCGTTATGATTAATAATTGTGTTAGTATTGTTTTATAATAAGTGATTGACATGCGTTAGAAAATGAATCCTTATAACTGAATAAAAAAAATTACCGGATAGTCAACAATTTTTTCTAATTTTTTGATGTCGTTTTTTTATTTTACTTAGTGCTACTTTAGTGCTTCCTTAGTGCGCATCAGATATTGAAGATGACCATATATTATGACGTGCCAGATTCTTTGGTGGTAGATTTTTATTGATGATATCCACCATATTCCATCCAATCATCCTTAGAACGTATGAATCTGCTTGGGAGTGAAGCTGATTGCGAATACTGAATAAAAAAAAATACCGGATAGTCAACCATTTTTTTTACTTTTTTCATGTCGTTTTTTTTTATTTTACTTAGTGCTACTTTTGGCGGCGCATCAGTTATGCCCGAGCTTCACCTGCGTCTAATGTCATTAATTAGCGCGCTATTTGATATGATACGCAGTTGCAGACGGGTCTTAGCGCACTAATTTAATACAATTAGCGCGCTAGATTCTGCTTTCTGCTAGACGCGCATGCCGTTATTATGCACGCAGGTGAAGCCCCAGCATGATTGAAGATGACCATATATTGGGAGTGAAGCTGATTGCGAAAGTGATGTTTATGAAAGCGGTGTCACCTTCACTCCTGTGTGATGCAAACTGTATCTATAGTCGTAAACGAAACCGATTATAATGCTTTACTATACATAAATCAGATAGCCTCACCGCTATACTGTAAAAACGTACTAAATGACATTTTACCGAAAAATGAGTTAAATACATGTCTGAATTTAAAATTTTGTTCTCTTTCGTCTGGTAAAATGGATTGTAATTTATATGATCAAAACGATAGTTTAGAAGTTATGTTGAGGAAATACGTACTTTACCTCACAATGTAGGGTATACTGTTCAGCAAAAACGTACAAAACAGAATTAATTGCATGGTTGCCTTACAATGAGTAGGGGAAACCTAGTGTGGGAGGGACGAATACTCAATTTTATTAAAAACCTACAATAGATGGCACTATAGGACGAGCTCGGGTCGGTAAAACAGTAACTCTAAAGCGCCATGACAACCAAAACAATAGTTGCGGTAATTAGTTGTCAAAGAAAAATAAAGGCTTTTTGCTGTTTTATTACGATTTTTTTGCAAGGGTTAAGTATTGATTTTTTGTATTATGTTATGTATTATGTGTTAACTAATAGACTCTGTATAATCGATTGCGTGTTGTTTGAAATTTGATTTGTGTTTGTAATTTTTCATTCGTCGGTGGAACTTTTACAGTAGTTTAATGCAACTTTTGAATACTAGTGCTTTGGGCAAGACGGATATGAGCAAAACGGATAGCTATTCGCCTTTGTTCCCATCCAGTCACACCAAACGAGTTACACTGTGACTGGTTAGGACAAAAAAATCCCATCCAGTAACTCTGTTATTCGTTGGGACAAGTTTGAAAGAAAAACAATCCCTACCAGTCACACTGTGACTCGTTGGGACAAGTTTGAAAGAAAAACAGTCCCAACCAGTCGTTGAGTTGAGTTGAGTTAACAGACATTAGAACTTTATTGACTATGCATGCCCAGCATGCCGGCCAGGGTCTATACAAAAGTGCCCATCATTCTTTAGTTGGGAGATTACAATTAAAATATGTTTTATTTTAATTAATAATGTCACGGAAGTATTCATTTAAACTTCGTGTCCTAAACGATTAATAATTGTCCTATTACACCAAAAAATGCATTTAAATTAATATTTTAAAACATAAAAACCTACAAAACTTTATTTTAAAATTTCGCTTTTTATTAAGCGGTAAAAACGCTCTTCACCATGTTCTGACGTCATAAAATTTGTAACCAACCACTTGACAGTGTTGACAGTGTCAAGTGGTTGTTTACTTACCATAAGGTAGTTCCACTTAACAAATATCATTCTCCAATATGCATTTGATTAAAGAAATTGGACGACTTTGACGTTCAAATTTATATATTATTTATACATTCAACATACATCTTTGATAAGTGGAATACACCCTTACTTATATGTAGAAAAAGTGAAAGTGACGTTTATTTGTTTACAATTTTAGAAATCCAATGACGTCACAACATGGATGATAGTGTTTTCATCAGTTCAAATAAAAAATAAAAAAAAATATATTTAAAATTATTTTTACTTAACAACAGGTATTGTACTTTTATTTCATGACTAGCTATCCGCCCGCGGCTTCGCCCGCGTGGACTACACGACGTTATCCCGCGGGATTGTGATATTTTTCCGGGATAAAAAGTAGCCTATGTTCCTCTCCAGGCTTCAAAGTATCTGTGTCCCAAATTTCAGCCAAATCCGTTCAGCCGTTTTAGCGTGATTGAGTAACAAACATCCAAACATCCAAACATCTAAACTTTCACATTTATAATATTAGTAGGATATCGCTATATTACGTTTTCCTAAGCCAAATACTAAAGGAAATATTCATTCGATGTATCAAATCAAGTATGAGTCAAGTAGCCTATTAATAAATTATTTTTTGTTTTAAGTATTTTAAGTATTAATGATGACATTGAAGTATTCATTTAAATTGTAATACTTAGCATTTATTTATTAGAATTTTTTTAATTGGTTAGTAAACTAAGAATATTTATTTTCATTAATTATTGAAGGAGGTAATTTATTAGGTAGGTTATATATTAGTGATATTAGTTAGGTAGGTTATATATTTTAATAGATGAATGTTATGTACTATTAGATGTTAGTTTTAATCTGCTACTTGGCAACATTAATTTATTTTTGTATCGTGATGGATATTTCAATGGAATATCTTGATATTTTGTGTAAAATTCGCTATGTTTGCGTACAAATTTGCAAACTTCGTAAATATACAAACACGGCAGGGGCAGTATTAAATAAATAAATAAAAATTTTCTTACAATCACACCAATTATCTAAGCCCATAGTAAATTTCTTGAGAAACTGTGTCTATGTGAACTTGATGACGGATAAATATATACTTAAATATTTTTTGTTTGTAAATACATACTTATTATACATAGAAAACACCCAGACCAAGACAAATAGACATGTCATACAAATATTTGTCTTGTTCGGAAATCGAACCCGAGACCTCTGGCGCGGAAGGAAGGTAGTTTACTCCTGCGCCAAATCGGTCGTCAGGTATCGTCAAGTAAATATATTTTAAAATACTGTTTGTGGCTTTCAGTTTCTTCGATGTTAGCTATAATGCGGATCAATTTCTTTTGCATGGTGAGTAGCACCGCCGCGTCCGTACTGTGGCCCTACAGCACCACTCCATTCAGGCATGTATTTAACAATTTTTTCGGTAAATTGTCATTTAGTACGTTTTTGCAGTAGGTATAGCGGCGATATGTCCTACCGAGGATGACAGCGATATCGCGTACCGACTCGGTATCGCTACCGAGCGCGAGAGCGATATCGCTTATATTTGAGCAAGGCTTTAAAAGGGTTAAAATTAAGGATATAACGATACCGTAGAAAACCTTTACCTACCGTATAGTAAATTTTTACGATCATTAGCTATCTTCAACAATACGATACGATATGTGTACGATTCATTCCTTTTCCATATTTTTTCAGTTTCAAGTGAAACAACGTGGTACCTATTTGTTTTCTCAATAACAATTTTTGATCACAAAATTGCTAAAGTAAATGATACAAATTAGTTTTACTTTCACATGCTAAATAGACCTTTTTAAAAAAATTACGTTATTATACAATTAAATAAATTAATTAATCAATTTAGTTTTGTTTTACTAAGTCTTAATATTGATATAAAAACATATATTCAAACAAAGCTTCATATAAATTCAACAAAATGCTATCAAAAAGAAGTCGTAATGCATTCGTATCGTAATTTGTTTTCGTATTGGGTCATTACGATGTATTCGTCATTCGTATTGGTATCGTAATAGTCACAAATAGGGTAAATCACTAAAATACGCAAAGAACGCATTTTAGTTGGCGCAGCTATCTGCCGCTTGCCAAAACGCAAAACAAAATCAAACGCTTGTCGTCGTGCCGTCGCGTCCGCGTCGTTGTCGCTCCGACGGTAATCCCCCGATCCGATCCTCTCGCCCTGCTAAGTTTGGCAACGTCGCACTCGCACGTTTCGTACATTATCGATATTAAAATATCGATAAAATTATCGATATTTTAATCGCTATTTTGTATCGATATCCAATTATCGAAATTTTATGCTTATATCGATATTTTTCAAATATCGATATAAGTCCCTGCCACCGGCACCCTTTTGCGTGAAAGAGTAACAAACATACATACGTCTTCACAAACTTTCGCATTTAAATGGAAGTAAGATTGTAAATAGTAATGTATTTAAGCAAATAATTATTATTGAATTAAAAAAAATCAACCCATCTCACAATAGCTCCGATCGGACTCGAACCCTTTGAGGACTTCCGAGTCCCATCGGAGCTAGTTGTGCGACTGGTCGATATTTTCAAATAAATACTTCATTATATGAATCTAAGAATTAATAATTAGAATATTGTCTATTTGTCTTGGTCTGGGTGTTTACTATGTATATTAAGTATGTATTTACAAAAAAAAAGTATTTAAGTATATATTTATCCGTTATCAAGTTTTCCATGATACAGTTTCTTAATGAAATTAAAATGGGCTTAGATAATTGGTGTGATTGTAAGAAGTTATTTATTTATTTATTTATTTATTATTTATTTATTATACTTTAACTTTATCTTTTACAGTTTGAACCTACTTTAATTTCAAATAATTCTAACTAATAAGTACCGCCGCGTACTTACTTTGTGGTAATACCTACTTCGATAGCTTTGTCACAAGCTAATTAAAACAAAACTTATGAGGAAACACAACACACGTCAGGTTCAAAGTTTTTCAGGGGTGGAAGTCTCTTCCGCGATAGCGATCGTTAGTTATCGAATTCGGTTCGGTAAGTCAGTGCCGCCAGGTTGTGGTGATTCCTCACAAATTTGGGTTTTTTTTATAGATGTAGGTAAATTCTTTTGGAGAAATAATTTTCTGTTTGAGATTGTTGAGAGAAACGTATCTGAGTTTTGGTGGATGTGTAGTTTTAGTTACAGTAAAAGTGTATTTTTAGTATGCTTTTGATGCTTGATTCGTACCAAGCCACTAAATTATTATTTTTATTTTAAAACAAGCTTCTTATTCAAATGGCAGTGGTATAACATTGATTTTACTGCATATAGAATCAACCGATACTTGGATTAACATCTTATAAAATAAACCAATAAATAGATAATATATATAATGTGTCCTTTTGTTATGCGGGGAAATGCAAGACGGGCATCCGGCACGTCATTACGCGTCAGTAATTGACAAGCCGTCGTCGTTGACACAGCCGCGCGATTGGCCAAGCTAAAATATTCGCCCTCTCTCTCGCTCGATCGAGCATTGCGGTGACGGCAGATACGTACCGACAATATTCGTTAGCTTTAGATAATAATATTTGTGGTTAACTCAGCGGGCTTTCAAATTTTTACGCTATGTTTGACGTTAACATCGCTAATAGCATCTACACACGCTCCGATCCGACCGCCGATTTGGTCTGCTCCCAGACCAAATCGGAACGTGTGTAGCGCAGATTTGGTCGGAACAGACCAAATCGGAACGTGTGTAGCGCAGATTTGGTCTGGGAGCAGACCAAATCGGCGGTCGGATAGGAGCGTGTGTAGCGGCTATTAGTTCTTTTATAAATCGTTAAGTCAGCGATGGTTGCTGTAGCAATTTACACGAATTACAATACAAAACTAGTTTTAACTATTATTTACTTGTTATTTTAATAAAAATTAAAATAAGTTTTTTGCATTCACAATGCAATTTTTATTATAGAAAAATAGAAAATGAAGTATTTAGAAAAAGTCGTCCCGTCTCACAACCATGTCCCATCGGAGCTGGTTGTGAGACGGGTCGATTTTTTCTAAATACTTCATTTTCCATTTTTCTATTATTTACTTATTGGCTTGCTATCGCTCAAATATACTCCAAAACACACTTTTACCATAAAAAACAGCCCCATAACCCAACAAATTCCTCATTTTGAGTTAACGACAACCGTCGATAACTAACGATCGCTATCGCGGAATAGACGTCCACCCCAGCCTTAAAAACGAAAGTATGCTAACTTTGAGAATAGAGACTATGTTAAATATGAATATTTTTTACCTACTTAAGTATTGCATCAGATTAAAATGTCTAAAAACTTTCACATACATACTTACTAGTATTAGGATTTCGCTTTTTGTTTTTTGTTCGTAATGGATAAACACAAAATTCCTGGACCGAATTTAAAAATATTTTAATAATTCTTTCAGCAGTACATAACAAGCTTCATTATTCCTGAACAACATGGCTATATTTTATCTCGGTATTCCCACTTGAACAGTTCCACGCGGGGTAAATATAAAGTCTATTTTATCTTATTTAAGAATCGAATGTGAAGAGACGGCGGAATATCCATGGAATCGCATCCCTGACACCTTCTAGAAATACCAAAACATTGTTCTTCATCATTTCTATTTCAAGAGACCAGCTCAATGTCAGTAATCCTGCACAGTGCTCGCTGACACGGGTTCACACGGAAATTAGTCGGGAAAATTAAATTCAAATACCACTACCTTTGTCACAAAGCTAATTAAGCACCGCACTTTTTGCATATTGTGCCGAGCCCGAGCGGAATAAAACACAAACGATAAATGAACAGTGAACTTTTTTGACGACTGATTTGGCGCAGGGGTAGGATACCTGCCTTCTGCGCCAGAGGTCTCGCGTTCGATTCCCGAACAAGACAAATATTTGTGTGCATGAACATGTCTATTTGTCTTGGTCTGGGTGTTTTCTATGTATATTAAGTATGTATTTACAAACAAAAAGTATTTAAGTATATATTTAGCCGTTATCAAGTTTTCCATGATACAGTTTCTTAATGAAATTAAAATGGGCTTAGATAATTGGTGTGGATGTAAGAAGTTATTTATTATTATTATTTATTATTTACAAACAAAAAATGAAAAAAGTTATTTATTTATATATACTCAGATAGAGAAGAGAGGGCTGTACAAAGAAGTGGGAAAATATTGCCAAAACTTTATGAGCCCTGTATAAAAAAACTCTTTTTATAATAATCGTAATCGCAAACTACACCATCCGTCAAATTGCTACCAAAGTAATATATAAGATTTTTAAGTTTCATGGTCACGTTCACTATGACTATTATGCAAACGCCATGAACGGAGTAACACACAGTCAAATTATTTTTACTGTATAGCATTCACAACGTAGTTTTTATTTGTGAAAATATTTTTAGCCCCCGAGCTTTCACTGTCTGGAGAGCATCCGCCCGTACAGTGAAAGGTCGTGGGTTCGAGTCCCATCGGAGCTAGTGTGTGACGGGTAGATTTTTTCTAGTACTTCATTTTCAAATATTCAATTTACAGTCACTCCGTACTCCCCGTAGTCCGTAATGAGGGCGTGTACAACTGAGCCGAAATATCGGGGACTCAACAACTACTTCACACCGAATCAATTCCTTTTGTTATACAAAGCCCAGATTCGTCCGTGCATGGAGCTATCAACTGGAGCTTTTGGACTCGACTGAAAACCGAGCCTGCCGGCCTAGCATGAGCGGCTTATAACGCGCGATATGATATGGTACGGCATGCCGTCTTGCTTACACCTTAGTGGGGTAAGCAAGACAAGTTGTCTTAGCGCATCATATCGCGCGTTATAAGCCGCTCATGCTAGGCCGGCAGGAAGCTCGTCAGGAACTCGGCGTTGGCCACGGCGAAACTTCAAAGCCTCAGCCACCGCCGAAAAGTTGCATGCTTATCGGTTTTTTATAGAATACACTTTGGTGAGTGTGCGAGCCAGCTGCATGACCTTGTGCCCCCAGCCCCTTTCCACTATACGCTACTTCTAACATCATTTTCTTGGTTTAGAATAGCCATGCCATATGCTAATGTTTTTAAGTAAGTACCTTCGATCAACAATACGGTATTTTACTGATTTTTTTTTATTTTTTTTAAATGTTTTTCGAAATATTAGCTACACAAAACAAGTTTTCATTTTGAATTATCTTGAATATTTTCAAAGATATAGGACTTCAAACTTTATAATTAGACAAGGACAGGACGCTATCTTAGTGACGTCAGTGGGTTAGTAGCGTCATAGTCACGCCATAGATGATTTCGTTTTAGAAAGAGACAGCTATAGTCAAAATCAAACAGACTATAATTCTTTTATTATAAAACAGATTCAAATTATTTTTTCAATTTGGTATTCTTAATTGCAATATTTTTTAACGTCATCATTAAATATCTACATTTCAACAACAGTAAAATACCTTATTACACCTAGTTCTAGATACATACTTGGAGTGACAGATATGTCCAAGCCTCATAACCCCACTTGAGAGTATAATTTTAAGTAGATTATTTTGACAGTGTCAATCATGAAGTTCGACTTAATACTGAGGTAACTGGAGCGTGCAGTACGAACAATTTTTTGAATACCACAAATAACACAGTGGCTGTCTTCCGTCTCACCTACACTTTTAAAAAATACGTATGGTCATATGAGACAGCTGACAGCCACTACATACATAAATGTCAAATTTGGTGGCGACACTTTTTTATTCAGGGTGAGAGCTCCAGTTACCTCAGAGTATTAAGTCAAACTTCATGGTGTCAATAATACTAAGGTATTTCAAACTTGGAACGCTTCTTGTCATTTATAATGTAAGATCGCGACATTCGTAACCTTTTTCTCCGTTTTAAAAAAGTCAGTCTGGCCACAGCCATCTCTATCGTCTTCTACAAGCCATGCGCATAAAGTTGGCAACGTAGTTTTAAGTGAACCGATTTGACACCGTTTGCACCGTTTGACAGGTAAACAGCGAGTAAACCTCGAGTACTGAACCCTATGGAGATGGCATATCTTCTCTATACATCTATACAAATAAATAAAATTGGAGTGTCTGTTTGTAACATTAAATAACCGCTTTTTACTACGTGCATATGATTAAATATACGGTACATATACCAATATGACATGTTTTACAATTTTTGTCTGTCTGTCTGTTTGTTCCGGCTAATCTCTGAAACGGACCGATTTTGACGGACCGATTAAAACGACAATTAGAAGTAGTTTAAAATTAAATTCCAAGATTTTCTTACATTGTGACTTACTTACACCTCACTTTTTCGTAGGTATGCCACCTCCATAGGATTTAGTCCTCAGAGGAGTAAACCGGTTCACAGCAATGTTGCCGTTCCGTATCATAGCATGGCTTGTAGAAGACGATAGAGACGGCTGTGGTCTGGCCATATAAAGTTTTCATTTAGTTCGTGAGCATTCATCTAGTACTTACTATTGTTGATCGAAGGTAAGTACACAATAATGCATGTATTAGATTAAAACTTAATAACGTCGACTTTATGTCGATACATTAGGTACTAGGGCATACATTTAAATAATAACGTTTTAAACGAGTTTAATTAAAGAGTTAATATCATCATCATCATCAGCCATTTAATGTCTCCACTGCTGGGTCACTGGCCATTCTTATGAATGGATAAGGGGTTATGGGTCATGCATGACCCACCACGCGGACCCATTGCTCATTGGTGGGCTAACGACTGCAAATGCAGCCGGGACCAACGGCTTTACGTGCCTTCCGAAGCACAGAGGTGTTCGTGATGAAAAGTTTTTGGTCATCCATTCCGTCACCGACCATTGCGAAAGTTGCTTAACCTCAACGATTTTATTTCTTATAACACCTAGCTCCATAGAAACTTGTCGCCTTCTAGTGCTGTGCATAGAATATTATGTTTCACCACAGATAATATAATACTATACTAGTAGTTTCACTCATAGTGAAAAAGCTATTGTAGCTTTTTTAAACTAATATAATAAACAAACTCGCCATGGCGAAGTGATTCACGATGAAGGTTTATATTACATCTCACTCGAGTGAAGTCAGGGCAGATTGCTAGTATAAAAATAAACCGCACAAATTAACCTTAAATTCGTACGATTAAGTACTTCCAAAAACAATAAGTCTAACGAATGACTACTAAACGTTTCGTAATCACGCCTATAACCATTTGAATATCTCATTTGGCACTTCGGAAACTCTTGAATTTCAATTAATTACGTAGAAACTGGAAATAGACCGCATTTACTGAGTATCTTTACAGTAAATTCAAATTTGGTCATTTGCTTCTAACCCTTTGAACGGTGGCCCTTGGCAACGAACTGAGCTGATGATTTCTATTGAATAAACTTTTGAACTTCTTCGGCTAGAGTTGAAAAGTGTTTTCTGTTTTGTCATTCATTACGATGTTTGTGATATTTCTGAGCCATCCTATTCCTTTGCAAATGGAAAGTAGAATAAAGCTGTACTAAAAATGTAAAAATAAATGTGGAAGAGACTGGAGTATACCATTGCTTATTAGGAGACTGATGTTATGAGATGTATTACTTTTATTCTCTCTATATATCTTCAAGGAGAAGTTTTCTTCTTTGCAAATATATCACAAAAGGTTGCTCTGACATTCGTTACCTACATTAATTTCCCGATTGCTTTACTGGTTAGAGCATATGAATGCTTAACGGAAGCATTCGGATGCTCCATCCACAAATTCGATTCCAAATCAACAGTATTGCGTGGCGTTCGGTTCCTATCTTCAAAGTCCATTCGATTAGTGGGATTACTGAGTGATGTTGTACCATTAAATCTTCCATTAGTATTGTGGCAAACTTTGTTTCTAATTCTACTTTATCTTTAGATACGCTATTATTCGATTTAATTTTGAATTAGTAACAAAAAAAAAACAACCGAACTGAGAACCTCCTCTTTTTTTGAAGTCGGTTAAAATATGAATACTTTCATCAAGATACAACTCCGAAGGGGTTTTAAAGTAACTTAAAACGTTGTACCTGTCAATCGATTGCCATAGTAGAGTGGAACATGATACTCGTGTTACAGCAGCCAAAAATGGTCTAAGATACGAATAGGAATCGACCTGCACCCGAGTCACACCAACACATCAAAATATGACTCGTGCAAGTAATAACAGTTTTTGTTTCATCGAAATCTGTCCAGGATTTCCAAAGTTACAGCGTTGCAAAGTTTCACCAGCTTTTGTAAATTTGCTTTCCTTGCGCGCTATTGCGATGTCGTCATGTCGCAGTGACATCTCCGATTGCGGCTGCTGCGGGTGATTTCCGTCCAACTGTACCTACATAGAGTCCGTCCGTGCCCAATTTTCGCGCAACTGGTGCGTTTTTGGCGCTAGTTACAGTACATTATCTTCGTTCTAAGGTCATGGTAAATTATTAGTATTCGATTTCGACCGCACGCAGCCGCACTCTAAAACTGTCACCTACTGTCCATTTGACGGCATCGTGTTATTGTTGATCGAAGTTTGACGGTTGCTATTTATATTGACAGAATACCGTCCGCAATTACGAAAGTTGATTTAATTTATTAATCACGAAAATACAACTTATATATTTGAAGGTGTTTTTTCACATGGGCTCAATACAAAATTGATCATTGATCGACTATAAAAAAATAAAAAAATAATATTGCGAAACCGTGAGAGCGCAACTATATAGCCAAAGGAGAATATGAAGGGCCAACTCGCGATGTGACGTCACACGTTAATGCCATTGGTTCACCCGAATTTTCCTCGGAGGCCGTACTTTAACGTTCAATATCTCAGTCATTTTCGAAGATAGGAAAAAAATAAAAACATATTCTTTTTTCTCGAGAAACATATTTTTTAGATATGCTGATAACAAAAATCATTGGTGTCAATCATCAAGTATGGTAAATAATATATGGCTAAAATTTTGCTGGCCAGACATATTTTTCTCATTTTTCGTAACTGTTTTTCTACGAAAATTGAACCTACCTGTGTTACTTTAAACATTTTTATGCCAATCAATAGTATGACGCCTACAAAATTAATTATTTAATAAACGAATTGGTGCAAATTACTAATTGTTTATTAGGCTTTCAATCGCTGCCAGCCCTGTGTGCTGCCAGGAAAAACGTAGCCAACCCAACGTTTTTAATTAACCGACTTCTAAATCAAAAAGGAGGAGGTTCTCTATTCGTCTGTATGTATGTTTTTTTTTTGTGTATGTCCACCGATTACTCGAAGACGGATGGACCGATTGAAATGATTGAAACGTTATTACATCAGGTTGGTTTACAAGTTGGTCCCATTTTTTGAAATTTTCAAATCGGTTCAGTAGTTTTCAGGAAATCTTGAAAATACTGTCGTTTTCGTTACCACTTTATGTGAATTTAATACGTATCTTTAGGCATAACTCCTTTGTTTATAAACCGATTTAGATGATTCTTGTTTTGTTAAAAAGGGGATACCTCAAGGTATTTTAACCGACTTCAAAAAAGGAGGTTTTCAATTTGATCACATAACTATTTACCAGAATACAAGTAAATTGCCTGCACGATACACTAAAAAGAGTGAAATGAAACCGCCTTTAAAAAAATCACATCAAAAAAGTAAGAAATAATTCCTCACCAAATAAATAACGTAAGTACTTTGAAGTCGGGCGGGTTTTAACAAAAACAACAAAAAATCGAACATGTTTCACGCCCGACTTCAAAGTACTTACGTTATTTATTTGGTGAGGAATTATTTCTTACTTTTTTGATGTGATTTTTTTTCTGTAATACTCTATCGAATGGTATATAAAATATTCATTAAACTGATGGAAACCGTCAAAGTCAAGTGCGAAAATATTCATTTGCGAAGCTTTAACCCCGTATTATAAACAATCACTGTGGCAAGCATAACAGGACTTGAAGAGCATTTACAATTACATCTGGATTAAAAAGGGAATTTTGCGTGTGAGAAAGGCAGGAGAAAACCTGAAACCAGCTCGTCTTTAAGTCTTTAAGTATATTTTTAAGTCTGACTTGATTCTTCAAACCGCTTCCTGTGTATCAGAGACTTAAGATTATTGCTGCTGTGCGGCAGAAATAGATGAGAGGGTGGCATACGCAAGCGAGCTTTTAGGTAAATTAAAGTGCTTTACCACCGCATCGTATACATGTTTTATGACATGAACTTGACAAATAGGCTGAAACTCTGCCTAATGTAAAACGCGAACGCTCGTGAGCCTAACTTGTCAGTATTCATTTACTCTTTTTATTTGAAGAACCAGGGAGTATTTTTTTTTTATCCACAACGGGTTAGCACTTAGCCTTCATCACACCTACGGTTAAGTGGTGATGAGGCTGAAGGTGGAAGTGCACTACTCCCGGAATCCTCACTCAATTTCTGAGGAACTGGCTATCTTATCTCTAACTGCCGGAACACAAAAATGCTGTAAACATCATTGTTATGGCGTCAGACTTAGATAAGATGGTGGTAGCTAGCCAGGTAGACTTAGAGTAAGTCCTACCACTAACCAAACCGAATACAATATGTACCCCCACTGGGAATCGAAACCGGAACCTCTGGGCCTGAAATCGGTGGTATGATATGAACCACTAGACCACATAGGCGGTTAAAATCGTCTAATTAGTTGTCTAACTGAACATCTATAGCGATCGCTTTCAGTTTGACATTCATCTCTAATAAAAAAACTGAGGACAAGGGTAAACGACTTAACGTAACGTAATTTTATTTAAAAAGTTTCTTATTTATTAAGATTTTCTTAAAAAAAACAACAACTAAGTAATAAAACGGGGAGTGGGATATTAAGAGTTTTAGATTAAATTATTCTTGATGTTGTAAATGAAAAATTATAAACCAGAGCATTGCGCCCGAGTGAAACTCGTAAGCTCTTCTTTTATGAAGCAGACTACGTATCATTTAGGTAATTAAATTTGGTTGTTCAGAACTACATTTACCTATACTAATGTTTCCGAATTCAGCAAAAATAAACGCAAAACAAAACTGTTTTCAAAACTAGAATTTCGGATGTGTACTTTTTATTATTTACTACTTAAGTACTTTAGATTTTGCAAACGATCACACTTTTATTTTTGTTGAATCTATTTTAGTTTAAAGATACTTTCATATAGTATTCAATATTTAAAATATACCATTTGCATGGACAATATTCAAATTTTATATTCACAAAGGCAAACGGCTGGAGTGCTAACCAAAAAAAAAACTAAAATGTAACCGAAGTTTTTTTATCCACAACGGCATAGCACTAGCGCTTCTATAACTTGATGTTAGTTATGTAAGTGATGATAAAACTGAATAATACAATACTTCCAGAATACCCATAAAGTGAAGTGAGAAACTGGTTTTCTTATGGCGCCGATTCTCCAAAATAGGGTATTTTAAATTATGGATTACTTAAAATTTGAAAAAAATATATGTTATTTTACAGTTATTTATCTAGTGCTTCCGGTCGTTTTTTTTATGGGTGATATTTTACTGTGTCAAATAAAATCCCAAACATCCGTCTAATAATAATTCAAATATTATATTACTTGCAGTATACTTGATTTTAGTTAATGAAAAACATATGAAAATAATTGTCTTTGAATAGCCGAGGGATTCCGGCCATCATAATTTTTTTTTTATTATTTCATTTTTAATTGAATTTTAAGTGATTTTCGATTCGCGGGGCGCTCGCGAGTTCACAGTTCACTGCCGGCTGCCGCTGGGTCCATGCGAAGTGTATAGAGCGCGGCCGAGCAAGCGTTAGCGTGCCTATTTCGGTCGGGATTCCTCGCCTTAAAGAAAAAAATGTAATAGAATGAATAAACCACACAGCCCCTTAAACCTAGTTCGACCATTACCGCTGTGCGCTCATTACGAAGTTGTAAAACTGTTATGCCGCGTGCCGGACGACGTTCCGTGGGCAGGCCCCCTACAAGGTGGACCGACGATCTGGTCAAGGTCACGGGAAACCGCTGGATGCGGGCAGCGCAGGACCGATCTTTGTGGAGATCCTTGGGGGAGGCCTATGCCCAGCAGTGGGCGTCGTTCGGCTGACATGATGATGATGAAAACTATTATATTAATGTTTTATAGGTTGCCACCGTATTATTTTTTTACACTTATTTCGAAATCCTTATTAAAAATGGCTCAAAGTAATTTTAAACCTTTTTGCTTTACTTTAGTGACAATCTTTTTGGTCAAATACTCATAGTGGCGTGGCTAGATGGAGCGCGCAAAGCATTGGTCAAACTAAAGAAGTCTACTATGGAGCTGTGTGGTTTTTGCTATTTTTTTTCATCCGTCAATTTCAGTAATTACTATCTAACCAATCGTCATAGAGGAACATCGAGCAGCGTTATGAATGGTTCATTGTGATTAGCTAAAATTGTTGTGACTGACAGCAAACTGACAGAAACCATAGTCTAATGTACCTACGCATTACAAAATCGTATTAAGAATACATGAAATTAATATGAAATTGGTTATAAAGTTAATCAGAACTGGTAATCTTATCTCTAACTTCCGGAACACAACAACATTGGCATAAACATTGTTACTAAAGCGACGGTATTAACTTGTTTTTGTTTAATAAAACGTTAAGAGAGGACTCTCTGATTACCACTGGAAATAAGTTAATTGAACTGAATTCATATCCATGGGTTTTTAATTCTCTATGAATTGTGTTGATTTTCTTGGCAATGCTTTTTGGTGATATTGCGGAAAAAGACATGTGAGTAAAGGATGTCGTCAGAGACAATACTTAATCGATTATTATGTTAAGTACTAGCGGATCCTCGCAGTTTCATGCGCGGGGTTCCCACCCATTCCCGTGGGAATATCGGGATAAAATATAGCCTTTGTCACTCGGGAAGAATGTAGCTTTCTAATAGTCCAAGAATTTTAAAAATCGGTCCAGTAGTTTTGGAGCCTATTCGATGCAAACAAACAAACATACAAACAAACAAACTATCAAATCTTTCCTCTTTATAATATTAGTATAGATAGCTTAATAAAATTATTTTCAAAGACAATTTTAAAGTAATATACTAGTGGCCGACTGGAGTTTTACCCGTGTAGCTCATTTCAAGGGTTACCAAACATACTTTTAAAACCAACACCCCCACGTTATAAATGAGTTTTAAATCTTCAAATTTAAAACTTTAATTGAAAGAAAACAAAATTATCCCATGCATTTCTTATGGGAAAATATGTTTACCAACTGTAAATGTAAGTTTGTTCGCATATTTACCGTTTCCTTGTAATACCATAGACTTCTTATTATTTTTCGTATAATATGAAATATTTACTGTATTTTTTTTTTATTTAGTCTCAGTATAGTTTCTGAGATAAAGGAAGGGTTTCAGAAATAAAAAATAAGAAAGATATTTACAGAAATTACGCTTCTAAAATTAATTTCAATTTATTAAATTCAACGACGTTTTAGTGTGTCATTTTTACGATAGTGTCTTAGTTAGAACATTTACCCTTGAGGGCTACCAAACTTGTCTCGAATTCAAAGTAACAGTCAACGGCACATTAAGCTTTTAAAAGTTATCCTACAATGAAAAACTCTTATCCAATTTAATAGAAGTTAGCCGATATTAAAAATCTTTCACATCGCCTTCAACAATAGAGTTTTACTAGCGAGTTACCAATTTTTCCCTTATTTCAAAAATATCAGCGTCTGCCTCGCTTAAGCCCATAGTTGCGAATTAAGTCAGAAGCGGATGTCTAAATTGGCGAATATTTAATAACATTTATTACTTGCTACTTATAGGGCTCGTGGTTTTTTACTATCACATTTTTCCTATACTTACAAAAATTGCATTGTGAATGCATAAAAATAATTTAAAATCTTAAACATTTATTATGTTACCAATTTATTAAATTTTGAATTAAGGTTCTATCTATCTAATATAGTATCTTATACCGGGTGGGACCTGAAACACGATCAAAAATTTTAAGAGGTCAATGTACTCATGCATACAAACAACTTTTACTATGGTACCAACATTGAAATCGCGAAAAAAAAATCAGCTGTTCCATAGAAAATTTTAAATCGAAAAGATCAAAATGTATGGAACAGCTGATTTTTTTTTTTCGCGATTTCAATGTTGGTACCATAGTAAAAGTTGTTGGTATGCATGAGTACATTGACCCCTTAAAATTTTTGATCGTGTTTCAGGCCCCACCCGGTATAGGGTGACATTGAAGTCGTTAGCATCCTTTTAAACTAAGAACATACTTAAGGTGGTTCGGTTAGCTCAGTAGCGCCACCAATGGAAATAAATCATTTACGATTTATCAGGGGCTTAGAATAAAAGTTTCGGTTATTTTGCGCTAATAGAACAGTAAAGTGCAATTTTTAAGTATTTTTCATGGCCTCAAATATGAGCATTAAGTTATGGATCCCGATATTGCTAAATGTAGCCACTTTGGGCACTATTGAGACTCACGACATATTGCTTAAGTTTGAGTTCTTGGAAGTATATTTATAAAATGCATGTTACTCTTTTATATGCGCAAAATGACCGAAACTTTTAATCTAAGCCTCTAATAAAATGTAATTGATTTATTTCCATTGGTGGCGCTACTGAGCGCATCGAACCACCTTAAGACATACGAGTCTTTTCCCTAAATATGAGGCAAGTCCAAGATTATTATTTTTACCCCTGAAAAATTGTGTAAAATACTCAGTAATTGATCACTATAGCAAATAAAAATTAAAATAACAAAAAAAAAGAATTTGATAAAAAACCATTGATTAATTAATATTCAAATAACATTACAAGCCTGGCATCCCGCCGACAAAACGCGGGCTCTACTAAGTATAAACGTGAATTTGTTCAAATTCGCGCACGGAATTCACCGTGAGGCAACTCCACAACGATGCAGTCCACACGTGAAACATTGTTACGTCCACGATACCCAATCAGAGCCATCATCCATACTATTCATACTAGTGTCTCTGTCTGTCTGTCACGTTCCAATAATTAACCTCTTTCCTTGAACCAATTTCCTTTGATTTCAGCCTAGCTAGACCTTGATTACAACTTGGAGAAGCCTAAAAGCTACTTTTTGTAGTGATGTCTAAGTAAGATATAACTGGGTGCACGATTTAAACGAATTCTTCGCAGACGGAGACGTGGCCAACAACTACTAAGGCTATATTTGCCTTGGACCCTTGATCAACCGCTAAATAGCATGCCTTACACCGCACCTCCTTAGGTAATAGTTGCAACCAGCAGTTTCATTCTGTTCAAGCCGATTACCGTCTGTGAGGCCACTCCACAACGATGCAGTCCACACGTGCGATCGTTTGGAAACATTGTTACGTCCACGATACCCGGGGAAAGCCATTATATTTAATAAAGTGCGCTTCTACAAATATAACACGAGCTGGGAAAAGATTTGTAAGATACCTGTAAATGGTATCGCATGATTACACCTGTTCTTGAGCTGCTTTAGTAGTAATGGTGCATTGCATCTTTTGTGTGAAACTGCAACACTTTTATTGTAAGCAATATTTCTGGAAGAAAAATATATTTTTCACTTCTTATGCTCATAAAGTTCGTGTTTATGTTGGGTATAGGCTGCATAAAATCGCTTTTTATGCTCTAGTGCATAAAGTAAAATCTTCCTCTAAGTCTCAGACTTTAAGACAAAGGGCGTCAGGTAAACAGCCACACACGCAATTAAACTTCGTTATATAAACTTATTAGGTATTGCATTCTGTTTCTTCAATTTTGTACATACTTAATCCATTTTAAATTACTAAATTAATAAAACTAGGCAAAATTAATGAGTTTTCTAAGAAATAAGTATTGCAAGAGCATTATGGACTACGATCTATGCTAAAGTCTGTGCTGCCAATGCCACGTATAAAAAAAAGAAAAAGAAAGTCTTCCCGCCAATATGGCGAAGTCTTTATTTTTAATTTTTGCAATATTTTTATTTATTTTCCTCACACTCTAAGTGAAAAGCAGAGTGTATAACTTGTACATAAAACCCATTTAACCCTCGAATTGACTATCAACCCTCGCCTACGGCTCGGATGGATATATACATCTCGGGTAAAATAGTACGTTTTATGCACTTGTTGTACAATCTACTATTTTTACTAATACGGTGTTTTTGGCCAAAACATAGAACGAATCACTGAGTAGAGAAGAATTAGCTGTTTTTCTCACTCATGCTCCGAAATATTAACAAAAAAAATGTATTTCCTCGCATTTCGTGAGAAAAGTTTTATACAAGCCTTGTACTGGAAGCTATTTGCATTGCTTCCCGTTCTCGGCTGTAATGTACTATTAAACCACATCTGAAAAAAGGGGTGCCATAAAGTCAAAGCCAAAGTCATAAATTTTTATTCATATAGGTAGATTAAATAAAATTAATGTTTATGAATCGTCCAACATTTTTTTACCTACCACCTGTTATGGACATATTTAACGTTATATTTATTTAAGGGCATTCCGGCGATCAAACTCAGAATTTTCAATGTTTTTAAATTAAATTTCCTGACAAAGTATCATTGCTAGGTCTTCCAAAATATTATATGTGATAGATCTTTTCTTTATGAAGGGAAGTTACTAAATTTTATTTGAATAAAATAAATACAATGTACTAAAAAAAATGATTTTCAAGACCCCTTTTTTCCGTCTTAAACTCAATTATCTCAATTACTATTTGAGTAATCAAGCTAATTTTTTTTGTGTAAGTAGTTCTTAGTCATATCTAGGGAAGTTACTAAAAATTTTTTTTGTAATATTTATATTCAAGAACTAGTATCCCAAAATGCATCGTACACCGTTTCGCAGCATAATTCTTCAGTCTCCGCCTGGCATTGGCGGCGTTTGGACGTGGAGACTGTATCGCTCCGATTGCGCCAAAATTGAAAAAAAAAACTCAAACCAGGATCCTAATTTTTTTCAATGATGCTTATTTTGCTAGGAAATATTGAACTAGCGCTTCAGGATTGGGTATAATAGATGAGTGCTTTGCCATTTATTGCATAACCATAGACCTATGTAACCTAGGACAAGTAATAATTTTACTCATTACCTAAAGCAAACATTAATAGTTTGAAATAAAAGTGACGGATAAGTAAAATTGCCTAAGATACTTAAGAGCCCATAAAAGTTGTACTATTTGAGTACCTATATTTTGTTGTGTTGTAGGTAGGTACAGTACTTACATAATTAGTCTAAGTTTCTAACTTCTACTACTGTATATTAAATTTATGTTCGTTTTAGGTTCCTCACAAAATTGGAAATGTGAGAAACTTAAGATAGGTTGGTGTAAAAAATTGCATCTAGAAATAAGAAATTCACTTGTTGAAAAAGTTTTTTACAGAGACATAATGCAATAAAAAGCAATTCTTGAAATAAAACCGACGTAAGTTTTTTTCATATACCTAGTTGATCTAATATTACCATTATACACCAATTTTATGAGACTGTGAAAAGTCCAGCTTCTTACCTTTGAGTGAGGAACATAAACCGCACCATTTTGTGAAAATTTCAGGTTCAAAACATTCTTGAAGTGACAACTTCTTTAGCGGCGTTGTGCACTATTTATTGTGATGGGTAAAAGCTGTTTAACTCGCGTCAGAGGGCCTACTCTGAAACGCTAATCCGAAACTTCGGTTAGCCCTGTCCCTCTCACTCTCGAGTCATAACGGAATCGAGTGATAGGGGCGGGGCTAACCGAAGTTTCGGATTTGCGTTTCAGAGTACGGTCCCAGGATCACGTGACCGTAAGACGTACCTGGGGGCCTGATCGAAAAACTGTTACAATGTCATTAGAATACGAAGGCAAATTTCGCCATTTTTCCCGATGGTCTGATAGCTCCGGCACCTCGGTTAGACAAAACAGGCGGCGCGCGGCGGCAGAACAGAAGACCTCGGTTCAAATCCAGTCCGTATTATTTTCTTTTTTTTTGTCCAAACTCCTTTTTTTTGTGAAAAAGTCTACGGAGCCCTTTATCAACGCATCTAGTTCATTATTATAAATATATTTTCTAAAAATCAACTGGTTAAAAATTTAAGAATATCAAAAATGCACAACGTTTATATTCAAGTTTTCACTTCTGCCGGCACTCCCGGAGTGCAACTCGCTGTTTTTTATTACTAATTCTCTTTTCCATTATAATTCAATACCTAGTACAAAATTAGAGCATGCATACAATTTCTTGCAAGACATGCTCTTGCTCTCGCGGTTTTGAAATTCGAAATTCGAAATTCCCACAACAATATCTAAAACCGATGGTTGAGGCGCCAGTAGCAATAAAAAGAATGAAAGGTCTGTCAGCTGTATTGACAGTTTAAACTCTCAAATTTAACCACCGCGTCAGATAAGTTTGCGGAGTTCTGTAAGGAGACTTGCATAGTCGGAGTAAAATTTTTGATCCTCTAATGAAATATTGCATAGGTACAAGTACTTCCGAAGGAGGAATATTTATTTCATTATTTAAATTTCATTGCACAAAGTATAAACAAATGGCGGGCTAACTTTAAACTGACTAACATATTATATCAAAGATAATAAACTTGCTCGCACTAACCTATTGCACCAGGCGCCGCACGGTGGATCCTGAACTAAGGACAGCTTGGCCAAAAAGACTTTTTATGAAAATGTAGGTAGTTGATTGTTTTATTTCGATTTGATAACTTGAAGATATATTACATTAGTTTATGGTAAACTTAGTAGAATCAGTCGTCTAGTATTATTTATATGACACGTCAAACGTTACCTATTTTCTATTTTCTTTGTTGTTCATTTTAAATAGCAAACTTTAGTTCAGACTTTACACAAATATTTCTGTAAAAGTAAGAACGCATATTTTATAAAAAAAATCATGAGTGGTAAGGAAGGTATGTAGTATTTAAAACAAGTAAAATAATCCCGTTTTGATAATTAGTTATTAAGTAAAAAAATAAATATAAATATCACTTTGTTTCGAAAATGCAATTTCGCTTTTATTTTATTTTTTTCAATTGGGGGATTTTGCCCTAACAATAATTGGTTTCTGGTGACTCATGTAGTAATGTAGTATACAGATATGACTTGAATAGTTCGGGCAAAATCCCCTTTTGTAAATGGCAGGATTTAGAAGTAAGGGGGTAGGGATTTCACAATTTAAACTGTTCGTATTTAGGACAATTTTTTTAATTCTAGACGTTTGACTCAACTGCAGGTAGCTGATTTTATTGTTTATTATCCTTAGGAGTAACAGACTACCGAATAAAAAGGAGAGAAATGTGTGAAAGATTGTTTTCAGTAAAGTACAAGAAATTAGATAGCAAGATTTTAAATTTGGAGGAGATGAGATATGAAGAATATTGCTGAGACCAACTGCCCTGCTTCAGATCAACCTCTACTTAAAAAACCTTACATAATTTTATTAAACATTTGTAGCTACGTGGTCTTCATCGAATGTGACAGAATAAAATTATTTTCAAAATAATTTGTCTTGGTTTGATGGATTTTGCATTTTCAAAAAATATGTTAATAATGAAAGACTTTGCTGACATAATGCTTCAGCTGGCTTCAGCTGATGAACTGCTTTTGCTGGTGAAATGAAACTTTGAAGTTAAAGTCAACTTGTCAAGAAATAAAGATTTTAAAATAATTTGAGAATTTAACGCACGCAAAACTTCGAGGAAAGACACTCTCACCGATATTTTTAATTAATTTTTTACATCTTCAGATCCTGTCATTATATGCTCAAGGGTTTTAAGAAAATATAATACAGCTCTTCCTAGTGAGATTTTAAACATGATTTTACCAGAGTAAACAATCCGTAGACTCGTATTTATTATATAAATATAGTAAAAAATCTTATGTTATTTGTGGGAAACATTTTTAATTTCCTATAAAATCAACAGCTTTTGAGGAATTGCAGTTATTTTGCCATAACAAACGTCTACAAATAAGTTTCAGTCAAAAACATTCTTTAAATAATTTTGGCCAAGTTGTTCCTAGTACTGGTTCCACCGTGCCGCTCGTACGCGCGCTGCGTGTGCTTACTACAGTGTCTGAGAAAGTAGATCTGTTTTCGTGTCCGCTGAGTGAGCTTACTAGATTGACTTATTATGAAGTGTCTCAATTAAATTGATAAGTGCACAATCGCATTAGGTTATACCTGTAATGTTTGTGTAACTTTTGTAATTATAAATAAAAAAAAAAAAACTCATAAAAATAAATAATCTCGAAGAAGTTTTATATACACTCTCTGCCACAAATGTCATTTATTAAAAGTAGGTGGCTAAAACGTCAGTGATTAGATTACATATCCTTTGGAAACTGCCATGCAAGAAATGACAGTTTTGTATAAGTAGTACGAAACCAAACCGTTTCAGCTGCTCGACCGTGATGTTGTCAAAGCCAGCAGCTTTACCTTCTTTGAGCTTATCAAGGGCAAACTTGAGCTCTGTTTCTGTAAAAGCCTCGTCCAAGTGGTTAACCTCTTTACCAGGGTCTCGTGTAAATTTCTTCTGGAGACTTTTCGTGGAAGCTTTCCCATTTTGGAGTAAGTGGTGAGCGATCTGGTTTGTGGTCACATTGGAATGACGATCAGCGATTTTAGGATCATTATTTAGTTTCCTTATAAAACACCATGCCTTCTACGCCTTCGATTAGCTTGTTCCACTTTTCTCTCGTTGTTTCGGATATGGCTTCTAGCAATTCATTCCCAAAATCGATGGTGTCCTGTGAGATGGGATCTAATTCATACTGGTCTTGGATTGTCATCCTATCACATTATATTTAAAAACATATATTTGATGCTTGGGAGAGCAAGCGCGATGTAGTTGGTATTTATTGTGACCTCTCCATAGCTTTCGATTGTGTTAATCACGAAACGCTTTTAAGGAAATTAAAACATTATGGTGTCTATGATAAATCGGTTAGCCTTATGCAATCATATCTATGTGAAAGAACACAGAAAGTAGTTATCAACAAAACTGAGTCTACTGGATCCCCTATCAACATGGGCGTACCCCAGGGGTCAATACTGGTCCCTTTTGCTGTTTTTAATTTATATAAATGACCTTCCTTTTTAAGCAAAGAATTTATGCAAGACAGTGCTATTTGCTGATGACACTTCCTCTAGTCTTTAAAGTTGACAGAGGTAATAATAGTTCTGACGAAGTAAATAGTGCTTTATCGAAAGTTGCGCATTGGTTTCATAGCAATAATCCATTCTTTTACCATGGTACCATTAGACAGTACCATTGGTGGTACTGTGGCAATTTCTTTTTGCCGTGGTACCATCAATTAATCTATCATTAAACTCGAAAAAAAACAAAATGTGAAAAAAAAATCCCTGCCAAATGTAAGACAGGTTGATATTCACATAAAATTGGATGACAATGTAGTAGAATTAATTAACAGTACTCAATTTTTAGATATAACATTAGATTATCGCCTTCAATGGGACCCTCATATTGAAGCCTTGGCCGGTAGACTCAGTTCTGCGGCATTTGCTGTTAAAGAAATAAGGCTCTTAACCGATATTGAAACGGCAAGGTTAATCTATTTTAGGTATTTTCAGAGTGTATTGTCCTACGGCCTATTACTTTGGGGTTCAGCAGCTAACATCGAAAGTATTTTTGTGCTTTAGAAAAGAGCTATTCGCGCCATATACAAACTTCGGCCAAGAGATTCTTTAAAAGAAATCAACATATTAACTGTTGCAGGACAATACATAATAATATATGAGAATATGGTATATGTGAAGAAGTATCTCAATACATTTGTAAAACGTAGCAATATACATCAACTCAAAACAAGAAATAAAAATAAGATTGCCGTTCCAAGGATTCGACTTGAAAAAACAAGAAGTTCGTTTTTGGGGAAAAGCGTAGCTAGTTTTAATAAAGTTCCACAGAATTAAGTAGAGCTGCCTTTGCACAAAATTTTAACATATAGTTGTGTTGCTGTCGCTTCGGTATTAATTTTTAATTAGTACAAATATTTCAGCATATCGCATAATATTTAAACAGAAAAAAGAACCTGACGTTAGGCAAGTTTTTACGATTTTTACCCATTTTTGGAGCACAAGGGATATGATGCGTACATGGCGAAAAATAGTGACAATGAAAAATAAAGATATTTTAAAATGATTAATGAAAAAAGGTTTTTTTAAAGTGGCTGATTTATAACCTTACGTGGCAAGTTTACATTAGTAAACAAAGTATCAATTATTTCAGTTGCGCTACATTTTGTTTAAACAAATTCGACGATCTCCGTGGCCGATTGGTGTACGCACCGGTTTTCTAGGTGCCACTATCTCTGAGGTCCCGGGTTCGATTCTCGGACGGGTAAATGTCGAAAACTAACTTTTAGATATTTTCTTGTATCTGGGTGTATGTGATCGTTGTTTCCAATTTTCAATGACACAAGTTATTGTATTATTTGATATTATCATTTTTGGTATTGGAATAATATGTATTTTATTTTATTTTTTTGTACTTATACAATATTTTTATTTAAGTGTTTTTTTATATATTGATTTATATTATAGATTGATAGCGTGATTTTATATAAACGGTATACTTATTTAAATATTGATTATTCTGATTGAGTAAAAAAGTATTAGATGATGGGCTAGTATGAGTTATTTATATTTTTTCATAATAAATTATAAGTTTTATTAATTTGATTGGAATAAATCTGAAAATGTACCTACTGGTTAGAGCAGTATACATTATTTATTTTTTTCAGTGTAATTTGTAGCAAATGTTGTAGTTTTGCCTGCGAAGATCATTTCGATAATGGATATATTATCGAAATGATTTAGAGATAGAAAATAAATATAAATAGCTGCTGCTGTGTTCTGCATTTTGAAGAATCGTTTGAAGTGACTATCTTTGTTAAAAAAAGCTTTTTTTACTACATACGAATAATATCTAAGACCTACTCTTTCTACAAACCGACGTTTACAATAAATATTCATTAATAATTCTTCTTGTATTCTACATAATATAATTTCCTTAGTAAAAGCGCACATAGGTGATATTTTAGATGTAAATAGAATGCGCGCTGCATGCCGCGTCTACACGTATTTCTCAGTCTACGAGAGTGCCGCGGCCGGAGTCTTACCGATCCCAGCACCCTCTCGCTTGTGTAAGCAACGGCCATCGACGATATTTTTTTTACCTATGCTATATCCTTAACATAAGTTTTTAAGACTGTGTTTTATTATTCAGTAACCAGACCCGCATATTTTAAACGCAATTTAGGTAATGACAGCAATTCTTTGACCAGCAACTGTGACTTTGCTCTAGACAAACTGACTTTTTGATGCTTCCTCTGAAACCAAAGAAAGTCAATTAAAAACTCAGCCACAAAGGACTTCAAAATGCTCAAAGTTTAAAAATTAAAGTAATTTAACTTAATATGTGTTATTTGGTGAAGTCTAAGAATTTATTTCCAATTCATACTTACTTACTTAAATTATAAAGAGGAAAGATTTGATAGTTAAATTCTTTGTTTGTCTGGAGTGAAAAAATTAAAAACTACACGACTGATTTAAAAATACCGTTTTTAGATTGTGCCTGACATAGGCTATATTTTATCCCGATATTCCTACGGGAACGGGTACCATGCGGGTAAGACCCGCGAAGGCGCGGAGCCCTTAATCAATTTAAGAATAAAAAATAGAGCCTATATTTATTTTAACAACCCATCCCATGTGTACGCCACAGGACTACAGAGGACGTCAAATGAAGAAACAAGAGCATGTTTATAATTTTCAATGTGTACAATCCACAATTGAAAAACCCTTTTATACAGCGATTTCGTGTCTGCCACTTTTGTACCGTTAATTTTGAAAGAAAACCTGTCCGCGGGTTTCTACTTCTGTCAAATCAAATGATGCCATGGTACACATGGCCGGCAGCACAATAAGTCTAAAAACACTACAAGAGCATTGAAGAAAATAAAAGCTCGTAAAAATAGTTAGGTATTTTATAAGAAGAGAAACGTTTTAAAATAAACCAAAAATAAATAAATGTTTTAAAGAATCCATCACATATATTCCTCCAGTTCCAAATTAACAAGCTAAATAACTTGTGTTATGGTAATCGACAACATCGGTGGGTTACTTATTACCACATACCTACACCCAGACGCGAGAAAATATAGAAAAGATGGTTTTCCACATTTATTCGATCGGGAATCATTCCCGTGACCTCAGAGAGTATAATATCCGAAAAATACACACGATTTCCATGCCACTGAACAAACAAGGGAATGTTTATTATTTCATTGTGTACAATACACAATTGAAAAACCCTTTGTACAGTCATTTTGTGTCTGCCACTTTTGTAGCGTAAATCTGAAAGAAAACCTGTCCGCGGATGTCTACCTCCGTCAAAGCAAATGTTGCGAGGTACTCACGGCGGCACATAAGTTTTTACTATAAAACAAACACTACTGTAATTTATTTTTAAAACTGAACTTTTATTGCTGACGACGCCTTAACGGTTTTTATAGTCTGTTATACAGGGTGACATCGAAGTCGTTAGCATCCTCTTAAAATAAGAACATACTCCTGTTATAGTCTTTTCCCCAAATATTTTACGTCTTAAAGCCAAGACGTAAAATGATTTTTTTTAAACCCTGAAAAATCGCGTAAAATACTCAATAACTGATCACTATAGCAAATAAAAATTAAAATAACTAAAAATAACAATTTGATAAAAAAAAACATTGATTAATTAATATTCAAATAACATACAAGCCTTAAACTACTTCATTGGCCTCTCAACAAAACGCGGGCTCTACTATAACGTGAATTTTTTCAAGTTTGCGCACGGAATTCACCGAAACAAACACATGCTTTATGCCCGCTTTGCCCGCGTCCCTGCGCCCGCGCTGAAGCCGGGCACCACCCCTTTTCACGTAAAAACATAGCTTCATATGAGTACATTATTGGGCCGAATGGATGCCAATGACTTCAAAAACACCCTGTATACTATTATTATTTATTTGTGGGTTTTTTACAGCATGTTCATTCTTGTTTTTTTTATTTAATTTTTTAAACACTATTCTTATAAAATCTTATTGCTCTCGACTAAATCGGTCCAGACATACAAAAGTAGGAAGAATAGACAATAACTATTTCTATAAGTTTGGTTTATGTATCGTATTTTTCTTAGGTTTTATTCGAAATAGATTTGCATCAAACCTAAGAAAAATAAGTTAAATAAAGATACGATTTTGGCATTACGAACTGACACTTAAACATTTAGTCGCGCGTGTATGAAAGGATTACAATAAAAAATGTTAGTATAGTAGCTTATTGTAGCATTATATTTTGTCGACTGTACCACAAATGTTGCTCGCAACATCCGCTATTCCTGACTAACCCTTCTCACGTGGCCTGTGCGGTAGCAAATTGACTTTGGGGTTGGTGTTTTTTTAGGAATTTCAAACAATCACTTTCTAACACAAGTTTCTAAACTGTGACGTTTGTTCAGGATAGACTTTTGTTTATTGATACATCTACTAAGTGCTAAGAACTAACCCGCGGGGTTCCTCGTGCTAATATAGGAATAATTGTATAGGTTAGGTACCTACTTTCTTTTATTCAGGGTCTTGACCTATCTTGAATGGGGGCTAGTATTAAAATAATGACGATTCATTCGTACCCTACTTACTTAAATAAGTGAAAGTTTTTTTTTTATCCACAACGGGGTAGCACTCAGCCTTCATCACATATGTTAAGTGGTGATAAGGCTGAAGGTTGAAGCGCACCACTTCCAGAATCCTGAATCACTGAGGAACTGGCTATCTCATGCAGGAACACAATAATGCTGACAACATCATTGTTATGGCTTAGATAAGAATAAGATGGTGGCAGCTAGTCAGGCGGACTAAGAGCAAGTCCTACCACCAACCAATAAAGTCAGTGAATTAATGATTATTTTTTAAAATCTTTCAGCAGAATGTGTTATGCCATTTATGCTTCAGAAACTACCCATCTGTCATATAGGTCAGTTGAATATGTATATTATGATTTTATTAATTTGGTTTTACACCAAGTAAGTATGTGCCGTAAGTATGTAGTTACCAAAACAATGGAGGTATATTTAAGTCCATTGTCTAATATAGTTATAGCTAATTAAAATGACAATCGTTGTAAATTACAAATATTGTGATAAGCCTCTTATTATCTATCACCAATCAGTATAACAACAAACCTACACTCTTACAGGGATAAACATTCTATTCCAAGAAAACCTAAAATAGTTCCTTCAAAAACAAAACAAAAAGTGAGGAACAGTCCTAGCTTTTGTAGCTGTTGTCTGTGCAACTTTTCTCACGACCATAAGTATGGGTACGGTTCCACTAGATAATATATCCATACAATAATAATATAAACGATCTTCGCGATTTTACCCGCGTTGTACCCGTTCCCGAGGGAATATCGGGATAAAATACTCGTAGCCATGTCACTCGGGAAGAATGTAGCTTTCAAATGGTCAAAGAAATTTCTAAATCGGTCGAGTACTTTCTGAGATTAGCGCGTTCAACCAAACAAACAAACAAACTCTTTAACTTTATAACATTATATAGTATACTAGCTTTCCGCCCGCGGCTTCGCCCGCGTGGACTACACGACATTATCCTGAGGGAATGTAATATTTTTCCGGAGATAAACAGTAGTCTATGTCACTCTCCATCTCCCAATCTACCCCCGTACCTACCAAAAATCACATTGATCCGTTGCTCAGTTTTGACGTGAAAGACGATTAACAATTAATACCTACTGATTTTCCCGTGGGAATGATATTTTTCCCGCAGTAAAAAGTAAGTTATATCCTTCCCAGGGCCTCAAACTGTCTCTATCTATATATATAAAATTCAAAGTCCTGACTGACTGACTGACTGACTGACTGAGATATCAACGCACAGCCCAAACCGCTGAACCTAGAGACTTCAAATTTTGCACATAGATACGTTATACAGTGTAGGCATCCTCTAACAAAGGATTTTTGGAAATTCCACCCCTAAGGGGGTGAAATAGAGGATGAAAGTTTGTATGAAAGTCCGTCAGTTTTGAAGTTAGGATCTTTAAACAATGTATTTAGGCTGGCAATTGAAAATTAAGATTAACCTGTGTCAGCGTTTTTGACAGTTCCACCCCGGAAGGGGTGAAAAGGGGGATGAAATGTTGTATCTGGAAAGTCCTTCATTAAATTTATTATTTAGGCTTATGGTCGGAAAGTAAAATAAATAAACAAAAACATGTTTCGTATTTTTTCGAAAATCAACCCCTTAGAGGTTAAATGGGATAAATAAACCTAAAAATCGATATGGATGTCGTTATTGAGGTTTTATGAGATGATTGCAAAAATGGCATTTATTTTGATGTTTAACACGCTGAACATAATTCAACCCCTAAAAGGTTGCAATAGGGGTGAAATTTTGAATGAAAAATCAGGGGTAAAATAGACATTCAACTTGAAACTTTGTTGGCTTACTTCTTAAAACAAATAGGCAACACATTTCGTAATTTTCCCAAAATCAAACCCAGGGGGTAAAATAGGGGATGAATATGTGTATAAAAGTCAGTCAGTTTTGAAGTAAGGATCTTCAAATTTTGTATTTAGACTGGCAATTGAAAAATTAATATTTTCCTGTGTCAGCGTTTTTGACAATTCCACCCCCGAAGGGGTGAAGAGGGGGATGAAATGTTGTATCTGGAAAGTCCTTCATTAAATTTATTATTTAGGCTTATGGTCGGAAAGTAAAACAAATAAGCAAACACATATTTCGTATATTTTCGAAAATCAACCCCTTAGAGGTTAAATGGGATAAATATACCTAAAAATCGTTTTATGGGATGACGATTGCAAAAATGGCATTTATTTTGATGTCTAACACGCTGAACATGATTCAACCCCTAAAAGGTTGAAATAGGGGTGAAATTTTGAATGAAAAATCAGGGGGTAAAATAGACATTCCAACTTGAAACTTTGTAGGCTTACTTCTTAAAACAAATAGGCAACCCATTTCGTAGTTTTCCGAAAATCAAACCCAGGGGGTAAATAGGGTATAGAAACCTAAATCATCTTAAGTACCCTAAAAGTTCGTGGTACCTTAGCTACTCAGAACTAACTTTTTGGTTGTGAAACAGACACTTATTATTTACTAGCTTCCGCCCGCGACTTCGTCCGCGTGGACATTCGAGACAATACTTAGGGGACAAATAACCAGGATAAAAAGTATTATATGTTTTAATTTCATAAAAATCCGATTAGCCGTTTTTAAGTTATTAGGCGGGTCCTCCCTCACCAAGTGAGCAGCCTCGTGCGAGGCACGCCGCACATGGCAAACGTTCTGCCTCGCGCGAGGCTGCTCGCTTGGTGAGGGAGGACCTGCCTAATCACAAAAAACGGCTGATCGGATTTTTATGAAATTAAAGCATAGAATACTTTTTATCCTGGTTATTTGTCCCCTAAGTATTGTCTCGAATGTCCACGCGGACGAAGTCGCGGGCGGAAGCTAGTTCTAAATATAATTCTTCCCATGAACTCAAACTGTCTCTATTCTAAATATAATTCTTCCCATGAACTCAAACTGTCACCTTAAATACCAATTCCATTCCACGGCTTTGCCCGCGCTAAATCTTATTTTCCCATGGGAATGAGCCGCGGTAAAAGTAGCTTATGTCCTTCCTATTCCTAGGGTCTCAAACTATCTCCATTCCAAATTTTATCAAAATCGGTTTAGCCATTTTGACGTGAAAACGGAACATACAGACATACAGACAAACAAACATAAATACATTTTCGCATTTATATCTAATATTAGTAACGAATTATAATCCGATAATTACTTATGCTTTTTTATTTGACATTCCAATTTTAAAGAAAAGCTTTTTTTCTATAGTGGCAATACGCTAGTTGGTACATAACTACTCTACTAAGTAATAAGATGGCAATAAGGTAGAGTAGGTATATTATTCTGTGGTACTTAGAGTGCGCGCCAATAAGTCTGCGCGCGACTGGTGGCGTATTTAATGTTGCCAGTAGGTAGTTGTAAATAATTCTCCCATCACGAGTACCAAAATAAATATATTTCGAAAAGTTTTATTAAGTAACTATAGAGTAGAGAATAATGATAAATAAACAAAAACAAACCTTAAATAAACAAATGCATAATTATCAGACAACATGCTCAGAAAACCAAGATACCCCAAGCGAAAGCAAAATATCACTTATTGGTCACCCTAAAAATGACCTGTCAAAAAGCAGTCGGCGCCCGCACTTTAGCAAATGGTCTAAGTAGCCTGTTATTGTCCCGTTCTATTTCGCAAGCACATTTCACATAAATAACATCTCTCTTCCAGCACCTTTGATGACTTTTCGCATGACGATTACCAAATAAAATATTAAAACACAACATACAAATTTCTTGAAAACACAATGACACTTGACACACTCACTTCGCCTGTCACAAGTCACAACAAATAACATAGCGACCTGCATGGCGACCTGCCAAATTTGAAATTAGTTCTAAATTAGACCGCGCGTAGACTTATCTGGCGAGCGCTCTACGTCGCACTTGCGTCGCACTGTAAAAACGGATTCAGTTTTCAAACAATACATGTGTCAAAACAAAATGAACTTAAAAATCAAAAGCAATAAGGAGTATTGATATCAAATTCGATGCAAATCACCCCAAAATAACTTTCTATCCCTTTTTAACCCTGTTAGGCGATGAGTTTCAATGAAATTTGAAACACATCTTCGATTAATTCTGTTAAAGAATGTTTATGCAAAATTTGAAGAAGATTGGACAAAGGAATCTCGTTGTCCCATACAAACTTTACCCCCGTTTTTAACTTTACCCTTAGGGGTAGAATTTCGAAAAATCCCTTCTTATCGGATGCCTACATCATACAAGGAACACACCCTCCAAGTTTCAGGTCTCTACGATCAGCGGCTTAGGCTGTGCGTTTATCCGTCAGTGATTCAGGACAAAGGATTTTATATATATAGATATGTGAAAGTGTGTTTGTTTGTTTGTCCGTCTTTCAAGTCAAAACTGAGCAACGGATCGACGTGATTTCTGGTATCGGGATATTTTGGGAGCTGGAGAGTGACAAAGGCTGCTTTTTATCCCGGAAAAGACTAGTATTATTGCATAGTAGGAATACTCAGAGGTTGAGCTAAAGGAAAATGTGTAGCTAAGACATTTAACAATAAAATTCCCCTGGGGCAATTCCGCAAAGAAAAACACAGCCATGCAGTCCCTAACAAAGATATTGTTTTAAATCAGTTTTTTTTATCTAATTTCAAGAGCCATTTCGGATCGCTGTACCATCATACATAGTAAGTTGATAATCTTTTTGATGTACTTACGAGGGTATCCAAAGACATTGTTTAACTTAAAAAAACATTACCATAATCAATTAATAGGAAGTTGGGTACGTAAGTTTTCTCACGCGCCGCTCAGCTCTAGTGAAACCCCCTAAGATTGTTATGCCCTAAGCCTAAAGCCGAACACAATTCGCAGAGGGTACATGTCCGCTACTAGGTAAAATGAGAATATTGCTTCTTTTAAACATTATTGGCGTTTTCTCACGCTTTTGGCTCTAGTGAAACCATCCCCTAAACCGACCTCAATTCAGAGCGGGTATGCGTCGAATCAACCCTGACTGACTAAGAAAGTTAGCTCATTTCCTGTGAAAAAGCCTCTTTGTTGCGTGCACCCCACTGCACCACGCCGTTATCACGTGCTAACGTTTTATGAAGTTTTAATGATAATTTAATAAAGAAAAAGGTTCAGTTACTTACTTAATATGTTTTTAAGTTATGGCCATTTGTAAGCCATTGATTAACTTAAAAAAGCCAACACTTATTTACTAAAATAAAGTAGGTACATAAAACAAACATTTAACTTACGTCTTTTGTCACGCACCGTTAAATTCTAGTGAAACCGCCTCCTAAGCCGACCACAACTCACAGCGGGTATGCGTCGAATCAACCCTGACTAGGAAAGTTAGCTCATTTCCTTTGAAAAACTCACTTTGTTGCGTGCACCCCGCCGTCGTCACGTGCCACATTTTCTGGAACTTTGAGAGATATTAGCTACATTTCCCGCTGGTAATTAGGTTTGCAAATATTTTTGTTCGCCGCAACAATATATCTTTTATGCCTGTCTTGGTTTTTGTGTTAGTGAAGTGGTTAGTCTTGGGAGTAAAGACTGATTAATCTTCTACTTACATAAATAGAGCGAGACAAGTTTATATATATTTTAGTCATCGTACTTTTTCTTCTATTTTGAATTTGATACCTTATATTACAAGAATTACACCACAAGCACTAACGAATTTGCTCCTTCCTAGCTTTATGTGAAAATTTGTAAACAAAATTTAAGAAGTAAAGAACAATGGGCAATTTTGTAAAGACTCCGTACCCAAAATAAAAATTGACTGTAGCATCATGAACTATGTCGCTTTTTAGTGTCCTTATGAAGTAGTTTAATTATTTTTAGAAGCAGGTCTGAATATATTGGCGAAAAAAGATACGAGTATTGAAAATTCTACATAAATGTATGAAAACATTTATTTCTATCGAACTTACAATAAATATATCTTTTTTCTCCGAGTGAATACGACCTTACTTTTAAGCTTCCTTAAAATACCTTAAATCGGTAACAACACCTTGCTACTACTGTCAACGTTTTTCGTGTCTGGGTACGCTGTTACCCACTGTCCTTTATATGAATGAATGAATGAAATGAATATACCCACACCGATTTTAATTGATAGCGTCCATGATAGACTCTGATTTACCTACACAATTACAACCACTGAGCTTCGCAAAATAAACAACTGAAAAACTAGATTTTATATTATTTTTATGCATTCACAATGCAATTTTGTAAGTATAGGAAAAATGTGATAGTAAAAAACCACGAGCCCTATAAGTAGCCGCGCCTTCCGCCTGAAAGCTACTTATAGGGCTCGTGGTTTTTTACTATCACAACTGAAAAACTATCAAAGCGGGTAGGTAGATCAAACTAAACAAACTAATTCCCAGTTACAATAAAAAGTTAAAAAACAAAGCTCTGAAATAGGTATTCATTTAAATTCGTAGAATATAATGTTTGTGATAAAGTGAGAAAATATTTACGCTGCCGGGGGAGTTAAAAGCATAAATCACTCTTGGTAGCAGACATTTTATTCAGCAAATTTTATGCTGTAATCTCATATGAGTGGTAGGTCGCTCAAAACTTTAGTTTCAGTCACAGTTCTATAACACTTAGTGAGTAGAACAGGGTGCTTACCATCAACTCTTATTGCGGTTTTGTTTAGGACCTAAACTGATCTGCTTCGCTTATTCGTACCACGACAGCTTAATATCAATGACAGCGATTCAGTGATCGATCAATGACATTTCACAGCCGCTAAGCTGTCAGGAATTCTTATTTGACTTATAACCCGGTCGATTTAACATGTCACCTGCAGGTTATACCCGTCCCTCTCACTCTCCGGGCATGACAGAATCGAGTGAAAGAGACGGGTAGAAGAAAAAGGACACAAATCGTTCGGTCATTAACATTTAGCAATTCATTTGCGATCCAGTTTTTAGAAGGTCAGAGTACGAAAGAAAGCAATTCATTTTAGGAACCTATTCTGCATCGCGCTATTTTTGAATCGCTGTCTTAAAGTTGATGGTAGGCACCCAGGTGGCGTCAAGTTATGAGAAAATTTTGTTTCCGCATAATTTTCTCTTAAAAAATATTGGGCATAAGCTACTCGGTCCTATAATAATAGATAGATATATAGATAGATAAACACTTTATTGCTCACACAAAGATACAGGTACATAAACAACAGAAACAAGTAATATACAATTATGTGGGCAAAGGCGGTCTTATCGCTAAGAGCGATCTCTTCCAGACAACCTTTGAGGCATAGGAAAATTAACAAAGAGCGAGTGGTAGTGCACCAGCAACATACAAGAATTAACTAATTTGAAATTAAAAATAAATAAATAAAATAATAATAACAAATAAATAAGTCTACATAAACTACTTGCAAAATAACATAAAAAATAAATAAATGATTATGAAAATATACTACATATACATTACATATATAGGTAAGTTAAGTACTACAAATATAATAAAATACTTCATACAAATAAAAATAGTTGCAAACTAGGATTTAGTTAGGAGATACGAATGCAGTTTCGTCTTAAAAATGGCAAGTGACTTCGAATGACGGATCTCATGCGGAAGGTTGTTCCAAAGGCTGGTTGACTTCACCGTGAAAGACTCCTTGAAATAACCAGAACGTGTAAAGGGAGATTTCAGGAGGTTATCAGTCTGGGATCTAAGAGAACGACTATGGTCCAAACCAAGATAATGGAAACGTTCTTTAAGGTAGGGAGGGGTACGAGGGTCATACAGTACATTTGACAGAAGTGTGAGGACATGCCCCTCGCGTCGTTGTCTTACAGGCAGCCACCCAAGTTCAGCCCTGAACTCTGACACATGATCGAACTTGCGCAAGCCATATATAAAACGAATGCAGAGGTTCTGCAGTCGCTGAAGCTTGTCCAAGAGATCCTCATTGAGGTCAATGGTACAAACGTCAGCATAGTCCATAATGGGCAGGAGAAGCGACTGTGCAAGTTCAATCTTGGTACTAACAGGGAGCAGGTTTTTCCACCTTCGCAAAGCACCAGCTGCAGCATAAACCTTCCTACTGACCTCCGCAATATGAGAAGACCAAGAAAGCGTGGAGTCAAAGATGACACCAAGGTTTTTGGCAGAATCACTGTAAGGAAGTGGAACAGAGTCAAATAGGAGAGAAGGCACATGGATAGACTTGAGTTTGACAATCTGTTTTGACCCGCCAATGATGATCGCTTGCGACTATAATAATAATAATAATATATAATAGGTAACAGAACTGTTTATCATTTTGGATGCGTTACCAGACATAAGAAAATAATTAAAGATCATTTGTGAGGACAGTTAAGTATTTTAATTTGATAGTGATCTTACTAATATTGTGAAACTTAATTTTGGATGTTTTGTAACTCAATCCCGACGAAACGGCTGAACGAATCTGGATGGAATTTGGCACGGAGATAGATTATGGTCTGGTTTTTCCGTAGGAAAGATCCTACGGAAAAATATCGTCTAGCGCATGCGGGCAACGCCGCGAGCAGAAAGCTAGCTGCGAAAATATAATGCGAAAACTCCTTTTCAGGCGTTTTGGGATATGTCCCAAGCATGCCCTAGCGTGTTTATGTGTTTACTTAATTTTTCATTTCTGTGATGTCCCAAATAAATATTTTTTCTTTCTTTCTTTAAATAGTAAACTTTTTAACAGGATTCCGCCTACAAACGTCGTACTCGTAATTCAGACAGTGTCACTGACCCGTCCGAACCTCTTTGTTTATAATAACATGTTAATCCCCGCGGAGGAGCAGGTACCGTAATTCTCAACTTTAAAAGTTTAAAGTGTTGACGCCGCGGGGGATTACCGTGTGCCGTTTATTGCGCGGCTGCCAACATTGTTGCGTCGTTTCGCAGAACGACAGGTAGGCACTGAGAAAAACAACGGACTGCGGGAAAAACAACAAACTGTGGGAAAACTGGAAAAGGTGAGCGATGGAGGCTAATGATATAGGTAGTTTTTAATTAGGGTTTGAAATATTGCTATATCAAAGCTTCTTTTTAATATAAAATTGCCCCTTCTGGGGGTGGTAAGTGGTAAACAGGGAGTGAGTGTAAGGAAGTTATTTAAAACCATTTTAAAACTAGTACAAAGAATGAAAAATATTAAAATATTAAATAGTTATTAAAAAAATATTAGGAGACAATTGAAGAGGGCTTGTTTCCTTTTTTTAGAATATTGATTTGGTTTACGTATAATAAAATTAAATGAATTGGCGGCACTAGTGGACGGCAAGTAGCGCCTTAAAGTGTCGACGCCACGAGGGATTAACGTGTGCCGTTTATTGAGCTGTTGTCAACGTTGTTGCGTCTTTCACAGAGCGGCAGGTAAGTGAGTACTTACTGGGAAAAACAACGGAGTGCGGGAAAAAACAACGGAGTGCGGGAAAAAACAACAGTTTCAGGTCAAAAAAAGATAAAAAAAATATATTGATAAGTACTGTTATTAGTTAGGATTTCTATTCGTTTTTACTTTTTTGCGTTCACAATTAAAAAATAATTAATATTGAAAATTAATATTAGAAAAAATCTACCAGTCCTACAACACGGTCAGCTAGTCCACCCACAGCCGTCTCTATCGTCTTCCGATAGAGAAGGCTGTGGCTAGTCCCTTCGAAGCTAGTTATGAGACGGGTAGATTATTACTTATACTTCTTAATTTTTATTTTAGAGAAATATCGTAACAGATCTCTACGGCCCCTAAATATCGTTGTTCAGGTTGATTTAAAGAGTTGACGCCACTAGAGATTAACGAGTGTCTTTTATTGCGAGTCTGCCAACTTTGTTGCGTCGTTTAGGGACTGCTGGAAAAAGACCGGATTCAAGAAAAAACTAAGCGGTGATGGGGCACGTCTCTTCTACCCCCAAATATCGTTGTTCTTTCAGGTTTAAAAAATTTACGCCACGATGGATTACCCCATACCGTTGATTGCACGGCTGCCTGCCAACAACGTCGTTTCGTAGAATGACAGGTACTGGGACTGCGGGAAAAATCACAATCTGTGAGAAAAACTATAGAGCGTGGAGCGTTAGGTTATTCAGGCACCAAATATCGTTTTTCATACCGGTTTAAAAAAAAAATCTCCTCGAGGGATTATACCGCATAACGTTAATTGCACGGCTGCCAACGTTGTTGCGTCGTTTCGTAGAACTACAGTTAATAGGACTGCGGGAAAAATAACCAACTGTGAGAAAAACTGTAGAAGGTGAGCGTTTAGATACTGTTGTTAATCAGTACGTATTTAGAATTAAATAATCATAAACGGTCTCTTCTGACTTCGGTTGATAAAAATGGATAAAAAAGATAAGGCTTTGTTTTTACAAAAAACAAATTGACAAAGAAAGTTATCGCGTTGTGAGTCTAGACTGCAAAATTTATTTGATATTTGATACATTTCGATTGGTGTCCTTTTGATTAGATAAAAGAAAGTCTACTGATATTACGTAAAGTTTACCATTGTTTGTACACACTGTACGCGTGTTTGTGTATGCACGCTTGTAAGTTTTATAATGCCGTGTCCCCATAAGACTCACAGTGAGCGGCCGACTGTACGCAGACTGACTCTGTCTGAGCGTCTCGTAGTGGACTAGTAGCCGCAAACACCGATTACTGAGACTCAGCCGCTCATTGAATTATTCGGCAAGCGCCGTCACCTCAGATCATATAATGTAAATGTTGTAACGTAAATGTTGGGCGATTCATAAGCAGTAATTTTATTTAATCTATGTGAAAAGTTTTGACTTTGACTTCACCTCATGGAACGCAGCAAACTGAGTTCAGTACGAGCTGTTTTAGACACTACATTCCAAATATACAGGGAGGCGAAATATGTAGAAGTATTACAGTTAGCTGCTTATGGTTTATTTTAGCAGAATATCAAATAAATCGGTAACTATCAAAGCGCCATTTATTTCGCCAGTCAACAAAAGCACAAACGATTGTATCAGTGGGTTAAACTGATTCGCGCGTGCACAATCGAAAAGTTTTTACTAAGTATGACATCGCGCTTCCGATGAATTTGTACGACTCACATAGCATTTTTTATTGTCACAGTTAGTAAATAAATTCGCAACTAATCATGGATGGAGATCAAGTGATATTTAGTAGTATGACGTTACCAGCATAAAATTATTTTCATTCGTTCATGATCACTGATGAATGACTGATAAAAAAGATTGCTAGGAGCACGAAAACATGTTTTAAAAATAATTAATGACAGCTAGGCACTACATTAAAATCTAAAGTTTTAAATACAAAAGTTTACCAAAATAATAATGCATGCAGTGTATGTTTGTAAAGGGTTTATGTTTTCAGAATTTTATACAATAGGTAACTATCAAAACGCCATTTATTTCACCAGTCAACAAAAGCACGAACGATCGCAGTGGGTTATACTGATTCGCGCCGCGCACCATCGAAACTAACATGACATCGCGCTTCCGATGAATTTGTATGACACAGAAACACGTTTTATTGTCACAGTTAACAGTAGGTAAATAAATTCGCAACCTATCATGGGTACTAGATCTTGTGGTACCTGGTATACGTTCTCGTATATGGTACCCCAGGCACCAGCATAAACTGTTTCACAGCATAACGATGATCACTTATAATATAAATAAGAGTGTTAAGAACGCGAAAGGATTTTTACTAAATTATAAACTAGGCACCTACACACATACACACTTGCACACTACTTGTAGTACATAATTGCACATGCTTGTTTAAGTTCGTAATAAGTAAGTAGAATTCATACAAATCGGTTAGTACTATCAAAACGCAATTTCTTTGTTTATAACCATTCTTTATTCATGACAGCGCGCTCTCGATGAATTTGTATGACGCTAACACGTTTCATTGTCACAGTTAGTAAATAAATTCGCAACCAATCATGAACAGAGATCACGTGCCGGCCGTCCGTTGGAAGGTATAAATCCAATCAATTATAACGGGCGTGCCTTAAATTCTGCAACGGCATTCAAAGGGAATGATTTAATTTTCTGAAAATATTAGCGGGCTTTTGGTGACGCTCGTTTAAGGCGCTACTCGGAAAAAGTATGGACTTTTTGATATAAAACTATAGGACGGTTAGATTTGTTATAAATCTGGTAATAAGATATATATTTCTTCATACCTTTATCTAGAATCGTATAGTTTCAAACACGATTTTATGATTTTGCCTCGACACTTTTTCTTTTCGAAAATACCTCTAAAAAATAGGAAATATCAAGATTATTCTTAAATGGGGTTACATATACTATTGAAAATTGGTTTAATTAGTGGACACCAATAATATTTAGGATCGTGTAGAAGCATTTTTAAAAAATCGCTATAGTTTTTTAATACGAAGTGATTTTGTGTATTTTTTGCGTAATCTGCAAATCGGTCTCGCTCCCGCGCGCGTCGTTTTCTCATTGCTATGTCGCTTTAGCATATTTTTCCGAGTATCGCCTTAAAACCAAACGGATATGGTTGTAACAGTCTATCGACGTTTTTGATTCCACATCCGTTTAAGACGATTGTGTAGCAATCAGTCTCCATACAAACGGCGACAACGTTTTCCACCCTCTAAACCTCATACAGCAATGAACTTTCGGTATGTTATTGAAATGCATAAGAACTAGGTCTGTACGTTTTGTTTTTTTTTTATATATGTCGCAGGGATATGAGGAAATGGGAGATTTCACGAAATCCCTGGAGATACCACGAAATCACGGAAGATGTGGAATATTCTTATTTACGACGTCTTCTTCCTAAACAAGTTCAGTGATATGTCATTTCACTAAATTAGAAGTTGAAGACGATCGCTTCGCTGCGCTTCGTTGTTATTTTTTTTTGTGAAACATCCATAAGTTGTTTCACAAAAAAATAAATAACCACTAAATTTAAGGCGAAATTTAAGGCGACGATCACGTGCTCTACAGGACCTCCGATACAAACTCGCTCATACTTGTCACCTGCAGCCGTGAGCTTACTGCCTTTCTTCAGTCATTCTTCATTTCACTAGATTTAGTTTAGTGAAATAACATATCACTGAACTTGTTTAGGAAGAAGACGTCGTAAATAAGAATATTCCACATCTTCCGTGATTTCGTGATATCCCTAGGGATTTCGTGAAATCTCTGATTTCCTCATATCCCTGCGACATATATAGAAATTCAAAATCATTTATTCATTTTAGGCTGATACAGCACTTGTGAACATCAATGAAGCTACGCTATCGGTTCGCAAATCCTACGGCGGGAGGCTTTGTAACGAGAAGAACCGGCAAGAAACTCGCCAAGGGCTATTTTTTTCTCTATCTATCTATCTCTATTTATTGTAGATATGAAAATACTTTTGTTTTGTATGAAATCACTAGTGGACGTCCTAATAAAGGCAAAATTAAATTAGCTTACTTACTCACAAATTTATTACAATTTTCTCAGGTAAGTATCATAATTATTTTCGGATTCATTAAAGAAACGTTGTCTTGAATCTTTAATAAAACGATCACGAGTAGAACTAAAAGGTAAAGGCTCTGAAATCTTCTAAGCCAGGTGTTAAGAACTTACCAACTTCAATTGCCCTAAAGTAAACAGACAGGAGTTCTTTAGCGAATCTTTGGAACAAACAATTAAACAAGTTAGGTACGATCGTGGGACTTTCCGATTGATCACTTCTCGACGATTTTCGCTCAAAGCTCTCATTCTGGAGGCCATATACTTTATAATTTGTTAGATAGTTTTTACTATACATGCATAGCTGACAAATATAACCAAGATTCATAATGACATGTAGGTACACGTTATGGTTTATATGGACAGTTTTGCCACAAACTGTTGGTTAAAGTTAGAGCTAATGTGAATTGTGCATGTGCTCAACTTACTGGGGCAGAGCAAAGTGACGACACGCGTAAATTTTTTCAACTAGGCATAACGTGCGCTGACGCGCGTCTTTATGCCTGAAAGGTGAAAACCATTATACAAACGCTAATGCTAACCTAAATACTGTACATACATACGTGACGGTCGGAATGAAACGCAAACAATTATCGCCGTTTATGTGGTCGACCGAAAAGTTAGTCGTTGTATGTACAAGAAAGTTGGGTGGTGTTTCCGATATCGCGATCTGCTCCTCATCACAAAGGAGCACAACAGTAAATTATAATGTATTTTAGACAACTTTTGCGAATTTCCAATCCTTTCATCAGAGTTACTCGAGGTTGTGAAGTTATCAAATTGAAAAATGAATTCTTGCGAAGGAAATGTTTCGCAAAGCTTTAGAGCTTTGGCCTTCACTTTCTAATATGTTTACAATACACGGTGTAATAAAAATAGGAATATTCGGGGTAAAAAGAAACAAAATTGAAAAAATTCGACATTAAATAAGTAGTATCATTATGGTTTATAAATATTATGTTGAATTACAATTGAATAAAAAGTCCATTGTTGATATTGTCCCAGTGCTTAAACCTATCCTAACTACTTATTTATTCAATGATTTCAATTAATTAATACCTGTGTAATATGGTAGCTTCATTTGATTACACTAATAGGCCTGCCTGTGTTTAATTAAGCACCCTTATATGATAACATAATATCAACAATATGGCAGCAGTCTCAAAGTCATTGAGTTAATGCTCAAAGGTCAAAATCTGTTTGAAGTCTTCTCAATCAATTCTGGCAAACTGGCAGCTAGGTACTACAAAGTAGAATTATACATATAGATACATATACTTATAGGTACCATAGAACACGGTTTTTTTTTCTCCTTAGACTATATAAGTACCTACTTTGTTCAATGTAGCTTAATGGGTTCCATGACAGCTCATTCGTGTGAAGCAAAAAGTTCTTTATTGGAATAAAACAGATCACAATCATCAACACCATCAGCATTAGATTTTTTTTATGCAGCTTATAATAGAAAGTTAGACCCTATTAATAATTAAATAATAAATAACTTCTTATAATCACACCAATTATCTAAGCCCATGTTAATTTCATTATGGAACTGTATCATGGAAAACTTGATAACGGATAGATATAATATACTTAAAATGTTCATGCACACAAACATTTGTCTTGTTCGGGAATCGAACCCGAGACCTCTGGCGCAGAAGATGGGTAGCCTACCCCTGCGCCAAATAATGAACTAAGTACACATACCTAATACCAAACTATTTAGTAATCTGTGATAATACATAAGTGATTTACATTGGTACCTATAACCTTTCTCCATGTTTAATAAGGGGGTACATAATATGTATACGTACGTATATATGTCGTAGGTAGGATGATTTGATAAATCTAAAATTCGATTCAATCGAAGATTAGATTCGATCGGTATAAACATAACCACTGTTTAATATTTAACGTGTTTATGCAAAATGCCTAAGATTTTCGCAAAAAAACTATTTTTATCAAATCATCCTACGACATACATAATATAAATTTTGTTAAAAAAAAGAAGGAAAAAGTTAGACTGCTGCAGAGAGGCATTAAGAGTGTGAATCCAGGTGTTGTTAATTGGTTGGGCGCGAGCTTCAGAGCAGCTCCTTGTAACTACCGATAATGTCTTTCGTTTATTAACAGCCCTCGTAAATATCACGGGTAGGTACTTAAAGTTAAAGATATAAAACAATTTTGGAGATACAAAAATGGCGTAAAAAGGTTACAGACTGAAAGACATAGCTCTCGCATATATAATACTCGTAGATAGGATTCATTTACAAAGCTGTAAATGTTAAAATGCTCCATAAAGGCGTTGAGAGAGTGTGAATCCAGGTGTTGTTAATTGATAGGGCCGCAAGCTTCAGTGCAGCTTCTTGTAACTATCGATATGTGTTCCAGGTTATTAACAGCCTTCGTGAATCGCACGGGTACCTTACGTTTGAAGTTTATTACACCTTTTTAGAGATAGTTTCTCATTATTACTCTCAGTTACTCCGTGATCATGGCGTGTACGTTGCGCCAAAATATCGCGGGAACTCGAAAACAAATTTGAACATGGTAATAATCCCGTTTTTCATGATAGTTATAGTGATAGTGAAAATGTTTAGTTTCTCCTTTCATCGCTATAGATCTATCCTCATGAAGAAGTTTAAACTCATACCCCCCCTTATTACAAAACGTGGACTAAAATAGTCCTGGTTTAAAACTGGTACTAAACTGGTGCTGTCACTTTCATTTTCCGAATGAAAGACAGAATTAGCATGAATTTTAAACCAGGTCTAACTTTAGTCCACGTTTTGTAAAAAGGGGTAAGGTGAGTTTTTTAAGTAGAAATTATTATTACTATTGTTCCAACCTGACACATCAGTAAGTGTTCCCGATTTGAGTCAATAATAAAAATTGGATAGATCTATTTATTTAATCCTCACCATTTTTCTGCCCATAGCCTATTTTTATTTAGATCGGCACAGTATTTTTCTTCTATTCATATCTATCAACCGTCACCTCAGCAGTCAGTCACCTGGCATTTCTTAAACATGTCATTCTTCACAAAATAACTTTGGTAAGTTGTAAAAGAAGCGAATTCAAACACTAGTTATGTATGAAAGACTAAGTTTATTAAAGCAACTAGGTAACATGTCACGCGAGTGCACGGAACTGGATACGATCGGTACGCATGTGCTTCGCGACGGCGTGGCTGCGACTGACGAGCTGCGCGGCGATTCCAAACGGCCCCCGACGCTTTGATCCGCGCCGACTTTCCGCGGCGCGGGCGACGATGGGGCTGAGGCGGGGCGGCGAGGAGACGTGACACGTGTAAGCAAGCAAGGATAGTTTCAAGGCGCCAACCGGAGCCTAGCGCCATCTCTCGTTCGCTTACAGTCGGCCGTCCTGATGATGCTGTGAGTCCCTCACAGCTCTGAAGCTGCTGAGGCAAAATGAATGTAACACTTCTCAATGTGTATCAGATGGTCCGTTTTTTTAAAAACCTGCATCAAATTGTCATTCTCAAACTTCTTAAAGTCATGTCAGCTAGTGACAATCGGGGATCTCCGGGTATTGACGTTATGAACCGCCTCTGAAGGCTTGCATACCAAAAATTACCCACCCCAAAGGCCTTATATCAATTGTGTACACACCAAAGCAAAATGCAATGCATGCAATGTTCTGAATAATATAGAAAAAACACCACTTAATGTGTTATAAACCAGTCTCAATAAGACGACTGAAATTATCCAAAGATATACCACCTCTTAAAGTGATCTTATTTCAATCTGAATCAAAGTATTAAATCGCAATGACTCGCCACCTCTTAAAGTGATATTAGTCAATCTGGACCCATGAATTTTAAAGACACATCACCTCTTAAAGTGATGTAAAAGTATTGGGTGAATAATAGAAACTAAATGCAGTTATATATTAAATTCAATGTATTATTCAAACAAAGCCAGTCGTATGGTAATAATAATAGAAAGAAAAGTTTGGCTCCTAATCCAAACATCACAACATATCAATTCTTGAAGTCAGTTCTTAATCTGACCTCATACTGCTGTTTATATTATGTATATTCCTACTTTGAATTATACACTAGTAGAGTCATTACAGCATATAACTATCATCATAACATGATCTTTGGAATACATACAACTTAAAGCCATAACTATATGATATATCACAAAGTTAAAACATGACAAAACTTGAATTCCTAAATTCAAGGAGTGTAATAATTTTACAGGATCCACTTACTACCTACTTAATCTGATTCAGAGTCTGAGCAGGTATTAAAGGGTTTTAGCTTATCCCTCGCCAGAATATTCTCATAGGTACGACCACGTGTACTACCAGAACTTTTAATAACGTATCTGTCATGGGGTAGAACCTTAACGACAACGTAGGGACCGTCGTACCGCGGCATGAGTTTCCCACTACGCAAGCCCTTCCTTATAATTTTGCGTTGCGCTAGCACCAGCTGCCCTGGTTTAAATGGAGGTTCTGAGCGCCTTTTTCGGTCAAATGTGGTTTTATTGCGTTGTGCTACATCCTTAGAACGGGTCGCAGCAGATTCGCGTGCTTCGTCCATACTATTGGATCGTACAGGGACTACCAAATCTCCAGCAATACGCGGACGAAAACCGTACAACAACTCTAGCGGAGCTTTACCCGTTGTACTATTAATATTAGAATTTATTCCCAACTGCACTTTAGGAATATACTGCTCCCAATTATTTTGGTCATCCCCAACGTAAGTAGAGAGCGCATCGAGTATAGTGCGGTTAAAACGCTCAATTTGTCCGTTAGCTCTTGGGCTAGCTACGGCGTTCATTACGTGTTAAATTTGCCGTTCCAAGCAATAGTTTTTAAACATATGACAGTCAAATGCTTTGCCTCTATCGCTGATAATACGGCTTGGCAGCCCAAAGGTTTTGACAAATTGATCTAAAGCCTTTAAAGCACCTACACATCCAGTGTCCCGTACCGCCTCGATCCATATAAATCGCGTAAATGCATCTATGATTGCAAAGATGTACATTTTACCTGTTGGACTTTTACAAAATGGACCAAGGTGGTCCATGTGGATGGTATGAAATGGTAGAGCTAACTTTTCTATTGGGTGCAACAGACCGACCTTGCATCCTGTTGGTTTTTTAGCATACTGACATGATATGCAACCACGTACATACTTTTGAATAAAGCGACGCATATTATTAAACCAATATTTAACCCTAATTGCCTCATAAGTTTTATTAAAATTGACATGACCATTATTGTCGTGAAAGGCTTGTATGAGTGACCATCTTGATTGTCGTGGCACCACAACCTTTTTTTCGCCGTGGACTATTCTAAAAAGTATACTTTCCTCCAAACAATAATCTTTACCTAAACCCTGCGTATTATTCTTAGAAAGTTCATCCTTTAACTGCGATATAATCATTTGAATGGATTCGTCGCTACGTTGTATGCTTTTGACTAAATCACTTCCAGTTGTACATCGCATCACCGTGTGGATAGGGTTTCGACTCAGGGCATCGACGTGCGCCATCGATTTCCCAGGACGATATTCAACGTCGAAATTGAAACCCTGAACTTCTAACCACCACCGGGCTATTCGTGGATTTAAATCTCGTTTTGTCCAGGTCCAACGAAGAGCATTGCAATCAGTAACTATAACAAATTTGATACCACTCACGTACACTCTAAATTTCTGCAAACTCATAACTACGGCTAATGTTTCAAGCTCAAAACTATGGTAGCTTTGTTCAGCTAAACTAGTCTGTCGACTCGCGTAAGCAACAGGCTTCCAAGCACCATCTGGTTGTTTCTGAACCAATATTCCACCTAACCCGATTTTGGAAGCATCGGTATGGATCTGGGTTTCAAGATCAGGATTAAATAGAGCAAGGACTGGTTGACTGACTAAGATTGATTTAATTAATTCAAATGCTCTCATTTGTCCTTCGCCCCAAACCCAAGAATGATCCTTTTTTGTTAGTAGAGTAATTGGATGTGCAATAGTTGCAAAATTACGGACGTATTTTCGAAAATAGTTAGCTATCCCCATGAACTGCCTAACTTGATGTACATTTTCTGGCGTCGGAAAATCACGCACAGCATTTAGTTTATGCTGCGCTGGTTTTACTTCCCCGTTACGTACCTCATGTCCTAAATATTCCACGGTCGGTACAAGAAAAGAACACTTATCTAATCGGAGCGTCATGCCAGCCTCACGTATCCGTTCCAAGACGGCCCTAAGACGTTCTAAAGCATCATTATATGTCTCTGCGTAGATCAAAATATCGTCTAAGTACGCCGTTGCAAATTTGAATTTAAGCGGTCCCAGAATGTCATCCATCGCACGCTGGAAGACAGCGGGTGCGTTGACTAAGCCAAAGCTCATTCGAGTATATTGATAGTGACCGTCCGGTGTAATAAACGCAGTCAATGGTTTACTAGCATCATCTAACTGTATGCAAAAATACGCGGACATAACATCGAGGCACGAGAACACGCGTTGTTTCGATAAACGATCCAGCTGGTCCTGAATGAGTGGTAATGGATACCGTTCCTTCCTCGTTATTTTATTTAAAGCGCGATAATCCACACACATGCGCTTTTCTCCTGTTTTCTTAGCGACCAGCAAGACGGGACTAGCATAGGGAGAATTAGCTACCTCTACTATACCCTTACGTAACAAGTCAGACACAATAGAACGCACTAGCTCTCTATCCTCAGGAGACATTCGATAGGGATGATAATATATGGGTTTAGTATCCATCAATTCAATTTTCATTTTAACCTCACATTTACCTACTTTTTCTCCATCATCTGAAAAACAATCCGAATATTCTTTCAAGATACCTTCTAGTTCTGCAAGAACTGACGGTTCTATGCCGTCACCTATTTTATAAAACTTCCTATCATCATTAATAACGGTAGCACGCGCGACACAGGTATTAGATGGTAGAGTTATCTCCTCATTTCCTAAATTAACCACATTTACCACAGCTTGACCTTCTACAATTTCGGTAATGTGTTTGGGAAGCAGAATTTCGCATCTAGGTTTCAAATGTTCCATATTTTCTAGTGATATTGAACCTTCTACGTTAGTACAAGACAGCACAATTTTATTGACACCATGTTGCAAATTCGTATCATGAAGTGTATCTAATTTGACGCGTTCAATATCTTCCTGAATGCTAGGTAACGCGGACAAATAATTGGCATTGTACATTTTCAAAGAGCTGGGCGTTTTTATAACATATACGTTAGGGTATTCTGTGAATGGTTGACCAATAATTATACCTATGTCCTGCGCACTATCAGGCACTATATAAGCCCTTAAACCATCACAGGTAGCTCCATCAGCTGATATGTCAACTAAGGTCTCCCCAAGTGGTATTATTTTAGAGCCACCAAAACCCTTTATCACACTGTCACTAATACATTTAACTACATCTAAATTTAATCGTCTAGAGACGCTTTCAGTTATTGTAATACATGAGCTGCCAAAGTCAACAAAAGCGCGAACACACGCATTGTTCACTTTAGCAGTCAAATAATATTTAGATCCGTCAGTCGAATCTCTTATAATATGCACATTCTGTGTCGTGCTTGATTTAAGAGCAGTATTACCTGCATTCCGATTTTTCAATTTTATGCACTCGTCTTTAATGTGGCCCGTTTTATTACAATATGAACACTTCCTCATTTTTATAAAACAATTATTATCAGTATGGCCACTTTTACCGCAAAATGAACAATAGTTGGCAGATTTATCTCTAATTTTGTAGTTGCAGTTTGCAGCGGTATGTCCTCTTTGTTTGCAAGTATGACATTTTATTTTTCCCCGGTTGTTATTACTATTATTAAATGTGGTACTATCAGTACCGTGCCGAAAATTATGTGTAGCAACTACCGCCGTTCTTAGCGATGACAAATAGTTTAATAAAGTATTCGGGTCGCGACAACCTGCTGATATAGCACCGATTTCAATGAGTTGACTACCAATGGTTCCAATTATAGCCTCTGTCACTAAACACGGAGGAATACCACATGCATTGCCTTAAGCCAACTTGTCATAGTAAAATTGTAAGTAGTCGACATTAGGTTGTCTGACCACATTAACCAAGTCTCTCATCATGTTTAATTTACTTTTGTGGGATGGAAAAGCCGTTAAAAGTTTAGCCTTAAAGTCTGGCCATGATAGATTTATATCGGTAAGTTGGTCATACCATCGACGAGCATAGCCCCTCAATTTCGACGAACAGTTAAATAATAAGGTTTTTTCATCCCATCCATACATATTTGAAATGCCTTCTACTTTTCGTAGCCATATTTCCATCGTAATTAAGGAATGTTGCGGATCAAACTCTGGCACGGGATCACTGCGACCCACATACCTAATAGCAGCACTATTATTATTAATAATTGAATTGTCCACATACGCTAAGTCCAGTGAGGAAGCCGTTGGCAGCGGCGCGGCCTGACTCGGCGCCACCGGCGCCGACGTGGCCGCCAGCAAAGGCGGGTCAGTCCCTGGGGGTAACGCGAGCTCGGTCGCGCTTGCCCCGGGCTGCGCACTCGCCGACATACCTTGACCTGGTGCTGACGTTCTTACTGACGAGACGGACGGTAGCGCTGCGCTAGTCACACTCATCGATCTTCTCGGGGATTTTTCCCCAAAATTACGAGTGGTTGGCAGCTGTCGCATCATTGGCTGGTCGGTAGAAACCGTTGCCGACGGCAGTGGTGCACTTGTCGCAACACACTTCGTCACTTGATCGCTGCGGAGATTACCATTCGAACGAGGCATAGTCGTACAATCTGGAAGTGGCGGTGTTAAGATGCCGCTATCATCTGACCTCGAACGCGTAGCCCGTGACGCCGCAGTAGGCCGCGAAATACCATCGTTCCGTGAGGGACGATCGCGATCGTGACCGGCACGTTCACTGTGAACACGGAACACTTCGCTCTCCAAAGCCTCTAATCGCCGGGCTAACCGACGATTTTCCACTTCCAGTAACAGACGGCGGCGCATACGATTTTCTTTTTCATCGTCATTGCGTCGACGTTTCTTATGGGAACCCATAATAGTATGCTATTACACACACGCAAACACAGTTATAAATCACAAAAACGAACGGCAGGCAAGAAAGTTACCTATACCTACTAGTTTTTAAACAACACGTCACAGACACAAACACAGTTATTAATCACAAAAACAAATGGTAGGCAAGAAAGTTACCTATACCTACTAGTTTTTAAATAACACGTTACACACGCAAACACAGTTATTAATCACAACAACAAATGGAAGGCAAGAAAGCTACTTTTACCTACTAATGTTTGAATAACACGTTACACACGCAAACACAGTTATTAAACTCAACAACAAATGGAAGGTAAGAAAGCTACTTTTACCTACGTAATAACAGTATTGTCTATACACAAAACACACTTTAGTGAGCTACGATCATGCCACTTCTGAGCTAAAAGAAGCGAATTCAAACACTAGTTATGTATGAAAGACTAAGTTTATTAAAGCAACTAGGTAACATGTCACGCGAGTGCACGGAACTGGATACGATCGGTACGCATGTGCTTCGCGACGGCGTGGCTGCGACTGACGAGCTGCGCGGCGATTCCAAACGGCCCCCGACGCTTTGATCCGCGCCGACTTTCCGCGGCGCGGGCGACGATGGGGCTGAGGCGGGGCGGCGAGGAGACGTGACACGTGTAAGCAAGCAAGGATAGTTTCAAGGCGCCAACCGGAGCCTAGCGCCATCTCTCGTTCGCTTACAGTTGCATAGATACCCTTATCAATAATCTCTTCACTGTCGGGTACCAGGAGAGGACTTTAGTTCAAACAGAACAGAACAGACAGAAGAAAAGACTCCAGTTATTAATTGAATGGACAGCAGCAGGATACACCCCGATTCCCGGCCATCAATTGTGCAGCTGCCAACTATCGGTACGGCTTCCAAGTTATTAATGATCCTCGTTAATTTTATAGGTATTTTACACATAAAGAACAGTCGCAGTACGAAAACCGCTTTTATTATTATTATGACTAATGATGAGAATGTTCGTATCACCTTCAAGTGAAATTGTGGACAGGGTGACACCTGCAAATCACAATGTGATTATTTTTCACTTCGATAATACTCAAAATGCGATGTTTTTACATGTAAGTAAGTATTCAAAAACAAACAAGGAATGATAAATGGTAATGATTTTTTTTTCATTTATGTTTGTATGTGGATTGTGGTGTGGTAGTGTTCAACATTTATTTATGTATTATGTACCTATTTCATCTTTATTGTATATTAATTTAATTTATTAATTTATTTAAGTTTAAAACGATTGAATTTGCCACAAAGATAACCAACTCTTTTAATCTTAAAACTTCGTCGTAAATATAGGTACTTATCTTGAAATAATGTTTAATTAATAATAAAAGGCCCCAGCCAGACACAGTTGCAATGAAAGTATAATTAAAAACTCGACTAAAATCTACATTATTCATACTTCATTAAGCGAGTTTCTTTGCATACCAACCTTTTCTCTATTGCTGATATAAGACGTGGTTTGCAATTAAATGTTTTATAATACGAACCGACTCACTAAGTGAACCTGTCTAATTAAAGACTTGCTTAATAAATAAACCTATTTATTCGATCAACAATAATTACCACAAGATCTAGTTGGAGTGTCAAAAATTGCCGAGCGAAAAAGAGCGCACTGTCAAGATGGGCTCTTTTTAACCGACTTCAAAAAAAGGAGGAGGTTATCAATTCGACTGTATATATTTTTTTTTTTTTTTATGTGTGTTACCTCAGAACTTTTTAGTTAATGAACCGATTTGGATAGTTCTTTTTTTATTTGAAAGGTGACGCTTCTCGTGTGGTCCCATTCAAATTTCATCAAGAACTGACGAGAAGTTCTGGAGTTATCCTGAATAATGCGTATTTAGACTTTAGTTTGGTTATTTAGACGACTTTCTAATTTCATCAAAGTGGGGATCATTTTCAATTATATATTTTTTTAAAGTTTGTACTTCTAATGTGATCTTATTAACACCAAGTCAGGATCAGGAGATGACATCCCAGGAAAATTGAGAGAAATTCTCTAATATAGGCAAGCCTTATGCGTTCCATTTATTTTTGAAGTTAGTCAAGTATTTGCATCTGGTAGTCATCATCTCATAGCGATGAGCTGGTGATGAAGGCTACAACTCCTTAACGGTTAGGAGCTGGAGAATAATTCCTTAAGTATTAATCGTACGTATGAACTAATAGTTATAGTCTTTCAGGTTATTAGGGTGAGCTGATGATGAGAGGTGAAACTCCTCAACAGTTAGGAGTAATTATGATGTTTTATAAATACCATTTGCACGAATGGACCTTCAGTTGTATTCCTTCAAGTTATCTAAGAAGCTAAAGATGGAAAGCTGAACTCCGTAACGGTTAGGATATTTACAACAATTTATCATAATCACCATGTAGTTTCGCTACGATTAGGTATTTACACTAAAAATCGAAAAATAAAACGTTTTAAAAAAAAATGTAACCGCCTTCAAAAAGAATCTTCAAACAAAATTAACAAACACTAAAAAACGAAAAAAATAATTAGAATTTTTAATTAAAAGGATGAAAATATGTGACTTTTCCTAACTTATCTTGCTACTTAATAAACTGTTTGAAGTCGGTGCCAAGCCAAAAAGAATAAGACCAAATTATACTGAGTGAAATAACGAACATTAAAAAAAACCGGTCCCAAGCGTGAGGTGTAGGACTAGGGCATGCAAAACCGGTTCTGGTTCCTTATTTTTAAAACCCGGGTTTTAGTCGAGTCAGAACCGGGTACCCGGGTATTACCCGGGTTTTTTTCAGTTGTAAGAAGTTTTTTTTATTATGTAAATTTATTTACTTCTCAAATTAAAATACATTAGGGGGAATTCGGCAGATTGGAATTACGTGATGATGCGCCAGTTCTTTGCATCTTTTCTTTGATGGCAATGCTGCTTTTCTTCAGAGGAACCGTCGAAATGCGCTGACGCTGTCACCGAGATCATACTTCGGGGTATGAAATATTACATCCCATACTCCGATGTTTCCTCGAGCGGTAACGCTAGCCCCTGGTTCAATGCTGACTGGCGTAGCGCCGAAGTGCAGAAGGATTTAGCTTTTTAGCTTGGGCTGATGCTCGAGCGCGCAAATCGCCGGAAACTCGCACTCTGAAGAAAGCTTATATAACCAAGTCGCCAAGTCTAGTAATCGAATGTTGCGCAGGGCACGTTTTGACCACACCTGTCGCATTGAAGCTAATAAACTTACTTCCCACCCATCTGGAAGTAGAGTTTTGGTTTTTAGCCAAAGCTGCCGAATTAGATTCTGTCGCCCTTCTTTTCCACCTCTGCTGAAACCTGATAGATCGCTTGCTCATACTGCGACTGAGAAAACAAACTTGTTTGTCTCTTTCTTTGTAGAAAATTGGCACCTTGATGTCGGTAACAAAGTTTCACCAATGAGTCCTCGTCCATAGAAGAGATATACAGATAAAGAGGTACTCAAAGCTCTCCGTACTCTAGATGCGAACAAAGCTATAGTGGTCCCGATGGTATCCCAGCAATGAGTCACACCAATGATTTTTGTTATCAGCATGTCTAAAAAATTTGTAACTCGAGGAAAAAGAATCTATTTTTATGTATTTCCTATCTTCAAAAATGACTGAAATATTAAACGTTAAAGTACGGCCTCCGTGGAAAATTCGAAGAACCAATGGCATTAACGTGTGACGTCACATCGCATTTGAGAGTTGTCGCTTCCGTACACTCCTTTGGCTTTATAGTTGCGCTCTCACGGTTTCGCAATAAATTTATTTATTTTTCTTATAGTCGATCAATGAAATGGTTAAGAAGTTTTGTATTGAGCCCATGCGTGCCAAATATCCAATGAAAAACCCTTCAAATACATGTGTTATTTTCGTGAGTAATAAATTAAATCAACTTTCGTAATGGCGGGCGGTATTCTGTCAATACATATAGCAACCGTCAAAACAAAATGTACTTACAACCTTAACTGACTTGGTGGTTAAATATGCACCCAAAAAACTGACAGCTATTTCGATAATTTTGTACTGCTAGTGGCGCCTCCACCACTGGGTCAGGTAAGTTTGTGGGATAAATGTCTTTCGGTATCGACAGGTAGGTGACAGTTTTAGAGTGCGCCTGCGCGCGGTCGAAATCGAATACTAATCAATTACCATAACCTTAGATAGGACGTATTTACCTCAAATACCTATTAAACTTGGCACCGACTTCAAACAGTTTATTAAGTAGCAAGATAAGTTAGGAAAAGTCACATATTTTCATCCTTTTAATTAAAAATTCTAATTATTTTTATCGTTTTTTAGTGTTTGTTAATTTTGTTTGAAGATTCTTTTTGAAGGCGGTTACATTTTTTTTTAAAACGTTTTTATTAATATATAGGTTCCTGTCATTTATGACATGAGATCGCAACATTCGTAACCTTTTACTCCGTCTAAAGCAAAGTCAGTCGGTGCCAATTTTAGTTTTGTGTTAGTTTGTGAGGCGTTATCTAGAGGTATTGTGATCAAAGACCTATATTTTTAATTTTTTCTTATAGTAGAATAAACATTGTTTTGATTTTTCATTGTTTTTATGTGTTTTTATGTTAAATGTGACAACAGTTTGTGAGTAATTTAAAAAACATGTGTCTTTTGTAAATTGATATTTTGCCAAGTTGCCTTTTAACTCATGGAGTAAGTACTTGCTTTTACATGCGGCTGTTTAATAATTGAGTAACAAAAATCTTAAATCTATAAAATTGGATCTATAATTTTAAAGGCCTTTAAAAAGTTCCCTCTTTGTAACGCAGAGCCCTGTTTTATGTTTTGAAGAGAACTTAACCATAGTAAAACAATATAAGTAAGCGGACTGGAGCCCTGAGCGAGCGATAATGGGCTAAACACGTAGGGCTGTCGCTTAGAGTTTATTCAATCGTCAAAAATGCATAGTCAATCTCTATACAAAACAGTTTTCCCCTGTAGGGTGGGCGTCAGGAATCTATAATACAAAGTTTTTTTAATTATTTTTGTACATAGACCAGGGGCTGACTAAAATTTTTCATTACCTACGTCATGTTACCTGTTTAGTGGTTTGAAAAATTACGGTCGAAATAGGATAAATTAAAACGTGGCTTTACAACACCAAGACCAAGACAAATAGACATGTTCATGCACACACATATTTGTCTTGTTCGGGAATCGAACCCGAGACCACTGGCGCAGAAGATGGGTAGCCTACCCCTGCGCCAAATCGGTTGTCAAAAACCGAATACAATATGTACCTACGCCCACTGCGAATCGAACCCGGGGCCTCTGGGTCTGAAATCGTTGGTGTGCATCACTAGACCGCAGAGGCGGTTAAAAATTTATATTATGCTCCCAGTTTATTAATCTAATCACATACCTTCCTACACATAGGATTACAAGTTACAATAATTTGTTATTATAAATGTTTTTCTTTCTTCTTTCTTTCTATTTAAAAATTAAACTACAAATTGGTATCTGGTCAACGAAATCGGAAGCAGAACTATTTAGGTAGGTAAGCAGCTATACAAAATATTATGTACGTATCTACGTATGATAATTATAGTAGGTAGATTGTACTCACCGTTCTTGTTCGCTAGGTAATGCGAAGAAAGATAGTTCTGGATTAGACAACCCGCTACTGAGACATCCGTATACACTACAATATTTTTTACTTCTACTCGAATTTTTAGCCATCGTAGGTACACGCACGAATTATTACAAATACAAATACAAAATTATTAGAGGGAGGCAGCGCAGCGGCGCGGAGCGTGCGTGTGGTGGGCACGGACAGTTTTACCTTAATAATATTATGCGCGGTCGCGGGCGACCGGCCGGCGGCGCCGGCGGCGCCGCGCGGGCGGCGGGCGGCGGGTGCTGCCACGCATGACTGTCGCCCCGTTATCACCGATAAATTTTGTCAGTGTGTGCGTGCGACGACGCATGACGACGCATACGTACGGGCGCGCTCACATACAAACCGTTTGGGGTGCCTGTCCAGGCAGTCAACGTACTTATATTGTTTTACTATGACTTAACTAACAGCTTTGGACGATTCGAATACTTATGTACCTATACCTCTTAGGACATTTTTAACCCTAACTCATTGATACTTAAGGCGATACTCGGAAAAAATGTGCTGAAGCGAGATAGCAATGAGAAAACGACGCGCGCGGGAGCGAGACCGATTTTGCAGATTAGGCAAAAAAACACAAAATCACTTCGTATTAAAAAAACTACAGCGATTAAAAAAAAATGCTCCTATACGATCCTCAATATTATTGGTGTCCACTAATTAAACCAATTTCCAATAGTGTAAGTAACCCCATTCAATAATAATCTTGACTTTTCGTATTTTTAGAGGTCTTTTCGAAAAGAAAAAGTGTCGAGGCAAAATCATAAAATCGTGTTTTTAAAACTATACGAATCTAGATAAAGGTATGAAGAAATATATATCTTATTACCAGATTTGTAACAACTGTAACCGTCCTATAGTTTGAAATCAAAAAGTCCATATTTTTCCGAGTAGCGCCTTAATGATAACATTGGCTCTTGTACAACTTTGTAAAATTTTATTTAATTTCCGATTCTGTAAATAACAGGCCATAATATTCTTTATAACGCTATAGAGGCTATTCTGCCTCTTTGTAGCACATAGCCTGAAGCTTTATACTTTTTTTATTCACGAGGACTTAACTCATCGGCGCCGTTGGCTGATTCGAATGGAGAATAATCGCCTTTCATTAGTACTCAGTTGATTCCTCAGAGGGAGTGCTCATCCGGCTTACGAGTTCGATGGAGGTTTGGAAAAAAAGTCCATTGATTTTTAGCCGACAGTAGACTAAATAAGTTCGAACCTCTTTTGTTGAAAGGTACCTATATAAATTAAAACACAATATAAAGTTATTCACAATTCACAAGTAAAAAAAACTCTATATTTTTATTACATTAAAAAAACTCGCATTGATGAATAATTAAATATCTTAATACCTGGCAACGTTTTGACAGTCCTTAAAAGAACTGCTTTGAGTAGGTTAGCTTTATATAATAGCTATGTGTCGCAGGCAGATGGTTGAATCCGCCGGATGGCTAATAATAGCAGCATGTACCCCTCGGAAGTTCTGTAGAAACGCGTGATAGGCTAGAAATTTAAGGTCATCGCAAAGCGCAGCGAAGCGATCGTTGTAAATTTCGTGTTATTTTTTTTGTGACTCCGTCAACTTATGGGAAGATAAAATAGCGTACGGAAAAAGTGATCGGCCTAGGCGTTTAATTAAATGGCGGATTCAACCATTTGGCTGCAACATACACGACGTTATCCCGCATGACTGTAATATTTTTCCAGGATAAAAAGTCGCCTATTTTCCTCTCCAGGCTACAAAATTTTAGCCAAATCCGTTCAGCCCTTTTTCCCGTGATTGACTAACAAACATCTAAATTTTCACAGTTATAATATATGTATTATAATAGTAAGATACGTACCTATTTAGTTCTTTTCATTTTGATATTTGAAAAATCTTTTTAGGATCATGTAACATATCTCTAAATAATATCATCCTACTTACCACAGCATTCTTCCTCATAATACTGACATAAATTAAGAAACAAAAACGAATCTCGTGTTTAATATCAGCTAACTGGGTACTTACTGGCATCTTTATAACGTTTGAGGCAAGAGCCAGTGCAAACAGCGGAGCGCAGCTGAGACAAAAGCTACTCCACTTCGGCTCTATCACGAAAATGAGCCTTTTGCAGCCGAAAAAGTGGCCAAAAGAAACTTCCATACCGGACGAGCACTTCATCCGATTAATTTAAAAGAGTAAAGGCTTTTCGCGGCATTTTGTAATAAGCGTAGAGTCATGCACGTTTTGTATGAAAACATTACGCTTTGTTAGCACATTAAAAGCTTATGGAATTAGGTATATTACTGGTAGGTATGAAACAAGCTGTGTAGGTTTTTAATGTTAGTTAGGTAGTATATTGAATTTAAAAACATCTTTTTTTGCGTTGATTTCAATAATAATTTGCTAAGTCCCTACATACAATAATCGCAAAAATTTATCATACCTACTTAAGACGCCTTCTCGTCTGTATATTTATAACTAAAGTTTATGATGAAGTTAAATATTCAAGTTTGTCTTCTAATGAAGTTGAAGGATCCCAGATACTTTGTGTACTTTCCTGATTTTGTTGTACCGTGGTTTATCCTGGATCGATACGATGTTTTGAAAGTAAGCTTAAACGAATACTAATGTGCTAACAGAAAAAGATTTATCAAAAAAATAAACAATGTGAAAATAAGGTTTTATGAAAAGATGGCCATCCTACTAATCATTATTAAACTATAAAACTATGTACCTATATCGAATATAGAGCATACAGCGTTATTTTTATATCATCCCAGATAATTTTAAGGATTTTCCTACCCACGAAAACAATCAATTTTTATTATAGGACCAAAACTGAAATCGCAAAAATAAAAACAGCTGTACCATACAAAAGTGTAAAAATATTTAACTAAAAGGTATGAAACAGCTGTTTTTTTTCGCGATTTCAGTCGCGGCCCAAGAAGGGGGTGGGGGGGGGGGCAAATTTCAAGCCCATGGCCTTAGGCGGGGGAGCTGCATCCGCTACCCTCTCCCATGGCGATGCCCTTGCCTCGGTAACTATTAAGAAGGTACTGCTTTATATTTTTAGAAGTAATTTCTGAAAAGGAAAAGGAACCGAAATTTAAAAGGTATGAAAAGATAGTTCCGAGAACTGCAACCATCTAAAAATCTCTCTCATTGTTAATTTATACCATTATTTTTCAAGATTTATTCTCAAATTATCAACTTGTTAGAACTGTTATTTTCCCATAATTGATAAAAATAATGTACAATAATTTTCCATTATCCTTTCTATTGGTAAAGACGATTGTGTCTAGATGTCTTACAAGTTTTATTGGAAAAAGGGAGAAATAATTGCCTATTACTTTTGTTCCATTAAGCCTCTCCAATTGTACTTGAGGAGAACCAAATAAAAGGAATACTGGCCAACATAATATTGGTATTCGCAAGTGTTATTTGAATTTTTATGTAAACACAATTTTTATTTGAGTGCGCTCAATGAAATGAAAACCATTCCATATTAATTCTGGAGTGTTTATTTAGTCTGGTGAAAGAAAACAAAATATGTCTTAGAACAGTCTTAGAAGCTATTTGACCTATTTGACCGTTTAATCTAGAAGTTAGTTTGTAAAATACTGTAGGTATACTGTATGCTGACTTAAAGATTAGCTGCAGTTAATAACCCTTAGGCAGTTTCCCTCTGGCCCATTTTTTTTTCCATCCTGTACTTAGGTATATTTGAAGTTTATTTGATCTTTATACCTAACAACAATCTGTAGTTGACCTAACTAATCTTTCTTGTTTTATTTTTGTTTAATATTAGTTTTAAAATGATATGACATATAATTTTCGTTTATCTTTTTCTTTACTTGTGTTAGCCTTACTACTTAGCTACTATGTTACCTACACATGGTGTGTCTGCAGGAAATTGCACATCGGTTTTTACTATCTTAGAGTAGGTATAATTATTAGTACCTAGGAATACAATTTTTACCTATCTTCATCATCATCATCATTATTTCATCCATACGACGCCCACTGCTGGACATAGGCCACCCCAAGGATCTCCACAACGATCGGTCCTGCGCGCGAGATTTGGGCAAGAGCCCAAATTGACGATACATCTTGTATCCTTTATCTACCCTATCTTAGTTTAAATTAATTATTAAACTGTAACGTTTTCACAACACGCTATAACTGAAAAAAGCGCCCCCTCTACGTTGGCCCTAAAGGCGGTCGTAGCTTTTTTCTACGTTCAAATTTTCCACCACGTAATTGGGCCCTGTTTAAATACTTGAATATCAAGAACATTTTTGAACTTTTCAAGACGATTATTAGACTGAAATTTGCCTACATAAACGTAGAATCCAAAAATGCAATAAAAGAAAAAAGCCTTTATGAACTTTGGGACAGTTTTCTTGGGATACGACGATATTCAGAGTATGTTAAAATAGTAGCATCATACTTACGACTACAGCACCTAGTAGGTATTTATATGCTGCACCATTCAACTTTGTAGGTACCTAATTCACTCGATTTATTTTATAAGAAGTAAAATAAATAGGATGAAAAATATAAAAATCAAACACATTTTACATACGCAAAGTTTTTTTATTCAACCGAATAATCTCTAAAAGACTATGTCTTTCATAATTTAATTACTAATGGATACGGATTAATTAATTACAAATATTACAATCTTAACTCGATGATTAAGTAACTAACTACATATTTACAGAAAGTACTTGGACAAATACAATTAAGCACTTTCGAGAATATTTTTTCATAGTTATTAAATGCTTAGACTATGATAGTTTCATATATACTCATGTCATACAATTTATTTCCAAAAATATGTCTAGTGTTTTGCAACTATCGAGTGATAAACGAGACTTATTTAAGAAACATTTAAAAAGTATTATTGTAAGACAGTATTATATTAATAAACATTATTTTTCAATAACATTTTTTTGAATTAATTTCTTCTTCAAACGCCTTTACTGCAAGATATTGGCAAAATACGTTTAAAACCAATAAATATCTTTTTCCTCCTTGTTTTTTGACTGTTTGTATTGCAGACTTGTTTAAACAATTAAATTACATGTAAATTGGCCCAGTACGCAGCCAAGCGAATCATAATAACTCTCATACTTATGAGACTCTTTTACAAGGTTTTATTTTCCTTGCAGTGTATGTATGTCCGTTCGGGTCAAATCTTGCAAGCACAATTTGACCCACTTCCCAATGTCTGATTGAGCTGAAATTTTGCATTCAGGTTTTGTTTGGATGACAATACAATAAGTATAATAATACAGTCAACAAAAAAGCTTGTCCTAAAAATAGAATTTTTACAAAAAGCTTATTATAATTAAATTTTGCATAACTTTCATTTGTTTAAAAATAAATTTAATCTCAAAAGTGCTTACACTAGACAAACAAAAAGTATGAAACACAATAAAATCCTCAATCACATTATAACGATATGTAGTAGGTAGGTACAATAGTTTTCTTATCTATCGTTTTAATTCACTCATAAGCGAAATATTGCAATAAATAACTCTGATTATAATTAGGAATGCTCATAACATATACAAGCTATAAATATCTACAATTAATTTCGTTGCTAACCATGATCCTTAATAAATAACAAAAATAAAGTGGACGAAAAGAATCAATCTAACAACTATTCATTGTAAATTGCTATTTAATGAACTATTCATTTCCAATTGGAATAAATCTAACTTGATTTCAAAATGGCAAGATAATTGTTACACTAGAAAAAAACAAACCCGTTAGGTACCCATTTTACGCATACTGTAAGTAACTGAAATAGTTGCAAAGTATGTAGGTACTAAATAAATCTACTCTTCTTAAGAAAAATAGCACTGTTAATGCATTCATCTAAAACAAATTTAATCAAAATATTTAAACGAGACTAGACTTTACAATGGTTACGGAACATTAAATTATTGACCTTAGTACTTATATTAAAATTCGATAGTAACACCAAAGGCTGCCTATGCCTTTGAAAGGCTTAAGAAAATGTTTTCAAACAGCTGCACATTAACCAACAGGTATGTTGCAGTAATTTGCTTTACAAATACCAATTAAAACGTTACAATCGGTAAAAAATACACAAACAATCTAAGTCATTTTATTTCCTTTCTCTATCACAAGAAGTTCTGAGCTATTTCCAATTAAGAGTAAGTATAAATTTTAGTAAATAAAATAAATATTGCAACGAAATAAAATGAAATATTCGCCGAATGACGAGATTCTATAATACAAATCGCATAACAAATAATAACAGTTAACGTATTTTTTTATATCATACACATAATTTTTAACTTAAAAATATCTTAAGTATTACTTTTTAGTTAGTCCCTAATCAGCACTGACAGAATTAAAAAACTGTCTAAAATCACTCAAAACCAGGAACGGCCTCTATTTCTCTTTACCTGCAGCAATATGTTGCTTCAATACGTAGGTAGGGTGTTAAAATAAGTAATTAATTAAAATAAGATTTTTCACTATAACGTATAAAATATACATAAATGTTTCGCGTATTTGCGTTTCGTGTATTATGGGGCATTCACATTCATGTTATTATAAGTTTCAATCACTTTGAAAGAAAACTAAATTAGGAAATTTAAAAGTTGTGTTGTTTGCAAATATTCAAATATTTTAATGCAAATTATGGTAGGTATAATGGTTAATAGTACATTACAGCCGAGGACAGGTAAGTAAGAAATTACATTGTCGAGGATGGTTTGAAGCACGAGCCGCAGGCGAGGGCTTTAATCATTCGAGGCAAGGTAATTTGCTTACCGTACAAGGCTTGTATAGTGCTTTTCGCAAGAAATGCGAGGAAATAAAAAAAACTGTTTAACTAAATAATATTTATTAAAATTTATATCACACATATTCGGGCAATTATTAAATGTAAATGTTATTGTTTTCCCGGGCACACTTATGTATAAATCGCCCATAATAATATTATTTTAATGATGTATCATTAAAATACGCCAACAACACAGATTCCGAAAACGTATGCGCCTTTTTTCACTTTTCCAAATCAGATCGTAGGTTTTCATATATCTTTCTTTTGATTTTGCTGGCAGTAAGTTTTCTGTTATTAATCTTGCTTCTGCTCTCAAATTTGGTGGAGTAGGTACATACAATGTCTGTATATATGTTTCATTGGCAGAACTCATTTTGATAATTTATTAGACAATATAAGCTGTATTGATATCAAATGAACCGCTGAAAATCATTCCCGCCGTTTTTTAAATATTGGTTTGTGAGGCCATGTGGAACGGTCATACAGCCTATTGCTACTTACTACTTGCTACGAAAATGCGCAACTTCAATACCCGCTTCTGGGCGGTAGATGGCGCTGTACATATTTCCCATACAAAATTACTCGTAAAGGATATTTTGTCTATGATAAATCTCATTTTGTTTTTTCGATTGATGTTCGTGCTAAGGGTACATAGCGCTTGTGGTACAATACGAAGTAATATACTCTGTGCGGACCGTATTTAAAAAAAGTTAACCTAATTATGATATAATAATTACCTATTTAATAATAATAATAATGTGGCTGTATGGTGCAAATGTCCCTTTGCTTTTTCTGTTTTTATGCACAGGAATAACGAAAGAAAAATAAAGAAAAAAAGTTGGTAGTACCATTGCAGATCACTGCAGTAATGAATTTCAGTACTTACTTACTGCACTAAAATCAGTGCAGTAAGTAAGTACTGAAATTCATTACTGCAGTGATTTTCAAATTTAGAATTTTTACCTCGGAAAAATGCCACGTACTGCATTCTTTTCTCAAATATAATTTTAACATATCAGAGCATAAGTGTGAAAAGAACTTTACAATGTACTTGTTCGAAAAGAGCGTTTTCCAAGCAGCAAAATCGTGCGCAAAGTGCCACTTTTTCGCACTAGTGCGTTTTACTTTTCAGTTTTTTTTTATTTTTAACTCCTGTCGTCAGCCTGACCAAAGAGTTTTTATTCTTCGAAATAAGTTTTCGAAAGTCAAAAGTTTAGGTACATGAAACCGGATACTTTACGAAATGTGTTATTATTTATTTTAGATTTTGATTTCGATGATCCTACCGATATTCATTTTTTTTTAATAATCATTATGTATGTTTAGCTGAATGTATAGATATTTTCTTAGTGCCTTTTGCGATATGACGTGGCTGCTATTTGCACATGCGCAGTAGGTAAGTACATAGTTAAGCGCGTATGATTGTACTAATCTAACCTTTAATTTTAATTCATAATAAAATCCCCTAAGTATGATTTTTTTATTTCCTCGCACAATGCATAGTAAAACATTGTATGATACACATGCGTAAATATGATTTCAGACTCGTGTCGATAAATACACTAGCTCACTTCGCTCGCTCGTGAATAAAAATGACACTCGTCAGAAATCACCTACTTTCCGCACTTGTATCATAAATAACTATTATTTCTCATAAGAATTACAAAAAAAAACACTTACTGAGAAACATACAAAAATATATTTAAGATATTTTTTATAGGAAACGTAACTTTCTGATTTATAATATTTCCTCTTATAATAAATATACTGTTCAACTGCTATTATGGCGTTCTAGTCAGTTAAATTTATCATTAGGATGTAAGTTCGAATTCACAGTTTGTAAATGTGCAAATGACATGACACTATCGCGTTTGAATTTTGATAGATATAATGATATAAAATTAATACAGGATAATAAATTAAATTAACCTCTTAACACAATCAAAAGCTATAGTTCCTGCACATTTACACTCACACTTGGCGCCTAATCTCAAATATGATAAATAGTATAGATTTATTGTGGAGGCATAAAAGTATTGCACTACATACATACATTTAGAATTCATTTTGTTAGATATGCTTTCTAGATTTGGGTTCCTGCCTGACCCTTCTAGCTCCTTCAATGGGATATCAGCAACAGTTTGAAATGTCCTCTTAAAATTAGTTTCGTAGCAGAAGAAGCTTTTTACAGTTTTATAACAACAAGCATATTTTGTTAATCCTTTCTTTGATTTCCTACGTAGGACAAAGAGAGTTATAAAATATTAATATAATGTACAAAATGATGATACTCAACTAAAGACAGCCGTATAATTAAATAACACGTAAAAACGGAATATAGTATTGCTATCTCACGTTTACTCAAACAACTTTAATACATGCTAATAATATAATCACACCCTCTCCTCTCATACAATATCGCGGTACACGATAAAACTAACAGTCATGCTGCAAATAATTTAACTAAATCCACACTAAAGGAACTATATTTCACCATCCATTATTTACAGTTCAGTTCGCGTTGCATCACTTAGCAAACTTCTGGAACGGTAATTAAGTTTTTTTGTTGGCAACACTTGAGCGTTAAGGTGCGAATCCACCGAGATTGTTGGCAATTTTGTCCCCAACACGTGTGGAAACACAAATGTTGGCAATTGGGTACTTTTATTCGGTGGAGCTGCGGCTACATAGTTCATTCTTTTTCATAGAAAATTGAGTTACGTTGGCATCCATACACCAGCCATGTATGCCAGCACGTTTGCCAATACGGTGATACTTATCATCATCATGTTGTTGCTGTTATCACTAGCGGCATCAGGTAGCCCGCATTCATGCCCTCGGTACTCCAAACAAAAGTTCTGCAAATGAAAACACATTTATCAAAATGTGAATAATCCAATTTCAATAATGAACCACCGGGTGGTTCATAAAATTTCCAGTCGTTCTTTTGTATCGGATACGAAATGTATTCAGTAACTTATTATTCTTTATTTGCGACGTTATTGGATTTGGTTTAATTGAAGCGCGTTTATAAGTAATTACAATTTATAGTTTAAAATGCTCATCTAGGTTGTAATGAATAATTGGTTAGACCGAGATTACTCAGACTAATTAGGTATAAACTAGAAATTCAGATCATCAAAACAGTACTTTTAATACTTACATCAACATTTTGTGTAATAACTATTATATTAATAACCTAACATTCATATCTGCTCACCCCACGTTCATCCACAAACTGACTCAAATTGTAATGTATTTTCTCGACATTTCTGAACACCTACTGTAGTGTTTACTTAACGCTGATGACATAATCTTCTGGAATATTGTTTTACTACTACTTTACCTATATGAAATACGTTTAATTTATTTTCATTGCCTGCTAATATCAACCTCGATCTATCAATAAGTACCTTCATCAATTCGACATAGGAAAAGCAACTGTAAGTCCATGACAATAAGTGTACCTTGATAATGTTTGATGCCATCCTCTTCAGGAATGCACTAGTGAACAGGGCAGCTTCGTCGCCGCATGACTGCTGCACCGTTTGCTCCGAACACAACAGATATTCTTGGAATGAACTGGAAGAGAAAAATCATTCATTTATTTACTGGGAAGATATTGATTTATTTAAATAACTAACAGAAAATCAGGCAGGGTTAAGTTTTAACCTTTCGACGATGATAGATCATACTGTATGTACTGTACTGTACTAAACATGTTAAGACACTTTAACATGTTTAGTACGTATAGTTACAAAAGAGTATCTGCAAATACACAGAACATGGACTTTACAGTACCCCATTATTAGTTATGTACTACAAGAGATCTGCCCGCGTTAATTACACAATGTTTTCCCGTGGGAATGAATGAGATATATTTCCCTGAGGTAAAAAGTATGATAGTGCCAGATTTCATTCAGATCCGTTCAGCCGTTAAGGGCCACACATAATATCTGTCCACCTGCCGGCAACAACCTGTCAGTTAGCCGGCCACACAGCCCATCAGCCACACACTCAGAGTGTTACATATAAAAACCGAATGTCAGCCGGTCTGTCCAATCGAGGACTACAGGTGAACTGCTGGCGGACTGATAGAGTGAGAGACCCTTTATGCCGTGATTGAGTAACAAACAAATCTGAACTTTCACATTTATAACATTAGTAAGTAGATAGGTACTAGGTAAAGTCTATAAGTCAATGTACTCGTACGAAAAGCCTTAATCACGATTTATGGTTTTTATCAAAAGCATGTTCCACCCTGTTTTCTTCTTCCAAGAGCTCCAGACACTCATTACTGAACGAGAGAAATAATTTCCTGTTTAAAACGAGTCACGAATAAATAGTTCTACATTCAAGAATATCATACCAATTTCCTTACTAAGTGGAAAATACATCTGGGAGTTCGTGTTTCATTTTCTTACACTCTCAGAACATTTTCAAATTCCAGTAAATGGATCAATATTTCTTTTCAATCACTTTAATAAGTACGTCGGAGGTAAATATTTTAACATTCATCAGCTGTCTAATATATTTACGCAGAAAAATATCGCAAATACTTATAAGTTTGCGAAGTTTTCCGACAGAACTTATTATGGCACTTAAGAAATTTTCAAAGGAAACAACGTAATACAAAAGATATACAAAAAGAAAACTTTCTTCTTTCTTTCAATCCTTATGAAGTGACTTTGGAACTGAAACTAAATATTTTAAAAGCTTGTCTTATTTCTTTGTACAACGAAACAAAATTCTGTAGGCTAGCTAGGCTTTAACAAGTAATTACTTATGTATAAGTATGAGAAGTTAGAACTTCCTAAGTTTTGTCGTTAGTATGAATGAATATACTCTAAAGTTAAGTAGACTATTAACATTGTTAACAAGAATTCACAAAGATAGAGAGATACTTATATTATATTATTTTAGGGAATTGTTAAGATTATTTTTTACCATAATGTTTTTGAAACAGTTTTTTTTTCGTATTTAAATACACTTAAGTATACTAAAATAGTGAAAGCTGTTTAGTAAGTAATTAGGTACTTAACAGTTTTTTTTAATATTTTTTTGATTGAATTTTTTTAACTAAGTAATATTTATTTGATAATTTAATAACAAGAATTAAGCATTCTATTTCGAAAGTTAGTCATCGATATTGATTCTTCTCAACAATTTGTAAATGCGAAGTTTATGTCATTCAATACAAGTTACAATTAATGTCAGCGCTCCCGTCTAATTTTATATTTATACTAGCGGTTCTAGTTCCCGTGGGAATATCGGGATAAAAAGTAGCATAATAAGTTACTCCTTATTATATCAGCTACCTGCCAGTGAAACTCCCGTCAAAATCTGTCCAGCTGTTTCAGAGATTAGCCGGAACAAACAGACAGACAGACAGATAGACAAAAATTTAAAAAAGCGGTTATTTTAGTATTACAAACAGACACTCTAATTTTATTTATTTGTATAGATGATCATTTAATCGTTAAAACTAAGCAGTCTGTTCCTGAAAGTCATCGATATTGGTCCTAATAGGTACTCAACAATTTGTAAAAATGTGAAGTAATGGGAGCAATTCAAATGCAAATGTATGTCATTCAATATAAGTTAGAAATTAATGTCAGCGCTCCCGTCTAATTTTATATTTATTTGGTATATTTCTGAAAGTCGTCGATATTGGTTCTAATTCTCAACAATTTGTAAATGTGGAAGTGATGGAAGCGATTCAAGCGTAACTTGTCATAAAGTTACAATTCATGTAAGCGTTGCTCTACAGTTTTTCCGCTGAAAATAGCGGAGTTTTTATTCTCCTCTTCATTGTGTCAGGGCATGGGCAGCGATGTATGAATCCTGTGATAGTGCAACGAATATTTTTAACTAGAAAACTGACCTGACTCACTACTTTTAACAATGCAAATATAATTTAACAAACAACCACAAAAAGTTTATTCAAAGCTGCGAGCGTGAATTTTTCGGGAGTGCTTTAAAGTTTGATTGGGTAGCAGTAGGTATCTACGTACGGTTAGTTAGTACCTATATGTGCAACCTGATTGTTTTATGTTCAAATAACAAAAAAAATTTTTAATGGTTAAAGTAAAAATCTTATATTATATACCTACAATAACCAGCGCAGAGTACCTATGTGTAAAGAAAGATAGACTTCGTTCTTAGGATTGCTACAACGTCTGTTAAGTTCAATACCCCCCCCCCCATCCAAACCCGAGTCAATATATCGATATAATTAAAAGAAAGAATTTGTTGAAAGTTGCCTCGGTTACACATTCATAAAAATTATACACGATAAATGAGAACACATAAATAGGAAAATCATAAAACATGTTTTCTCCCGACACTTTTCAAATCTGTGGTGACAAGAAAAAAGAATAGATAAATCGAAAATATTATCAATTTATCGAATCATTTTCTTATTGCCGTGATACTTACATAATTAAAATAATAAACTAATTTATTTGGAACACAATGTTACATTTGTGTTAGTATGTTAGGAACTGCATTACCAAATTTGAAGATGCATAACTCTAGTCAAAATGGAATTATAATTGCGAAATTGAAGCACCCTTACGAAGAAACTAAAATTACCCAGTTTCTACAACAAAAATACTTAATGAATAGCCCAGCTGCCTAGAAAAGTAATACAAAACATAATCTGTCGTTTGCATTAATATTATCATAATTAGTAGCCGCGAGCGGCAGTAATCTCGAGTAACACTGCGGCTTTTTTATTTTTTTATTTTTGTTTTTTAATCTAGAAATGACAGAAACATAGGTACACTATGTATCTTCATAATAAACATCTCGCCAAATCTGTATTTTTACTTGTTGCCCAAAATATGAACCGACTGTTGCCAGCTTCAAACAAAAATCTTAGTAGGTAACCCCCTTTAGTTATATTGCTAAGGGTAGTTATAACCAATCTACTAAAATACTTTTTTTACCAACAAAAATATTGGAAAATCAAATTTAAAATTGCTCACGCACAGAACATAGAAAGATTTTTCTGCTCACGTATAAATAAAGATACCAAATTTAAGAGTTAGCATTTTGTCAACATCTAAGATTTGATCAAAGTGAATGCAATTTACTGCTGGTAAATTCAAAACACAAATCTTTTGTAACACTTGATTCCACTTAAGTATAAATCTTACGTTGCATTATTTTACTCTCAAAGTTGTTTCGCTGAAAACAATTTTAAGAAACTTCCGACTATCTGGAATTCTGATTGAGACCAAGCTTTTCTCCGTCAAAAATGTATACCAGCAAAAGCTGCAAATAAATTCAGCTAACATAAAGCAAAATGCAGAATATTGCAAATGATAAATATAAACTTATCTTTACTTTTTGCACAAACAGTGCAATTTTTATTATTGCTATGTATTAGAAAAATTAGACCCGTCTCACAACTACATAGCTCAGATGGGACTCGAACCCACGACCTTTCACTTTAGAGCATTCGCCCGGGCAGTGAAAGGTCGTGGGTTCGTCTGGTCTGGGATTTTATCTAAAACGTCATTTTCAAATATAAACTTGTTAAGGTCACAAACAGTGCAATTTTTATTATTGCTATGTATTAGAAAAATTAGACCCGTCTCACAACTACATAGCTCAGATGGGACTCGAACCCACGACCTTTCACTTTAGAGCATTCGCCCGGGCGGCAGTGAAAGGTCGTGGGTTCGTCTGGTCTGGGATTTTATCTAAAACGTCATTTTCAAATATAAACTTGTTAAGGTAAACCGCCGTTGAGTTGAGATAACAATTTAGTATCCAAATTTACACATTCAATTGGAATACGATCTTTAGTCGAGACATTAGCGTATGGAAAAGCTTTAAGTGCGTCTAATTTCGTACGAAGATTCTAACGGAATCTTAAACAGATTCTCTTAATGGGGAAAATGAGAGCGGAATGAAACTCGGATCAGGAAAACGACGAATCGAATAGGACTGAAAAGGTAATCGTTTATGCAAAACCAATAGACGGAACTCATTTTGTTCACTTAAACTTGAGTTTCGCACCTTGCTTCATAAATACTTGCGAGGGTTTTAACAAAAACTGATTAATTACTCGTAAAATCATAAACGTCATAAGGTCCACACGAATAAGGCAGGTATTAGATTTGCGTTATCAAATGCAAAAATAAAACGATCGGTAAACTCTTCCATATGGTCTGACGTGTTCAAACAAAAAAAAATTGTTTTACTAAGAATAGGTAAAAATGTACTTATTACAAAAAAACAGTCAGCAACCCCATAGGAGATCCCGTTTGAAACCTACTTTGGGGCTGGTGTGGAAGTACATACTACCAACGAAATACGTATAAATGCATAAAAACTAATTTAAAATCATAACCGGTCTGAAATTCATGCTCAAAATTTTCTAATTATATATCTGTTCAGTACTATTCAGACTATTGGAATACGAAGCTAAGCAAGGAGCTTCTCAATCTGAGTTCCACAAATTAAACTGTCATGGCAGGAATTCATCGACGACTGTGGAGTGGGCACTCAAAAGACTCGAGCAAAGTCTTGAATATTGAATAGTCCCCGTTAATAAAATATTCAGCAAAACGAAACGGCCTCCCTTAGACTAATTACTCGTCTGAAAATGGACTATCGTCGACAATAAAGCAGCTTTATCTACAATAATAATTTCAAGGCGACTTAATGAAATTTTACTCGGAAATTGTCTTATGATGTCTTATGAAACTAGAAAAAACAAGAAAGATTAAATGTCTTGATGAAGATCTTAATTTACGTAATTATGTGAACGCTACCGTAGCGACAGACGCAAATGGCTATTGAAAGTTTACTTAAATAAGCCTGGAGGCTCAATAACAAACTAAAATGAAAATTTTTGACTCATTATAACTAATTTTTATACTTTGTTATTACTACGAGCGAGGGGAGGTCAGTAAGTTCGTGGAATGAGAGGGATGGAGCAGGTAGGTTCATTTGTTCAGGTAGGTATTGATTGAGCACCTCATCATGAGTATGTATTCTGAATGTAATAGGGTCATTAATATTTTAGTTATTTAACAAGCAAGCAAGTCGGTAGGGAAGATAAAAACAAGTCAATATTTTTTTGAAGTGGCGAGGTAAAGAATGGAGTTACAGCACAGAATATAGGTATAATAGTACCAAGGTAGTTACAGCCCGAATTAATACTGAAGATGAAAGCTTTGTTCACCACAGTAATCCTAGTCGAAAAAAAGGCATTCCGCCACCCAAGAGGGCCGAGTTGGATAATAAGGCGGCAAAATGTTGTGTATTTTACTCATCGACTATGTAGAAGTAGAATGCGGTTTTAATCGAACAGTGCAATACTAACTATATTATTAGAACATATGGACGGGTCCATAAATTAAATTAAATCGGCCAAGTGCGAGTCGGACTCGCTCATGAAGGGTTCCACCCACTTAACGTACCGATTACGTACACCTAGCAAAAATACCACTGTAATTTTTTGCCAGAAAAAATAACTTTGTTTTTCATAGTATTCGTATGAATGACAAAGTTGTATTTGCGGTTTTCGAAAATGTGTTTTATCTCAAAAACTTGTAAAGCCTACTTAGCTGTGATAGTTTTCCTTTTAACTTCGTCATATGTACTACTATCGTGAATTTTTTCACGTATTCAGAAACAACAATTTGGCTGGTAGGGGGGGGGGGGGGGGGACACTTGACTCTAACAAAATTTTGCACTTTAAAGCTTAATAATTTACAAACAGATGCCTCAATCAGAAAACTGAAACAGAGGGCCTACTCTGAAACGCTAATCCGAAACTTCGGTTAGCCCTGTCCCTCTCACTCTCGAGTCATAACGGAATCGAGTGATAGGGGCGGGGCTAACCGAAGTTTCGGATTTGCGTTTCAGAGTACGGTCCCTGAATTGAAATTGCTATCCAACGACATCCCACACTATGGGATAGACAATAAAAAAAAATTACATACCCACTTCACGTGTAGGGGAGGTAACCTAAAAAAAAATATTCTTCAAAATTTTACTTTATTACTTTGTTGGCGTGATAAATATGTATATTCATGCCAAATTACAGCTTTCTAGTACTAAAAGTCTATGAGCTAGGCTGGGGTCAGACGGACGGACAGACGGACAGACGGACATGGCGAAACTATAAGGGTTCCTTGTTGACTACGGAACCCTAAAAATGAGAAAAGGTTGCTCCTTTGGCATGAAAGTGCACCTGCGCACGAGAATCACGTTGCCAACGGCGTTTATTCACCGATGAGGCTTCGAAAAACTTCATCAACCTTTTTATAGTCCAGACCGTCCTAAGCATCTATTTTAAATTGACTGCAATGAAAAAAGTACATGGAAAAAAAAATACAGCGAGTTAGAGGTGAAGTCGGTATTTGCACTCAAATTACAAATATATTTTTTTTTCGAATCAGTAAACAATTTCTATGAGCAATTTCAGAAATGTATTTGGGGTAAGTAATATAATGAATATGTAGTTTAAAAAACTATAAAAACACACTTTTATAGGAACAGACTAAAAGAACAAAATAACCGTCTATTCAGTACTTAACTGAAATTAAAAAGCGTGGTGCGCGTTGTCAATATTAAGTACATGAATGCATGCTTTGCAAAGGGCGCACCACGCTTTTTAATTTCAGTTAAGTACTGAATAGACGGTTATTTTGTTCTTTTAGTCTGTTCCTATAAAAGTGTGTTTTTATAGTTTTTTAAACTACATATTTATTTTTTACTTTTTAGTTTAACAAATGGCAAGCTATGGATGGGGATGGTAATCGATTTCACAGTCCATTCATGTGTCTGCCCACCCCGTAAACATTATAACTCAAAGGCGTGATTGTATGTATTTAGTTTTACAAATTCAAGTGGAGTCTAAGTATTAGTTACCAGATGCGCGAGCCGAACCCTTACTTCCTCCTTGCTCCATCATCTGACCCTCACCACCAAGTGTAGCGAATAGGTCTCATCAAAACGAAACAAATGAGCACAAACTAGAGGTGTTTCCTATTGGTCATTAAGAAGTGTCACTGGCTTCTTTCCTGCTCCATCATCAGACCCTCACCACCAAGTGTAGCGAATAGGTCTTATCAGAACGAAACAAATGAGCCTAAACTCGAGGGGTTTCCTAGTGGTCAGTAAGAAGTGCCACTGGCTTCCTCTCTGCTCCATCATCCGACCCTCACCACCAAGTGAAGCGAATAGGTCTCATCAGAACGAAACAAATGAGCCCAAACTCGAGGGATTTCCTAGTGGTAATTAAGGAGTGCCACTGACTTCCTCCCTGCTCCATCATCAGACCCTCACCACCAATTGTAACGAATAGGTCTTATCAAAACGAAACAAATGAGCACAAACTAGAGGTGTTTCCTATTGGTCATTAAGAAGTGTCACTGGCTTCTTTCCTGCTCCATCATCAGACCCTCACCACCAAGTGTAGCGAATAGGTCTTATCAGAACGAAACAAATGAGCCCAAACTCGAGGGGTTTCCTAGTGGTCATTAAGGAGTGCCACTGGCTTCCTCTCTGCTCCATCATCCGACCCTCACCACCAAGTGAAGCGAATAGGTCTCATCAGAACGAAACAAATGAGCCCAAACTCGAGGGATTTCCTAGTGGTAATTAAGGAGTGCCACTGACTTCCTCCCTGCTCCATCATCAGACCCTCACCACCAAGTGTAATGAATAGGTCTTATCAAAACGAAACAAATGAGCACAAACTAGAGGTGTTTCCTATTGGTCATTAAGAAGTGTCACTGGCTTCTTTCCTGCTCCATCATCAGACCCTCACCACCAAGTGTAGCGAATAGGTCTTATCAGAACGAAACAAATGAGCCTAAACTCGAGGGGTTTCCTAGTGGTCAGTAAGAAGTGCCACTGGCTTCCTCCCTGCTCCATCATCAGACCCTCACCATTAAGTGTAGCGAATAGGTCTCATCAGAACAAAACAAATGAGCCTAAACTCGAGGGGTTTCCTAGCAGCCATTGAAGAGTTCTATTGCCCACCTCTTGACTCCATCATCAGATCAGCTCGATGGTAGCAAATTATTGTATTGTCATCGGATTCCTATAGACTTGCAAAGTTTCAAATCAATACGACAATTAGAAGTAGGTTAAAATTGAATTCCAAGATTTTCTTACATTGTGACTTAGTTACAAGTGAAGCTAATAAAAGTGTGGTAAAAATATACGTACTTGAAGGAAAAAATATTTGGTGCTTAACTTCAAACAACTTCCCCCCATTCCACGAACTTTTTGACCTCCCCTCGTAAGTTAAAGGAACTGACGTCCAATCAAATAAGTCATGTCGCACCAACTGATCGAATATGAGTGTAGCTATCCTCAGCCATTAAGTTCCCGCTGCTGGGGCACAAGTCTTTCGTTATGGATAAATAAGGAGAAAAACGTAATAAATTAGCCAATTAAAAATGGTAACCTATAAAAATATGGTAGTTCCCCAACAAGGCAGACTGCTGAGAATCTGGTCAAGGTCGCGCGAAGCCGCTGAAAGCGGGCAGCGCAGGACCGAACGTTGTTGTGGAGATCCTTGGGGAAGGCCAATGCCCAGCAGTGGCCTTCGTGCAGCTGACATGATGAAGTACGTATGTACCTACTTCTAAGAGAAATAATAATACTCCCAAGTACCCCAGGTGGGATACAAGTTGTTTCATTACTATTATTTCTCTACGAGCGTATTTTCATAAGAAATACGATTATTCTGTGATTTATTCCTGTGACTGTAAAGCAGATGCTTCACATAGTCAAGGATTTAAGGGAACAGCTACAACAAGAACCAATAACGACACTCACCAACAAACTGTTCTCAAATAATCTTCATGGTTCCCTCTGACGGCGCCATCCGTCTGATACTGTTCATTCTTCTGGTGATCACTCAACGTAGTTAGAGTAACCTCATATTTCTTGCTACATTTTTCATACTCCGGTCGCACGGTCTGCACGCAACTAGCATGCTTCAAGTATTCGTCTTGATACGACCCTCTGCTGCACAGGTCTTGTACTACGTCCGTGATGCCGGAGTATATCCGCCTGAATACCAGTTGTTCGTGTTTCTCCATGCAGACGTTGGTGTAGTTGTCTATGCATCTGATGCCGGAACGAAGTTCACTGCAACAATAAAAAAGTGTAGACATTAAAATGATATACAAATCTTATAATAGGTCTTTACATATGAAATTGCCGTCTTTTTCTCACATGTTTATTGGTCTCTAATTTTTTAATTAATATTAATATATCAAAATTAATAGTCAGTTTCGAAAATAGAGTATATCGTCATGCATGTTAAACATCTAAGAAAAGAATAATTAAACATGCGTCTAAAATTTTTATAAATGCTCCAAAGTACCCCTTTTTGGTTGTCGTCAATTTGACAGATTTGAACAGATTTTTTTTATTCTAATACAGTTTATCAAAAGAGATTTTAGGCAATAACTAGTTAGAATAATTTTGTCTGATCATATCTCGAAAGTTTCGTTGAATTCGGAGTTCACATGTCCAAGAAATCCCCAAATATCTTTGTATGCCGATTCCGACTTCCTACAATTTCCCCATAGAAAATGGCAATTTCATAGGTAAAGACCTATTATTATAACCTCATTTGAGAAACATTTGGATCACTGTCTTTTGACAGGGATTTTTGAGTGTTACTTACACACCCTTATGAGACAGGGTTTTGATACCTTATCTAGAATAGAGCTATTTCGAAAAATGTGAATGCAAAAGTAATAGTATATTATGATACAAGTGAGCTTAGGTTGCTCATTATACACGAGGCTGTGGGTTGCAGCCCGAGCCGCAGGCGAGGGCGTAAATCAGCCGAGTGTCTAGTGAGTAAGTTGCTCACGAGTTTCATACGCACCTTTTTAACACACTTGCGAGGAAAAACAAACATTTATTGCATACATATTATATTAACCTAATATTAACTAAGGGAAAAAGCGCGCAAGTTTTTTTTTTTGCACGCGCCAAATGTGAGGTGATTGATTACATACAGCCAATACAGCCTACTTCAAAATAATTAAGTATAATAATAGTGATAAAATGCAAATGTTTTATAACAAATTATTGTGAATTATAAATAATTTGATAATAATATACTTAATTATGTTTTTGTCTTAATTAGGGACACATTTATTTATTCTAAAAACGTAAATGGATTTTCAGCCGTATAAAACCTCTTTGTTGTTACAAAAAAAGAACTGTATCTATTACCCGCTGAAATTGAAAATGCTCTGTTGACTCGCATATAACTTGCAGCACAAAGTAACTACGCGGGCGGGCGGTCGCCCTAGCAGAGAGTCCGCTTAGAACAAAGTGCCATTTTCGTCACGCACACATAGACGTCACATATACAGGCAAAATGGGACAGTTTGGGACAGTACTCAGTCGCGAGTATCGCAAAGAGGTCAGTGATCGCAAGTTCCAAAGAGCATTTAATTGATCACTTCACGTCCGCGCCGCTACGTGTCACTGTGACACTTATATACCTATTTTACCATTAATTAACAAAAATTAATAACCAATATTATTACAGTTGCAGTGTATTTGGTTGTCTAAATACGACTAAAAACTGTGCATACACGTTCTTTAAATTTCCAAACGATATTGAAAGGTAAGTTATGTCAAACTGTTTTCTCTTGTTGGTAGGTGAGTATACCTAGGTACTTTTGGGACTAGCCGCTTTGATAACAACGATGAACCATACACATTCATCTTATAGTTAGCTGGTTGTGGTAAAACGCCAGTAATTGGGTTCTATGGTCCTTATTTAGATGTTATAGTATTCTCAAAACTTCTTGGCGGTTCAGCGAACACAGCCACAATTAAGTCATGTTGACGAATTTTCAAGTAAAAGTTGTCGTTGCATTTTCTTTTATTTTAGCAGTGTTATGAAATCCTACTTACATTTTAGAGACTTCAGTCATTAAACCCCAAATAACATTTTACTTGCAGTATTTTTTTTCATCTAAGCGCACGGCAGTGTGCCAGCCAAGTTCAGGAAAGGACGCCAATCAATAAATCCCAAATAACATTTCACTTGCAGTAAAGTTTTCTTTATCTAGGCGCACGGCAGTGTGCCTGCCAAGTTTGGGAGAGAACGCCAGTCATTATACTTACCCCAAATAACATTTTACTTGCAGTAAAGTTTTTTTTGACGCACGGCAGTGTGCCAGCCAAGTTCAGGAGAAAACGAACCACGCACGATTATGCGTATACCTATTTATTTTAACGTCTTAATCGTAGGAGTGCCATAGGCTATTTTCGTTGCAAAACTAACTAGTTCATTTTAAAAATCTAATGATTTTTTTTTCAGACGAACCTTATGGATAAGTTTAATTGATCGAGAAGATGTACGCAACAAATGGTCAACATATCTTCGAGTTTGTGAGGCCCATTTCGAAACCAATTCTATAATCAAGACATCGAACCGAACTGTCCTGAAAAAGGCATTAGTGCCTTTTTCAGGACAGTTCGATTCCCAAACTTTTGCTACCTGTCAAAAAAAATTTAAATGAAGAATCGCAAGCAACTGTGGAGACTAATGAATCTTGTACACAATATGAAAAAGTTAAATGTGACTCAAATTCACAAATAGCAACTCACGTTTCTGCAAATTCTCCCAGAAAAAGAAAGCTGAAAAACGATATTCTTGAGTGCAAGAAAATACTATGAAGAACAGCTGCGCCAGAAACAAATATGAACCTGTTTACATCTCGATAGCGTAGCTTCTATGACGTTCACAACTATTGTAAAAACCAATCTAAATTGAATAAACAAATTTGACTTTGACTATTAAACTACTTATATTTTTTTATTTACCTATATACGATAAAAACACAACATAGGTATTTAAATACACTTTCTTGTTTTCAAAATAGTTACCACTATTGCTTGATACAGTTCTTGCGTTATAAAGGTTTTTCAATTTTTGAAGATGACCAGTTATAAATTCAACATTTAAGAAAATATTAATTATTTGAAGTTCTTGAACGAAAAAATTTATGGAACTTGTAACCCATTTAGATTTCAACTATTTTTCGCTGAACTTGGCACCTTTTTTACCTTTATGTTTTCGTCGAACTTACTTAGTGCCTTTTTCACGTTTATGTTTTTAGTGGGATAACTATCACACCATATTTATATCTTGTACATAGAGTACATTATAACATATAGGAATGGAATACATTACAACATAATAGGTACGGTGTAGGTACAATAGGATCTTGTCTTCGTCGTGTGTGGCGTCGGGACTTTAAATGGATATTAGATGCTCTGTTTACCATCTAAGCAGCATCTAAGGCATGTCAACTTGTTACGATGTATGTATAAATGAATTTATTTATGTATGATTGTTAACTTTTACTACTTACTCCTTTTTAAATTCAGAATCAATACAGAAGCAACCCTAGTGAGTCAGACAAGGATAGGTATAGATTTTCAAAAATGGTGGGAGCGGTCCTTCTGTAAACTCTTTATTTTGTGCTTGCAGTTAGGTACTAACTTAACTTTGTAGGGATACTGTATTACCCGGTTAAATTGAAAAGTCTCTGTTTACTCGCATATAATTTGCAGTTAGGTACTTACTTAACTTTGTAGGGATAATTCTATTACGCAACTAGTACTGTAATATTATTATGCACGCGTGGGTTATAGTTCGGTTTATGGCCCTAAGATCGATGTAATAAGGCTCACTTTATGAGCAAGTGTGTTGAAAAATATAATTTAGAATGTGTCTCTGTTTCTTTGTACATTTTAATGAGTTGTATAGCGACCGGTAATATTAGATAATATTTGATTAGTAATATTTTAGTAATTAAAAACTAATTATACTGGTTCAAATCTCATTCTTTGAGTACTGTACGAATGTACAAGAATTAGGGAGCTTTAGAAGATAAATGTAAATTACTTATTCGCTTTCGAATGAAGTAGAGAATGCGATACCAATTTTGGAAAATAAAATATATTTCATGTAAAAATATCAAATATCTGCAAAAGTTTGGCTCTTATTGGCACTCTACAAGGGTTCCGTCCCCTTTCCTTTTAAATGACAGGAAACATTAAAATACATATAAGAAACATTTATATTACCAAGTAACTTCTGTCAGTATAATTACGTATTCACCGCATCTCGTTGATATTCTGTTCAGTCGAGAGCGAAGTTATTCGGCACATCTATGAAGTACTGGGAACTATTCAAAGTGCTATTTACCACATACAAGAGCACAAATTGAGTCAAATGCATAACGTTTTGCTGGAAGTACCACTAACTTCCGCTGATCTTTAAAGCCATGAACGGAAGTGAGGAACTGAATTTAACAGACAAATTGTTTTGAGCTATTTACGTTTAATAGAATAGAAACGATGATGCGTTTGTTCGTCTCTATGATACGTATGAATCTATGTTTACAATACCTACTTATTAAACGTTTAAGCATCTTTGTGTTTCCTCTGAAAATCAAAAAGTGATTAAACAGGAAGTGTTTCTACAGTTACGTCTCAAATTTTAAGCTTTCGCAAGGTAGTAAATAAGCCTTTTATTGTAAATACTAGCGGCCGCCTGCGGTTTCACCCGCGTGGTTCTCGTTCCCGTGGGAATATCGGGATAAAAAGTAGCCTAAGTTACTCCTTATTACATCTGGCTACCTGCCAGTGAAAGTCCCGTCAAAATCGGTCCAGCCGTTTCAGAGATTAGCCGGAACAAACAGACAGACAGACAGACAGACAAAAATTGTAAAAAATGTTATTTTGGTATATGTACCGTATATATAACCATATATGCATGTAGTAAAAAGCGGTTATTTTAATATTACAAACAGACACTCCAATTTTATTTATTTGTATGTATATGTACTTATAGATAACTTTTGGTGACTGACAAGGTACAAGTTACGTGTTTCTTTTTTTGATTCCTCATATTGAGTTTGGAATCTTGATCACATTTTGTTAAGATGTTTACAAAGTGTTAAAACTTAACAAAGTTGCAAAAGTAACGTTTTCATATTTACAAAATTCTCCATTTTCTGAACGCCTCCACTTAAATATGTTGCTGATTTAGTTTTAATAAAACAACATATTTCATGTTAACTCCCTTGTTATTTAAGCAATAGCGATACATTATTCAAATATGAAAAATATGACATCGTGTGTAGCATAACTTCATTTTATATCGATTTCCTTTCAATTTTGCTGGGCACTTGCTCTCGGAACAAATAGCGTCGCTGGTTTCTATCCGTGCAATAAAATGTTTCCAATGTTTATCTTATTTGAATCTGTTCAGATGTTCAAATCTATCAATCGTAAATAAATCATAAAACGGATTAACTCAATATTGTTTATCCTACTTCCTACTAATATTATAAATGTGAAAGTTTAGATGTTTGGATGTTTGTATGTTTGTTACTCAATCACGCCAAAACGGCTGAACGAATTTGGCTGAAATTTGGGACATAGATACTTTGTAGCCTGGAGAGGAACATAGGCTACGTTTTATCCCGGAAAAATGTCACATTCCCGCAGGATAACGTCGTGTAGTCTACGCGGGCGAAGCCGCGGGCGGAAAGCTAGTAAATGATATTTATTTAAAGTTCTACATTCCGGGTCGCAGCTTTGCCCGTGTTATGTACCTACATGATGTTTTCCCGTGGGTATGAGACATTTTAAAAACTAGCATAGGTATGTGCTATTTCTAGACCATAACCTATCTCTGTTCCAAATTTCTTCAGATCCGTTCAGCCGCTCTACCGTGATTGAGTAACAAACATCCAAAATTTCACATTTATAATATTTACAGGTAAGTTACTATTTAGGTAGTACTGTGGTGATAATCATGCTTAGTTAGTCAGGAGTGGATATTCCCACCGAGACTTAAGTTCATTTTTCTTGTGTTTGTGTCGTGTGTTATTATAATTATAGTCTAAATTTGAAAAACCTCCATTGGTTTTAAGAATCACAGATACCAGACTAGTTCCAGTATGAATATCGGGATAACTATAGACTAAGTCACTCAGAAAACATGTAGCTTTTTAATCGTGAAAGAATTTTGAAAATCGGTCCCAAGTAGCTTTATACATACATAACAACGAACAAAAAAATAAACGAAAATCAAATCTTTTCTCTTTGCCATATAAGTAGAGTATAGATATACGCTGTCTAATTTGAAAAATTTCTTTTTTTTCAATTACAAAACCGCACCGCAATGAAAAACCCTAATTTTATTCCAAAGGTACCTACAATCTACAGGAGACACCGATAAACAAAAAGTTTTCACTTCTGATTGTTTTTTTTCTTTCGTAATCTTTATCTTGGGTAACTCAAACTTTGAGATTTTCTGTAAACCATTCACTAACTAAATATCAAAGTTCGCTTCAAGACTTATTTGTACCTTTGATATATTTTAATTAATTAAGAAAGTATATGTATAATTGCAAAATAGCAGCAGGATAGGGGTTGAGAATAACGTAATATATGAACTTACTCTGAATTATATTACTCCATATAGAATGACAGTCAATGAAAACAAAACACTATGCATACAAGCTTTCACTCAAAATAAGGAAAGGCAGAAAATCAGAAATAAGCTACAATCTTCTATAAAAACGGTACTCCACTTTACACCTACCCCCTTACTCAGTCAAGTAACAAACACAATTACGCTACTTAAAACATTAACAAACAAATATATCAAAACTTCGGTATTTCATACTCCGCAGTCGGCGGACTAGTTATGATAGTTAGACTCAGTTGATTTAATCTTATCCAGCGAATCTCAAGAGTTGGATACAGCACACACTACAATTATTTAGATCCAAATGCTCGTTTACGCAAAGAAACTTTGTTGAGCCAACGTGGGAGCTTTGCCGCTCCAACTACGAAGAGTTACAAACTATGCAAGTGAAACAAATAAGCACTAGTTTGTTCTGCGAATATTAAACGCTTTGGGTTGATTACAAATCTTCCGACGACGTTTTAACTAGAGATGTTTAATATTGTATGTAGTTTTAAGAACTTAGAGGACTGAGTGACGTTCCTCGTAGTCATTGTAGGTACTATACGATATTGACCGACGAACGTAGGCCTACCCCAAAGGTTTCACAACGATCGATTTCGCATTGCTTAATATCCTAGATCGCATCATCGCTTACCATCAGGCGAGATGCGGGCAAGCGCCTATCAACAATAAGAAAAAAAAAAAAAGTAAGTGCGACGTGGAAGCGATCTTCAGTAGATCGTCAGTCCAACTTCTTTGCCTATCCAAGGAACGACCGACACGTGGCTACTATTCGAGACGCTTTCAGCATCTTTCAGCCAAGAGAAGACTTGCTTTTCTTCCTTTAAAAAATCTTTAAAGTAATGTAAATTTTTGATTTTCCTTAATTAAAGACTTGGGCTACGCACTTACGAGTATATGCATTGTACTCCCATATCTATTTATATAAAACTCTTGCGTTACTGACTGACTCACAGACAACGCTCAGCCCAAACTACAGGGCGCAAGAAGCTGAAATGTGGCATGTATGTTCCTTGGGGAGTGTAGGGGAGAACTAAGAGAGGATTTTTGGAAATTCCCCGTCTAAGTGGGTGAAAAAGGGGGTCCACGCAGACGTAGTCGCGAGCGGAGCGCTAGTAGATCATAATAATGAACAACTGGCACCTCAAAGAAGCCCAGCAGTATAATTTTTATACCTCTTGTGAAGTAGTGACTGGAAGTCAGATATCTTTGAAAAAAACTTACATGCAACTTTTATCCAACTCGTCTTGTGTTAATGCGAAAGATATTTCCCTTGAACTGAGCACTGGTAGGGCCATAGCACATCTTTGCAGCAGGTCTTCTTGTTGATTACAGTGGCCTTTCAGTGCATCTGTTGACAAACATACAAAATTAATGCAACGCAAATCATTTCATTTTTCAAAAATATAATAATAACATAGTGATTGTGACTGATAGTATTAACAAATTATATTTATATTTGTCAATACTCTTTCTCTATCCATAGCAAAAACTGTGTCACAGCAGTGGGGACATTGCTGTTGCTGTTGATGATGATGACGATTCATAAATGGTAACCGGAATTCTTAATGTGGAAATGTACGTCATAGTAACACTTAAACGAAATCAATCAGTATTTGCATAAACACTACTTAGGAGTACCTAAGTAGTATTAATGTACTTTAAGTGTTAGTATGACGTACATTTCCACGTTAAGAAGGTAGGAAGGTTAGGTACTCCTAAGTAGTGTTTATGCAAATAGTGATTGATGTACTTCATAATATTGTGTGGGTCATCAACAACCACAGTCAACAACACAAAATATAGTTAATATTTTTGATACAAGTTAATGTATCAAAAATCTGGAGGCTTATTGTCTCAACATCTATCGCAATCGCTTTCACTTTGACTTTGACATTCAACACTTAGTTCTGGAGAAAGTTGACAAAATTATTTGTATTACTGCAGCAATGGTCGTACAATATCTTTCAAACTGAAAGCAATGTTGCTTGAATTTGAGTTACACAATTTCCTCCCCCCTAAGATCCCATAGTCCGGAAAAAAGCCGTTTCTGGTTGGGGCTATCATTTAACCAGTCAACAATAAAAAGAGGTTTTTTATCAGCTAACAATGACATTTGATCAACATGTAGTGGTCATAAAAAATAACCTAAGTTAATTAGCGTCCCCCCCCCCCTATAGAAATCAAACGTGCGATACGTGGAGAAACTCCTCATAGTAGGTTTGGCGTGGTCCTTCAAAATTTCGTCACTAAAATTAATAATTGAGTAGATATTTATTTGTTTGTCATTGGTTGGTATAGCTATGATATTTATTAATAACCCTCCTTCTGTCGCAGTCGGATAAAAAGAATTAAATGAACCAATATTTCCACGATCAAAGAACAAAACAATATAATATATCACATCTCTTCTCATCTCTTACAAAGACGAGTTTATAGATTTATAGGCTTATTTGGGTCGCGTCAAGTATTTTGCGTCTTCCCGCCATCTTTCGCAAAGCAAAAAGGATGAGAGTACTTTCTTTACACGAGCAACAGGCTCGAGTGATTGTTTCCTCTGAACGCCCCCGTCAATGGCTTTGTAAAGCTTCCTTGCAACTGCTTTTAACCTAATAAATAAGTCATTATGCTTATGCGTCAGCGCGTTGGTACAGACGATAGTATGTAAAACTTGACATTTGAACTACAAAAACCAGTCTTATCAAAGTAGGTACCTCCAATTAAAATAAGTTTACTCGAGATCCTACGCAGAAACATTAATGTTTCTAGTTTCATAAACTTATGTTTGGCGCGAATTTTGAAGAAACAAGAGGTACAGTGCTGTGCAGGCTTATTTTATAGTACCTACTGTGCAATATTCTGAGGACAGTATCTTTCTCTTTAATAATAATCCTAAGATTAAATCTATATAACTTGTCAAGTATATCACATCTTCCCGCCATGTTTCGCAAAGCATAAAGGATGAGTAAACTAAACTTTCTATGAGCAACAGGCTCGTGTGATGGTTTCCTCTGAACGCCTCCTTCAATGGCTTTGTAAAGCTTCCCTGCAACTCATGTGACCCAATAAGTCATTAAGTTTATACATGAACGCTTTGGTACAGTACAGTTTGTGAAGCTTTTCATGTGAACTGCGAAAACCACATGAAAACCAATATTTGCCAGCTGTGTCTCTTTTCTTATTGTGTTTTATATCGATATCGAATCTGTGTGACTTGCTTTGCAGCAATAATGGTCGTTATTCATTTATAGTGACCACGCGTGCTTTCCTTTCCTTCCCCTTTTCCTTTTACCACGCGTTATTATCGTGATAATTCATAAACTAAAATTCCACTCAATCCATTTTGATAAAATAAGACTCTTATAATGAAAGATATTGACCACAAGAGTAAAAAAATTAAGGTGCTAATATACAGTGTAGCGAAAATCTCTACGCTGACAGATAGATTAAAACAATGTTGTTGTTTTTTTCTGCTTAAGTACTTAGATTTTTTCCATACAAACTATTCTATCCATCGGCGAATTATGCAATGTAGGTATATCCAAATCGTAGTACCACATGACATTCCACTATCACGTTAAATATGTATAGTATCACACTATTTACACACAGATATCACAATACAAATACATACTTACATATTATTACAAAGCAAGCTCGCTTAAATGATTTCCTCAATTCATGCTTATCAATTTTATTCTTCTTCTATCGACTCGTGGTTCCGAGCTCACTTTTCACAATTTTATTAACTGTAACATTAATCCTTCTAATTATTTTGTTATGTATGCAAGTTATTAACATTTTGTTTTTCAAAATTTATTTATTTATTAATTTATTCATTACTTTGCTTTCTTTCATGTCTGCGTTTATAGTCCGGTGTTAGTCTTTTTCTACTTTTTTATTCCAACCCCTTTTGGTTGCATTTGCATGCTATGTAACGCTAACCTTTATTCCGTGTATAATTTAATGTTTTTAATCTTATCATTTCCTTTGTCTGTCCCGACGGCTTATTAAAATTACTTTTACCTTTTTGCATTCACAGTGCCATTTTTATTATTGAAAATACTGAAAACGAAGTTGATCCGTTAGAAAAAATCGACATAGGTAGCAAGTTGTGAGACGGGTCGATCTTTTCGGTATGTACTATCTTTGTTTTTTTTTATATCTGCTTTCTGCCCAGTGCTACTTTTTCTCTGTGTGTTCCTTTTGTTGTCCTTACAAGGCTTATTCCGACGTAGTTGTTATTATTTAATATTTGCAAATTCATCTTCGTCTGAGAAATATCAATACTTCGCTAACTAAAACAGATACATTTAAACATCTGTAGTGCAAGCGTGACCTTCCAATCAAACGAGCCTCTGTCCACGCAAATGCCAACTCTCGATTTATCTGTGGCTTGGCTATAAACAGTTGCGCACACGCACACGTCAGAGCCACGATGTAGTATAATAAAATAATACCAGAGCACGCGGCCGACACGCAATCAGCTGTCTTCACATGTGATGGAAAAGTCTGCTGATATCAATGTGGAGAACTGTTAATGTTTAAATTTTGATAAGCTAATGAATAATAACTTTTTAACTTTTGACCGAGACAATGAAATGAAATGGTATCAAAATGATACTTTTAATTAGAGATGTTTCACAATGTTCGATGCTGTGATACTTTCTAGTTTAATTGACAGTTTTGTATGGACTATCTGTCAAGTAACAGCTAATGAGAACCTAATAATGTGAAACAGGCCCTTAGTACGAGATATCGCATACACACATTTTAATATTTTGTTTTGAAATTGAAAGCCAACCGTATGAATAGTAGTACGCTGTAATCGTATCGTAATCCACTTCAATATCTTGGCAACGGACGGTGTTTGTCACCGAGTATCATGTGCGGTGCGGCCCGATAAACATGTGGTTATTTTTAACAATGCCGTTCTGAGTGAGAACCATGCATTCCGATGGCATGGTGGGGCGCCGAGCCCACCACGCACGCGTCTCCCATTGGCTGGCGAGCATCGTACGATCTCCGCAGATGTGCGCGTGCATACGGAATACGGATACAGTCAAAGAGCACACAGTCTCACCCAATCGAACCATAATCTAGCGCCAATTGATCGCCTACATTTAAGACCGTTTGATTCACTGATTTGATTGCTCCGATGCCTTAGGAAGACTCCGCATCGCCTTGACACGATGACAACAAGCTACCCCCCTTTATTTGTTTTGATTGATTGTTAACCTTTCTTGCGGAATAAGCAACTTGTTTGTATTGCTGTTCAGTAATCAATGCTGCTGACGTTTTATTTTCAATGTAAGTACCTACATTTTAAACAGCATGCACGTTAAGGTTGTTTTTGCTAGACCAGTATTGATTAACTGTTCACCTATTATTAGAAGCTAAAACATTAAATAATAATAACGTTGAACCAAACTCCGTTGTTCCATTTGCCGTAGTTAGTAACCCTCTAAGGCCGCTGCCTGTTGTTATTTATAAATTCATAAGTTCCGTTTGATATTAGGATAGGTATTCAAAGTCGCCTCAGAGTCAGACCAGTAATTATTTAAATAGAAACATATCTACAAATGAATGCTCATAATACGATAATGTTTCACCCACTGTTTTGTTGTTAATCCAAATGTTGTTGAAATGAAGCCCAAGTTTCAAAAACGTAAAACACAAGATTCACTTATATTTTATACAAGAACATTCTGGAAGTTGTTATGAATCTCGAAGTTTTGTCGAATACTTTGAACGCTGCTAAAAAAGGAGAAATGTTACGATACGATTTTTCACGTTTAGTTACTTTGACTATCAAAACGACAGTATGAAATCCCTGAAATAAAATAACTTTTACGGATAAGTAACATACGTTTTGTGTTCACTAAGATAAGCTTAGTATAAAATCCTGCTTCATCAGAATCATCAGATAGATTTGAAATTATTCTGATTTACCTACAAAAAAAATAAAACATTGCAAAAGACATAACAAAAAATACAATAAAAAAATGTATCAAACAAACCAGCTTCCATCGTCGACAGTGTCCATTCATTTTATAAAAAAATATATTATACCGTAAAAGTTTCGCTTGAATGGAATTCCAGTGAATTCGCCGTTAGTCGTCGAATTTCGTGAGAACTACCTTTACCCCACAAGAACAAAAATGTTCAATTCAATAATTGTAAACCCAAATAATATTAATAAATTATGCTAGTAAGTAAGTACCTATTACTACTTATAAACGTTAATGTAAAATTTATTCCCGATCTGTGGATTAATTTGGATAGTCATCACTTTAGCTATTTTGAACATCCTTATTGCCCTATAAACGTAAAGGGCTTTTCATGGTAGTTGGATGGACCGTAGCTAAATTTATTGCATATATAGCACCATGATCACAGCACAGCACCTTGATCACAGCAGTGATCCTAATAGGTAGTTAGTTTGTTTTCCTACAAAAAAATCACCACGGAACAAAATATACGCGAATGAAGTCCTGAGACTTCACTTTGTAAAATGAACTGGAAAATTTTCATGTATGTTTCCGTAGTTAAATAATAGTGGAATCCTTATACAAGCAGATTATAAAACCAGAGCCTTTGGGTGATACCCGCGTTACGTTGCTAACAAGGAGTCAAATGAACGCTGATTAGATCCGTCCCACTAATGAACAGTGACACTCTCGGGTTAAATTCTACCCGAACGGCCGGCGGGCGCGGCAGGCGAAACGCAGTTGGTAATCTCATGGCGGTGGTGGTGGGATAGTTACGTTATAATAACTGCATTGTTAAGCCCCCAGTACAGGATGGCCGATCATGCTGGCCGACCATGATGGGCCATGGTGTACAGGGGCGGTTTGCGTGTGATTGCCGTCTGCGAGCAACGCAAACCGCCCCTGTACACGATGGCCCATCATGGTCGGCCAACATGATCGGCCATCCTGTACTGGGGGCTTAAGTTAGTTGCAGTTTTTGGTGCAATAGGATTTTTTTAAACTAAGTTTACAGCTTACGATTGTACGACTGTGCTTATTGAGGAAGCGTGTAAAATTTGACTTTAATTGTGTGCAACATGCTGTGTATATGACTACAATTGCTTTACTATTAGTTAACTAGTTCTCTGTTGTTTAATAACGTTAACTTTATAAAACTATTATTGTTACATCAAAGCCTTTTTAACCGACTTCAAAATCAAAAAGGAGGGGGTTCTCTATTCGTCTGTATGTATGTTTTTTTCTTTTCTTTTTTTTGTGTATGTCCGCCGATTACTCGAAGACGGATGGACCGATTGAAATGATTCAAACGTCATTACCTACATCAGGGTTTTTTCCAAGTTGGCCCCATTTATTGAAATTTTTAAGGGATAATATTTTCTTATCCTACTTTCTACTAATATCCTACTAATATTATAATATGTTTATTTATTGTTTAAGAAATGCATAAATAAATTGTTTTTGTTATCTACCGTTTACAGTTATTAACAATAGTGCACTTGTTTTAAAGTTAATGTGACTTAGCCCATATTACCAGAAGTTCTTGAACAGCGGAGTAAAGATTCATTCAAGATTCAAGATTCAAATTTGTTTATTCAATTTAGATTGTTATTTACAATACTTGTGAACGTCATAGAAGCTACGCCATCGGTTCGCAAACCCTACAGCGGGAGGCCTTGGAGAAGAACCGGCAAGAAACTCCAAGGGTTGTTTTTTTTTCCCTGTCTTATTTCATACAGAGTCGTCAAATTGAAAAATGACCTTAACATGGTATGACTAAGGTCAGTTTCCATCACAATTACACAATGGGTTATGATAAATACAGTTAAGTATAGGCGAACTAATGATCATAGCGGTGAACAATTTTCAGTTACTTAGGAACTCTACTTAAAGCTTTAATATTAGTTTAAAACAAAAGACAATTCTACTATATACTGCAAGTTGCGCCATACATGTTTCAAATGTAATTCTTAACAAAATGAATAAAAACAAAAGAAAACACATTTTAAGGCAAGCAGATAAGAGCAGACCCATTCCCACTGGCAGCACCCGTTCACGAGCATGACGCATGAACCAGCCATCGCTTCGCTCAACCATATTTTAGGGAACGTAATGACCCGCCTCACACGCCACCACCGTAAAAAAAAGGGACTTAGGCCAGTTTGTCATTAATAAAACAAAAAATTCAAATCAATATATTTTTAATTATAAAATTGTTAATTATTCACAATAACACTCCGCGGGCGGAGAGTTCACTATTAAACTGGAAACAAAAGGCGGTTACAAGTTGCCATTTTTCTGCTATTTAACCAATGATGTTTTATTTAACTCACACATTCACTGCCGGCCGATACAAACTCGTCTGCCAAGGCCACAGTCACACTTCACACGTCTTGCATCGTTCTTCAATAAGCGAGATAAAACAGAAGATTTATGCTAATTAAGGCACTACTCGGAAAAAGTATGGACTTTTTGATATAAAACTATAGGACGGTTAGAGTTGTTATAAATCTGGTAATAAGATATATTTTTCTTCATACCTTTATCTAGAATCGTATAGTTTCCGAAACACGATTTTATGATTTTGCCTCGACACTTTTTCTATTCGAAAATACCTCTAAAAATACGAAATATCAAGATTATTCCTTAATGGGGTAACATATACTATTGGAAATTGGTTTAACTAGTGGACATCAATAATATTTAGTATCGTATAGAAGTATTTTTTTTAAATCGCTATAGTTTTTTAATACGAAGTGATTTTGTGTTATTTTTGCGTAATCTGCAAAATCGGTCTCGCTCCCGCGCTCGTCATTTTCTCATTGCTATCTCGCTTTAGCATAATTTTTCCGAGTATCGCCTTAAAAGCCTGCACCACATTTCTAGACGTTAAAAAAGGTTTTTGAATTGCCGAAACTTAAAACTGATTTGACTTAAGTATATATTATTAATTTAAAAAAGAAGTTTCAATGTCGGTAGTAGGTAATTAGCTTATTTGTCATCTACAATTTTAGCGCAAATTAGATAAAGATCTAAAGCTTTTCAAGAAACCTACTATGTCTTATGCATTCCATAAGATCTAGGCGCATTCATAAAACGAATCACAATTTTAGTGACGTCAACGCAACATCATAAGGGCCTGTCCTAATTATCCATCGCTCGTGCGATTGTGCGTCCGTCCGATGAAAAGTAGTGATATCTACCGAATGTCCTAATTGTCGGTCGCGCGATCGTGCGATTCGACCATATTGTAGTATTAAATTTTATCGCAAGATAAAATCGCAACGCATCATCGCACGAGTGATGGCCAATTAGGACAGGGCCTCACAACCAATTGTTTAACAGCAAAACGCTGTTAAGCACATAGGTACACGCTATTATATTAGTGCTTGGCAATTTTACATTTTAAAAAGTTTATGATATCGTTTTCGAAATAACTGTGTAGGTACATCAGTTGAGTGATTGCACTGTGCACTGGAACGACACTCAAAATTAACGAACTATTGAATGAAAAAAGATTGAAAAAGAACACTAGACTGCCTTTTCAAATTTGTAAAATATCGCAATGATGCAACATCCTACTATATCCTACTAATATTATAAATGTGAAAGTTTAGATGTTGGATGTTTGGATGTTTGGATGTTTGTATGTTTGTTACTCAATCACGCCAAAACGGCTCAACGTATTTGGCTGAAATTTGGGACACAGATACTTTGTGGCCTGGAGAGGAACATAGGCAAAATATCACATTCCCGCGGGATAACGTCGTGTATACCACGCAGGCGAAGCTGCGGGCGGAAAGCTAGTTTTATATAATAGATGCAAAGATGCAAAAATGTATTCTACTCTTGTAGATTAATTGTAGTTTAATAACAACGATTAGCAACTCAAGTAAAGTATTTATTTACTAAAAACAAGTCGTTAACCCGTACAATCTTTAGTTATAATAGTAGGAACGAGAAATTTACCTTGGTAAATATAGCTAGCTATATTCAAAAAACGGCTCAACGTATTTGGCTGAAATTTGGGACACAGATACTTTGTGGCCTGGAGAGGAACATAGGCAAAATATCACATTCCCGCGGGATAACGTCGTGTATACCACGCAGGCGAAGCTGCGGGCGGAAAGCTAGTTTTATATAATAGATGCAAAGATGCAAAAATGTATTCTACTCTTGTAGATTAATTGTAGTTTAATAACAACGATTAGCAACTCAAGTAAAGTATTTATTTACTAAAAACAAGTCGTTAACCCGTACAATCTTTAGTTATAATAGTAGGAACGAGAAATTTACCTTGGTAAATATAGCTAGCTATATTCAAAGGTAGCTAGGTTGGGCAGTAGTACTTTTGTCTGTGGTAGTGGTGTCAATATCAAATATGAGTTTTATTTAAAATTTACTTCATCCTTTACCCGATGCTAATAAAACATATAGCCGTAGAAATTATTTATTTGAATAAATCGCTAGCAAACTATATAATATAAATAGACTTACGTCGCTAGGCAATAGGATTTTTTACATCGAATACCTGAAAATAGATTTTAATAGAGTCGCCGGAGCGGGATAAATTAAATCTTATCTCAATAAACACATTACCTACCACAGATTACTAAATTGACATTACTAAGAATGAATATAATATTTCTTAGGAAAAATGTGTTGATACAACTTACATTGCAGTAAAATAAATTACGATAAATTAAATAATTATTTATTTACTGAAACTCTTTGATTATTTTAATTTGCGCAATGAATAACGTCCAGTGACAGTTAATAGCCCGCAACGTTAAAGTACCGTTCATTAATTAAACATGATACCAATTTCATTTGTTCTCACTTGACAAATTATTTTCCTTTAATATTGAAACATTGTTATCGTTGATGATTATTTAAAATAACGGCAATTTGTTTCTTTCGTATTGGAGGCCAAAACTCATCTGGGTTGATGTGCCAGTAGAGATAGTAAAGTAAGTAATTTTTTTCTGTACCCGTAGCATGAAAAACTATTGTTATGGTAATCGAATAGTGAACTATACCGCCCTTCAAAAGCTGCCAAAGCGCTGCTGTCAAATATGTATTAAATTTCAGTTCCTCGTACGACCGAAAGGGGCGCTACTCTGGTTTTCATACAAAATAACACGCTAACGGTTACCATCATAACGACAGTTGTTCGTGCTAGGGCTACTTACTGTTGTCAAAAGTACCCCAAGCACGAAAAACTATCGTTATCGTATTATTTTGTATGAAAAGCAGTGAAGCGCCTCTTACGGTCGTGTGATGAACTCATAATTTAAGTAACACTTAAAGGTTTCATAAACGACGCAAGAGACATGTCAAGTGAGACAATACGAAGACCGATTCATGGTAATACACACCTTAATTTATTTACCAAACGAGATACATTTCTTATCAGCTGTTTGTTTCACTGCTACGTATTTTTTACATTAATTATTTTGCCTCTAACCACTCTAACTAAACAGTGTCATGGTCTTTGTATATGAATGATCTTGATTACAAAATACAGTAGTACGTGGTAGGTAGTATCTTACTACTCTACTGCAAGGTGGTTTCAATTAAACACTATGTCATTGTAGATTAAGGGCTCTATCTCATTGGGACGCCCTATAGCGGCGACGCCATGCATGCCGCCGCGCCAGACTTTAAGCCAGGGCTCGAAAAGCTGGTTAAAACTCGCAAAACCGGTTCGCAAGAAATTCTCAAACATTATCATAAGAGCATATCGGTTTCGCTCTTTCAAAATCGAAATTATTTCGGTTCTAATGAAAACAAAACGGTTCTTGCTCGAAATACCGGGTAATTTCACTCACTGATTTCGGTATATACGCAAGCTGTATGACAGAGATGGCAGATGTCACAGAGCGCCCCGAGCGAAGCTCCACCCATTTCGATTAATCAGGGGGCCAAGCCTGCTAACGTTAAGTCATAATCGTGTCTCAATCGTGTTTCAATTGTAGTTCAATTGTAGTGCTTTTTTGCACACTAGTTACAAGAAATGTGTAAGTACTTTTTTCACAATACTCCTGATGGTCACCCCACACACTACATTCACATCACATCATACTGTCAGAATTGAAACACGATTGAGACACGATTATGACTTAACGTTAGCAGACTTGGCCCCCAGGTTGATTCCGCTCCGTGCGAGCCGTTTTGAAAAATCATAAGTAACTAAATGGAAAAATCTTAATTAAGTGGTATTTGCGAGTATGTTCCCAAGCCATGCTTTTGGCAGCTTGGTGTCGAAACCAAGCTAAGAATGTTGTCGTCATACAACTTGACATTGGCATCGCCCATGGCGCCCCAATGAGATTGAGGCTAAAGAACAACAAGTTTGTGAGGATAGGTAAATAAAGGTAGCACATTACAGCAACTCAACGTCGTCCTCGACTCCGATCCAACTTAACTTACTTACATATGGCCACAGAATATTGGCATTGGAATTATTCTTTATTTCATGTTACACACGAGTGTTTTTTAACAAGTTTTTAACACTTGTTGAAAGTCTACGACGCGGGGTCCACGCGTTTTTCACCCATTGACTGTCACCGACCCGTTTGCCCCTCGGTGTCGACTTGTTGCCGACGAGTCGGCAACGAGTTTACAGCTAGCGGGCAACGCGTTAGGGCGTTTGTGCACTACCACTGAATTTTACCGATCCGGAAAAAAACGGATGCTTGTATTTAATTAATTACTAATAAGAAATGATTAATTATTAAAATACAAGCATCCGATTTTTTCCGGATCGGTAAAATTCAGTGGTGGTGCACAAACGCCCTTACCCGTCCGCGGCTACGCGCCATGCGCCACTCCCTCCCTTCTTCATTCTGAGTACAATTGCAAATCAGACAGTATTTTTTTTATCGAGTTTATCGCTATAATTGCCAGTTCTTGACATGTGAAGCGAAACATATTCAAGTAAATATGCCTGCTCTAAATGAAATTCGAATAACGACTGACTGAGCTTACGATGTTACCCACACGTTGACAACGCATTTCCCACTCATTGAAGCCATGTTGTCCACTGGTGACCGACGAGTTGGTATTGATAGCCGACGACGACCCGTTGATACCGAATCGATAGTTCGAGTTGGAATGGAACGGTGTTGGATTGGCGTCGAGTCGGTGTAATGTGCGATGACCTTACAACTGTTACCTACCTATAACCATTTTTTGGTGTTGTCGATTCATGTTAACATAAGAATTTGCATTCTACATTGTTGGATTGTTTAAGAAACATGAACAAAACAAATATTCTTTGTTTTTGTTGCTAGAATAAAACATGTCTTTTACAAGACCTAAGAAACTAACAGGCTTGAAGGCTGGCTTGTGAAATCCAACAACACACAATCAAAAACAATACCCCCTATACAACGTGTCAATGCCACCCCAAGTAAAATATTTTATATTTACTAGAATTCCATTAAAAAAATAAGTAAACTTCCAAGATATGCGTGCTCATAGGTCTCCGTGACTTTGGACAGACAGAGAGCACAGTGTTGACGGATCGCGCGCGTAAAATAATAAATAGGCAGAACTAGGATCGAAGCAGTAGACACAAACATTTTTAGAAGCGGCAAAAATATAATTTTTTTTTTTAATTAATTTTTTTATCAAAAATGTGTCGTTTCGATTCTACTCTCGATCTGAACAAACTATTTTCTCAGTTTCGGCACACGGTAAAAAAAAACTACTTGTGGTTTCGGTCTCGCCCTTACTTACAATTACAAGTTACAATGGAAACGTGTATATTTTTGGGCATCAAATCGATGTTAAGCATAATATGTAGACATTAAGAAATTTTGAAAATTAGGTAGGTAGTAGTAAAAGAACTTCGACTTAAATAAAATGACGCGATCGAGGTTACTTATATAGAAATAGAATAACATTTTACATCTGAAAAATTTATGTCGGCAAGTTTACTCGTGTTTTAGCTTAAACCCTTAGTACTATTATAAATATTCTCTAAACTCAGTAAATTTCTTTGCGCTCCCCGCAACGAAACTTCGTGATAAACTATGCCCAAATGGTGTGATATTTGTCAAGTTTATCAATAGGTCGGGCAACTACAAGAGTTATCTAACTTAGTTTTAGTTTTCTACAACTTTCATTGATAAATGATAAGAACTTTATGTAATGTTGGAAATTTATCAAACTAGGCAACTACAGATTAAGTTTCTAGAACCTTGTATTCAATTTTATATATACTTATTTCTAAAGAAGTTACAATTTAACTGAAGACTAGTTTAGATCGATGACAGAAACAATTTTTAATTAATAAGGTATTAATAGCCATTATCCTATTGGTAGAGATTTGTAAATGGCATTGTTTTAAACTACTGATTGTAATAATAATATATATTTGTCTGTAAATCTTCCAAAGATTCTTTTTTTGTTATTGTATTAAAATCGTAAAGCGGTTCACGTAATACCTACATCTAGCTATCAAGTTTCAATTGTGTAGTTTTATAGTTTTGGAATAAAGTGGCTGGCTGTGACATACGGACGGACGGACGGACGAACAGACAGACCGACATGACGAATCTATAAGGGTTCCGTTTTTTGCCATTCGGCTACGGAACCCTAAAAAGCCCAGTGGCCCCTATTTTACAAGCTTTTTATTAACTTGCCATGTTTGTTAGTTATTTAGTATGTTAGTTAGTTAGTGGGGGACAAATCTTGCAAGCTTAATTTGACCCACTTCCCAGTGTCCAATGGAGCTAACATTTTGTATACAGGCAAAGTGTATATATTCTTTTATACAGGTTTTGTTCAGATGACAATACCATATTAAATCACAGTCAGCAAAAAAGCTTGTCATAAAAATTATTTTTTTACTAAAAACTTATTGTTTTCAGTAGTGTAAATTGTGACATGCTACCGTAGTGTAGTAAAACCGGTAACCAGTCAGCAAAAAGGTCTGTGCGTGTAACGAAGCGCGAGTCACATGAAAAGTTGTAAATAGTGGCACGGATTCGACAGTGCCGACAGTAAGAACATCTTACATCTTATTAAGTAATACATTATTATTTTGGCATATCTGTCACCCAGGTGATAAACCTATACCTACCTATAGGGGTCAGGGACCTCATCACAAATATGTAAAAAATATGTTAATAAATAATTCTTAAGTATTTCTTTATAAGCGAACGTTTAGATGTTTGTTGCTCAATCACGGCGCAATGCTGAACGGATCTAGATGAAATTTGGCAGATAGATAGATTAGGTTTAGCTAGAATAGCACATCGTCTTCATTTCCACGGGAAAACATCGTCTTGTTCAAACGGGCAAAGCCGCGAGCCGAAAGCTAGTGTGCAATAAATGATTTCCAAGAAATGCGAGCTGCCAGCGCAACCGACGAATACTCGGAAAAATTATGCTGAAGCGAGATAGCAATGAGAAAATGATGCGCGCGGGAGTGAGACCGATTTTGCAGATTAGGCAAAAAAAACACAAAATCACTTCGCATTAAAAAACGATAGCGAATTTTAAAAAAATGCTTCTACACGATCCTAAATATTATTGGTGTCCACTAATTAAACCAATTTCCAATAGTATAAGTAACCCCATTTAAGAATAATCTTGAATTTTCGTATTTTTTGAGGTCTTTTCGAAAATAAAAAGTGTCTAGGAAAAATCAAAAAATCGTGTTTCAGAAACTATACGATTCTAGATAAAGGTACGAAGAAATATATATCTTAAAACCAGATTTGTAACAACTCTAACCGTTCTATAGTTTTTTTTCAAAAAGTCTACTTTTTCCGAGTAGAGCCTTAATTTTTGTGCAAAGCAAAATGTTGCTTCTATGTCACCTTCCTGTGTTCTAGTGGTACACATACACCACCGGTATCAGACCCAAAGGTCCCGGGTTCGATTCCCAGTGGGGGTCCCTACCTATTATAGTATTCGGTTTTTGGTGGTAGGGCTTGTTCAAAGTCCGCCTGGCTAGCTACCACCATATTATCTGACGTCATTACAACGATGTTTTCAGCCAGTCGCGACGTGAAGCGTGCAGTTGCGGTTTGACACTCGGTTCGAAACGACACCTAAGCTAGGTATCACGTTAGTACTATTCCTATATATTCTGTGACCTATCATCACTTAACATCAGATAAGTGCTGGCTCGTTGGGGATAAAATAGGGTTTACACTAGACTATGCTGTATTAAAAAATGTCTACTTCGATCAACAATAACGAAGATGAGCTGTCATAGGACCCATGATACATTGTGCAAAGTTAAGGTTATATTCATATGAACATGACAGCAAGAGAATTGATCAGTAAAAGTTGATCGAGGTCTCAGAGTAGGGCAGTTAAAAATAAGTCAACGATTTAAAAAGATAAAGAACTTTGTTTGGCTGTCTGCTTTTTACGAGATATTCATACTACCTACTTCCTACGTAGATAATAGATGATTATCTTCTTTATCATCATACATCAGATAACAATAATCAACTTTATCTAGGAGAAAATCTTATCTAAAGGCCGACCTTATTTTGCAAATATTTATCAGTATTGTGATAACTTAACTTAACCATTTTTTGCGAAAACAAAAATAATTAAATGTTGGCCAATTTTTCCATAACACCTATATTTTTATACCTACTTAAAACACTTATTAGTTCAGATTATAGGCGGTAAACAGACAACGAAATTTTTTGTCAATCTGCTCGATTCACTTCAGGTTTTCACGCAAAAACTATCGACAAAGTTTTAAGAAAAAAAAACCGTGTTCTGTGGTTTTAACGTTGCTGCCTGGATCGGAAAATTCAAAACATTTTTTATCAACATTTAAAACGTTCATAATGCAGGAAATCTTTTATTACTATAATTTATTAAAAATGACGAACAAAATAAAGTTACGATCAGACGAAAGTTGCTGACTACGTCCGCTAATTATAAACGTCAAGCAAGACAAATGAATCAGATTTTTCTAATCATTCTACTAATATCACTACATAGTATAAAACAAAGTCGCTTTCTCTGTCCCTATGTCCCTTTGTATGCTTAAATCTTTGAAACTACGCAACGGATTTTGATGCGTTTTTTTTAATAGATAGAGTGATTCAAGAGGAAGGTTTATATGTACTTTTTATCCCGATATTCCCACGGGAACGGGAACCACGCGGGTGAAACCGCGGGCGGCCGCTAGTTTATAAATAAATGTGAAAGTATGTTTAGATGTTTGGATGTTTGTTACTCAATCATGATAAAAGGGTTGAACGGATTTGGCTGAAATTTGGGACATAGATACTTTGTAGCCTGGAGAGGAACATAAGCTACATTTTATCCCGGAAAAATATCACATTCCCGTCGTGTACCTAGTCCACGCGGGTGAAGTCGCGGGCGGAAAGCTAGTTAATTATAAGTTACAAAAAAATCTCAAATGATAAATAGTTACAAAAAACAATATTTACGTAAACTAATTAGCTGGGTCTTTATAAAGTAATCAGTAGGTATTAAGTTAAAACTTCTTGTACCTACTTATCTAGTTTTAGAAGCTACAATAACAAGAGACACAAAGCTTACTCCACGAAAAACTAATTGGAAGAAACGATCAGTACAAAATACAGCGGACCTTGTTTAAGGGAAACGAGAGATTTATAGCCAATATCCGAATAGATGTTTCTGCGAAGACGACGCGAAAAATGGGCGAGACGTCACCAATAATGACTCTATGGGAGCGGGCCTAACTTCCCGAGGATTTTAGGGATACATAAAGCACGGAATGATCGCGAGGCAAATCACCCATTTCGCTGATGCTGAATGTTGCCAACGTAGCAAATTTTCCGGTGAACTAAAAAGGCTAAATCTGATGAAGCGTTTTTTCTGCTTAACTGACTCATGATCCGTATTCCGGGATTTTTAGAAGTTGTGGAGTTTGCGCGTATTTCTAATAAGAGCAGCTGAAATACGTGATTGCACATTCAGTGTTTATGGTTACTTGTACCTACCTACGAGTAGCTTAAATGTGAAGATTTTTTTTTATTATTATATTTCTTCAAAGAAGACATGTTTATCATTTTGTTTTCGGATACTTCTATTTCCTATTTCGTGATACACATGTATCACAAAATATCCTAGAAGCCATCCGTTAAGAACCACATGGCTATTATGACAAATTGATGCAAAGCTACAGACTGCATTTACTCCCCTAACCCTACACTATCAGTTATTGATTATTCGTGAATACGCTCACCAAGTGAGAAGTAAAGATAATATAAGAAAGGTGTACCTATATACAACTATTGTCGTTTATTCACAACGCAATATATTTTGTTATTTTCCTTAACCGATGTGATCACAAACTAAATTTCAGGACATTATTTATTTATAATATCTTTTCAAATTTTAATAAAATTTAAATTTAACTTCCCCTCCCGTAAGCCTCCCGTATATAAATCCAATCTCAGATCTCTTATTTTCCACGAGTCAAACTTTTCCAAGTAGACAACGCCACGCCATCTGTTAACTATACACATTAACGCTATCAAAAATAAGATTCAGCAAAATACTTCCAGCGTCGGGGGAATCGTGACAGCTTACTGCACTTGACGGAATCGCAAAATTATGGCTGGCAACACAGCGGCGCGGCGCCACCGTCATTTGTCATCCCACTCGGATGGGATAACTTTTTGCACGGACCGCTGACTTCATCGCAACTTTTGTAAGGAAATCGAGCCTCATTATCACGTCGGACACTAATGCGATCTTTACTGCCAACACTAATCTTTCCATTTGCGAATAAAACCTGGGAGATCTCTTCCCACGAGCGACGTCTCGGTTTGTTTATAAACGGATTTATATCTCCGAAGTTTGGACATTGCTAGGCGAGTTAGGTAGTGAGCTTGTAAAGTTCACAAAATTATTTATTTGTAAGAAAATCGAGCGTCATTATCACGTCGGACACTAATGCGATCTATAATGCGAACAGTAATCTTTCCATTTGCGAATAAAACCTGGGAGATCTCTCTCCACGACGTTTCTATTTGTTTAACTGATTTACCTATATCTCCGAAGTTTGGAGATTGCAAAGCGAGTTAGAGTTGAAAAATTGAAAATGAAGTATTTAAAAAAAATCGAACCGTATCACAACCAGCTCCGATGGGACACGAAACCACGACCTTTCGCTATACGGGCGACTGCTCTAACCACTGAGCTTCGGAGTCGTTAGTCGGAGCTGGTTGTGAAACTGGTCTATTTTTCTAAATACTTCATTTTCAATTTTTTAATAATAAAAATTGCTTGTGAATGCAAAAAAGTAAAAATTTAAATAACGAGTTAGTGTTGTGAAATTCACTAAATTGTTTGACCAATACTAATTCTTTGCAGAGCAAGTGATAGTTATGCAAAAATAAATGTAAATAATTAAAATTCTACCGAATTTAAAGTTTGGTCAGATCATTCTTTGAAACGACATCAACGCCATCCTAATCGCGACTCAAGCAAAAATTCAGTGTTCATTGTTTTATTTTACCAGAATTTGGTTGCAATGCAATTTGTTTTTTGATCACTGTATACGCAGAATTCGTATACTTTTATTTTATATGTCAGCAGATGAATCTGCGCATTGCATTTTCGATGATATCAGTTCCCGAAACGTTGATTAATATTGTACATAAAACTCGTAACCAAGTTCTTTTAAGTGTTTGTTTTTAGCACACACTAACTGCAATATTAATGACATATCCGAAACCCATTAACGGGTCATAATGTAAAAGCGTACTTACCGCAGATAAATAATTAAAGATAGCATACACATCGTACCGCACGTATATTATTTATGACCTGTAGATTTCGCGGAAAATATTTAAGCCAGCCTCCTGTGGGCGATAAATTTGGATAAAACAATTTCATCCGACTGGAATCGCACCAACTATGTGGCCTGCCCATAAATCCCGATTAGCCCCGCCGAAAGAATGAATCGATAGATTATCGCCAATAATGTTTGTGGTACAAATAAACGCGTGTAAGTTACGACTCCTACTTGTTGTTTACATGTAGTTTGCGTCGTTTTATGTTATAAGTTTTTATGGTAGTATGTAAACTTCGTAATGGACTTGCAAATGAAAGATGTAGCTTAATTAGGTGTTGTAAATGAGATATTTCGAGTTGATCTGTGATTATGAGTTGGTAATTTCTTTTTTTATTACTTTAGCGATATCATTTTGGCTTAGAAGCAGGTTTGTATTATTTCCTGACTTTGATTTGATCTGCTTGGAAAAAATAAAATAACTAACTACCTACCTAACACTTACAAAGCAAGAACTGTTTTTGTACATATTATTATGTTTTGAATTTCTTCGTATTACGTGTTATCTCTCAAATTTTCTAAAAATATGAAAATATTTACTACTGTCCTCCCAAGGAATGTCACGTACCTACCTACTTTCATCAATGTGATCCCGTAAGTGCTGACATGTTCACGCATGTCACATTAAAATGAATGTGGTGTTCTACGTATACTATGACTATAATGAATGGTTGAACATCTTGGCATGTATATAAAGCTACAAAGTAGATGTGATATAAATATAACATATTGAATAAATTAATTTGTGTGCTAGAACTAATTATCTCATCAAATTGAATGTCGGAAAATTGAATTAAATTTAAAGCTAAAACAAGAATTAAGAAATGATACTAATGAATTACGACAGGAAAACAACCAGATGAAAATGGAAATAGAAAGTCTTAAAAATGGAATTGCAGAATTAAAGAAAGAAAATTATAATATCCAGCAGAAAATTATTAATAGTAATAATAATAATGGAAAACATCAAATGCAACAAAGTCCAGAGGAAACATCAAAAAAAATTGTTTTATACGGATTGGAGGAGTTTTATAACGAATCTGAACAGTCACTTCATTCTAGAATTATAGAAATATTCCGCAATATTTTAAACATAGACTTACTAGGTTACATAGAGGAAACAACCAGAATTGGGAAATATAATAATAAAAACCGACCTTTAATCATCGAATTAATAAGTAAAAGAATGATTAAATGCTTACTACAAAATAGTAATTTTCTAAAAGGAACAGGGATATCAATATCCCCATTATTAGACAAGGAAAGCTTAAAACATAGAAGAGCTATGTATCAGGAAATGATATCTGCAAGAAAGAAGGGGCTACACGCAATCATAAAGGAAAATCAACTCTACATACAAGGCAAGAAAATAAATAGATTAACTGAACAGCAACATTACCAACTTAATAATTCTGTAAGAAATGATAGCGAAAAACATGTACATAATGAAGATACAAATACGACGGAGTCAGAGTCCTTTCGGAACTGAAAAAAATCACCTTAAAGTTCTCTTCCAAAACTTCCAAAGTCTCTACAATAAACAATATCTGCTTGAAGCATTTTTAGAGGAAGATCCAAGTTACGAAGCCGTATGCATCTCTGAATCTTGGCTCTCGCAAGACAAGTTACAAATAATTCAGTTTCCGAAGTATAAAATAGCATCTTCGTTCTGTAGACAACATTATGAAGGCGGCGGATTATGCATACTATTAAAAGAAGATACAGAGTGCATTGATAGAGAAGACATCACAAATATGTCAGTGGAATATTTACTTGAAGTATGTGCGACGGAATTAACGAAGGAAAATATTTTACTTGTTAATGTTTATTGGAATGGAAAGGAGGAGGATAAATTTCTTAAACAATTAAATAAAATAGTAGTTTACATAAATAAAAAATATTCAAAACGTAAAATTATTATAGGCGGTGATTTTAATACCGATTTTTTAATAAATAGTCCAAGTAAAAGACGTCTTTTAAATATCATGTCTGAGGCACATTTCACTCAACATATAACAAAACCAACACGTATTACAAAAAACTCGGCAACTTGTTTAGACCTAATTTTTATAAATTTTCAAAAATACTGTGAATTTACGGCTAATGTAGAAGAACTTGGTTTCTCTGATCATGCGGGAGCAGTGATAGAGTTGAGCGTAAATAAAAATAAAAGTAAAGAAAACTACAATTGGTATATAAGCAAAAGAATATTTAATACGAAAAATATTGAACGATTCAAAGATAGTTTAAGTAAAATAAAATGGGAAGAAAAATTAATACATACAAAAGATATTAATAAAAACTATCAGGCTTTTCATGAAATTCTAACATTCCTACTTAATTTATGTTTTCCAATTCAACAAATTAAATTAAAAGCAAATATTAGAAAAAAATGGCTTACAAAAGGTATTAAAACTTCATGTCGTAATAAAAGATTATTAAAAATAATAAATCAAAAACTGAAAAATAAAACATTTCAAAATCATTATAAAATATATGAAAAACTGTTAAAAAAAGTAGTCATACATGCCAAAAAACGAAACAATATAAATAGAATAAAAACATCGTTAAATACAGTAAAAACAATGTGGCAAATTATAAATGAGAATAACAATAAACGTAAAAAAACAGATAGATGTAATACAAAATTAAAATTAAATAATACAATTATTTCCGATCCAAAACTAATCTCAAATATATTTAATAACCATTTTGCATCGATAGGTGAGCGACAAAAGGAGAGTGGCTACCAGGGTAACAATGCTGACTCGGCAGCGTCAAACCGTATCGTAAACACTATGTTTCTCTCCCCAGTTAATAATAGTGAAATCAATAATTACATTAAAAAATTAAAAAATAAAAATAGTTGTGGTATTGATGGTTTACCACCATCACTAATAAGAAAGTGCGCAAACGAGTTGACTCTTCCTTTTAGGATTTTAGTAAATCAATCATTTGATGAGGGCAGATTTCCGGATAAGTTAAAAGAAACAATTATAAAACCTGTTCATAAAAAAGACGATAAAATGAATGTTAATAATTATAGACCCATAGCAATCTTGCCTGTAGCTTCGAAAATATTTGAAAAAGCAATGTGTGAGCGCCTCTATAAATTTTGTGAAAAATATGCTATATTTAATAATGCACAAAACGGTTTTAGAAAAAAGCGTTCTACGGTTCTGACTGTCTATAAACTTATGCAAGAAGTCTTTAATATTATAAACAAAAATAACTATGCAATAGCATTATTAATAGACATGACAAAAGCCTACGATATGGTTCAACACGACATCTTACTTAAAAAATTATATAACATCGGCATTCGCGGGAAAAGTCATGAATGGATTGCGTCTTATCTCAAGGACAGAAAACAATTTGTTGATATCGAGTTCAGTAATGAAATCCAATCGCAGATCTTGAATATACGATCTGATGGTAAAGTAACAAACACGTCAATACCTCAAGGTAGCGTAATAGGATGTCTTATGTTTCTAGTGTACGTAAATGACCTACCTAAGGTATTAGACGACCATTGTGTTATATACGCGGATGACGTCTCAATACTGACCCCATGTAAAAGTAACTTAGAAATTAACGATAAACTAAAATTAATTATAGAAAAAATAACGACATGGATGAACAATAATAATTTAAAGATCAATCTGTCAAAAACCAAATTACTCCCTTTTTATCCCTACCAAAAAGAACCCATTCATATAGATTTTACGTTTCGTGGTAATCTTTTAGAGTCAGTGAAAGAAAGTAAATTACTAGGAATTATACTAGATACTCACATGAATTGGAAACCGCACCTTAATAATTTAGATATGAAACTCTCTAGATTTTCTTATGGCCTCCGTGAAATAAAAAAATGCACTGACGAAAAAACAGCCTTGACCGCATATTATGCGTACGCGAATGCATGGCTCAGTTACGGTATCATGTTATGGGGGAACAGTACAGACGCCCCAAATATTTTCATCCAACAAAAGAAGCTAATACGTATTATAGCAAATATAAAACAAACGGACAGCTGTAAACCTGTTTTCCAGTCGAAGGGTATTTTAACCGTACCATGCATGTACTTGCTTGAAATGTGCAAATTTGTGAAATTACATTCAGACTTTTTTACAACAAGGCAAGATTTACCATCTAAACACTATTTACGCCAAAGAACAAGAACTAGATTAATGCTGCCTGCATCCAAATTGGAATTACACTCAAACAGTCCCTTTGTAATGGCTATCAAAATTTATAATAAATTACCTTGTGCATTGAGAGAATTAACACAGGAACAAAAATTCACTCAAACTCTAAAAGACCTCTTTATAAATAAATGCTATTACACAGTACAAGAGTATTTACAAGACAACATACAATAATTTAAAAAAAAATGCATGAAAATAATATCAATTAATAAATAAAAATGTAATTACATTCAATATTAACTGAATAGAAGTAGATACGATTAAGATTAATATTAATATTAGTGCATGTATAATAATATTAGTGCATGCATATAATAAAATACCAAACTTGTAATCAATTCGTTGTTATCCTACTAATATTATAAATGTGAAAGTTTAGATGTTTAGATGTTTGGATGTTTGGATGTTTGGATGTTTGTTACTCAATCACGCCAAAACGGCTGAACGGATTTGGCTGAAATTTGGAACACAGATACTTTGTACCCTGGAGAGGAACATAGGCTACTTTTTATCCCGGAAAAATATCACATTCCCGCGGGATGACTTCGTGAAGCCCACGCGGGCGAAACCGCGGGCGGAAAGCTAGTTAAAAATAAAATCAATTCATTGTTATTAAATTCAATCAATTTTATTTATATAATCAAACAAAAAAAAATCCTTAATTTTAATTAAATACAATTTACAAATATAATCTATACTTAATTAAATTGTTTTTCACAGTTAAAAATAAAATTTAACCTGTTATTATTATTTCTTAAAAATGAAACATATTAACAAGGTGTATCAAATTAATTATTAAATTAAACAAATGAGAGATAAAAAGCCATACCTATTAGTTAAAACTATCCTATATTCTTATAAAATAAAAATTTACAAAATTGGTACAAGAAATGAAAATGAGATATTAAATTGTGCCCTCCTCCCTTCTAATTTTGCTGTGCCCGACAGGGTCCATGATGTTCACGATTTGTTATTTTTAAGACCTAACAACCATTGTGGAATAGCAATAAAGAATTGAGAATTGAGAATTGAATTGAGAATAATATGAGAGAACCGGTATAAGAACTTAGCCAATATTAATATAGCAAAATAATCCTTTATGTTTGATTTGCTAAGAAATAAGATATTGGAAGTATTTGGAAGTACTGATGAGCTAAATTATACTCATTCAGCTAAGCAAAAGATTTTTAGTAAACAATCTTGATATATGATTTTAAATTATTTTAATGCATTCACAATGCAATTCTGTAAGTATAGGAAAAATGTGATAGTAAAAAACCACGAGCCCTATATGGTCAGAGCATCGGGCCGGATTCCCGGAGGCGCGGGTTCGAATCCCGCCTGAAAGCTACTTATAAGGCTCGTGGTTTTTTACTATCACATTTTTCCTATACTTACAGAATTGCATTGTGAATGCATTAAAATAATTTAAAATCTTATAATGGCTGTTTCATCTTAATCGATTGTTAAACATTTGTAAAAATGTTTCTTTCGGAATTCGGATGCGAGGGTTTCCTCGCATTGATGAAGCAAATCTGGCCTAGAGCGTAACAAGTGATAGCAAAATTCGACGAGTCGTGTAAGCCTTTCGGTAGCTTAGTTGGTCAGAGCATCGGGCCGGATTCCCGGAGGCGCGGGTTCGAATCCCGCCTGAAAGCTACTTATAGGGCTCGTGGTTTTTTACTATCACATTTTTCCTATAATCTTGATATATGTCTATTTATCTAAAAAAATCATTTAACAATAAGAAAGATATATTTTTACATGAATAAATCTTATAATATGAAAACATGGAGTTACTTTGAATAAATCAGTATTTCATATTTTTATAATTACATTTTATATTAAAAGACACGTCAAGGTACCTAAAGTCTTTTGCTCCACTGAATAGACTGTAGGTAAGCCTTACCTAGTGATGGGTAATGCTATGGATAATACTCGACTAAAATGCAGTTTATAGCCACATTAATAACCAATTTGGATGATAACCCTGCTATTAATGTTGTTCTAGAGATTGAAAATTTCACTTCATGGTTTTCAGGCTTAGGACTGTCAGATTAGATTTTTATTTTTATCATCTTTCTTTGTTAGTTAATTTATGTGTTATTTAAAACTAATCGGCCCCCTGATTCACGAACCGTCGGAAACGCTCCCGACAACGGAATGTAGCCCTGTCTCTGTCACTCACTATATAATAGACTACTAGAATACTAGAATATTAGAATACTAGAATCACAAAACAAAGCACAGAATTCGAATCCGATTCCGTTGCCGACGGTTCGTGAATCAACAGGGGCCTGGCCCATTAAAAAATTTCAATCAGCAATTTAGAATGATTTTTGTTGATTAGTATTTTATGTAAGTAGTTAAGTACCTACTTAGTTTCTGTTTTTTTTTTTTTCATTCTTTATCAGTTATTTACAACGATTTTTGTTTTTTTTTTAGTTGATATTTTGTTTAAGTATTGTTTTTTGATTCTTCGATCAACCTTCACTCAAAAATATTCTCCAGCCTAATTACTGCTGAACCACTGGATACTTCAAAATTTCCTAGGTTAGGCACATCAAAGGGATCCATTTCTGGTGTATTTCGATATAGGTTAATCATTGTTTGGATTTGGATATTTTGTCGAGTTCTGGTGTTGGAGAGCAAGGTTCTGAATAACAATCCATGTCAATATCACTTTCTGTAATCATGCTTTTTGACGGTCTGTTTTCAAAATTCCAGTTGTGTGTAAAGTAAGTTATTTTTCCTGCTCGTTCAGTAGTCAGTTTATTCCTTTTATTTGTATGTACATCAGCTTGGGCACTAAAAGACCTTTCAGTGGCTGCTGACGTGCAAGGAGCTGATAAAATATCAATTTTGTAATTTTGTGAAGCTTAATAGAGCTGCAAATCCCCTTCCACCAACTAAGGGCATCGGCTTATTTGACTTGAGACCAAATAAAGCGATATTTCCTAAATCAATATTTTGTAAAAAAAAAATACCTATTGCAATATGCCTTTAATAATCCGCCATTTTGTTTTTTTATTATTTTAATGCACCTATGTGTCACTTGCGCATCGAGACGAATCTAACGACACCTCATAAACTGTTTATGCTGTAGGTACTGTAGCCTGCAGGGAACATAGAAATCTACATACATACAATACTCTCGAAAAACAAAACCCTCCTTCTGTTGCAGTCGGGTAAAAACACTAATCATTTTTGTTAGCTCGTTTAAGTTCATAACTCAATTTTATGCTCACTATCAGTCAAAACACTCGCCAGGAAAAGGCAGCGGAAGCACAGATTACTAAATAGGTAGTTTCGGAAGTTATTAAAATATCAAAATAATAAAATTAAAAGTTATAAGCACCTATGGACGCCGGTGCGGCCGATAAGGGCCAGAGAATTATATAGTAAATGCTTTCTTATAGAAATAAGGCAGCATTTCAGTTTGGCCCCATTCGGCCGCCCGGCCAGGGCCGGGCGTCGAAGAGTATAAAATTATTCCTTTGCTATCGATTCGGATCTGGACTCGGAGTTGAACGGATCTGGATGAAAAGTTCATGATCAAGAATATTAAGGCTACTTAACCTCGAGAAAATATCTAATTCCCACTGGCATAGATCACGTACCTACTAGTTCGTTCGCGGGCGGAAAGCTAGTATAGATGTCGTGGTCAGATCATAAAATTGGTTATTTCATGATATTGTCGGTCATTTCATGAAAGTCGATTAAAATTGACAATATCGTTAAAAGTTCAACGTTTAATGATATTTTCAACAACATTTGGCCATATAAGAAATGATCAACCATAATATATCATGAAATTATCAAATTCAATTTTAGGAAATTCCGTGAGATCAAAGTTTGTCCTTTTTAATTTTTTTTTTTTTTCACGCTTCGCCGGCCGTTGACGAGGCACGCTCGCTTCGCTCGCTCGGCTCGCGCTGTTTTTCGTCACAGTTCTAAGCTAACTTCACCAAATATTACCTTATTTTATTGGAATTTGCGTTTTCTAAGCACTGCGCCCCTTTGCTACACTCTAACGTGCATTTGACTTCACTTGTATCTCAACTTGTTGCATTATTACTAATTTTAGTAATAAAAAATATTGACATATATTAATCAAACAATAACAAAACGACATCAGCACCTCTAGCGGGGTTAGGGTTACCATCTGTCTGACAGGCATTTGCCGCATTTGACAGGCATTTTAAAATTTCGCACCTTTTTTCACATTTCGAACTGCGTGTGCGGTGCGTAGAATCAAAACGCACGCACCCGCTGCTGAATGGACTCTGGTGAGGAACTAAAGTAGGTAGATGACGAGCGGCTCGGGCGTTGCCCGTTGCCAATCAAAAAGCAAAATTAAATATTTACTAAAACAAATCATGTCTACTGAAAAATGCAAAAAGTATTGATATCTAAATAAATAAGTAGTATTTTATTTCCAACTGAATCTATTTTTAAGACAGGCATTTTTCAAAAAAATCAGGCATTTTAGACATGTTAGACAGGCATCCTTTTACTTAGTGATGGTAACCTAACTATTTTACGATATGATCACTAGTGATTGACCATTTCATGAAATGACCATGCGTTTAGCTGTTCATATCATTAAACGCTGATCACTCAATGACATGACCATCGGATTTTGATGACCAACCATTTCATGAAATAATCAATCAATGATCTGACCACGACATAGACAGTCAACTTTGTAACATACTTAGGGGCCCCACAGACTAACAGTCCGCCTGCAGGTAACGGCCTGTCAGTTAGCCGCAATCTGTTTATAAACACCTGGGTGCCTACCATCAACTCTTATTGCGGTTTTGTTTAGGAACCTAAACTGATCTGCTTCGCTTATTCGTACCACGACAACTTAATATCAATGACAGCGATTCAGTGATCATTCAATGACATTTCACAGCCGCTGAGCTGTCATCAACTCTTATTTGACGTATAACTTGGCCAAGCTAACATGTCACCTGCAGGTTATACCCGTCCCTTTCACTCTCCTGGCATGACAGAATCGAGTGAAAGAGACGGGTAGAAGAAATAAGGACACAAATCGTTCGGTCATTCACATTTAGCAATTCATTTGCGATCCAGTTTTAGAAGGTCATGGTACGAAAGAAAGCAATTCATTTTAGGAACCTATTCTGCATCGCGCTATTTTTGAATCGCTGTCTTAAAGTTGATGGTATGCACCCTGTTTTACATACAAAAACCGAATGTCAGGCGGCCCATACGATCGAGAACTGCAGGCGAACTGCCGGCAGACTGAAAATGTGTGGGGTCCTTAAGTAAGGTAAAACTTTTTTTTGCCATCACCCAAATTATTTTTATTAACTTTTATTAACTACATACAAGTTTAACTCAAACACTTTAAAAGCCCGCCTTCTAATGAGCTGCTTACTGATTTTGCAAGTAGCGTGAATTAATTATTACAAGGAGTTAGGTTGCGCGAATAATTTTGGAGAGTCACATCACATCACATATGACTGTTTAAATGGTGAGGTCAATTAATTTCATAAGTTCCAAACACGTAGATGTTACTCATTTTAATTGTTTAGTACTTTCTGGTACCTACCATTCATTCTGGTATTCCCAAACCCCCATTTGGTATTCCCAAACCCCCACAACTTAATGTTTCATTATAACGACGGTACTAAATTAAGAACTGTAATTTTTTTTTACTAAACGGCCATGAAAGGACTTCAATTAATAAATAAATCATTCGCAAAAATATTAAGTAATACTAATAAAACCCAACAAATATAATAAAAAAACAATCACACTTGGGATAATCCAACAATAAATGGAAAACTTCAGTACACAGTACCTACGGTATGGTGGAAATTAATTGAAAACAACCAGCGAATGTAACGTGACCGTTAAATAAGTACAACTGCAGCTCTGAAATGGGTCATCATCGATATTCATCACGGACCTATTGAATCAAATAGGGCCATAATTGAATGCCGCCGGGACGAGACGTACACTCGAGGAAATACGAATCAAAAAGGTTTTAATGCTACATTTCAAAAGAATCTTTATTGGCTACTATTTTTTTTTAAACGATAAGAAGTAAAAAAAAGTTTTGGAATCCGGAATGAATAATTAAAACTAAAGAATGGCATCAATTAGGCTATTTTTATTTACTTTACTTACTTTTTGAGAGAATTTTTTGTTTTGGTTATACCTACATAGCCACTCGAAGCAATATATTTTTGAAGTAAAACTTTCTTTACTTTAATCTAAATTCCGGACAGTTAACTTTTGTCTATAATCAGAGCGTGATTTAAAGGCCTAAAAAATGCATTTAATAATTTATTAAAATAAACAATCGAATACCACCTTATATAATTAGAGCCACCGAAATCTCTATAAAAGTATCAGAATCAAATGCGTCTAAAGCTCAAGAGATTACAGCCACATTCGTTCAGAAAAACATTTTAAGAGGATTTAAAAATGTGTGTTCCGTCAGAAGCGTTGGTAATCTCGTAACAAACGAATACGTTATCTATCCCACCCAGCCAAATATTTGCAAACAAAATATGTATGAAGCAGAACTTTGACATCGTAACATTGTTGTTGGCGCGCAAAAGAATGAGATATATTTACGTGAGCAAATTGAGCTGAAAGTCGTTTAAATGAAAGTAAACAAGACTTTTTAGTAAATATTAGGCTGGGTATTATTCGCTGTATTTTCGTGGTTGTTTACGAGTCACCTACTTAGATACTTTTTGTGTAAAGATATTGTCAATGAGAAAAGCAACTTGATGGGCGCTTGGCTGAATGCCCAAAGGTGCCACGCCTCAAGATAGAAACAACACGCAAGAAACTGTCAAGAGCGAGTAGTGAAATAAAAATAAATTATTAACCTCCTTTCGTACATAGGTAGGTACCGAAAATAAAAATGATTTTTTTAACAAGAAATATCGAATCTAGGTACTCAACTCAACTGAAGTAGCTCAATGATGTTTTAAAACTTACAGAACCAGCTAATTGGTATTGAGAATTTTTTAATTACCTACTGTCAGCCCTTTATTAAATTATTCCATTTTTATTCAAGTATGGAAATTAGAATTTAACTCAAGCAGCTCAATGATGTTTTAAAACTTATTATAGAACCAGCTAATTCATATTGAGAATTTTTGAATCACTGTCAGCCCTTTATTCAATTATTCTATTTTTGTTCAATTATTTAAATTAGAATTTTTATATTCAAAACTACCTATTGAAAATATTTTTGGCATCGTTCAACTTCAATCCTCAGGTTCAATCACGACATGTTAGGTACCCTTTAATTTACATCTGAGAGGGGCGGTAGACGAAAATGTACGTACCTAGGTCAATTTTATTATTACTTACACCTATTAATTTTATTATGAGTTGTATTTTATCCATAAATATAATTTTATAGCTATCTAACATACAAGTCATCCTGATTGTTAATAAGCTTATAATAGGTCTTTACATATGAAATTGCCGTCTTTTTCTCACATGTTTATTGGTCTCTAATTTTTTAATTAATATTAATATATCAAAATTAATAGTCAGTTTCGAAAATAGAGTATATCGTCATGTTAAACATCTAAGAAAAGAATAATTAAACATGCGTCTAAATTTTTTATAAATGCTCCAAAGTACCCCTTTTTGGTTGTCGTCAATTTGACAGATTTGAACAGATTTTTTTTTATTCTAATACAGTTTATCAAAAGAGATTATAGGCAATAACTAGTTAGATTAATTTTATCTGATCATATCTCGAAAGTTTCGTTGAATTCGGAGTTCACATGTCCAAGAAACCCCCAAATATCTTTGTATGCCGATTCCAACTTCCTACAATTTCCCCATAGAAAACGGCAATTTCATAGGTAAAGACCTATTATTTAAACTTTTAGTTGCAGTTAGTTCAGAAAAATGTTTATACTAGCTTTCCGCCCGCGGCTTCGCCTGCGTGCACCTACTACACGACTTTATTTTTTCCGGAATAAACAGTAGCCTATGGGCGTTTGTGCACTACACTGAATTTTACCGATCCGGAAAAAAACGGATGCTTGTATTTTAATTTAATAATTAATCATTTATAATAGTAGAATTTATTTATTTCGTGTAAGTAGTTTCATTTAAACATGTACAATTTTTTGTTGTTTTTGTTAAAACCCGCCCGACTTCAAAGTACTTACGTTATTTATTTGGTGAGGAATTATTTCTTACTTTTTTGATGTGGTTTTTTTGAAGGCGGTTTTTACTTTTTAGTGCATCGTGCAGGCAATTTACGTGTTTTCTGGTAAATAGGTATGTGATCAAACTGAAAACCTCCTTTTTCGAAGTCGGATAAAATACCTTGAGGTATCCCCTTTTTAACAAAACAAGAATCATTTAAATCAGTTTATAAACAAAGTGGTAACGAAAACGACAGTATTTTCAAGATTTCCTGAAAACTACCTACTGAACCGATTTCAAAATTTCAAAAAATGGGACCAACTTGGAAACCAACCTGATGTAATAACGTTTGAACCATTTCAATCGGTTCAGTCGTCTTCGAGTAATCGGTGGACATACACAAAAAAAAACATACATACAGACGAATAGAGAACCTCCTCCTATTTGATTTAGAAGTCGGTTAATGAGAAAACAACGTGCGCGGGAGCGAGACCGATTTTGCAGATTACGCAAAAAAAACACAAAATCACTTCGTATTAAAAAACTATAGCGATTTTTAAAAAATGCTTCTATACGATCCTAAATATTATTGGTGTGCACTAATTAAACTAATTTAATTAACCCCATTAAGTAGCCCCATTTAAGAATAATCTTGATATTTCGTATTTTTAGAGGTATTTTCGAAAATAAAAAGTGTCGAGGCAAAATCATAAAAACGTGTTTTTGAAACTATACGATTCTAGATAAAGGTATGAAGAAATACTTATCTTTTTAACAGATTTATAACAACTCTAACCGTCCTATAGTTTTATATCAAAAAGTCCATACTTTTTCCGAGTAGCGCCTTAATAATGCATCATTTATATTAGTAAGAATTTATTTATTTCGTGTAGTTTAGGGTTTGAAACATTGAAACTACACGAAATTTAAAATATAAAAAATTATTAAAATACAAGCATCCGGTTTTTTCCGGATCGGTAAAATTCAGTGTAGTTAAGTAGTGCACAAAAGCTCATCCGTTGTTGCTCCGTTTTGACGTGAAAGACGGACAAATAAATAAAACCTAGGTACCTAGTGATTCTCCCGTGGGAATATGATACATTCCTGTGGTAAAGAGTAAAATAAGCCTATTATAATTCTTCCCAGGGTCTGAAACTATTTACTTCAATACCAATTTCTGCCCGCGAATTTGCCCTCGCTAAAAGTTACTTTCCCATGGAAATGAGATTTTTTTCCCGCAGTAAAAAGTAAGTAATATCCTTCCCAGGCCCTCAAACTGCCTCTGTTATAAATGTTACCGGCCAAACCCGATTTTACGACAAACTAGTTTTTCCTAGGCCAAATCAGTTCATCGCATTGACATTTCAGAGAGCGAGTTTGCCTCGGAAGTCCTAGAACACGTCACAAAAAAAATTACCACGAAATTAAAGGCCTAAAATTTCTAACCTATCACGTGTTCTACAGAACTTCCGAGGCAAACTGATTTGGTCTAGGAAAAACTAATTTGTCCTAAAATAGTAACATAAATATGGCCTATCCTATGACACGCTATAATCCTTCCTAGGAACTTAAACTGTTACCATAAATACCAATTCCATTCCACAGTTTTACCCGCGATAAAAGTTATTTTCCCATGAGAATGATCCTTATTCTCGCGGTAAAAAGTAGCCTATGTCCTTCATTAAACTATCATCATTCCGAATTTCATCAATATCGGTTCAGCCGTTTTGACGTGAAAACGGAGCAAAAAACAAAGAAATATACATATTTTCGCACTTATAATATTAATAGGGATAAGTACTATAGGTAAAAACTCATAATTATAGGAAAAGCTAGTCTGTCAATAAATCAGGAACTTTTTAGAAGCCATGTAGAAGCAATCAAAGTTCTCATTTAACAATGAACTGCTCCAAACAATTACCCACCCACCCATCATGCTATGACTGACATCAATGTGCATTGATATTATAGTTGTTCGTCTACCTACAAGTCGGCATTAGGTAATTGAAATTTTAATCATCATTTTCATGGTTCGATATATGAACATGAACAAATGCAATGCACATGACATGACACATTACCAATAGTTTTTTATCACCCTGGTATTTTGATATTATTGACTAATATAACCCTAACATTACTTATATATAACATTCTTTTTTTTTTATTCCGATGACGTAAGTAAATAACATTAAATAACAGTTTAAATATTCCACGTCAAATACTACCAAAGATATAATACCACTCAAACAATGGTAAAATCAACAGTTAGGCATTGCTAACAGCTATAGTAGGTAGTTGGTATTAGATTGATTTTCACTTACCAGTTATGCTTACAAAAAGAACAGCGATAAAACTATAAACCAAAAAGTTGCACATTTTGAATACACTTGCCACCAAAAAGTTTAATCCGATCAATACGATAACAAAATTGCAACAGTTAAATACTATCACATTTCCCAAAATTTAAAACCAAAAGATTTTTTTAAGTTCCGTAATCGAATACGCAAAAGTTTTAGACACAAACGTGTATCTCCCTCCCTATACCGAGTTACACTGATTTCCTTTTTTTTCGTTCACTCATTTGAAGTATCTACACACGTTCCGATCCGACAGCCGCTAGCCGATTTGGTCTGCTCCCAGGACGATCTGCGCTGGCTGCGCTACACACGTTCCGATTTTAATCCAGTCAAAATAAATGTCTTCGGGTGATAATTTAGAATAACATAAATGATCACTTGAAAAACCGGAAATCAGAATAATCCCTGATATTAACTACGTACTTGTTACTTAATTAATCAATAAAGTAAGAAAAAACAATTTGGGTGTGAACAAAAAATGGAAAACTGGTGATTTTGTTCATGTTAGAGTCTTTTAGAATGCTTTCATTGAGGAATAAAAAATCTCTTGTCAAGGTTGATTTATTTCGAATATTCTATATCAAATTGTTTCTAATTTATAACAATAATGGCACTCCGAATGATATTTTATCGTGATAGAAAAAACGTCGTAATGTGCAGAATATTGTGTTTACGTCAGGGATTACTTGCATATCATAATCTAAATGGTATCCATAGATTAAATTATAATATTCATCTAAAGTGCCTTTTTGTTTAATAAACTATAAACGGCCAAAATACAACTTTAGGTATTTCTCATGAACGCACACCAGTAGGTATACCTACAAAATCACGATGGGTGCTCAAAACAATGGCAATACTATTATTTAAAAATATTTTTTTTAAAGGTGCAAATAATGTGACCCCAAACCTTATTTTGCTTAGACTATTTGGTCTGGAAGCAGACCAATCGGAGGTCAGATAGGAACGTGTGTAGATACAATTACTTCGAGCCAAGCGCCAAGTTCTAGTCGGCTAGTGAAAATGAAATGAGAGCTAAAAAGTAAAAATGGGATGAGTCTTAAAAATAATAATTAATTCTTTCTGCAATAATAAAAAAATATAATCACTAAAGATATTATTACTTCATATCCTTCATATCCAAGAAAATAAAAATTAATATTTCACAAATATAGTATTCCACTTATCAAATATTTGATCAAAGAAATTGGACGAGGACGAATTCATGAATGGTTTCATTAATAAATTCTTTGACCAAATGCATATTGGACAAAGATCTTTGTTATGTGGTATCTACACTTTGGACTGCGTTCCGTCGTTTTGGGCGTGGTTGTTTGGTTAAAATTTCACCCGTTTGAGTTGCAACCGAGCCTCAGAACGATCGAGTTGTTTTTATAACCTCAAAATTTTTGACGACGCTTGTGTTGGAAATTATTTACTTTTGCTCGAGTTTTATAGCTATTTCTGCAACATTTTGACTTTAATCCTCCTGGAAGATGAGATAGACGAAGTAATTACGGCGATAAAGTAAAAATGTTTCGAGACGTCATTCAAACTTTGACACTTTTCATTGAGCGAAGCCACAGGCGTGCGTTCCGTCGATCCGATCGAGTGCACTCGAGCGCACTCCGGGGCGCGCTCTAGCCGTTCCGTGGCTCGGTGAAATTTTACTCTGACAGCTGTCAGAGTGTAGTTTCACCCGTTCTGTTGCTCAGAGTGCAGCAACCAAACAACCGGTTGTTTTTCACTCTGACAGCTATTTGACGTTTGAACAATGAAAAGTGTCAAAGTTTGAATGACGTCTCGAAAATTTTTTACAAAATCGCCGTAATTACTTCGTCTATTTCATCTTCCAGGAGGATTAAAGTCAAAATGTTGCAGAAATAGCTATAAAACTCGGGCAAAAGTAAATAATTACTAACACAAGCGTCGTCAAAAATTTTGAGGTTATGAAAACAACTCGATCGTTCCGTCGCTCGGTTGCAACTCAAACGGGTGAAATTTTTACCAAACAACCACGCACAAAACGACGGAACGCAGTCCAGAACGCACCCTTGATAGATGTCAGATGTCAATGTCAATTTGATTGACATTGCGTTGACAGCTTGAATTGCGATGATGACATATGACATTTTGTCAATATTAAATGTTGTTTGTTTCGTTTCGTTAAATTTTGAGAACTTGTTGAGTATTTGTGTTTTCATTCATTTTTCAGAGAGAAAGAGAACCATTGATAAATGAAGAATGATCTATTATCTTATTACTTACCTATAAGTTAAATTAACATACAAGTTTTAAGAAATTAACCTAAAATGGCTTTTATGATTCTCAGAACGTTTCTACGAGCCAGACCCTCAATAACTATGGTGAAAAGATTTGAAACTAATGAGAAAACAGTTGCTCCTTATGATCCTTTTGTGAATAAGCCACAGAAAAACAAGAAAACTTATTTGGAAGCTATAAAAATATTTGAATCAAGAGATACAAGAAGAAGAGGCCATGTGGAGTTCATTTATGCTGCTCTCGCTAAAATGAAAGAATTTGGTGTGCAAAAAGATCTAGAAGTTTATAAGGCACTAGTAGATGTGTTGCCGAAGGGAAAATTTATTCCAACTAATATATTTCAGTCAGAATTCATGCATTATCCTAAACAACAACAATGTGCAGTAGATTTATTAGAACAAATGGAAGATAATGGTAAGTATACATTAAAAATATTTACCATTTAGGGTATAGTGTCTAAGAGATGTTTACACACTATATTTACACTTCTAGGAGTTATGCCAGACTCTGAAATGGAGCAAATGCTGCTAAATATTTTTGGCCGCAGAGGTTTCCCACTTAGGAAGTTTTGGAGAATGATGTATTGGATGCCGAAATTCAAGAATCTTAGTCCATGGTTGTTACCTGAAAAGTTACCTGATGATACACTAGAGTTAGCTAAAATGGCCATACAAAGAATCACATCTGTTGACCCCGAAATGAAATTTAATGTTTGGCAGGTGAAGTTTTTACTATTGAAATAAGTATTGCTTAGATTATGACTTTGTTGTGATAGATTTTAGCAATCAAATAAGGGATTTCCTCTGAAAATGCTATGTTTGCTTATGAACCAAACTGAAACTGAAAAAAATATAAGATAAGTATGTTCTGTAAATATTTAATTTCCATAAAGCATTTGTGTCAAATAACCTTAAATTTGCCAGACAGAAGAAATTGAGGCATCTTTAGAAAAGACATGGATAGTCAGCGCACAAAGTGAAGTGCAAAAAGTCCTACTTGCAGAACAGCCATTAGATGAGCCACTAGTTGTCAAAGGACCTTTCCATGTTTACATGAGGGATCAAGTAGTCAGTTATTTTACCCTTATAGGTAAAACAAGACTGGAACCTAATGATGATAGAGATATTGATGGTAAGAACAAATCTAAACCAAATATGTAGTTCTATTGAGAAATTATGTAATCTTCTAGTCCTAATAATTTGCTTAAAATTTGCATGGTTATTTCAACAAGAAACAATAGTTACTGCTATGCTATGGTTGCATAATCTAAGAGAAAGAATTTGATTTTTTCAAAACTTCTGGACCAATTTTTAAAATACTTTCACCATTCGAAAGCTACATTCTTCCTGAGTGACATATGCTATATTTTATCCCTATATTCCTACGGGAACAGAACCCGCGCGAAGCCCCTAGTATTATATTGAAAAATAATGTTTTTTGCAATATATTGCATTTTTGTAATTTTTACAGATGTATCAAATATTGAGAAGCCATCAGGTATACCTGGTTATATTGGCAGCACAAAGTTACCCTCCATAAAATGCACAGTACATGAACAGGATGATGGCACTATAGTATCAGTGTGTGCTACAGGTAAACATCTATACTATACTAAATTATTACAAATAGGAAAGATTAAAAATTTTATTTGTTTGTAAATGGATAAAGTCAAAAACGACAGAGCTAATTCCAAAAATTCTTTCACCATTAGAAAGCTACATTCTTCCTAAGTAGCATAGGTAGGATATATTTTATCCTTATATTCCCACAGGGACTGGTACCAAGCAGTTAAAACCCTTATACCTTGAACGCTGCTAAAACTATTGACAATAGAGCAAAGTAATGTACTACAGTTTTATAGAGGACATCCATATCTACAAAACAAAAGTCCGTGATACCATAATATTACAGTTACGTCACAACAACAACTTTTTCATGTTAAAATATGCAATAGTTACACCGGTACAAGCTAAGCCACATTATTTCGTACCTTGGTATGAATCCTTGTCCAAATAAATCATTTCGTATTCAAGACTGTTTCAATACCTGTAGATTACTCTTTGAATTGATGAAATCGGACACTCCATTCCAAAGATATTACAGATTTTGTTCCGTTTCATTCCCTTTGCTTGCGACATCGGGCGGCCAGGGGCGCGTAGAGCGCGGACCGAAGTGCGAGGGGCGTGTGCACATGCACATCTATGAGATAGGTATCCGCGCGGCTGGTTTTTCCCTGAGGGTCCTCGGGAATGGGATTCTCATGGAATAATCCCCCCTCCCTACGCAGCGGACGCTACCGACATTGAATGTTTTGACTTATTCATATTTATCCCAAAATGTTTAAAAAATAAACGTCCACCCATGTGAAGCCGGGGCGGACCGCTAGTTGTTCTATAAAGCTGGCATTTAATAGTAAAATCATATTCCCCTTCTATGTTTTTAGCAAATTCTCATTATGTTTCAGGTACCTCATCTAGAGATTCCCTACTATCATGGGTGCGGTTACTGGAGAAATATGGCAACCCTGTATTATCAGAAGTGCCTGTCATTTTTACCCTGACTGCACCGCCTACTGATATAGTTTTACAGGAGACACAACCTGCAAATCAAGACAAAAACAAACTAGACCTATAAAATGATTGTTAAATATAGCTGAAGCTAAGAATCTTATTTATCAAATAATTAAAAATAATGTTATTGTTGCATTAATTATTCTTTTATTACATATTTTTCAGCCTTATATCACATTATTATTAATACTAAAATGTGTATTTACACCAATAACCTATTTAAACTATAAAAAGTTCTGCAAGAAACATAACTCATAAACATATTTTATACACAACAGTTTTGTGGAACACAGCTTTCATTTTTGGTGGTAAACTTTAATTCTTTTATGTCCATTCGTAGTCTTCATCTACGTCAAAAGAGATGGTTCCCCACTGTCAAGTGATATTGTGCCAATCCGCTTGTGGTAGCAAGTACGTCTCATTGTCGCTCCTTACTACAGTTACACCAGCTCCGTAATATGGTACTACATAAGCTGAACCATCTGATGGTCCCACCACCTGGAATATAAATCAACAGTTTATGTCACATCATTTGTACTATAATATAAGAAGTCTGCTTCAAATGAGTTGGTTTGTCATAGATGGCTTTTACTGACCCATAGTGTAGGACAAGTAGATATCAAGTACAAATACAAGTTCTTTTTTATTTGAAAATTAGCAGCTGTGCTTACTGTCATGTTGTTGTCTTAATTTATGAAGTGATTGTTTATATAAGTTTTCAATTCAATTCAATTCAATTCAATTCTTTATTTGTCAAAAACATGGTATTATTTACATAAAGGTCTTAAAAAATATATATACAGTGCTCATGTTTTGCCGTGCCAGACAGCATACAAATATAAATTATGAAAATAGAATTTAAGGTACCTACATACTAAAATCTTGTCATATTACTTATATTAATGAAATTATTTCAAGTCAAACAATTCTTTTACGTTATAAAAATTCATTGTTTTCAGCCATTTGAAGAGACTATTTTTAAATTGTACTTTATTAAGTGATTTTAGTTCATTCGGAATCTTGTTATAAATACGAACGCACATTACCATACCACTCTTTACAAATTTATCAGACTTAGGGTTTTCACTTAAAATCAGTTTATAGGGATTTCTGTGCTGCCGATTGCCATAAACATCACTGACTTTTTTGAATAGACATAAGTGCTGGTGTACAAACATTGCAATTTCATATATATATAAAGAAGGTAGTGGCAACAAACCAAGGCATCATTTAAACAATGTGATGTGAGATGATGTCATGTGTGATGTGTGTGATGATTATTCTGTAAAGTTTATATAGGTAAAAAGTTACTTAGAAAAACTTTACAGAATAATCATGGTTTAGTTTTCAGCACTTGACAAATAACATAATATTGTCCACAATACTGCAAAACCGCTGATCTACTATTTGCAAAAGTGACTACAAGGTGATTAACTTTACAGGACATAAAAAAAAACATTTATTTTGTATTTGGAACAAAAATTGCACCTCACTGAAATATTTGGTTTTTAGCATATTAGGCAATAATTCAGTGGCACAAAATTTGCGGTTTTTTGTAATGATTACGGTATTAGTAGGACAGCACAGTATTTTTGCAGTTTCACAGTATTGCAAATGGTAGATCAGCGCTTTTGCAGTATTGTCAACAATATAGTCATACCTGTGCAGCAATTAATATGATATCTAACAGTTGTCCAATAAACATAAACCCCAATGTGCAGAGCTTAGCCAGACCTATACCCGGATAGCCAAGGTAAAATCTGTCTAAGCCAAACATTCCTAGAAATACTGACAGTAGCAGGGCAATTTCCAGAGAGTAACCATTCCTGAAAAGTAAAACAATGTCATGATTTACTTTATATAACATACTATAAATCAAAAATACTACTATTATTAAGCTACTTACGTCCATTTACAAGGTAGTTTTTTCTTGAATATGGAGCCATTGGATTCCTTACAAATTATGCCATCAGCAGCTATACATTGTACTGAAATCAATAAATACATACTAACGTAATAACACAAGCTTAGACATACATTTTAGTGAATAATGATAAACTATAAAGCTTGATAATACCTTCTGCTTCGCCATCAGATGGATTGATTTCGCCTTTCGTGCAACCACGATATTGCTGTGTTTCGGGATCTATTGGATTTATACTTGGATCAGGACATATATATTGTCCTAACCTTAGCGTAGTACAGTCTACAACTTCAACCTTTTCACTCTTAGCTTCATCAGAAGCATTTACGAAGGAAAAAAGCAATATGATACAGATTTTAATAACGTAGGGTTTGATCATATCACACATTGGGTATATGTTGACAAAACGCTTAACGTTTATCGTTAGTGTTAACTAACTATAGATTGTATAGATATTACAGATACAAATAGATGAACAGCATTGAGTTATAAGATGAACAGTTATTAATTATTTTTAACGACAATAAATAGTATAAATACAACCCAATTTCTCCAACAAGCAAGCAAGCAAAGCAAGTGACAATTTGACAAATAATAAATTGACATTGACAGGCTCCATCCCCATTCAGCAGAACCACAGCCATCTCTATCGTCTTCTACAAGCCATGCGCATAAAGTTGGCAACGTAGTTTTAAGTGATGTGTGGGTCATCAGCTTCCTCATAAGACAAAGAGAAATTCTAAGCATGCTCTATTTTGATGCAAAGTTGGTGCAATCAAACGTGTCAGTAATAATTTTAGTGCAACCACAAGTTCGTTACTATGAGTTGTTTTTTGTGTGTTAGCTGGAGAAATGTGTCACCAGCTTACACATGCCGTTAAGGCAAACCAGTGAGGTTAGGGTTTTAGACTATAGTCCAAAAGTTAATGCACAATTGGTGCAATGAGAACCAGAAAAACTAACCGTCACACTCTAATACTGTTGAAACTACGATCATAAAAGTGTGTGCGAGCTGGAGTACCGTGTCTCTGGCTTGCACATCTGTATCTTCGTAATTATATAAGGTACGATGATGTGTTATACCTCAAAAGTTGCTGCAAAATTGATGCAATTAGAACCAAATTTATCAAATCTTTAGGTAAAATAGTTTTGGAGCTACGAACCGATAAGTATGTGTAAGCTGGTGACACGTAACACGGGCTGACACATGGTGAATCACTGTAACTGTATAAGTAAGAGTTTCGTATTATATATCAAAAAAAACCTTATAGTTGGTGCAAACACGAGGCATGATTTCAAATCTCTCGGCCTCTTAGTTTCAAAATTATAGGCAAAAAACTGTTTTCCCGCCAAAAAATTCAAAATAATGGTCTTGGACGCAGCTAAGTGCGGCGTTGCCGTTCCGTGCGCTACACTGTTGCAAACGAGTTTGAACTTAAGAGCTGGTGTTATTAAGAGTCACTTTAATTGCGCTTTCGATCGTTTTCATTTCTGTTCTAAGAATTTTAGGCCAGGAGCCGTCTGATATAAGTACGCTGATTCCTAACCTTTTTATGAGAAACAGATGGTTTAATTACAAGTAATTTTTAAATTTTGGCGTTAGAAACTTCACACTCATTTGTTGATAAAGCAAAGAAATAATTAGATTTGGCACAATAATAAACATAGAGGAATGCAGAAAGGTAAAATTTATGTAGGTACCTATAAAACCTACTACCTACGTATTTATTACAGAGAGAAGGCTTCATTCATAGAACGGTGCGAAATGATTACACTACTACCAGTCTACTTACTAGATCGCGTTTGATATTGGCGAAAATGCCGCCGATGTCCAGACAGTTGTAATACTGTAAGGGTTGTCACGCGTATAGTTGTACGAAGTCTTACTTCGCCGAAAAAAAGGAGTTACATTTTATACATCTTGCTTGACTAACTTACTAAAAAGGCATATAGATATGGCGAAGTTCTCAGGTTTATATTGTGACTATCCTTCCGCCCGCGGTTTCGACCGCGTGGACTGCACGAGAACGTTAATAACGAGGACGTTATCCTATGGGAATAATATGATGGCGGCCAACTTTTTTGTTTGTGGGCCGATTTTGATGAAACTTGGTTTTTAGTACTATTTTGACAAGAAAACTGCAACGCAATGATAAACTTTTTAAAAAATCCAAGATGGCGGCCTACTTTTTTGTTTATCGGCCGATTTTGATGAAACTCAGTTTTTGGTACTATTTTGACAAGAAAACAGCAACACAATGTTAAAATAATTGAAAATCCAAGATGGTAGCCAACTTTTTTGTTTCTTGGCCGTTTTCGATGAAACTCGGATTCTGGTACTATTTTGACAAGAAAACAGCAACGCAATGATAAAAATATTAGAAATCCAAGATGGCGGCCAACTTTTTTGTTTGTTGGCCGATTTTGATGAAACTCAGTTTTTGGTACTATTTTGACAAGAAAACTGCAACGCAATGATAAATTTTTTGAAAAATCCAAGATGGCGGCCAACTTTTTTGTTAGTGGGGTGATTCTGATGTAACTCGGTTTCTAGTACTATTTTATCAAGAGAACAGCAACGCAATGTTAAAAATATTAAAAATCCAAAATGGCGGCCAACTTTTAAGTTTTTTGACCAATTTTAATGAAACTCGGTTTCTGGTACTATTTAAAAAAAAAAAAAGCAACGCAATGTAAAACATATTAAAAATCCAAGATAGCGGCCAACTTTGTTGTTTGTGGGCCGATTTTGATGAAACTCGGTTTTTGGTACTATTTTGATTTTTGACAAGAAAATAGCAACGCAATGTCAAAAATGTAAAAAAATTAAAGATGGCGCCCAAATTTTTGTTTGTTGGCCGATTTTGATGAAACTCGGTTTCTGGTACTATTTTGACAAGAAAACAGCAAAGCAATTTTAAAAATGTAAGAAATCCAAGATGGCGGCCAACTTTTTTGTTTGTGGGCCGATTTTGATGAAATTCGGTTTTTGGTACTATTTGGAGAAGAAAAGCAGCAACGCAATGTTAAAAAATATTAAAAATCCAAGAGGGCGGCCAACTTTTTTGTTTGTGGGCCGATTTTGATGAAACTCGGTTTTTGGTACTATTTTGACAAGAAAATAGCAACGCAATGTCAAAAACGTGAAAAAATTAAAGATGGCGCCCAAATTTTTGTTTGTTTCCCGATTTTGATGAAACTCGGTGTTTGGTACAATTTTGACCAGAAAACAGCAACGCAATGTTAAAATTATAAAAAATCCAAGATGGCAGCCAATTTTTTTGTTTGTGGGACGATTTTGATGAAACTCGGTTTTTGGTACTATTTTGACAAGAAATAAGAAACGCAATGTTAAAATTGACGAATTAAAATTAAATATAAGCATGTAAAAATAAATTTTGAGACTTCCTGCCCCGATTTTTTTTCCACAATACCTTCGGGGTCCTAAAACATCTACCTTCACATTTTAAGACTACCCTTCCGTACTAACGTTAATACCTATACAGGTGTCGGTATCGCTCAACTTCAAGGGCCTACTGTATGGAAAAGTTGCTGTTTTCTTGTCAAAATACTACCAAATACCTAGTTTCATCAAAATCGTGCATATTTATTTATTTAATCTTTATTGCAAAATATATAACAAATGGCGGACTCAATTCTCTTCCAGTCAACTGGAAAGGGTGTCAGGAAGAAAATGAACAGCAGCAATAAAAAAAATTACAGTTAAAAGAAAACAGAAGGAACTAATTAAATGTAAGAAAAAAATACTAAAATTAAATAACAAATGAAAATTTGTAAATGCTTATAAATATATGAGTATTAAAAGGTATACATACTAAAGTAGCAATAACATGATATATAATTTATACATACACATATTATACATACAACTATAAATAAATAACACATAAAGTCAGAACAGATCTATCACGATAAGTGTAATCAGCTCGAGTAATGTTCGCGGACCATTTTCTTGAACACGCACTTACTTGGGGCACTGCGGATATTTTAAGGGCAAATCGTTCCAAAGTTGTACAGGCGAAAAAGAAAATGATTGGGAGACGAAGCCAGAAGAGTGGGATGGTGTTTTCAGAAGAAAGTTGTCACTAGAGCGAAGGCTACGTTCATTAGAGTCGCCCAGAAACTGAAATCTGGATTTCAATTAATCTGGGGTAAGTGGATCTAATAGAATATTGAAGAGCATGCAGACAACTCTAACGTTCCTACGCTCGCGAATAGGGAGCCAATTGAGCTGCTGACGGTGTTGAGAGATATCGTATTTACGTAATCAATATATGAAACGAATACAGTTTTTAAGGAAACGATCCAACTTACTGAGAAGGTTTTTTTCTTTTGAGGTTGGTACTACAGACATCAGCGTAGACAATTATAGGTAAGACAACCGTCTGTATTGGAGCAATCTTGATACTGGTAGGCAGAAAGAACTTAAACCTATAGAGAGATCTAATTGCATTAGTGGCTCTGAGACATGCTTGTTCGATATGATCTTTCCAAGAGAGGCAGGCATCGATATAGTCAAACCCAAGTCCTTCACTTGTTGTGAGTAGGATATTATCACGCCGTTAAATACCAAATTGTAGAAACTATTCCAGTTTACGCATGACAGCTGTCGAGAACTACCCTACCAGCAATTAAAGATTGACATTTAGGCGCGTTAACTGATATGCCATAATTAGTCGACCACACAGAAATCTTCATCAAATCACAGTTGATTAGCGCGACAACATTATTTTAACTGTGGATATTATGTTGCGCATAAAGTTGTAGATCGTCGGCATAGAGATGGAAAGAAGAGGAGAAATGAGAGGTCAGAGAGTTGATAAACAAGGAAAAGAGAAGAGGGGAGAGTACACCGCCTTGTGGAACGCCAGCCTCCAAGTCGAGCCAGTCAGACAGCGTCCGATCTACTCGCACGGCTTGCTGGCAATCGCCAAGATAGGAAGAGAACCAAGTAGGTGCCATAGAAGAAATACCTAACCGACCGAGCATAGCTAGGAGAATTTCGTGACTAACGACATTAAATGCGCTGGAAAAATTTATTAAAACTAGGACAGTTAATAATTGCTTAGCAGACCTAAAAACCCATTACATGACACCAATATCACAAAACTGAAAAAAAGCGCGATAGGACATTATTTCTTATTCTACGATTAAAATAAGGTGTCTAGATTAAGATTGGTATAATTACGTATTTTTACCCGCTCCAATGGTTTCTTGATTCCTGGAGGCAAGCTGACATCTAATTAAAATACTTTGATTAATTGTGTCAAATCACTCCCTGTTCCAATAAGAAATAATGTCCAATCGCGCTTTTTTTCAGTTTTGTGATATTGGTGTCATGTAAGTGGTTTTTAGGGATGTTTAGCTCGATTTTGATGTGCGTTTCGGAATCCAAGATGGCGGCCGCGCTTTTTTTAAATTTTGTGGTATTGGTGTCATGTAAGGGGTTTTTAGGGATGCTAAGCTCGATTTTGATGTGTTTTGGAATTCAAGATGGCAGCTGCGTTTTTTTTTTGTATTTTGTGATATTGGTGTCATGTAATGGGTTTTTGGGTCTGCTAAGCAATTATTAACTGTCCTAGTTTTAATAGATTTTTCCAGCGCATTTAATGCCGTTAGTCACGAAATTCTCCTAGCTATGCTCGGTCGGTTAGGTATTTCTTCTATGGCACCTACTTGGTTCTCTTCCTATCTTGGCGATTGCCAGCAAGCCGTGCGAGTAGATCGGACGCTGTCTGACTGGCTCGACTTGGAGGCTGGCGTTCCACAAGGCGGTGTACTCTCCCCTCTTCTCTTTTCCTTGTTTATCAACTCTCTGACCTCTCATTTCTCCTCTTCTTTCCATCTCTATGCCGACTGTTGACGACAGCCTGAAAAAGCGCCGCTATAGAATATTCCCGCATAAAATTCAAAGACGTATAGTCCCGAATGATCGAGAGCAAGGCGGCGCGGAACGTGCGGGGCAGGTAAAGACGTCCGTCCCACGTGTGAAAGAGATGGCGGCAGCCGTCTCATGTGTGCGAGCGAGCAAGGCGACGGCGACCGTCTCAAGCGCGCGAGCGAGATATCGCGACAGCTATCTCACACTGCCTTTGCTCGAACATTCAAGGAGTCGCGCGCGACCCGCGCTCGCGCCCTCGCGAATGTTCCAGACACCGGCACAGCGTAGTATAAATAACGCTCTCGGCTGACGTGCCGGCACAGTTTCAATTTGGTTCAGTTCTCAAGAAAATCTCTCCGAAGAAACAAGAAGAGCTCCAGAGCTACAGTACCAGCGCTAGTACCTACACCAGTTCAGTGAACCGCGCCCTTCGTATACCGCTGTGAACCGCGATCGCACGGAAGATCGTGCGCCCCTCGTACATCGTCATCGCGAACGTGTCTACGTGTCTAGTCGACGAACGTCATCAAGTACTGTCGACCACGTCTCGCCAGTGACAGTGAAGTGTCCTGTACTGTCGACCGCATATCGTCAGTACCTCGTCTCCGCGTGTTGTGTAGCCGCGATTACGGATACTTATAGTGCGAACGGACGCTTATAGTGCAATAAAGGACGCAAAGTAGTGTTAGTGTTAGTGCTCGTCTAAAAGATTACTGTAGTGCTCAAGTGAGAACTGTGAAAAGACACGAACGTAGAACTTAGAACTTTAACTTAGTGCAGTGATTTTGTGTGAACTCTCAAGTGTTATTTAAGTACTTCACGAACTTAATTTGGTTATAACTCAGTAATTTAAGCCTCCTACCTGTTAAGTTTAGTGCATAAGAAAAAGACCTGGTCACAGAATAAAACCAGCGACCTTATCGACGAATTTGTGTTGTTATTTACATCTTCGTCACCAACTCACCTACTAAATACAGTCCACCCTCTACACCGACGATCTACAACTTTATGCGCAACATAATATCCACAGTTAAAATAATGTTGTCGCGCTAATCAACTGTGATTTGATGAAGATTTCTGTGTGGTCGACTAATTATGGCATATCAGTTAACGCGCCTAAATGTCAATCTTTAATTGCTGGTAGGGTAGTTCTCGACAGCTGTCATGCGTAAACTGGAATAGTTTCTACAATTTGGTATTTAACGGCGTGATAATATCCTACTCACAACAAGTGAAGGACTTGGGTTTGACTATATCGATGCCTGCCTCTCTTGGAAAGATCATATCGAACAAGCATGTCTCAGAGCCACTAATGCACTTAGATCTCTCTATAGGTTTAAGTTCTTTCTGCCTACCAGTATCAAGATTGCTCCAATACAGACGGTTGTCTTACCTATAATTGTCTACGCTGATGTCTGTAGTACCAACCTCAAAAGAAAAAAACCTTCTCAGTAAGTTGGATCGTTTCCTTAAAAACTGTATTCGTTTCATATATTGATTACGTAAATACGATATCTCTCAACACCGTCAGCAGCTCAATTGGCTCCCTATTCGCGAGCGTAGGAACGTTAGAGTTGTCTGCATGCTCTTCAATATTCTATTAGATCCACTTACCCCAGATTAATTGAAATCCAGATTTCAGTTTCTGGGCGACTCTAATGAACGTAGCCTTCGCTCTAGTGACAACTTTCTTCTGAAAACACCATCCCACTCTTCTGGCTTCGTCTCCCAATCATTTTCTTTTTCGCCTGTACAACTTTGAAACGATTTGCCCTTAAAATATCCGCAGTGCCCCAAGTAAGTGCGTGTTCAAGAAAATGGTCCGCGAACATTACTCGAGCTGATTACACTTATCGTGATAGATCTGTTCTGACTTTATGTGTTATTTATTTATAGTTGTATGTATAATATGTGTATGTATAAATTATATATCATGTTATTGCTACTTTAGTATGTATACCTTTTAATACTCATATATTTATAAGCATTTACAAATTTTCATTTGTTATTTAATTTTAGTATTTTTTTCTTACATTTAATTAGTTCCTTCTGTTTTCTTTTAACTGTAAATTTTTTTATTGCTGCTGTTCATTTTCTTCCTGACACCCTTTCCAGTTGACTGGAAGAGAATTGAGTCCGCCATTTGTTATATATTTTGCAATAAAGATTAAATAAATAAATATGCACGATTTTGATGAAACTAGGTATTTGGTAGTATTTTGACAAGAAAACAGCAACTTTTCCATACAGTAGGCCCTTGAAGTTGAGCGATACCGACACCTGTATAGGTATTAACGTTAGTACGGAAGGGTAGTCTTAAAATGTGAAGGTAGATGTTTTAGGACCCCGAAGGTATTGTGGAAAAAAAATCGGGGCAGGAAGTCTCAAAATTTATTTTTACATGCTTATATTTAATTTTAATTCGTCAATTTTAACATTGCGTTTCTTATTTCTTGTCAAAATAGTACCAAAAACCGAGTTTCATCAAAATCGTCCCACAAACAAAAAAATTGGCTGCCATCTTGGATTTTTTATAATTTTAACATTGCGTTGCTGTTTTCTGGTCAAAATTGTACCAAACACCGAGTTTCATCAAAATCGGGAAACAAACAAAAATTTGGGCGCCATCTTTAATTTTTTCACGTTTTTGACATTGCGTTGCTATTTTCTTGTCAAAATAGTACCAAAAACCGAGTTTCATCAAAATCGGCCCACAAACAAAAAAGTTGGCCGCCATCTTGGATTTCTTACATTTTTAAAATTGCTTTGCTGTTTTCTTGTCAAAATAGTACCAGAAACCGAGTTTCATCAAAATCGGATAACAAACAAATATTTGGGCGCCATCTTTAATTTTTTTACATTTTTGACATTGCGTTGCTATTTTCTTGTCAAAATAAAACCAAAAACCGAGTTTCATCAAAATCGGCCCACAAACAACAAAGTTGGCCGCTATCTTGGATTTTTAATATGTTTTACATTGCGTTGCTGTTTTTTTGTCAAAATAGTACCAGAAACCGAGTTTCATCAGAATCAGCCCACTAACAAAAAACTTGGCCGCCATCTTGGATTTTTCAAAAATTTTATCATTGCGTTGCAGTTTTCTTGTCAAAATAGTACCAAAAACTGAGTTTAATCAAAATCGGCCGATAAACAAAAAAGTTGGCCGCCATCTTGGATTTTTCAAAAAGTTTATCATTGCGTTGCAGTTTTCTTGTCAAATTAGTACTAAAACCAAGTTTCATCAAAATCGGCCCACAAACAAAAAAGTTGGCCGCCATCATATTATTCCCATAGGATAACGTCCTCGTTATTAACGTTCTCGTGCAGTCCACGCGGTCGAAACCGCGGGCGGAAGGCTAGTCACAATATAAACCTGTGAACTTCGCCATATCTATATACCTTTTTAGTAAGTTAGTCAAGCAAGATGTATAAAATGTAACTCCTTTTTTTCGGCGAAGTAAGACTTCGTACAACTATACGCGTGACAACCCTTACAGTATTACAACTGTCTGGACATCGGCGGCATTTTCGCCAATGTCAAACGCGATCTAGTAAGTAGACTGGTAGTAGTGTAATCATTTCGCACCGTTCTATGAATGAAGCCTTCTCTCTGTAATAAATACGTAGGTAGTAGGTTTTATAGGTACCTACATAAATTTTACCTTTCTGCATTCCTCTATGTTTATTATTGTGCCAAATCTAATTATTTCTTTGCTTTATCAACAAATGAGTGTGAAGTTTCTAACGCCAAAATTTAAAAATTACTTGTAATTAAACCATCTGTTTCTCATAAAAAGGTTAGGAATCAGCGTAGGGCAGAGGTACCCTTTGTGGCCACTTTAAGGAATTTTTGACTTTTAAGCACTAACTACTAAATGGACTTAGTTATTTAAGACACAAATTATATCTTTAATTATTGATAATTTATCTAGCTTTTAAGGTACATTTTTCAATTTTTTTAAAGTTAAAAAGTTTTTTGTATATAATACAAAATGTGTGAGAGGTGCCAAATGTACCGGTTTTGGCCACTTACTGGTAATTAAACTTTTGTAAGTATTGCGAAAAATCAAAACCAAACCCAGGTAAAATCAATATATTCTAATGCGCTAGAAACCAGTCAATTGCAAAACAACAATTTAATTGTAAAAAACAAAGGTTTATAAAGTATTTCGTCCAAAACAAATTTCTTAAAATTTTCATACAAAACATTTTTTTCAAACAGAAAATGGAATTTATTGAAAAAAAATCTTATGACATAAGGAATTCTAACGGTTGTTATTATTACCTTAAAATACTTTATTTAAATTGCCTTTATTTATCAGAAATGGCTAAAAGTTGTTTAGAAAACTTTTAGAGCAAAAAGTGGCCAAAACCGGTACAGTGGCCAAAACCGGTACGCCTGCCCTACTTATATCAGACGGCTCCTGGCCTAAAATTCTTAGAACAGAAATGAAAACGATCGAAAGCGCAATTAAAGTGACTCTTAATAACACCAGCTCTTAAGTTCAAACTCGTTTGCAACAGTGTAGCGCACGGAACGGCAACGCCGCACTTAGCTGCGTCCAAGACCATTATTTTGAATTTTTTGGCGGGAAAACAGTTTTTTGCCTATAATTTTGAAACTAAGAGGCCGAGAGATTTGAAATCATGCCTCGTGTTTGCACCAACTATAAGGTTTTTTTTGATATATAATACGAAACTCTTACTTATACAGTTACAGTGATTCACCATGTGTCAGCCCGTGTTACGTGTCACCAGCTTACACATACTTATCGGTTCGTAGCTCCAAAACTATTTTACCTAAAGATTTGATAAATTTGGTTCTAATTGCATCAATTTTGCAGCAACTTTTGAGGTATAACACATCATCGTACCTTATATAATTACGAAGATACAGATGTGCAAGCCAGAGACACGGTACTCCAGCTCGCACACACTTTTATGATCGTAGTTTCAACAGTATTAGAGTGTGACGGTTAGTTTTTCTGGTTCTCATTGCACCAATTGTGCATTAACTTTTGGACTATAGTCTAAAACCCTAACCTCACTGGTTTGCCTTAACGGCATGTGTAAGCTGGTGACACATTTCTCCAGCTAACACACAAAAAACAACTCATAGTAACGAACTTGTGGTTGCACTAAAATTATTACTGACACGTTTGATTGCACCAACTTTGCATCAAAATAGAGCATGCTTAGAATTTCTCTATGTCTTATGAGGAAGCTGATGACCCACACATTTTTAAGTGAACCGATTTGACACCGTTTGCACCGTTTGACAGGTAAACAGCGAGTAAACCTCGAGTACTGAATCCTATGGAGATGGCATATCTTCTATACATCTATACAAATAAATAAAATTGGAGTGTCTGTTTGTAACATTAAATAACCGCTTTTTACGACGTGCATATGATTAAATATACGGTACATATACCAAAATGACATGCTTTACAATTTTTGTCTGTCTGTCTGTTTGTTCCGGCTAATCTCTGAAAAGGCTGGACCAATTTTGACTGACCGATTAATACGACAATTAGAAGTAGTTTAAAATTGAATTCCAAGATTTTCTTACATTGTGACTTACTTACACCTCACTTTTTCGTAGGTATGCCACCTCCATAGGATTTAGTACTCAGAGGAGTAAACCGGTTCACAGCAATGTTGCCGTTCCGTATCATAGCATGGCTTGTAGAAGACGATAGAGACGGCTGTGGCAGAACACATCGATTACAATAATTATCTGCAGCAGGGGTGCGTTCTGTGGCTTCGCTCGAGTGCACTCGAGCGCACTCCATCAATTTTACCCTGACAGTGACAGCTGTCAGAGTGTAGTTTCACCCGTTCTGTGGCTGAGTGCCGCAACCATGAAGCTCGACTTAATACTGAGGTAACCAGAGTATTAAGTCGAGCTTCATGGCCGCAACCAAACAACCATCAAATCGAATGGCTTGACGTTTGAACAATGAAAAGTGTCAAAGTTTGAATGACGTCTCGAAAAATGTTTACTTTATCGCCGTAATAACTTCTAGACTAAGCTCCCGTTGTACTAAACCACAGCCGTCTCTATCGTCTTCTACAAGCCATGCTATGATACGGAACGGCAACATTGCTGTGAACCGGTTTACTCCTCTGAGTACTAAATCCTATGGAGGTGGCATACCTACGAAAAAGTGAGGTGTAACCTCTGAGTACTGAATCCTATGGAGATGGCATACCTACGAAAAATTGAAGCATACACACACACACAAGCACACATACCGAGAAACCAAAATGGCGCCTTTCCGTAGTGCTGCCCTATTTGTACATCGATATATTTATTGTTGAAGTTATAGATACAAGTATTTTTGTGACTACCTACCTATATCACCCTATATTTTATAAAAGCAGTTTCGTAATCACCTCGATAATTTAAAACGGAATTATAGTGTATAATTATACACGGCTAAAGTTTAATTAGCATAAATATTTTAGGGGATGTTAGTGCCCATCAATATGAACAACTTTCGCTATGGGGCCAACCATGGAATCGCGAAAAAAAATATCTGCTGTTCCATACAAAAGTACAACATCGAGTCGACTGAAATGTATGGAACAGCTGTTTTTTTTTTCGCGATTCCATGGTTGGTCTCATAGTGAAAGTTGTTCATATTGATGGGCACTAACATCCCCTAAAATATTTATGCTAATTAAAATTTTGCCGTGTATACCTAGTTTTTTAGAATAATAAAACTTAATAATGTGCTTAAATTATACCTACATTTGCACATAATTAAGTTCTTTATAACAATGACACAATGTGTATGTGTTTGTGCATGTACGCACACAATCATTGGCCCGATCGCACGCGTGAGACGCAACACGGTCTTAAAGGCCCCAGTACAGGATGGCCGATCATGTTGGCCGACCATGATGGGACATCGTGTAAAGGGCCGGTTTGCGTGTTATTGCCGTCTGCGAGCAACGCAAACCGGCCCTGTACACGATGGCCAACATGGTCGACCAACTTGATCGGCCATCCTGTAAGCTATATTTTATCGTGATATTGGGAACGAGTACCATGCAGGTAAAACCGCGAGGATCCGCATGTTTTTATTAAATTTATTGCTTGTAACATAATGTATCAAAAATTCAAACGCAGATACAGATTGAAAATAAGGTCCTGTAGTTTATTTACAAACTAACCTTAGTAAAATATAGTTCATGTTACAGTAGTAGTAGATAAAAGACCAACCTACTATATTTAACTGAGGTTCATCATCATCATCATCATGTCAGCCGAACGACGCCCACTGCTGGGCATAGGCCTCCCCCAAGGATCTCCACAACGATCGGTCCTGCGCTGCCCGCATCCAGCGGCTTCCCGCGACCTTGACCAGATCGTCGGTCCACCTTGTAGGGGGCCTGCCCACGGAACGTCGTCCGGTACGCGGTCGCCATTCGAGAACCTTTCCGCCCCAACGGCCATCAGTTCTCCGCGCTATGTGTATGTGTGATGATGATGATGATTATGTTTTTACAACAAGGATTGTTTTTTTTTTTACATAACACCTATTACAATATAAATCACAAAGGAGAATGCCTACTAGGTACCTACCTACCATAGAAAAAAAGAAATGTCTCAAAAAAAAAAAGCATTATTAAGTAAGTAATAAAATAATAAACAGTTTGAATCGAGATCTTTACTAGCAAGCATATTTTTTTTATATATTTAGAATATAGCAAAGCGACATCTAGTGGTAAAAAAATATACTTACTTTTGATGTGCTAGAATGAATGTAAGTTGGACAACAACTTTACAGCAAAATGACATTAAAAAAACACGTTATATATAAGTATCCAGTTTTTGGCAACCGGAACAGAAAACGTTGTCGCACTATAATTTCGATTTTGCCAGTGGCCTAATTAACGTCTTTTTCAAAACTTAAACTGTCGTTGACGTTTGAAACTGTTCTTCAAAATGAAAAGAGCACATAAAAATAGTTTCCGTACGAGTCTTTAAATTTTCCTTTCGCATTGTATCCAGCCATATTTTTCTTTTTTGTTATTTTTAGGCAACCTAAAACAATAAAAACAGTTTAAAATTGATACACTCAATTTACACTTGAAATATGAAAACATCGATAATTCGATAAGAAAAATGTTATAAGGGCAACTCTAGCGCAAAACAAACAGATTTATATTTTCTTGAAATACACCAACAAATTAAGTAGTAAGCTACATTTGGTATGAATTCTAAGTAAACTATTCACAGGAAAACCAAAACACAAGGCATTTATTGTATTGTTTTGGTGTTTTTGCAAAATAAATAGTACGTACCGGTGTAATGTAATGTTTGGACGATTTTTACTTTTTTTGATGCCACAAACTACCACACTGCAATTAGACATGTTCCTTGTTGCTTTCTCTCACTTATTAATACCTTTTATTCACATGAAAGGCTCAAATTGAAAGACTTTTATCACAAAACACTGCAAATACAACTCGCGTTGACAGCTCACATACCGAGAAACCTAAATGGCGACCGGCTTCAATCATGCATTACGATGACGTCACGTTTCAATGTTGCCAAAAAATAGGTCGAATAAATATATTGCTGTCTCGTTTTACATGAAGTATTGGAGGTAAGATAGAACGAGATGGCTACAGGTTTATGAGTACAATGTCGATTTAGCTCATATTTGTATAACCGATAGTTCATATAGATCAATATGCCATCTCCATAGGATTCAGTACTCAGAGGGTGTAACTAAGTCACAATGTAAGAAAATCTTGGAATTCAATTTAAAACTACTTCTAATGAGAGAGTTTCTTTTGACGTTTCATCGTTCAGTTCAAAAATTTGTACTAGATGGCGCTACCCCACTATAGCGACCTAACTTTTTCTGAAGAAGTAACGAAAAAGTATTTACATAATAGAAAATAGCAAAGAAAATAGTCTGTCTGAGTAATATATTTAAATGGGCTTCAAATGTCAAATAAAGCCCATGTCCATATTATGGATCAAGACGATGCGATCCATAGTCTTTCGATATGATTGAAGTTCGTTCACCAGTGCGGTGATTAGGATGAACGTCATTTCGTGTGTACCTTACTCCTTCTGGCTTATGAGCTGTAAAATCCTTCAGTGACGGATAAACCATTTCTTATTTTAGTATTCACAACAAACGTAACGCAAGAGTTTATGAATTATTGACGTTTGAACAAGGGCCACACGACCTGACGCTTCAGATTATGGATGCTGAAAATAACAAAAACTAGCTAACGAAAGTCCAGTTTCACTCCCTGGCTGCTCAGTGACGAAAAAATAAATAAGATTTAACACACAAACATCATTCAAAACAGAATAGATCTCTAATAATCGTTGTTCAAACAAGGGCCACACGAAACTGTGTGTACCAGATTTAATTTGTCAAAATATCGATAAGCATACCATTTAGAGCCAAATAAAGCAGTCTAGCAGCGTCACGTTTGATATGTGACAGCATACAACACTTCAAATCCGTTCGCATAACAACACATCAATAGAAAAAGCAAAAACAATATTTTGACCCGTCAGACTGTGTGGCCCTTATTTAAAACCGTCACATTACGTGAATTTAGCGTTACGAATGTTGTAAAGCACTTAATAGTCAAGGGAATTTCCGTCACTGAGGATCTAGCTTTACCTGGAACCAATCACTGCAGTACTTACGATGCAATTCAAGTTTAAAATTAGTATGAAAATAAGCTAGGGTGACCACGAAGTAATTTTTTGAGGACATCGTATTGAAGTTTACTGAGAATGTATGTAGCTTACCTATTGTAGCATTAGGATTTTAAGCAAATAAAACTACAGTAAATTGTTCAACAATTTATGATTTAGGTAAGTATTAACGCTAAAGTGTGACACATTAAAAAAAGTTATGTTGTTATTTTAATTTTTAGTTTTTTGCATTCACAATGAAATTTTTATTATTGAAAAATGGAAAATGAAGTATTTGTATTGATAAATAATGCTTGAAATATTTTATAGAATAAAGAACGACTCCGTAGCTCAGTGGTTAGAGCCGTCGCTCGGAAAACGAAAGGTCGTGGGTTCGAGTCCCATTGGAGACGGGTAGATTTTTTCTAAATACTTCATTTTCCATTTTTAGAGTTCCGTAGTCAACAAGGAACCCTTATAGTTTCGCCATGTCCGTCTGTCCGTCCGTCTGACCCCAGTCTACCTCATAGACTCTTAGTACTAGAAAGCTGTAATTTGGCATGAATATACATATTTATCACGCCAACAAAGTGGTAAAGTAAAATTTTGAAAAAAAATTTTTTTATGTTACCTCCCCTGCACGTGAAGTGGGTATGTAATTTTTTTTTTCTTGTCTACCCCTTAATGTGGGATGTTGTTGGATAGCAATTTCAAAAACGTTGTGGGTACGTAAAGACAGTTTTTTGATTGAGGCATCTGTTTGTGAATTATTAAGCTTTAAATTGCAAAATTTTGTTTGAGTCAAGTTTCCCCCCCTCTACCAGCCAAATAATTGTTTCTGGAAACGTGAAAAATTCACGATAGTAGTACATATGACAAAGTTAAAAGGAAAACTATCACAGCTAAGTAGGCTTTACAAGTTTTTGAGATATAACACATTTTCAAAAACCGCAAATATAACTTTGTCATTCATACGAATATTATGAAAAACAAAGTTATTTTTTTCTGGCATAGAATGACAGTGGTATTTTTGCTAGGTGTATGTAATCGGTACGTTAAGTGGTACGGAACCCTTTATGAGCGAGTCCGACTCGCACTTGGCCGATTTTTCAAGTTATTTTGTGTCAAATATGTCAATAATGTCAAAGATATAACAGTTCAATCACAATATGTACAAATGATTTATTGAAAATCAGACTAGTACTATAGGTACCAACTAGGTATTCTAAAATATCGATACTTACTATAAATTAACTGTATTGGTATGGTACTGATATTAAAATATCGGTATATTAACCAGTATGTCATCAGTAAACCTTATGCAATTATGTTTGTGTAAAAGAAATCAGAAAGTGGTTGTTAATAACATCGCATCTGCTGGAGCCCCCATTAATATGGGCGTCCCCATGGTTCAATATTGGGCCCTTTATTATTTTTGATTTACGTAAATGAGCCACCTTGCTACGCGAATAATTTGTGTAAGACAGTGACAGTGCTATTTGCCGATGATACCTCATTAATTTTCAAAGTTGATAGAGGTAATACTTGTTCTGACGACGTAAATAGTGCTCTTTCTAAAGTTGCTCATTGGTTCAACATTAATAATATGGCCTTAAATTCTAAGAAAACTAAATGTGTTAAATTTTCCTTACCTAATGTAAGGGTGGTTGATTTGCATATTATGTTAAACGCAGTCGTAGTCGAGTTAATTGAAAGCACTAAATTTCTTGGTGTTACATTAGACTCACGACTTTAATGGGATCCACATATTAAAGCCTTGTTGAGTAGACTCAGTTCTGCAGCTTTTGCAGTAAAAAAATAAGGCAATTAACTGATATTGAAACGGCAACACTAGTATACTTTAGCTATTTTCATAGAGTAATGTCCTATGGCCTTTTGTTGTGGGGTTCAGCAGCTAATGCTGGAAATATCTTGATACTCCAAAAGAGAGCTGTTCGCGCCATATACAATCTTCGGCGAAGAGATTCTTTAAGAGACTTGTTTAAGGAAATTGATATATTAACCTTGACAGGACAATACATTTATGAAAACTTAGTTTATGTAAGAAAGCATCTTAATTCATTTGTAAAGAAAAGTGATGTCCATAATTTAAATACAAGAAATAAGAATAAACTTGCTGTTCCAAGATTTAGACTAGAAAAAACTAGAGGCTCGTTTTTGGGGAAAGGCATAACCTTTTTGAATAAAGTTCCACAAGATGTAATTTAATTGCCTTTGCATGAATTTAAAAAACATGTTAAAAAGACTCTCATCAGCAAAGGTTATTATGAAGTCAAAGATAATCTGAAAGACCACAATGCTTGGTTATTAAATGTACCTAAACCTATAACATTACATTTGTTTAAAAGGATAATATTCTAATATTTGGGTATGAGAAAATTTTCCACTGAAGTGTTATTTAATAATATTGTATAATAATATGTGCTTTACGCTATAAGCAATTATTGTAATAAGTAACGATATGATTTTTTTGTAAATGTCGTTACCTGAGAAACGCTGACAAGTTTATTGCGCCCGTTCTTCTTGTCAGTTAAAAAGTCTTGAATGGGTAGTAGGAAAATATTGACGATTTATAAGTACATGCTTATTATGTCTATGTGAATAAATAAATATTGGATTTGATTTGATAACACAATATTGCGAATTTTATACGTATTTTAGTGAATCTATGGTGGGGACATGGCTGATGTGTATAATAATTTCATTTGTTGCGTTATTGGTGTGATAGAAGAGTTGGTATAACCCTTACTAATATACTACTTACTACTATCCTAATAATCCTACTATTATAATATTATAAATGTGAAAGTTTAGATGTTTGGATGTTTGTATGTTTGTTACACAATCACGCCAAAACGGCTGACTGGATTTGGCTGAAATTTGAAACATAAATACTTTTGTAGAGATGGCGCAACTGATTAAGGAAGACTGATGGTGTGTCTTCCTTCCGGGCTAAGGGTTGTTAGCCCGGGGACAACTGTCCGATGGTTGTATGTCGGAGGTTCTATATATTGTAAGTTACTTGATAAACTTCGTGAGCGTGATGTAGGTTCTTCACTAAATCCGAGATTGACTGCTAGCGCTATCTATTGCTGCGATGGTTAAAGCTCCGTGTTATGCGTCCATGTGTGCGCGTCGTCCAGATGTCGCCACACTTTGTAGCCTGGAGAGGAACATAGGCTACTTTTTATCCCGTAAAAATATAACATTCCCGCGGGATAAAGTCGTCTATACCACGCGGGCAAAGCCGCGGGCGGAAAGCTAGTGTACAATAAATTATGTTGTTGTGTGGCCCATGGATCAGGCTAAAACTTCTGACGTAAATATAGCCGAATTTGCGATAAATGGGCATATCTCGAATAATCTGGCCACACTGGACGCACTTCGGGAGAATCGGGCAAACGGTTAAAACAACGTCCGTGCGAGCACATAGCTGGAGAGGAACATAGGCAACTTTTTATCCCGGAAAAGTATCACATTCCCGCGGGATAACGTCGTGTAGTCCACGCGGGCGAAGCCGCGGGCGGAAAGCTAGTTAATATTATAAATGTGAAAGTTTAGATGTTTGGATGTTTGTTACTCAATCACGCCAAAACGGCTAAACGGACTTGGCTGAAATTTGGAATATAGATACTTTGTAACCTGGAAAAGAACATAGGCTACTTTTTATCCTGAAAAAATATCACATTCCCGCGGGATAACGTCATCTATACCACGCGGGCGGAGCCGCGGGCGGAAAGCTAGTGTACTATAAATTATGTTGTTGTGTGGCCCATGGATCAGGCTTAAAGCTTCTGGCGTAAATATAGCCTAATTTGCGATAAATGGGCATATCTCAAATAATCTGGCCACCTTGGACGCACATCGGGAGAATCTGGCAAACGGTAAAAATGACGTCCGTGCGAACACATAGCTGAGTAGTCATGTGACGTTACAAAGGAAAAAGTTCTTATTCTCGTCGATTGTCACATAATTATGTTCCATGCTTCGAGCGTTAAAAAAAACGTGTGAGTGTGATAGAACTTCAAAAAAGCGCACGTGCAAACGATACCTGCTGGCCTAGCACGAGCGGCTTACCCCACTAAGGTGTAAGCAAGACAGCATGACGTGCTATATCATATCGCGTGATATAATGATGGTCATGCTAGGCAGGCTGGCTTGTTGAAAAAATATCGATATATTGATATTTTTAAATCGATATATCCATATTTTTAGCTGATAAATTATTTTGATCCGATATAATACAAAACCTACAAAATAAGTCACACCAACACATCAAAATATCACAAAAAAAATTACTGCGCGTTAAATGCGCATTTAATGCGCGTACTCGTGCAAGTAATAACAGTTTTTGTTTCATCGAAATCTGGCCACGATTTCCAAAGTTACAGCGTTGTAAAGTTTCACCAGCTTTTGTAAATTTGCTTTCCTTGCGATGACGTCATGTCGCACTGACATCTCCGATTGCAGCTGTTGCGGATGATTTCCGTCCAACTGTACCTACATAGAGTCCGTCCGTGCGCAATCTGTGCGCAACTGGTGCGTTTTTGGCGCTAGTTACAGGACATTTTAATCGTTCTAAGGTTATGGTAATTGATTAGTATTCGATTTCGACCGCGCGCAGGCGCAATCTAAAACTGTCACCTAAATCCTAATGTCGATACCAAAAGACATTTATCCCACAAACTTATCTGACTCTGTGGTGGAGGCGCCACTAGCAGTACAAAATTATCGAAATGGCTGTCAGTTTTTAGGGTGCATATTTGACCACCAAGTCAGTTAAGGTTGTTAGTACATTTTGTTTTGACGGTTGCTATATGTGTGTTCTGTCAATACATCATTGACAGAATACCGCCCGCCATTATGAAAGTTGATTTAATTTATGATTCATGAAAATAAAACATGTATTTGAAGGTTGTTTTTTCACATAGGCACAATACATATTTTTAAACATTTCATTGATCGACTATAAGAAAATAAATAAATTTATTGCGAAACCGTGAGAGCGCAACTATATAGCCAAACGATTATATGTAGGTATATGGAAGCGCCAACTCTCAATTGCGATGTGACGTCACACGGTACTGCCATTGGTTCACCCGAATTTCCCACGGAGGCCGTACCTACTTTAACGTTTAATAATAATATCTCAGTCATTTTTGAAGATAGGAAAAAAATAAAATCCGATTCTTTTTTCTCGAGTTACATATTTTTTAGATATGCTGATAACAACAATCATTGGTGTGACTCATTATATCCAACGCCCTCGACTTCGTCTGCGTGGAAAGCTTTTTGCTGTACGTGCAATTGCGTCAGGTGATCGTATTAATTTGACAGATAATATCGTATTCAATCGGCTGCATTGTATGGAATGACATTTATTATGATACAATATGAACTTTCAAATGAATACGATTGACTTTACGCAATTCCATTCCGCAGTTCAGTAGTTAAGATGTAAAGGCGTAACAAACAAACAAACGGATATTCACAGTTATAATATTAGTAAGGATATGGATTATTTTTATTTGGTTTCAAGGTGCCGCTATCTCTAGAGGTCCCGGGTTCGATCCCCGGTCGGGTAAATGTTGAAAACGAACTTTTCAATATTTCCTCGGGTCTGGGTGTATGTGGTAATACCCGTCGTTGTTTCCAATTTCCATAATACTAGTGCTCAAGCTACTATACCTTGACCTTGGTATTGGAACAATGTATGTGATGGTGTCCAATATTTATTTATTTATATCTAGGTAACTTTAGTCGCTAGAATGCAAAGCTGTGAAACTAACTAACTAACAGGACAATTATAGGCTTTTTGTCCATTAATGTACGTACATTGTTGTCACCCTGTTTTAAAAATCTCATACAAATTTTATCAAGGATTGCATCGTAACTACTGCAGTGATTGGTTCCAGGTAAAGCTAGATCCTCAGTGACGGAAATTCTTTTGACTATTTAGTGCTTTACAACATTCGTAACGCCAAATTTACGTAATGTGACGGTTTTAAATAAGGGCCACACAGTCTGACGGGTCGAAATATTGTTTTTGCTTTTTCTATTGATGTGTTGTAATGCGAACGGATTTGAAGTGTTGTATGCTGTCACATATCAAACGTGACGCTGCTAGACTACTTTATTTGGCTCCAAATGGTATGGTTGTCGATATTTTGACAAATTAAATCTGGTACACACAGTTTCGTGTGGCCCTTGTTTGAACAACGATTATAAGAGATCTATTCTGTTTTGGATGATGTTTATGTGTTAAATCTTATTTATTTTTGCGTCACTGAGCAGCCAGGGAGTGAAACTGGACTTTCGTTAGCTAGTTTTTGTTATTTTCAGCATCCATAATCTGAAGCGTCAGGTCGTGTGGCCCTTGTTCAAACGTCAATAATTCATAAACTCTTGCGTTACGTTTGTTCTGAATACTAAAATAAGAAATGGTTTATCCGTCACTGAAGGATTTTACAGCTCATAAGCCAGAAGGAGTAAGGTACACACGAAATGACGTTCATGTGATTAGGCAAGTCCAAAACGTTAAGCAATATCGGTGTCAAGTATTCAGTGCCAGGCCAAAATGTAAGCTATCCAATCGTGGTCCAGTATTCAGTGCCAGTCCAAGCCAGGTTTCAATCAAATTATTTCAAGCCCAGCAGAACGTGGCGCTCCGCATCATCACCCAAGCGGGGCGCTACGCACGCAACGAGGTCATCGCGAGGGACCTCAACATCCAGCCGCTGCAGGACTTCGTGGGCCAACTAGCGCGTCGAATGTTCGACTGCGCCGATCACGGGCCCCACAAACACCTGCAGGGCGCACCCAGACGACGACCACTGCCGCTAGAAACCGAAGAATCAGCTCCTTCCCCCAACATTACCACCAACACCAGAGCCACGAAGAAATGGGCGCTGCTCCGCGATATTGTGCCCACGCCACTTCCCCAGCCCACCTCGCCCAATCCTCACATCCCTACCTAAACTATAGCCCATACCCCGTTTGCGCGCCCGCTCGCAGGCGCTAGCTGGGCCTCCCCCAAAGGGGTCTCACCCGGCTGGCTGACCGCGCCGAGGGCCGCAAACATCCGGTGGGGCACACCACCCGTCCCGAGGACGGACGCGCAAAGCGGCTCCAAACACAGTGGGGCAGTAGTCTCACGAGATGAAGCCCGGGGAAGGAGCGGAAGCTCAAACCCGAACCCGCCTTCGTCGGCGGAAGAAATCCATGATGATCAATCAAATTATCAAGAAAAACGAATACGCTCACAAAACACCACCAACACCAACGCACGGAAGCAAAGCAATCTGCAGATCTCACAGAAGAAAAACTTTACCACAGACAGATTAATTTGACAGTACAACCGATCGACACACAAGTCTTTTTAGGCTGAATGAACTAATCCTTTGCCATAATATGCTGAAAAAAGTAGGTTGTGTTAGGGTTACAGCGCCATCTAGTGCATCGAAAAATTACTGCAGGAAACTCTCCCATTGTCGTATTAATCGGTCCGTCAAAATCGGTCCAGCCGTTTCAGAGATTAACCGGAACAAACAGACAGACAGACAAAAATTGTAAAACATGTCAGTTTGGTATATGTACCGTATATTTAATCATATGCACGTAGTAAAAAGCGGTTATTTAGTGTTACAAACAGACACTCCAATTTTATTTATTTGTATAGATGTATAGAAGATATGTCATCTCCATAGGATTCAGTACTCGAGGTTTACTCGCTGTTTACCTGTCAAACGGTGCAAACGGTGTCAAATCGGTTCACTTAAAACTACGTTGCCAACTTTATGCGCATGGCTTGTAGAAGACGATAGAGATGGCTGTGTGACCATGAAGTTTGACTGAATCTGACCCTGAATAAAAAAGTGAACACCAGGAAATTTGACATTTAGTATGTAGTGGCAGGTAGTGGCTGTCAGTTGTCTCATATGACCATACGTATTTTTTTAAAGTGTAGGTGAGACGGAAGACAGCCACTGTGAAATTTGTGGTCACAAAAAATTGTTCGTACTGCACTCTTCAGTTACCTCAGTATTAAGTCGAGCTTCATGGTTGTGACTAAACCCTATCCACTGACCTCTCGCGGCTGTCACAATCTCACGTCAAAATTAGTTCTCAGTACCTTCGTTGTGACCTTCGAGCAACGCGGGTCTTCCGTCCCGGAAGGGAGTAGCCTTAGCGAGTTTACTCTATTCAAATAGTTCTGTCGTTTTTTGGGGGGGGAAATGTGCACACAAGTGCAATTCCGTATACTTACATACAAAAACAATACTGTAAAGACGACACTAACACATAGAAAATGAAACAATACAGCGACAATTCGTGTACGGATGAGTCACAACTCACTCACACATTGCCTCGATTTCAACGTAAATAGGGCTGGACTCAACTGTCGATGCAGCAATATCGATAAGTTTCAATTTCGGAAGAAGGACTAATAAAGGTAACAAACTGAAACATATTACTAATATTATTTTTATTTATCGGTTAAACAATTATTGCTTAACTAGTGGATCCTCGCGGTTTTACCCGTGTGGTACCCATTCCCGTGGGAATGTCGGGATAAAATATAGTCTATAGCCTTCCTCTCTAAATGGACTATCCAACAATAAATAGTAGATTTCATTACAAGTGCGGAAAGCCTGTCATTGCAAAGAGTTCCGACAAATGTCTACCCGAGCCGAGGCGCAGCCGAAGGTGAGGGTTGACAGTCGGAACAAGTTGCAATGACGGTTCCACACGTGTACTGAACAACTATTTTTAATACAGTTGCGAAAAAATTAAGCAATTTAATAAAATAATAAAACACAATAAACTCAACTAACTAATCGTAAAAGAATATAAGCAAGCAGAGACTTTTTTTTTGTTTTCTTCACCCATTCTGGGTTGGCAAAGGAAACTATGATCATACAGCCAAGGCTTCAGTAGAATTTTTTTATTGATATGAAATGAAAATTAAATTAAATGAGATGAAATGAAATGAAACCTAACAAAAGCAATCCGAATCCTACAGGAGCGCCTTTCCTTATTTCTCTCTTTTACCACATCGTTTTCCATTAAAGCCACATTATTGCACTAATTCCACCATACTAAGTACCTACCACAATAAAAACCAGAAAAAACTAATTTAGAAAATTAAGAAATAAGGTCCCTCATTTTCTTTTCACTTACTTGCGCAAACTCCTATATGCAGATACTATGGTAAATAGTGCACGTCATACCATATTTAGTAATCTGAGGTCATACAGCCAATTTTATGTATTTTTTATATTCATAAATTTAATTTGGCCGATACTAATATTAATTTAATGTAAGTATAATTAAAATTACTTTTAAATCTGATATTGAAACAAATGAGTAGCTTCTTTTTAGAAATATTTGCATGAATCATAAAAACTTCTATGTTTTTTTTTTTATAAAAACTTCGTGGTTGGTTTTTTCTTTTTAATAGACAATATTTTGACAGTTGGGAAAGAAAACGCACGAGTTCGGGAAAGGTAAAGAAAAAGTTCGAGTGTGTAATAGCCCACATCCCGAACGCTATACGTCCCTGCAATACGCCACTTTTTGAGCAACTGTATTAAATAGTAGATTTCATTACAAGTGCGGAAAGCCTGTCATTGCAAAGAGTTCCGACAAATGTCTACCCGAGCCGAGGCGCAGCCGAAGGTGAGGGTTGACAGTCGGAACAAGTTGCAATGACGGTTCCGCACGTGTACTGAACAACTATTTTTAATACAGTTGCGAAAAAATTAAGCAATTTAATCCTTACTTTATATTATAAATGCGAAAATGTCTGTCTGTGTGTTACACAATCACGCCTAAACTACTGAACCGATTTGAATGAAAATTGGTACAGAGATAGTCTAGAGCCTGAGAAAGGACATAGGCTACTTTTTTATGTGAAAAAAGGGCTGTAAGGGGTTGAAATAGGGGATGAAAGTTTGTATGGAAATTATGTCATTTTTAAAGCTAGAAGCTTAAAACTTATGTAAGGAAAATTGTTAAACGTGATGAGCACCTTCTATTGACGTACAAAGTTTGAAGGTCTGGTACACCTGATGTGGAACCCTAGCAGCCAGATTAAACTATATGAGATACAAACACAGCGTCTTAAGAAAAGTTGTTTAACGTCATGGACATTTTCTATTGACGGAAAAATATCGAAGGTCTGGTACACCTGATGTGGAACCCTAGCAGCCCAGCTTAACTATAAGAGATACAAATACAGCACCTTAAGAGAAGTTGCTCAGCGTGATAATTATTTTCTTTTGACATACAATCCTTACTTCCTTACTTATCCTTACTTCCTTACTTATATTATCCTTACTTTATTATTTTTTATATTATAAATGCGAAAATGCGAATCTGTCTGTCTGTGTGTTACACAATCACGCCTAAACTACGGAACCGATTTGAATAAAAATTGGTACAGAGATAGTCTAGCTAGAGCCTGAGAAAGGACATAGGCTACTTTTTTATGTGAACAAAGGGCTTAAAGGGGTTGAAATAGGGGATGAAAGTTTGTATGGAAATTACGTCATTTTTAAAGCTAGAAGCTTCAAAATTGTTTTATAGGCTTTTGATTAGATAAATAAATACGACATTCAAAGTATGTAAAAAAAACTAGGTACCCTAAAGAGGGTGAAAACAGGGGATGAATTTTTTCGTGTGATGACGTCGGCAAAAAAGTTTACGGAACGGATTTTGGTGAAAGTTTTTTTGTTATACAGCTATTGGTCCTTGCCAACATATAGCTATAATTTATTTTGAAGATCGCAATTTCTGATGTGGAACCATAGCAGTCCAGCCAAACTATGAGATATATAAAAATACCGTTTTAAGGAAAATTGTTAAACGTGATGAGCACTTTCTATTGACGTACAAAGTTTGAAGGTCAGCCGGCCTAGCATGAGCGGCTTATAACGCGCGATATGATATGGTACGGCAAGTTGTCTTGCTTACCCCACTAAGGTGTAAGCAAGACGGTACACCTGATGTGGAACCCTAGCAGCCAGATTAAACTATATGAGATACAAACATAGCGTCTTAAGAAAAGTTGTTTAACGTTATGGACATTTTCTATTGACTGAAAAATATCAAAGGTCTGGTACTCCTGATTTGGAACCCTTGCAGCCCAGCTTAACTATAAGAGATACAAATACAGCATCTTAAGAGAAGTTGTTCAGCGTGATAAGTATTTTCTTTTGACATACAATATATACTAATATTATAAATGTGAAAGTGTGTTTGTTTGTATGTCCGTCTTTCACGTCAAAACAGAGCAACGGATCGACCCGTTTTTTTAGTATGTGGATAGTTTAGGAGCTAGAGAGTCCCATAGGCTAATTTTATCCCGGAAAAATATCACATTCCCTCGGAAAAACGTCGTGTAGTACACGCGGCAAAACCGCGGGCGGAAGGCTATGTGATATAAATTTTTAATGTGTTAATATGTAGGTAGGTACTGTTTATGTAATATACACGGTATTTTTTTATCACCCCGGATATTTTTAGGGATTATTTTACTCATGAAAACAAACAACTTTTATTATAGGACCAACACTAAAATCGCGAAAAAATATCAGCTGTTCCATACATTTTGATTAAATATTTTTGCACTTTTGTATGGAATAGCTGTTTTTTTGCGATTTTAGTGTTGGTCCCATAATAAAAATTGTTTGTTTTCATGAGCAGAATAATCCTTTTAGTTTTATCCGGAGTGATAAAAAAATTACCGTGTATAAATTAAGTACTTAAATAAATAAAATAATTCATAGGATTATTATAAAACTGTATGCGATTCTATTCAGAGGGCTACCGGCTAAAAATTATGGGTATGGACATGGGCTTCATTTGACATTTGAAGCCCATATTATGCCATTTTTGACATGAAGCCCATATGTCCATATTCATATTTTTTTGCCGGTACAGAGGCTGTATACATTGAAAAGAAATAGAAAAAAATACCTCCAGGGGTCTTCTTAACCGAAACAGATACCACAAATATAGTTTTTGAATTTTTTGTCTGTCTGTCTGTCTGTCTGTCGCCGTTATTCACGCAAAAACTACAGAACAGATTTTAATGAAACTTTTTTTGTTATATAGCTATTAGTTGTTGCCAACATATAGGGAGGCTATAATTTATTTAAAAAATCGAAAGGTCTGATGTGGAACCATAGCAGTCCAGCCAAACTATGAGAGATATAAAAATACCGTCTTATGGAAAATTGTTAAATGTGATGAGCATTTTCTATTGACGTACAAATTTTGAAGGTCTGGTACACCTGCCTGGCTAGCATGACCATCATTATATCACGCGATATGATATAGTACGTCATGCTAGGCCAGCTGATGTGGAACCCTATAGCAGCAAGGTTAAACTATATGAGATACAAATATTATAGCATCTTAGAGAAGTTGTTCAGCGTGATAAGTACTTTCTTTTGACATACTGTTTGTATAGTTTGTATGTCCGTCTTTCACGTCAAAACGGAGCAACGGATCGGCGTATTTTTTTAGTATGTGGGTAGCTTAGGAGCTAGAGAGTGACAAAGGCTAATTTATATCCCGGAAAAATATAACTTTCCCTCGAGATAACGCCGTGTAGTACAGGCGGGCAAAACCGCGGGCGGAAGGCTATGTGATATAATTTTTGTGTTAATATATATAATAGCGTTAAACTAATAAATATAAAATAAATACATAAAAAACGAAAAAGCTAATAAGCTTAAAAAATGAAAAATGCTGCCGAAAGTCACTATTCCACGCGAACGAAGTCGCGGGCGCAGCTAGTAAAATAATAAAACACAATAAACTCGACTAACTAATCGTAAAAGAATATAAGCAGATACTTTTTTTTTGTTTTCTTCACCCATTCTGGGTTGGCAAAGGAAACTATGATCATACAGCCAATGCTTCAGTAGAATTTTTTTATTGATATGAAATGAAAATTAAATTAAATGAGATGAAATGAAATGAAACCTAACAAAAGCAATCCGAATCCTATAGGAGCGCCTTTCCTTATTTCTCTCTTTTACCACATCGTTTTCCATTAAAGCCACATTATTGCACTAATTCCACCATACTAAGTACCTACCACAATAAAAACCAGAAAAAACGAATTTAGAAAATTAAGAAATAAGGTCCCTCATTTTCTTTTCACTTACTTGCGCAAACTCCTATAAGCAGATACTATGGTAAATAGTGCACGTCATACCATATTTAGTAATCTGTGGTCATACAACCAATTTTATGTATTTTTTATATTCATAAATTTAATTTGGCCGATACTAATATTAATTTAATGTATAATTAAAATTACTTTTAAATCTGTTATTGAAACAAATTAGAAGCTTCTTTTTAGAAATATTTGCATGAATCATAAAAACTTCTATGATTTTTTTAGTAAAAACTTCGTGGTTGGTTTTTTCTTTTTAATAGACAATATTTTGACAGTTGGGAAAGAAAACGCACGAGTTCGGGAATGGTAAAGAAAAAGCTCGAGTGTGTAATAGCCCACATCCCGAACGCTATACGTCCCTGCAATACGCCACTTTTTGAGCAACTGTATTAAAATAGTATCTTTCATTACAAGTGCGGAAAGCCTGTCATTGCAAAGAGTTCCGACAAATGTCTACCCGAGCCGAGGCGCAGCCGAAGGTGAGGGTTGACAGTCGGAACAAGTTGCAATGACGGTTCCGCACGTGTACTGAACAACTATTTTTAATACAGTTGCGAAAAAATTAAGCAATTTAATAAAATAATAAAACACAATAAACTCAACTAACTAATCGTAAAAGAATATAAGCAAAGACTTTTTTTTGTTTTCTTCACCCATTCTGGGTTGGCAAAGGAAACTATGATCATACAGCCAAGGTTTCAGTAGAATTTTTTTATTGATATGAAATGAAAATTAAATTAAATGAGATGAAATGAAATGAAACCTAACAAAAGCAATCCGAATCCTACAGGAGCGCCTTTCCTTATTTCTCTCTTTTACCACATCGTTTTCCATTAAAGCCACATTATTGCATTAATTCCACCATACTAAGTACCTACCACAATAAAAACCAGAAAAAACTAATTTAGAAAATTAAGAAATAAGGTCCCTCATTTTCTTTTCACTTACTTGCGCAAACTCCTATAAGCAGATACTATGGTAAATAGTGCACGTCATACCATATTTAGTAATCTGTGATCATACAGCCAATTTTATGTATTGTTTATATTCATAAATTTAATTTGGCCGATACTAATATTAATTTAATGTACATAATTAAAATTACTTTTAAATCTGATATTGAAACAAATTAGTAGCTTCTTTTTAGAAATATTTGCATGAATCATAAAAACTACTATGATTTTTTTTAGTAAAAACTTCGTGGTTGGTTTTTTCTTTTTAATAGACAATATTTTGACAGTTGGGAAAGAAAACGCACGAGTTCGGGAAAGGTAAAGAAAAAGTTCGAGTGTGTAATAGCCCACATCCCGAACGCTATACGTCCCTGCAATACGCCACTTTTTGAGCAACTGTATTAAAAAAGAATTTTTCAATTCGGTTCAGTAGTTTCTGAGATTAGCGCGTTTAAACAAACAAACTCTTCAGCTTTATAATATTAGTTAAGATTTCTTATAATTATTATTAGGTATTTATGTAGGATCTTACTAACAGTTTTTGATATTCTATTATATAAAAATCTCGTGTCACGGTGTTTGTGGTTGCGCTTCTTCAAAACGGTTCGAACGATTTTGTAGTAATGTTTTTTTTCTTGGTAGGTACGAGAATAGTAATAAGACCTAATATTATACCGCTATTTCTAAGAGCTGATGATTTTATACCGCAATCGCTACTGATGATCTGTTTTGTAAGAGTGCGACCACATACGCGCTGTGACACGAGATATTAAAATTCAAAATTGCTATTTAGGTTGAGATTACAACACTTGTGAACGTCAAAGCAGCTACGCCATCAGTTCGCAAATCCTACGGCGGGAGACCTTGCAAGAAGAACCGGCAAGAAAACCCATATGGGCAATCTTTTTCTCCCTGTTATATTTTATACAGAGTCGTCAAATTGAAATTGAATTCCATAACAATAGAATACTTAATTTAAGTAGTAACATTTGCTCTTAATATTATATAATGTAACAGTAAACCATTTTCAACTAAACAAGAAATCAAATATGTCAACATGTTAGGCATAGCTGAACTTGTAGATCCAGCAGTATTGTAAGATGGTTCAATGGGTTATGAATGGCTCTGAAAAATAAGTATAACAGTGAGATGCAATTTTGTGACTTTATTAAAACACCGAGAATACTTAGAAGACTTGCGGCAAAAATGCAGTCTGTTATTAAATTTGGTACATATTGAATTCTCCGTTATTATTCTCCTTTTCTTTGGAAGGGCTTGAAAATAAGATGACATGAAATGGGTCGAGCAAATTAGACTGCTCCGCTTGAGATCCCAGGTTTGCTTATTATTGCAAAAACTTTTCCATGAATTCTTTAATTCAGGATTTTTATGGAAGCTGTAAACACTAAAAGTGCGATAAATAAACAATGAAATCATAATGCTTTCATCATATTTTATCCAAAAAAAAAATAGGCCGCCGTGGCCGTAATCGATCGGACGGGCCTATTATTTTTATAACGTATATTCTACACCGCCGTGTCTTCATTCATACTTGATGTTACGGAACCCTCAGTGCGCGAGTCTGACTTGCTCTTGATCGGTTTTTGTTTATTCTAATTACATGCTAGGTAACCCAATAATAATAACGTACTATAGTTCATATAAAACCATGATAACAATCATTTGTATGAACAAATAACGTCTCGTCGCGTCGCCAACTCCCTCTCAAATTTATCGACAAACATTATGACATGTAACGGTAACATCACTGTGTTGCCCATCGTCGGCGAGAAGTCGGGTTTATCGCGCGACCGATCTGAAATTTGTATAAACCAATCGAGTTAACATGACAGCTGCAGGTTATACCCGTCCTTCTCACACTCCGGGCATGCGGAATCGAGTGAAAGAGAAGAGTATAAACTGCAGGCGTCATGTTTGCTCGACAGAGTTATATGGGCGAGCGGACTTGATGTTGCTGAACAAATCCGTCAACAATTTAAGAATAATAGCATCTACACACGTTCCGATCCGACCGCCGATTTGGTCTGCTCCAGACCAAATCTGGACGTGCGTAGCGTCGTCGTCCGACCATAATTATTATTATTCGTGTTTGACGCGGTCGGCCGGATTTGGTTCGCACGAACTTCACTTCCTACCAAATCGGAACGTGTGTAGGCTTCCGACCGGACCAACTTGGCAGTGTTGACAATTTTGGAGGTTTTCCCCTAGATTTAGGGAGAAAATATGTAAATGCGGAAATATTTAAAGCAGGTAAATTACGTTTAAGGGATTTTCAGAGGATTCAATTTAATGCTCGTTCATGAGTTTTACGTAGGACTGAACGAACGAAAGGTTTAAATATGGCCATTTATGAAAAGATTCTATTTATCTACTTGTTTTCTTTTAGAATATTTGGTTTAAAAACTAGCAATTTGTCATAAAACTAAATATATATAAAAAGGGCATAACATCTCATCAATAAGTGCTGCTTTTAGTAGATATTTAGCATGTTTTAGTATTTTAATGAAAATAACAGAAAATTAAAAAATAATGAAATTGTTTTTTTATAGTAATAAAACATTAAAAACCGAAAATATTTTTCTTTTTAATTGATCAAATTGATGTTTTCAGTATTTATAAATAATAATAATATTGGGAGATTAGCAGTGGCTGGCAACACTGCAACAACGGCTAGAGGTCGGCCAGACCTCTGAGTACTGAATCCTATGGAGATGGCATATTGATCTATATGAACTATCGGTTATACAAATATGAGCTAAATCGACATTGTACTCATAAACCTGTAGCCATCTCGTTCTATCTTACCTCCAATACTTCATGTAAAACGAGACAGCAATATATTTATTCGACCTATTTTTTGGCAACATTGAAACGTGACGTCATCGTAATGCATGATTGAAGCCGGTCGCCATTTAGGTTTCTCGGTATGTGAGCTGTCAACGCGAGTTGTATTTGCAGTGTTTTGTGATAAAAGTCTTTTAATTTGAGACTATTATGTGAATAAAAGGTATTAATAAGTGAGAGAAAGCAACAAGGAACATGTCTAATTGCAGTGTGGTAGTTTGTGGCATCAAAAAAAGTGAAAATCGTCCAAACATTACATTACACCGGTACGTACTATTTATTTTGCAAAAACACCAAAACAATACAATAAATGCCTTGTGTTTTGGTTTTCCTGTGAATAGTTTACTTAGAATTCATACCAAATGTAGCTTACTACTTATTTTGGTGAGTTTTGTTGGTGTATTTCAAGAAAATATAAATTTGTTTGTTTTGCGCTAGGGTTGCCCTTATAGCATTTTTCTTATCGAATTATCGATGTTTTCAAATTTCAAGTGTAAATTGAGTGTATTAATTTTAAACTGTTTTTATTGTTTTAGGTTGCCTAAAAATAACAAAAAAAGAAAAATATGGCTGGAACAATGCAAAAGGAAAATTTAAAGACTCGTACGGAAACTATTTTTATGTGCTCTTTTCATTTTGAAGAACAGTTTCAAACGTCAACGACAGTTTAAGTTTTGAAAAAGACGTTAATTAGGCCACTGGCAAAATCGAAATTATAGTGCGACAACGTTTTCTGTTCCGGTTGCCAAAAACTGGATACTTATATATAACGTGTTTTTTTAATGTCATTTTGCTGTAAAGTTGTTGTCCAACTTTCATTCATTCTAGCACATTAAAAGTAAGTATATTTTTTACCACTAGATGTCGCTTCGCTATATTCTAGATATATAAAAAATATGATTGTTAGTAAAGATCTCGATTCAAACTGTTTATTATTTTATTACTTAATAATGCTTGTTTTTTTTTTTTGAGACATTTCTTTTTTCTATGGTAGGTAGGTACCTAGTAGGCATTCTCCTTTGTGATTTATATTGTAATGTCTGTTATGTAAAAAAAAACAATCCTTGTTGTATAAACATAATAGGTTTTTATAATATGGAGCTTTTTGTTTTATTTCATTACCTTTTTTTACTTAAACTGGTTCTCGCGACCTTTGATCTGGAATTCTACGGAGGTCTCGCATGTGTATAGACGCGTGACTCGGAAAACATAAAAAATTTGATCATAAAATTGCAGTTGCTAAGTAAAGGCGAGTAGAGCCGACAAGTGGGGCGCCCTCAATCAAATTTATTGCTCGCTAAGTATTAATGTATCTACAATCGTATAGATTGAAGCTAAGGTCGTGTAGTTTATTTACAAACTATAACCTCAGTAAAATATAGTAGGTTGGTCTTTTATCTACTACTACTGCAACATGAACTGTATTTTACTAAGGTTAGTTTGTAAATAAACTACAGGACCTTATTTTTAATCTGTATCTGCGTTAGAATTTTTGATACATTATGAACTTAACAAGCAATAAATTTTATAATAAATTGAATAACATGCGGATCCTCGCGGTTTTACCCGCATGGTACTCGTTCTCATGGGAATATCACGATAAAATATAGCTTATGTCACTCGGAAAGAATGTAGCTTTCTAATGGTCAAGAAATTTCTAAAGTCTAGTAGTTTTGGAACCTATTAAATTCAAACAACAACAAATCAAATCTTTCCTGTTTACGATATTACTATAGATGAGGAAGCACTTGGTGGCTCTTCTCACCTTGAAGCCCCCAGTACAGGATGGCTACTCATGTTCGTCGACCATGATGGGCCATCATGTACAGGGGCGGTTTGCGTTGCTCGCAGGCGACAATCACACGCAAACTCTCACACCGGGGGCTTTAAGCCCTCAGTACAGGCCATGGCCGATCAAGTTGGCCGACCATGTTGGCCATCGTGTACAGGGCCGGTTTGCGTTGCTCACAGACGGCAATCACACGCAAACCGGCCCTGTACACGATGGCCCATCATGGTCGGCCAACATGATTGGCCTTCCTGTACTGGGGGCTTAGCCCCTCAGTACAGGATGGCGTTACTCGCAGACGGCAATCACACGCAAGCCGCCCCTGTACACGATGGCCCATCATGGTCGGCCAACATGATCGGCCATCCTGTACTGGGGGCTTTACAGTTGTTGCGTCTCACGCGCGCGGTCGGGCCAATGATTGTGAGCGTACATGCACAAACACATACACATTGTGTCATTGTCATAAAGAAAGCACATTATTAAGATTTATTTTTCAAAATAACTAGGTATATAATTATACACTATAATTCCGTTTTAAATTATCGAGGTGATTACGAAACTGCTTTTATAAAATATAGAGTAATATAGGTAGGTAGTCACAAAAATACTTGATCTATAACTTCATCAATAAATATATCGATGTACAAATAGGGCAGCACTACGGAAAGGCGCCATTTTGGTTTCTCGGTATGTGTGCTTGTGTGTGTGTGTAAGCTTCAATTTTTCGTAGGTATGCCATCTCCATAGGATTCAGTACTCAGAGGGCCAGACCAAATCGGAACGTGTGTAGCGCCGACCGATTTGGTGCGGCAGATTTGGTTTGAACGTGTGTAGGCGCGGATCAGATCTGCAGTGAAGTTCGCCCGCACCAAATCGGCGGTCGGATAGGAGCGTGTGTAGCGGCTATAAAATATGCAAATTTGGTATTTAAATGTAATTAAATAGCAATAATATGATCAGAATTTACTTGCATGTGAAATGTTACACCATCTTTTTGTTAACTTGATGTTCCAGACCTTTTTTCAACAGCAAAAAACTGAGCAATTCGGCATTTTTAATACTGCGGCGTTCACTTGCGCGACTGGACTAGGTCTAGTAAAAAATCTGAGTGCAACTAGTTTTTATAAACGCCTATGCCCACTTGGGCTAGTACTTTGACAGAGGGGAAATGCTTCGTATGCCTACTCCCTTCCGAGACGGAAGGCCCGCGTTGCTCGAAGGTTGTGACACTAGTAGCGCTTCAAATTGTTATACACAATTAGCTGTCATTTGTATGGAGACAGCCTATCCCATAGATGTATTATATTATTATTATTATATATTACATCTATGGCCTATCCAGTGGTATAATAGAGATCAGTGACCCTACCTCATAAAGCTAGAAACACATTTCGCTTGCGCAGCGCAGCGCAGCGCAGCGTCGACCCGGGTGTGCACACTTTACTAGCGTGGCGCAGCGTTTCCTGACGAAATTTTTGATCAGTGTCAATCAAGTCGTTGCCGAGCTAACATCTGCATTATGTTTTCTTCTAATTTTGAAAACAATTTCTGTTCTTACTTGAACATATTAAATCCAAAAAAAATTATGTTGATGATTACGATGATAAGATGATGATGAATGATTACGAGATGCAATTTATATCTATACTAATATTATAAATACACTTTGTTTGTTTGTAATAGATAAACTCAAAAAATACTGAACCGATTTTAGAAATATTTAGTGTAATTTATTTTCAAATCAGAATTATACATTCTTTTTGTTATAAAATCAAAAAGTATAGTGTACTAAAAACACTTCAATACTGTTTTAACAGTATAATTAACAACCCTACATGAAAATGTATTGGTGACTCTTCTAAACAAAAAAAATATTTTTTAAATTGGCCCATTATTGACGGAGAAATCGGAGAACATAAGTAATAAAAAGCAAAATGCAGAGCTCCGCTGCGCAGTCCGCTACCGAGCCATCTGATGCCCCCAGTACACGATGGCCGATCATGGTCGGCGACCATGACCAATACATCGTACATTGACACTTTTGAAAGAACCTTTTTAAACTTGTTCGTTCAAAAGTGTCAATGTACGATGTATTGGTCATGGTCGCCGACCATGATCGGCCATCGTGTACTGGGGGCATGACGATACAATGCTAGAAAGTGGTGGGGGGCCTGGCGCAATCGTAGCCGAGCGGAAACGCTGCGCTGCGCTAGGGAAATGTGTTTCTAGCCATACTAAATGTATGAAACCGATCGCGCTGCGCTGCGCTGCGCCAGCGAAATGTGTTTCTACCTTTAGGTGGCAGCACAGAAATGTAATGTACTGATAGCTATACTACTTAGGAACATTGGATTTTAGTAGGTTGCCGTCGAATATCCTGGAAGAACTTCTATTTTTGTTCGTCTTCGTATCGCTATTTTGATCGAAAATTACATCATAAGGTGGCAGATCGAAACGGCATCGAAAGAGAGAGACACATTTGGAGATAACTACCCGCTTAGGTTGCCAGCCCTAACCCTGGCAGGTTTCAAGGTCAGCCAAGTTTTATGAGCCCCAAAAATGGGATAAATTACCTCATCAGGTGGCACGCTGAAACTGATGCAGATCGATTGCCCTAGACATGCCATTCATTAATATATAGGGTTGCCTGCATGCAGCTTGGCAGTTTTTCTGGGGGGCTACCGCTTAACTTTATGGGTATGAACTTCATACGTTTTTCGGACCTTTAAGCCAATTTTATAAAAAAAAATAGCCGCGATAAGTTCCTTGTTTTGTGACGTCTGGTATAACGATGACTAGCTAGCAACAGAACAAAGCAGCCAAAATCTATCAGAATAAGGAATTCAAATGACAGTTGAAGCCCATACCCATATCCAGATTTCTTAGCCGGTAGCCCCCCTGGGGGTCTACCGGCTAAAAATATGAAGTTCAGATCCATATTACTGATTTCAAGCCCAGACCCATAATATGGGCTTCAATTGGAGCTACCGGCTAACTGTTTTTCCGGATCTGGATTTCGCGAGTGAATGATAGTCGCGTCTTGTTGCATCATATCAAATAAATACCAATATTTAACAAAATATTATTATTTCTCTGCATTTTTTACTCTTATTATTTATATTTTAAATGACAACGGACAAAGTCGATAAAAACAATTAATTTAGTTCTTCATAGTATTAAAAACAAGTATTCCTAAAATAAATAATGTACGTATCAATTAATAACCAAACGCAAATGACAAGCCTTTCTACAGTATTCCACTTATGAAAGATCTTAGTCCAATATGCATTTCATCAAAGAATTTATTAATGAAACCATAGAAATGAAACCATTCGAAGTTGTCCTCGTCCAATTTCATGGATCAAATATTTGATAAGTGGAATACCACCCTTAACTTTGCTTTGCTTTACTTTTTGAGGAGTTTTTGGCGCCATCTTGGCGGGTTAGGTTAAGTGGATATTTTAATTAATCGCAATTTGTTTCATAGTGGACTTTGTGACTCAAGATAGGTGTAGTTTTGTGCCCCAAGTGTTTACGCAACTGGACGATGTGTGGAATGATTAAAATATGCGCTATCTCGGTAACGTGATGCCGAGTGTTTTATTGTAGTGGTGACTACCTCAGCAAGAATTACCGAGAAGACCGACTCGACATACTTGACGCCAAATACTCCAAGAAGCATTAGAATGTAATACACCTACATTCTAATGAAAACATAAGAAACTATAATAACATACATAATACTCAAGAATTGGCAGTATGGCTTGATGTCTTCGCCTGTCCAAAAAGGACGAACTTTTTTACAATTACAATTTACTTTTTGAATTATGTAAATAACACAAAATTAATAAAATATAACGAAAAAGGCATATCTTTGAGGGTCAACTATGGTTTCTCTTCGATTTGTGTGCGCTAATTACGTGAACAATTTGACAAATGACCCCGTCATGGCAAAATTTTGTAGAAGTTATTGTTTGGTTGGGTCATTTTGTGGTTAATGTTCTTCATTTCCTCTTATGATACTACCCGTAAGGCTCATTATCAGAGCAAGGTTGCAGATATTTATCAAGATTTAAAGAGAAGCAGACCGAATGTTCCTTATAAGTTTAATATTGACATGATGGAATGGACGGCTACTCCAAGACAAGAACATTGTTTACAAGATGATAATTACAGAGAAAATCATTCAACAGAACCTTTAAAAGATAAACAGTACAAAGTATACCGTAATAATGTCTTAAAATATGTGTTGTGAACTTGTGACAATAACAACTTGGTTAATAAATGCATGATGATACCATTTTGTAGTTCTTTATTTTTGGTTATTAATTTCTTGTACTTACCTACTTATACCTTTGTGTTTACATAAATTATTAGTATATTGTGACAAATTCAGACTAAACAAAGCCAATATTCTCAATTAAGAAGTGCCACAACACAACCCTTCCAGAATTGAAAATAAGCAATGTTTAGTTTCTTGAATTCATATTTTTAACACTTATTTATGTAACATAGGTAGGTACTTATTTTTATCATTATCTTTATTTTATATAAATTTGCTATGAAAGAGAAATAAAATTACTATCATTTATGAGGATGATTAAATAGTTAGACCTGTAAATACATAAGTTATTTATTTCTTCAGCGGCCAAATGTTATTTTATTTTCTATGATTTTTTCAGTTTAGCACTTTATGTTTTCAGTTGCTAACTTAAATATAAATAAGTGGGTTTTTGACATTACAATTTAACAGCAATTAAGAAAATTAACAAATTGTCTATCAACTCATAATTTTATTTGGAAAATATGAGCTTTAAGCGCCGTCTCCTAGAGTTGCACACAAAAGACAGGTATAGATGTGCATTACAATGCACATCTATACCTGTCCAGCTACAGCTACAGCTATGCTATGTTGTACTTAGTAAGTACAACATAGCATAGCATATTATGTAGTTGTACTACTTACTACAAAATACTTTTACAAAATAGCACATAATGTGGATTAGGTACTTTGAATAGAAAGTGCTAAATAAATAGGTTAATAATATGGATTATTTATTCAGTAATTCTGAAATAATTGCATCGTCCCGAAACGAAAAACAGACAAACTAGAGTTAGTCTGTTAAGTATAGAGTATCTAACAAATGATAACAGATGGGAGCTTTTATTGAAATTTATAACTTAAACTTCTATCAATTAGGTTAAAAATAAAAATTTATTTGTTCGACAGAAATGATTAAAAATAAGCAATGATTAAACTGTTCAAATAAAATAAAATTCCTTTATTTCAGACCATTTCTTTGCTTACTGGCTATTTTAGTACAAAATCACAATATTAAAATTAAAATTGAAAAAGTAAATTAAAATAGGCTACTTATGTTAACATAAAGTTTCACCTAGCAAAATATGGAGAGACTAACTTCTCTTCACTCTCCTCAGAATGCCTTTGAAATAAGAAGCCAGATGCACTGCAGAAACGTGGAAGCGCCAACAAGGATTTAAAGATGTTACTGTATAACACACGCAGGGCATTGTAGGAAAGCTGGATAAAGTTTGACCACAGACTACTGGTATAAAAATGTTGACAATAGGCTTTAAATAAAGTAAACTTTACTTCTACTGTACACCAAGCAAACCTGTGTCTCACCATGTTACCACTGACCAACAAAGCCCTGCATCCCTATCCATCTATATCAGAATAAATTGTCAAAGTTTCAGTTACTATATGCCCAAGGTATTTAAACTGACTTACACGGCCCAAAGGAATCCTGTTCAAAAGTAACAGGGGCACATTTTCAAGTCTCTTAATGTTACCCCTGAAGATCATGAATTCACTCTATTTCTCGTTGTACCTTAGGCCGTGCTTCCATATATAGTCCTCGCAGGAGCTTTTTGGGCCACCCAGCGATAGGCAGAGCAGCACAGCACCATGTCATCAGCATAACTGATATTATTCACACAGACATTATCTATATAACAACCATGTGTGCTGCTCAGCCCAGCGATGAGCTTGTCCATATATACATATATAAGAGCGAAGTCAGCCCATCCTGTCTAACACCACATAAACTCTTCAGAGCATGTATTTCCCCACTTTACCACATTTTTCTGATTACCATACCAATGTGCCAGTAGGTACATTTATAACCTCAGCCAACGAGAAACATCTTTAAGTTTTGTCCAAAGGTCCAAAGCTTATCATAACTACATAACACACAAGATCAAATGTTTTGCTGAGGTCTTAAAACATGCATTTATAGGAAGGAGTTAGCTTTATAACATAATAAATAACAGAGAACTTTAACACAGCTCAATATCACTTGTAAAATAATATGTCAATCAAATGCACTTTCCGTAGACAATATCCACAAAAAAGTCGCTATTGATAATATCACACAACACAATTACTCCAAGGAGGATAATAAGTATTATCTAGCACTTCAGCACACTTCAGCCAGAGCAGAATGATGGCTAGGCTAGGCTAGTGATTTGGTTTAATTTTTGTGTTTCGGATAAAAATCCTCAAAGCAGTAAAAACAAAATATATAACCGTACCTACATAAAATAAAACTTTCCTATTTTTGATTTACATAGTATCTTCATTACTTTAATTAAATGCCTAATTTTTATCAAAAGTAGGTCAACAATTTATCTTTAAAGTTATGTAAATTCCGATAACGAAACAAGAAACGAAAATTTGAATTTCGCGGGTAAAATTCCATTACATGACTTCGAGAGAAAGGAACAGCGAAATAGCAATTTGTGTTTGTCTCTTTCGCTCCATCTTTTCGCTCCGCTTTTAAACTCTCTTCTGCTAAAGTTCAACGTTTTACAAGTGCTAGGGGTATATTTACTATAAATGAAGTTGATTACACTCAAAAGTAGCAAGTTATTTCACACAAATTCAGAAATTAAACTTTTCCATGAATCTTCCGATACCAAAATACTCGCCTGCTTCATTTGACATAACGATATGAATCTGGGTTTCGAGTTTTTACTTTTTAATTTTTACAAAATACCGATTCTGGGCTTCAACTGTCAAAAATGTATAGAGAATTTTCTTCGTCATTCACTCTTTTTCTGACATATGGGTATGGGAAGAAATATGAAGTCCATGGAATTAGGCGGTACCGCCAAGTTCAGATTATGGGTTTCAAATGTCAAATAAAGCCCATATCCATATCCAGATTTTTTAGGCGGTAGACCCCCTGGTCAGCCACCTCGAACAATGTATTACAAAATCTTGGAATAACGAGAAATTCTTGAATAGATGCTATGGTTCAGGGTATAATTTAGTATAAATCGTGATATCAACTTAAACTCGACGTACTAACAGACTTGCGTCTTATGGTGTTGAAATAATAGGGTAAATGTACCAGTTTTGGTCATTTCTCATAGGTACCTATATCTTTAAATATTGAAAAAAGTGATGTTGCCTTTTACGTTCCACGTGATATAAATAGTGTAACGGGCAATTTTGTGCTGTATAACAATATTTATTATGTTCACTTCAATTCACAGGTGATGATTTTTATGAGTTGATTTTATTTTTATGTTTTTACCAGCTTTCTGCCCCGCGGCTTTTCCGTGGTAAAATGTACCTACCATATGTGCTATTCTGGTATCTAAGCTATAACACAGTAACGTTTAATCCAGATCCCTTCTCTAGTTTTTGCTTGAAGACGTTAAGAAACTGATGCAGATCAGATCGATTGCCTTTGACATGCCATTCATTATCATATAGAGGGTTGCCTGCCTTCAGCTTGGCAGTTTTTCTGGTCAGCCACCTCGAACAGTGTATTACAAAATCGTGGAATAACGAGAAATTCTTGAATAGATGCTATGGTTCAGGGTATAATTTAGTATAAATCGTGATATCAACTTAAACTCGACGTACTAACAGACTTGCGTCTTATGGTGTTGAAATAATAGGGTAAATGTACCAGTTTTGTTCATTTCTCATAGGTATTTATATCTTTAAATATTGAAAAAAGTGATGTTGCCTTTTACGTTCCACGTGATATAGATAGTGTAACGGGCAATTTTGTGCTGTATAACAATATTTATTATGTTCACTTCAATTCACAGGTGATGATTTTTATGAGTTGAGTTTATTTTTATGTTTTTACCAGCTTTCTGCCCCGCGGCTTTTTCCGTGGTAAAATGTACCTACCATATGTGCTATTCTGGTATCTAAGCTATAACACAGTAACGTTTAATCCAGATCCCTTCTCTAGTTTTTGCTTGAAGACGTAAGAAACTGATGCAGATCAGATCGATTGCCTTTGACATGCCATTCATTAATATATAGAGGGTTGCCTGCCTTCAGCTTGGCAGTTTTTCTGGTCAGCCACCTCGAACAATGTATTACAAAATCGTGGAATAACGAGAAACTCTTGTATAGATGCTATGGTTCAGTGTATAATTTAGTAAAAATCATGATATCAACTTAAAGTCGACGTACTAACAGACTTGCGTCTTATGGTGTTGAAATAATAGGGTAAATGTACCAGTTTAGTTCATTTCTCATAGGTATTTATATCTTTAAATATTGAAAAAAGTGATGTTGCCTTTTACGTTCTACGTGATATAGATAGTGTAACGGGCAATTTTGTGCTGTATAACAATATTTATATTATATTAATGATGTTTATATATGTTTTTGTAGTGTACACATTTTATGTTATTATACAAGCTCAAAATGGACGGAGAATCTCTGGCATTGTTTTAATTTGCTGTATGGCCATCTCGCCCGGACAAAAAGGAGAGATGGCTATAATATATCATTCATACCACGACGACTGATTTTTGACGACCGATTTGACCGGGTAAGCTACCCACCTTCTGCGCCAGTGGTCTCCGCGGGTTCGATTCCCGAACAAGACAAGTATGGTGTTGAAATAATAGGGTGAATGTACCAGTTTTGGTCATTTCTCATAGGTATATCTTCAAATATTGAAAAAAGTTATGTTGCCTTTTACGTTCAACGTGATATAGTTAGCAAGCAATTTTGCTTTGCTATTTATTATGCAGAAATAATATGAAATTATAAATCGTTAATCAACTTTGTTTCAAAAATGGGACACGTCCTGCAGCTATCTCAAAATTATCTATCCACACTAGGACAGTACGTTTAACTTTTTTTGATATTTATCTATATACAGTGGTGGACATAGAATTAAGAACGATTAATAGTTCAAAGCCAATACTATGTTGCCACTATAAATTTCAGTGTATAACTTGTTTCTTAACATATAACAGTTAGTGTAGAATATGTTAAGAAACCTGCTTTGTATAGTTATTTAAAACTGTACTCTTTTTGTAGAGAAAACTCATGTCAATGTCTAGTCTGTCACTTGATTCAGCCTTGCGGTTTTTAATATAGTGTTTTTCCAGTTTAATTATATTTGTTTTTGTTTCCCAAGATCTTTTATTATCAGTGCTTTAACATGGTAGCAGAGCGTATATAGTTACCGGAAATAAAATTCAGATAGAATTTACGTCGAGAGTTCGCGATGGAAAAGTCTATCGTTGAAGCAGCAAAAATCCAAGTGGGAGAGCTTCATGAGTCGAACTGGGCGACATGGAAATTCAAAGTTTTGATCGCGCTGCGTGGCTTAGGGATCCTAGATGTGGTTGAAGGCAACTTAGTACCGCCTAAGAAACTAGAAAAGGACGCAAAACCCGCTGAAGTACAGCAGTACAATGACGAACAAAAGACGTATTTGACAGCAGACAGCGCAGCCTTACTGCTCATTACTACGAATTTGTCACAAGACAACTGTGAAAAAATTTTACGATATTCTACAGCGAGGGAAGTATGGCTAGAACTACACCGCCTGTATGATGGCATGCAAGAAAGTAAAGCCTATGACCTGTGCATGAAATTTTTCAGCTACACAATGCAATCCAGTGGTTAAGTGTCAGTACATATTAGCAAATTGAAGAACATCTGGTCTGAACTTACCAGGGAACTCCAGAAGGAACACCTGAAGGAAGAGCTGCCAGAACTATTTCTAATCTGCAAGATACTTGACATACTACCAGAAGAGTACTTCTCATTCAAATCGAGCTGGATGATGATGTCCAAGGAAGACAGAACTGTAGAAAATCTGACTACTCAGTTGTGCAATCACGAAAGAGCTTTATCTACTAAGCACGAGGAGAAGGTAGAAGCACTAGTAGTGAGAGGAATTAGAGAAATGACAAATAAGAAGAGTAAAGCGAATAAGTATTTCGAAAAGAGTAAGGTGGATGTTAGTTCAGATAAATGTCATTACTGTGGCGTAATCGGACATAGAGTCAAAGGGTGCTCAAAGTGGATTTCCGACGGACGACCACCTAAACAAAAGCCATTAACATCAAAGCAAAAAGGACCCACTACGAGTGTGAACATGAACATTATGGCAGTGAATCCGAATGATTCTGCAGATAGAGACCATTGGTATGTCGATAATGGTGCGACTAACCATGTATCGAACAGGGGGGATCTATTCCAGACATTTGAGAGATTTGGTACTGCACACACAGTGACTACAGCCAATGGAGATACGGTTGAGGCAGTCGGAAAAGGAACTGTATACATAGAGGCTGAAGTAAAGGGTCACAAGAAGCACATAACGCTTAATGATGTTTGGTGCGTGCCTACAATATACAAAAACCTATTTTCAGTACTGTCAGCTCAAGACAAGCTAACAAATAGCCTTTTCATGTCAACAACTACAGAATGCAAGCTTTCACAGAATGGAAAAGTTTTACTCATTGGCGAAAGAGAGAAAGAAGGAGGGCTTTTCAAGTTAAAAGTTAAAAGTATCAGACCTGAAACTCCAAATGAGGTAAACAACATTTCACAAGAGAATAAGTTGCAACTATACCACGAGAGGTTGGCTCATCAGAGCAAAGCACATGTGAAAAAGGTGATTGAGAGAGAGCTTGGTATAAAGGTAAAGCTAGACAGGGAACTGTGTGAAGGTTGTGTATTTGGAAAAGCACACAATTTGAAATTTGGTACAAGAGAAAGAGCAACTGAACCAGGAGAGTTAATACATGCCGATGTATGTGGGCCATTCACGAACTCTTTATCCAAATTCAAGTATTTCGTACTCTTCAAAGATGATTTCAGCAAATTCCGTCATGTCTATTTTCTGAGAGAGAAATTAACAGAGATTAACGATGCCACACACGCCGAACCAGAATGGAAGCGTTGAAAGAGATAACCGGACCGTTGTAGAAGCTATGAGAACGCTAATGCATGCAAATAACTTACCTGAAATTCTGTGGGCTGAGCTAGTGGCGACTGCAGTCTATGTACTGAACAGAACGGGTCCTACTACACTAGATAAGTCACCGTACGAGATCTGGTATAACAAGAAGCCCAGGATCAAGCATTTGAGAGTGATAGGTAGTACATGCTATGCACATGTTCCAAAAGTGACTAGGAAGAAGCTGGACAAGAAAGCTATTAGAGGAGTCCTGGTTGGCTATGATTGTGACGAGGGTTACAGAATTTGGGTTGAAGAGAAGAACAAGATAGTTCGCTCCAGAGACGTAATCTTTGAAGAAAAGCCTTTGAAGTCTAAGGAAGAGACGAAGGAAAGTATTCAAATCCCAAATGCCCAGAAAGGTCCAAATTTCGCCAGTAAAATAGTAATTCCAGAACTGACAGCTAAATTAGTAAATCCAGATCCAGTCAACAATGAAGAAATCTTACCAGAGCCAGACGTAGAGGAAGAGACAGGCTCTGGTGAGAGGATTGAGAGGATGGAGTCAAGAGAAGAGACGGCACAAGGTATGAGACTTAGAGACCGATCCACATTAAAGGTACCTGAAAGGTTTGAGAGTTTTGTAATGACAGCGGTTGCAGAGTTAAATGGTATTAAAGAACCTCAAACATTCAGAGAAGCTATGGAATCTAAAGATAAAGAAAGGTGGATAATAGCCATGTATGAAGAAATGAAGTCGTTGAAAGAAAACGAGACTTGGGAAATGGTACCTTTACCGAAAGGAAGAAAAGCTATACCGTGTAAATGGATTTACAAAGTAAAAATGAATCCAGACAGAAGCGTAGATCGTTATAAAGCACGACTGGTGATTAAAGGGTACTCCCAAAAGAAAGGAGTGGACTATTTCGATACTTTTAGTCCAGTAGCAAGGATGAGCACGATTCGGACTATTTTGAGCATTGCTGCAAGAGAAGACATGCATCTTATGCAGTTCGATGTATCCACAGCTTTCCTTTATGGAAGTCTAGATGAAGAGATTTTCATGAGACCACCAGAAGGGTATGACAATCATACGAACTTAGTTTGCAAGTTGAAAAGGAGCCTCTATGGACTAAAACAAGCTCCTAGATGCTGGAACAACTGCATGCAAGACTTTCTATTAAAAGTTGGATTCAAACAGAGTGAAGCAGATCCATGCCTCTTCGTGAGGAGGAGAGGAGAGAAGAAGCTTATATTGGCACTCTACGTCGATGATGGACTCCTAGCATCCACTCATGTAGATGAATCAAAAAAGTTTATGAGTGAATTAAAAGACAGATTCAAAATCAAAGAGAAGCCTGCAAACTACTATCTTGGTATAGAGATATCAAGAAGAGAAGATGGCTCAATTGTTGTGAATCAGACGGATTATACAAAGAAGATTCTAGAGAGATTCGGAATGGACGAGTGTAAGTCAGTTGGGACACCAATTATCAAAGATGATACGAAGTCGGAAAAAAGAGAAGATAGTGAGAGTACATCTACAAAGTTTCCGTATAGACAAGTTGTTGGTGCTCTGGCTTATCTAATGGTCGGAACAAGGCCCGACATCGCCTATGCCATTGGAGTTGCTTCTAGAAAACTAGATAACCCATCAAATGAAGATATAGTGAAGGTGAAACGAATCCTTAAATATCTGAAAGGCACAGTAGATTGGGGGTTAATTTATAGACAGAATTCTAATTCAAAGTTAGTATGCTACAGCGACTCGGACCACGGTGGAGATTTAGACACTGGGAGGTCTACATCGGGAATGGTCTGCAAGTACGCAGGGGGGATTGTTTCGTGGAAGAGCAGCAGGCAAACATCCGTAGCTATTTCAAGCACCGAAGCGGAAGTTGTTGCTGCGAGTGAAACTGCTCGAGAAATAATCTGGCTTAAGACACTGCTTCAGGACATTGAACAAACGAAGGATGTTCCTGAGCTGTACATTGACAACGAGTCGGCTATCAAGTTGGCAAGCAACCCACCTTACGAGTTTCATAGCCGAACTAAACACATCAGGATCCGCCAGTTCTTCATAAGAGAAGCTGTAACGGATGGTGTGCTTCAAGTGAAGAAAGTTTCTTCAGAGATGCAGTTGGCTGACATGATGACTAAGCCACTGTTTAGGCCCAGACTGACGATGCTGTGCAATTGTATAGGAATGTGCAGTGAGAGAGAAGACACTGGCTAAACTAAACAAAGAGAGAAGATGTTAAGAAACCTGCTTTGTATAGTTATTTAAAACTGTACTCTTTTTGTAGAGAAAACTCATGTCAATGTCTAGTCTGTCACTTGATTCAGCCTTGCGGTTTTTAATATAGTGTTTTTCCAGTTTAATTATATTTGTTTTTGTTTCCCAAGATCTTTTATTATCAGTGCTTTAACAGAATAATCTTATGATTGATCTGACTTATAAATATTAGTGCAATAGTCTTGTCAAAATTATGCACCTTCCTATTTTTCTATTCATAAAATCATGGGACTATATAAAGTTATCGGAATACTGGCTGGACAAATAATTAAGAACGAAAATATTTTGTAATATTTTTCTTCATTCTTTTAATGGAATGCGGCATTTTTCATTAGGGTAAGTTCGTTAGAGATGGCCATAGTTTTTTTGAGGTGAGATTAATCTGACACCATGTAAGATTTTGCGAAGCTGTTTATTTTATATTAAAGTGACACTATTAGACCTTGTGAAATTTAACATAAGTAACTCGAGTCGCTTAAGTAACATATGATAAAAGATAATAGAAAAAAAATTACGTTTGGCCATCTCTCCCGGCATGCCTGGGAGACTTGGCCATAGTAGTATGGGATAGATGACCAGCGCTGTGTTTTCCTATTCCTTTCCCCTTGCCTTTTGTTTTCGCTGCTATCAGCTCTTGTTTTTCTTCTGTCCACATTCAGAACACATATCTTCAAATTCCGTACAGTTTTCGTGTAGGTACCCATAGTTCACAAATCAGGCATTGTATCCAGTCTTCGACCAATTTAATCTTATAGTAATTTTCAGTGTCAGAACACAAAACTAGATTTTCTTCATCACAGCTAGTTTCTGAAATGCGATGAATAGCTTTTAGCTTTCTTCCCTTTGGTTTGTTAGTCAGTTCTTCTGGTCTTTGGTATAAATAAATAAATAACTTCTTACATTCACACCAATTATCTAATCGAACCCACGACCTTTCGCTTTCCGGGCGACTGCGACTGGAAAGCGAAAGGTCGTGGGTTCGAGTCCCATCGGAGCTGGTTGTGATTGTGAGACGGGTCGATTTTTTCTAAATACTTCATTTTCCATTTTTCAGTAATAATAATTGCATTGTGAATGCAAAAAACTAAAAATTAAAATATATACTTATATACTTTCTTTTGTAAATACATACTTAATATACATACATAACACCCAGACCAAGACAAATAAACATGTTCATGCACACAAATATTTGTCTTGTTCGGGAAACGAACCCGCGGAGACCACTGGCGCAGAAGGTGGGTAGCTTACCCGGTCAAATCGGTCGTCAAAAATCAGTCGTCGTGGTATGAATGATATATTATAGCCATCTCTCCTTTTTGTCCGGGCGAGATGGCCATACAGCAAATTAAAACAATGCCAGAGATTCTCCGTCCATTTTGAGCTTGTATTATAACATAAAATGTGTACACTACAAAAACATATATAAACATCATTAATATAATATAAATATTGTTATACAGCACAAAATTGCCCGTTACACTATCTATATCACGTGGAACGTAAAAGGCAACATCACTTTTTTCAATATTTAAAGATATAAATACCTATGAGAAATGAACAAAACTGGTACATTTACCCTATTATTTCAACACCATAAGACGCAAGTCTGTTAGTACGTCGAGTTTAAGTTGATATCACGATTTATACTAAATTATACCCTGAACCATAGCATCTATTCAAGAATTTCTCGTTATTCCACGATTTTGTAATACATTGTTCGAGGTGGCTGACCAGAAAAACTGCCAAGCTGAAGGCAGGCCAGCCTCTATATATTAATGAATGGCATGTCAAAGGCAATCGATCTGATCTGCATCAGTTTCTTACGTCTTCAAGCAAAAACTAGAGAAGGGATCTGGATTAAACGTTACTGTGTTATAGCTTAGATACCAGAATAGCACATATGGTAGGGTAGGTACATTTTACCACGGAAAAAGACGCGGGGCAGAAAGCTGGTAAAAACATAAAAATAAACTCAACTCATAAAAATCATCACCTGTGAATTGAAGTGAACATAATAAATATTGTTATACAGCACAAAATTGCCCGTTACACTATCTATATCACGTGGAACGTAAAAGGCAACATCACTTTTTTCAATATTTAAAGATAAGAGGTACCTATGAGAAATGACCAAAACTGGTACATTTACCCTATTATTTCAACACCATAAGACGCAAGTCTGTTAGTACGTCGAGTTTAAGTTGATATCACGATTTATACTAAATTATACCCTGAACCATAGCATCTATTCAAGAATTTCTCGTTATTCCAAGATTTTGTAATACATTGTTCGAGGTGGCTGACCAGAAAAACTGCCAAGCTGCATGCAGGCATCAGGTTCTAATCGGTTCTATGGATGCCTCCAACACTCCCCCAGCCAGAAAGCGGCAATTTTTTTATAAAATTTAAGTACTTAGGTACCTACATTACAGGAGGTATAAAATACGGTCTTAATAAAGGTCTTTATAAAATTATTATATTCAATTTTTTTTTAAGCTCAAGAAGCTAATTAAACGCGATCAATAAAATTATCTTTCATTCCGCTTTGCTTGTAGGTATATTATTTGTAACTGTTCAGCATTCCAAATTGGCGACCAACGATTGATTGCTCTTCAGTCACCCTCGACCGACTCCACTTTTCAGCAGAGATTTAAAATCCAGTTTTGATTGAATACTTCGAGAGCGGCTACGTGCCGATAAACCTAGAGTACACGCCATATAACTTGGCGCATGGCATGTCAATATCTGGAACTAAAATTATTACTTACATGGAAATAAGGCTTATTTTTCCGACCGACCACTACAATCAGCGCCCTCTGACAAATGCCAAGTTATGTGGCGCCGACTCTAGGTAGGTAGGTACCCACTCAGTCTATCTGCCTACCCATAAAATTAATTATAAAATCAAAACTGTCTAAGTCATATCTAAGTCCTCGACCGCAGTGAGAAATAGGTAGGTACTTAGGTAAAGAGATATTCTTAAGTAAAGAGCTTGTTTTTTCCCTTTTTACCTGACTACGGCAAAGCAAAAAGGAGGGTTATGATTTTACCGGTATGTATGTAAGTATGTATGTATTATGTTCATCTGTTCCCGCATTACTTTTAAACTGCTGATCATATGTATGGTAAGTACCTACTTAAACCTACAGCTACAGGCCATCCGTTCGCTCTATTCAATATTTCTTTCGCTCATTAGCAAAGTATTGAAACTTTTCCAGTGGCCGAGCTTTTCAAGTTGGCATGGGCTCATTATATATTCAGACAAGTCGCTAACAAACCGTGAGATCTATTACACCCGCGTCCGCTTTCGGGGCCTAACGAATGAACTTTGTAAAACTTGATCGGTTGCCATCGTCACTAATCGAATAAAAGACGCCTTGGCTTGGTATAACTTTTCATAGATATATTGAACTGCAGTAACAAGCCTCTGTTGATGCAAGTTTGGAGTAGGTACACTTTTAAGAGGATTGTGTAGCAAATAGTCTCGATACAAACGGTGCCGGCGATAACGTTTTCCACCCTCTAAACTAAACCTTAACATACTGCTATAGAGTGTAGAGGTAAGGAGGACTATCTCCGTATTCTATCTCCGTGGTGCGTTAAATGTAGCAACCTTGTTCCACTCCGTTATGGCGCACTTTTCAAAATAAGAAACAAAGATACATACCTAATCATTAATTTACCAATTTTTATTTTATACTTAATGTTTATACCTACATGTTTAAATAAAATGAGGAAATTTTATGTCACTATAGTCACTAAAGATATAATATTTCTAACGCGGGCGGATACGGCATAGGTACTTCAGTCCGTCAACAACTACCTACTACATGAATTCACACCAAATATGAGAGATAGGTAGTCCTATCCTTCGCTTCTGCACTCCAAACTAGTCCAAACATACCATACGTACCTACTCCCACTGCAATGAATTGTTGGTACCTATATGTTGTTGAAATGCTGACTAGGGCTGTACTTACCTACGTTTTGTTTTTTTATTATACTTTTACCTCAGAGATTTTGAAATATTTGCACTTTAGTGATTTCATACAAAACAAAAAAGTGCCAGTATTTTCAATCTACATTTCAACAACATACCTACCGAAAATTCATTGCTGCAAGGTTTATAGAGGTTGGAAAATATCGCCGTTTGTATGGAGGGAGACCGTTTGCTACACAATCCTCTTAAGTCCTTTCTTTTTCAGACTTAGTATTTTATTTGCATTCAGTGCCAGTGTCTTTTTCTATTCAGTGTTGTTCTAACTATCCTACTTAGGTACCTACTTAAGTAGGTATGTGTGTCAATAGCATAGACTTGTTTAGTGAAATCATAGGTAGTTTGTTTTAACCATGGATGTTTTATCTAGTGGTAAGTAGGTACCTACGTTATAAATAACTAGCTGTGCCCGCGACTTCGTCCGCGTGGAATAGTGACTTTCGAAAGCATTTTTATTTTTTAGGCTTATTATGCATAGTGGCCACCCGAGGCTTCGCCTTCGGCTTCGTGGATTACATTACACGACGTCATCCCGGGGAATTAAATAAATTTGCACGATAAAAAAACAGTTAGGTATTTCGATTTCCAAAACAAATTACAGCCGATTAGGTATGTTGCCGATGACCAAGATCTATATACCTAAAAAAAGTTTCACCAAAACCCGTGACCGTGAGTAGGTATTTGTGTCTCGGACTCGCGAGATAAAATGTGACGTTTACGGTCGGCTCTGAGACGCGTTTCACGTTTCTTGAGATCTATCTCGTCTTTTCGTTTGGAGTCTCTTGAATACTGAGAAAGACTTGTTTTTTTTTCATATAGGCATTTCAGTGAATGTCGCAACAACCTAATTTAACAAAAGCAAAACAATGCAAAACCCAGTTAATGTTAACTAAAGTCCTCTTCCCCCCGGACCGCGAAAGCGTACTGACGTGTGAATCCGTGTTAATTTTTGTAAAAAAATCTTCAAAATAAATTAAAATAAAAATATTTTGCACCAAAAAAGTTTCTAAGTACCAGGCGCTCATAACGCGGTAAGAAGTGGTCGGCGATTGTAAGACAGAGACGACAACGGTGAGCAACGTAATTCTCTCTGCTGCATTTTGCGCGTCACACGGTGCTTGCGCGTGATTCGTCCTCGGCCGCGCTCCACGCCCCGTGCCCACGTACGTCACTGCATAGACGCTGCCCCAACTCATAAGCGGACGCGTTAGCGAGTTTATTATAAGGAGTTAGCCCAAGTTGAAGTATACTGTGATATGGATAAATCTATGTCTGATTCAAACCTAGATGCACTTTCTCAAGAATGTACACCACCAAACTTTGTATACACGCGGAATAAACGAAGACGTAACGAAGAGGTTTCTGCACCGGAATTTGAAACATTGAAGGAAGAAATGAAGGAACTGATGATGAATTTCTTCACAAAGCAGAAAGAAGACTTTAAAGAGATATTGCCTACTCTTAAGGAAATAAAAGCTGTGAATGCAAATATTGAAAACTCTATTGCATTCCTCACGTTGCAAAACGAGGACTTAAAAAAGAAAATAGAAACTTTAGAAACGCAATCTAAAGAAGACAAAAAACATATTACATTATTGGAAGAAAGAATTGAAGATTTGCAGAAAGTACAAAGAAAAAGTAGTTTCGAAATAAAAAATGTACCCAAAAATGTAAAAGAAGATAAGACAGACTTGCTGGTGATGGTAACACATTTAGCCAAGAATGTGGGCTGTAACATGAATTCATCTGATGTTAAGGACATTTATAGGGTTCGCAACAACAAAGCAGATACTAATAATACTTCCATCATAGTGGAAACTAACTCGACCCTAATTAAAACTGAAATCATTAAAATGGCCAAACAGTTTAATATAAAAAACAAGAACAAATTATGCGCAAAGCATCTGGGTTTTCGAACAAACGAAGAAACACCGATATTCATCTCAGAACACCTAACACGTTACGCGGCTCGGCTCTATTTCCTCGCAAGAGATCTTGCTAAATCGAAAGAATATAAATACTGCTGGACCGCGTATGGAAAAATATATATTAGGAAGACTGAAAATTCGCCTATCATCAGCATAACAAGTGAGACTCAAATTCAACACCTGTTTAATATAAACACCGATAAATGACTAGTCGTAAGTTTTTTTATCTTTAGCTTCATATTGCTTATTATATTGTATCATGCACTGTCAAATTATTCCTTTGTAAATTCCTGTACTTTACACATACAGACAATACACTTAATCACAGCCATAATTAAAAACAATTATATAAAATCTACAACATACTCAAATAAACTTCATTCTGTCTACTTTACACTTGCATACAACATACACAAACCTCAATCAAACAGCCAAATTCAACTCCTTCCACACTTACACTCAATACACATATACAAGCATTTACATCTACTACACAAAATGAGCTTTCACCAGCTTTTAGACAATTTCCAAGGTAAAGTTGCATGTCATCATCAAAATATTGCATGTATCTTTATTAATCAATATAACTACTATGTCGATGATTTACTCAGATTCATTTCTAACTTAAATGGCTACACAACTTCAAACGCTGAATGAGATAGACAGCTTTAATATAGCTAGAACTGTAATGTGTGATAGTAATGATCTCTCCAAACACTATAATAGGAGCAAAAGTGACCTGACGATCATCTCGCAGAACATCTGCAGTATATATTGTAATTTTGATGATTTGTTACTGACTCTTTCTACGTTTAAATTTGACACTGATATAATTGTTCTAACCGAATGTCACCTTAGCCCAGATAAACCAATCCCCAAGCTAATAAATTACCACTCATTTCAAACTACTAACCACATAAACAAAAATGATGGAGTAACTGTCTATGTAAAAGAAACTCTTGCATGTAATGTCAAAGAAGTTATCATAACGGATGCATCATGCTTGCAGTTGGATCTGGAGGGTAATGTGATATTCTGTATTTATCGTTCACCATCAAACAGAAAAGCAGACAATTTTGTCTCATCCCTCGGGAAACATCTTGAAACATTGGAGACTCGGAAAAATGTGGTAATAGCTGGTGATATTAATATTAACTTATTAATCAAACCTGTAGAGCAATCTAGCGAAGTATCAAACAGAGCGGTTTATCTTGAGATGTTATCTACTTTTGGTATACTGCCAGGACATACCCTACCAACTAGAAAACAGAGCTGCCTAGATCACTTTATGTTAAAAATTGATGATAAAAAAGAAACTGCCACAGTAGCTATTTTAGAAACAACTATTACGGACCACTTGACAACGCTCTTAGTATTGGCTAAATCTAAACCGCGGCACAATGTGACAAAAACTAAAACCATAGTAGATTTTGAAAATGCATTTAAATATCTCCAGAGCCTGAATCTGCAGGAACTACTCTTTTGCGATGACCCAAATACTGTAATTGAAAATCTTTTAAATAAAATATCCGAAAGCATAGAAAAAAATACAAAAAATCTTTATATTCCTAAAAGCAAACGTGTAATCAAACCCTGGATGACCACTGGTCTACTAAAATGTATTAGAAACCGTAATAATCTTCAAAAACAATCACGTTTAGACCCTAATAATGAAATAAAAAAAAACACATTTAAACGTTACCGAAATTTTTGTAATAATTTGATAAAAAAAGAAAAACGGAAATATGAACGACAATTGCTTGCTAATTCGATTAAAAACAATAAATTACTCTGGAAAAATGTAAAACAAGTAACATATACGAATAAAAGAAATGAACTAAACGACGAACTTTTTAAACTTAAGACTTCACCTGTTAATTCAGCAAACTATATTAACGAGTATTTTACTAATATAGGCAAAGATCTAGCTGAGAGTATTCTGTCCCATACCTCTGAAAATGATATTACTAACTATCTTAACACACTTCCTGACCAACTTCAATCCATGGCCTTAATCGATACTGATCCCGACGAAATCAACTCTATAATAATGAATTTAAGATCTGAAAGTGCTCCAGGTTGGGATAATATTTCAACTTATTATCTGAAACTAATAAGACATGAGATTATTCCGGTTTTGAGTCATTTCTTTAACCTGTGCTTTAAAACAGGCATTTTTCCTGCTCTTTTGAAACTATCGATTATTACTCCGGTTTACAAGGGTGGGGCCAGAAATGACTTGAATAACTATCGACCTATTTCTGTTCTGTCTGTTGTTTCAAAAGTTTTCGAAAAATTACTCAATAACAGATTAATTAACTACCTCAATGCTTTCAATATATTATCACCAAATCAATTCGGCTTCAAAAAAGGTATATCGACTGAAGATGCAGTTATATCTTTAACTTCTCTTATATCAGATCAACTAGACAAAGGAAATAAATGTTTATCTGTCTTTATTGACATGAAAAAAGCATTCGACACGGTTTCTGTCCCCATCCTTGTGCGTAAACTGGAAAAGATTGGTGTTAGGGGTACCACATTAGCGATTTTCCAGGACTACTTAAGTAACAGAAAGCAGATGGTTAAGCTTGGTCAACATAATAGTAACTATAGCAACGTACACTACGGCGTACCTCAAGGCAGTGTACTTGGCCCAACACTTTTCCTCGTGTACATCAACGACTTATGCGCTATGGATTTGTTAAACGCAAAAATTTTCACTTACGCGGATGATACTGCCATCGTGTTTTACGGACCAAATTGGAGTGACGTCAAATTGAAAGCCGAAAATGGTATGAAACTAGTCGCTAAGTGTCTCAAGTATAACCTTCTAACATTAAATGCTTCTAAAACTAATTATATCTGCTTCAGTATAAAGAATAATAGTCAACCAGAAGAAAACTTTAACATAAAAATACATAAATGCAATGAAAATGCAAACAATACATGTTTGTGCCCGTCTATAAATCGTGTAAATAATTTTAAATATTTAGGTGTATTAATGGATCATAAATTATCATGGTATCCCCAAATTGAGTTGATATCTACTCGAATTAGAAAATTTATTTGGTTATTTAAATCATTAAGATACATAGTTCCATCACACACCAGCTCAAGAAATCTGTTAAACGAGATATATCTTGCACTGGTACAGTCTATAATATCCTACTGTATACCTGTCTGGGGTGGAACTTACAAAACACGTTTTATAGAAATTGAGAGAGCTCAAAGAGCTTTAGTAAAAGTGATGTATTTCAAAAAGCGTCGTTTTCCTACTGATGAACTTTATGAAATCAGCAATTTGCTCTCTGTTCGTAAACTTTACATTGTTTCTACATTAACAAAGAAACACAAAACCATTACATATGACCCGACCACGGATAATAGAAGAAGAAAGGATGCTGTCCTAAAGGTACCAAATACTAAAACTACGTTTGCTCAAGTTCAATACGGTGTACAGTCAGCTCGCTTATATAATAAAATAAATAAAAAAAATAATATATACAATAAATCATATCACGATTGTAAAGCTTCATTAACAACATGGATCAAAACTCAAAATTATGAAGAAATCGAATTATTATTAAAATAATTATAATCAACACGCACACACAAACACACACATACACACTCAGACACTGAAATGTATTTCCTTTTTTATTTTACTTAGTTATAGGTACTTAAATAATTTTTGTAAAGAAATTTTGTTAATATCACTGCGTTTGTTCTCAAATATCGCAATTATGTTATATGAAGAGCAGAGCCTTCTGATACGAGTATTTTTATGCTCAAAAGGAGACTCTGGCCACTAGCCATTGTAAAATGATATTTGAACGTAAATAAATATTTTTGATTTTGATTTGATTTGATTTGACTAAAGCTCTAAAATATACGGAAAATTTGATGGCTGCTCCCCTGCGTTACCGGGTAGGCAAATTTGAACGATGACAATAACATAAGCCCGAAGGCATTTATACAGGGCGTCCCAAAATTAACTCACATGGAGGGAAAGTACCTTAAATACTGAAGATATAAAATTTTACTGAAAGGAGACTTCATTTTTATTTTAAAAAGAAAACGAACTGCATTCACCGAATTTTGAATAATCGATTGTCTGAACTGGGAATCGAACCCGCTGAATGTAAAAAAAATATTTCTCTAATTTAATTGTACCGATCGAAAGACTCGATTATACCTAAGCATTTCTTCTAAATAACATAGCATCTTAAATAAAAGGAAGACTACGAAATTTAACATTTAATGTTGAATAACAAGTTTGTGCGGCGTTATGAATAGCCTTTTCTGTGTCTGTCGTGCTCAATACAGAACAGACTTTAACATTTCAATGTAGGTATTACTAATGAGTGAAGATTTGAGCAATTACTAATTTCCTATCATAAGTGTTTGATAATATGATAAGTAACACCACCTCGATTGGTTTTAAAAAGTTTGAATAATTTCGTGCGGGTTCGATTCTCGGTTTGGACATGCTAAATAGTATTAAAAAAAAATTTGAATGCAGTTCTATTGTTATTTAAATAAAAATAAAGTCCTATTTCAATAAAACTTTCTATCTACAGTATTTGGTGTGGTCATTGGAAGCCCTGGGGGCGTCCCACGACTATGCCATATGTTGGAATAGACCGCACCAAAGTAACTATTCAAACATTTTTAAACCAATCGAGCTGGTGTTACTTAACACATTATAATTTTATCAAACACTTTATGATAATTGCTCCAATCTTCACTCATTAGTAATGAAATGTTAAAGTTTTGAGCACGACAGTCACAGGAAAGGCTATCCATAACCATAACGCTGCACAAACTTGTTATTCAACATTAAATGTTAAATTTCGTAGTCTTCCTTTTATTTAAGATGCTATGTTATTAAGAAAAAAATATAAGGTATGATCGAGCCTTTCGATCGGTACAATTAAATAAGAGAAATATATTTTTTTACATTCGGCGGGTTCGATTCCCAGTTCAGACAGTTGATTACTTAAAATTCTTTGAATGCAGTTCGTTTTCTTTTTAAAATAAAAATGAAGTCTCCTTTCAGTAAAATTTTATATCTTCAGTATTTAAGGTACTTTCCCTCCATGTGAGTTAATTTTGGGACGCCCTGTATAGATAGTATTAAAAAGGGAGTTTTAGCCAGTACCTACCTACTTAGGTATAGGTACTGTTTCCGCCTTCACCACGTGGAGTGGAGGTAAGTACCTACTCCCAACTTATGTTATTTACGAATTTTTGTTTTTCAGTCATTTGTGCTTCAATCAATTCATAAGAAAATATTTTATTTGAATGCTTAAGATATTATAAGAAGTTTGTAAAAAGTAACAGTTGTGATATCACGCTTTGTAATACGTAAACAGATAGTGCTCTTTTGCTGAACAACCTTCCTTAAGGCGCCACATTCGTATAGGTATCTTAAGCTTTATCTGGACTCTTGGGGGAAATCAGATGTATGTACCAGACTTTAGATTATTGTATGCCAATAAAAAATACCTGTCACGCTGAACAACTTCTCTAAAGACGCTTTATTTGTATCTCTTATAGTTTAGCTGGGCTGCTAGGGTTCCACATCAGGTGTGCCAGACCTTCGATATTTTTACGTCAATAGAAAATGTTCATCAAGTTAAACAACTTTTCTTAAGACGCTATGTTTTAACCTGGCTGCTAGGGTTCCACATCATGTGTGCCAGACCTTCGATATTTTTACGTTAATAAAAAATGTTCATCAAGTTAAACAACTTTTCTTAAGACGCTATGTTTGTATCTCTTATAGTTTAACCTAGCTGCTAGGGTTCCAAATCAGGTGTACCAGACCTTCAAAATTTGTACGTCAATAGAAAATGCTTACTTATCACTTTTAATCTTATTTTATATTATAGTTTCAACAAATAATTTTAAACTCAACTTACTATATTATATTCAACTTACCGTAGACCATAATTTCAACTTACCGTGGCCTATCGTTGTCGTAAGGTATAGCAGAGTTGATGATGATGTCTTCCTAGCCGATTTCGGCCTCGGCGACTGTTTCAGGGCTTCCGAGTGCTCCTACTAATTACTCCTACTGATAGGAGCACCGGGACACCCATGTCCTGATGCTCCTATTGAACATAAAAACAACGGGGAATAATGTAATATTCTAAATTTGATTCCTCCTGTTCCTATCACATAACATATTGTACATTCAAACAAAAAACCCTTTTTAAGCAAAAAGAAAATGAAATATTTTTCAAGCAAGCAAATATAAAAAAAAATACTATTGTTACTAAACACCTCAATGTTTACGTTGTGAATAAGCTTTAGCTTTTTATGTTTTTGACCCGATGGAACAGAATAGCCGTTACGACCGGAGAGAAGCTGGATGCAGTAGCCTGACAAGCAATACAAAGCCCGCTTTGCTGTCTTACAGGCCATCCTATAATGCCTCGATGTCTTGTCACCGGTGGTGGTCTGCCATACAGCCAAAACACAACCTCGAGGGGTAACTAGAAACTCGAGAGGTGTTGTTCTCGAGCCAGTCTACTACACCCCACCTACTACAGATACCTTTATATCTATTAGAGTGACTTAGTTAAAGATGAGATTATTTCGCCACACAGCCAAGCAATTAAAAACGTTAATGGTTTTAAAGTCTTTAATGTGTCCATTTTCTCTAGCTCACATAACAATGATCCTTAATAGGAAGTTCAGGGTGTTGCCTTCTGCACTCACAATTAATCATATAAGTATACTTACATAATTACAATAGAGGTCACCGTTGTTGCAAAACAATAACAAGTTAGGTACCTATTATCAGTTCCCAAGAACACATGTTCGGGAAGTTGGTAACAGGAAATTATAAATGTTACTCTAACCCTAAGGATTAAAATTAAGGAAAGGCCATTGGATGTTGTATGTACAGTCAGCATCATATAGGTACTAAGTAGCAGCATAAGCTCATCTAAAATGGTATTTACAATGATTCTTCCAAAGCGATCAAATTGTTCAGACCATCCACCATAGGTAAAGTCCATTCGCTTAGATAGTGTCGCCCTTTGATCGCGCCGCCTTGGCACGTGCCCCTGCTTGTCAAAGGATGCCGCCGCATAAACAAAAGAAGCCGCGTGCGGCGTACACCCGAAAATGGAATTGGATTTTGGGACTCGGCATTTATTAAATTATATTTTCTTAAATAATCTATGTTTATTATAAATACAGGTGGTAACGACGGTTATGACTTGTGACAATTCGAGCGATGATAAGTAATCATAATAATCATATAAAAAATTTATAATAATTATTTTTATTTGTAAATCACTTATTTAACTTCCTTTTATATAAAAATATCCAAATTTTCATTAAAATTGATTTTGGTACCCAACTTGAGTGTATTATTTTATATCTGCATATTATAGCAAGAGCCACAATGCCGTGCGGGTGTACCGACACTATCTAACCGAACGGACTATAATATACCATCCACTGTGTTCAAATATATACTGGAGCACGCAAACGCCGAATAGGTACTCCCAAGTATTGTTGAAATTCAAAATTCTAAGAGTTGAGTAACTCGAATTAATTTAAACAAATTAGGCCAAATTAAATCTTATGTCATGTTATTATTTCTAACGTCAACGACTAGGGCCGCGAGGTAGCGGCAATGAACGCGTAGTATAATAAATAACATGTTTTATGACTCGAGATAAAATCATAAATCATTCAAAACATAAAGCTCAGTCTTCAGCGTGTCATACTTTTGTTTGAATAATTTGGGTGCTAATATGCAAATTTAACAGTGGCGGTGTTGCTGTCATGGTAAATGTCAGCTTGGATAACAAGTACTTATAAAGACATACATGCTCCAGTTAACCAGTTATTTTGTGGATGGCCTGAACCTTTTGCTCACTTTGGTTGAGTCGTTGTTAATGACCGTTTCAAGTCAAGATCAATAAATCCGAATACTTAGAACCATCCAGTTTCTAAGTATTTAGTGATCTTGCTTGACTGCTACCTGCTATATGCCGCTGACTATACAGTAAGCGTCAGTAGTTAATCAGTCAGCCGTAAGTAGTATTGATGGAAAAGTCCTAAGTTACGTTATCCATCAGGTTGTGTCGCCACAGAAGCGGAGCCGACACCGCCCAATGCAGGATGGGATACAAGCAATGGGGACGATTTCCTACATGTTAGAGAAAAAAAAACTCGTACTTTTAACATTATATACCTACTTAGGGCATACCTACCTGTATACGTAGAAAGCGGCTACCGGCGCCGATCTACCAGCGCTTATGGGACCCTGTCCGCGCATGTAGTCTGAGGGCCTACTCTGAAACGCAAAACCCGAAACTTTGGTACCCGTCCCTCTCACTCTCTAGTCGGGACAGAATCGAGTGAAAGGGGCGGGGCTAACCGAAGTTTCGGATTAGCGTTTCAGAGAACGGTCCCTGGTTCGGCACATAAGTACCTAGTATAGATAGAGACTGCCTGCGCGGACCGATTCCGATGAGCGTCGGGTTGGCAGATCGGCGCCAGTAGCCTTCTAGCCCTAGAGTGGTTGCCGTGGTATAAGTGTATATAAATAGTTGTCATTTTTTATTATTCAACACTAATCGCTACTTTCTGCCTTCAGAAGTTAATTTTAAAGTAAAAATAAAATTATTTTAGCAATACCTTAACTCAAACTTTATACAATCTGTTTTGCCACCGTGGCAGTTATTTATAAACAGTAAAATATAAGTACCTCACTTAACATAATGCACTGGGTTTTTTTAAGAATAGCTTTCTTAATACTTAGTACTTACCCTTTTAGTTCTTTTTATTTTATTAGAAATTATACCATGTTGATGCAAACACATTTATTGATAGTACCAACCTACCTAGGTACTTTAACAAACTCCAAAAGGCACTTCGGAACCACACACAATATTTTTCATTAAGTGGTTCATTATTTCTCAACTGTAATTTAATTTTCAAAGGAAACATAATTTATTTGTTATAATACATATAACTGTTTTTAATAACATGTGTATGTATAATGGCGATACCGGAAATGCCCAAAATTATCGTGAAAAGAATTACAGTGACGTTGTACGAAATTTCCAGAAGCCGTACTCTGAAACGCAAATCCGAAACTTCGGTTAGCCCCGTCCCTTTCACTCGTTTCTGTCACAACTGGGGAGTGAGAGGGACGAGGGACGGGTATAACGAAGTTTCGGGTTTTGCGTAGGCCCTCAGGTCCAGGGCTCGGAAAAATGGTTAAGACTCGCGGGTTTTTTAAAAAAACTGGTTAAGACCTTAATTGTGCAGTGTTTTGCGAACCGTTCCCAAGACAGCCCACGACATTTCCCGCTGATGTACATTGTGCAATAGCGTCGCTTAACCACTTCTAAGGTGAAAATGGCTTGCAGGCCGCGTCCGTCACAACATACGTTTAGTTCGTGCAGGTAGCCCGAGAGCCAAACGAATTCGCTCTATGGAGACTCAACAATAATTCTATATCAGTAATTTCTTAACATTGAAAATTAGATTATCTAGTTTAATAAATAATTCATTAGTAATCCACCAATATTAATGACAGCGACATTAAAAAAAAGCAAATACAAAGCTTTAAAAAATCTATAAAAAATAGGCAAAAATGGTATAAGTGTTATTCACTTTACATTTGAATACATTTATTATTATCTTTCGTAAAAGTATATAATCCCACTATATTTGTAAATGAAAAACAAATAAACTTTAAAAAAAACTCTCTACGTAAACTCAAATTGGCATTACACCTATGTTAAAAATGCTATCAGAAACAACCGACTTCTTCCTAAAGTATTAGTTTCCCGTTTTATATCTTTATGGATTTCGACTTTGGTGCTAAGATATGGTTAACATAAACACATGTTAACGATAAAATTGGTGATAGCATATTTGCTGAAAGAATTGCACCATTTTCGGGGTATAACTTTTTTTTTATACCTTCCAAGGCGATATTATGTTGGATTCCAAAATATAGTCTCTTAAAATTATATTTAAGGGCCGTTTACAAAAATTTGGCCTGTTATTGAATTTTTTACAAAAATATCAGATAGCTCTTGGGGTAAGGGGCGATAAGCGCACAGACGAATTTTATTGCTAACTGGTTAAGCGACGCTCTTGCCCATAGTACCTACCTAGTTATTTCTTTGCCCTATACCCCAAGCACGAAAAATTCTCGTTCTCGTAATCGTATACTTATAATGTTGTATTATTTGTATTTTTGTAATAATAAAGTATTTGTATGAAAACCGAGCCGACCGAAAAACAAAGCGCCGCTACGGTCGTTTACGGAACTAAAATTTAATAGGCTATCTATTAAATTTTACGCTAACGTTATCGAGAGTTTTCCGTGAGTGTGGTACTGTTCATTCGTATACGAATTTGTAACTTAAAAGTTATACTGCAATAAGCTTTCTGTTAGAAACACCATGAATTAGGCATTTACTGAACACGAAAGCTTACTAAGATATTTTTCTATACTTATTTAAAAAGTATACTTTATTAAAGAAAATATCCTCTTAATCAAAATTTGCAAACTAAGGCACAATACTTGATAACGATTATTTCAATATTGTAAAGCCAAGCATTTTTCTATTATCATCACATTTAAGTACACACAAATTTCATAGTTGCTATAGTATCATCAAATGCATAAATTTGCAGAAAACTGTTTCAATTGCTTCAATAATAAACTTTTTGTATGAAGTTAATTAAAAATTAATTTCCCATTTCATAAACTGCGTTAGTAAATAAAAATCGCCGCGATGATACTGTTAAAATCTACTCATTTATAATAAAAAAAAATATTGAAAATAAATAGCCCAAGTCATTCTTTTTTTAACACATTTGCATAAATAAATGCATCAGTCTTCTTATTTAATTTTCAATTTAAATTTTGTCAAATATTAGGCACATGCAAGAAAAAAAATGTATTACAACACTAGCTAAAAATATCAATTTCTCGTATTTATAATAGGCGCTATTATGTGATACAAGATAATATTCTTATTTACAAACAATAAAGTTATACAACGACACCACCTTCTTGTTGTAACAACTGTTCATGTATATACAATCGATACAACCTTTACAACTAGGGTTACAATATGTACTAATTTGTTCGGTCTTTCCGGTTTCAGTTTCATCATCAAACTTCAAACTTCAAATCAAAAATTTATCTGGCTATTTCATTGGGTTTTTTTTTGTCATTAAATAAAAAAGTGTTTAGGACTAATTACCCCACACATTTTGTGTGTTTCCTGCTTTTCCAAACGCACATATCGTAACCCTCGTCATATACAAAACATGGCAAGTGTACCTTGAATAACTAAAACAATATTTGTTTGACGATTTATCCCTGGCGTCGCCAAAATGCGGTAGTATTATATTTATAATATAGTTTTAAATAAGGCTCATGACGTCATGACATAAGAGCCTTATTATAATTATTAAAGCACAGCTTAGTTTAAAAAACAAGCCCTAACTTATTTAATGGCTATAGATGCACTTGGAAGATTTTTCAAGATAGTATATAAATTTCGGCCATGTTTCTACTAAGATTTGGCAACAACATAAAAAACAACACATAATTCATCAGCCGAACGACGCATGCCCACTGCTGGGCATGGCCTCCCCCAAGGATCTCCACAACTATCGGTCCTGCGCTGCCCGCATCCAGCGGGTTCCCGCGATTTACATGCACAATTTAACCAAAATTATGAGACTCGGATAAATACTTTCTATAAGACACAGATATTTTTCATTCCTTCCCCATTCAACTAAAAACTTAAGCCATATTCGATATATCAGATCAAACTTTTTGATTGATCAAAATGCAATTGAAATAGTCGTTCATTGCAAATAATAAGTACTTACACCTCATTTTCATAAGTTTCTAAATTATCAACAATATTTTATAACATTGAAATATATCATCATCATCATCATCATCATCAGCCATTTAATGTACCCACTGCTGGGGCACTGGCCTTCCTTATCGATGAAAAAGGAGATGAATAATATATCAAGCATGTTATTATTGTTACTTGCTGTTGTTATTCAAAATATTCAAGAAAAATAATTGGGAGGAAATTAGAATAGACAAATCAGCAGTGAAAAGAGATAAAGAATTTTATCTCAAAAGAGATTTTATCTTTGATAATGCACCCATCATTCAATTTCTTTCACCTGATACTTGCAACATATTCTATTTATATAACAATACCCTACAAAACAGGTAACAATAATTAACAGTTACAATATAACTAAACAAACACTATAACTCATAACCACTTTTATTTTGCCAAACCGGAATTATTTTAACTGGGGCTGTTTTAAGTAAAAAATTATTTATTCTGTTTTTAATTAAATTAAACGGAGTTATAACCTGTTTTTAATTCAATTAGCCAGAATTATAAAGCCTAGCTGGAAACTAACTGGTCCTAAAACACTCTTTAAAATTCACTCCTCAGCTATCTCTATAAGCTAAACATAAGCATTATTTCGCTGTCATAAAAAAGTAGAAAAAGAGAAAAGCTAAGCTCTCACATTTAACATAACAATTGACAATTCCCAATACTTTCTATGAATTTTCGTTCACAATAAGGTAACTGCAATATTTTAAGACACAAAAATATCAGAAAACTTCCAACACTAAAATATGCTAAGTACTTAAATAGTGTTTAGAAATTAATGTCCCAAATGAAATCTTGAAGTATATGTTAAAATCATTTGTTTGTATGATACCTATATATAATGTATAGAATACCATGTTATCAAATTTGAAATTTAGGCACATCTGGGAATACAATATCAATACCTAGTGACTACAAATGTAAATCATAAGTACAAAACAAATAAGTATTTTCTTACATAGCTAACAAAGCAAGTAGTCTATGAAATTAGATTGATAAACCCATGACTTTCAACCATGAGGATAAACCTTGTTTTTATGAAAATAAAAGACATATCACTATGCATAATTTGCATGAGGAAACTATAACAGATTACCATAATATGTCATTAAAACAATAAAAAATTTGGCATTATCATTAAGTTTGGTTTTGTATAATCTTTTTTAAACCTGGGTTATAATTTGTTGATCAATCTAGTTTTCCCTTGTCTTTTTTTTCTTAACATATACCTGAAAAAGTTTCTACAATAGTTCAAAATCTAAATATTCAACATCATTTGAACACAAGCATATTTTTTTTAAATTCTAATTCACGGCTTAGCACTATCAGTAGAATCAGTAGATTGATTACTAGCTTCTTGTTTGGCACTGTCATCATTTTTTGTGTCAATATGAAACTTCTCACCTCCAATAAGGTACATTGCTTCATCATATGTCGGCGGAGGCGGGTCGGAGCTGGATGGCTGAGGTTTGCTAGTAGCAGCGTTGGCTAATAGAGCATCATATGAGGGTGGCAAAGTGGCACTTGAAGCAGTCCTTGGCACTTGACCAGCATAAGCTTGCTCTGCTTGAACAATAGCCATATCCTGAAAATTGAAATTAAATAAAGAAGTATGCATTATTCCTTCAATACCCCAGAAATGAGACACAATAGATTTGCCATTGTTCTCCGGCCCTATTTGGCCGGTCAGATGGATTCCAGTATTGTTTGCTTTTGATATTAATATGTTGAGGTTGTCATGTTGATATGATAATCATACCATCATTTCCTGTAATAGGTTTCCAAAACTCAGGCTGAAATATTATGAGCAATAGTAAGATGCAGGCAAATCAAAAAATGAAGAAGTATTGTCTTCAGTATGTTTTAAGTACTTATTTCTACATCGGCTATATTCAGTGTTTTATTGCTAATTTACGATTGTTTGGTATTAATGGGTGGCGGGGGGCGAGCCCCGAGTCACAATAAGTTACTTGCTGTCGCTAAGATAGTAGTAAAGAAGTTATCCTGTCATAAAATACTTACGCGAATAAGTTCACGTCGATGGAGGAGCATCTGAATAACACTCTTTCTTCGTAAATAAAGCATACTTTTAACAGCAACCATCATTCCTGAACATATAAATATTGGTCCCACTAGCCACATGTGTCCCAGATTGTGAAGGATGTATCCATCAGCATCTCCCAAAGCTAGGACCGTAATTACGGTCCCTACTGAAAATAGCACCATTGAAAGAACAAAATAGGAATAACTTGTGCAGTCACATCGTCCGAATCTTTGATCTTCGTCGAAATCATAGTCAGTTCGCCGCAAACGATGCAATCTTTGACGAATGAACGGACTATCAAATAGGGTGGTAGCCATTTTCAACTACAATTTCTCGCTGAACTATTTTGATACTGAAGTTAGAACATATTCTGCTTATTTTATATTTATCGCAGAATTGTACAAATACAAGGAATTACCAACTTTTAGTATTCGAAAGTGCAAACACCACAGAAAAACAAGTTTTCCTTTTCTTGCCTTGTTGAGGTACTTTTTTTTTAATTCAACTAACTAATGAGCGATTTTCTGAAAGGCCATTTAAAAAAAAAAAAGCTTCCAATTGCTTCACTAGATGGCGTTGAATAAGTATGTACACGTCTATGGTATATTTTGGTATGAAACAAATTTAAATTAATTACTTTTTAAAAACCCAAAGGAAACTAATAATATATTAAATAAGTACTACTGTGAGGAACAGAAACGAAATAGGTAAATTTAAAGATTTAGGTAAATAAATAACATCTGTCTGACGTTCCGTTTTACGTAAAAAAGTCGCGTCAAGGTAAAATTTATAACGTTCCGTTCCTTCTTACTGCATAGGTGGGACAGCGCCATCTAGTGACTGAGCTTTCAGAAAATCGCCCATTAAGGGACAACATGCAATGGAGTAGAGGTTCGTACATCCTGGTCCGGGTGTCGCAAAGGGGGTGCATAAAAATAACACACTTTTAACTGTTTTTTTCCAAAAAGTGTAAAAAGTCATAGCTTTCAAAAAAAGATAGACAAAAAAAAAAGATTAAAAAAATATATAAGTTTTTTCTGGCGCTTCGCCGGCCGCTACCGCGGCACGCTCGCTTCGCTCGCTCGGCTCGCGCGGCGTTTTGGTCACAGTTCTAACCTAACATGAAACTTTTTCCGGAGCTCACTGTTCTCAGTGTATATTTATAAGTTTTTAAAATACAAAATACCAAAATAAAACAAACTCAAAAAAGTGCGGACTCGGGGGGCTACCGGCTAAAAAATATGGGTATGGGCTTCAACTGTCATTTGAATTCCTTATCTTGATAGATTTTTGCTGCTTTGTACTGTTGAACGTTGCTAGCTAGTTATCGTAAAGCCCCCAGTACACGATGGCCGATCATGGTCGGCGACCATGACCAATACATCGTACATTGACACTTTTGAAAGAACCTTTTTAAACTTGTTCGTTCAAAACTGTCAATGTACGATGTATTGGTCATGGTCGCCGACCATGGTCGGCCAACCTGTACTGGGGGCTTTATACCCGACGTCACAAAACAAGGAACTGGTGGCCTACCACAAGCTCTTATAGCAGTTATTTTTAAGTTGAGAGAGTGAGACGCCGCTATACGGCGTGTAGAGCGGCGTCTCACTCTCTCAACTTAAAAATAACTGCTATAAGAGCTTGTGGTAGGCCACCTGATAGCGGCTATTTTCTTTATAAAGTTGACTTAAATTTCCCAAAAACGTATCAAGCTCATACCCATAAAGTTACGCGGTAGCCCCCCAGGGGGGGCTTGCTATGAAGTTCATACTTTATGGGTTATACTTTATGGGTATTTCTTTCACTACTAGTGGCTAGAAGCATTTTTATGTGAATAAGTTCATACCCATAAAGTTACGCGGTAAGAAAATAGCCGCTATCAGGGGAGCTACCGCATCGTTATACCCGACGCCATAAAATAAAAAACTGATAGTGGCTATTTTTCCTATAAAATTGACTAAAAGTTCCGAAAAACGTATGAAGTTCATACCCATAAAGTTACGCGGTAGCCCCCCAGGGGGGCTACCGCAACAATAACACTGTTACTTATTACGAGGTCCCGCTGCGGGAGAAGTTTTGACACCCTAAATTTAGAGAAAAAACACAGCCTCTGACTTTTTCACCAAAACTCGAACCAAAACCGTCGAATAGAATGACACTGACAGGTGAAAACTTAACGTTACCAATCAATGTTCCGCCTGAGTTTGTAATATAAATCTGATATGCACATACCGAAAGTTATCGTCTATTTTGTTCGAAATCCTGGGTCGTCCCAATTATCGCTCAAAATACCAAATAGCCCCGTTTTACGGTACTGAATACTGAAGTGGAACTATTGAAAAATTTCGAAAACTACGAGCATTGCTCCCTTTGCCTACGCAGAATCAGCAAACGTTAAATTTAAAAAAAAGATCGTGGTTATTGACAATGACGTCTGTCATGTCAATAAACCTATATAATTTGTGCAATAAACTATCAAATCAAATCAAAAATAAAATTGTGTTTTTGTGACGACGTCTAAAAATTGAATAATTTAAATTTCAATAAATGATATAAATTCCCGAGTTTATTTTTGCTATTTTTGTATTCTGTTGTGTCTACAATACAATGGCATTTATTTTATGGTTGCCTTACCTGGCGTTCTTTGTATTTCATGGTAAATTTAAATTGATAATACTGTACAAATGTAATGATTGTCGTCGCAATTTCTACATCAAGATGGTTTACTTTTAGGTGTGCAATCTCTTGAGGTACAACTCACGAACAATGGTCCAGCTGTTCTGGGATCTAAAATTACATTCACCGCTGTAGTGACTGATTACAACAATGAATACCTAAAATATACATTTATTGATAATGGTCAACCTCAACATGAAGATTCTGTAAGTAAACCTTACCTTAGTAAGTAATAAGAAATCCATGTCCGAGTAGAACTATAATTCAAAAATTCTGTGAAGAAATGAGTTCATGCACTTTCACTTCTGCTTCTACAATCCACTTTTGCCAATCAAAGTGTAACTATATTGATTTACTTATAACATACTTTTACCCGCGGCTTCGCTCGTGTTAAATTCGTAGAAACAGTACCTTTTTATAAACAACATTCTTTACTTTTTGTCCTAACAAACTTTGGACCCTGTTTTCCTTAAAAAATGTATTTCGGAAATTCGATCAAAAATTGAAAATCGGAATCTTCCTTAGGAGATGCCTCTATTATGATTATTATCTGCATGCTAAATTACAGTACACTCCATGGGTTTGATCTATGTGTTGATAGACTTTGATATCTTACACTTAGTTTGTGGTTCTTCTATCTACCATCTTATCTAAGTCTGACACCATAACATCAATGTTATCAGCATTGTTATATAGCCAGTTCTTCAGTTGTTGAGGATTCTGGGAGTAGTGGGCCAGCCTTATATTCACTTTACATCGGGTGTGATAAAAGCTAAGTGCTACCACTTTGTGGTTTAAAAATATTGTAATTTTGATGTTAATTTAATGGTTTTGTTATAGTTTATCAATTCAACGGGTTCAATGAACTGGACAGTGGAGTATCCTAAAAAAATATATGAAGCTGGTGAATATACAACCACAGTATACCTAATGAAGAGCTATATGGGATTTTGGATTAGGGAAACAACAGCCAGCACTAAATTTAATCTAACAGGTATAAATATTTACTATAGTGAACTTTTTCTTACACAAATAAAACCTAAAATATTGCTCCACAGTTAAGGAGCCCACAAACAGTCAGGTCGCCTGCCGACCTAGACCGGATCGGCCGTCTGTGGGCTCCTAGTATAAGTTTGGCAAACTGTATTCGTAATCGAAAACTATCGCTCTATCTCTTTCATGTCCTTTGACTGCTATACTGACATGAGCAGTTCATCCGAGTCTTCATTAACATTCACAGTATAAATCAACTGATATTAGGGGTATTTTGGTATTGACACTTTTCCGCATTTAGACTCATATTTGGTCCGTTATGCGTGAACATGGCTAGTCGAGCCATCCTAGCTCCTTCCAGAAGCGCAGAAGCCTCCTGGGGCGTTCACAGGCTTCTAGGAGCGACCTCACCTCTGTGAGGATTTTAGGGGTACAACAGGCCGTTGCCGACAGGCAAACTAACCATCTGTGGGGCGCTTTAGAATCTTTCTAATTTTTTTACTAATTCAATGACTAGTAATTAAACTTGAGTCCAGAAAACATGTTCTAAGTTAATTTGATTATATTATTGCTATTACACTTATGATTGTCTAATTTGCAGAACTGTAATTAATTTACAATTTTGAGAAAGGATACTGGTTTTGGTGAACCTCTTTAATTAATTATGTGAATACTGCTGTAATACATTGAATATTTCAGGCATTTATATTAATTACTAGCTTTCCGCCCGCGGCTTCGCCCGTGTGGACTACACGACGTTATCCCGCGGGAATTTGATATTTTTCCGGGATAAAAAGCCTAGCCTATGTTTCTCTCCGGACTACAAAGTATCTGTGTCCCAAATTTCAGCCAAATGCGTTCAGTCGTTTTGGCGTGATTGAGTAACAAACATACAAACATCCAAATATCAGTAATGTTCTTTAGATGTTCTATCACATAGGTTTATTTGTGTGCCTGCAGAGAAGAAGGTGGACCAAAGTAAATATAAATAGTTCTGAATATCTTAATTCCAGCTGTATATGTGTGGTTGCTATTTTTTTTTTATGAATCTACTTTCATATCATCAGAAATGTGCAAACTACACTATTTATTTTTATTATATCTTGGATAAACTTTTCACTTTTACTTAGGTACACTTTACTTTTAATTTTTTAGATAAATACATTATAAATTATTCTTTAGACTTATGTTATGACAAAACTGCCAATGTTGGGAGATTCTACGATCAAAGACTTGTGGTACAAGAAACTAGAACCACAATTTTCTACTCCTACCCACGGCTTCATTGCATACGCTTATTGACATGCAAAAATAGAGTTTCCACATATAACTGATAGACATATATCTTTTACTTCTTCCCTGTGGTTAGGGACATCTGCCAGGTGAAGCCTGATTCAATCAAATTCTTCCCTCGCTTTGAAGTAGGTATAACTTTTTTAAAAGACTGCTTTGGGGAGTAGCGATGTTGTGACTTGAATGAGATACAGAACGGAAAGCAAGTAAAAGTATAAGTATTGTGTGTTTCTATTTATTACATACAATTTTTATTTATTTTTGAGATATTTCATTACACGTTTCTCTTGACAATTTGAAGAGTTATTCCCATCCGATCCCCTGCAACCGATCCCCTGGTGGATCGGTTTTATTTTTAATTATTTTTTATTCCCATCTGATCCTCTGTGTAGGGGATCAAGAATAAATATTAATATTTTATTCCCATCTGATACCCTAGTACTTATGAGCTTATTTTTGGTAGGTAGAGTGGTACAGTCAACAATAAAATGCATTTTAGGATAGGCTACTTGACTCATACTTAATTTGATACATCGAATGAATATTTCCTTTAGTATTTGGCTTGTGAAAATGGAATATAGCGATATCATGAAATAAAAGTACAAGATGAGTAAAAATAATTAAAAAAAAAAAATTTAACTGATGGAAACACTATCGTTCATGTTGTGTGTGACGTCATTGGATTTCTAAATTTGTAAACAAATAAACGTCACTTTCACTTTTGCTACATATTAGTAAGGGTTTATTCCACTTATCAAAGATTTATGTCTAATATACATGTGATCAAAGAAATTGGATGTTAAATGTATAAAATTGAACGTCAAAGTCGTCCAATTTCTTTGATCAAATACATATTGGACAAAGATCTTTGATAAGTGGAACTACCCTAAGGTAAGTAAACAACCACTTGACACTGTCAACACTGTCAAGTGGTTGGTTACAAATTTTATGAAGTCAGAACATGGCGAAGAGCGTTTTTACCGGTTAATAAAAAGCGAAATTCTAAAATAAAGTTGTGGTAGGTTTTTATGTTTTAAAATATTAATAAATAAGTAATTTTTTTTTTGGTGTAATAGAACAGTTATTAATCTTTTAGGACACAAATTAAAAAAGGGTCACCTATGGTATAGGTATAGCCTAAGGTATAGCCTATTATAATATGTTTTATTTAGTTTATCAGAAACTAGCGCTCCGCCCGCGACTTTGTCTGCGTGCAATTTAAATGTTCACACGACCTTTAACTTAAAAACATAAATAAATATTTTTTTTATTTTTAAAGGCTACTCTATTAATTAAGTGAAAGAATTTTCTAAATCGGTCCAGTAGTAGCAGCTTCTTTCGCGTTTGAACTTTAAGCCACAAAACAATTTTATAAATTCTTTGGTTCTTCTTTCAAAAATTCTTTAAATATAGTTCAAATCTTTTGCAAAATCTATAAGTATACAAAGTTTCTACTGAATCCATTGAAGAAATAAAAAGTTTCATACAAACTCTTTTTAGACATTTTTTTATGACCTTATATCAAGTCAAGATCATAATGATTATGATTTTTTTTTTAATCTTTAATGTTAGTTTTTCTTTATGATTGCTTGATTACACTACGTTCTATATCATTCTTTGAAAGCTACTTATACCTACTATTAAGACTGATTTTCTGTTACTTGTGATTTTAAAGAATTATTTACTTTAGTAGTGATTTCCATTATTTAAAATGTTTAATTTACACGTCTTTTCAAAGTAGCAAAATAAATAAAAAGGCTTTTTTACCATATGTGTTAAGAAATATTGTAATTTATACGTGTCAAGTCCATATCGAGAAAAGCACTTATTAATTTTATATGTATTTGAGTTTAGCTTAATGAAAGGATCTATCATAATGCTATGAAATTAAATGTTCTGTTAAAGCTGATGAGTTTTTTTCGCCTGTTTTTCTTGACAGTTAAAAGATGTCCGTAACAGGTGGTAGGTAAAAGAATGTTGGACGATTCATAAGCATTAATTTTATTTAATCTATATGAATAAAAAATATTGACTTTGTCTTTTACTATCAACAAATTAAAACAATATTTTCATCATTAAATCCGATTATCTGTGATTTTTTACATTAAAAAGAATTGCTCAATAAATGAATATTTGTTCTTAATACTTCTTTTTCTTCTGACTGTACTCACCTACCTTATCTTGCTTAGAAACACAATGAGGGGATCCGTTGGGAATTGAAAACTATAAGGGGATCGGTTGGGATTTTTAATTCTCGGTGGATCAGTTACAGTGGATCGGATGGGAATAACTCAATTTGAAACACGCACAATAAAAGGCATTGATTATTTCTGCAATTAAAACGCCAGTTGCCAAAATTTATTAGTACTTATGTTAATCTATAGGTACTAATATTATAAATCTAAAGAGTTTGTTTATTGTTTGTTTGAACGCGCTAATCTCAGAAACTACTGGACTGAATTGAACAATTCTTTATGTGTTGGATAGTCCATTTATTGAGGAAGGCTATAGGCTATATTTTATCCCGATATTCCCACGGGAACGGGTACCACGCGTCCGCTAGTATAAGATAAGTCTGCCTATCTTGTCTATATAATAATAATAATAATGTATTTTTAATGTAATATAGGAGATAATAATAAAAGTCTTTATTTCTCTTCTGAGCTTACAAATTTTTGTAATAAATAAATGTTTAAACTTAAAATAGTTGTTTCCTTAATTTACATTTTGTGGCATCTCCATTCTGTACCTCTTTAATCAGGTTGTCCTTGGACATAGGCCTTCTCCAGGCATTTCCATACTTGTCTGTCACGCGCTGACCTCCTCCAGCCTTTCGGCAAATCGTCATCCCATCTCTTAATTTGCCTTCCTCTTCTTCAGTGATATCCTTAGTCCACTTCTTTGTGTTGGATCTCCACATGACATGTTGTGTCCCGTCCAACGCCATTTCAAAGTTATTGATTAACAAACATTTCTATAGCCCTATCTTCAGTGAAAGCATATTGTTTACTACCCGTCTCTTACTGAGGATAGATTATATTATTGAAATAGACAATTCAAAAGTAGTAATTATGATGCAAACACCTTAAACCAATACTTTATCTTACTTACTTGCTTGTAACAATCACCTACCTACCTCAAAAACTCTTAGAATGTAAGGTACTGTTTCTTTTATATATATGTATATGTAAGTACTTTGAATTTTAAACAAATAATTTGTTTGTTACAGATTCCCTCAATGGTAACTTAGTGCTTAGTCAGAGCGATAAGCCAAGACCCAATAGATTCGTATCGGTGAATCAGCCTGTGATTCATAACATTACACTTCCAAGTACTGAAATAGAATTTCTGAAGAGGAACGCTTCTAGAGTTGTCGTTTATTGGTTCATAGACTGCTCTCTGTTAGCTGAGACTACTGGTTTCTCTTTAAATCACACATACACCGATCTTATGGGTAACCACTACATTGAAGCTTTGGTGGTAGCTGATAACGAACCGTTGCCGCCATTAACTACCACAACTACAACGACGACTACAACTACAACTACAACTACAACTACAACGACCACGACACCTAAACCAATAACTACACTACCTCCATCAAACGCCACGGTTCCTATTAACGACACTCTTGCTGTCCACAAATTAGCAAAGAGAGCCATATCAAACAAAACGAAAAAAGTTGGTCTGCCTTACAACTTAGTTTGTCACAACACTACTGTCGTTCCTATCGGCGACACTTATACCTATGGGCATTATCAGGAATCTATCACTGTTGCAGGTGAGCATTTGTCTATTGTTGTTATGATAGATAGTACTTATACTTCTTAATCACTGAGAATACTAAGGCCTGCGCAGGAGAGGGACTTTTGTCTGTCGCCGCGAATTCAACGTGAATATCGACGACGGTTGGTTACTCCATTCGTGAAGGTCTAAGAATCAGGAGTCGCTAGATGGGCAGAATAACCTTAGTTTTCGTTGGATTCGCAGCGACTTTAAGGTTATGTCGGCGTCAAAAGTGGTAAAATTTGCCGCAAATGCAACGTAAACGAAAATTGTTCTGTCCATAAAGCTTGCCGTGCTAATTAAAAACGCAGTAAGGAATATTTTTTCAAGTATTGAGTTACGTATAGATTCGGAATCCTCGTGATGAGCTCTTTACAGCACTTTGATTATTATTTCTATAGCTATACGGAATGTTATACTTTGATATGGTGTAAATGCAGTATGTCTCTTCGAAAAAAAATCTAAAGAGAACCGCAGTTGCGTGTAGTACTGCTTTTTGCCGATCAGACTTTAGTAAGGTGAGATTTATTATTCAAATCAATAAAAGCAGTAGCTTCGCTTACTGCTATTATAATTTGTGAAACAAAACAAGTACAAAGATCATAAATACAACTTTGAACTGCAGTAATAAATGATACTGCATTTTATTCTAGTTGTTTTGTCATTTGGAAGAACAAGTAATACTAATCCGAAGAGCAGTTTCATGTGCTTTTTAGTACATAGTTATATTTGTTCATACTACATAATAATAAATGTAATAAAATAAATACTTAAAATTCAATTATTTATCATACAAAGTAAATAAACCACAAAAACCCAGGTATAATCTTGAAACATTGACAAACCTTTTTAAATGTTTAATATTTGATCTACTTATACTTCTATTCTTATATTTATTAAAATTTTCAGGTTTTAACATGGCAAAATAGAAAAATTAAGTAAATATCAATCCAAAAGTCAGTTTATAATAAAAATATTAAGTTATGAATTTATGATAAGTACATAACTCTTTGGCATGTTTATTATTATTATTATTATTTATAGGGGGGACGCCAGCGAAGCCGGACGGGTGATCAGTCACCTAGGTCGGGACCATTTCACCCAGTTCCCCAAGTCCCCTAAAAGCTGAAAAATCAGGGGGGAGGCGGGTTATCATTTACCCCACCGGCGTCGGACCCTCGAACCTACCTGTGCGCTTACAGTACCTGTTGAGTTGACTTATCGTTAACTTCTTTAGATCCTCTTCCTTAAGCTTGTCCGTTCCAAAGAGCTCCCAGCGCAGTGATGCGTACATCGGGCACTCTGCCATGAAGTGGTAGCTTGTTTCTTCTCTTTCTTTGCATTGCGGACAGATAGAGTCTTCTGTCCGTTTAATCACTGATAGGTGTCTGTTTAGTGGGCAGTGCCCAGTGAGTACACCTACAATCGTTCTTATGTTTCTCCTACTCTGTTTCAGAAGTTCTCTAGTTTTCTTTTTGTCAACCGATTTGATGAAGATCTTAGACTGTCTGCAGTCCTTTCTTCTCATCCATCTTTGGTTGGCTTCCTTGACTGTTCTAATCTCGATAATGTTCTTAGTAATTCTATATGCGATTGGTAGTCTCGGTTCAGTGCCAATGAAGGGTGCATCAGCTCCTCCCCTGGCTAATTCGTCAGCTTCCTCATTACCTTCGTTACCCTCATGTCCGGGCACCCAGGCAACTTCTACCTCGACCAAGTTAGCAAGCTCCTGAATGCTTTGTTTGCATTCTTTTACCAAGGCTGAGGTAGTCTCCGTTTTGTCAAGGGCTTTGATGGCAGCTTGACTATCGCTATATATTATTATTTTTCCTACGTCATAATTGCCTATCTCACTTTTAATCGTGTTCGCACACTCCAGTATCGCGAATATTTCCGCCTGGAACACGCTGGCGTACTTGCCCAGATTAAAAGTAGTTCTTATAGTGTTGGGTTTAGCTATATATACCCCAGCTCCCGATAGTCCAGTTGACTCCTTTCTTGACCCATCTGTGTAGCATACTACAGTGCTATCCAGATTGTCATGTTCTAGTTTCCAGTCTTCTCTGGGTCTGATGCTTATTCTGTACTTTTTGTCAAAGATCCTTTCCTTTTTTATTAGGTCATTGTTGACCAGTATCATGGAAAGGTTTTCTTCGTACTTTTTCCCTATTTCAGCGTGACCTTGATCATTGTGCCTTCCTATCCATAGGTTAGTGCTTTTCAGCTTAAACCATTGTTCTGTAGCTTTCTTTTCGATTTCAAGATCTATTGGACTAAGGCCTAGTATCATTTCTAAGGCAGCCGTGGGAGTTGTTCTCATGGCTCCCGATACCATGATGCTAGCTAGTCTTTGTACCTTAGTGAGTTCTTTTTTATTGTATTCTAGTTTTGCCTTATGCCACCATGCTAGTGCTCCGTGAAGGATTCTCGGTAGGATGATTGCCCTATAGATCCATTGGACCACTTCGGGTTTCATGCCCCAGTTCCTGCCAACGGCTCTTCTGCACTGCATGAGAGCTGTCATTGCCTTTTTACTGGTTTCTTTTATGTGGGTCCTATAACTTAGGGTACTGTCTAAGACTATCCCTAGGTATTTAAACTCCTTTACTGTCTCGAGTTCTACGTTCTCAATGTTAATTGGGATCATGCTATCAATCTTTCTTTTGTTAGTGAACAACATCAGTTTGGTTTTGCTAGGGTTGAGGTTCAATCCCTTGTCCCTGCACCATCTCAATGTTGTCATAATTCCACTTCTCATTATATCTCTGACCACGCTTAGAACTTTGCCTCTTACAAGTAACAGGCCATCATCCGAGTATGCTTGGATGTATATATTCATAGCAGTGATTCTGGTTACTAGTTCATCTATTAAGATACACCAAAGTAGTGGAGACAGACAACCTCCCTGGGGAAAGCCTCTCCTGGCTTTGATGGTGTATTTGATATCTGCTAGTTCTGCTTGTATGGATCTGTGTTGTAGCATGTTGGTGATCCAACCTGATATTTGCTTTGTTACGCCATCTCTGTTTAGTGCCTCCACGATGGATTGCGCAGACGCTTTATCAAAGGCGCCTTCGACATCAAAGAAGCACGCTAGGGCGTATTCCTTGTTTGTGATTGATCTTTCCACTCTGACTGCCATGTTGTGGAGGGCTGTCTCAATGGATTTCCCTTCCATATAGGCATGTTGATTGTCATGTAGTGGTCTTTTACTTTTGCCTATGGTTTCTCTTATGTGTCTATCTAGTATCTTTTCCAGTGTCTTCAGTAGGAACGAGGAAAGGCTGATGCATCTGAAGGACTTCGCCTCCTGATACGTGGCCTTCCCTGGTTTCGGTATGAAGACGGCCCTGACTTTTCTCCAGCAACTAGGTATATAGTTAGTTGCTAGGCTGCTTCGATATAGAACTAGGAGGTCCTCCTTTATAAACCTTAAAGCGGCTTGTAGCATCTTTGGGAAGATGCCATCTGGCCCTGCTGCTTTATATGGTTGAAAGGAAGAAATACTCCACGCTAACATGTCCTCTGTAACTACTTTTCTAACCTCCCCCTCGCCATCTGATAGATTATCTGCCGACAGAGTGTTCATCTCCTCCTCTGTATGCTCTATACAGTCCGGAAAGTGGGTGGCCATCATTTCAGTAAGTATTTCTTTAGGGTCCACTAAGATAGTGTCATCTTTTTTAAGACTTCCTAGTTTACAGGTGTTGTCTTTTGCTAGCATCCTCACTAACCTGGCCGATTCAGGTTGTCCAGAGATGCCTTCACAAAAGGCTACCCATCCATTTCTGCTTTCTTTTCGGCTTGTGTACTTGAAATTATTTCGCTCTTCTCTGTACTTGTTCCAGCTCTCGTCGTCGTCCTTTTCTAGGGCAATTCTGAGTGCCTTCTTGGTTCTTTTCCTTAATTTCTTAAGTTCTTTGTTCCACCAGGGTTGTCCCTTCCCTGACTTAACTTGTTTTAGCGGACAGGCCGATAGATAGGCTTTCGTAAGGGCCTTTTCCAGTCTGTCTGCTTCTTTTTCGATTTCTACTGTGTTATTAATTAGCCTGCCATTGCCGGGTTTCCATTCATTCATTTCTTGATCGAATTTTTCCCAGTTGGTTTTCTTATTGTTTCTATAGCTTACAGTTTCGACTTGACAAGTCAAACTGTAGGTGATTCTGCGATGGTCCGAGAAGGAGTGTGAGGTGATATTGTGACTATAGCTGCCGTAAGATCTCTGTAACATTCAACTTCTATTAAGCCTAACGCCCTTGCCCTTTTGCTGACATATATGCATGTCCTAGGATTCGACTCACCATCCCGACAGTAGATGGTAGTCCCTCCCAGACATCCGATGCCAGCCACACGGCCTACAGTGTTAACATAAGGCTCTTGTAGCAGGGCGATGTCTATGTCATTTGTAACCACGAATCTGCAAAGCTCGGTCATGGCTTCGCGGCAGTGGTGCAAATTTAGCTGAAGTATCTTTATTTTTTTTTGTTTATGTGTTTGTGTTTTGTGTGTGTTGTTGTGCATGTTGAGTGTTACTGTTTGTGTTTGGTGGTTGCGTGAGTCTTCCTGAACCCTAATGATTCGCCCCCGAGGTCGTGCACCTCTGGGCATCGGGTGATGTGCCAGAAGGTGCCGACTCCAGGATGCTTGTCACAGGGTCCGGGTTCATGCTTGTAGCATGTGGGTTGGATCCGCCGAAAACCAGGGAACTGGACCTCAGGGGCTGTGGGACGCGTCTTGACGCCTCACAGTTGTCCCCGCAGTCTCTGCCCCGATCGCCAGGCGGCCCACATGTTTGTGTATGTGTGCGTGTGTTGGCGCTTGTGGTTGGGTGCTCTGTACGAGTAACTGTGTTTGAGGCAGAGCACCCCGTCTGTGGATGTCTACCCCCCTTCCCCGCTCGTAGGACCCTTGCCTGAACTCTGGTGAGCTCATAATGGAGCCAGGCATGGTCCTTACTTTCCCCAAATACTTCGTTCGGGACACCCAGAACCAGCCGAGATCCCGTCGCCAACTTCTCCCCGTAGAGGAGGGTCCACTCTTGGATCCTCAACTCCTCCTGGTGCTCGTTGGCGAGTTTAAGGAGCGTTAGGGCGTCGGCGTGGTTCTCCTCGCTTCCAGGCAGCCACACAGCCACTCTGCTTCTGTTGAGGGGCCTAACTTCGAGCGTAGCGCCCTCGTACTCCCCCAGGTCGCAAGTAAGAATCCACTCCCTTGCCTCAGTCGTGTATGGTGTCACAAGGAAAAATCCTTCCGACACCAGACCCGACGTAGCGAAGGCAGTGGATCGTCCCTTGTCCCCCTCTATCCGGGCTAGCAGCCTCTCTCTGATGAGACCCACCAGCTTCTTCCTGATGTGAGCCGCCGCAGCCTCGTCCACCCTGGCCCCATCCCCCCGGCACACATAGACGGCGAGATCGCTCTGCTCCTTGGCGGAGCCTCGCGGTCCCTCCACCCAGTCGCTGCCGCGGTTCTGCCGCTTGGGCGGACGCTGCTGCGACGGTCCTTCATCAGGATCCGTCCCCTGTCTCTTAACTTTGGGTGGCCGTTGTCGCTTCTCGGTCCCAGAGCCCGCCGGGTCAGTTGGCGGGACCTGCGATCCAGAAGTTGTTTGGCCCCCCTTTAGTTTCAGAGCGAGCTTGCGCTTCTCTCGCTTCCACATGCTTTTTGTCATCGTCTGCCACCGGTTGTCATTGCCGGAACCACTGTCCTCATCCTTTTTAGGGGACGGGGTTGGAGACTCCAGCAAGACATCCTCTTTTATCTCCTCACCACTTCTTAATCTGAGAGACGCGTCAAAAGCTCGTGGAAGTGACTCCTCACTTTCGGCGCGTCTGCCAGGCTTTAAAAATGAATTTACTTCTAAATCTTTATTGTTTTTTGTATTTGCTGAATTAGGTTCCATATTGGTCCCACGAATAGCGAGGGATCTAAACGGTCCGCCCGAGCAGAGCCCCGCTTGCCCGGGTAAGGCCACTTACTGCTCCAGGATTGCCATCTCGCTGGAGAGACACTCGTTTGAGACCAAGCACCCCCTTGGCCACGCATCCTTCGGCACGGTACGTCTTACACCTTGGATTGGGTGCCAGATTATCTGCCACCACTGTAAGCAATTTCCTACTGAAGAGAGAAATTACTTACAGTGGCGCCCGGGGTGCACCGTCCCCTCCACTGTTCTTCCCAGTCGATGCGACCATGAACTGGGACGAACAGCAGGTGAGCACTCGTGGAGGTTCTATCTGGCCTTACGCCCCCTTTGGCATGTTTGTTCGAAACATTAAATTTATCAACAAAAACTAATAATAAAAAATACTTAGACAATGTATTTCTAATTCTAAGGCACATTCGTTTGAGCTCAGTCATAGAGAAAAGTACTCTTAACTAACCATTAAAGAAATAAACAAACTTTGTTTAGTTTGGAAATATAAAAAGTTTTTGTGATGTGTATTATGATACTTCTGTACTGACAATCAACTAACTACTTACGACTATTTCTCTAACCTATCATAAAACACATCTCAAAAACGTTTTATGTTCCATACTAAACAAAAATTGTTTAATTCTAAACTTAATGGTTAATTAAGAATACTTTTCTCTATCTAGCTCAAACGAATACATGTGCCTTAGAATTACTTAATTACATTTCATAAGTTTTTTATTATTATTTTTATGTATCATAACTTAATATTTTTATTATTAACTGACTTTTGAATTGGTATTTACTTAATTTTTTTATTTTGCCATGTTGAAAAATTTCAAGCTTATAATTATACAGTAATTGATTTGGTAGTGACAAAAATATAACTATAGAAGTATAAGTAGATCATAGATTTAAAATTTAAAAATGTTTGTTAATGTTCCAATTGTGAATTAAACACATTATACCTGGATTCTTGTAGTTTATTTACATTGTATCATAAATAATTGAAAATTACGTATTTATTTTATTGCATTTATTATATGTAGCTCGACCAAATACAACTATGTATATTACTAATAATAAACGCAGTAAATGTATAAAACTACAAGAAATGTTAATATTTGCTCATTAAAATACGTGAATCGTTAATCACGTGTCGTATTACTAAAAATAATTTATGAAAATTAAATCCAGATGCCTTATTTTTAGTCATAATATAATTTTAAAATAATTTCTTTTGACTATTATACTGCGTTTATGATTAGTGAAAAATAACATCATGGTCAAAATGAATTGCTAACAATAAACGCAGTAACCCCCAATTACTAGTTATGAGCGCAGTAAGTCCGTACTTACTGCATTTAAAATTTGTATAGTTCGCTTTTTTCACTAAAACGATGCTAAGAAAATATGCTTTTTATTAAATTAAAATTGCTGTGTTAGTTTAAGAGTTATTTCAGATATTTTTTGTGAAACTATGCATATCAAGCTATACGTTAACCGTAAAACACTTTTTAAAAACTTTAAAATAACGCCACAATATTAAAAACAAAAAAAAAACTTTCGCCATTTAAGTACTCAAAAGTTGTCTAACCTTCCTTACTGCTGCGTTTTAAATTAGCACGGCAGAAAGCTCCTCACCACTCCTCACGTCTCGCGTTCGCGTGGCGAAAATTACCATCTAAGTTAGTCCGGCGGACAAAAGTCCCTCGTCTGCGCAGGGCGTAAAGGGCCCGACAGACGATCTGTTCGCCTGTCGGCCTTGACCGGATCGGCCATCTAACGTTCGAGACCTCCAGCGGCCACACACTAGACCGATCATTGCCTATCGGCAATAGTCGAAAACCGGCTTTGAGGCCACACACTACAGTCGTCACAAAATAAGATGCCCGTTTTGACACATGCTAAAGTGACGTGATTAGGCATGTAACCATACGAGTCTGTGATCGATTCTCGCGATTAATCGATTAAGGTTCTGAGTAACTAATCGATTAATCGATTATAGTAGGTTTGCAACTTATGTGGATTAAGACTAAAGTTATTATTATAAAATGTTAAACTTACTATATAGGTAGGTACATAAACTTTTAATAAACATATTATTAAAGTATAAATTGACCTTTTATGTTATATAAACTTGAATCGAATCCACTTAAATTGCATTATTTATATAAGAGCGAACGCGCACTTGTGATTTTTAATCGGGCGATAGTTTGGTCGTTCTCGGATTCAGTATAGAGTTATAATGCAGTGGCAATCGTCAGTGCGCTTAAACTATCGACCGATCAAACTATCGAAAATGACTGGCCGATAGTTGTACGATCAAACTATCTCACAACTATCGGCTGGGCGGTAATGTGCATGAAGAACTATGTGAGCGCGCGCACTGCATTCAACTAAACTATCGCCCAACTGGCGGTAGACTGCGCATTCAGTATCGCAATATCGAAAATGACTGACCAATAGTTACTACACTTACTACAACTATAGTTATAGTTACAGTTATACAACTATCGGACAACTATCGGCCTGTGCATGAAGGACTATGTGAGCGCGCGCCCGGATTCAACTAAACTATCGACCAACTATCGGTCGACTAAAAATCACAAGTGCACGCAGGTTCTCAAAACCAAACTATCGGTCGACTAAAAATCATAAGTGCGCGTTGGCTCTAAAAGTGCAAGTATTTTAACTACAGCTCACAGCATAGACATGGTCTTAGAGTAGCAACATTACTTATTATAGCGGCCTGTACACGTTGGCCCAACCATTGGCCAAGACGTCGTATAATGACACTTTTGAAAGAACCTTTTTTAACGTCTTGTTCGTTCAAAAGTGTCAATGTACGATGTATTGGCCAGTAGTTTGACCAACGTATACAGGCCGCTTATGGTGAACGCACGCTTGTCCGATGCGAACGCTTCGAACAAGCCGAACGAAACGTGTTTTAAGAAATCTCTGGAAAGGTGAACGTGGCGATTCGACATGGTGAGGTGTGCAAGGTTGTCTAGGTTTTATTTAAAGATTATTTTTTTTTCATTTGGTTCATCGAAACGTTCTCCTTGGATAAGTGTGCGTTTGCCTAGAAACCGTTTTATCGAAATCATTGTTGCCAATTCATAATTTCACTAATGCTTTAAGCGCCAATCTAGTTTTCACACAAAAAAGATCAATTTTACAAATTAATCTATTAAAGTGGTTATAACGATTATTTCGATAAAATTGAATGAAGCTGGAGAAATCCTGCACGCAACGGTTACAACACTAGTATTTAAAAAAATAAAGACTGAGAACGTAACTGTTTTTCGAGACGTTTCGTAGTTTATCGAATCTGCGTTTACTTTAGAATAAACGCAAAAATAATACGCGGAATACACTTTGCCTTAATTTATGATGCGTTAAAAAATGTAACATATTATTTTCATACACCTTTGATAAGTAATCAGCATATATTTGATTTTTTGGTTTTCGTAACAAGTTACATTCTAGGGTCATTACCATGTGTCAAAACGGGCATCTTAATTTGTGACGACTGTAGCAGTTGATAGCCGTCAGTTTTAGTATGACCGCCTCTGTGGTCTAGTGGTTCATACCACCGATTTCAGACCCAGAGGTCCCGGGTTCGATTCCCAGTGGGGGTACATATTGTATTCGGTTTGGTTGGTGGTAGGACTTGTTCTTAGTCCGCCTGGCTAGCTACCACCGTCTTATCTAAGTCTGACGCCATAACAATGATGTTTTCAGCATTATTGTGTTCCGGCAGTTAGAGATAAGATAGCCAGTTCCTCAGTGATTGAGGATTCCGGGAGTAGTGCGCTTCCACCTTCAGCCTTATCACCACTTAACATCAGGTGTGATGAAGGCTAAGTGCTACCCCGTTGTTAATAAAAAAAAAAGTATTAGACTGTAGTTTCTGTCCGGCCGAAAACAGACTGTCAACATTGGCCACGCCCCCCAGTGGCCACACACTATACCTGCGCATTAGTCGTCCGTCAGTTATAAACCTTTCACGAAACTGTGGGTGTATGACCGATTGCGGCCAACTGATAGGCCGTTGCCGACAGGCAAACTGATCGTCTGTGGGGTCTTTTAGGAGGCTTGACCAGACCATTGACTAAAAGGTATATTATTATAATGTACAGTCGGCCAAATATGTGGTCTACCACCGTAAGGGTGAAGTTCGTTTGTTCGTCAACTAAGAACAAGGTTGATTTTCCTTTGCTTGAATTTTATGACACTTTGCGAATTCGTTTTTCGAATTTCGAATTGTCGAAAATTGATTCTCATCAATAACATACCAATTTCTTGATTCTAATATTGCGGTATAAGGGCGGTTTCAAACTGGCGTTTTTTTCTGAGCGTATACGGTCGTTTCGGCATACGCGCTTTCACGCGAGCCACTACGGACTTCAAAAAACTGAATAAACGGGCATATTTCGGCGTGTTCGCTCGAACCTTGCGCTTGATTAGGTAGCGCATGGCTCGCGCTTATACAAGCATACAAGCATGTCAACGCTCGTACGAGTCGCGCGTGTGGCAAAAGGCACGCCTATACTATACGCGCCTACATTGCGCTTCCGAAAACGAGCTTATACGCGCGTATAAAACGCTAATCTGAAACCGCCCTAATGTTCCTTGGGAAAATTGTTCAGTTATCGATAATGAATTACCAATTTCAGTATTTAGGGATATTTTTGTAAGGATAGTAATTAACCGATCGACTAAAAAACATTTTAGGTTACCAAAATTACTAGGTGAGCGACTTAGTCGCCAATGTAACCTAACCTAAACCTATTTTTCCGCTGCTCACTGCTCACTTAGTATTTTTAGTCGCTCAACCTAGTAATTTTTAGTCGCCTGGTTTAACACTTTGCATAAATGGATGTCCACTGCTAAACGTAGGCTAAGTGGATATCATTGGGGGAATGATATCCACTTTGCTCGATTAGAAAAGGACGGGACAAGGGTTGTAACAAGAAGCGGTAGTGAAAATGCTAATTATTTGGTTGTTAAAAATATTATTTTTCACATGGAATAAGTCACTTAAAAAAATTAAATATTTAAATCTTGTGTAGCCGCCATCTGCCTCTATGACTTCTCGGAGTCGGTCCCTCATTGAGCCCACCAGCCTCGAGCAGATGTGATGTCAGACTCACGGGTTTCCTCCCATACCTCATTGCAGTGCCCTTGCAGTGCTTTTGCTGTTCTTTAGTTGCGGTTCCATCATGTCTGAACCATAAGACACATTTAATTCTCTAGAAATCTCACTAATATTGAATCCATCATTGTGAAGTGCGATTATTTGAGCTCTCTCGGCTATGGATGGATAAATTTTGAGGCATTGTAGTAAAATAATGAATAAATTTTACTTTAGTTTAGGGAGTTTAGGAAAATACCTGTGACATTAATTTGTCAGTGATATAATATTATGTTCTTTTTCAGTGAAAGAGTTTTCTACTTTAAAAATCCTCCTTAGTTCTGAAGTTTATGAAAAACATGGCGAAAATAACATTGTGTGTTTGCTCTATGATTTCATGTCAGTTTTCTCAGTAAACAAACAATTTTAAAGATTCGCCTTTAGCGATATTTTGTTGACACGGGAACTACTGTCAAAACTGGTAGACCACTTTCTTGGCCGGCTGTACCTACCTAGTTAAGATGCACCAAGTTAATACTCAACAGGTTCGCATCCACCATCAGACCTTATACTTATACATATTTAATTCCTAATATTTAGCTACGAGTATTTTTTACAAGGCCCATTGACTGTTATGTTATGGCAATTATACACATAGTATATTCCAAATCGATTGTTGCTGCGCGTAAACAAACATGAAGTTTGTCAGCTTACTTTAAAAGAGTGAAAATAGTGAAACCCACTATTATTACAATTATCACATCTCTAATCATTTAGTGTCTTTGGTAATCTGATGAATTTCATGTTTGCGCCAAACGGTTTGAAGAGGACTATACTGGTATTCCATAAATATCTACATCGTATTGCTTATAGAAGTAATGACTAGTGAATGTAGAAGTAGAACAAATTAACTAAAGTCTGGCCGCTCAGAGAATGTAGTCCTGACAGGTCGAGAAACCATAGAAAATATAGTTTGAATCAAAGTTGAACTTTACTCCAACGAAATAAGTAAACGTCATCATCGCATTCTCTGAGCAGCCAGACTTTACATTAACTTCTTCGAATTCATAATGATACGAGCGGCTTCCAGCGGTTTATCCCGTGGCGCCCGTTCCCGTGAGAATATCGGGGATAAAATATAGCATATGTCATTCGGGAAGAATGTAGCTTTAAAATGGTGAAAGAGTTTGTAAAATCGGTCCAGTAGTTTTTGAGTTTATTCATTACAAAAAACAAACAAAAAAAAATTTTTTTCCTCCTTATAATAATTGTATAGGAAATATAATATAAGTACATAATCAATAGGTTTTGTAACTTTCTCCTTTGATTTCTACTTCCAGAACCAGTAACCACAATAAACATCTCCGGTTTGAACTGGCTTCAGCATGGGGATTTGCTTCGATTGCACGTGAAGTACTCGGGCACCCCGCCTTTCAAATACTGTGTGCAGTATAAAGTGGGACAATACAATGTCACTGGGAACGAAACATGCAACAAAATGTCTACAACCAACTCTACGGACTTTCCTCTCATACATTATTTCTCTGGAAGCGACAAGCACACTGTAGTTGTGATAGTTGAAAATCTGCTCACGAAGAATGTCTCCAGGGCTACTATAAATATTTATAAAGGTATGTTTATTTATGTTTTAAAATACGAAAACCCATTTTTATACTAGATATTTATTAGATTTTCAGAAACGGGACTAGCTATCGGGGCGCCGCCCTAGGCGAAGCTGTGCAACTCTAGCCTCGGTCAAATTCGTATGCCTACTCGCCGCGAGTATTTGCTGGTGACAGGGCTATTCGCTGCGAATAGATTCAATCGCCGCAAGTTAAAATCGTCGCGATTGGAATTGAGCATGTTCAATTTTACTCTGCGAATCGCTGCGTGTGACAGGGTACTCGCTGCGAATAGCCATTCCGCTCAGCGCGCCGCTCTAGACTACACGTCCACCATAGGTTGTTCGTCGCTGCATATATACGATGGTATATATGCATATAGTAGCTATATATGATGTGCCAACCAAAAAAAGAAGCTCGGAAAAAAATAAATATTTGAATTTGCGCACCAACAAACGCGTGGAAAATCTCGTGAAGAACTCGCTGTGTGTGACAGACAAGCCGCGAATTGTCGCTGTGACTATTATTCGCAGCGAATGCACTCGCAGCTAGTATTCGCTGTGTGTGACTGAGGCTTTACCGTCGCCGCACACGAGCCACACGCGGCAGCCACAAACACCATAACTTGAAGTTAGAAGAAAAAACAAGTGACGACTAGCGGCGGCGCCGGGCGTTAAGGCTGTGCAGTCTGCACACTAGCGCCGCCATTGAAAAAAAAAACATAGTGCTTAAATAAAGACGAAGTTGTAAATTATCTCTCTGCAGTGCACTCCGAAGCTTTGTGGTACTTTTTATCGCTTTAAGGATATTTGATAGCATGTCGTTTAGTTTAATTCAGTTTTTTTGCGAAAAGTGGCCACTTTTAGCTTTGGTGGTTCTCCTACAAGTTCTGAATGATAATTTCTATTGTTTTCAGTGACTGTGCACGCACAGCTGTCAGTCATCGTGGTTCCTGTCGCGTTTTGTCTACTCGCCGTCATTTTAGTAGTTTTCGGTATAGCCTATTATCAGCATCGGTCGAGGTAAGTCCTTTATAAATCCTTAAATTATTTATAGTAGGTGCGGCACCTTAAAATAACATGTCTTTCCTCATTATATATTGAACACGTAATCCTTATTTTCTTATATTTTTAGGAGTAAATTTATTTTCCCCAACATTTTTTAGGATTAGCTGGCATTTAATTTGAATGTATTTAAAAAGTTCCGTGTAATTTGTTGCTAAATTATGGTCGCGGAGCACAAAGAATTCCGTATAATGAACTGTTATTACCTGTCCCTTTCGCACCTTCTCCCGCACAGATGCGATGAACGCCGTCTCAAGGGATCTGTGCAAGCGTGACGCACTAAGTATATTTACGCGGGCGCGGGAGCGACAGGGACAGCATTATACGGGATTCTTCGAACTTCGCGACCGTACTTTAGCCGTTTATAAATACGAAACTTTTATCCGGTACTTACCTTCACAAAATATTAATCTTTCAAGTACCTATCGTAAAATATCATGGCATATTAAGGTCATCAAAATTAAAATGTTACTAAGTAAATAGTTCTTAGGCTAACAAGGTTTAATTGGATTTTCAGCTGATAGATTATTTGATAATTTAACTAGTGGTTTAAATTGTTCAATATTATTTTCAGGTACACTATAGAGGTCGCTGATTTTGATTTTGGTCAAGCGAACCTTGACTACAAGACATTCACCGAGCGTTTAAGGGATAGTTTTAGGAACGCATTTAATTTTAACAGACAGGATGACACGGATCCTCTCACTTCGAACACAAGATACGACTCAATGACGTAGGTAATTATTGGTTAAAACAATTACGACTTTGAGGGTCTCCTCCGAAACGCAAAATTAACTTCGTTATACCCGTCCCTCTCTCTCTAGTCATGACAGAATCGAGTGAAAGGGGCGGGGCTAACGAAGTTTTGGATTTTGCGTTTCAGAATACGGTCCATGAGTTTGTTTATCTGGCCCTATATCATCACCTGTTATCGCAATATTAAAGTAATGTTGATTAAAAGACGAAGCTATACACTGCATATAGCGCCATCTTTTTCAATCTTGATTTAACATTGCTTTATCAGCTCATAGTGAGGCCCCTTTAAGGGAAAAGCGAGACACGCCCTTATAAACGTTACCGCCCAGATAAAAGAAATATTTATGAAAAAGTCTTTAGAAGCGATATGAAGGAATGCCATAATGATGAAAAATTTATCATAAGCTGGTACGGGTACTTAATTATGTACTTGACAATCATTTTGGGGAACTGCACTTTTTATAAACTGACTGACTTATTTTGTAACTTCAAACATTGATTGTCGATTACTTTTGCGTGCGTACGCATTACATTACATATACGCACGCAAAACGTTTTTCTGATTACCAAAACAAATACAAAGGAGAATGCCCATTAAACAAATAATAAATGCCTGAATGAACAAAAATGAAATATTCGCCAAATTGCACTTCAAATCGTAAAAACCCATAACAAACACACTCAATTACCAACAAATTACATGGAAGGCAGTTCCAAATAGTTTATGCAAGGGATATCTGGATTGAATGCAATAACTAATTAATTTTTAAAACATACATGGGGCTCCAATTTAATGCAAATGCATTGTTGTGTTCGTAAGCAGGTTCAGGGCAGTGTTTAAATACCCGATCATTGTTAGATAACGTAAAACGCAACCTCAAGTTTCAAAACAAACAATGAATATAAAGCACTGTACTTTGCAATGTCAAATTCCAAATTCATACAGCCTCTGTTATTGTTGATCGAAGTACAGCCTACCGTTTTTTATATATTGAAAATAATTTTATTTTATTAATTAGTTAAACATACAATAATTACAATACCAATAGATGTAATAACTTATATTAAATTAATAACAACTGTGCACTATTCCATGAATGAAATAGTTCTTGAATTATTACTTGAAGATTTCTTTTTGGTTGAATTTTATTCAATTATGCCATAAATGGCATAATTGAATAAAATTCAACCAAAATCAAAGACTGCACACAGTTAAATTTAACGGTGTGCAGTCTTTGATCCAGTGTCAAATAAATATGAACGAAAACGGATATCGTTAAATATTTTAAGTAATAGTTACAGATTTACCGTAGTTGAACAGACTTGAGAAATATTTTATTATACATACGTTATTATAGATAGAATTTAGGACTATTAGTAGTTTCTATTTGTGGCATTAGATTTTTACAGGCATTCTATCTGTCATAAGCATTTACTGGGCGTTCCCCTTATTCAGTAACAATATTTTGCTGTAAGTACTAAAAGTCTGATTCCGTTCTGCAATTTACTTGTATAGAAGTTGCATATTGCATACGACTTGTTTTGGTAGGTATACAAATTGTATATGCGTCCCGAATTGTTCATGTTGTATTCAATTTGCAAATGTGACGCCACCATACTTGAATGCAACTTACTTGTATGCAAGTTGCAAATTACACACAATTTAAACCTGTACTTATACAACTTGTACACAAGTAAATTGCATAATAGTTCGTACATTAACGGTTTATTTTCTAGTAATAACGGCATTTTTCATAAAAAGTAGCACCTGAAATAAAATTACAAAATTAGTCAGCGAGTTATATTATTTGCTCTTAGATGGTTCTTGTTCAAAAATACTGGAATGGTGACTATAGATTCTATGAAATCAAATGAGATGTGATATTATGCAGTGCATTTATTATTAAGTATATGGATTGGTGACGTACATTATTAAGTATCCACGTGATTGTATTATGTAAAGAGGTTATAAAAAGCCAAAATATTTTAGTCTCTAATGTTAATTTTGTCAAATGTTATATTTCCTTTTGTTTCACTATGTTTTTATCAATCATGTAATGTTTATTTAGTTCGTTAATATAAATAAATAATAACTGTAAATAATGTTATGAGGACGGAAATAATAGCGAGGAACTATATTGATCATCCTAAACTTTAAGTCACATAATTTAAATACGATCGCCTTTATTTTTAATAAATAGAAGCTTGTTTGCAATTATAGAGATGCATTTCACTTTTTTGTTAATAGACAAAACAAGGTGTAGGTATAGTGTATAGTCCGATTCAAACTGTAGGTGTCTCGGAACATCTCACGATCCGCAGCACATAATAGGGTATTTTGCTGATATTTTTTTATTTATTTAAAATATTTTTATAAATATTAGCAACACAAAACAACTATTTATTTTGAGTTATTTTTAAAATTTACGAAGTTTTTTGATCAAACTTTCTAATTTGACAGGGATAAAACGACTGTCATTGTGACGTCACCATGTCAGAGTAGCGTCATAGTCTCGCCATAGCACAGCCTTCTCTATCTTCTTCTACACGCCATGCTATGAAGCGGAACGGCAACATTGCTGTGAACCGGTTTACTCCTCTGAGTACTAAATGCTATGGAGATGGCATATCTACGAAAAAGTGAGGCATACCTGCCTACACATACCGAGAAACAAAAATGGCGACCGGTCACCGGCCTCAATCATGCATTACTATGACGTCACGTTTTAATGTTGCCAAAAATAGGTCAAATAAATATATTGCTGTCTCTTTTTACATGGAGTATTGGAGGTAAGATAGAACAAGATGGCTGATTATGAGCACAATATCGATTTAGCTCATATTTGTATAACGGATAGTTCATATACGTAGAACAATATGCCATCTCCATAGGATTCAGTACTCGAGGTTTACTCGCTGTTTACCTGTCAAACGGTGTCAAATAGGTTCACTTAAAACTAGAAATGCGACTTTGCTAACTTTATGCGCATGGCTTGTAGAAGACGATAGAGAAGGCTGTGGCCATAGCCATAAAGGTTTCGTTTTAGAAAGAGACAGCTTTAGTCAAAATTAAACGGCTCATAATTTAGCTTGTAGTAAGTCAGATATTTTTTTTTTCTTTTGGTTTTATAATGTTGTATTTTTTAACTTCATCATTAAATATCTACATTTCAACAACAGTAAAATACCCTATTTAGATGCATGCGGGTGGAGAGGTGAGGTTGCGGGGTACTCTACGGGCGAATAGCGGGTAACTTCAAGACCGCCATGAATATTGAATCGCACTGTACATACAATCGTCCAATCATTTTCGTTAAAGGAAAAAGAATAAACTTATGATACATTTAATAGTAAACTATGTGAACAAATAAAACAGGCAGCTGGTTCACCTCTTTAACCTGACTTTAATGTGTTACGTAAAATATTGAAAAATATTAGAAACGATAGATGACATGAAATTGTAAATAATATTTATTTCGTAATTATTTTGTTATGTAAATAAGGAATACGTCAAATAGTTGCTGAATTTATTTGTGTATATTTGAAATATTGTTTTGTATACTTATTAACATAATAATTTTATAACAAAAAGAAAAGACATATGAAACTCGATGATTTTGGTAACTTATTGCGTGTATTTATGTAAATAGATAAGTTGAAAATCGGAAAGTGTAAGCATGATTTAAAACCAATCATTTATTAGTGTATTGCAAAAGGGAAGTTTCAATTTATTACACCCAATATATTGTTTATTTTGCAAGCTCTTTTATTTTTTATTTAAAAAAAATAACTTCTTTCTGTGAATGCGAATTTTATAAAATAATTTGTTTCTCCGACGCCTAGCTATCATCATCATCAAGATTTCTGAATGTTCCTATCCCGTTTTAGCAAGCTCCCGTCAGACTCGTATGGGATATTTTTGGATAACTATTGAAAGAAAGAAAGAAAAGCATTTATTTCGATATCACATGACAAAAACCACAAACATTTCATAAAACCATACCACAAATACAAAAAAAAAATTGCTACAACAAGCCCACAACCTTTAAGTTACCTTACTCTAACCCACCTGACCCCGGCAGGCGGTCGGGAACAAAGTGCTTTTCTGATAGCCATTTCGGTAATTTGTATGGCTAGTGGTGCATCCACCACCGGTTTAGGTATGTTATTGAAACTGATGTGAACCAACATAAATTGGGACTATAACGACCGAATGATGTATGTCGGCTATAATATGGTATTTACAGTGAAACCTGGTTAAGTGGGCCCTGATGGGTCCCGAGAGTCCCAACACTTTTGCATTGAAATCCCTACCTCTGCTACTGGAAATATTCAGGCTTTATTCATTGGGGCTCGACTTCTTACATTTTTTCGAAATTTACCTGTATAAATGCGAGTGTGTAACTCAATTACCTGTAACCCTGTAAGTAACACCCGTATTCACAAACATTACTATGAGGTCTCACATGCGCGCGGACGCACAGAGTACAATAAGAAAGGGATGCAAATACAGTGAACGTACCAGTCCCAAATTGTAGACAAGATTTGATTAATTGATTGATTAATCAAGATTGTATTGTAGACAAGGTTTCGACTTTAGATTACTATCAATTTAATAAGTATTGAGATACCTCTTTAGTTCTATGTTATTTTGAAACATTGGTTATATAAAAACAAAAACAAAAAAATATGTAAGTAACTTGTTTAGTTTTTCTGTAATGATGCGACAAATCGTAAAAATCGGGATATATACCTAAGTTCGACCAGCAGTAGTCAGTTAATGACCAGGGAGCCTACTCTGAAACGCAAATCCGAAACTTCGGTTAGCCCCGTCCCTCTCACACTCGAGTCATGACGGAATCGACTGATAGGGGCGGGGCTAACCGAAATTTCGGATTAGCGTTTCAGAGTACGGTCCCAGGTTCCTACATGCAACGAATACCTACATTAATCCCTTGCTACTTAAGAAGAGATCTCCACTTGAGTGTCGTTCTAGAATACGGGTATAAGATAATTTATCAGGGAGACAAGTTACGTGCTTGCTTTGCAAATATGCATTTTTGATTAATATTTCGACCTCTATAAATGAAAACCGGTACATACTCGCTAAGGATTCTCTATGAGACAATTACCATTTCAAACCTGTCTATTTGGGAAACTAGCTAAGCATATAGATGCTCTTTTAGTAGCCATAATTTGATAGTAAATAAATTTGATCAGTAATAGTACTGATCAAATATATTCTAGGTCCCTTGACATCCCACTAAGGCGCGCTTACGTGGGCTACTAAAATGGCTCAATTCCTGTCAATCCCCGCCTAATATGGCGTCACGACCACATAAAGCAATAAGGGCGATGGCAAAATGTCAAAATGTAGCAACCTGTTGCTGAGATACGGCCACACAATACCACAAAATATGGAGCAACATCGATCCACTTAAATGCTCCAGTTTTATCTAAATTTGCAGGGAATTATTGCCAAAAAATTGCCTGCGCACGCGCGCCTTTAACCAGGTTTTACTGTAGGTATACCACAGAATAATATTTGGGTATACTATTTCATAGACCAGTGATTAGCTAATCAGTTTATAATATCAAAATCAACATGTTAACTAACACGCTCCAGAAAATATGTTGTAAGGCATTGAAATGAAGTCATATTATGTCATTTATGTATGATTCGATTCCAGACAATTTACCGGTTATTAGATAAGGTGCAAATCTAGAGCTTATTAGCCTTTTTAGCACTACTCATGTACTTACAAATTTTTCGCTTAGTTTCAAATTAGTACAATTACTTATAGCAGGGGGTGTATGTATACCTTCACAAAAAAACAGCCTCCCCATAGATAAGTACAACACTGGTTATATTATCTGTCATACCGAATACTCGACCAAGGTATTTCGACGCAATTTCGTGTGGCCCTATAGTGAAAGTGGTTCGAATTGATGGACACGTTTACCCCCTGAAATATTTGTCCTAATTGAAAATTAGAGGTGTTTTAAATTTATATTCATACTATTTGTTCTATTTTAATCTAATACTTACCAATATCTCCTTTCAGTTACCTAATTTCTTTAAGTATGATTTCTCATTATTTTCTTCAATGTCCTTCAAGTTTGTTTAGAAATGCAAATGTGTGTGAAAAAAAAGATAAAATTAAAAAAAAACTGAATTAAGTATTATTTATTTTCACTTTTGTGCATTCACAATCCATTTTTTTTTATTGAAAATGAAGTATTAGAAAAAATCGACCTATTCATAACAAACTACTTACTAGCTCCGGAAGGTCTCGAAACCGCCGCCTTTCACTGTCCGGGCGAATGCTCTATATAACCACTGAGCTACGTAGTGGATGGAGTAGGGTTCGAGTCCCATCGGAGCTAGTTGTGAGAGGGGTCGATTTTTTCTAATAAGTTCCTACTTCATTTTTAAAAATGAATTAATTTAAATAACGATAAAAATTGTAATTGAATTATGTTTTGTGATAAAGGGGCGTTGACTTGGTGTAGATTACAAGAGTATTATTTTAGAACGTTTCTACATAAGTGAGATAAAGAAATATGTTATGTTACCTACTTATGGAAACTAGATAATAGTTACAATAAAACGTTAAATATAATTGGGTATTGTATTATTTAAGAATTTGAATACTATGAGAATAACAAATAAGTAGTTAATTAATCATCATGAAAAAAGTAAAATATGTAGCTTAGGTACTCTCGTAAAAAACACAACATGCAAGATGCACCGCCCGCTCGCCCCCAAAAATGCACACCACGAAAATACCAGTGCGCAATACCTGCATTTAGCAAGACAGCACTGCAACCTTCGAATATTTACGTAATTATTCTAAGACTGCAACACACCTTGCACCTTCAACAATTAGACTACTCTACACGTGTGTCGTCACAACCCGGGGCATCAATCAGGAGTTAGATCGTGCGAAAACCAGCACCGAAATTCGGTGTTGGTTGTTGTGTTTTTTGCGGAAGTAAGCTAAAAATGTTTTCTTTTCTCACAATGGTCACTGGTTAAGGACCTTCCGCCAAGTGACGCTGGATGTCACATGAATTGCACGAATAAGCGACTTTATTGCGTGGCTTTGGAATCTTCAGGTAGGTAGAAGATTCCAAAGCCAGATTCCAGCCAATAAAGTTAGGTGCACCCAAATAGGTATTAGGGTGCACCTAACCGCCTCGGTGGTCTAGTGGTTCAGACCACCGATTTCAGACCCAGAAGTCCGGGGTTCGACTCCCAGTGGGGGTACATATTGTATTCGGTTTGGTTGGTGGTAGGACTTGTTCTTAGTCCGCCTGGCTAGCTACCACCATCTTATCTAAGTTCGACGCCATAACAATGATGTTTTCAGCATTATTGTGTTCCGGCAGTTAGATATCGTCGTTCGGCATTCAATACCGCGAACGTGACATTTTTACGAAAATTTTTTTTTTGTTTTATTTGATTCTAATCGTAAAAATACGCGATCCTACATTTAAATTTTGGCTGAAACTTACTCCAATCCTGTTATATTTAAGTCGGTCAAAACCGCGAACCTAATTTCCCGCCAACAAAACCGCGAACGTGCCAGTTTCTCATTGCCGCCCCATAGTAATCGCGAGTGCAAGACTCTTCCGTAGTTTTTCCTGTTTGAAGCATTATAATATAACACAAGTATTTCACATGAATGTTTGCAATTGCATATTATGATAATTTGCTACATAAAGATTAATTAACGTATATAAAAATAATAAGATATATAAAATAATAAACGTATTAAAAAAAACTACCCCTCTCACAACTAGCTCCGATAGGCTCGAACCCATGACCTTTCACTGTCCGGGCGAATGCTCTAACCATTGAGCTACGGAGTCATCGTCGTCAGTGTTTAGAGTATTCGCCCGGACAGTGAAAGGTCGTGGGTCGTGTCCCATCGGAGCTAGTTGTGAGACAGGCCGTTTTTTTCTAAGACCTTCATTTTCAATAACTTGGTTAGTACCTACCAAACCATCTACAAATTATATTAATATCATAAGATTTTCATAATTTTCCTATAACAAGACTGTTGATTGCTTTAATTAGATCTTACTATAAGGATATTGCTGCAGTCTCTCCAGAGGTGCCAAATAGAATACAGGTACATCGAGGTGCTGAGGTACTTATACCAAAACGCCACCATGTCGATCCGATTACAGAACCAGAGCTCTAATCCTATCCAACTACAGCGAGTGAGAGACAGGGAGATGTCATCTCTCCCAAACTGTTCACAGCTGCGTTGGAGGATATTTTTAAGCTGCTGGACTGGAAAGGATGCGGCATCAACTTTAATGGCGAGTACCTAACACACCTACGGTTTGCCGATGATGTAGTTCTTATGGCTGAGACCTTGGAAGACCTGAACACAATGCTCGAAGATCTCGGTAATGCTTCGCAAAGAGTGGGTCTTAAGATGAACTGAACATGGACAAGACGAAAATCATGTTCAATGCCCATGTTGCACCCGCTCCAGTTAATGTTGGGAACATTACATTCGAAGTTTTGACCACTATGTTTACCTAAGACAGACGGTCCAGTTAGGTAAGTCCAACTTTAAGAAAGAGATCTCTCGTCGAATCCAGCTCGGATGGGTAGCGTTTGGGAAGCTCCGGCATATATTCGCGTCCGAAATACCTCAATGTCTCAAGACGAAAGTCTTTGACCAGTGTGTGTTGCCAGTAATGACCTATGGAAGTGAGACGTGGTCTTTTACTATGGGACTCACTCATAAGAAGGCTCAAAGTCACCCAGCGAGCAATGGAGAGAGCGATGCTTGGTATTTCCCTGCTCGATCGAATCAGAAATGATGAGATCCGCAGGAGAACTAAAACGACCGACATCGCTCGAAGGATTGCATCATTAAAGTGGCAGTGGGCGGGACACATAGCGCGGAGAACTGATGGCCGTTGGGGCGGAAAGGTTCTCGAATGGCGACCGCGTACCGGACGACGTTCCGTGGGCAGGCCGCCCCCTACAAGGTGGACCGACGATCTGGTCAAGGTCGCGGGAAGCCGCTGGATGCGGGCGGCGCAGGATCGATCGTTGTGGAGATCCTTGGGGGAGGCCTATGCCCAGCAGTGGGCGTCGTTCGGCTGACATGATGATGATGATGATTAAAATTAAATAGATACTTCTCAAAATTGTTCACAAAAAATTAAATCTGTTGGGTTTTCTATAAATCATATATAACATAACCGCGAATATGATAGGAATATGACCAAAAGTAATTGAATAAAACCGCGAATGTGACTTACACTTGCAAATACTAGCTTAAAACGAAAAAAATGTGTTGCACCCAATGATAAGATATAATTTTAGTTCAAATAACATAATTTTAAATTTATAGTAGGTGTACAGTACAATTTACGAAGTTTTTTTTGTCTCCTGTAAAATTTGACTAATGTTGTATTCGCGGTATTGAATGCCGAACGACGATATAAGATAGCCAGATCCTCCGTTTCACCGTTGTGGAAAAAAAAGAAACCTCAGGGGCGACGCCATGCGTTGGGAGGGGTCAACAAAATTAGCACAGTTTACTTAACCATCAGTAGAAAAAAGGAACAACTGTCAAATTCTCCAAGGTCTAAGATATTTATTTCTCTAAAAGAATACATTAGTTACTTATAAGAGAAATACAAAATAATTAAAGTAAAACAGAAAAGAAATACTTAAGCCATCTTACTATCTACTCTGGCATAAGGACTTTAAAGTTTTGCAAAGACTGACCTGCTGTTAACAGTACCTACTTTAAAATAATAATAAAAAAAACAATAAGTATCTCCTTTGTTTACTGATACTCTCACTACGAGGAATAGCAATTTGTTTATAATTAACAACTAATCAGTAGGTCGGATGGAAGTTATCATGCGATGGTCATATGTTTTGTTGAACTGATAAAGTGTAAACATGGTTAGTTAAAACAATTTGAAACAAAGGACGGCTTAAATCCAAGGTTCCCTTGCCATTTGGTGAAGTGTTTGACGACGTATTTCTGTGATGATAGTTGTAAGAAGTTGTTATAATAAATAAATAACTTTTTCCTTAGATAAAGTTTAAAAAAATAATCTAGGTATATAGCTATACTAATATTATAAAGAGGAAAGATTTGATTGTTTGTTTGTTTGTTTGCATCGAATAGGCTCTGAAACTACTGGACCGATTTAGAAAATTCATTCACTATTAGAAAGCTATATTCTTGTCGAGTGACATAGGCTATATTTTATCCCAATATTCCCACGGGAACGGGTACTACGCGAGTGAAACCGCGAGGATCCGCTAGTTGTCAATAAAGTCAAACACTCGTCAAACACTTGTCAAACATTACAGTGAAGACCACCGTGGCTGAGTGGTGTACGCACCGGTTTTCAAGGTTCCATTTCGCTATCTCTGGAGGACCCAGGTTCGGCTCCCGGCCGGTCGAAAACGAACTTATCAATATTTCGTCGAGTCTGGGTGTAGGTAGGTATGTGGTCATACATACCCGTCGTTGTACAGCGGAATCAAGGGAACATGTGGCGTTTGAGATCCCCCTGATCCCCCACACACCCTTAGGGCGTTTGTGCACTACACTGAATTTTACCGTTCCGGAAAAAAACGGATGCTTGTATTTTCATAATTAATCATTATAATAGTAAGAATTCATTTATTTCGTGTAGTTTAGGGTTTGAAACATTGAAACTACACGAAATAATTAAATTCTTACTATTGTAAAGGATTAATTATTCAAATACAAGCATCCGTTTTTTCCCGGATCGGTAAAATTCAGTGTAGTGCACAAACGCTATTAGGCTGCCACTGATAAAAAAAAATGAATTTTGAACTTTAGTACCTACTTAGGTACCTAGAGTTTGGTATTGTAACAATGTATGTGATGGTGTCCAATATTTATTCATTTATGTACCTATACTAATATTATACATTTTAATATTTGTTTTTTTTGTATGTTTGTAATGGATAAACTCAAAAACTACTGGACCGGCTAAAAAAATTCTTTCACCCTTAGAAAGCTTCATTCTTCCTGAATGACATAGGCTTTTAAATATTCTTTCCCGAGATTCCCATGGGAATGGGCGGTAGTTTTCATTTGTTCTGAGGAACATGACCTCATTGGACAAAACAACATACCTACATCTTTCCCTTTTTGTTTCATAGAACTACATAAGTACTAGTTCTTCATCCGAGTCTTTCACTATGCAACAAAATGGCAATCTTAAATTTTCCCAAATTATTCCATGACATATACCTACCTAATATGACATTGCATTGATAATGTCAACTTTAAATGATTAAGTAATAATTATTATAGTGATGTTACGGAGCTCGTCTAATCTAAATACTAGTCTATATAGGTACTAATATTATACCTAATGATAATTTTTTTGTTTGTCTAATAGAGTCTACACTATACATATAGGTACTAATAATATTTTAAAGAGGAGAGATTTGATTTTTGTTTATGATGGATATTATCAAAAACTCTAGACCGATTTTTAATTTTTTTCACCATTAGCCAGAATAGCTAAATTCTTCCCGAGTGATATAGGCTATATTTTTATTCCCGTTATTTCCAAAGAAACGAACACCATACCGTAAAACCGGGTTACTTTTTGTTCTGCAATATGTTCTATATAATAATCAACTGAGCATAATCAAGGCTACGATTCCCGCTCCGGAGCGTATCTGGTTCAAAGAGTTTCTTTAGCCATACAGCGGGGCAATGCTGCGAGTTTAATGGGGACCTTTGAGCCAGGTACGGCCCGGGGCGGGCTTCTGGATTGATTTAAGTTTAATTATTGCATTGTTTTGGTGTTTGCAAATATGGTTAATACAATATGTATGCAGTAAGTAGGTACTTCTTTTAATCCTTCGACAATGGCTTGCAGCTGATAGATAAAAGTGAATACCACAGGACGATAATAATATGTTTATACTGTTTTTAGAGACAAAGTTACCCCCTAGAGCCAAAGTAACCCGGTTCTACGGTACGCGGATATGACAACCCCCGACAAAAAACCTCAAAAAAGTCAGAAATAAATTCTCTCTCTCGGTCGGGGGACCACAAAATGAGAAGTACTAAAATGGTATATTATACCATTCTGGGCAGGGTCTCTCCCTTGCCCAGAAAACAGTACTAGATTTAGAAAAAGAAAATAAAAGTATATTAGAAGATAAGCATTCTCAAAGCCTGTTTAGTGAGTTAACGCTATGTAATTCGGCAGCACTTGATAATTCAACCTCGGAATGTGTCAACTATGTGGATAAACCATTCTTTAGTAATGATACTATTTGTGGCTTTAGTAGCGGAAAGAAACTAAAAAAATATATTAAAATTAATAGATACATTAGGAAAACACAAAAGTTAATTAAAAGACAAAATTATTATAATAAGTACAGTCACTTAAAGAGAGAACGTAAGGTACTTTTAGAACAATTAAATATGATAAACATGGAAACATGTAATAAAAATAAAGAAAGTGAAATGATAGGTAGTCAAATAGGTAACAAAATTGACAATTTGGAACTATCACTAAGGGAAATGTACACTAACTTGTGTGAGTTTTCTCACAAGCAACTAAATAATCAAAAAATGGCTGCCTATGATATGATTGATCTTTGTAATTTTAATTCAGACCGGTTTGAATCGCTAGGTAAAAAACGCAGCTGCAATTGTACCAAAGTGAGCAACAATTTATGTAAAACTGATACATTAGGTCGGGCTGCTCAGGAGGTTTATATACCAACAAACTCTGACACCTCTAACAATCCCGATAGTATATTACTGAATAATGAAAATAACCCACCTACAAGAATAAGTAACGCTAAAACAATTATGTTCTGCGATGAGATTGGGAAGGGCTTGGGCCAATTAATCCAGAAACATTCTAAGGAAAGTGTTACTAATTATTGTATGCCTGGATCAAGCATAAATGAGATTATGAAAGTAATTGTAAAAAAATCTTATAGTGAAAACACAAACTTGATTGTTTTAATCGGGAATAGAGATAGTATAAACAAAAACCATTTAATATCATACTGTAACTCATTATGCTCTCTAAATGTTAGAAAAGTTGTTATGTTTACATTTCCCTATAGTCAAGGGTTTTCACAATTAGAGAATAAATTAAGATATAATCTTAATTTAACATTAAGCACAATAGCATCTCATAATAGTCAGATACAAATAATTGACATAAATACCCTGTTATGTAATCTTAACTTGACGAAAGATAAATACTATCTGCATAATTATCATAAGCGACAAATAGCATTATCGCTATCTTTTTATTTTAATCAACTAGCCAACAATCTGGCTACTCTAACTTCTGCTTCTTTTGAGCAGCTAAAATGTGACATTTCTAATTCAACTTTGGAATCTGTTCCAAATAATTCGATTCTTTTGAATCCAAATACTGACATGGTTAATTTAAATTACCATTAGAGACAACGGAGGCATACTCTAGCCCAGTATTGACAAGAGGAAGGCCTAAATGTTTAAAAATAGTACACCAGAATATCCAAGGCTTTTCTGCTGGCAAAGACCTAGAAATAAGTTTATTTTTAAATTGTGAAAATATTGATGTGTTATGTGTTACTGAACATTGGTTAAAAGAATATGAATTATTGTTAAATTTGGATAATTATAGTGTTGTAAGTTCATTCAATAGAAAAACTGCAGTAAGGGGGGGTTCTTTAATAATTTTACCTAATAACACACAATATAAAGAGCGAAAGGATATAGTATCCCTCTCTGTTGAACGAATTTGTGAGATATCATGCGTGGAACTTGAACAAATGATTATAATCTGTGTATATAGCCCCCCTGGAGCAAATTACACAGTCTTTGAGTCCACTATGGAGGATGTTTTGAAAATATGCTGTCGTAAGAATAAAAAAATTGTAGTTTGTGGAGATTTTAATATAGACATCTTAGATATTAAATTAGCACAACTCTCCAGTAAATTCCTTAATCTTTTTAAATCATTTAATTTGCTTCACACTTTTAATGAACCAACGCGAATTACGCCAACATCGGCTACTTGCTTAGATAACATCTTTTCCAACTGTAACTTAATTGAGAATTCGGTAATTAATATTATTAAATCCGACCACAGTGGACAACTAGCTTCTTTTGAGCACTATAATGTTACTCCTAAACGCGAAGTAATTTGCAGGCCAATACCGAAACGTGGTATTACTAAATTTAGAAATAATGTACAAGATAAAATTCAATGTTTGCCAGCTTCTGCTGACGCTAATAACTCTTATCAATCATTATTTGATATTGTTGAAAAAGAATTTAGTAACAATTTTAAACAAAAAGTTATAAAGTGTAATGATCGTAAGAAGTTCAGTGACTGGGCCACACCTGGTATTTATAATAGCAGAAGAAAGTTATTTGAACTCTATGCCCAAAAAACGACTTCCTGTGATCCTAGCTTCATTGAATATGTCAAGAAATATTCAAAAACATTTAGGAAAGTATGTGCTCTGGCAAAATCTAGGTATATTTCAAATAAAATTAAATCATCTGAAAATAAAATAAAAGCTACCTGGAGTATTATAAACCAAGAAACTGGCAAAATAAAAAGCAAAATTAATTCATTTAACTTAAAAATTAGTGATCAGACTTTTGAATCAGATATTGAGGTGGCTAGTGCTTTTGAAGGTTACTTTGCTCGAATTCCGTTAGAAACTACTAGCAGACTTAACTCTTGCCCCAACACCGCTGTCTCTCTTATGGAATCTAGTGTGAACAAGTGCCAGGAAACATTTAGTTTTAGCTATGTCACTACCGAAGATATTATTAAAGCATTCAAAGCAATAAATATTAAGAAAACAGAAGATCTCTGGGGCATATCTACAAGTATCATCAAATCAATAATTGATGTGATAGCTCCATCATTAGCAATAATTTTTAACCAATGTATAAGTGAAGGGGTCTTTCCTAATTTAATGAAAAATAGTAAAATAATTCCTCTGTTTAAAGCTGGTGACAAAAGTGACCCAGCAAATTTTAGACCTATATCCATACTACCAGCAATAAGTAAAATATTTGAGAAATTAATTTATGCTCAACTTTTAGAATATTTTAAATTAAATAGTATACTGCATGAGAAACAGTTTGGTTTTTCAAAAGGTAAAAGTACAACTGATGCTGGGGTTGCATTTCTAAAACATGTACTTGATGCCTGGGAGGACAAGCAGGATGTAATCGCTATTTTTTGTGACCTTTCCAAGGCATTCGATTGTGTTGATCACCAAACACTATTAAGGAAGTTAAAACATTATGGTGTTTCTGAAATGTCAGTAAGCCTTATGCATTCATATCTGTATGAAAGAACTCAGAAGGTAGTTATTAATAAAACTGAGTCTACCGGAGCTCCCATTACTATGGGCGTACCCCAAGGATCAATATTGGGCCCGCTGTTGTTTTTAATATACATAAATGACCTTCCTTACTACGCGAAGAATTTATGTGAGACAGTGCTATTTGCAGATGATACATCTCTAGTCTTTAAAGTAGATAGAGGTGATGACTGTTCTGACGAAGTAAATAGTGCTCTTTCAAAAGTGTCACATTGGTTTAATAGTAATAATTTATCATTAAACTCAAAGAAAACTAAGTGTTTAAAATTTTCGTTACCTAATGTAAGACAAGTTGATTTTCATATAAGACTAGACGGCGATATGGTCGAATTCATTAACAATACAAAGTTTCTAGGTATTATATTAGACTCGCGACTACAATGGGATCCTCATATCGAAGCCTTGGCGAGTAGACTCAGTTCGGCCGCATTCGCAGTAAAGAAAATAAGGCTCTTAACCGATATTGAAACGGCTAGAATAGTCTATTTTAGTTATTTTCATAGTGTTATGTCCTACGGCCTTTTGTTGTGGGGCTCAGCCGCTAACATCCAAAGTATATTCGTGCTCCAAAAAAGGGCTATTCGCGCCATGTACAACCTCCGATCGAGAGATTCTTTAAGAGATCTATTTAAAGAAATAAACATTTTAACTGTTGCAGGACAATACATCTATGAAAATATTATTTATGTGAAAAAATATTATAATACATTTGTAAAGCAGAGCGATATTCATCGCTTTAACACAAGAAATAAAGATAAACTTGTCGTTCTCAAGTTTAGGCTAGAAAAATCCAGAGCCTCATTTCTGGGGAAAAGCATATCCTTTTTTAATAAAGTTCCACAGCATATTATTGAACTACCATTGCATAAATTTAAATGTTACATTAAAGAGTCGCTGATGAGCAAAGGATACTATAAAGTAGACGATTATTTGAATGACCGCAATGCATGGTCATGATGTAACACATAACATAATCACTGTTTAAATTGATGTATTTTTATACTAAGCAATTGTTGTATTAGTAACGATATGTTTTTTTTTGTAAATGTCGTTACCTAACTAAGAAACGCTGGCAAGTTTCTTGCGCCCATTCTTCTTGTCAGTTAAAAAAGTCTTGAATGGGTGGTAGGAAAATGTTGACGATTCATAAGTACATATTTATTATGTCTAAGTGAATAAAGAATATTTTTATCTTATCTTATCTTATCTATACGTTGGTTATTATTTAATATTTTAAAATTTTATTTTTATTTCATCCTTTTTAAATTACACATAAAATTAAAAAAACCGCATTGAAATCGCTAATTTCTGCCAAACAAATCGGAGGACCATTTCTTTTTCCGCCATTTTGTTTTTTTTATTGCCACCCTAAATTTGCCAAGGGTGTACATTATTTTAGTCAAAGCACCACGTCTGTATCTTTTTCCGTTTCGGCAGGCAGTTGACCATCTCCATAAATAGCCGGATGGATTTTCATCAAACGTGGCTAAGAACCATCTCTATTAATATAGCTTGCAATAAAAAAAAACCGCAATGAAATCGACTGAATCCGTTTAGGACCTACGAATATAGGCTTACGTACAGACAGACAGACAGACAGACATAGGCCTCAAACTTATAACACCCCTCTTTGCGCTGCGTCGCAGGTTAAAAACCGCGTGGAGTCCCTAGTATTACCTAAGTAGGCAATAAGAGCGCACCTAATGTCAAAATGTTAATGCTTCATGTGGTTTCGACTGTACATACACATCACGTACCTATGTTTCAGTGACATGATTGTATTCAGTGAATACCTTGAATACCTAAGCTAAGTACTACAACTTAGTTTAGTTTCTTTGAACTTAGTTGATGCGATGTCCTATAAATCGTCAACATTTTCCTAGCACCCTTTCAAAACTTCTTTCACTGAAAAGCAGAACTCATTAAACGACATTTATTAAAATAGATATACTTACCTACATTAAGGGAGAGAAGATAAACTAAAGTCAGCAAAAATTTTAAAGTTAAGGCTTCTATTCGAAAGCAAACATTCCTGAAGTTACTCAAAAACAGTTAGGTAGAAGATGAATAAATAAATAACCTAATAAACAATTCCACCACACTATCATATTAGTAATCTGTGCTATCACTATCGTCGGGCAAACCATCTTAAATTTCAATCCCACCACACTTGATTAGGTAGGTATCGCAACAATATTCAAGATGAATAAGCTTTCTAACCATAAGGTTAGAATGAGAATGAGATAAGAACAACAGCGGAACCAGAGCCCACCAACTCCCAACGATTTGGTTGTAATTTAAGTGTAGTTAAACATAATCTTTATTGAAGTTTTCCCAATAGGTACATAACTTTGTCGGCCGTATTAGATTGTCGGGGGAAAAGAAAGACATTCCTTCTTAATTCCTAAGTTTATTTCTACAAGGAACAATTGTTCCCATAGCACTGCTGGTAATGTAAATTGGTTATGTACGGGTAACAAGGCTATCTTACTCTACATTTATTTCTGTTCACCTTAATACGCATACATAGCTCGAGTGTGTTCAGGTAGACAGTCAATAAGGCTCCGGCGACCGCCCGCGTAGTTACTTTGTGGTCAAGGGTAGATAGTCAGACAGTATACTATGAACAACGCAACCGTATCCTTATGACTAAACCAATGTTTCCAACAATTCCCACGAATTCAACTCAAAAACTCACAAAACCGACTCCAACATAAAAAGTATTTCGTTTTTCGCATTTCATTAAAATTTTAACTCGTTAAGCGTGGGCTAGGCATTTTAAGTGGCGCCGGGTTAAGTCTCTTTAATCGTGTAACGAATACACGAGTGCTGTTTTAAATAGCTCCCTCTTGCGGGGCGTACTTAAGAGTCTCTGTTTTGGATTGTGAACTATGCTAATGATTGTTCCTTCCCTTTACTTACAAAATGTAGATAAGGTAGGTACCTAAGTACTTAGGTGTTTTTGAAAAATGAATTATTGTCACTATTGTTTGCCTATTTTATGTAGACCAAATATTTAGCACATTTTTTATCCACAATACAGGGTAGTTCATAACACCTGATGTATAGTGAAGATAAAGCTGAAGATGGAAGCGCAACTCCCGGAATCCTTAATCATTGAGGAACTGGCTATCTTATCTCAAACTGCCGGAACACATCAATGCTGAAAACATCGTTGTTATGGCGTCAGACTATAGATAAGATGATGGGTAGCTAGCTAGCCGGGCTTGGAGCAAGTCCTACCACCAACCAAACCGAATACAATATGTGCCCCCACTGGGAATTGAACCCGAAAGATTTGGGCCTGATACTGGTGGTGTGTATCACTAGACTACAAAGGCGGTTTGAAAGTTAATAGAATCAGCATTAGGGTAGGTACTCGGCGGAACTCCCTAAATATGAAAAAGAAACGAGTATGCTTTTGAAGTTTTTTGACCACACGACTGATGTAAAACTACGTCACTTCCGTTACCCCCCAAGTCAAGCGTGCGTATAGTGAATAGTGAAAGTGCAACTGTAGATTAGACAAGGGGGGCAATGATTGCTTTCCCTGACTGAGACACATTTTGACATACAAAATTTTTAATTTGTCATTTTACCACGTGAAATAGCTTATTTAGCGTGCTTATTAGCCCCGCTGCGCTTTAAATATATCTTATACTTACGTTATAAGCTGTTGCGTTGGGTCAGTTGAATTTGCTGTCCTCAACCAGCACTATTTTTTTACATACAGCTTACATACATCAATAGGTACATAACCGACGACCGATTTGGCGCATGGGCACAGAATATATAATAGTAGCATGGGTAAACTACTTACCTGCCTTCTGCAACAGAATATTATAATAGACTACCTAACGTTTCTGCGCCAGAGGTCTCGGTTTCGATTCCCGAACAAGACAAATATTTGTGTGCATAAAATGTCTATTTGTCTTGGTCTGGGTGTTTTCTATGTAGGTATATTAAGTAGGTATGTATTTACAAACAAAAAGTATTTAAGTACCTACCTATATATTTATCCGTTATCAAGTTCACGAAGGTAGACACAGTTTCTTTACTTATGGGCTTAGATAATTGGTGTGATTGTAAGAACATATTTATTTATTTATTTATAACATATTGGATACTTCACATACATCCTCCAATCCCAACTGTGGAAACAACGACAGGTATTACCAATACACGAACACCCGAGAAAATATTGAAAAGTTAGTTTTCAATATTTGTACCCGACCGGGAATCAAACCCCGGACCTCAGAGATAGCGGCGGCACCTTTAAAACCGCTGCGTACACCACCTTCAGATCCTTGAAGAAATCAGTTACAATTCCAATGCATGGGATCAATCGTTAATATTTATTAGTTTTTCTTTGAAAATTTCAGGTAGGTACCTACCTGTCTAGGTAATTAATTTTAACATGTCGCATACTTGCACGAAATCTTAATTTTACAATACAATATTTACAAACATAAATATCAATATAAATGAATACCTACTTACTAATATTATAAATGTAAAAGTGTGTTTGTTTATTTGACGGATCGACGGGATTTTTGGTATGGAGATAGTTTAAGAGGGACAGTGTCATAGGCTACTGTTTATCCCGGACAATCAACATATTCCCGCGAGATAACGTCGTGTACTATGGCGTGGCGGATGGCTAGTCCCTCTATAAAAATAGGGACCAAGGTACTTGCTAATAAAAATAATAAACGGGTAGTTGTGAAAGGCGTTTAATCTAAAATCATCGCGCCGATACACATCGCCTTTCATAATCTACACACAATAGCCCATTTGAGCCGCAATGGCTACTTCTTTCAACAATGCCATTGTTGGAAAGAAATTGAGTAGGGACCTAAGGTGAAGTTTTTCAACCAATTTTCCGTTATAGGGCGCAACCAATTATTTTGGGACAACCTATTACAGGCAGGACAAGACAAACAACCTATCTGTAGCTTATTAAAACGTTACGCCACAGATTACTAAATAGTTACTATGTATAGTTACGCGCTTGAAACGGGGAACAAAAACACCATAAAACTCCGATAAAATTCATCTAAGTAAATCTATACCTACTAATATTATAAATGTGAAAGTGTGTTTGTTTGTTTGTCCATCTTTCACCTCAATACGGAGCAACGGATCGATGTGATTTTTGGAATGTGGATAGGATAGTTTGGGAGCTAGAGAGTACCTAACATAGGCATCACATTCCTGCGGGATAACGTTAACATAAAGCAATGAAATTTCCATAACAGTCACAGAGAAAATTTAAAACATGAAATTGTTGAAGAACTTATTTATCATTTTTAGGGTTCCGTACCCAAAGGGTAAAAACGGGACCCTATTACTGAGACTTCGCTGTCCGTCTGTCTGTCTGTTTGTCACCACTGTATCTCATGAACCGTGATAGCTACAGAGTTGAAATTTTCACAGATGATGTATTTCTGTTGCCGCTACAACAACAAATACTTAAAACGGAATAAAATAAATACTTAAGGGGGGCTCCCATACATAAAACGTGATGTTTTGTCGTTTTTTGCTCAATCTTAATAACGGCAACAGGTAGACGCTTCAAATGTTCACAGAATATGTAGTTGTATATTCAAATAAAAAAAAAAATATTTAAGAGCGTCTCCCATACAACAAACGTGACTTTTTGCCGTTTTTTTCTCGATCTTAAATATATTGTCTAATGTTGTATAGATTAATACCTATTGTACGTCATAAATAGTGTCTAATCTTGTGGTAAGTATAGATAATGGTACGGAACCCTTTGTGCGCGAGTCCGACTCGCACTTGGCGATTTTTCTTTTTTATTTGGCAGTAGGTAAATACGTTTTGTGGCTAGCTAATCTAGCTATCAAAATACCATCATGTTCAAATCAACGTAGGAATGCATTAGGTTTATTGACACTAGTGATGTAAAGAATATTCGCATTCGCATCCGCGAATATTCGCTTATTTCTTGATATTCGCATTCGCATTCGTATTCGCAAACACTGTGCGAATATTTTGCGAATATTAACGCAAAGAAAAATATCCACTTTTCAGAAGTCGGTTGGGGTTTTTTTTGTGGATTCGTAAATTCATTAAGACACCTGGACTTCCAAAAACGCTGTAATATATAAAAGTTGATGTTCCATCTAGAAAGACACTCTTGTTTAATCTTGAGACGTGCCTATTCTATATTCTTCTCGTCTTGAGTAGAATTCGAGTGATGAAAAGGTGTTATATTTGTACATTTTGTAAGGCGGCTCTGACAGTTTATTGAGAGCTTTGAGCCTTTCTTTCAATACGTTTTGAATCTTGTGTGAAACATTCGCATTCGTATTCGCATTCGCGAATATCAGCGGCAGATATTCGCATCCGCATTCGCATTCGCGAATGTTTAAAAATTAACATTCGTTACATCACTAATTGACACCAAATAACAACAACAACAACAAACACAACACACAAACACAACACAATAACAACAAACACCAAATAACAATGGAATTTTAAGTAAACTATAAAGCTAGGGATGTATTTAAATAAACAACATAACAACATAAGTTTGTAATCGCTGTAATTTAACTATCAGTGACTGAATACGGGGTGATAAAGGCATGTGGTGTGGGTGGATTGTTATTGTTCGATTATGAAATTGTTTGATTGATTCACTAACTTTATTATCGACATATATTTTTGTTTCATTCTCAAAATATGGCATATATCCCTACATGGTTAAGGTTACATGAACATTGAACACTCATACAAGCGTAAGCGGTGCGGAACCGTAACCCCGCTGATTTTGGCGTTGCGGTACCGTAGCGCAAATTTTACTCCCTACGCAGAGTTCCACAAAACGCCGATTTCATCGTTGCGGCATAAACATAAGGGCGCGTTTATACAAGGCGGAGAGTAGCTGAAATTAGGTACCTTAGGGTGGTGATCACAGCCCTCCGGAAGATCCGTACGGGTCGCTCCCGGGACAGAGCCACACGAACACACGAGTCACTAGATTCTATAGTCACAGCGAGCGACAACTAACTATTGACATCGCTTGTGTGCCTTAAATTTCTGACCTATCATGTGTTCTACAGGACTTCTACAGGACGGACCGAGGGATACTTACATGCTGCCATACTTAACTATCCGCCTTCGACATCCATAGGTACTAACATTTTGAAGAGGGGATATTTGTTTTGTTTTTGGTTCGTTTGTTTGTTTGTAATGGATAAACACCAAAACCCAGTTGAAAGCTAGATTATTCCCAAGTAACATTGGCTAAGTATAGGTAAGGTAAGTATTTAATTGGGTATTTGACAGTTTTTTTTTATTGACTTAAAATGTTCATTTAATTAATAGCAACACAACATAGGTACTTATTTATTTTCAAATATCTTGCATATTTTCAGCGATATAGAGCATCAAACTTACTAATTAGACGAGGAGAGCGCTATAGAAACGTGACGTCACATTTCCATAGCGCCATACTCTCGCCATAGAAAATTTCGTTTTAGAAAGAGCTAGCTGGAGCCACAATTAGGTAAGTAGCTCATAATTCGCTTGTTATAATACATATTGAATTTATTTTTTCATATTTCTTATTCAATAATGTTATACTTTCGCAGGTCATAATTACTTAAATATTTACATTTCATTTACAGTCAAACACCCAATTCCACTTTTCCTGTAGGAACGGGAACCACGCGGGTAAAACCGCGGGGAGCCACTAGTCAGTCATACATATAAGTACCATTGTATCCGCCTGTTTTCTGTTATGCGCCGTCATTATCAACATCGGGATACGCCCCCACTTTGAACTCGCAAAGGCGGAAATGTCCTCAATCCACAATAACTCAACCATCTCCACTATATTTTCAACCGACCCGAAAAAAGGGGGTTTTATGACTGGTTTCTTTTCTTCACGAGATTTTTAAATAAAATACCTACAATTAATATTAATATAAATTAACATTAATATTTTTTACCCGCGTGGCACCCGTTCCCGTGGGAATATCAGGATAAAATGTAGCCTATGTCACTCGGGAATAATGTAGATTTCTACTGGTGAAAGAATTTTCTAAATAGGTCTAGTGTTTCTGAGCCTATTTAATTTAAATAAACAATCAAATCTTTCCTCTTGTATAGATATAGTAAAGAAGAACTATAGACTAGCGGCGTCCCGCGGATTTTCCCGCGTGGTACACATTCCCGTGGGAATATCGCGATGAAAAAAAGCCTAAGTATGTCACTCGCAGTCTGTGGTCACTCGGGAAGTCGGGAATAATGTACGAGTAGCTTTCTACTAATGAAAGAATTTTTTATATTGATTCAGAAGCTTTTGAGTTTATCAAATCAAATCTTTCCTCTTTATAATATTAGTTCTTTCTGCCCGCGTCATCACCCGCGTGGACTACACGAAATAATCCCGTGGGAGTGTGATATTTTTCCGGGATAAAAAGTAGCCTATGTCACTCTCCAGCCCACAAACTACCCCCATACCAAAAATCACGTCGATCTGTTGCTCCGTTTTGAAGTGAAAGGGGACAAACAAACAAACAATAGTTATTTGTTATACAAGAGAGCAAAATCATTTTTCGCTGCGAGTGCTGAGTTTAAATCACGAACTAGCGAAGTAGTCTAAAATTGAATCACGAGCGTAGCGAGTGATTCAAATATAGACTACTGAGCACAGTGAGTGATTTAAAGGCACGAGACATCAGAAAATTTTGCTCTCGTGTTAAACATACAACTTTTCACCTCTACCAGCGAGAAAAGTGTTACAGGTCAGAAAAACAACATTGAAGGCAACATTTAACAATAAAGAAAACATCAAAATTAATCATTAAGGGTGCAATTATGCAAGTTAAAGGTAACTGTTTGCATTGCGTTCAAAAACTGCCCTGCATGTAATTTTTATGAAAACCAAACATGATAATAATAAGCGATATATAATGTTCACTTCATATTATTTATTTTAAATATTGCGTGTTTAATAAAAATCAATAGTAGTACAATCGTATTTATATAATTTCTTATTAGAATTCATTAATTTTTCTTATTTTATATTTATATCATGCATGCGACCTCATTTCGTCCATACTCTTTATTTCGAACCTTTGGTGTCCGTGTATTTATTTTTTAAGCTTTATATTTCATGTCCATCGACATAAAGCTATCTATCTATCCTTTTTGCTCATATTAATTTTAAAAGTCTCATCCTTGTCACTCTATTTCTTTTTTCTTAATTATTTCAAAAGTTGGTGTAAGAAATTAAAAAAGCACTTTGCCTCACGCTCGCAGCAAAAATCGATTTTGCTGCGAGTTTTTAGGCGCCAAAAGCGCCCTTTTCGAGCTGGAGAGGTGAAAACACATTTTCACATTTATAATAGTATCTATATGGTATGGATTAACAAAATGCATCACTCAAGTTCAATGTTCAATAGATTACTATACAAAACATTATTAGTTATTACATATAACTCGGTAATTCTTATGCCTGTAGATATCAGCTGTAAGTTGCTTACCAATACCAAGTGATATTGAGTTGAGTCATGGCATAATTGTGGCATAATTATGGCATGGCTGAATCATAACCTACTTAATTTTGTAATTTTTGTATTAAAGTAGGTAATCGACTTCTGAATAAAGAGAATCGATTAAGTATTTACCTCATTTAAAAATTATGCAAAAGAAACAATCAGTGTTATTAAAGTGTTATTTCATAACATAAATAGATACCAATTATCTTAGATTCATTTGTTTTTGTTTCAAATATTATTGAAAGGGATTTAAGTAAACAGTAGACGTAAAGTATTCGTTATCAAATCTTTATTAGCTAACTATATAGTTTTATTTACAAAACTTTTATATTGATTTAAAAGCTATTTTACACAATGATAAATTCAATATTTAATTTGAAATATAATATCTAATATCCACATAATTTTTAATTATCGACAAGCAATGGTTCACCAGCAACAATAGAACTTTCTATACCACAATGGTCTGCTCCACGCAGAATTTTGAAGAAACCGTTGTCTCCCCAGTCACTATTCCAGGAATTCGCTATCAGCCAATATTTGGTGCCTTTCTCGACTCCCCAGCCTAAGATCTTAATAGCGTGACCACCTAATGCATTTCCTTGGGTATGCTGGTAAACACCACTTTTATACGTAAGCAAATCTGAATAAACAGTGAACGCACCTTCAACCGGACCGTTCTTGAACAACTCAGCCCTGATATGGTCTTCTTCGGATTTCACAGAGAACACGTGTTTCCCGTACCTCTTGTCCTTCTTGTACTCAACGTTGTAGCCGTTTTCACAGGTCCTCTTGCATTTAGGTGTAGACATATCTCCATTGCACGGCATTCTGTTCCCTGGGACGTGATGTTCGCATGGCGGGATTTCATACGGTATGCATCCTTGACTGGAATTGTACTTGCCACCGGACACTAAACCAGCGTGCTTCCAGTATTCCCAGGCGAGGGTAGGCATTCCACCATTGCATCCAAGACCACAGATCGGGCAGCAGCTTAGTAAATCTTCAGCGGAAAAGTGGAAATGTTTTGTACCGTTAGAGTAAGTACAGACGCGATCGGTCATCGCTTCAACGGCGCCGAACGCCCAGCAACTACCGCACGATCCTTGATCTCTAACTTCGTTTAAAGTGGGGCAGTTTGGCCACTTATCCCTGGGATCGAAGTTTTCAGGAAGACTTGCAATCAGCTCCGGTGCGTGTGTGACAACCGGCAACTTCTTGAGATTCTCATCTGGCAATGCCCCCATAAGTTTCTTGATGTGCTTCATCGGTGTGTTTATTGGGAAATTGCGGCCGGCTTTCCATGTTGTCGTCTTTGTGTTGACTAAATCGATGAATTCGTCGGATAATGGATGTGGGACTTCGATTGAGTACACTGTAACTGCGTATATTAGCGCGACTAGTACCGCGCGTAATGAAGCCATTGTTACTGGCTTATGTTTTTAAACCGGTTTGAAATGAGCGTGTAATCAGTGCGAGTGTGGCGTGACAACTGAGCTGCGTTCACTCACTTGTGTTCGTGGCGTACAGACTACTATATGAAATGCGGTTATTCGAGCGAACGCCTTGTTATGCCTTGTATTGTAATTGCGTCGGTCGTCGGTTCTTTAGTTAAGAGGATTGTGTAGCAAACGGTCTCCATCAAAGGGCGATAACGTTTTCAACCCTCTAAATCTAAACCGTAACATACAGTTTTTAAGCATACCTACAGTAATACAGTTTCGGTAGTTATGTTGTTGAATTGAAATGCATAAGAACTAGGGCTGTACGTTTTTTTTTAATATTTAACATAGATTTTGAAATTTGAACATAGATTTTGAACCTTCTAGGCTATGTCCAGCTCTCATGTCGAGCTCGTCTTCGAGTGCGCTCCTCACGTACCTTACCCCTCTTTGTACCGCAACTTGCGTTTTAAAAATTACACTCGGAACTCATTCTTTTATCGTTCCACCAACACGTACAACAAAGAACTACAAAATATAGGTCTTTTCAACTCGTCACTTAAAACTCTTAAGTTAAGGCATAAAGCAAATTATGATTAATTTTAGTTACTTACTTTTTTTTCTTTCTTAATTTTTACAACTTAATCTGACCCTGACAATGTCTTATTTTTAGTTCTGAAATTTTTATATTATGATTTGAGGTAAGTATTAATAGTACAAATTCATGAGCTAATGTAACTAATAATTAGTAATGTCCACTTCGAATATTTTTGTTTGTACGTTTGGGCACTGTAGGTCTAGGAAAAATGTGATAGCAAAAAACCACGTGCCCTATAAGTAAGTAAGCCCTATAAGTTTTTCCTATACTTACAAAGTTGCATTGTGAATGTATAAAAATAATATAAAATCTCAATATGGCTGTTTAATCTTTTATAAGTTATATAAATATATATTATTGTTTAAGTTTATTCTTATTTGTAAAAATGTTTCTTTCGGATGCGAGGGTTTCCTCACATTGATGAAGCAACGCTGGCCTACACGTACAGCGTAACAAGTGATAGCAAAATTCGACGAGTCGTGTAAGCCTTTCGGTAGCTTAGTTGGTCAGAGCATCGGGCCGGATTCCCGGAGGCGCGGGTTCGAATCCCGCCTGAAAGCTACTTATAGGGCACGTGGTTTTTTGCTATCACATTTTTCCTATACTTACAAAGTTGCATTGTGAATGCATAAAAATAATATAAAATCACTGTAGGTCTAGATTTAATAATTTAATTTGTAGCAAAATATTTTCTGTAATATACATGACTGTTTGTTGCCAAAATAAATGAAAAAAAAAAAAATTGCACTTTAGTGATTTCATACAAAACAAAAAAGTGCAAAAATTTTCAAATCTACAATTAGCCCAAGTTCTTATGCATTTTAACAACATAGGTACTGAAAATTCATTGGTAGGTATGTAATGAGGCTGACATGAGCCAACTACTTAGCGCTATATTCTTTGTCAAAACGTCTAAATTGAAAGAGCCCTAAGTTGTAAGTAAGAGGGGCATCTATGTTTTTAATTTCGATAATATAGTATATTTCATTACGAGTGCGGAAAGCCTGTCATTGCAAAGAGTTCCGACAAATGTCGACCCGAGCCGAGGCGCAGCCGAAGGTGAGGGTTGACAGTCGGAACAAGTTGCAATGACGGTTCCGCACGTGTACTGAACAACTATTTTTAATACAGTTGCGAAAAAATGAAGCAATTTAATAAAATAATAAAACACAATAAACTCAATTAACTAATCGTAAAAGAATATAGGCAGATATATTTTTTGTTTTCTTCACCCATTCTGGGTAGGCCATGGGAACTATGCCCATACAGCCAAGTCTTCAGTAGAACTTTTTTATTGATATGAAATGAAAATGAAATTAAATGAGATGAAATGAAATGAAACCTAACTTAACAAAAACCCGCGCAAACTCCTATAAGCAGAGACTATGGCAGTGCACGTCATACAGCCAACTTTTTTATATTCATAAATTTAATTGGCCGATACTAATATTAATTTAATGTTTAAATATTAATTAAAATTACTTTTAAATCTGATATTGAAACAAATTAGTAGCTTCTTTTTAGAAATATTTGCATGAATCATAAAAACTTCTATGACTTTTTTTTAGTAAAAACTTCTTGGTTGGTTTTTTCTTTTTAATAGACATTATTTTGACAGTTGGGAAAGAAAACGCACGAGTTCGAGAAAGGTAAAGAAAAAGCTCGAGTGTGTAATAGCCCACATCCCGAACGCTATACGTCCCTGCAATACGCCACTTTTTGAGCAACTGTATTAAAAAATCTATTACCTACTTGTATACCAGATTTACAGACCAGTGCCCGTAGTGTAAGTTTTTATGTCAAAATACGCGCGCTACTCGCCGCTAGAGGCGCTAATACAGTTTTCATACAAATTGACATAAATACGGAATCGAAATAGTTTGCGTTTGCTTGACATAAAAACTTACACTAGGGATACAGGTACCCCTAGTGTAAGTTTTTATGTCAAGCAAACGCAAACTATCGCGAGTCTGTATTTATGTAAATTTGTATGAAAACTGTATCAGCGCCTCTAGCGGCGAGTAGCGCGCTTGTACAGTTTTCATACAAATTGACATAAATACGGAATCGAAATAAAATGAAAAAAATGAAAAAATGAAAATGAAAAATATATTTATTACAGCAAAAGGCTTAAAACTACATACAAGGTTATGCTGGTAGTTACATTAATGCACTTTTGCAGACAAGGCTTAAATACTAAAACGAAGTACCTTCCGGTTCCTCACTAGGCAAGCCTGTATCGAGGTAACCTTTAATCGATTAGGGTCAGAACAATTTAGCCACTTTACGATAGGTAGGGAAAATTAATACATAATTGTATAAAATTAAATAGGAATACTTACATATAGTACTTATATACATATATAAAGGTAATATGTTTATAATAAGTAAATATATAATATAATATCATAAAATAAATAAATAGTTATTATCCGTAATAGTAGTTAACTAGTTTATAGGTACATGCATATCAAGTTTTAAACATAAGCAAATCTTCTGTATCGTCGTATGTCAGGGTAGTAAGCCACTTGTAAATAGTACATTTCGCTTCCACTGTTTTCCTGTTTTTAATATCGCAGTATTTGGCAACTATATTATAGACGTGTATTTTTACAAAGGCACCAAAGCGTCGAGCAAAACTAGTCTTGACGCTTGGAAGTTTAATCATATACACTCTTTGCTTCAAGATATTTTCATAGTCAGGGGAAGACAAGAGTGACTTGTGCATGGACAAGGAGGTCTTTAGTATGAAGAGCTGGCGGACGCTCAGCACACCAGCGTCTTCATACACAAAGGTAGTAGGGTGTCTGTAGGGCTTTTGAAGTATTACCTTCAGTACAGATCTCTGTGTCTCTGAGATCCTTTCAGCCCTAATGATAAAAGTTTTTGCTGCACTGCCCCAGCAGGTTATGCAGTATGTTATTAGGGACTGACATAGTGCATAGTAGACAGATATAAGAGTGCCAAAACTTGCTGCGGAACGCAAGCTTCGCATAATACTTATCACTTTTCTTATTCTGCCCGAGAGTACATCGATATGCTTTTTGAACGAGAGGTTTTCGTCTATATAGATTCCTAAGTATTTGGTGACTTTAGTACGAGTCAAGGCTTCACAAAGACAGGATGGTAGTTGATTGCAAATGCAACTGTGGATTCTAATAGTAGTGTCAGATTTGGGAGCCGAAGCAGCTGTTTTATGAAAACATAAGTACATCGTTTTTTGGGTATTTAGGGTAAGAAGGTTCTGATGGAGCCATTTGGAAATAACTGCACAACCTCGTTCCGCTGAAGCACAAGCCTGCGCCCACGTTGGCCCATGATAAATGATTGCAGTGTCATCTGCATAACACAAAATATCAGCATTGTCGATATCAACGTCATGAATGTCGTTAATATAAAGTATAAATAACGTAGGCCCAAGAATGCTTCCTTGTGGGACTCCAATGCGAATAAATCGTGAACTGCTAACTGTTTGACCAATCCTTACGCACTGCCTCCGATCCGTTAAGTAACTTCTGAACCATTCTAAGGCTAGGCCCCGAATGCCCATACCTTCCAGTTTTTTTAATAGTATAGGAACGGAGACAGTGTCAAAGGCCTTAGCAAGATCTAAGAAGATGCCGACGCAGCTTTGTTGATTGTCGAGGTGCGAGCTCACAGTGGAAGTAAGTAATGTGACTGCATCCTCAGTGCTTTTTCCTTTACGGAAGCCAAACTGTCGGGGTGAGATCAGATTATGTGTCTCCAAGAAGTAAACCAGGCGTTTATTGACCAATCTTTCGAGAAGCTTCGAAAATGTTCCTAGGAGTGAAATAGGCCTAAAATTGTCAACTGACTGTTTCGATCCACTTTTATAAATTGGGCAGACTAACGCAGTCTTCCAGTTAAGTGGGAAAGTACCAGTGGAAAAACTGAGATTCAGAATATGCACAAGCGGTAACATAATTTCATTTTTAATATTTTTTATCAGTAAGTTATCAAGACAGTCAATACCAGGCGCTTTATCATTCTGCATGCTCATAATTAAACTTTCGACTTCACCAGAATCTGTAGGACTTAAGAAGAATGAGTCTGCTGGAGAGTTTTTGACATGTACCGATCTCGCCAAGGCCTCCTCGGTTTTGCCCAGGTCAGAAAGAATTTTATCAGCCAGCTTTTGCCCAATAGTCGAGAAATGCTCGTTAGCATAGTCAATCGAGTCTTGGGCATTCCGACACCCTTCGAGTGATAGTAGCTCAGTTGGTTCTTTTTTGCAATGAGATAGGTTGCAGATGTTTTTGATAGAACGCCAAAGTTTTTTTGGATTATTTCTGTTTTGGGTTAGCTCTTTATCATCATGTTCTGTTTTTAATTTTCTCAGTAGGTTTACAAAAAAGTTCTGGTATCGCGTGTAGGATTTTCTAAGTATCTCATTCTCTGGGTCATTTTTTGCTTTAAGATGCAGGCTGTCGCGATGCCTCATACAACGCATTAATCCGGGAGTTATCCAGGGCTTCAAACTGAGCCTCGATCTGCTTATTTTCACTTCTCGACTGTGTCTGCGAATGACTTCTAACAAGATGTTTGTAAAAACAAAATTGGAATCATTTACGTCATCGATACCGCATACACTAGACCAGTCAATACTCCCAAGCTCATTTTTAATAGCAACCAGGTCTCTCTTGACGACAAAACGTTTTGGTTTTATAGGTTTGGATTTGAGCAGGCTCATGCCCAGCATAACCGGGTCATGATCCGTTATAACAAACTTGCATACAACACCAAGTAAAGTTTTCAAGTTCTTTATATTTTTAACGTAAATGTGGTCAAGGCAGGCTAGTTTCCTAGTTGGTTCAGTTATAGCTGGCAGAAGCCCATGCTCAGCCATCAAACACTGGTACTCATCGCTTAGGTTACTATCAGACTCAATAATATCAATATTTATGTCACCTGTTATCACAGATGGTAAGCAGCTCATGTCCTTTAGGTAGATGTCTAAGGAAGATAAGAATCTATCTATGTTTTTAAAAGATGGTGAACGGTATATGCCAAGAATATTTATGGTATTAACAATATTTATTGCTAGACAGTCTGCATCGTCTAATAGTTTGCGTTTTTTGACATAAAAACTTACACTACGGGCACAGGACCTAAGTTATTCACAATTCATCTCATTGCGTAAGTATGATATGTCTACCTTGTACTAAGAAAAAAAATATAGGTACCTAGGTAGGTATCTTAAATAAGGTACAGCGCGAGCAGGACAATTTTGACGCGGGAAAATTTTGGTAACCAAAAAAAAAATTCACCACTTTGTCACCGTGATTTATATGTATATTCATACCAAATTACAGCTTTCTAGTACAAAGAGTTTATGGACTAGGCTGGGGAGAGACGGACAGACGAACGTGGCGAAACTATAAGGGTTCCTTGTTGACTACGGAACCCTAAAAATGAATGTTGCTAATCGCAAAACTCGAGAACGGCTGAACGGATTCAGTAAATTTTTTATATGTTATGTTCCAAGGTTTTTATGGAGAGAAAAATCATAAAAATAGTAAAAACAACACTTTTCTTTTCCCATATGAACGGTATGAACCAGCCAAACGTTTCACGTACTTAAATATAAATCAATGGTCATTCACGCCAAAACGGAGCAACGGATCAACGTGATTTTTGGTATTGGGATAGTTTAGGAGATGGAGAGCGACATAATCTACTTTTTATCCAGGAAACAACACATTCCCGCGAGATAAAGCCGCTGAGATAGGACTTGATTATTTCTATTTCTATATTACATACTCCTACAGTTATTGTCAAAAAATATTGAAACAAAGTAATAATGCTCGCAAAATCATTCAGGAGCGGGATTAAGTTGAAGTTAATTTCTAAGTTTTTCAGGGTTGGTTGCAGTTTTTAACTTGCGTTATGAGAACAACTTCCACAACTTGCGTTTTGAGGAGGTAAAATGAGGGTAGTTTCAATAGAGTTTTGGAAGTATTTGATTGAATCAGGCATCACCTGCCTGGCGGAAGTCCCATTGTGAAAAATAAATATAGGTTTAATACCTATGTAGCTTTTTTCCGCAAAACGTGCAACTACAGCAACAGCAAAAAGAAAGCTACATATATATTTTTTTTCACAATAGTTTTGGAAGTGTTTTGCTGATATAATCGATGGTACAGTCGCGGAATTTGAATGTTTATCATTTAGAGACGCTAGATAAGTTTGCAGTATTACAATAAGTACTCGATGATAAACGACTGATGACGTGAAGAACGATATTATGATGTCTCGTATCTAACACTCGTATGGTTTTTATACAATAAACAAGAATTTATATGAAACTAGCTTTCCGCCCGCGGCTTCGCCCGCGTGGACTACACAACGTTATCCCGCGGGAATGTGATGTTTTTCCGGGATAAAAAGTAGCCTATGTTCCTCTCCAGGGTACAAAGTATCTGTGTCCCAAATTTCAGCCAAATCCGTTCAGCCGTTTTGGCGTGATTGAGTAACAAACATCCAAACATCCAAACATCCAAACATCCAAACATCTAAACTTTCACATTTATAATATTAGTAGGATAAGAACTTTCAAAAGTAAGATTCAAAAATATTTTTAATGATCTCCCTTCATATTGTTCAAAGAGGAAATTTACTAAACTTTGTCATAATTTATGTCAATCTGACAAATGCCTGATTGGAATATTGCATGAAATTTTATTTATGGTCAAATAGGAATTCTAAAAATAAAACAAATGACATTTCGTTGTCACTGATTGTTATACACGGAATGACAGAGATAGAAATAGGGTTCTTTTTTCCCATCTCGAACATAGGCATATGTCATTCCATGGCCTGCTATTATTTCTCGGCTGCTTGCGCTCCTACAGGCCATGCTGCTCGGATTGGCAACGTCATAAATGTCAATTTCGCACTACTGCTCCTAATTTCTTTTATGCATGAGATGAGATGAATTCCTGATTATAGCGCCTTAAAATCAAATATTACGCGTACATAACTAAGGGTTGTTTTATTTTAACTATATCACAGTCACGAAAATGTTTATTAAACACTCCTACTGATCGTGTAAGCTCCCAGTCGGCTCGAGGTATCGCACGAATCCATCGCTGACGCAGTGTTCTTCCTTCGGGAATCCAAATCTTTCGAGATCCAAGGTTTCATAAGTAATTTCCAACAATGATCACGTATTTATATGCACTAATTATACAATAAATATTGTATTATAACACCCACAAAGCAAATAAGAAAATCAAACAGCAACGTTTCTTGACATGACCGAAGAGTATTCCGACTTGCCACATCAAGATTAAAAAAATATCCAAAATGTGCAAAAATAATAGATTTTTCTTTTTATTTTGTAACGAGCAAATTTAACCAAGTTGTTCAATAAATGCGTGCAAAATCCGTGAAAGTGTTTTATTTAAATGAACAGTTCGCGCAGAAATCTAAGATGTGTTTAAGCGAATTGAATTACGGCGAATGTAATTTTTTTTATTATATTATATCAAGTTAAGCCTAGTCAACGAAGAGGTAAAGAGAGAGGAAATGTTTTATTATATTTATTTCAGTAGGTTCGATTCCCAGTTCATACAGGCGATTATTTAAAATTCTTTGAATGCAGTTCGTTTTATTTTTAAAATAAAAATGAAGTTTTCTTTCGGTAAAATTGAATATCTTCGGGATTTAAGGTACTTTCCCTCCATGTGGCATAGTTTTGGGACGCCCTGTATATATTTTACCGGCCAAACCCGATTTCAGGACAAACTAGTTTTTCCTAGGCCAAACTAGTTCATCGCGTTGACATTTCAGAGAGCGAGTTTGTCTCGGAAGTCCTGTATAGTGCGCCAATCTTTATTGTTCCGGTGATTATTTTTGGAACTCAAACAGTTTTCATACGACAGTCCATTTTGACAGCTAATTTCGTATTGCAAGTGGCTCCTCTGTCACGACTGTCACCGGAACAGAAAAGCTTGTGGCACTGTAGAACACGTGATAGGTTTAAATGGTGGTTATTTTTTTTTGTGTCATGTTCTACAGGTCTTCCGAGGCAAACTCGCTCTCTGAAATGTCAACGCGATGAACTAGTTTGGCCTAGGAAAAACTAGTTTGTCCTAAAATTGTTTTGAAAAAAAAAATGAGACCTTCAAACCGCCCCCTCCTTTTGTATATCTTCGGGATTTAAGGTACTTTCCCTCCATGTGGCATTGTTTTGGGACGCCCTGTATATATTTTACCTCATGTCACATGTCATTATTTGTCATCGATCGTGTGACGTTGAGTTATCATTATAATACTGCAAATTTACGAAGCTTATCTATCTGCTTAACATTCAGATTCCGAGACTGTACATCCAGTTTAACATGTCAACATTGATTATCCTTATGACAGCGATTAGACTTATTTTCATATTGCAACGCTACCGTGTTGGTTAACTGTCCCTATTATCGCATTATTTGTTTGGTTTTGTTCTAGACGTTTCCCTAATAAGCATCTAGCTTATTGCGACTTGTTTACTTCACAATCGAAGCACTTTGTTTACTGATACGGGCTTTATAGACGACTAACTTTTCGCCAGCGGCTTTACCCGGGTAAATTACACAATGTTATTTTTTCTGAGTAAAAAGTAACCAATATGCTGGACTACTTATAATCCATTCAGGCGTTTCGCAGTGATTGAGTAACAAATATTTCAACATCGGAAAAGTCGGACTTGCCAGCTAGTTTATCCGGTCTTTTGGGTATCAAGCCGGACACCCTAAGAACCCAAGGATTTCATGTGACCTAATTCTAAAATTAAATCCATATTTTGCACTCGCTGGACTTACGCCGCGCGCGCCGCGACCGGTAAGTTTGCGAGTTGGATAAAGACTATCAGTCCTCCTGTTGGCAACAGCCTGTCAGTTGGCTCATTGGCTGCAATCGACCACTCACACCACCACCTACCCCAATGCGTAGGCATAGTGTGTGGCCGCTGGGTGGCGCGGCGGACCAATGTCGACATTTATCGGCCTGACAGAAACTATCCACTAATCTATATCCATACTAATATTATAAATGTGAAAGTGTGTTTGTTTGTTTATTTGTTTGTTTGTTTGTTTGTTTGTTTGTCCGTCTTTCACGTCAAAACGGAGCAGCGGATCGACGTGATTTTCGGTATGGGAATAATTTGAGAGCTGGAGAGTAACATAGGCTACTTTTAATTCAGAAAATTTTTAATATAAATATGGTAATTTTGTAAATAAAATCGTTAAACTGTTGTACTTTACACAACTGTCATTTCCTACATAGCCGCTTCCAAAGAGTAGGTATGTCAAAGAGTATGTAATCAGTGACGTTTTTGTCTCTTTGGATTACCTATTTTTAATAAGTGACATTTATGGCAGGCAGATTTTGGTGATACGAAGTTCATGTCCAATAAAATTTATATGGCAAAACAACGTTTGCCGGGTCCGCTAGTATATATATAAAAATGAATCCCTATTTCCCTTGGTCACGACATCACGCGTGAACGGCTGGACCGATTTGGCTAATTTTGGTCTTGAAATGTTTGTGGAAGTCCAAGGAAGGATCTAACGTGGAGAAAATAGGGGAAGAAGGGGTAAGTAGGGGTAGAGTAGAAGTAGGGAAGGGTAAAGGTAGGGTAGGGTAGGGGTAGGGGTAGGGGTTGGGGTAGGGGTAGGGGTAGGGGTAGGGGTAGGGGTAGGGGTAGTGGTAGGGGTAGGGGTAGGGGTAGGGGTAGGGTAGTGGTAGGGTAGGGGTAGGGGTAGGGTAGGGTAGGGGTAGGGGTAGGGTAGGGGTAGGGTAGGGGTAGTGGTAGGGTAGGGGTAGGGTAGGGTAGGGGTAGGGTAGGCGTAGGGTAGGGGTAGGGTAGGGGTAGGATAGAGGTAGGGGTAGGGTAGGGGTAGAGTACGGGTAGAGTAGGGTGGAGTAAGGGGTAGGGCCACGGGAACGAAGTCGCGCTGGGTCAGCTAGTACTAATAATAAAACAGGCAATGATCGTACTTGTGTGTGGCCGAATGGAGGTCTCGAACGTCAGTTGGCCACCGATCCGATCTAGGACGGCAAGCGGACGGCAAATACCGTCTAATTTGGCCGGACAAGTATCCAGAAGACCTGACCCTGTCTAGCTTTATGCGGACACCTGGCAGCCCTATAGGAGTAGATATTATCAGGGATACTAATTTATCTCTGGGAAAGAGAGGTCTGTCACGATGCCGTTTCGTTCCAGTCTTATGGATGGTTAGAACCTCCATGATGGCCGGAAACTCCATAGCTTTACTCAATGGCCATCAATCAGATTATATACCTGATGGCCTAGACAAGTGGCTTTCTAATAACGATATCGACAGTAGAATAGAAAGGAAATGTAAGGGATTGACATTAGCAGTCACGTGACATTTCGATCGCTAATGTCAATCCCATACATTTGTCTTTCTATTCTACTGGCGATATCGATAATAGAAAGCAACTGTATACAAGGGCTGTTCTTTACTTATTTCTTTCAAAATTTAAATTCAAATTCTTCGTTCCACGTGCCCTACTTTGAGCCAGTCTTACCAAAACCGTAATGCTGTACAGAGCTGGCGTGTGCATTACTTACCAGTTTATCAATATTTTATTTTATTTTAGTTATGGCAAATATTTAAATTGTAAACAGTCTAATGTAACAGGAACCCTTGAATCGGGGTAAGCTATCAATATTATCTAGTTATTTACCCATTACTTTTATAATTTTAGATCTAGGACTTTTTATATATATTATTGTTATTTTGTTACATTTCCTATTTCTGTTTTACCTATACAAATAAACAAGTCTCAAGTCATGAAAACAATCTTTATTTACTATCTCAACTACCGGTGACTTCCGAGCAGGGCTGCCATTTGTACAATTTTAATCGTATTTGTACAATTATTTATAACAGTGTACGATCACAAATTTCAGATTTTGTATGGAAGTACGATTATTTATTATTTTGCCGTGTACGATAGTTTTTCAAACGTTTTTCTCGAGTTTGTATGGCTTTTGCACAGGTGTACAATTTTTCGAAAGGACGATGGGACAAAACGTCCCCCAAAACCAACAGATTTGAAATGTATCTCAGTTGAAAGATATTAATATAAGTAGTGACAACTTTTTACTATGGCGACATCCCTCAAATGTGTGGGAATTCTGGGAATATATTATTTTAATATTGTTAATTACTACAAAAGTAACACCTACGTTAATAAAATAATCTTTGATTTTTACCATTTCTAAGCGACTTCAAAAAAAAAAGAAGCTTCTCAGTTTGATCTGTATGTATGTATGTATGTTTGTCCGCTATTATCTTGCGTTTGGCTGAACCGATTTTGATGCAGGAAAGTATTTAGTTGTATTTAGGAGAAGGTTTTCGTATTTTAACCGACTTCAAAAAATGAGGTTCTCGGTTTGACTAAACCCCATGGATTTTGACATTGAATATGGCTATTAATCTCTTTATAGATAGGTCTCTTTATAGGTACGTATGAAATTGTCGACACACATAAAAGGTATGTTTGAGGGGGGGACGGGTCCCATACAAATATGTCCTTCATCCTTTAATGTACGATTTTCGAATTTTCGCACATGGCAGCCCTGCTTCCGAGTCTTCCGACGCTGCTCCGGCTAGTGTATCGCTGGCCGCCGACGGACGGACGGGGTCCCGTCGCATTGGCTCTCCAAATAAAAGACAATATTTTTAATAAGTTATTTATTTACCCAAAAAAATTTTTTTATTACTTTACATGCGCTATAGTGGCTATATCTAAAGAAATATAAGTTGAATAGATGATGGGGAGTTCTGGACTATACCTACTCACAACACTAATGTAACATTAATTATCTAAGTACCTACCTAATTTAAAGAAATCAAGAAACAACATGTTTTGAGGTTGTTGCTTGTTGTTCCAATCAAGGAACAACAAGCAACAACTTCACAACATTAAAAAAGTTAATAATTCGTAACAAATTTGAACAAAGTGGAGGAAAAATTTTTAAGGAGATTAATAAACTATCGAACACTTCCAAAATTGCACTTCGATCCTAGCATGAAAATATAATAATTATGTACCTACTTAAAGTTCTAATGTAAGTATATGTAAGTAAAAAGTGTAAGTGTAGTAATGATGTTGCTTGAATAATGATTTGTTATGATAGTGTGTGCATACAATGCACAAGACAATAGTTTTAAACCTTATATTTTTGTAAAATGTCTACACATAGATACAATACATACGATTGTAAGGTGTAAAATTAATAGAACATAGCTTAATAAGGAAACCCATATGTTTATTATAATGAGTACCTACTTACTATACTTATTTCCTTAATTTTATTGTTATTACTTATTATATTATTTAAGAGCACCAAAAATAAATGATCATCTTTTTCCGCAATATAAATAAATTAATCGCTAGAAATTTGTACCTAAACACCTTATATTGCCGTAACAACGTGGTTCTCTATGCCACATCCTCCATACTCGTTATTGCGTATGATTTTGAAGAAACCATTGTCTCCCCAATCAGATCCCCAAGAGTTCGCAGCCAGCCAGTACTTAACTTTTCCCTCTTTGCCCCAGCCAATCAGTTTCACTGAATGAGTACCTAATAAATCACCCGTAGTGCGATTGTAGATTCCATTTTTGTAATGGATAAAATCTTCAAACACATTAAAATAGCTAGTCACAGGACCGTTATTGTAAATCTCGTAGATAATGCCTTTTCTTTTCACCTTGTACGCCTTTCTGCCGCGGTGTTTGTCCTTGTTATATTTCACTTTGTAGTTTTCATTACACTTTTTTAAACATACTGGTGGATTTATGGTGAGGTCACACTGCTTTTGTGCTTTTCCTCCAGTGTTGCTGTGTTCACACGGCGGTATTTCATACGGTTTACATCCCTGGGACGAATTATAACTACCTCCGGAGACTATTCCGTTGTACACGTAAAACTGCCAAGCTTGCCGCAATTTTCCACCATCGCAGGTACCACAGTTGCAGCAACTTAGGACGTCTTGTTCAGAAAAATAGAAATTACCCCCCGATATGGTACAAATTCTATCAGTCATTGCGGAGACGGCTGCCACCGCCCAGCAACTGCCGCAGGCTCCTTGGTCTCGAATGTCATTAAGTGTTGGACATTGTGGCCAATTAATCCGAGCATCAAAGTTTTTTGGAAACCTCCTCTTACTTTTAGTATAGCCTCTTTGAGGTAGATTGTCCAATTGGTCGTCACCATTTGTACCCATGAGTCTGTAAATGTATTTCAGTGAAGTTTTCTTATGGAAGTTGCGGCCAGCTGTCCAAGTGCTCTGCATCGAGTTGATGTTTTCGATAAACTCATCGGAGAGTGGATGTAGCAGATCTCTGGAGGCAGTAGCATACACGCTTAATATTAGTAAAATAGTTAACTGGACCGGAGGAAACATTGTTGTCCGCTATCACATGTAGCACTGACTTGAATAAATGAGCCGTTTTAAGCGTTTCACGAAGTATTATAATTATGTATTAGATTTAAGAATAATTTTCCTGCATTCCGACTTGATGGGAACAATCATTATATCGCTGTTTGTTATTGGTGTTTTCAGGGTTGCTTAACACTTTCCTGTAATAATAAGTTACTCTATGCTTAACACGATACATATTTGTCAACACGGTACCTGTATAATACACTTGAATAAAAGTAATAGCGGAAATACACGGTTAATTTTTGCCTTTCAACTTGGATGAAGCAACCAACATGAACATTGTAAACGTAAAAGTGAATCATTCAATGTCAATGTGCGCCTGTATTTCTCCGCCTTTCAACCAAAGTGTATTAATTTGGTTGAACCGTGTAATATTAGCATAAGCGCGCTGTCGTGAAAATGCGCAAGCGACAAAATTTTGTCTCACAGATGTGCTCATTAGCCATTCAGTTTACGCACAAAGGTTCTCTGGATGCCACCCATTCCACTAGTCTCTATATCATAGAGAGTCTCTCTACCATGCCAATACATTTATGAAGTAGCTACTTTCGTTAAAAAATATAAAGTTCTATTCAACACAAAAAATGACAATGTTAATTATAGAGGACGAGATGGAAAAAAGTTGTGTATACCACCTCAAAGGTTGGCAATGTATTCAAAAAATGTTTATTGTATGTTATGTTTATTTTATGTATGGCAATACGTATTTATAATAAGTTGCCAGAAACACTTACAAACTTGACATTAACAAAATTTCAGAAACAGTTGCATAAATTTCTAATGAGCAAAATGTATTACAAGATTAATGATTTCTTAAATGACAATTTTTCTAATTTCTATTGACATTACCTATTAATTTTTATTGACATTACTTAATTTTTATTCACATTACTTAATTTAGATTGAAATTTAATTTGACAAATTTTATTACATACTTACTTTTTTTTACATTTTATCATTTGAATTGTCTAAGTATAACTCGTTTTAAATTTAATAAGTGCCAAGTTAAACTAACAATTATTAATGAATATCACGTAGGTTTCACTTTTATAATTGTCAAAAATTTGTACACTGAAATATCAGTAGAATATGAAGAAACTTTAATGTAAGAAACATCTATTTGTACCATATTCTGACAAATAAAGAATTTATGATTTATGATTTCATAAATTTTCATCCTTTCCGGGTACCGGCTAAAGAATATGGATATGGACAATGGACATACGCTTCATTTGTCATTCAAATTCGTTATTATGAAAGATTTTTGCTGTTTTGTTCTGTTGAACGTTAGCTAGTTATTTGTTACACGGGAACTTCATTAAACAGGGAACTGATAGCGGTCATTTTTTTTAATGAAGTTCATATCCATAAGGCGGTTCTCACACTGCACCGCACATCGCTCCGGTTTAGTAGTGGGCTTCTTAACAATGACTGTAGAATCTTGATGTGCATATTATACAAAACCCGTAGTGTATAACAAACTCACGCCGCATCTCCGTCCACCGGGAGCGGAAATCGCAGCAGTGTGATATGTACTCGCCAAAAGTTACGCGGTAGCCTCAAGAGATTTCAATGACATTTTATATTTTACTAGCTGATCCGGCAAACGTTGTTTTACCATATTATAAATTATTTCTAGAGATAAGTACTAATATTGCTATTTAAAATGGGGCTTGGTAGTAGAAGGGTGAAAGTTATGGGTTATGTGTAAAAATCATAAAAAATTTAAAAACTTTGTCCAAAGTAAAAAAAAAATTTGGCCAGGGCCAACCTCATCACTTTGGGGTATAAAAATTCTTTACGTCCCATTATCAGACCTACCGAATATCGGTAACTATGTGTTGTAAATCTAATCCATTTTCGAATCCAACTGAAGACACAAAAACAATTTTATTAAAATCGGTCCAGCCGTTTAGGGGGTGGGGTTCGATATGGTGGACAAACGAAAAGGATGTTGAAATGTTGTTCGCCCGTACCAGAGGCCGGAACTTCCACTGGATATAGTTCACGATGGACACACAATTGAGAAAGTTAGTACATTCTCGCTACTTGGAGTTACAATAGACTCAACCCTGTCGTGGACTCAACACGTCAATTCAGTGGTGAGCAGGCTTAGTAGCTTCTCGTATGCATTGAGGGCGCTTCGAAAAAGCACAAAATGAAGAATGCTCTCTTATTGCATACCACGCACACGCTGCTGCTTGGATTCGATATGGAATCGTGCCGTGCTGTGGAGAAACTCTGTAGATGTCCAGCCAGTGTCGGTATTGCAGAAGCGATGCCTTAGAATTATAACCCTAACTACTCCTAGGGATCCTTGCAGGCTTTAGAAAGCACGATTTGCTAACTGTTACTTGTTTGTTTATATTTGAGCTTTGTAGACTTGTAAGGAGACATCCCCACTACTTTAATCGAATCGGAGATATTCCAAGATGTTACGCTTCACGACGCGCGAATGATCTAAAATAGTGCAGTGTTTTTCAACCTTTTTCATGACACGACCCCTTTAGTATGAAGGAATATTTCGCGACCCCCCCTCCCCGGTCCTTTTTTTTCATGTAAGTTAGTATTTTATCTTGTGACAGATATTCAATACATATATACAACATTTTTATTCATTTGCGTAATAAGGATTCGGAAAAATACTGAACTAAGGGCGGCCAACCCGACTTACTTTTCATACAAACGCTCTTACGTGATTATGGCGTTTTAACAGATCTTTCTTTGAAACTTTTGAACTAATAGGTATCTTATGCACTATATCTTGGTTTCTATCGAAATAAAAATTTTTAAGAAACAAATTCAGTATAAGCAAAATATATCCAAAAAACTGAGTCTTTGCACAAATTTTACATGAACTTTGGGCGTTCATCACTACTCATAAATTTTAAAAGCAAAGAAAATATTATGATAGAAACCTTGCAAATATATATAATGGAGATTCTATATGACAAACATTTATTTCACAAACTTGTAATTCTTACTGAAAAACACGTAATTCCTGGAACAAGTTTTCGCACACTATTTTTCGGTCAAAGTTATCGCGTTCTCACTTGCTCACTCACTCACATCATTGCGCTGGATGAAACAACAAGCTTGTCAACTTCTTGTCAACAATGGAGGGGCCCGTGCGTAATCCCATATTTTTACATGGAAATCAGGGGCTTTGAAGTGTTTGATGCCATTTGCACTAAGAAAATATCTATACTAAGCTACTCTCGCTGCACGGCAATAAAGTACCATTTCAATTGCACAGAGCTGCGTGCCTAATATTTGGCACGTGATAAGCACCAGCGAAGCGCACTCTTTCTTCCGCGTAGCTCTGTCTTAACCGACACAACTATGAGGTTGCTACTCGCTACTTACCGATCAAAACATCCGTTATGCCGATAAATATACAATGAAATTAGGTACTAATATAAAATTAAATTAATCTACCTACTAAGTGAGCTGATCATTTTAAAATTTAAAGAGCATAAATAATAAGTATTTCTAAGTAGTTAGATCTAATTACTTGTGTGAAAATAATATTATTCGAGAGTGTTCGGACGGAAGACCATGATGAGCTGCGTCTACTGGAACGTTGCAGCAGCCGTACGTCCATTGGCTGCGCGGCCCGTGCGTTCGACCAATGAAGTTCATCTGGGGCGCCCCGATTTGAAGTATTAGCGCGAAACAATATTCGTTACTAAAAATTAAATATTCGTCACATTCAAAATTCGCATCTTCCTATACGCACTAAATTTTACTTCTGTCCATTATTTTCGCATAATTTCAACTATTTTATTGTAATTCGCCATTTTATTTATTATACATTTAATCTACGCAAACCTGAGCTTTATTGAAGAGAAACCTACGCAGCAGCCCGAACATTTGGTCCTTCGAGCCGGATATTTGGACCGAAGACTTCGTTTTCATTATTCGACTTCGAAGAAAATACTTCCATCAACATGATCCTGAGAGGAGCGAGGTATCAGCTTGTGCAGTCAGGAAGCCAAGGAGTAAGAAATTGAGCCGCAAAAGAGGGATTTACCAGCCAGCATTAAATACGCGCATATAGCTACGGCCGGCCAATCCTACCTTTCCCTTTTCTTTTCCATTTCCACTGTACAATACTGTGTATTTTCCTATTCTTAGTGTCACTACTTGCCTGTGTTGTACGAGCCTACGAGTCGTTTCGTGACGCAGCATCAACGGGCATATTTTAAACTGTGAGTACTCCATCTTTCTACTTTCCACCGAAAAATGACTTTAGACGTTGAGGCTAATAATAGTCGGGATAAATCCCCTAACAAATTGACTGACAGTAGTTTAGTTATTAGAGAGTTAGTTAAAAAACGCGGGATTGTTAAAGGGAGGCTTACAAAATTTGAAACTTATCTATCTAATCTTAATGTAGAATCTATATCTGGTCAAACTCAAATTGACCTTAAGTTGCGCATTCAAGGAGTTTCTAATTTATTTTCTGAATTTAATAATATCCAGGGCAAACTTGAGGAGCTATCTATTGACTTAGACGAGCAATTATCGCAGAGAGAGTTTTTCGAAGATAGTTATTACAGCATTCTTTCGCGAGCTGAATATCTTTTGAATCCTAGTCAGGTGGCCGGCAGTTCTAATAAGTGTAATCAGCATAGTAATAGATCTGTAAAGTTGCCTACAATTTCTATGCCCACATTTAACGGCTCATGTGAGCAATGGTTAGAGTTTAGGGACACTTTTCTCTCTTTGGTACATAATTCGACTGAACTTAGTAATATAGAAAAGTTCCACTATCTTAAGTCGTCACTTAAGGATAGCGCAGAGCTAGTAATAAATTCAGTTGAATTCTCAAGTGATAATTATTACGTTGCCTGGGAGTTACTTGCCAATCGTTACAATAATAGCAGGTTATTAGTGCAGAATCACATCAAGTCGTTGTTTAACATGCAAAGTGTAAACAAAGAATCATCAATTTTACTGAGAAAGTTAATCGACAATGTTTTAAGGAATTTACGCGCATTAAAAATACTTGGCGAGCCGACAGAATATTGGGATATTTTGGTTATCTACATTATGGTTTCAAAACTAGACCCAGTTACCGAACGCGAGTGGGAACAATACAAAGGTAGCTTATATTCTGCTAACGGTGATTTTAAAACGCAACTAAAAGTAACACATCTCATTAACTTTCTTAAAGACCGGGCTGATATGCTAGAAACATTACAATTATCGCATAATAAAACCATTTTTGAAAATAAAAAACACTACCCGCAACCAAGCAATTCTAAAATTCACTGTAATGTTTCCGCAAATAAGCCAACGGAACGTATTTCACGCGATGTCACTAAAAACACTTGCTTGCTATGTAAAAGAAACCATCCGCTATATTCGTGTAACACTTTTTTAAATTATAATTTAGATCTAAAACTAAAATTCATTCGCGATATGAACCTTTGTATTAATTGTTTACGCGCTGGTCATACGTTAGAAAACTGTAGGTTCGGTCCCTGTCGAATGTGCAACCCGAAACATAATTCGCTTGTACATCCCGATAATTCTATAACGATGACTTATGATAAATCTATCGCATACGAATCTCCGCAAAGCACTGATAGCTCGCGGCTTGAAGTGACTACTGACTCGCACCAGCGGACCGCTCCCCCCGTGCACTCTGCACCGAACCTACCATCTGCATCTTTATCAGCGCAAGTTACTATACAAGCAAACAACACACACACGCAATTTGACGGCTCACAGTTAAACGACGCGAATATAGTTTTACTTCCGACCGCATTAGTAGAAATAGCCGATCGTTATAATAATTATCACGTCGCACGCGCGCTTCTGGATAGCGGTAGCCAAAGTAGTTTTATATCACAATCATTATGCGATTTACTTCAAACGCCAGTAATACAGTCCACTCACGAAATACGTGGTGTTGGAAACTCAATCACAAATTCCACGCAAAAATGTGATATTGAGATTAAGTCGCGCACCAACCCGTATGTTACGCAGTTACAATGTTTTGTTTTGCCGGTTATTACGTCATCGATACCCGCGACGAGTATACATAGCGCTGAGTTTGATATTCCCAATAACATTCAGTTAGCTGATCCGCAATTCTATAATTCGCAAAGTATAGATATTCTTATCGGCGCTGATAAGTTTTGGGATTTATTAAACACAAATAGTAAAATTAAATTAGCTAGTGGTCCCGTCTTATTAGATTCTAAGTTGGGATGGATTATATCAGGTCCGATCTGCCATTCTTTACGACAGAACCAATATATTCACTGTAATATGTCTCGTATAGTTAACTCCCAATTGCGTCAAGTTTGGGATCTCGAAGAAGGGAACGTTACTCGGGAATCTCGGGATACGCGAACTAATGAGGAACGTGCACGTGAAAAACATTTCATCACAACCACTACGCGCATAAGTGATGAAAGGTTTTGCGTTCAAAAAACCTTTTAAGGAATATCCTAACGTATTAGGAAATAGGTACCTACTCGCAAGCTGAACAGCGGTTCACTTGAAATTCGCGTACCTAGTTACAGCGCAATGTAAATTTAAAATACCTATTTTCATCTTTTTTCAAATTTTTTCCCTACCATGATAGTTTTCGCAAACATAGTAGGTACATACTACGAACTACGACTTGACTACGAGTCACATTCGCTATTGTAGTTTAGTATAATTTTTAGTGAAAACCTAATAAATTACGTTTTATGAAAATATATTTGCATATCATTACGGTTGGCACTTATGTGTAAATGTGTCTAGCTACTTTGTTTTATTATATTTTATTGGTTTTAATTTAGTTTAGTAATCACATATTATTGTATAGGTACATTAAGTTCTTGTTGCTCCACTTCGCAAATGGAAGCTTAACTTTAATTTAAATGATATAGTATAGACTTCGATTGTCTTCGATCAACAATAACACCATAGAACACCCATTTTACGGGGCTGTCACTTGGTGATTTTTCCTATATACTTTAGTTTTAGGTTAATATTATATTCTGTGTACAGTTTTTATTTTAGCACGCTATTTAAAATATGTTTCAAATTTATTTATTTACTTTTACTGTTTGCGCAAGTTTTGACACCTTAGTTAGGGTTGTCAAGTTAATTTATGTTAGTTAATATTTTTCACATTTTCTCTCTCATACCTTTATGACCAATATATAGGTATGTGTAGTGTAGTGTAGCCTACGCTTGACTATTGCTCACACTAAATCGTTAGTTAGTGGAAGGGTATATTTTTATTAATTTATTTCTGTAGTCGCGCTGTACATTTAGAGCTTGTAGGCTATTTGACTTCGGATGCTTTGTATCTGCTCGCGTTACAATGATATAATTGCACGTCATGGAAAACTTGCTCGAGATGATGATGGAAGCATTGGAGCGTTTGCGAACAAGTTTGGAAAATTATTATCGAGATGCTCAAATGACATCCTTGAATGCGCAACTAGTCAAGACTTATTTTCATTTGTTTGTCTCTAAGCGCCTCATTTCGGTGGATTGTGGAAGCTGGAGTAAATCATATAAGCTGCATGATTTATGACGGGTAGATGGAAATGCTCTTTTAGCATTTAGGAATTTCGCACAGTATTGTCACAGGTTACATCCATCCTAAATCCCCATTCTAGGAGTCCTATATTCACTGATCCGAATCTTAATCCATTATGTCCTCACTTCCTTGTTGGCCAGTCGCTAACTACACCAGCGACTAAGCAACTGGAAGATGTTCCTGCTCATCGACTGACGCGCCATCAACTACAGGAATAGATTCGACAACACTTCTGGAGCCGCTGGAGTAAAGATTACATCTCAGCGATGCAAGTTGAAAGTAGGAGAGATTTCTTCACGCTTATCCCAAGATACGTCCTCTCATCAAAATCGAAGAAAGACAAGACGTTGGACGCTGGTGCTTCCAAGGCCGGGGGCATGTTCGGACGGAAGACCATGATGAGCTGCGTCTACTGGAACGTTGCAGCAGCCGTACGTCCATTGGCTGCGCGGCCCGTGCGTTCGACCAATGAAGTTCATCTGGGGCGCCCCGATTTGAAGTTTTAGCGCGAAACAATATTCGTTACTAAAAATTAAATATTCGTCACATTCAAAATTCGCATCTTCCTATACGCACTAAATTTTTCTTCTGTCCATTATTTTCGCATAATTTCAACTATTTTATTGTAATTCGCCATTTTATTTATTATACATTTAATCTACGCAAACCTGAGCTTTATTGAAGAGAAACCTACGCAGCAGCCCGAACAGAGAGTAATATATGGTGATGTATAAAGTTCGGGATGATTTACGTAAAACGTAAAAACCGGCCAAATGCGGACTCGCGCACGAAGGGTTCCTTACCATCATGAAATCACGTTTTTTGTATGGGAGCCTCCCTTTAATATTTATTTTATTCTGTTTTTACTATTTGTTGTTATTGCGGCAACAGAAATACTGGCATCATCTGTGAAAATTTCAACTGTCTAACTATCACGGTTCATGAGATACAACCTGATGACAGACAGATAGACAGACGAATAAGGCACGTCTGGCGAAAGGCGTACTTACAATAATTATAGGTAACTACTTAAGGAACAATGCTATACAAGTTTATTTAAAAACGTCATATTTTTTTTTACAACACGGGAATGTTGCAATAATGTAGAGTATATTGTTACAACAAAGTTTAAGAAAGTAATAACATAAACTTTCGCAGGTACGTTAATATAATAATAGAAAACGAAACTAAACACGCAATGCACTTTCGTATTCGGCGCTTGACGCTTGACTGACTGGAGGGAGAAGTCGCTCGCATACAGCGCGCGAGTCGGCCGGCACCCCTCGCCAATTGCTCGACTGAGTGAGACCGCGAACAGTAGGCTAATATAAAAGCTTAAGCGCGGAGTGAGACCCCCCTGCCATAGCGCTGCGAGAAGTAGGGCAGAGGTACCCTTTGTGGCCACTTTAAGGATTTTTTGACTTTTAAGCACTAAGTACTAAATGGTCTTAGGTATTTAAGACACAAATTATATCTTAAATTATAGATAATTTATCTACCTTTAAAGGTACATTTTTCAAATTTATAAAAGTAAAATAGTTTTTTTTATATTACACACAATGTGTGAGAGGTGCCAAATGTACCGGTTTTGGCCACTTACTGATAGTTAAACTTTTGTCAGTATTGCGAAAAATCAAAACCAAACCCAGGTAAAATCAATATATTCTAATGCGCTAGAAACCAGTCAATTGCAAAACAACAATTTAATTGTAAAAAACAAAGGTTTATAAAGTATTTCATCCAAATAAAATTTCTTAAAATTTTCATACAAAATATTTTTTAAAACAGAAAATGGAATTTATTGAAAAAAAATCTTATGACAAAAGGAATTCTAACGGTTGTTATTATTACATTAAAATACTTACTTACTTACTTTATTTTAATTGCCTTTATCAAAAATGGCTAAAAGTTGTTTAGAAAACTTTTAGAGCAAGAAGTGGCCAAAACCGGTACAGTGACCAAAACCGGTACGCCTGCCCTACCCGTCCGACGTGTACGAGCGCCAGAAAGAGACCGATCGTGAGTACAACATAGTGCAGCGATCTACTACGCTACGTATCGTACCGTACGAGCTCTACCGACTCAACGTATTGTGCGTACTGTACACGCAAACTCACGCGCTTCAGTCATACTTCAGTGCTTCAACGCTGCGGCGTCACGCACCGTCGCTTGCCACAATTTATAAGCGGAAGCGGGAGAGATCCAAATTCAAAGGGCTTGGTCTAAGTGTATTATCACTACAATGTCTAAAGTAGCGCATTCTCCAAAATTAAACAAATCCCACAGCGTGTCAGATTCAGACGTAGACAAGTTAGTTAATAATGACACCCCCCTAGCTGAAGTTTTCCATGTAACTCAACGAGATAGCAAGCGTCGGCGAATAATGGAACAGGAAACAGAAGCTGAATCATCTGACATTCGTAAAATAATACGAGAAGAGCTTGGTGAAATGATGTCTGTTTTACAGCAACAAAATTTGCGTATGGACGTTTTAGAGCAACATATTTCTGAGATCAAATCTCAAAACAATACCACAATAGAAAAAAAATCTCGATATTGAAAAATCAATACAATTTGTCTCAGACAAAGTTGATGACCTCCATGTTACTATTAGCAATTTAGAAAGGGACCGTAAGGAAATGGCTATGCAAATTTCTCAGAACGAGGACAAATGCGATTCGCTCAAAAGATCTACTAGGAAATCCAGTATCCAAATTACAAACGTCCCTAAGCAAAAAGGTGAAACCAAGGAAAAACTTTTCAACACAATATCACAACTGGCATCTTCTCTTTCCCTTAATCTTCAATCTGCTGAGCTGCGAGACCTTTACCGTATGCCATCCAAACCGGACCTGCCAACTTTCACTATTATCGCCGAATTTTCATCCACCATTATGAAAAACAAAATTTTAGCTGCTATAAAGAACCATAACGCTTCAGCCAGAAAATTCAAGACGGAACAGCTAAACTCTACTCATCTAGGATTCACAGGTCCAAAAAGCGAAATTTATGCCTCAGAACACCTAACCGCGTAGTCGTCGCGTCTATTTTCGCCAAACTATGGGCTATGATTTTTGCTGGACTGCAAATGGACTTGTTTATCTCAGGAAGAAGCAGGGTGATCCACATTATTCTCGTCAAGTCAAGAGTGAAGCCCAACTCTTTTATTGGATGATTTTGGAGAGATACATTTTTACCACACTTTTATTAGCTTCACTTGTAACTAAGTCACAATATAAGAAATTCTTGGAATTCAATTTTAACCTACTTCTAATTATCGTATTGATCTGAAACTTTGCAAGTCTATATGAATCTGATGACAATACAATAATTTGCTACTATCGAGCTGATCTGATGATGGAGTCAAGAGGTGGGCAATAGAACTCCTCAATGGCTGCTAAGAAACCCCTCGAGTTTATTTGTTCATTTGTTTTGGGCTCATTTGTTTTGTTCTGGTGAGTACACTTGGTGGAGAGGGTCTGATGATGGAGCAGGGAGGAAGCCAGTGGCACTCCTTTATCACCAATAGGAAACACCTCGAGTTCTGGCTCATTTGTTTCGTTCTGATTAGACCTATTTGCTACACTTGGTGGTGTGGATCTGATGATGGAGCAGGGAGGAAGCCAGTGGCACTCCTTAATGACCACTAGGAAACCCCTCGAGTTTGAGCTCATTTGTTTCGTTTTGATAAGACCTATTCGTTACACTTGGTGGTGAAGGTCTGATGATGGAGCTGGGAGGAAGCCAGTGAAACTCCTTAATGACCACAAGAAAACCCCTCGAGTTTTGACTCACTTGTTTCGTTCTGATGAGACCTATTCGCTACACTTGGTGGTGAGGGTCTGATGATGGAGCAGGGAGGAAGCCAGTGGCACTCTTTATGGCCAATAGGAAACCCTTTGAGTCTGACTCATTTGTTTCGTTCTGATTAGACCTATTCGCTACACTTGGTGGTGAGGGTCTGATGATGGAGCAGGGAGGAAGCCAGTGGCACTCCTTATCGACCACTAGGAAACCCCTTGAGTTTGAGCTCATTTGTTTCGTTTTAATAAGACCTATTCGTTACGCTTGGTGGTGAAGGTCTGATGATGGAGCTGGGAGGAAGCCAGTGAAACTCCTTAATGACCACAAGAAAACCCCTCGAGTTTTGACTCATTTGTTTCGTTCTGATGAGACCTATTCGCTACACTTGATGGTGAGGGTCTGATGATGGAGCAGGGAGGAAGCCAGGGGCACTCTTTGATGGCCAATAGGAAACCCTTTGAGTCTGACTCATTTGTTTCGTTCTAATGAGACCTATTCGTTACACTTGGTGATGAGGGTCTGATGATGGAGCAGGGAGGAAGCCAGTGGCACTTCTTAATGACCACTAGGAAACCCCTCGAGTTTGGGCTCATTCGTTTCGTTCTGATGAGACCCATTCGCTACACTTGGTGGTGAGGGTCTGATGATGGAGCAGGGAGAAAGCCAGTGACACTTTTTAATGACCACTAGAAAACCCCTCGAGTTTGGGCTCATTTGTTTCATTCAGATGAGACCTATTCGCTACACTTGGTGGTGAGGGTCTGATGATGGAGCAGGGAGGAAGCCAGTAGCACTCCTTAATGACCACTAGGAAATCCCTCGAGTTTGAGCTCATTTGTTTCATTCAGATGAGACCTATTCGCTACACTTGGTGGTGAGGGTCTTATGTTGGAACAGGGAGGAATAAATTAGTCTTATATACTTTATTATATGTACCTAACTAGCTTTCCTCCCGCGGCTTCGCCCGCGTGGACTACACAACGTTATCCCGCGGGAATGTGATGTTTTTCCGGGATAAAAAGTAGCGTATGTTCCTCTCCAGGGTACAAAGTATCTGTGTCCCAAATTTTAGCCAAATCCGTTCAGCCGTTGTGGCGTGATTGAGTAACAAACATCCAAACATCTAAACTTTCACATTTATAATAATTATTAGTAGGATTATGTAATTTATTACATGTTATTAAGGAAGCCCGTGGCATTAATTAATGTTAATTTGGTTTGACATTTATTAAACTAATAAAAAGAAAGAATTAAATATATTGTTTAAAAAACTAAACAAACACACTTTTAATAGTAACAGACTAAAAAGTACAAAATAACCGTCTATTCAGTAACTGAAATTAAAAAGCGTGGTGCGCCCTTTGCAAAGCATGAATTTCAAGAACTTAATATTGACAACGCGCACCACGCTTTATAATTTCAGTTACTGAATAAACGGTTATTTTGTACTTTTTAGTCTGTTACTATTAAAAGTGTGTTTGTTTAGTTTTTTAAACTATATATTTATTTAAACCATAAACCCTGTAAAAGTATAATGTAAAAAAAACTTGGTGCAACCGGTGGTAAACATCAACTTATTTTTACTTTTGCATTAAACACTTTTGCATAACTAGATAACCTGTACAAATAAAATTAATTGACGTACTATGCTTCAATCCTATAAATAAGTTGCACATCTTTGCACTTAAATTAATGTGCCTTTTGAAGTCTCATCTAACTTTAACTTTTGACAATAACGTAGGTAGAATTAGATAAATTTAATATTGCTTCATCGTTCAATTCATTTAATTTATTATTTAGGCTTATGGCTAAATTCACCCCCTTAGAGGTTAAATGGGATAAATAAACCTAAAAATCTATATAGATGTCGTTCGTTATTGAGGTTTTATGGGATGACGATTCCAAATGGCATTTATTTTGATTTTTAACACGCTGAACATGATTCAACCCCTAAAAAGTTGAAATAGGGGTGAAATTTTGAATGAAAAATCAGGGGTAAAATAGACATTTCAACTTGAAACTTTGTAGGCTTACTTCTTAAAACAAATAGGCAACCCATTTCGTAGTTTTCCGAAAATCAAACCCAGGGGGTAAATAGGGTATAGAAACCTAAATCATCTTAAGTACTTACCCTAAAAGTTCTTGGTACCTAACAAGTTCTTGGTACCTAAGCTACTGAGAACTAACTTTTTGATTGTGAAACAGACACTTATTATTTACTAGCTATGTTTTAATTTCATAAAAATCCGATCAGCCGTTTTTACGTGATTAGGCGGGTCCTCCCTCACCAAGTGAGCAGCCTCGTGCGAGGCTCGCCGCACGTGGCAAACGTTCTGCCTCGCGCGAGGCTGCCCCGCCTAATCACGTAGAAACGGCTGATTGGATTTTTATAAAATTAAAACATAGAATACTTTTATCCTGGTCATTGGTCACATAAGTATTTTCTCAAATGTCCACGCGGACGCAGTCGCGGGCGGAAGCTAGTATACCTACCTACCTATAATAGCGTTATTAAAGATAAATGTATCATTTATTTTATACTCAATAACAAACAAATAATTAAATTAAATAACTAATAAATTACATCACTAATTTCATTTCCACCGTTTCATTTACAGCCGTTCACGTAAAAATATTCTTTCGCAATCTACCGATTAAATCTTCATACTTACCTATTCTAATAAAACCGCCTTCAAAAAAATCACATCAAAAAAGTAAGAAATAATTCCTCACCAAATAAATAACGTAAGTACTTTGAAGTCGGGCGTGAATCCAAGCTATACCCAAAAAATCCTCATATAGAGGCCTTCCCAAGGGCCTATAACTTACTAACAAACTAACTAACTAACATGGTAAGTTAAATAAAAGCTTGTAAAAAGGAGGATTATCAATGTCAGTCTTTGTTTGTTTGTCAACGGGCAAATATAGTTCGTAGCATTTTATGTACAGTAATTTCAGATATTATAATTAATTATTTCTCAATGTAAGTATTCGATTACTAATTGTGCGGCGAAGTAGTCAATAAGTAGGGCAGGCGTACCGGTTTTGGCCACTTTAAGGATTTTTTCACTTTTAACCGCTTAGTGCTTAATGATCTTAAGTATTTTAGAGAAAATTTATAATGTAGAGTTATAGATAATTTATCGACCTTTAAGGGTACAATCTACAAAGTAAAAAAAAATCAATGGTTTTTTTTATTTAGAACAAATTCTGCGGAGGGGGCCAAATACACCGTTTGCATTGGTTTTGGCCACTTTCATAAAATTACTATATTTATAAATTGAGTTTATGCTTAATTGATGTCTTATTAGAGTTCTGGATTAAAACACTACATGAAATAGTATTTCAATCACAGCTAGCTCCTTACTACAATTTTATAAGTATACCTTTATCACTTGATTAAGTATTTAGTACGTTAGCAAACAAAAGTGAGTTGTGAGTCTTTTAAAATAAATGAACTTTATGATAGGTTGGAAACTTTCTACTAATGCCAAAGTGGCCAAAGGTGGTACAATGCTAAAATTTCTAGCCCCACTTTTGGCCACTTATTGTTTCCCAACTTATTTTAAGAACAGTGAAAAAACAACACTTAATCCATCTAGAAGAAACATATTCCAATATGATATAAAATATTAAATAACCATAAAATAATTTTATTGTAGAAAAAAAATGATTTTACAAAACCTTTACCCTTAACATTTGGATTAAGAATTTTACAAAATGTTAACTTTGAAACATAACACGTGTTTATTTCTAAAATATCGTACGACATAAAAAAAACTAAGTGCTGTAATTATTAACTAAAAGTCCAATCTTTTATTCGCCATTAATAAATATAAGCAATAATTATTTAATTCCTATTTATATAACTTTAAAGTGAAAAGTGACCAAAACCGGTACAGTGGCCAAGACCGGTACGCCTGCCCTACGATTTTTTGATTTTTTTTAAAATCCGCCCGACTTCAAAGTACTTACGTTATTTATTTGGTGAGGAATTATTTCTTACTTTTTTGATGTGATTTTTTTGAAGGCGGTTTTATTTTTTTATAAAAATAATTTTATTTTACCCTTTTTAGTGCATCGTGCAGGCAATTTACTTGTATTCTGGTAAATAGGTATGTGATCAAACTGAAAACCTCCTTTTTTGAAGTCGGTTAAAATACCTTGAGGTATCCCCTTTTTAACAAAACAAGAATCATCTAAATCGGTTTATAAACAAAGGAGTTATGCCTAAAGATACGTATTAAATTCACTTAAAGTGGTAACGAAAACGACAGTACTTTCAAGATTTCCTGAAAACCACTGAACTGATTTCAAAATTTCCAAAAATGGGACCAACTTGGAAACCAACCTGATGTAATTACGTTTCAATCATTTCAATCGGTCCATCCGTCTTCGAGTAATCGGTGGACATAAACAAAAAAAAAACATACATACAGACGAATAGAGAACCTCCTCCTTTTTGATTTAGAAGTCGGTTAAAAAGAACAATTAGATAGTAAATACTTGTCCTACCTTCTAGGTACAATTGTGTGTGGTAAATGTGAATAAACAATGAATTCATTGAGTTTAGTCGATTATTGTACAAATGAGTAGTTAGTTAGGTATCTAGGCACCCTCGGCCTCACGCGAGTGCATGCGGTTCCTGGATCCGAGACCGAGCGCGTCCCCCAGGTGGTGGATAGGGGAACGGCCCCCGGTGGAAGATGGTTACCGGGCTTCGGCCGGCGCGAACCAAAACCAGAATTATACCGTAACCCTGTACGTAGTGCAGGAACGGGGGCTGCTGTGTTTTGTCACGGGAGCCGCGGGGAGCGAAACCCCTTCAAAAAATGCAAGATCAAACCGTAATCCTGCACGTAGTACAGGAACGGGGGCCGTCGTTGTACTAACACGGGGGCCGCGTGGAGTAAACCACTTTAAAATAATCCTCAAAGGTCCGGTGTCGGGGACGTGGGTGACGGACCGCCTGAAGGTGGCAGGCAGAGGTGTCTGCCAACTACCGAACAAACCTGGGGTACCTCCCGCCCCCCCAGTGTATGTAGGGTTACCCGGGTACTGGGATCTCTGCCCGGGTGGACCGACGTTTCTCCCATTCTCGTGGGTTCTAGATGAATAGTTCACTTAAAAAACCTTTTTCTGATGTTTCGAGCCCAAGACTGGCTGTAGATAAGTCTACGGAGGATGAAGAAAGACGAGGTACACCGAAATCCAAGTCGGTTTCTTTCAACGTCAATGAAGAATGTGAAAGGATGGAAGAAGAGGCGGAGAGTACAGAAGGATCCGTTGAAACGGACGTTGACGATTTCGACGCTATCCCGCCTGTCGAAGAAGAAGTAGACACTTTAAAGTCGAAGGTCGCAGGGCTGATAAAGTTGTTGTCCGGCGTAAGCGACCAAATTCGGGAGAAGGACTCCAAAGATGTCACGACGCTCCTTAACTCCATAGAGAGGTCCCTCAACAGAGTTGTTGTTTTGCGGAAGATCGAGGTGAACAACCTTAAGGAGGCGCAAGAAGATCTAGCTTACAAGGTGGGAATCCTGACGGAGCGCAGTAGAAAGGCGGCGGAGCAGAACAAGACGTTGGCCAATGAGGTGGCAATGCTGAAGGCCTCCCCGCCCATCCAGAAGATCGATGTAACGTCGGCCATGACGGAGATGAAAAACTCCCTCTTCACCTCTTTAATGGACGAGATGGATAAGCGGATGGACAAACGGATGGGGTCGCTGAAGGAGCTCCTTACCGAAACAGTGGAGCGATTGCAGCCGAAGAGCGGAGGCTCAATTCCCGCGGCGGCGAGTGACACTGTGCCTCCTGCTCTCCCAGAACAGGCGACGTGGACCGATGTTGTCCGCCAAAAAAAGAAGCAGAACCAGGTGGCCGTCTCAGCCAACGCGCCTAAACCAACATCTTCGAAGCCAACACCGCCGAAGCCAAAAGCGATACCACAGTCCGAACAGAAAAGCCGCCCCCAAAGTTAAAGACGAAGGTTGCCCACTCCCCCCAACACCGCGGCTGTCGTGTTGAACCTCTTACCAACGGCAAGAGCCCAGGGGATCACATATGCCGAAATTATTAAAGAGGCGAAGACCAAGATCTCCCTCGTGGACCTTGGTATAGAAGGCGGGCTCAATATGAGGCTATCACAGGCGGGGGCCAAGGTCCTTAGTTTTCCAGACGACAAAGGAACAAAAGCGGACGCCCTGGCCGCCAAACTCAGGCAGGAAGTGGGCCATTTAGTCACAGTTGCGCGGCCAGAAAAAACGGCTGATGTCGAAATTACAGGACTGGACGACACGGTCCGCAAGGAAGATATTCAACAGGTTGTTGCCACCATGTCCGGCTGTGAGACGAGCTCGGTTAAAACGACCGAGGTTAGAATTGACGTTTACGGCAACCGTTACGTCCGTGTCAGGTGTCCGGTTGCTGCTGCGAGGGTCGTCGCCAAGGAGGCGATCATTAATGTCGGGTGGAGTTGCGCTGAAGTGCGACCCCTTGCCCCTCTCCCCCTGCGCTGTTACAAGTGCATGGGGGTGGGGCACACAAAGCCGCTTTGCCCTGCCGATGTCGATCGGAGTGGGCTTTGCTTCAGGTGTGGGTGTCCGGGCCACAAGGCCGCGGTATGCATTATTGTTGAGCCTAAGTGCCAAGTCTGTGCTGACATTGGCCGGCCACATGGGCACGTGATGGGAAGCCGGCGGTGTGACCCACTGCCGGTGAAGGGCAAGCGGCTCATAGATAGAACCCCGGTGAGTGTTGGCAGTAGGCCCGAGGGGGAAGATAGCTGTGGTCATAGGGTGACGCCGTGAGCAGGGACAGAAGTCCCCTAACACGCGACGAACCGGAAAGGGGGACAGAATCCCCACAAATCATGGACGTACGGGCGGCAGAGTCCTCCCTAGAAAGCACGGAAGTTCGCCGCTCCGCGCGCCTCTCGAATGAGAGGCGTCGACAGGATGCGGCGTGATAGGTAGGGGGGTCGGGCGGTGGAGCGGGGAACTTCATCGTCCACCCAGGCCCCCGTGGTGCAGGAGCGCGCCTTGTGTTCCCGGCGCGCTACACCGGAGGTGGGACGTTTTGTCGTCCCGAGACGAAGAGACGATGCGTCAACCACGGACGCGGACACAGGGCGGAAGGGGCGGCGTTTGATACCACTGTCCCGTAGCCTCCGTCCGCGTGTGGAAGGAACACTCCGGGGGTTTTAGTGGGTTCGAGCCCCACATAACCCTCTCGTCTCCCCGGGCGGGGGGGTATGCAACGGCATTTCCCCCGGGTAAACAAAAAAAAAAAAAAAAGGTATCTAGGCACCTATTGTGACACCTATTGCCTATTGTGATAAACACAGTTAGGCTGATGTAGGTCTCGAACGTCAGACGGCCGCCGATCCGGTCTAGGACGGCAAGCGGACTGATAGCACAGGAGTAAATAAAAACTACTACGTATTACCACCCCGCGTAGTTACTTTGTGGTATTACCTACCTACTGATAGTCTGTGGGGCAGCCCCAAAACCGGACGGGCCGGTAATACCACCGTCTAATTTGGCCGGACATGTATCCAAAAAGCCTGAGCCTGTCCGGCTTTATGCCTGGTTTACACGGGGTCACTGACTGGACCCAGTGAAACGGTATTTCGGACCCAGTAACTGGGTAAATGTAGACAGGATTTTCAGTAAGTCAGTTGACTGTGGATTATTGACACTGGTGGTCGTTACTGTAGGACTGTGGTGACAATGAGTTTTTTCAGTTAGTCAAATGGTTGATGAAAACAGCAATTTTGACGATGAAAGAGGTCCAGAAGATCAAGATATTAATTTTATGCTGTGCTTTTCTGTAAATAACTATATTTTTAATTTTAAGATACAAAAACGTATGCCAGTCGCACTGGACTGACTGACTGGGCTCGAAAATAGAACGTATGGCTAGTCAGCTGGACTGACTTGCGAGCGCGAAGTCAGCACTGGACTGGGCTTGAAACTAGTGTCCACACGAGCCCAGTAGCAAGTCAGCACTAGACTGGGTTACTGTACTGCCGTGTTACTGACACCTGACACCTGGCAACCCTATACGAGTAGATACTATAAGGGGGAAAGAGAGGTGTACAAATAAAAAACAATATTTGATAGCTTACTTAACTATTTACCCGTCAATATTTTTTTTACATTACATGCCCTATAGTGGCGTATAACTTGAATAGATGAAGGGGAGTTCTAGACTATACCTACTCACAACATTACATTAATAATATAAGTAAGTAACCTCAAAACATTAAAAAGATAATTCGTAACAAATTAGAACACAGTGAAGGAAAAATACCTACTTAATTTAATAATTTTAAAGGGATTACCGAACACTTGGAGAAGTGCACTTCGTCCTTAACATGAAAATATAATACTTTACATGTATTTAAAGTTCAATGATGTAGCTTGAATAATGATTTCTTATGATAACTATGTGTGCGTGCATACAATGCACAAGATGTTTTATGACCATATATTTTTATAAAAAGTCTACAGATACGATTGTAAATGTAAAGTTAATAGAACATAGCTAAAGAAAACCCATATGTTTATTATTATAGGTAGGTACATAAAATTAAGGAAATAAACCTTAATTTTATTGTTATTATCATATTATCTAAGAGCACCAAAAATAAAATGATCACCTTTTTTCTCAATACAGCTAACTAAACCGCTAGAAATATTTGTACCTTTAAACACCTTATATTGCCGTAACTACGTTGTCCTCTATGCCACATCCTCCATACTTGTCTTCACGTATGATTTTGAAGAAACCGTCGTTGTCTCCCCAATCAGATCCCCAAGAGTTCGCAGCCAGCCAGTACTTAAGTCCTTGCTCTTTGCCCCAGCCAATCAGTTTCACTGAATGAGTGCCTACTAAAGCACCCGTAGTGTGATTGTAGACTCCACTTTTGTAATTGATGAAATCTTCATACACATCAAAATAGCTAGTCACAGGCCCGTTACAGTAAATCTCGTCGATAATTCCTTCTTTGTGCACCTTGTACGGCTGCACTCTACCGCGGTGTTTGTCCTTGTCATACTCCACTTTGTAGTTTTCATTACACTTTTTTAAACATACTGGTGGATTGATGGTTAGGTAACACTCCTTTTGTACTTTTCCTCTAGTGTTGCTGTGTTCACACGGCGGAATTGCATACGGCTTACATCCCTGGGACGAATTATAACTGCCTCCGGAGACTATTCCGTTGTTCACGTAAAAGTCCCAAGCGTCCCGCAATAATCCACCATCGCAGGTACCACAGTTGCAGCAACTTAGGACGTCTTGTTCAGAAAAATAGAAATTACCCCCCGATATGGTACAAATTCTATCAGTCATTGCGGAGACGGCTGCCACCGCCCAGCAACTGCCACAGGCTCCTTGGTCTCGAATGTCATTGAGTGTTGGACATTTTGGCCATTTAATCCGAGCATCAAAGGTTGGTGGAAACTTCCTCTTACTTTTAGTATACCCGCTTTGAGGTAGATTGTCCAATTGGTCGTCGTGATTTGTACCCATGAGTCTGTAAATGTATTTCAGTGAAGTTTTCTTATGGAAGTTGCGGCCAGCTGTCCAAGTGCTCTGCATCGAGTTGATTTTTTCGATAAACTCATCAGAGAGTGGATGTAGCAGATCTCTGGAGGCAGCAGCACACACGCTTAAAATTAATAAAATAGTTAACGGGACCGCAGGAAACATTGTTGTCCGAGCACTGATTATGATAAATGAGCTTATAACGGCTCATTATCTCAGTTTTATGAAGTACTAGCTTTCCGCCCGCGGCTTCGCCCGCGTGGACTACACGACGTTATCCCGCGGGAATGTGATGTTTTTCCGGGATAAAAAGTAGCCTATGTTCCTCTCCAGGCTACAAAGTATCTGTGTCCCAAATTTCAGCCAAATCCGTTCAGCCGTTTTGGCGTGATTGAGTAACAAACATCCAAACATCCAAACATCCAAACATCCAAACATCTAAACTTTCACATTTATAATATTAGTAGGATTATATGTATTGGATTTGAATAATTTTCCTGTATTCTAACTTAATAGGAAAAATCATTATATCGTTCTTTGTTATTGGTGTTTCCAGGGTGGCTTAACAGGACACATATTTGTCAACACGGTACCAGTAGTCACTTAAATAAAAGTAAGCGCGCTGTCGTGTAAATGCGCAAGCGACAAAATTTTGTCTCACAGATGTGCTCATTAACCATTTAGTTTACGTACAAAGATTCTCTGGATCCCACCCATTCCACTAGTCTTAATATCATATTTTTTTTATTAGATGCTGCTAGTGTCAGTTTAACAAAAATAATTAATTATAAGACTAGATTAGTAAACACTTGTCTTTTATTCGTCTCTTGTGTTGTGGTTTAATTTTACATATTTTTAAAGATAATTACTTTAATCAGTCTTAAAGGCGTATAGTTATATTTGAGGTTTTCGAATATGTGTAAGGTATATCTCAAAAACTTAAAAAACCTACTTAGCTGTGATAGTTTTTCTTTTAACTTCGTCATAATATAGGTACAACTATCGTAAATTTTTCACGTATCCAAAAACAACCATTTGGCTAGCAGGGGGTGGGGATGGGGACACATGACTCTAACAAAATTTAGCATTTTAAAGCTTAATAATTCACAAACGGATGTTTCAATCAAAACACTGTTTTCACAAACCCGAAATATTTTTAAAATTGCTACCAAATGACATTTCACACTATGAGGTACACAAGAAAAAGAATTTACATACCATAGATTAATAACTCTTCGCTTCGTTACTAACGCCCGAATTCTTGAACGCAAATCAAATTTGGGAGCGTCTCAAACATCATGGCATCTCTTTCATAAGTTTGACATTTAAAGCGACAGGGCCATGCTTGAGACGCTCCCAAGTTAAGTAGCGTTCGAGTATTCGGGCAATACCCACTTCACGTGTAGGGGAGGTACTTACCTAACCTAAAAAATTTTTTAAAAATTTTATTTGACCACTTTGTAGGCGTGATTAATATGTATATTCATGCCAAGTTACAGCTTTGTAGTACTAAGGGTCTATGAGCTAAGCTGGGGACAGACGGACAGACGGACATGACGAAACTATAAGGGTTCCTTGTTGACTACGGAACCCTAAAAAGAACATGCAATAAAGATTTTTTTCTTTGATTACTAAATTTAATCTACCTCCTATTATATTACAAGATAAAACATCTTGTAAAACGTAAGGATAATAAAGTTTACTAACCTTCAGTTACCGAATGAAACACAGGAGACATCGGGCTTGTTGTCAACCATTCTCGCTGGAACTGATTCGACGAAAGCCCTTCTAGCTGCGCTCACGTAACTTCTTCACTACTTTTTTCATCTTGCGCCCTAGATACCTACCTACCCGTCGGCATCTTCGTGTTTTCTTATTGACATACATACTTGTAGACAGAATAAAACGTTTTAAAAAAATGTAACCGCCTTCAAAAAGAATCTTCAAACAAAGTTAACAAACACTAAAAAACGAAAAAATAATTAGAATTTTTAATTAAAAGGACAAAAATGTGTGACTTTTCTAAAAATGTGTGACTTTTCTAACTTATCTCGGTACTTACTGAACTGTTTGAAGTCGGTGCCAAGTTTATAAGTTCTTATTTGAGATAAATACGTCCTACACCTCACTAGTCCATGGAAATCGTACATTTTGCCTTGCGTTAAATGAGGTAGTTCTGATTTTTTTGAATGTTGATAGTGATGAGATAGTAATGACAAATCCAAGTTTTCCACCTCGAAAGCCCTCCGGATCATGGTTAAATATTAAAAAATCCAATAAATTTTCAGATTTTTTTCAGTTTTTATCAATTTTTACCACCAAGAACCTGTGTTACGGCAAAAGTTACTATGCACGCTTTAAAGTAGACTAAATTTGCAATAATAAGAGAATAATTTGGTTCTTGTAAGTCAAATACTTTTTAAGATGGGGCAATTTAAAAGTTTGCAAAAATTCAAAAAAGGAAGTATTACAGTTTTTTTAGTTTTCGACATTTTGACCCATAGTAGTGGGTTTATGGCAAAAGTTAAATTATTAGTTATAAAAGTCCATTAAATTTCCAATAAAATGAGACCAATTAGTAATATCAACTTACACTTGATAGTTCCTGAGACAGCTGTTCAAAGTTATTGAGGTAAGTAAACAATTATGTAATAGAAGGGTTTGCAAAATGAAGTACGCCATAAAGGAAGGTGGATCTGGGAGGTGGTGGGATCAATTAACTTATTTAATAACTTATTTAATAATAATAACTTTATTTATTTATAAAAATACAAGTTTACAATTTGCATACTTAAAAGGACATAATGTTATTTTAGGGCGGTAGCTAAATAATTAAAAGAATGAGGTCACGCGCCAACATTGCGAACGTCTCGAAGTACGCGTAAATTAATACGTTCGATTTTGGAGTGAAGTTGTCCACAATGCGCGCGCAGTGTTGGCGCGCGAGCAGAGAAAAAAAAAAAGGTGCAGTTAAACCACTAAAACTACGGAGCTTAAATTAATTACAATTTTGCAGTGCATTAGCTACTTGTTTTAGATTATAACATGTTAAATCTATTTTTTTACTGAACATGATTTAGTGTATACAATACGCTGGTACTTAAACTAGGCCTAGCCTGTACGTTAAGTACCAGTTCTTCCTCGTGATACTCAATGTTAAAAGAGCACGTTAGCCAAGTCTACGCCAAAAAAGTTAATTGAAAGTTCATGAGTATTTAAAAATGGATAAACTACACAATTTTGATTATGGGTAACTGCATTAATAAAATACATAGGTAAAGAAATAACACATAAAAAAAAAATTTATATAAGTACAAAAACATGCATTTTTCTTCCTTTCCTTAAAATAAAAATCACAATTTAGAAAATAATAGATGTAGGTAAATAGTTTCGTTTGAAAACTTGACTTTAAAATACTTCATACAGCTAACAATATTCAATCATAATGCGTGTAGTTATTTCATTATTGAGAAAAGATTTACAATGTCATCATAAGCTTGAGTTTTAAGCCATTTTGTCAATTCTGTTTTTAGGTTGTGTCTGTTAAGATGGTAAATGTTGAATTTTTTATTTATCTTATTGTACAAGTTGGGACCTGTATACAAATGAAATTTGTTGATAAAGAATGTCCGGGATTTAGAAGTTGGGAAGATTTTATAATTTCGACGTTTTTGAGGTTGGGTGGAGCAGAATTTCGTAATTTTGTGTTGAGCTAAGATTGATTCAAGTACAAAAAGTTGCCGCACTGAAAGTACGTCGGACAATGCAAAAAGTTCAGAAGTGGGAAAACGAAATGGTTTGAAAAGCATGACTTTAAGAATGGCACGTTGTGCTCGTTCTACCCGGATGATGTGTGACTTGCAGGCACCTCCCCACACTCTAATGCAATAAGTCAAGATGGATTGAGCTAATGCGTAATATACCATTTTAAGAAGAGGAGGATTTGCAATATGTCGTAGTGTTTTAAAGATAAAGATTAGCTTACGAGTCCTCTCTGATAGCAGTTGAATATGGGGGATCCACGTAAGAGATTGGTCTAATAAAACACCGAGATATTTGATAGAATCAACACGCTCGAGTGTGGAACAATGGCACAGAGAATTAGGACGGTTTTTACATGAGTGTGTCACGATACCAAAACTTGTATCAGGACTGCCTCTTGTGGTCATACTGAAAGTAATGTATTTCGTTTTGGCTGTATTGAGCGTTAATAAGTTATCGCAAAGCCATTTAATGACCAACCGTAGACCTTCTTCAGCTACAGTCCCAATCTCCTCCCAACTTTGCGCATGAAACACTAGTGCAGTATCATCAGCAAAACTAAAAATTTTACAGTTATGAAGCTGTAAGTTGCACAAGTCATTAATGTAAATTAGGAAGAGATTGGGACCGAGAACACTTCCCTGCGGAACACCGAAGGAAACAGGTAAGTCTGAGCTAATAAATTCGTCTATTTTAACTCTTTGGAACCTGTCCGACAAGTAGCTTTCGAATAACCCAAGAGCCAACCCACGAACACCGATTTTTTCCATTTTAGCTAAAAGTAGGGGAGCCGAGACCGTGTCGAACGCCTTCGCTAGGTCCAAAAAGATACCTAAGCATTTTCTTTTTTGGTCTAAATTATGACAAATGCAGTCTGTAATATCACTAACAGCATCTGCTGTGGAAGTACCAGCTCTGAAGCCATATTGGTTAGCAGCTAAGATATTTTCTTTAGCAAGATAGGACATTAATCTTTTATTCAGTACTTTTTCCAGGATTTTAGAAAGAGCTGGTAGAACGGATATCGGGCGGTAATTATTGACACAGTCTTTAGCTCCCGACTTGTGGATAGGGTGAACAATTGCGGTTTTGAAAGCACGTGGAAATATGCCGGTGTTTATAGACAAATTTACTATGTGAGTCAAAGCAGGACAAATATAATCTTTACATGTTTTTAAAAGTTTGTTAGAAATGCCATCAAAGCCAGTAGCACTGTCATTCTTGAGGCTCAATATTAGGCTTGAGATTTCTTCATTATCAGTTTCATAGATGACCATCGAATTAGGCGGAGCGATGCGGTTTTTTATCGAAGTGTATGTGAAAGGGTCAGTTGCAACTGCGGGGCTACCTGTTTTAAGGTTCTCGGCCAGAGATTTCCCAATATTAGCAAAAAAACTATTTACCTGTTCAACAGAACTTTGCGGAGTATCTCCTATTCGTAATAGGCCACTAGATATTTCTTTTTGTTTTTTAGTATTTAAGATAGATTTGATAGTATCCCAAGATTTTTTTGGATTATTTGATTGTTTTTCCAACTGGCTTTGGTAGTGGATCCTTTTGAGGCGCTTAAGTAAGTCGTTGCAGTAATTTTTATATCTTGTATAAGTTATGCTTAGGGTAACATTGTAAGGATTAGCTTTGGTTTTTTGATGCATTCTATCTCGGTTACGTATACATCGTAACAGACCCGGCGTTATCCACGGTTTCAAACACCGCATTCTTCGTGGAACCAATACTTTATTAGTGTGCTTGGCAAGAACGTCAGAAAGCAATTTGACAAGTTGATCAGTAGCCCAGTTAACATCTTGACTTTTTAAAATGTGTTCGAAGGAAGACGCATCTAGGTCAGAAAGAATTCCTTTGTAATCGATTTTATTGACAGTACAAGTATTCCTCCGAGGATAAAGCGGTTTATTAAGATCTAAACAAGTTATGACTGCACAATGGTCAGTTAAGGGAGTTTTAAAAACAAGTGTTGAAACCGGAGATTTAGCTTTAATTATGGAATGGTCAAGACAGTTAAGACCTCTGGTTGGAAGATTATGACTGGCCAACAAACCGTGGTATGCTAATAAGTTTAGGTACTTGAAAGAGTTTGGATCATTCGTGTTCGGTTTAATATCTATATTAATGTCACCCATTAAGACAATATTTGCAGTAGATTTGTGGGTTGATAGTAGGTTATCAAGTGAATTTATAAATGAGTCGGTGTTCTTTACAGATGGAGATCTATAGATTGCAATTACAAGGGTGTTTGAAAATTGTATTGTTAAACAGCTGGCATCATTAAAAACAGGTTCCTCGACAATACAATTTAGTCCATGCCTCGTGTAAATCACAAGACCATCGTTTTGATTACAGTTATTTTTGGTTGAGTGTGTGAGATAATTATCAATGGTTGGTATATTTGGGGTAATTGCATTCCAAGTTTCGGTAAGTATGCATATATCACAATTGATGTTCATTCTTGCAAGTAATACTTTGAATTCGTCGATATTACAGTTAATACTTCTGATATTCTGAGTTAATATCAGAAAGGGCTGAACTATTTGCGATGATTCTATAATGGATTTACACGATTCAGGATCACAAAGATGCGATTTCCCTACTTTAAAGTTATCGATTTCATCATCGATATTGTCATTCATTGGTATCACTTTTGTTTTTATGTAACATGGATCCAGTCTTTGACCAGAGAACATTATAATTATGACTTATGTTGGCTTCACATTCAAGCATTACGAAATAAACTATTATTATTGTTTGCAAGTATGATAAACAATAAGCTGCATTAAGTATAAACATAGAATAAACATTAAAAGTAGGAATTTGATTGTTTAAACAAGACAAATAAAAAAATAAGTAAAAGCATGCATCATAAATCAAAGTGGCAGGTTTAAAAGTAAAAACTGGGTATAGTCACTTAAGGTTTTTAAGGCTCAAGATGTCCTCTTCCTTCTTGATTTCAATATGAGGTAATTCGTCGGTCTTGCGAAGAAGTACTTTTCCATTACTTGTCCAACAGTACTTGTACTCTGCAGATACGGCAAAGTCACGAGCAAGATAAAGCAGTCTTCGACCTTTACTGGTGAGCCCCTCAGATATGTAAATGGGAACAGGGTTTCCAGATAATCCAATGTGTCTCGTGTTAAGTCTGTCATTAGGATTCTGTCTGTTAAATGCTTTAGCGGATGTTACTATTTCCAGCCGTTTGATAGTTCTGGTGAGATCAGAAACTATTGTAAAGGAGCCTGCCTTACCTTTGACGCGAAAAACATCTTTAACGTCATTTGCATGTAAATCAACTCCGAGTGCTTTACAAATATTTTGGATGATAATGGTAAGCTCAGACTTGTTTTCGTTCTTTGACTGACACGGAACATTTCTGAATTCTACCGTAGTTGACTTCATAGCCCTTTGCATGTCTTCAACTTTGGCTTCAAGATTAGATATATACAATAAATGTTCCTTACGTTCTTTCTCCAATGCATCTATTCTTGTTGAAACGGAATCAAATTGGTCCGATAAGAACTGCAAAGATTTTTCAATTTCTTCGTTACTATTTTTTATGGCTGTATTCTGAGCTTTAATTTCAGCGACATCACTTATTAGCTTATTTAGGGTCCCTTTATGATCTGAACATAGCTCCTGAATCAGACTCTTGATGTCATCTTTAAATTTATCAAAATCTTCTCCACAACAAGTTTCTCGTGGTCTTTTTGATCTTAGAGTAACTTTTCTTGTGTCGTGTTCTTTTAAATTAGATAAGTCAGAATCAGACATCGTGTGTGAAACTATATCAGTAGGTGAAGGGCTGTTCTGAACACGATGCATGTAGGTGTAGGTGTAAATACTTTACCAGGTTCGAAGTTTATGTTGTCACTAGTCGCAACTTCACTCGGGAACTTCCTTACCGTTTATGAGCGCCTAGTATCAATGGTATGGTTTATTTTAAATGATTTAGATAAACAATTAATTCAACAATTTTTCTGACGGAGACACAGCTAACACGACTGCTTCGATGCTTGGTCGGGGAGGAAAGAAGAATTATGTACATTGTATGTATAATTTTGATAGACCAGGCACGTCCTCTGAATCCACAGCACATTTTTTGGGGGCAGCTTGCTGAGGTATAATTTCTTCATCGAACTACTCAGGAAGGTCAAAATCGTCCTTTGATGGTGGGTTATCAATCAATGGTTCATCAATGTCATCACACATCAGGTCTGGTATGTTCTCGCATGATTGGCCAATGCAGTAGCTGCAAACAGCCGAACATTTGAGTTCTGCTTTCCTGCAACCACATCTGCTGGTACAACCTTACATCTTTGGTATGCTTTCAAGGCGATTAAGGTTTGCGTGTCATTAACAGGGTAGAACGGGAACGTCTCCCAGACCCTTCTTCCTTTAGGGCTTACTACCTTTTGCAAAGCCTTCTATTACATAATTGTTTACTTACCTACCTCTATAACTTTGAACAGCTGTGTCTTAGGAACTATCAGGTGTAAATCGACATAATTAATCTCATTTTGTTGGAAATTTAATGGACTTTAATAAAAAACTCAAAGTTCAGGTCAGGTCAAAGTTGACGAAAAATAAAAAAACTGTAATACTTCCTTTTTTGTGATTTTGCAAATTTTAAAATAGCCGTATCTTAAAAACTATTTGGCTTACAAAAACCCAATTACTCTCTTTTTATTGCAAATTTAGTCTACTTTAAAGAGTGCATTGTAACATTTGCCGTGACTCAGATCCTTGGTGGTAAAAATTTACAAAAACTGAAAAAAATCGGAAAAATTATTGGATTTTTAAATATTTTACAATGATCCGGAGAGCTTTCGAGGTGGAAAACTTGGATTTGTCATTACTATCTCATCACTACTAACATATAAAAAAATCAGAACTACCTCATTTAATGCAAGGCAACACCACTTATTTGGTACGATTTCCATGTACTACACGCTTGGGACCGGAATTTATTTAAATGTTTGCTATTTCACTCAGTATAATTCGTTCTTATTCTTTTTGGCTTGGCACCGACTTCAAACAGTTCAATAAGTACCAAGATAAGTTAGAAAAAGTCACACATTTTTGTCCTTTTAATTAAAATTTCTAATTATATTTTTCGTTTTTTAGTGTTTGTTAACTTTGTTTGAAGATTCATTTTGAAGGCGGTTACATTTTTTTTAAAACGTTTTATTTTTCGATTTTTTGTGTAAATAATCGTAGCGAAACTACATGGTGGTTATGATAAATTGTTGTAAAAATCCTAACCGTTACCATAGGTTACGGAGTTCAGCTTTCCATTTTTAGCTACTTAGATAACTTGAAGGAAGTGTTTTGCGACCACTTCTCTTCCTTCTTTATATCAATGACTTGCCAAAGGTCACTATAAGTTCTTATTTGAGATAAATACGTCCTACACCTCACGCTTGGGACCGGAATTTTTTTTAATGTTTGCTATTTCACTCAGTATAATTCGTTCTTATTCTTTTTGGCTTGGCACCGACTTTAAACAGTTCAATAAGTACCAAGATAAGTTAGAAAAAGTCACACATTTTTATTGTGAAAAATAAATATATGTAGCTTTCTTCCGCAAATAATCGCAAAACTTGCACCTTCACCGATCACACTACTCTACACGTGTTTCGCCCCAACCCGGGGCATCCTCAGCTCCTTCCTTCCTTCGCTCTCTCTCGCTCTTTCAACGGTCAACAGTTTTCAACGGTCTCTAAGGGCGTTTGTGCACTACCACTGAATTTTACCGATCCGGAAAAAAACGGATGCTTGTATCTTAATAATTAATCATTTATAATAGTAATTAATTAAATACAAGCATCCGTTTTTTTCCGGATCGGTAAAATTCAGTGGTAGTGCACAAACGCCCTAACGGTTACTCGGCGCGGAGCGCGAGGGGGTGGGGAGCGGACAGCTATAAATACGGTCGCAGCGGGCGTTTTCCAGTCATTCGGTGCTGGATTGCATACGGACAAACATCTCCTGAGGATGCCCCGGGTTGGGGCGAAACACGTGTAGAGTAGTGTGATCGGTGAATGTGCAAGTTTTGCGATTATTTGCGGAAGAAAGCTACATATATTTATTTTTCACAATGGTTAGGGACTTCCGCCAAGTGACGCCTGATTCAATCAAATACTCACACATTTTTGTCCTTTTAATTAAAATTTCTAATTATATTTTTCGTTTTTTAGTGTTTGTTAACTTTGTTTGAAGATTCATTTTGAAGGCGGTTACATTTTTTTTAAAACGTTTAATTTTTCGATTTTTAGTGTAAATAATCGTAGCGAAACTACATGGTGGTTATGATAAATTGTTGTAAAAATCCTAACCGTTACCATAGGTTAAGGAGTTCAGCTTTCCATTTTTAGCTACTAAGTTAACTTGAAGGAAGTGTTTTGCGACTACTTCTCTTCCTTCTTTATATCAATGAGTTGCCAAAGGTCATTAATCAGCCATGTATTTTATTTGCCGATGACACTACCCTACTTATTAAAGCTAAAGATGATGACATTGAATATAAAGCTAATACTGAATTTAAGAAAGTAGTACAGTGGTTGGAATCTAATAATCTTAAAATTAATATTCATCATCATCATCATCATTTCAGCCGTACGACGCCCACTGCTGGGCATAGGCCTTCCCCAAGGATCTCCACAACTATCGGTTCTGCGCTGCCCGCATCCAGCGGCTTCCCGCGACCTTGACCAGATCGTCGGTCCACCTTGTAGGGGGCCTGCCCACGGAACGTCGTCAGGTTCGCGGTCGCCATTCGAGAACCTTTCCGCCCCAACGGCCATCGGTTCTCCGCGCTATGTGTCCCGCCCACTGCCACTTCAACTGAGCAATCCTTCGAGCGATGTCGGTCGTTTTAGTTCTCCTGCGGATCTCATCATTTCTGATTCGATCGAGCAGGGAAATACCAAGCATCGCTCTCTCCATTGCTCGCTGGGTAACCTTGAGCCTTCTTATGAGACCCATAGTAAAAGACCACGCCTCGCTTCCATAAGTCATAACTGGCAACACACACTGGGCAAAGACCTTAGTCTTGAGACATTGAGGAATTTTGGACTCAAATATATGCCGGAGCTTTCCAAACGCTGCCCATCCGAACTGGATTCGACGAGAGATCTCTTTCTCGAAGTTGGACTTACCTAATTGGATTGTCTGTCCTAGGTAGACATAGTGGTCAACAACTTCGAGTGTAATGTTCCCAGCATTAACTGGAGCGGATGCAACATGGGCATTGGACATGATTTTCGTCTTATCCATGTTCATCTTCAGACCCACTCTTTGGGAAGCATTGCTGAGATCTTCGAGCATTGTGTTCAGGTCTTCCAAGGTCTCAGCCATGAGAACTACATCATCGGCAAACCGCAGGTGTGTTAGGTACTCGCCATTGATGTTAATGCCGAATCCTTTCCAGTCCAGTAGCTTAAAAATATCCTCCAACGCAGCTGTGAACAGTTTCGGAGAAATGACGTCTCCCTGTCTCACACCTCTCTGTAGTTGGATAGGGTTAGAGCTCTGGTTCTGTAATCGGACCGACATGGTTGCGTTTTGGTATAAGTACCTCAGCACCTCGATGTACCTGTAGTCTATTTGGCACCTCTGGAGAGAGAGAGACTTCAAGAGAGTCTTATCACCCTTCTTGAAGAACAGCATCACATCGCTTCTGCCCAATGCCTCTGGCGGTTTGCCCTCGAGGATGACAGAGTTAAAGAGCTTCTGGAGGACCTTAAGTATCGGCTTACCGTCCGCTCTTTTCTAAGAACTTCTGTTCTGTTGTGATTCCGTCATCACCTGCCGCCTTGTTGTTTTTGAGCTGCTTGAGAGCCATTCTAATTTCGTACAGGCTGACGTCCGGGATATCTTCGGTATAGTGTCGGGTAAGCTTGGCTCTAGGTTCTGTAGCCTTACTTTCAACAGCTGTTTGCGTGGAGTACAACTGTCCATAGAAACTCTCAATCTCCCTCTCTCATCTCATCTCTCAAATTAATATTAAAAAAACAAAATTTATACATTTTAAAATAATAAATAGAAAAAAGGATAAAATTGACATACATTTAAATAATAATAAAATCGAAGAAGTATATGTTACAATTTTTTTAGGAATTACTATAGACAATCTCTGCAACTGGAAAGCTCATATTGACTCAGTTGTAACAAAACTTGACAGGTTTATTTAAGCTTTGAATAGGATCAGACAGATAGCATCGCAACAATTAGCTCTCGTAGCTTACCACGGTTATGTTTCATCTATATTACGCTACGGTATCATACTTTGGGCTAATTCGGTGGATGCAATTCGAGTTTTTAAAATGCACCAGTGGCGCATGCGCGCAGAGTTATCTGACACGCACTCTACTTCACAGAGTAATTTATATATGTAGGAAGTAGAGACCAATCTTTGGCCCTTTTATTGGTAGTGTATACCTAACTAGCGCTATCTGTCGTCTGGTGTAGACAACTTTTGGTGTATAAATACACACATTATACATAGTCTTCTTATTATTTATTCTACTTTAGTCCACTATAATTTATATGGCAAAACAACGTTTGCCGGGTCAGCTAGTTAGCAAATAAAGAATTAGCAAGATTAGATGTCAACAAAAACGGCTACATCAATAAATTGTCAAGAGATGGCGCTAAATGATAAATGTAAAAGACAAACTACTGCTATATACACTGACCTCTATTATTTACACACTGGACTGGCTGACATAAAATATTGTCGACTGCGGTAATGATTGTGTCAAAATTAGTTCTCGGGACACTCGTAGTGGCGGCGCTTCAAATTGCCACACAAAATTAGCTGTCATTTGTATGGGGACAGCCTGTCCAGTGTGTAAATAATAGAGGTCAGTGGCTACGTAGTAATAATATAGTATTCTTTGCTACTGCCAAGGATTGTTACGAAGCTACATCTTTCAACCAGCTCCAGTAGCTTATAGATGAGAAGAGGCGACATTATAGTACTTACTAAAACAGTCATGGAAGAGCCCTATGTTCATGTCTAGTTTCTAGTCTACCAGCAAGCCCAATTTTAGGAAGAATACAATAAGAACTTCGGCTTTAGAGCTTGCGAAGGCTATAATATATAATTCGTATATGAGAACTAGCCAAGTCAGACCTTAGGCTTCAATATATTATCCTAAGTTATAACAAGAAATTATATTTTAAGTTGTTATAAAACATTTTATGTTCTACATTTTCAGGACTGACCGGTAAACTTGGCACCCATTTAGATCTCACATCTTTTGCCGTTGAAGTCAACAACTAAGGCATATTTCCTAATATTGAAGTTGGCTCTCACTTCACATATTTTATGTTTTTGATGAGATTTGTTTTGTATGTAACAACTAATGTAAGGAACCATATTTTTACAAATAAATATATTGATTGATTGATTGATTGATTGAAGGAATACAACTGAAGGTCCATTCATGCATAAGTTATTTATAAAACAACATATAACTCTTAACTGTTGAGGAGTTTCACCTCTCATCATCAGCTCACCCTAATAACCTGAAAGAGTATAAGTATTAGTCCATACGTACGATTAATACTTATAGAATTATTCTCCAGCTCCTAACCGTTAAGGAGATTTGTAGCTTCCATCACCAGCTCATCACTATGAGATGATACCAGATGCAAATACTTGACTATCTTCAAAAATAAATGGAATCTCTCAATTTTCCTGGGATTTCATCTCCTGATCCTGACTTGGTGAAAATAAGATCAAATCATAAGTATAAAGTTTCGAAAAAAAAATTTTTTTGAAAATGATCCCCACTTTTATGAAAATAAGAAGTCGTCTAAATAAGCAAACTAAAGTCTAAATACGCATTATTCAGGATAACTCCAGAACTTCTCGTCTGTTCTTGATGAAATTTGAATGGGACCACACGAGAAGTGTCACCTTTCAAATAAAAAAAAGAATTATCCAAATCGGTTTAAACTAAAAAGTTCTGAGGTAACACACTTAAAAAAAAAATAAGAATAAAATATATACAGTCGAATTGATAAACTCCTCCTGTTAACGCCACATTAAAGCAATAATAATTATTTTTTTATATTATAATGATATACATATTTAAATTCAATACATAGCGTGACACGGAGCGACGAAATGCTTCCTATCCTTGTCTATCCTATGACCCTATCTATTGCCGTCTCGCTCCATTTCCGCATCCCTATGGCAAAAGCAGTGAGACGGAACAAAGACAGAAATGTAGTAAGAGATAAATATAGGAACGATTACACCTGAGATTTATATTCCGAACGCCGGTCACTCAAGGCCCAAGGTCAGCGAACGAGGGCCCACCGGTATCGTATCAGCTTGCTGGTGCTCGCTCCGGACAGGTAGTCCAGTCAAGAATAAAAACTGTCGAGGAAGAAGAAAACACAGCGTTATGCCAAAGCAGTGACATAAAGAGATGTTGGTAATTATAATTGCCGTTTAGCAGATTGACTTACCCGGACGCTGAGGATCAAGAAACAATAATGTCGTTTTCAAACAATGATGCAGCTAGGACGCAATTAGCGAGGTTTATCAGGGATAAACTACGTATCACAATTATCAAAAATATCTATGCAATAACAGTTCACAGTGACTTTTTCACAGTCAGTTAAGTAGAGGCTCAGAGAGAAGAAAAAAAACACTGGGGCGAGTTGGGCCCTATTTATAAGTTCTGCCACGATTTTTCTAGAATGATGTTTTTAACTCATTTTGCTTCACCATAAATCTCGAATTTTTCAAAGTCAGTAACATAGACAATGCTCACTTGTACCTTTCTAGAATGATCCGAATATAGTCTATGGTTAAGAAAATTAGTTAAAGATAAATGAAGAATTATATAAAACCAAATAAAGGGAGATTTGTAGATTTTAACTAACTAATTACTCCCATTGTAGATTAGATATTCATAAAGTTATTGATAAAAGTTTTTAGGTACCATAGATAATCTAGGCTCAATATCTAGAAGTTCAATTATGAAAGCACGAAAGCTACTCTACGCCAGATGTCAGTTCTGGTGCTGTTGCATGAACGAGATGACAGGGTAGTTATGCATTTAGGTGTGAGAGAGATGGCAATATACGCGCGACATACTTTGCCACTATTTGACACCAGATGGCGCTAAAGTTTGATGAAGTGTGGAATCTCAACGCAAGGTGTCTTTATAAAAAAAAACGATGGATATAGCTGGACATCCATGCAAGAATGAGAAGACGTATATCTTTGGATAATTGCTCGTGGAAATAGTTCTGCTATTCCTCACAAGATTGAGCCAATAGTTCAAAAATTATGATGTTTATTCTGATAAAACTAAAATGTCAAACGTCAGACGGCATTGTAATTTGTTGACAAATTTAAGTGTACCTAAGATGTAAAAATTAGCAATTATTGCTTGGAATTGAGTTAATGAGAATGTATGTACTTTGCAATAAGGGATGTATAAAAACTGTGTTGTGCATTGGTACAAAAATATAGGATAAAAAGCAGAAATGAAGGTTGGTACTATCAAAGTTTATTGTAAATGTAACATATTAAAAAATGATATGTTACAATACCTCATTAGTTGAGAAAAAAAATAAGGAAAGGAACTGGGATGAGGTGAGTGAAGGACAGGTCTCTATCCCCACACAGTAAAGAAAAGAAAGCGAAAGCGTGAGGAAACATGAAGGGAATAGATAAAACAAGAATAGAGCAAGAGGAGAAAAAAAAATTGTAGAGAAAGGAAAGTTGTGTAGAAAAAAAAAGGTTGTGTAGAGAAAGAAGGAATGGATAGCACGGTATAGTAGAGTGGGAAAGTAAAGAAAGTCGTAGGTTGGGAATCAAGTAAGGAAAGGAAAGTTTATTTCTAAAATATCGTACGACATAAAAAAAACTAAGTGCTGTAATTATTAACTAAAAGTCCAATCTTTTATTCGCCATTAATAAATATAAGCAATAATTATTTAATTCCTATTTATATAACTTTAAAGTGAAAAGTGACCAAAACCGGTACAGTGGCCAAGACCGGTACGCCTGCCCTACGATTTTTTGATTTTTTTTAAAATCCGCCCGACTTCAAAGTACTTACGTTATTTATTTGGTGAGGAATTATTTCTTACTTTTTTGATGTGATTTTTTTGAAGGCGGTTTTATTTTTTTATAAAAATAATTTTATTTTACCCTTTTTAGTGCATCGTGCAGGCAATTTACTTGTATTCTGGTAAATAGGTATGTGATCAAACTGAAAACCTCCTTTTTTGAAGTCGGTTAAAATACCTTGAGGTATCCCCTTTTTAACAAAACAAGAATCATCTAAATCGGTTTATAAACAAAGGAGTTATGCCTAAAGATACGTATTAAATTCACTTAAAGTGGTAACGAAAACGACAGTACTTTCAAGATTTCCTGAAAACCACTGAACTGATTTCAAAATTTCCAAAAATGGGACCAACTTGGAAACCAACCTGATGTAATTACGTTTCAATCATTTCAATCGGTCCATCCGTCTTCGAGTAATCGGTGGACATAAACAAAAAAAAAACATACATACAGACGAATAGAGAACCTCCTCCTTTTTGATTTAGAAGTCGGTTAAAAAGAACAATTAGATAGTAAATACTTGTCCTACCTTCTAGGTACAATTGTGTGTGGTAAATGTGAATAAACAATGAATTCATTGAGTTTAGTCGATTATTGTACAAATGAGTAGTTAGTTAGGTATCTAGGCACCCTCGGCCTCTCGCGAGTGCATGCGGTTCCTGGATCCGAGACCGAGCGCGTCCCCCAGGTGGTGGATAGGGGAACGGCCCCCGGTGGAAGATGGTTACCGGGCTTCGGCCGGCGCGAACCAAAACCAGAATTATATCGTAACCCTGTACGTAGTGCAGGAACGGGGGCTGCTGTGTTTTGTCACGGGAGCCGCGGGGAGCGAAACCCCTTCAAAAATGCAAGATCAAACCGTAATCCTGCACGTAGTACAGGAACGGGGGCCGTCGTTGTACTAACACGGGGGCCGCGTGGAGTAAACCACTTTAAAATAATCCTCAAAGGTCCGGTGTCGGGGACGTGGGTGACGGACCGCCTGAAGGTGGCAGGCAGAGGTGTCTGCCAACTACCGAACAAACCTGGGGTACCTCCCGCCCCCCCAGTGTATGTAGGGTTACCCGGGTACTGGGATCTCTGCCCGGGTGGACCGACGTTTCTCCCATTCTCGTGGGTTCTAGATGAATAGTTCACTTAAAAAACCTTTTTCTGATGTTTCGAGCCCAAGACTGGCTGTAGATAAGTCTACGGAGGATGAAGAAAGACGAGGTACACCGAAATCCAAGTCGGTTTCTTTCAACGTCAATGAAGAATGTGAAAGGATGGAAGAAGAGGCGGAGAGTACAGAAGGATCCGTTGAAACGGACGTTGACGATTTCGACGCTATCCCGCCTGTCGAAGAAGAAGTAGACACTTTAAAGTCGAAGGTCGCAGGGCTGATAAAGTTGTTGTCCGGCGTAAGCGACCAAATTCGGGAGAAGGACTCCAAAGATGTCACGACGCTCCTTAACTCCATAGAGAGGTCCCTCAACAGAGTTGTTGTTTTGCGGAAGATCGAGGTGAACAACCTTAAGGAGGCGCAAGAAGATCTAGCTTACAAGGTGGGAATCCTGACGGAGCGCAGTAGAAAGGCGGCGGAGCAGAACAAGACGTTGGCCAATGAGGTGGCAATGCTGAAGGCCTCCCCGCCCATCCAGAAGATCGATGTAACGTCGGCCATGACGGAGATGAAAAACTCCCTCTTCACCTCTTTAATGGACGAGATGGATAAGCGGATGGACAAACGGATGGGGTCGCTGAAGGAGCTCCTTACCGAAACAGTGGAGCGATTGCAGCCGAAGAGCGGAGGCTCAATTCCCGCGGCGGCGAGTGACACTGTGCCTCCTGCTCTCCCAGAACAGGCGACGTGGACCGATGTTGTCCGCCAAAAAAAGAAGCAGAACCAGGTGGCCGTCTCAGCCAACGCGCCTAAACCAACATCTTCGAAGCCAACACCGCCGAAGCCAAAAGCGATACCACAGACCGAACAGAAAAGCCGCCCCCAAAGTTAAAGACGAAGGTTGCCCACTCCCCCCAACACCGCGGCTGTCGTGTTGAACCTCTTACCAACGGCAAGAGCCCAGGGGATCACATATGCCGAAATTATTAAAGAGGCGAAGACCAAGATCTCCCTCGTGGACCTTGGTATAGAAGGCGGGCTCAATATGAGGCTATCACAGGCGGGGGCCAAGGTCCTTAGTTTTCCAGACGACAAAGGAACAAAAGCGGACGCCCTGGCCGCCAAACTCAGGCAGGAAGTGGGCCATTTAGTCACAGTTGCGCGGCCAGAAAAAACGGCTGATGTCGAAATTACAGGACTGGACGACACGGTCCGCAAGGAAGATATTCAACAGGTTGTTGCCACCATGTCCGGCTGTGAGACGAGCTCGGTTAAAACGACCGAGGTTAGAATTGACGTTTACGGCAACCGTTACGTCCGTGTCAGGTGTCCGGTTGCTGCTGCGAGGGTCGTCGCCAAGGAGGCGATCATTAATGTCGGGTGGAGTTGCGCTGAAGTGCGACCCCTTGCCCCTCTCCCCCTGCGCTGTTACAAGTGCATGGGGGTGGGGCACACAAAGCCGCTTTGCCCTGCCGATGTCGATCGGAGTGGGCTTTGCTTCAGGTGTGGGTGTCCGGGCCACAAGGCCGCGGTATGCATTATTGTTGAGCCTAAGTGCCAAGTCTGTGCTGACATTGGCCGGCCACATGGGCACGTGATGGGAAGCCGGCGGTGTGACCCACTGCCGGTGAAGGGCAAGCGGCTCATAGATAGAACCCCGGTGAGTGTTGGCAGTAGGCCCGAGGGGGAAGATAGCTGTGGTCATAGGGTGACGCCGTGAGCAGGGACAGAAGTCCCCTAACACGCGACGAACCGGAAAGGGGGACAGAATCCCCACAAATCATGGACGTACGGGCGGCAGAGTCCTCCCTAGAAAGCACGGAAGTTCGCCGCTCCGCGCGCCTCTCGAATGAGAGGCGTCGACAGGATGCGGCGTGATAGGTAGGGGGGTCGGGCGGTGGAGCGGGGAACTTCATCGTCCACCCAGGCCCCCGTGGTGCAGGAGCGCGCCTTGTGTTCCCGGCGCGCTACACCGGAGGTGGGACGTTTTGTCGTCCCGAGACGAAGAGACGATGCGTCAACCACGGACGCGGACACAGGGCGGAAGGGGCGGCGTTTGATACCACTGTCCCGTAGCCTCCGTCCGCGTGTGGAAGGAACACTCCGGGGGTTTTAGTGGGTTCGAGCCCCACATAACCCTCTCGTCTCCCCGGGCGGGGGGGTATGCAACGGCATTTCCCCCGGGTAAACAAAAAAAAAAAAAAAGGTATCTAGGCACCTATTGTGACACCTATTGCCTATTGTGATAAACACAGTTAGGCTGATGTAGGTCTCGAACGTCAGACGGCCGCCGATCCGGTCTAGGACGGCAAGCGGACTGATAGCACAGGAGTAAATAAAAACTACTACGTATTACCACCCCGCGTAGTTACTTTGTGGTATTACCTACCTACTGATAGTCTGTGGGGCAGCCCCAAAACCGGACGGGCCGGTAATACCACCGTCTAATTTGGCCGGACATGTATCCAAAAAGCCTGAGCCTGTCCGGCTTTATGCCTGGTTTACACGGGGTCACTGACTGGACCCAGTGAAACGGTATTTCGGACCCAGTAACTGGGTAAATGTAGACAGGATTTTCAGTAAGTCAGTTGACTGTGGATTATTGACACTGGTGGTCGTTACTGTAGGACTGTGGTGACAATGAGTTTTTTCAGTTAGTCAAATGGTTGATGAAAACAGCAATTTTGACGATGAAAGAGGTCCAGAAGATCAAGATATTAATTTTATGCTGTGCTTTTCTGTAAATAACTATATTTTTAATTTTAAGATACAAAAACGTATGCCAGTCGCACTGGACTGACTGACTGGGCTCGAAAATAGAACGTATGGCTAGTCAGCTGGACTGACTTGCGAGCGCGAAGTCAGCACTGGACTGGGCTTGAAACTAGTGTCCACACGAGCCCAGTAGCAAGTCAGCACTAGACTGGGTTACTGTACTGCCGTGTTACTGACACCTGACACCTGGCAACCCTATACGAGTAGATACTATAAGGGGGAAAGAGAGGTGTACAAATAAAAAACAATATTTGATAGCTTACTTAACTATTTACCCGTCAATATTTTTTTTACATTACATGCCCTATAGTGGCGTATAACTTGAATAGATGAAGGGGAGTTCTAGACTATACCTACTCACAACATTACATTAATAATATAAGTAAGTAACCTCAAAACACTAAAAAGATAATTCGTAACAAATTAGAACACAGTGAAGGAAAAATACCTACTTAATTTAATAATTTTAAAGGGATTACCGAACACTTGGAGAAGTGCACTTCGTCCTTAACATGAAAATATAATACTTTACATGTATTTAAAGTTCAATGATGTAGCTTGAATAATGATTTCTTATGATAACTATGTGTGCGTGCATACAATGCACAAGATGTTTTATGACCATATATTTTTATAAAAAGTCTACAGATACGATTGTAAATGTAAAGTTAATAGAACATAGCTAAAGAAAACCCATATGTTTATTATTATAGGTAGGTACATAAAATTAAGGAAATAAACCTTAATTTTATTGTTATTATCATATTATCTAAGAGCACCAAAAATAAAATGATCACCTTTTTTCTCAATACAGCTAACTAAACCGCTAGAAATATTTGTACCTTTAAACACCTTATATTGCCGTAACTACGTTGTCCTCTATGCCACATCCTCCATACTTGTCTTCACGTATGATTTTGAAGAAACCGTCGTTGTCTCCCCAATCAGATCCCCAAGAGTTCGCAGCCAGCCAGTACTTAAGTCCTTGCTCTTTGCCCCAGCCAATCAGTTTCACTGAATGAGTGCCTACTAAAGCACCCGTAGTGTGATTGTAGACTCCACTTTTGTAATTGATGAAATCTTCATACACATCAAAATAGCTAGTCACAGGCCCGTTACAGTAAATCTCGTCGATAATTCCTTCTTTGTGCACCTTGTACGGCTGCACTCTACCGCGGTGTTTGTCCTTGTCATACTCCACTTTGTAGTTTTCATTACACTTTTTTAAACATACTGGTGGATTGATGGTTAGGTAACACTCCTTTTGTACTTTTCCTCTAGTGTTGCTGTGTTCACACGGCGGAATTGCATACGGCTTACATCCCTGGGACGAATTATAACTGCCTCCGGAGACTATTCCGTTGTTCACGTAAAAGTCCCAAGCGTCCCGCAATAATCCACCATCGCAGGTACCACAGTTGCAGCAACTTAGGACGTCTTGTTCAGAAAAATAGAAATTACCCCCCGATATGGTACAAATTCTATCAGTCATTGCGGAGACGGCTGCCACCGCCCAGCAACTGCCACAGGCTCCTTGGTCTCGAATGTCATTGAGTGTTGGACATTTTGGCCATTTAATCCGAGCATCAAAGGTTGGTGGAAACTTCCTCTTACTTTTAGTATACCCGCTTTGAGGTAGATTGTCCAATTGGTCGTCGTGATTTGTACCCATGAGTCTGTAAATGTATTTCAGTGAAGTTTTCTTATGGAAGTTGCGGCCAGCTGTCCAAGTGCTCTGCATCGAGTTGATTTTTTCGATAAACTCATCAGAGAGTGGATGTAGCAGATCTCTGGAGGCAGCAGCACACACGCTTAAAATTAATAAAATAGTTAACGGGACCGCAGGAAACATTGTTGTCCGAGCACTGATTATGATAAATGAGCTTATAACGGCTCATTATCTCAGTTTTATGAAGTATTATATGTATTGGATTTGAATAATTTTCCTGTATTCTAACTTAATAGGAAAAATCATTATATCGTTCTTTGTTATTGGTGTTTCCAGGGTGGCTTAACAGGACACATATTTGTCAACACGGTACCAGTAGTCACTTAAATAAAAGTAAGCGCGCTGTCGTGTAAATGCGCAAGCGACAAAATTTTGTCTCACAGATGTGCTCATTAACCATTTAGTTTACGTACAAAGATTCTCTGGATCCCACCCATTCCACTAGTCTTAATATCATATTTTTTTTATTAGATGCTGCTAGTGTCAGTTTAACAAAAATAATTAATTATAAGACTAGATTAGTAAACACTTGTCTTTTATTCGTCTCTTGTGTTGTGGTTTAATTTTACATATTTTTAAAGATAATTACTTTAATCAGTCTTAAAGGCGTATAGTTATATTTGAGGTTTTCGAATATGTGTAAGGTATATCTCAAAAACTTAAAAAACCTACTTAGCTGTGATAGTTTTTCTTTTAACTTCGTCATAATATAGGTACAACTATCGTAAATTTTTCACGTATCCAAAAACAACCATTTGGCTAGCAGGGGGTGGGGATGGGGACACATGACTCTAACAAAATTTAGCATTTTAAAGCTTAATAATTCACAAACGGATGTTTCAATCAAAACACTGTTTTCACAAACCCGAAATATTTTTAAAATTGCTACCAAATGACATTTCACACTATGAGGTACACAAGAAAAAGAATTTACATACCATAGATTAATAACTCTTCGCTTCGTTACTAACGCCCGAATTCTTGAACGCAAATCAAATTTGGGAGCGTCTCAAACATCATGGCATCTCTTTCATAAGTTTGACATTTAAAGCGACAGGGCCATGCTTGAGACGCTCCCAAGTTAAGTAGCGTTCGAGTATTCGGGCAATACCCACTTCACGTGTAGGGGAGGTACTTACCTAACCTAAAAAATTTTTTAAAAATTTTATTTGACCACTTTGTAGGCGTGATTAATATGTATATTCATGCCAAGTTACAGCTTTGTAGTACTAAGGGTCTATGAGCTAAGCTGGGGACAGACGGACAGACGGACATGACGAAACTATAAGGGTTCCTTGTTGACTACGGAACCCTAAAAAGAACATGCAATAAAGATTTTTTTCTTTGATTACTAAATTTAATCTACCTCCTATTATATTACAAGATAAAACATCTTGTAAAACGTAAGGATAATAAAGTTTACTAACCTTCAGTTACCGAATGAAACACAGGAGACATCGGGCTTGTTGTCAACCATTCTCGCTGGAACTGATTCGACGAAAGCCCTTCTAGCTGCGCTCACGTAACTTCTTCACTACTTTTTTCATCTTGCGCCCTAGATACCTACCTACCCGTCGGCATCTTCGTGTTTTCTTATTGACATACATACTTGTAGACAGAATAAAACGTTTTAAAAAAATGTAACCGCCTTCAAAAAGAATCTTCAAACAAAGTTAACAAACACTAAAAAACGAAAAAATAATTAGAATTTTTAATTAAAAGGACAAAAATGTGTGACTTTTCTAAAAATGTGTGACTTTTCTAACTTATCTCGGTACTTACTGAACTGTTTGAAGTCGGTGCCAAGTTTATAAGTTCTTATTTGAGATAAATACGTCCTACACCTCACTAGTCCATGGAAATCGTACATTTTGCCTTGCGTTAAATGAGGTAGTTCTGATTTTTTTGAATGTTGATAGTGATGAGATAGTAATGACAAATCCAAGTTTTCCACCTCGAAAGCCCTCCGGATCATGGTTAAATATTAAAAAATCCAATAAATTTTCAGATTTTTTTCAGTTTTTATCAATTTTTACCACCAAGAACCTGTGTTACGGCAAAAGTTACTATGCACGCTTTAAAGTAGACTAAATTTGCAATAATAAGAGAATAATTTGGTTCTTGTAAGTCAAATACTTTTTAAGATGGGGCAATTTAAAAGTTTGCAAAAATTCAAAAAAGGAAGTATTACAGTTTTTTTAGTTTTTGACATTTTGACCCATAGTAGTGGGTTTATGGCAAAAGTTAAATTATTAGTTATAAAAGTCCATTAAATTTCCAATAAAATGAGACCAATTAGTAATATCAACTTACACTTGATAGTTCCTGAGACAGCTGTTCAAAGTTATTGAGGTAAGTAAACAATTATGTAATAGAAGGGTTTGCAAAATGAAGTACGCCATAAAGGAAGGTGGATCTGGGAGGTGGTGGGATCAATTAACTTATTTAATAACTTATTTAATAATAATAACTTTATTTATTTATAAAAATACAAGTTTACAATTTGCATACTTAAAAGGACATAATGTTATTTTAGGGCGGTAGCTAAATAATTAAAAGAATGAGGTCACGCGCCAACATTGCGAACGTCTCGAAGTACGCGTAAATTAATACGTTCGATTTTGGAGTGAAGTTGTCCAGAATGCGCGCGCAGTGTTGGCGCGCGAGCAGAGAAAAAAAAAAGGTGCAGTTAAACCACTAAAACTACGGAGCTTAAATTAATTACAATTTTGCAGTGCATTAGCTACTTGTTTTAGATTATAACATGTTAAATCTATTTTTTTACTGAACATGATTTAGTGTATACAATACGCTGGTACTTAAACTAGGCCTAGCCTGTACGTTAAGTACCAGTTCTTCCTCGTGATACTCAATGTTAAAAGAGCACGTTAGCCAAGTCTACGCCAAAAAAGTTAATTGAAAGTTCATGAGTATTTAAAAATGGATAAACTACACAATTTTGATTATGGGTAACTGCATTAATAAAATACATAGGTAAAGAAATAACACATAAAAAAAAATTTTATATAAGTACAAAAACATGCATTTTTCTTCCTTTCCTTAAAATAAAAATCACAATTTAGAAAATAATAGATGTAGGTAAATAGTTTCGTTTGAAAACTTGACTTTAAAATACTTCATACAGCTAACAATATTCAATCATAATGCGTGTAGTTATTTCATTATTGAGAAAAGATTTACAATGTCATCATAAGCTTGAGTTTTAAGCCATTTTGTCAATTCTGTTTTTAGGTTGTGTCTGTTAAGATGGTAAATGTTGAATTTTTTATTTATCTTATTGTACAAGTTGGGACCTGTATACAAATGAAATTTGTTGATAAAGAATGTCCGGGATTTAGAAGTTGGGAAGATTTTATAATTTCGACGTTTTTGAGGTTGGGTGGAGCAGAATTTCGTAATTTTGTGTTGAGCTAAGATTGATTCAAGTACAAAAAGTTGCCGCACTGAAAGTACGTCGGACAATGCAAAAAGTTCAGAAGTGGGAAAACGAAATGGTTTGAAAAGCATGACTTTAAGAATGGCACGTTGTGCTCGTTCTACCCGGATGATGTGTGACTTGCAGGCACCTCCCCACACTCTAATGCAATAAGTCAAGATGGATTGAGCTAATGCGTAATATACCATTTTAAGAAGAGGAGGATTTGCAATATGTCGTAGTGTTTTAAAGATAAAGATTAGCTTACGAGTCCTCTCTGATAGCAGTTGAATATGGGGGATCCACGTAAGAGATTGGTCTAATAAAACACCGAGATATTTGATAGAATCAACACGCTCGAGTGTGGAACAATGGCACAGAGAATTAGGACGGTTTTTACATGAGTGTGTCACGATACCAAAACTTGTATCAGGACTGCCTCTTGTGGTCATACTGAAAGTAATGTATTTCGTTTTGGCTGTATTGAGCGTTAATAAGTTATCGCAAAGCCATTTAATGACCAACCGTAGACCTTCTTCAGCTACAGTCCCAATCTCCTCCCAACTTTGCGCATGAAACACTAGTGCAGTATCATCAGCAAAACTAAAAATTTTACAGTTATGAAGCTGTAAGTTGCACAAGTCATTAATGTAAATTAGGAAGAGATTGGGACCGAGAACACTTCCCTGCGGAACACCGAAGGAAACAGGTAAGTCTGAGCTAATAAATTCGTCTATTTTAACTCTTTGGAACCTGTCCGACAAGTAGCTTTCGAATAACCCAAGAGCCAACCCACGAACACCGATTTTTTCCATTTTAGCTAAAAGTAGGGGAGCCGAGACCGTGTCGAACGCCTTCGCTAGGTCCAAAAAGATACCTAAGCATTTTCTTTTTTGGTCTAAATTATGACAAATGCAGTCTGTAATATCACTAACAGCATCTGCTGTGGAAGTACCAGCTCTGAAGCCATATTGGTTAGCAGCTAAGATATTTTCTTTAGCAAGATAGGACATTAATCTTTTATTCAGTACTTTTTCCAGGATTTTAGAAAGAGCTGGTAGAACGGATATCGGGCGGTAATTATTGACACAGTCTTTAGCTCCCGACTTGTGGATAGGGTGAACAATTGCGGTTTTGAAAGCACGTGGAAATATGCCGGTGTTTATAGACAAATTTACTATGTGAGTCAAAGCAGGACAAATATAATCTTTACATGTTTTTAAAAGTTTGTTAGAAATGCCATCAAAGCCAGTAGCACTGTCATTCTTGAGGCTCAATATTAGGCTTGAGATTTCTTCATTATCAGTTTCATAGATGACCATCGAATTAGGCGGAGCGATGCGGTTTTTTATCGAAGTGTATGTGAAAGGGTCAGTTGCAACTGCGGGGCTACCTGTTTTAAGGTTCTCGGCCAGAGATTTCCCAATATTAGCAAAAAAACTATTTACCTGTTCAACAGAACTTTGCGGAGTATCTCCTATTCGTAATAGGCCACTAGATATTTCTTTTTGTTTTTTAGTATTTAAGATAGATTTGATAGTATCCCAAGATTTTTTTGGATTATTTGATTGTTTTTCCAACTGGCTTTGGTAGTGGATCCTTTTGAGGCGCTTAAGTAAGTCGTTGCAGTAATTTTTATATCTTGTATAAGTTATGCTTAGGGTAACATTGTAAGGATTAGCTTTGGTTTTTTGATGCATTCTATCTCGGTTACGTATACATCGTAACAGACCCGGCGTTATCCACGGTTTCAAACACCGCATTCTTCGTGGAACCAATACTTTATTAGTGTGCTTGGCAAGAACGTCAGAAAGCAATTTGACAAGTTGATCAGTAGCCCAGTTAACATCTTGACTTTTTAAAATGTGTTCGAAGGAAGACGCATCTAGGTCAGAAAGAATTCCTTTGTAATCGATTTTATTGACAGTACAAGTATTCCTCCGAGGATAAAGCGGTTTATTAAGATCTAAACAAGTTATGACTGCACAATGGTCAGTTAAGGGAGTTTTAAAAACAAGTGTTGAAACCGGAGATTTAGCTTTAATTATGGAATGGTCAAGACAGTTAAGACCTCTGGTTGGAAGATTATGACTGGCCAACAAACCGTGGTATGCTAATAAGTTTAGGTACTTGAAAGAGTTTGGATCATTCGTGTTCGGTTTAATATCTATATTAATGTCACCCATTAAGACAATATTTGCAGTAGATTTGTGGGTTGATAGTAGGTTATCAAGTGAATTTATAAATGAGTCGGTGTTCTTTACAGATGGAGATCTATAGATTGCAATTACAAGGGTGTTTGAAAATTGTATTGTTAAACAGCTGGCATCATTAAAAACAGGTTCCTCGACAATACAATTTAGTCCATGCCTCGTGTAAATCACAAGACCATCGTTTTGATTACAGTTATTTTTGGTTGAGTGTGTGAGATAATTATCAATGGTTGGTATATTTGGGGTAATTGCATTCCAAGTTTCGGTAAGTATGCATATATCACAATTGATGTTCATTCTTGCAAGTAATACTTTGAATTCGTCGATATTACAGTTAATACTTCTGATATTCTGAGTTAATATCAGAAAGGGCTGAACTATTTGCGATGATTCTATAATGGATTTACACGATTCAGGATCACAAAGATGCGATTTCCCTACTTTAAAGTTATCGATTTCATCATCGATATTGTCATTCATTGGTATCACTTTTGTTTTTATGTAACATGGATCCAGTCTTTGACCAGAGAACATTATAATTATGACTTATGTTGGCTTCACATTCAAGCATTACGAAATAAACTATTATTATTGTTTGCAAGTATGATAAACAATAAGCTGCATTAAGTATAAACATAGAATAAACATTAAAAGTAGGAATTTGATTGTTTAAACAAGACAAATAAAAAAATAAGTAAAAGCATGCATCATAAATCAAAGTGGCAGGTTTAAAAGTAAAAACTGGGTATAGTCACTTAAGGTTTTTAAGGCTCAAGATGTCCTCTTCCTTCTTGATTTCAATATGAGGTAATTCGTCGGTCTTGCGAAGAAGTACTTTTCCATTACTTGTCCAACAGTACTTGTACTCTGCAGATACGGCAAAGTCACGAGCAAGATAAAGCAGTCTTCGACCTTTACTGGTGAGCCCCTCAGATATGTAAATGGGAACAGGGTTTCCAGATAATCCAATGTGTCTCGTGTTAAGTCTGTCATTAGGATTCTGTCTGTTAAATGCTTTAGCGGATGTTACTATTTCCAGCCGTTTGATAGTTCTGGTGAGATCAGAAACTATTGTAAAGGAGCCTGCCTTACCTTTGACGCGAAAAACATCTTTAACGTCATTTGCATGTAAATCAACTCCGAGTGCTTTACAAATATTTTGGATGATAATGGTAAGCTCAGACTTGTTTTCGTTCTTTGACTGACACGGAACATTTCTGAATTCTACCGTAGTTGACTTCATAGCCCTTTGCATGTCTTCAACTTTGGCTTCAAGATTAGATATGTACAATAAATGTTCCTTACGTTCTTTCTCCAATGCATCTATTCTTGTTGAAACGGAATCAAATTGGTCCGATAAGAACTGCAAAGATTTTTCAATTTCTTCGTTACTATTTTTTATGGCTGTATTCTGAGCTTTAATTTCAGCGACATCACTTATTAGCTTATTTAGGGTCCCTTTATGATCTGAACATAGCTCCTGAATCAGACTCTTGATGTCATCTTTAAATTTATCAAAATCTTCTCCACAACAAGTTTCTCGTGGTCTTTTTGATCTTAGAGTAACTTTTCTTGTGTCGTGTTCTTTTAAATTAGATAAGTCAGAATCAGACATCGTGTGTGAAACTATATCAGTAGGTGAAGGGCTGTTCTGAACACGATGCATGTAGGTGTAGGTGTAAATACTTTACCAGGTTCGAAGTTTATGTTGTCACTAGTCGCAACTTCACTCGGGAACTTCCTTACCGTTTATGAGCGCCTAGTATCAATGGTATGGTTTATTTTAAATGATTTAGATAAACAATTAATTCAACAATTTTTCTGACGGAGACACAGCTAACACGACTGCTTCGATGCTTGGTCGGGGAGGAAAGAAGAATTATGTACATTGTATGTATAATTTTGATAGACCAGGCACGTCCTCTGAATCCACAGCACATTTTTTGGGGGCAGCTTGCTGAGGTATAATTTCTTCATCGAACTACTCAGGAAGGTCAAAATCGTCCTTTGATGGTGGGTTATCAATCAATGGTTCATCAATGTCATCACACATCAGGTCTGGTATGTTCTCGCATGATTGGCCAATGCAGTAGCTGCAAACAGCCGAACATTTGAGTTCTGCTTTCCTGCAACCACATCTGCTGGTACAACCTTACATCTTTGGTATGCTTTCAAGGCGATTAAGGTTTGCGTGTCATTAACAGGGTAGAACGGGAACGTCTCCCAGACCCTTCTTCCTTTAGGGCTTACTACCTTTTGCAAAGCCTTCTATTACATAATTGTTTACTTACCTACCTCTATAACTTTGAACAGCTGTGTCTTAGGAACTATCAGGTGTAAATCGACATAATTAATCTCATTTTGTTGGAAATTTAATGGACTTTAATAAAAAACTCAAAGTTCAGGTCAGGTCAAAGTTGACGAAAAATAAAAAAACTGTAATACTTCCTTTTTTGTGATTTTGCAAATTTTAAAATAGCCGTATCTTAAAAACTATTTGGCTTACAAAAACCCAATTACTCTCTTTTTATTGCAAATTTAGTCTACTTTAAAGAGTGCATTGTAACATTTGCCGTGACTCAGATCCTTGGTGGTAAAAATTTACAAAAACTGAAAAAAATCGGAAAAATTATTGGATTTTTAAATATTTTACAATGATCCGGAGAGCTTTCGAGGTGGAAAACTTGGATTTGTCATTACTATCTCATCACTACTAACATATAAAAAAATCAGAACTACCTCATTTAATGCAAGGCAACACCACTTATTTGGTACGATTTCCATGTACTACACGCTTGGGACCGGAATTTATTTAAATGTTTGCTATTTCACTCAGTATAATTCGTTCTTATTCTTTTTGGCTTGGCACCGACTTCAAACAGTTCAATAAGTACCAAGATAAGTTAGAAAAAGTCACACATTTTTGTCCTTTTAATTAAAATTTCTAATTATATTTTTCGTTTTTTAGTGTTTGTTAACTTTGTTTGAAGATTCATTTTGAAGGCGGTTACATTTTTTTTAAAACGTTTTATTTTTCGATTTTTTGTGTAAATAATCGTAGCGAAACTACATGGTGGTTATGATAAATTGTTGTAAAAATCCTAACCGTTACCATAGGTTACGGAGTTCAGCTTTCCATTTTTAGCTACTTAGATAACTTGAAGGAAGTGTTTTGCGACCACTTCTCTTCCTTCTTTATATCAATGACTTGCCAAAGGTCACTATAAGTTCTTATTTGAGATAAATACGTCCTACACCTCACGCTTGGGACCGGAATTTTTTTTAATGTTTGCTATTTCACTCAGTATAATTCGTTCTTATTCTTTTTGGCTTGGCACCGACTTTAAACAGTTCAATAAGTACCAAGATAAGTTAGAAAAAGTCACACATTTTTATTGTGAAAAATAAATATATGTAGCTTTCTTCCGCAAATAATCGCAAAACTTGCACCTTCACCGATCACACTACTCTACACGTGTTTCGCCCCAACCCGGGGCATCCTCAGCTCCTTCCTTCCTTCGCTCTCTCTCGCTCTTTCAACGGTCAACAGTTTTCAACGGTCTCTAAGGGCGTTTGTGCACTACCACTGAATTTTACCGATCCGGAAAAAAACGGATGCTTGTATCTTAATAATTAATCATTTATAATAGTAATTAATTAAATACAAGCATCCGTTTTTTTCCGGATCGGTAAAATTCAGTGGTAGTGCACAAACGCCCTAACGGTTACTCGGCGCGGAGCGCGAGGGGGTGGGGAGCGGACAGCTATAAATACGGTCGCAGCGGGCGTTTTCCAGTCATTCGGTGCTGGATTGCATACGGACAAACATCTCCTGAGGATGCCCCGGGTTGGGGCGAAACACGTGTAGAGTAGTGTGATCGGTGAATGTGCAAGTTTTGCGATTATTTGCGGAAGAAAGCTACATATATTTATTTTTCACAATGGTTAGGGACTTCCGCCAAGTGACGCCTGATTCAATCAAATACTCACACATTTTTGTCCTTTTAATTAAAATTTCTAATTATATTTTTCGTTTTTTAGTGTTTGTTAACTTTGTTTGAAGATTCATTTTGAAGGCGGTTACATTTTTTTTAAAACGTTTAATTTTTCGATTTTTAGTGTAAATAATCGTAGCGAAACTACATGGTGGTTATGATAAATTGTTGTAAAAATCCTAACCGTTACCATAGGTTAAGGAGTTCAGCTTTCCATTTTTAGCTACTAAGTTAACTTGAAGGAAGTGTTTTGCGACTACTTCTCTTCCTTCTTTATATCAATGAGTTGCCAAAGGTCATTAATCAGCCATGTATTTTATTTGCCGATGACACTACCCTACTTATTAAAGCTAAAGATGATGACATTGAATATAAAGCTAATACTGAATTTAAGAAAGTAGTACAGTGGTTGGAATCTAATAATCTTAAAATTAATATTCATCATCATCATCATCATTTCAGCCGTACGACGCCCACTGCTGGGCATAGGCCTTCCCCAAGGATCTCCACAACTATCGGTTCTGCGCTGCCCGCATCCAGCGGCTTCCCGCGACCTTGACCAGATCGTCGGTCCACCTTGTAGGGGGCCTGCCCACGGAACGTCGTCAGGTTCGCGGTCGCCATTCGAGAACCTTTCCGCCCCAACGGCCATCGGTTCTCCGCGCTATGTGTCCCGCCCACTGCCACTTCAACTGAGCAATCCTTCGAGCGATGTCGGTCGTTTTAGTTCTCCTGCGGATCTCATCATTTCTGATTCGATCGAGCAGGGAAATACCAAGCATCGCTCTCTCCATTGCTCGCTGGGTAACCTTGAGCCTTCTTATGAGACCCATAGTAAAAGACCACGCCTCGCTTCCATAAGTCATAACTGGCAACACACACTGGGCAAAGACCTTAGTCTTGAGACATTGAGGAATTTTGGACACAAATATATGCCGGAGCTTTCCAAACGCTGCCCATCCGAACTGGATTCGACGAGAGATCTCTTTCTCGAAGTTGGACTTACCTAATTGGATTGTCTGTCCTAGGTAGACATAGTGGTCAACAACTTCGAGTGTAATGTTCCCAGCATTAACTGGAGCGGATGCAACATGGGCATTGGACATGATTTTCGTCTTATCCATGTTCATCTTCAGACCCACTCTTTGGGAAGCATTGCTGAGATCTTCGAGCATTGTGTTCAGGTCTTCCAAGGTCTCAGCCATGAGAACTACATCATCGGCAAACCGCAGGTGTGTTAGGTACTCGCCATTGATGTTAATGCCGAATCCTTTCCAGTCCAGTAGCTTAAAAATATCCTCCAACGCAGCTGTGAACAGTTTCGGAGAAATGACGTCTCCCTGTCTCACACCTCTCTGTAGTTGGATAGGGTTAGAGCTCTGGTTCTGTAATCGGACCGACATGGTTGCGTTTTGGTATAAGTACCTCAGCACCTCGATGTACCTGTAGTCTATTTGGCACCTCTGGAGAGAGAGAGACTTCAAGAGAGTCTTATCACCCTTCTTGAAGAACAGCATCACATCGCTTCTGCCCAATGCCTCTGGCGGTTTGCCCTCGAGGATGACAGAGTTAAAGAGCTTCTGGAGGACCTTAAGTATCGGCTTACCGTCCGCTCTTTTCTAAGAACTTCTGTTCTGTTGTGATTCCGTCATCACCTGCCGCCTTGTTGTTTTTGAGCTGCTTGAGAGCCATTCTAATTTCGTACAGGCTGACGTCCGGGATATCTTCGGTATAGTGTCGGGTAAGCTTGGCTCTAGGTTCTGTAGCCTTACTTTCAACAGCTGTTTGCGTGGAGTACAACTGTCCATAGAAACTCTCAATCTCCCTCTCTCATCTCATCTCTCAAATTAATATTAAAAAAACAAAATTTATACATTTTAAAATAATAAATAGAAAAAAGGATAAAATTGACATACATTTAAATAATAATAAAATCGAAGAAGTATATGTTACAATTTTTTTAGGAATTACTATAGACAATCTCTGCAACTGGAAAGCTCATATTGACTCAGTTGTAACAAAACTTGACAGGTTTATTTAAGCTTTGAATAGGATCAGACAGATAGCATCGCAACAATTAGCTCTCGTAGCTTACCACGGTTATGTTTCATCTATATTACGCTACGGTATCATACTTTGGGCTAATTCGGTGGATGCAATTCGAGTTTTTAAAATGCACCAGTGGCGCATGCGCGCAGAGTTATCTGACACGCACTCTACTTCACAGAGTAATTTATATATGTAGGAAGTAGAGACCAATCTTTGGCCCTTTTATTGGTAGTGTATACCTAACTAGCGCTATCTGTCGTCTGGTGTAGACAACTTTTGGTGTATAAATACACACATTATACATAGTCTTCTTATTATTTATTCTACTTTAGTCCACTATAATTTATATGGCAAAACAACGTTTGCCGGGTCAGCTAGTTAGCAAATAAAGAATTAGCAAGATTAGATGTCAACAAAAACGGCTACATCAATAAATTGTCAAGAGATGGCGCTAAATGATAAATGTAAAAGACAAACTACTGCTATATACACTGACCTCTATTATTTACACACTGGACTGGCTGACATAAAATATTGTCGACTGCGGTAATGATTGTGTCAAAATTAGTTCTCGGGACACTCGTAGTGGCGGCGCTTCAAATTGCCACACAAAATTAGCTGTCATTTGTATGGGGACAGCCTGTCCAGTGTGTAAATAATAGAGGTCAGTGGCTACGTAGTAATAATATAGTATTCTTTGCTACTGCCAAGGATTGTTACGAAGCTACATCTTTCAACCAGCTCCAGTAGCTTATAGATGAGAAGAGGCGACATTATAGTACTTACTAAAACAGTCATGGAAGAGCCCTATGTTCATGTCTAGTTTCTAGTCTACCAGCAAGCCCAATTTTAGGAAGAATACAATAAGAACTTCGGCTTTAGAGCTTGCGAAGGCTATAATATATAATTCGTATATGAGAACTAGCCAAGTCAGACCTTAGGCTTCAATATATTATCCTAAGTTATAACAAGAAATTATATTTTAAGTTGTTATAAAACATTTTATGTTCTACATTTTCAGGACTGACCGGTAAACTTGGCACCCATTTAGATCTCACATCTTTTGCCGTTGAAGTCAACAACTAAGGCATATTTCCTAATATTGAAGTTGGCTCTCACTTCACATATTTTATGTTTTTGATGAGATTTGTTTTGTATGTAACAACTAATGTAAGGAACCATATTTTTACAAATAAATATATTGATTGATTGATTGATTGATTGAAGGAATACAACTGAAGGTCCATTCATGCATAAGTTATTTATAAAACAACATATAACTCTTAACTGTTGAGGAGTTTCACCTCTCATCATCAGCTCACCCTAATAACCTGAAAGAGTATAAGTATTAGTCCATACGTACGATTAATACTTATAGAATTATTCTCCAGCTCCTAACCGTTAAGGAGATTTGTAGCTTCCATCACCAGCTCATCACTATGAGATGATACCAGATGCAAATACTTGACTATCTTCAAAAATAAATGGAATCTCTCAATTTTCCTGGGATTTCATCTCCTGATCCTGACTTGGTGAAAATAAGATCAAATCATAAGTATAAAGTTTCGAAAAAAAAATTTTTTTGAAAATGATCCCCACTTTTATGAAAATAAGAAGTCGTCTAAATAAGCAAACTAAAGTCTAAATACGCATTATTCAGGATAACTCCAGAACTTCTCGTCTGTTCTTGATGAAATTTGAATGGGACCACACGAGAAGTGTCACCTTTCAAATAAAAAAAAGAATTATCCAAATCGGTTTAAACTAAAAAGTTCTGAGGTAACACACTTAAAAAAAAAATAAGAATAAAATATATACAGTCGAATTGATAAACTCCTCCTGTTAACGCCACATTAAAGCAATAATAATTATTTTTTTATATTATAATGATATACATATTTAAATTCAATACATAGCGTGACACGGAGCGACGAAATGCTTCCTATCCTTGTCTATCCTATGACCCTATCTATTGCCGTCTCGCTCCATTTCCGCATCCCTATGGCAAAAGCAGTGAGACGGAACAAAGACAGAAATGTAGTAAGAGATAAATATAGGAACGATTACACCTGAGATTTATATTCCGAACGCCGGTCACTCAAGGCCCAAGGTCAGCGAACGAGGGCCCACCGGTATCGTATCAGCTTGCTGGTGCTCGCTCCGGACAGGTAGTCCAGTCAAGAATAAAAACTGTCGAGGAAGAAGAAAACACAGCGTTATGCCAAAGCAGTGACATAAAGAGATGTTGGTAATTATAATTGCCGTTTAGCAGATTGACTTACCCGGACGCTGAGGATCAAGAAACAATAATGTCGTTTTCAAACAATGATGCAGCTAGGACGCAATTAGCGAGGTTTATCAGGGATAAACTACGTATCACAATTATCAAAAATATCTATGCAATAACAGTTCACAGTGACTTTTTCACAGTCAGTTAAGTAGAGGCTCAGAGAGAAGAAAAAAAACACTGGGGCGAGTTGGGCCCTATTTATAAGTTCTGCCACGATTTTTCTAGAATGATGTTTTTAACTCATTTTGCTTCACCATAAATCTCGAATTTTTCAAAGTCAGTAACATAGACAATGCTCACTTGTACCTTTCTAGAATGATCCGAATATAGTCTATGGTTAAGAAAATTAGTTAAAGATAAATGAAGAATTATATAAAACCAAATAAAGGGAGATTTGTAGATTTTAACTAACTAATTACTCCCATTGTAGATTAGATATTCATAAAGTTATTGATAAAAGTTTTTAGGTACCATAGATAATCTAGGCTCAATATCTAGAAGTTCAATTATGAAAGCACGAAAGCTACTCTACGCCAGATGTCAGTTCTGGTGCTGTTGCATGAACGAGATGACAGGGTAGTTATGCATTTAGGTGTGAGAGAGATGGCAATATACGCGCGACATACTTTGCCACTATTTGACACCAGATGGCGCTAAAGTTTGATGAAGTGTGGAATCTCAACGCAAGGTGTCTTTATAAAAAAAAACGATGGATATAGCTGGACATCCATGCAAGAATGAGAAGACGTATATCTTTGGATAATTGCTCGTGGAAATAGTTCTGCTATTCCTCACAAGATTGAGCCAATAGTTCAAAAATTATGATGTTTATTCTGATAAAACTAAAATGTCAAACGTCAGACGGCATTGTAATTTGTTGACAAATTTAAGTGTACCTAAGATGTAAAAATTAGCAATTATTGCTTGGAATTGAGTTAATGAGAATGTATGTACTTTGCAATAAGGGATGTATAAAAACTGTGTTGTGCATTGGTACAAAAATATAGGATAAAAAGCAGAAATGAAGGTTGGTACTATCAAAGTTTATTGTAAATGTAACATATTAAAAAATGATATGTTACAATACCTCATTAGTTGAGAAAAAAAATAAGGAAAGGAACTGGGATGAGGTGAGTGAAGGACAGGTCTCTATCCCCACACAGTAAAGAAAAGAAAGCGAAAGCGTGAGGAAACATGAAGGGAATAGATAAAACAAGAATAGAGCAAGAGGAGAAAAAAAAATTGTAGAGAAAGGAAAGTTGTGTAGAAAAAAAAAGGTTGTGTAGAGAAAGAAGGAATGGATAGCACGGTATAGTAGAGTGGGAAAGTAAAGAAAGTCGTAGGTTGGGAATCAAGTAAGGAAAGGAAAGGGCAAAAGGAAACAAAAACAAAAACAAAAAAAAATCATGCCAGCTGTAAACAAATAAGTTATATAAATAAACGGAATACATAAACAATACAGATAATTGATATCGACGGTGGGTCTTACTTCTGGCCTATGTACCATGCGCCCTTGCCGAAAATTTAAAGTGTGCGTATACTAGATAAATATGGATATACATGTCGGAGATATTTCATTGGAAAGACTAGTCGCGCCATCTATCGATGCAATTATGAGTTATCGGAGCTATTCTGTGGGTAATACAAGCAGCGGCACCTTTCGGTGGTTTGGTAAGGTGTTGAAGTTACCAGTTTGAATAATCTAATAAGATTAGTAACGCCATCTGTTGTGGCTGTTAGCGAACTTTCCCTGAGTCAGTAGTTCGAGCGAGTAGTCTGTGGTAGCGTGTCTATGCGATCTGTCAGTATCAGTTGACGTCTGTCAGTGAGACAGTGAGTGTTAATCTGATAAAAAGCTATCATTCTATTCTTGGAGCTCGACCGCGTCGGACGTGCGCACTGATTCATTTAACCACGTACAAAATGGCAGACGGATATGAGATTTTACAACGAAATCCATTTCTATCTGCGACAGCAGCGGTGGGATCGGAACAAAATGGCTCCAGTACGCATAACCAACATAGTGCTACCGTACAAAACGAATATTTCGGAGTTTGCGACGTGCCACATGAAGAAAATAATCGTGAGTCAAACGCGTGCTTGGAAGATCGAAATACGTTTTCACAATCGGGTACCAGCGGTGTAGTTTGATATGTGGCCATCGTTTTTCGTGGCTTTGCGGAAAATGTTCATGCCGAAGCTAGTACCTACGTTTGATCCAGACGATTGTGAATTTACGGCAGTGGTGCAGGTGTGTCGTTAATGGTTTGACGTGAATAAACCATCACCGCACTCGAAATTTGTGGACTGATTACGAAACAAGAAATTTAGCGTTTATCAATCTACGTGGTCAAGCTTGCTCCTACCCGCTTTGCAAGACGGGATCGGGCTTCGACTTATGTGAAGTCTTCAACCAACAAGTTGGCGCTGATTGGCCGCTTAGTGACGAGTTTGGGCTAAGCGAACGAGATCAAAGTGGTTATCTGAGGTATTTGTGATAATCAGGTATGCTCAGCTTATTTGAAAAACTAGCTGACCCATTGTTCAGGATGTTTTTGTTGCTGATTAACGTTTTCATACGTTTTATTCACGCTTTTACTAAGTATTGTTGCCTAGTTACCGAGAAGTATTCTTGCCTGTTAATGACTTGACAGCGAGAACAGCTTGCAGCGTTCTTCATACGTTCGTGTCACTGTGCTATGCCTCAGTGAGAGCTGTTGACGTTTGCTGGTAAGGAGATTTAGAATTCAAATAGAGTGGTGAGCTCGATCGAGTTCCGTGGGGTTGTTGGCGGACTGGCCGTGTAAACGGACGGACTGAAAGGTTTGTGTACGTTCTTAAAGTGTTTAGCCGTCGTGGAAGACCACGGGCGTCTTGGATGGCTGCTCTTGGCGAGGTCCAACTGGCGATTAATTGTACGGTTCCCAAAATTACACGTGGGAATTCTTTTCAATTGCTGTTGTGAATTAATAAGAATTCACCACGGATTGAAGTTTTGCTTGAATCCTGAGTGCCAGAGTTTTATTTTTTTAATATTGGACTGGAAGTGTAACTCAGGATGGACGAGCAGGTGTGTGCAAGCGTAAGTTCGTTGAAGTTTGTCAAAACGACAGATACAAAGTGAACCCGATAGCCGGTGGACGCAATCTTCGCTGTTTCGGTGACAGCGGCGCTATCTCCTGGACTTCTTCCGCCGATGGTGGGCGCGGGTTTGAGCTTTTACTCCTTCCCCGGGTTTCATCTCGTGGGGCTGCCGCCCCACGGTGTTTGGTGTCGCTTACGCGGCCGTTCTCTGATGAGATGTGTGCCCCACTGGATGTTTGCGGCCCTCGTCGCGGTCATCCAGCCGGGTGAGACCCCATTGGGGGAGGCACAGCTGGCGCCTGCGAGCGGGCGCGCCAACGGGGTAAGGGCTATAATTAAGGAGTGGATATAAGGTAGGAAAGAAGGAGTGAAAATAAAGGGCTAGGAAGATAGCGGTGGCACAAATGTCGCGTGGCAGCGCCCACTTCTTCTTGGCTCTGGTGTCGTTGTTGGCGTGTGCGAGAAGAGCTGGTTCTTCTGTGGTCGATGGCAATGGACTTGCGGGCGCAATGCCCTGCAGGTGCTGATGGAGGCCGTGATCGGCGCAGTCGAACATTCGATGTGCCAGTCGGCCCACGACGTCCTGTAGCGGCTCAATGTTGAGGTCCCGCGCGATGATCTCGCGGCGCTATGTCACGCTATGTAATTTTTCTTCTTTTTGTAGCAATTTAACCGGTTCTGACTTTTAAGACCTTCAGCCGGCAGCAGTGCTATGGTTGAACACCTAGACAGCGGAATGACATAAAAGAGGACGCGCTGGTCCCAGTTTTTGGCCAGAGGAACGGAGAACGTTGCCGCACTCTAAGGTGTGTCATTAGTTTAGTTATGTTACTAGTTGCTTTTGTTTATAAAAAATAGTTTAAATTAAGAAAGATTTGATTTTGTATTATGTCTGCTCAAGGCAAACAGAACACTTAATGATTGACGTTTTGTATTGGTTTTGATTTTTCTTAACAGCGAATTGGCTTGTTTTGTTGTTTCGTTTAATGAATAACGAATTCAAGCTGTTGTACTGTAATGTAACCCGTGCCACAGATGAAAAGTGGATTGAAAACGAAATACCCGCATTTCTGTTTTTCAACTTTCTTTTACCGAACGTGTGATGAAAGAAAAGGCGCCCTGCCGTTTTACTAGCGGGATTTCGTTTGCAAGAAGAGATTTGTGAAAATCATCTTTTCCTGGTGATGAGCGGTGCGCTGAAAGGAAGTTCATCGGCAAGACTGGACCAGTCTGGACCTGGACCAGGTTTTATGTGCTGGCGTAACCTGGCTGGAACATAAGGATTTGTTCATCGATAGGTTTGTCTGTATCTATACAAACGCAGGTACTCTCATATTTTTTAATTTTTTGAATCCGAAAGAAAGTAAATCTTATTTCTTTGTGAGTAATTCGTTGTAATAATAGTTACTAACGGAACAAAGAATGTTTTATAATTTTATTGTAAACTACCTTCATCAAAATTGAGCGGCAAACATTTTTCTAATTCTACTAACGTATAGAGTGCTAAGTGTAAGTGAGTTGTAAAGAAATAAGATCTAGAATAGAATTTGAATTTGAACGCGATAGTAACGTTTGCACATTGACAAATTTACACTCGGGGTACAGATACTGTGAGATAGTGTCATCATTGTAACTCTTGATATAAAGTTGGTGCCTATAACATGACCTATCAGATAGTAAGATTGCCTGCAGTGATCGCTACTAAGCGATAAGGCCGCCTAATATTTTGTACTGCTCTTTGTAAATTTTTACGTCGTGTATTTTTCTGTTTGTGTGAGTGTGCAATAGTGTCTTATCTTAGCTATCCCATGACGTAATGGTAGAGATCGAGAGGTCTTAAGTAAATGCCTAGTTGTAAATATGACTAATGAGTCACTAACTTGTCATCAGATGTAGAGTCTGATGTAGAGTCTGATGTAGAGTCTGATGTAGAGTCTGATGTAGAGTCTGATGTAGAGTCTGATGTAGAGTCTGATGTAGAGTCTGATGTAGAGTCTGATGTAGAGTCTGATGTAGAGTCTGATGTAGAGTCTGATGTAGAGTCTGATGTGGAGTCTGATGTAGAGTCTGATGTAGAGTCTGATGTAGAGTCTGATGTAGAGTCTGATGTAGAGTCTGATGTAGAGTCTGATGTAGAGTCTGATATAGAGTCTGATGTAGAGTCTGATGTAGAGTCGAATGTAGAGTTACATTTAGAGTCGAATGAAAAGTCACATGTAGTGTCACATGTAGAGTCGAATGTAGAGCCGAATATAAAGTCACATGTAGAGTTACATGTAGAGTCGAATGTAAAGTCGAATGTAGAGCTAAATTCAGATTCACGAGTAAAGTCAAATGCAGAGTTACTAAGATCACAATGTTTCCAAAGTAGAGTTGGTGGCTATACGGAAGGTTTAACTTCATGAGTTCTCACAAATGACCCATTTCAAATTACAGTGAAATACAAGCGCTGCATGGTGGTGCCTGTGATGGTGCTATGCGGGTGCTGCCTATGGTGAGCCGTTCGTCGGCGCGACATCGGCGTCGGTCGGTGCGGTGGTGCAATGTGCGATTCTGCGGCGATGGCAAGTAGCCGGCGCTGGCGGTGATGGTGTAGAGAGAGAGATCTACTGGCATCGCATATCATAATTATGATCGCAATTTGGTGAGCAGTTTTCATTTTGTCATTATTTGTGCAGCAACGCTTTTACATTGAAAGCTCCGCGCTTTGTGTAGTAACGCTTTTGCATTGAAAGCTCCGCGCTTTGTGCAGTAACGGTATTGCATTGGAAGCTCCGCGCTTCGTGCAACTACGCTTTTATATTGGAAGCTTCGCGGTTCGTGCAGCTACGGTTTTGTATTGGAAGCTTCGCGCTTCGTGCAGCTACGGTTTTGTATTGGAAGCTTCGCGCTTCGTGCAGCTACGGATTTGTTTCCGAAGCTCCGCGCTTCGTGCAACTACGCTTTTATATTGGAAGCTTCGCGGTTCGTGCAGCTACGGTTTTGTATTGGAAGCTTCGCGCTTCGTGCAGCTACGGTTTTGTATTGGAAGCTTCGCGCTTCGTGCAGCTACGGTTTTGTATCGGAAGCTCCGCGCTTCGTGCAACTACGCTTTTATATTGGAAGCTTCGCGGTTCGTGCAGCTACGGTTTTGTATTGGAAGCTTCGCGCTTCGTGCAGCTACGGTTTTGTATCGGGAGCTCCGTGCTTCGTGCAACTACGCTTTTGTATCAGGAGCTCCGCGCTTCACGTGCTACGATATGAAAATTCATGCCTGTAATGGAAACTTTTGCGTCGGTGTTCTCCACTAAGGGCTCGTTAACAGTTGCGCTCGAGAACGCGCGCTTTGTCAGAATGGCCGTGTCGGAGATATTTCATTGGAAAGACTAGTCGCGCCATCTATCGATGCAATTATGAGTTATCGGAGCTATTCTGTGGGTAATACAAGCAGCGGCACCTTTCGGTGGTTTGGTAAGGTGTTGAAGTTACCAGTTTGAATAATCTAATAAGATTAGTAACGCCATCTGTTGTGGCTGTTAGCGAACTTTCCCTGAGTCAGTAGTTCGAGCGAGTAGTCTGTGGTAGCGTGTCTATGCGATCTGTCAGTATCAGTTGACGTCTGTCAGTGAGACAGTGAGTGTTAATCTGATAAAAAGCTATCATTCTATTCTTGGAGCGCGACCGCGTCGGACGCGCACTGATTCATTTAACCACGTACAAAATGGCAGACGGATATGAGATTTTACAACGAAATCCATTTCTATCTGCGACATACATAAATAAATGGAGTGCCGATGGCCTATTTTAAGAGTCGCAGCCGCTCTGATATATAGATGAGTATAATATACTAGTGTGATAAGAATAATCTGTTGTCGTTAAGGCATATTTATACAGAGTTACAATCCGCTCTGAGTAGTAAGGCTTTTGATTTTTCATTTATGGTGTGGCAACATTCATACGTCTGCATCGTACCAGCTGACGGCGATACTGAGGCGCGCTGAAGCCGTGCGCGCGTATTTATGTGTGACGATTTTCATGTAGGTACCTAACAATTTTGTATATAATGTACACCTATATATGTATATATATGTATGTCAAATTCATTATTATTGTGTTGTGTGAAATAAATATATGTTTGTCCCTGTCTTATGTCCAAAATATTTTAGTATATAAGTAGGTCAATTTTAGTAATAAATACATTATACTCGCAACCTTCTTTCATTCAACATTGCCACAGTAGTATCCTCACAGTGGTGACCCCGACGTCGAAGAACCATGGACGACCCAACACTAACTCCACACGACAAAGTCACCGTCCCACCTACAATTGTTGCAGTTACGCAAGAGAGATCTGAGGTATCTGCCTTATCCATCGGACTCCGAATACCACCCCTATGGAGAGACAAGCTACGCGGATGGTTGGCCCACTTCGAAGCTATCATGGCATCCCAAAAGAAAGGCGACCAAGCTATGTACGAGTTAGTGCTAGGACAGCTGGAGCGGCAGGACGTCGATGAAATATACGACATATTATTACGACCACCGGAGAGCAACAAGTACCTAGCTATCAAGACGCGATTATTAGAAGTCTACGAAGATTCCGAACAGAAAAATGTACAGAGGGTTATCGCCGGTATGGAGCTCGGAGATTTTAAACCATCACAACTTCTAAGAAGAATGCAAAACTTGGCTGGCAGTCACCTATCCGAAGTCACATTGCGAGGAATGTGGCTTAACCAACTACCTGCGTACATAAGCTCCATAATAGCACTCAGTGAAAAATCAACCCTAAGCGAAGTCGCGTTAATGGCTGATAGGATGATGGAGCAGCATTCACAACGCGAGATATCAGCTGTTACCCACCAACAAATAGCAAAAACGCCTCAACCAGAAGCATTCGCAGTCGAGCACCACCATTCACCGTCCACTGAAAAACATCGCATCGCACAACTCGAAGATAAGATCGATCGATTAACGGAGGCTATTTCGCAATTAGTCACGCACAACCGCCGTGGACGCTCGCCGCATCGTAACTGGAGTCAGACCGCTAACTGGAAGCGCGGGCGCACGGGACGGCCCCACAGCCGATCGCATAGCCGCGGCCGCTATTCACACCGAAGCGCTACGCCCGGCGGCGAATCTACTTATTGTTATTTTCATCACAAGTTTGGTCATAACGCACAGAAATGCATAGAACCTTGTTCGTTTATGAAGAAAACTAGCTTTCCGCCCGCGGCTTCGCCCGCGTGAACTACATGACGTTATCCCGCGGGAATATGATTTTTTCCGGGATAAAAAGTGGCCTATGTTCCTCTCCAGGCTACAAAGTATCTGTGTTCCAAATTTCAGCCAAATCCGTTCAGCCGTTATGGCGTGATTGAGTAACAAACATCCAAACATCCAAACATCCAAACATCCAAACATCTAAACTTTCGCATTTATAATATTAGTAGGATTACGCCGGAAAACTAGAACCAGCGTTGGCAGCGACGGATACCAGCGTTTGGGAGCAGTCACACCGTCTATTCGTAACTGACAAGAAGAGCAAATTAATGTTCCTCATCGACACCGGTGCGAACATTTCTGTAATACCTAGAAGAGGCACGCATTTGAAACCGACAACGTTCAACTTGTACGCCGCTAACAATTCGAAAATACCTACATATGGAGAACAAACCCTTGAGCTAGATTTGAACCTACGACGACCGTTCAGATGGAAATTTATCATCGCAGCAGTGAGCAAGCCGATTATTGGTGCCGATTTTTTAAATCATCACAAGCTACTCGTGGACATTGCGGGTAGAAGCCTGATAGATAAAGTAACAAATTTATCAGTGAAGACTTCCATGTTGTACTACCCTGCACCAACTATTCGCACCATCGATACAAACCAGAAGTACCATGACATACTAGCCGAGTTTCCAGACATCACCCGCATATCTTCGATGAAAGAAACGCCGAAACATTGTGTCGAACACCACATCGAAACCACCGGTCCTCCACTATACTGCAAGGCAAGACCAATCCCACCACATCACTATGCAGCAGTCAAGCAGGAATTTCAAGTTATGATGGATCAGGGCCTGTGCCGTCCAAGCAAAAGCCCGTGGGCAAGCCCCTTACACATAGTACCAAAGAAGAATGGCGGAATTCGAGTATGCGGAGACTACAGAAGGCTCAATATGGTTACCACACCTGACCGCTACCCAGTACCACGCCTGAAAGACTTCACCTACCACCTCAACGGCTGCAAAATCTTCTCAACTATTGATCTGAATAGAGCGTACCAACAATTGCCAGTACTTGAAGAGCACATAGAGAAGACAGCAATCATTACACCCTTCGGACTGTACGAGTTTCCAAGAATGTGCCCAGGATTGAAGAATGCCGGTCAAACCTTCCAACGGTTTATCCATCAAGTCCTTCAAGGCTTAGATTTCGCCTATCCATTTGTTGATGACGTCATTATTGCATCACGTAATGAAAACGAGCACATTACTCATCTACGCACAGTTCTAAGCAAGTTAAACGAATACGGAATCACAATCAACCCTTCGAAATGCGTACTGGGAAAAGAAGAAGTCAAGTTTCTGGGCTACAGCTACAACGTATCTCAAAATGGAATTAAACCACCTGAAGACAAAGTGAAGACCATAACCACGTTTCCAAGGCCTACTACTATCGAAGAATTACGCAGATTTCTAGGCATTGTGAATTTTTATCGCGACGCCATTCCTCAAGCTGCATCTATTCAAGCACCGCTAAATGCATACCTACATAATAGCAAGCGTAAAGACAAAACGCAGATAGTATGGTCGAACAAAGCAATAGAGGCATTCGAACTGTGTAAAGTCAGCCTACAGAACGCTGCTTTACTAGCTCATCCCGCTCACGACGCGCCGATAGCATTAATGTGCGACGCTTCTAATACTTGCGCAGGAGCTGTATTACAACAATACCGCAACAAAAAATGGCAACCACTTGGCTATTTTTCTAAGAAGTTCTCAGAGACGCAACAAAAATATTCAACATTTGATCGAGAGTTATTATCTATTTATATGGCAGTGAAGCATTTTAGACGGATGTTCGAAGGAAAACAATTGATTATCTTCACCGATCACAAGCCAATTACCTACGCCTTGAACAAGAAACCATCTGACAATGAAACACCACGTCGTACCCGCCAACTGATGTTTATTAGTGAATTTACCAACGACATACGCCACATTAGCGGAAAAGAAAATATCGTTGCCGATTCACTGTCTCGCATCGAAGATATTACATTTCCAAGTACCCTCAACTACGAAAAATTAGCTAAAGCGCAAGAAAAAGATGACATCATAACCGAATTGAAGCAGCAAAGCAATATTCGTCTTATGAAAATGGCATTACCAAATAGTAATCGAAAAATATACTGCGAAACATCAACATCGAACGTGCGTCCCTACCTGCCCGAGCATTATCGACGTATAGCATTCAACGCTGTACATAACCTTAGCCACCCGGGCATACGCACGACGAGGAAAATGCTACAAGAAAAATATTTTTGGGCATCTATGAACGCTGACATCAACAACTGGACAAGAGCATGCCAATCGTGTCAACAGTCGAAAATACATCGACACACAAGCAGCAACTATGGGCAGTTTCCACAAGCTGAGAGATTCCAACATATTCACATAGATATTGTCGGTCCGCTACCACCTTCACCGCACGGTCACAGATACCTGCTAACAATCATCGACCGAAAAACTCGTTGGCCAGAAGCTATACCCCTACAGAACATTACCGCTGAAACAGTAGCGAAGTCTCTATTTGAAGGATGGATAGCACGATTCGGATGTCCTACCACACTAACCAGCGACCAAGGACGACAATTTGAAAGCCAGCTTTTCACATCGCTAACCAAACTGCTTGGCATCGAAAAAACAAGAACCACACCGTATCATCCCCAGAGCAATGGAATCGTCGAACGTTGGCACCGCACGCTAAAGGCAGCATTAACAGCGAATTTTAGCCGCAGTAACACAAATTGGCTCGAAGCACTACCTACAGTACTACTGGGACTACGAGCAGCTCCGAGAACCGACACGGGAGTCAGCGCAGCACAGATGACTTATGGGACCACCTTAAGACTGCCGGGAGATTTTTTTGTCGACGCTCCGATCACTTCGCAAGCTGTAGGTTATACCTACGTCGATCATCTACGCAATATAATCAACGAGTACAAGTCGAGCGCACAGCTACGAAATAACAACAAAAATTTCGTACACAAGGATCTACGAACGTGCGAGAATGTTTACCTACGCATCGATTCCGGAAAAAAGTCACTGCAAGCACCTTACGACGGGCCCTATCCAGTACTACACCGAGATGAGAAAGTATTCCGCATACAACTGCCTGGCCGTGAAGCGAACGTGTCTATCGACCGACTCAAGCCCGCTTATTCACTCGACGCAGATAACCACGACTGCAGCGACGATCACAATCACAACACGAAAACAACTCGCTACGGACGGAAGATAACGCCTGTTGTACGCTTCGCTTGAGGGGGAGCTCTGTGGCAACATTCATACGTCTGCATCTTACCAGCTGACGGCGATACTGAGGCGCGCTGAAGCCGTGCGCGCGTATTTATGTGTGACGATTTTCATGTAGGTACCTAACAATTTTGTATATAATGTACACCTATATATGTATATATATGTATGTCAAATTCATTATTATTGTGTTGTGTGAAATAAATATATGTTTTTAGTATATAAGTAGGTCAATTTTAGTAATAAATACATTATACTCGCAACCTTCTTTCATTCAACATTGCCACCAGCCGTCCCATAGAATAAACTAGATACTATAAACTTAAAATATATATAATAAAAACCAAACAAAAAAAATAGAGTACATAAAAGAATATATAATATGGTTAGGGAATGGGTATGAAGATGAGGGAAAATGTGGGATGGGAAAATGGGACTTTTGGTCGGCTCTTACGACGCGCAAGGGGAGAGCGATGGTACTATACTTTCTCCGGCAACCATACGGATAATGTTAGGGAATGGGTGTCATGATGAGGGAAAATGTGGGATGGGAAAATGGGACTTTTGGTCAGCTCTTACGACGCGCAAGGGGAGAGCGATGGTACCAATATTTCTCCGGCAACCATACGGATAAAGTTAGGTAATGGGTGTCATGATGAGGGAAAATGTGGGATGGGAAAATGGGACTTTTGGTCAGCTCTTACGACGCGCAAGGGGAGAGCGATGGTACTATTCTTTCTCCGGCAACCATACGGATAAAGTTAGTAGGAGATAGTACCTAGATGCAGAGCAAGAGAGAGAAAAGAGAAAAATACTTATAGATAATCACATACATAAATAAAATGGAATAAGAAAAAAAATAGGTGTAGTTATATAGGTACAGATTTTAAAATGTCCTTAATGTGCCAAGTGCCTAAATCCTTGGATGTGTGAAAGTCCTTCAGAATGTATGTAAGAGGAGAGATCTTCATTTTCACAATACATTTAGTGAATTTAGGAGCAAGTTTTGCAGTGAAAAATTTACTAGCATCAGAAAGTGGATATTCTTTCTTCCATACTGTCTGGCCCTCCTGATATTCAATATCACGCCTATTTTTGTTGTAATGAATTTTATATTTGGAGTAGGCTTTGGACATGTTCAAGTTTACTTTAATAAAAATGTCTTTAAGATGAGGTAGAGTAGATGAGTATGAAGTCCTGTCGGTAAACAAAATATCGTGGAGAATTAGGCTAAGCCCGCACAGCGATTAAAATTCGCGCGATTAAAAATCGCGATTTTGTAACTGATGGAATTGTATGCAGGTACACGCACTCGCGATTTAAAAATCGCGCGAATAAAAAATCGCTGTTTGCTGTAAAATAATCGCGCGTCCTAACCCTGCGGGAGGCGCGCCCCTTTTTCGAATATATTCTGTCGCTACCTACTGAAAATACAGAAGTATTTTCATTATTTTTAAGTATGTATAATTTTTATGTTAAAACTTCATACATAAATAATAGAAGATTGTAAAACAAGTGCATAAAACGTACCATTTTACCCGAGACGTATATATCCACCCGAGCCGTAGACGAGTGTTGATAGTCAATTCGAGGGTAAAATGGGTTTTATGTACGAGTTATACACTCTGCTTTTCACTTCGAGTGTGAGGAAAATAAATAACAATATTGCAATAAAGAAAAAATAAATACTTCGCCATATTGGCGGGAAGATAAGTTTTTATATGTGGCAGTGGCAGCACAGTGACTTCAGCATAGATCGTAGTCCATAATGCTCTTGAGATACTTATTTCTTAGAAAACTCATTAATTTTGCCTAGTTTTATTATTTTAGTAATTTAACATGTATTATGTACAAAATTTAAGAAACAGAATGAAACAACAAGTTCATTTAACGAAGTTTAATTACTTGCGTGACTGTTTACCTGACGACCTTTGTCTTAGAGTTTGAGACTTAGACGAAGATTTTACTTTATGCACTAGAGCATAAAAAGCGATTTTATGCAGCCTATACCTAACATAAACACGAACTTTACGAGCATGAGAAGTGATAAGATAACTTCAATAACATAATTATACAGGTCTCGGCATCTCTTTTCCTACACTTTTATGGCTTAATCAAAAATCTCTCAATTGTCAAACCTTGAATCTTACGCTGATTTACTGGATCCAGTGACTGGCACCGAAATCGATGCCGATTCAGTGCTGGCGTCAGCCCTGGTATGGAGTAAAACAACTGACTACTTAATCCATTAAGTACTTAGTGCTACTGGCTTCGTGTAAACCGGCTATTATCAGCTAGACTGATGAAATATATGGTTTAGGGTATTACCAATGTATAATTATACGTGTTTTTTTTAATCCCTAGTTTAAACACAACTTAATTTTAACTAGTACTTACAAAGATTTTAGGGGATGAAAGTATCTATCAATACAAACGTTTTTTCTTGTAGGGCCAGCCACGAAATCGCGAAGAAAAATCAACAATTTCATACAATTTAGTCGAGTCGATATTGTACTTTTCTATGGAACAGCTGATTCTTCGTGGCTGCTCCCATAGTAAACGTTGTTCGTATTGACTTAATTAAATCTTTAAAATAATAGGTAACCATGACTGACTGATCTATCAGCACAAAGTTCAAATCACTGAATGGATTGAGCTGCAATTTGGCTGAAAGTTATTATACTTAGGCATCCACTAAGAAAGGATTCGCCAAAATTCACCCTCTAATCTAATGGGATTAAATAAGGTTAAACTTTTGTATGGAGAATTAGTATAGAATATTAAAATAAAACACTTTCAGTAAAGAATGTTTTGTAAATAAAAAAGTTTATAGAGCACTCCGTTATTTCGAATTCAAACAAAAGCTAGTTTTAAAATATATTTTATATACTATTTAGTTTAAATATTAATGTGATTTTTACATATTAAAACGTATTGAAACACAACAATATAATTAGGTGGTAGTAATAAAATAATGCTTTACTAAATTATACATCTTCAACTATTTTCCTGCCGCCCCGCCGCCACGCCGGCCGCCGCCACTACCGACGACGACGCCGGGTTAATTTGACGACTTGCCTATCATTCCTATTCTACTCTCTCTGTCAAATGGTCGTAACAGACGCAAGGACCGGACAAGGGGTTTCGTCGGCTCTGAACCATTCGAACGCTGCAAATTTAGGTTATATCGCTGTACGCGGCCGACGGCGTTTATAGGAGACCATGGCCTAACTCTAGATATGGGCTCTATATAGGGTTTTTTACCATCACAATTTTCTATACTTACAGAATTGCATTGTGAATGCATAAAAATAATTTAAAATCTCAATTAAATGATTGTTTCTTGATCGATTGTTAAACATTTGTAAAAATGTTTCTTTCGGATGCGAGGGTTTCCTCACATTGATGAAGCAACGCTGGCCTATAGCGTTAACAAGAGATAGCAAAATTCGACGAGTCGTGTAAGCCTTTCGGTAGCTTAGTTGGTCAGAGCATCGGAACGGATCCCTGGAGGCGCGGGTTCGAATCCCGCCTGAAAGCTACTTATAAGGCTCGTGGTTATTTAATAAAAAAATGCTTTGTGCAATGTTGGCGGCGATCAAAGCTCGGCGGATTACATCGTTAAGAGCATCATGTCTGGGGAATTTACCCGCGCATCTAGAACAGCTCAACCCATGGTGCCCGTTAGCCTCGACCTGGACACCGCAAATGCAGCGGTGTGGCTCAACCACATTGCATCCCAGTCTCAAACCTACAGCCAGCCGCAATGAGTCGTCATCCATGAGAGTGCCCATCTGTGGAGAAGGCAGTGCGTGTAGCCAAGCCCCAGACTCTGGTCGTGATACCGCCCTAAGCCTAGTCATATCAGTATTACTCGACTCAAATATAAGCTCCTCGAGCGTTAACTTGGATTGGCTGGTGATTGTCATCCCAATTCCTCGAAACTTCAGGATGATCGGGAGGATCATGATTCGGGCAGAATATAGACCAGGCAGTCAAAACCTCGCCCACAAAGGGTGCCTAAAAACTATCACCATTAATGTTGAGGATTCGAGTGACTAGATTCAGGGCCCCATGCAAAGAAGCCAGAAAGGCCGGTAATGGCTTTGCTTATTTATGAAATTGCTTAGACTAAGAATGTTGCCCTGTGGCTTCCGGGAAATGTTTTTGTAGTACCTAACTAATGAATTCACGTGCCATTTTCACCTCTTTATTAATACAAATGTCAAATTCTATAGAAAAATTAAGTTCGTCACATTTCCGCAACATGGCGAGGTTTTTTTATTTTTCTGGTCAAGCTTTACCTAATTAGACTTGCTTGAAAACTTGCAAGACTGAGGCCTCATTTCCACCTGCAAGTAAGTCTTCTGCGATAAATGTCCGACAGTCTGTCAGATAGCAACTTGCAAGTGTAAACACACTTGCAAGTTGTAGTTTACACTTGCAAGTTGCTATCTGATAGACTGTCGGACATTTATCGCAGAAGACTTACTTGCAGGTGGAAATGAGGCCTGAAGGAAGTGGCAATCTCTTGTGTTGGAGTTTAAAACTCACTTGGGTTGATATGCCATAGGAGAAAGAAAGTAATTACCTACTTAGAAGAATTTCGTCCGTTGTCCGGTCCGTGGGTCTGTTAAAGTTATACTACGCACACATGCACATATGCTACGCACAGATGCACACAACAGTCGGTCAGCCCCTTGATTTCAGATTGAGGAATTTCCCCAAAATTTTGGGAGTTCTATAATTTTCTAGGTTCTATGTTTTTTTTTATCAAAAGATATATCGGTAACGGTAATCTTAGAAAAGTCAAGATGTTAGAAAATATAATTAAATAAGCTATTATAGTTTTAATTACAAGCATTAGTTAAGATTTCATCATTGTCTAAAAAAGGTGTTACATTTGAGGAACGGTATTTTTTAACATTTTTCATCAAGAGTCGAAAACATAAAATGTTAATACATACCCAATAGAGTGCGCGCCACATAACTTGGCATTTGTCGGAGGGCCCGGTGACACATTGAAACGCATACAGTTGATTGTCATAATTTCATTTGGCATACATCATAAGGCATACTTAATATTGAAAAGCATTTTATTCCTTGGCATAAATATCATAACGCATAATGATAATAATGCATAATAGTTGAAAGGCATAATATTAAAAAGCATAATCTTCGAAATTCATATTTTCGTTTGTCATAATTTCGTAAAGCATACTTTAAAACGCATAACTTTAAAAAGCATAATTATTATTTTAAAACATTATTGTATAAAATTGTCAATATCTCGAAAACGGTGCGTCGTAGCCAAAATCTGACGAAATTTTTGATACCCTTTTAACAACCCCGGAGGTATTTGAGAGACATCCAATGGTAAAAAAAAAACTTTTTTTGACATCTGTTGGCTCAAAAAATTTTTATTTATCTATAAGTTTTGAATTTAGTTCAAATCTAAGAAAACAGAGGAGCAGGGGGACGGGGGGGCACAGCCCCCCACCAAGGGGGTTCTGGGGGCGAAGCCCCCCGCCACCAAAGAAATCCTAACAGTCGTTTTAGGTTAGGTTAGGTTAGAACAGTGACCAAAACGTAGCGGCCGGCGAAGCGCCAGAAAAGACTTTTTTATTTTCACAGACCTAGCTTCAAAATAAATAAATACAAGATAATACCCCGTTAAATTTATGCATTTTGAATATTATGCCTTTTAAGTATTATGACATTTAAAAGTTATGCCTTTTGATAAATATTCTTATTGAAATTATGCCTTTCGATGATTATGCCTTTTAAAATTCGGGCAAAAAAAGTATGAGTTATGAAATTATGGCTTTAAGAATTATGCATTTCGATGATTATGCCTTTCAACACGATGCGTTTCATGTTTATGGCGAAAAATGTTATGCGTTTCATTAGGTAACCCAGAGGGCACTGATCGTCGTGGCCGGTTGGAATTTCCCATGTCATAATTTTAGTTCCAGATAATGACAGTATTGACACGCGCCAAGTTATATGGCTCATACTCTAGAAATTAAGAGGACAAAAAGTATGAGATCATAAATGAAATATTGTAATAGTAAGTAGGTAGGTACATAATATGTAGCGGTGGGCATGAAGTTAGCGGGGCAGCAGCCTGCGCTACGCGGCGGGCGACGGACACGCGCGCTACGAGACGCGACGGACGGAGACGGGAAGATTCGTGGGCCGCGCCGATGCCAGCCCCGCTGCCTGCCCGCTGATTTCGTGCCCGGGGCCTAAAATCTTACCTAAGAGTAATTGAGAGTCTCTCTTCAGCTGAAACTGCTTTTCTCCAAGTCGTATCCTGGTAGGTTATAGCAGGACTAACTAGCCGAAGTAACATATCAAATGTTTTTATAGACATTCGGTAATATCCGAAAAATAGTTTGTTGTACTGCCGCAGCTCTTGATATTTTAAGAAGAAAAATCCCTTCATAGGCCTCAAGGCCGTATATGGGTGAACCCAATATTCATTAGATCTTTTCGTGTTTCGTTTTCTTCTTCTTAATAGCAGATAAATTAGGACTTTGGTTCTGTCATCCATTTTTACGTGTGTCACAGTCGAGAACCAGCCGACAACTGATAAACGTAGTGATTAGAGTGCTCGTCAGATAAGTCTGCGCGCGGTAAAAATCGAATACTAATCTTTTCTATAACATAAGAACAAAAAAATGCACTATAACTAGCGCCAAAAACGCGCCAGTCACGCGCAGTTATCTGACAAACACTCTACATGCTCTTTGATAACTGACGAAAAAGTATGGGGTAATTTTTGACAGGAGACTGTCCTTTTTAAATCGCGCGATTTTTTATTCGCAGTGCGTGGTAGTAATAAAATTAGCGATTAAAAATCGCGCGAATTTTTATTCGCGCGAATTTTAATCGCTGTGCGGGCTTAGCCTTAGGGTACCAGTCACCAGAGAGTACAGCTTCGCGGCCATGATTTAGAAAATACGGGCTAAAACCAGTGGATTCACTAACGGCTGTGTTGATTGCAAATTCAATTTTTGGTAATTCTTCAGCCCATTTTCTGTGGTCTGTACCTAGATAGGAAGATATGGCAGTGACAATGACACGATTAGTCCTTTCAGAAGGGTTGTTTTGTGGCAGGAACCTACAGTTATAAAAAGAATTAGGAACTTTATACTTCGCAACTAAATCCTTCATGGCATTAGAGATATACTGGGGACCGTTGTCCATGACCATGAAGTTTGACTTAATACTCTGAGGTAACTGGAGCTCTCACCATGAATAAAAAAGTGTCGCCAGCAAATTTGACATTTATGTATGTAGTGGCAGGTAGTGGCTGTCAGTTGTCTCATATGACCTGAGCATATGACCATACGTATTTTTTTAAAGTGTAGGTGAGACGGAAGACAGCCACTGTGTTATTTGTGGTATTCAAAAAATTGTTCGTACTGCACGCTCCAGTTACCTCAGTATTAAGTCGAACTTCATGTCCATGACAATTGTTTGAGGAATCCCATATTTCATAAATATATTGTTTTCAATAATGGAAACTACTGTCTTGGCAAGTGAGTTCCTCATAGGAAATATGCATGTATACTTAGTGAAAACGTCAGTAACTACTAGAATGAATTTGTAGCCCTGATAAGATCGAGGTAAGGGACCCATTATGTCTTTAGATATCATTTGGAAGGGACGTTGGACCTGTTTGGGATTTTTCATGATGCCTGGGGGACCTTCATTCGTGCTCTTATACGCCAAGCAAACTTGACAATTTTTGATGTATTTCTTGACATCTCTGTGTAGAGATGGCCAATAATAAGATTGAGTGAGACGTTTCAAAGTCTTAAAGATGCCTAAATGGGCTGCACTCGGGTGGTCATGACATTTAGCTATGACGTCATGCCGCGATTCGAAAGGAACCACGAGTTTCCACTCACAGTCAGCAGAGAGAAGAAAAAAAACACTGGGGCGAGTTGGGCCCTATTTATAAGTTCTGCCACGATTTTTCTAGAATGTTGTTTTTAACTCATTTTGCTTCACCATAAATCTCGAATTTTCCAAAGTCAGTAACATAGACAATGCTCACTTGTACCTTTCTAGAATGATCCGAATATAGTCTATGGTTAAGAAAATTAGTTAAAGATAAATGAAGAATTATATAAAACCAAATAAAGGAAGATTTGTAGATTTTAACTAACTAATTACTCCCATTGTAGATTAGATATTCATAAAGTTATTGATAAAAGTTTTTAGGTACCATAGATAATCTAGGCTCAATATCTAGAAGTTCAAATATGAAAGCACGAAAGCTAATCTACGCCAGATGTCAGTTCTGGTGCTGTTGCATGAACGAGATGACAGGATAGTTATGCATTTAGGTGTGAGAGAGATGGCAATATACGCGCGACATACTTTGCCACTATTTGACACCAGATGGCGCTAAAGTTTGATGAAGTGTGGAATCTCAACGCAAGGTGTCTTTATAAAAAAAAAGATGGATATAGCTGGACATCCATGCAAGAATGAGAAGACGTATATCTTTGGATAATTGCTCGTGGAAATAGTTCTGCTATTCCTCACAAGATTGAGCCAATAGTTCAAAAATTATGATGTTTATTCTGATAAAATTAAAATGTCAAACGTCAGACGGGATTGTAATTTGTTGACAAATTTAAGTGTACCTAAGATGTAAAAATTAGCAATTATTGCTTGGAATTGAGTTAATGAGAATGTATGTACTTTGCAATAAGGGATGCATAAAAACTGTGTTGTGCATTGGTACAAAAATATAGGATAAAAAGCAGAAATGAAGGTTGGTACTATCAAAGTTTATTGTAAATGTAACATATTAAAAAATGATATGTTACAAAGTCGAATGTGGATGGGCAGTGCTACAGAGATCTAAAGAATATAGTGATTAAAAGTATTGACAGTGAAAAACGAGCTTATTATAATCATTTAATCAACTCTAATGTAAAAGATGCTAAAAAACTCTGGAAAAATGTAAAAGAAAAAATATTGGTCAAACCTGACAAGAGTGAAGGTCTTCCGGATGCTTTGGGTGATGCTGATGTAATCAACGATCACTTTTTAAAAGTACCAGGAGACGAAAGAGTTCCCATCTCCCAATTAACATATTTCGAATTTCATCGACATAGCGCGATGGCGCCCCCGTTCAAACTTGTTCCTGTTTCTATGGAAGATGTCGCAAGGTATATATTATCCATAAAGTCAAATGCAGTTGGGTGCGACAGCATCAGCAGAGATATGATTTTGCTATCTCTTCCCCGCACTTTATCTGTTATTACGGGTATTATCAATAAGTCCATCGAGTCTGGTGTGGTTCCTCGTCAGTGGAAAGTAGCATTGGTAACACCTATACCTAAGGTTGAGCCACCGAATGAACTAAAAGACCTTAGACCTATTAGTATTTTACCGTTCCTTTCGAAAAATTTAGAAAAGGCTATTTATGAACAGTTGAGTTATTATGTCGAATCTCATAATATATTACCATCTTTTCAGTCTGGTTTTCGGAAGAAACGAGGCACTGTAACAGCGCTACTGGATGTGACTGATAATATACTGACGGATCAAGATGCGGGACGGGCCACTGTGCTGACACTTCTCGATTTTTCTCGTGCGTTTGATAGTCTGAGCGTTCCGCTATTATTATCTAAACTTTCTTTCTATGGTGTTGATCCTCATGCATTACGACTCTTTGGCAGTTACCTTAGTGAACGTTATCAGTCTGTCAAACTCCAGAAATCGGATGGCTCGGTTTTAGTGTCGCAACCTAGGCTGGTCGACCGTGGTGTCCCACAAGGTTCCATTATAGGACCGCTATTATTTATTATTTACAGCGCAGACCTTTCTTCTGTAATTAGGCATTGTCGGTTTCATTGCTACGCTGATAATGTCCAGCTTTACACATCAGCTGCTCCGAATAAAATATCGGATGCTCTGCGTAATGTAAACGAAGATCTGGATGCTATAGCCATATGGTCGAGTAATAACGCTCTCGTTCTTAATCCATCAAAAACAAAATTTATGATTTTAGGTTCACAAAAACAGACAGAAAGTGTTCACAGCTGTAATCCCAAACTTTAAATTCTTGGTACTGATGTTGAGTGTGTTAAGCAAGCCAGGAACCTGGGTATACTATTTGACGATAAGTTGCGATTCGAGAATCATGTTTTGAATTTGGTCAGAAGCTGCTTTTATAGGTTGAAAATCCTCTATAGGATTCGGAATTATCTCTCCGAAAAATCACGTATCACCTTATGTGAGTCGCTGATTTTATCGGTACTCAATTATGGCGATTTAGTGTATGGCCCCCGTTTATTGTCCGGATCTAAAAGGATGATACAGCGTGTTCAGAATGCTTGTGGCCGATTTTGTTTTAACATCCCTCCTCGTACACACGTGTCACCCTTTTAAATAAAGCCTCCATCCTTAATATGGAGTCACGCAGGCGAATGCATCTTGCAATATTAATGTTCGTCCTCATGAAATTTAAGAACCCAGAGTATTTGTACAATAAGCTGAATTTTCGCACACTTCACACACAGTATGGGTCAGGCGTTGGCAGTTCAACTCGCCCTCTATTGGCATGTCACGTGCACAGGACTGTGGCTTTTACAGGTAGTTTCCGCTACCAGGCGACTAAGTGCTGGAACAATATACCCCCTCCAATGAGGCAATTGACATCAAAATTTACATTCAAAAATAAATTTAAAATGGCACTATTAGAACTAAAAGTTTAAGTACGCACAAATAGTCGTTTGGTTGCGGATTCTAGTGATTTTAATTTTAATTTGATTGAATTTATTTATATTTATTTTTTATTTCTAATTTCAGTTTTTTTTTAAATCTAATTTGTAATTTTGAACTGATATTAATTTTATGATTTTATTAATACTGAAAATACTTAAATGTTTTTTTTTTATTTTTTTTTTGACATTGACTTCCTTTCGCCATCAATCTATTATTATTCAAGAATTACTCTATTTAAATTATTTTATTTATTCAAGGCATGATAATATATTTTATTTATATTACACTAAATGGCTTATTATTATTTGAGTTTTTTTTTATTATTTAGAATTTTACATTTTTACTTACTAATTAAATTTTTCAATTCAATTTAAATTTTATGAAATTTAATTACTTATATTTTATTATTTTTTAATCAATTTTGTTAAATAGATGATATTTTTAAATTAATAAAAGGGCGTCCGATTTTGTTAATGCGTCCCCTCGCGTTTTTCTACGGGCGAAAGCTGAAAACCAGTGTTTTGTTCTTTCGGGGCAAAATATACGCTGAGCTTTTGCCTCTTTGCGTCGCTGTGACAAACATGCACACATATACCTGCTTAATTATATACCTGCTTTGTTAGTCAATAAGTAGTTGGTTTGCTTCTCCTTCCTTTTCTTTTGTTTATGTGCATGTTATGTTTGTGATGCAAATAAATTAATGATCTTATCTATCAATCTATCTATCTTTATCATTACGACTCCGTAGCTCAGTGGTTAGAGCAGTCGCCCGGAAAGCGAAAGGTCGTGGGTTCGAGTCCCATCGGAGATGGTTGTGAGATGATGGTAGATTTTTTCTAAATACTTCATTTTCCATTTTTCAATAATAAAAATTGGATTGTGAATGCAAAAAAGTAAAAATTTAAATAACTTTATAATTTATATTAATATTAATAATTAATTTAAGCGAAAGGTCGTGGGTTCGAGTCCCATCGGAGCTGGTTGTGAGATGATGGTCGATTTTGTCTAAATACTTCATTTTCCATTTTTCAATAATAAAAATTGGATTGTGAATGCAAAAAAGTAAAAATTTCAATAACTTTATAATTTATATTAATATTAATAATTAATAAATAATAATATAATAATAATAATAAGTCCCACAAAAGCGTACAAACTACCATATATTTTCATTTATATATGAGAAAAAATACAGAAGCATAAAAATAATAATAATAATCGTGCTAGATAGCGCAAGTTTGTAATTAATTTAACGCGAGGACAAAAAGTGTTTAGGTAATCTGGGGTTCGAACTTGGTTCTCTCGAGTCCTCAATATTGAATGGCCACTACGCCGTCAGCGCTAGCCGAACTTTGAGAAGTATGACGAATTATTGGTATATAACAGAATAAAAACTATTACAAACTTATATTTGTACTTCATCTTATACAAGATCATATCCAGGATAAGTGCATAGGGAACGCAAATATAAGTTTGTCAACGTTTTATTTAAAAAAAATACTAGTTTCGGATTTTTTCCTTTGTATTCACCAGATTACCTGTCTGCATGCCAAATTTCAGCTTTCTAGGTCATCTGGAAGTGGGTTAGAGTTTTGATTATGGGTGAATCAGTGATAAAAATAACGATTTTTGGACGTAAATATCTAAATAACCGTTTGAGGTGTATATATAAAATTTGGAGCACATATTAATCTCGCTAGTCTCAATACATAAGCCAAACTTGACATGTTTCTGTGTAATAGTTTTTGAGTTATGAGGGGGTCAAAAGTGGCTCCAAATGGTTCGTGTTAAGATACTCACGGTGCTGCTCGCCAGTTCTGTTTGCTTTTGAACTTGGCTTTGATACGCTGCCGCGTATCTAGATAACTAATAGAACATAGCTAAAGGAAACCCATATATTTATTATAATAAGTACTTTACTTATTTCCTTAATTTTATTGTTATTATCATATTATTTAAGAGCACCAAAAATAAATGATTACCCTTTTCCGCCATACAATACAACTAACTAAACCGCTAGAAATATTTGTACCTTTTAAGGTACAAATATTTCTAGCGGTTTTAACACCATAATATATTGTTGCGGCAATATATTATATTGCCGCAACAACGTTATTCTCTATGCCACATCCTCCATACTCGTTGTTGCGTATGATTTTAAAGAAACCATTGTCTCCCCAATCAGATCCCCAAGAGTTCGCAGCCAGCCAGTACTTTACTCTTCCCTCTTCGCCCCAGCCAATCAGTTTCACTGAATGAGCGCCTACTAAAGCATCCGTAGTGCGATTGTAGATTCCACTTTTGTAATGGATAAAATCATCATACAAATAAAAATAGCTAGTCACAGGCCCTTTAAAGTAAATCTCGTACTTAATGTCCTTTTTTTTCACCCTGTACGGCTCCTTGCTGCGGTGCTTGTCCTTGTCATACGTCACTTTGTAGTTTTCATTACACTTTTTTAAACATACTGCTGGATTTATGGTTAGGTCACACTGCTTTTGTGCTTTTCCTCTACTGTTGCTGTGTTCACAAGGCGGTATTTCATACGGCTTACAGCCCTGGGACGAATTATAACTGCCTCCGGAGACTATTCCGGGGTACGCGTAAAACTCCCAAGCTTGCCGCAATTTTCCACCATCGCAGGTACCACAGTTGCAGCAACTTAGGACGTCTTGTGCAGAAAAATGGAAATGTTTCTTCCCCCTTGAAATGGTACACATTCTATCGGTCATTGCGGAGACGGCTGCCACCGCCCAGCAACTGCCACAGGCTCCTTGGTCTCGAATGTCATTGAGTGTTGGACATTTTGGCCATTTAATCCGAGCATCAAAGTTTGGTGGAAACCTCCTCTTACTTTTAGTAACGCTCTGAGGTAGATTGTCCAATTGGTCGTCGTGATTTGTACCCACGAGTCTGTAAATGTATTTCAGTGAAGTTTTCTTATGGAAGTTGCGGCCAGCTGTCCAAGTGCTCTGCATCGAGTTGATGTTTTCGATAAACTCATCGGAGAGTGGATGTAGCAGATCTCTGGAGGCAGTAGCATACACGCTTAATATTAGTAAAATAGTTAACTGGACCGGAGGAAACATTGTTGTCCGCTATCACATGTAGCACTGACTAGGATAAATGAGCCGTTTTAAGCGTTTCACGAAGTATTTTAATTATTTTCCTGCATTCCGACTTGATGGGAACAATCATTATATCGCTGTTTGTTATTGGTGTTTTCAGGGTTGCTTAACACTTTCCTGTAATAATAAGTTACTCTATGCCTAACACGATACATATTTGTCAACACGGTACCTGTATAGTTTATAGTATACTAGCTGACCCGGAAAACGTTGTTTTGCCATATAAATTATAGAACATACCTATATTTTATTTTAATACGTCGTATCACCATTAGGTAATAAACAGATGAAAATGAATAATCACGAAGAAGTTCTAGAGGTACGTACGTGACAGATAAGTCTGCGCGCATGCGCGTCTGGGGCATTTTTGGCGCTAGTTAAGGCGAGGAATCCCAACTGAAATAGGCACGCTAACGCTATACACTTCGCGCGGACCCAGCGGCAGCCGGCATTGAACTGTGAACTCGCGAGCGCCCCGCGAATCGAAAATCACTTAAAATTCAATTAAAAATTAAATAAAAAAATATGACGGCCGGAAGCCCTCGGCTATTCAAAGACAATTTTTTTCATATGTTTTTCATTAACTAAAACCAAGTATACTGTAAGTAATATGATATTTGAATTATTATTAGACGGATGTTTGGGATTTTATTTGACACAGTAAAATATCACCAATCAAAAAAAAAAACGGCCGGAAGCACTAGATAAACAACTGTAAAATAACATATATTTTTTCCAAATTTTAAGTACTTATGATTTGCGAGTAATCCTTAATATAAAATACCCTATTTTGGGGAATCGGCGCCTTAACGTACACTCGAGGACAAATTCGGTGAACCACCTCTTGCTTCTTTTCACGTGGCTGGTGCCTCGCCATTCACGCGCAGACCCTTTTACTATTTTTTACAAGCTTTTATTTAACTTGCAGTGTATGTATGCATGTATGTCCGTTCGTCAAATCTTGCGAGCTAAATTTGACCCACTTACCAATGTCCGATTGAGCTGAAATTTGGAATTCACCTTTAGTTCCGATGACAATGCAATTAAATATATAATCAGTATAGTTATCAATTCAGAATTCTTGCAAATTTTCAAGTACTATATTCTTGTTTTGTTGTGATGGTTACTTGACACTTTGTCAATGTAGGTAGGTACCATAAAGTTATAATCAGCGAGCATTCAGCGAGCGCAATCTTCATAGAGTGCGTGTCAGATAACTCTGCGACTGGGGCGTTTATGGCGCTAGTTACAGTACATTATTTTGTTCTAAGCTTATGGAAAATATTAGTATTCGATTTTGACCCCGCGCAGACTTATCTGGCGCACTCTCTAAATTCAACTAGTAATAGAACACACGTCCCAACCCGACAGCCGATTTGAATTGGTTATTTGAGAAAGAACATGAGTCCATGTCACATAATTGCTATGGAGACAAAAAAACAGTCTGTTTGAAAAGTATGCTATAATATACTATTTACATAAATTTGAGATTATCAATAGAATATTTTATAACGAGGGACTAAACGAAGCCATTATATACCAGAGGTGGTTTGGCTCCCGAGCGTGCGAGGGAGTCAATGAAACCGAGGGTATATTAAGTTGGCGTTTAGTCTCGAGGTGCAAACTGTACTTTTCACTTCGAGTGCGAGAAAACTAGTCAATTTAGTACAAAAACATTTAACAAATTCTGACATTTTCGCGGTCAGTAGTAGTAGTAGTAAAAATATTCGCCCTTTTGTAGGACAGGCCAAGACATTTAGCCATACTGCCAATTATTGAGTATTATTTAATTATTATAGTTTCTTATGTTTTCATAAGAATGTAGGTGTGTTACATTCCAGTGCTCCTTGGAGTTTTTGGCGTCAAGTGTGTCAAGCCAACCTTCTCGATAATTCTTGCTGAGGTTAGTCACCACACCACTATAATAAAACACTCGGCATCACTTTACCGAGATAGCGCCTATTTTAATCATTCTACATATCGTTCAGTTGCGTAGACACTTGGGGCACAAAAACCCCACCTATCTTGAGTCACAAAATCCACTATGAAACAAATTGCGATTAATTAAAATATTCACTCAACCTAACCCGCCAAAATGGCGCCAAAAAGTCTCAGTCAGTATTTTCCGCTAAACCAGTCACAAAGCTTTTGCACAAAACACCTTCCTTGCGGAAAAACCATGAAACAAAAAACGTCTTAACATTTTCGCAATGAAAATGGTCCACATTTCACAATTAATAGTATATTCACTGGCTGTTTGAGTTTATCTAATGTCACATGAAGGAAATTAAAAAAGTAGTTACATTTTACTCCCTAGGGACTAAAGTGGTTATTTAGTCCCGCTTCGTAGGGCTATATTTGCGTACTTTTAGAGCATGAGAAGTGAAAATTATTATTATTTCTATTAAGACATTAATTTAAAGCCCCTGGACTTAGGCTTCTCCTCAATTACATACTTAAAAAAAAATACATTTAATTAAAAATGAATTTTCCCTGTCAGTTACAGGCCACTCGAAATGGTTTTGAAGAATTTTTCGTCATTCTTTTGTGACAGGTGCCGTTCAATTTTTTTCAAATCCAAGACCTTTTTTTGTTAATAGGTCTTTTTCTTTACGAGCCCGTTGCATTGCATTGGCAAATCCAGGTGATTTCTGTGGGTATTTGATAAGAAAAAGTGATGTGATACAAGGCCTTGTTCAGTGATGTGATACAAAGCCTTGGCCAAGACCAGATTTGGTGTAGCTTTTTGATTTTTTGATTTGATTTAATTTTGATTTGGTACGAACGTGTGTAGCACGGATTATATTTGCTTTACAGCAAAGTTCGTCCGCACCAAATCGGCGGTTAGGTCTGGTCTGGACGTGTGTAGCGGCTATAAGAACGAACGAACTATAAAAAAAAGGAAAAAAACGCGAAGTTGCTATATTCAGACCCTATGTGTCACTTTGCACATAAATAGTTCACTAAAGTCAACGACAGATGGCTCCAAGTTAATACAACCATAGTCTACCTACAGAAAAGAAAAAACGTTTTTTTCTTTATGTACTATGTTTATCAACTTTGATAGAAACTTAAATGTGTCTTGTTCTTTAGTATTTATTTTTGAAATACGTACACGTACTAAAATTTACAACTGAAAATCAGCGTTTGCTTGCGTTGCAAGACAAGTAATATGACGCTGAGCTGCGACCATTGAGTACTGCTGCGGCACGGCACACACACATTTTTATTTTGAACTTTTTGTCTTATTGGGTCTAATTTGTGTTTTCTATTCTTGTTCGTAATACAGTGCTTCCTTCTCTTATACCTATGTGAATATGCCTTGTATTTAATGAATATGTGTGTCTGTAGTAAGAATCTACAATCTCTATTTGGTGGTAAAATATATTTGTGTGTTTGCAGACTTGATGCAGTTGAAGAGCTAGACTGTAATAAATTAACTGGCAAACGACCATGCAATAATTATGCATTAAATGAAATGAAGCAACTTAGAAACACGTCCAATAATAACTAAAAATACAAAAATAAATTATATTAAAAAAACCTTTTATTTAAAATCAAGCTTTTATTCAAATGTCCTAAAAAGAATAAAATAAACTTTGTATCAAGTCAAATCCAACAAATTTATTACATTAAACAATTTATTTGTTTTAAAAGCTTGTCGCGAGATTTTATTGTTACTGGGCTTGCACTAAACACAAATGCTTTAACTTATATTTGACATATGAAATTAAATAAAGCGACAAGCTTTTAAAACATATAAATTGTTTAATGTAATAAATTTGTTGGATTTGACTTGATAAAAAGTTTATTTTATTCTTTTTAGGACATTTGAATAAAAGCTTGATTTTAAATAAAAGGTTTTTTTAATATAATTTATTTATGTATAATACTAGGGTAGTACAATGCATAGGCAATTACGGATAGGGACTGCAACTGAACGGTGAGACGCCAGCCACAAGAAAAGAAGTAAGATGTGGTTCACCGAATTTGTCCCCGACTCTACATTTATTTGTTCTAATCTTATGGAAAACATTAGCACACGACCGCCCGCGTAGTTACTTTGTGACATTAGTATTCGATTTTGACCGCGCGCAGACGCGGAAGCGGCTATGGAAGAAATGCCAGTTTTGTATCGTACCGTACGACAGTCACTTTCTATACAAAATTATCATTTTTATTTTATAATTTTCCGAAATAAAAAGTAGTCTAGTTACTCTCCAGCTTCCAAACTATCCCCATACCAAAAAGCAAGTCGATCAGTTGCTCTATTTTGACGTGAAAGACGGACAAAGAAACAAACACACACTTTCACATTTATAATGTAGGTAGTATGGATAAGTATGTCGGCGAGGACTAAAAGCTATACTTATAACAAAAAGTTTCATCAAATTCCGCTTAGTAGTTTTTGCGTGAAACGCGGACAACCGACATACAGACTAAAAAATTAAAAACCATATTTTTCTGTCTGTCTGTCACCAGACTGTATCTCATGAACCGTGATAGCTAGAGAGTTGAAATTTTCACTCATGATGTATTTCTGTAGCCGCTACAACTACAAATAAACTGAAAACAAAATAAAATAAGTATTTAAGAGTGGCTCCCATACAACAAACGGGATTTTTTGCCGTTTTTTGCTCGATATCAATAACGGCGCCGATATACGCTTGAAAGATTCACAGAATATTTAACATAAATAATTAAATTAGAATAAAATAAATATTTAAGGAGGGCTCCGATACAACAAACGTGACTTTTGCCGTTTTTATCTCGATCTTAAATATAGTGTCTAATGTTGTATAGATTAATATTGTAGGTACGTTATAAATAGCGTCTAATGTTGTAGTATAGATAGATAATGGTACGGAACCCTTCGTGCGCGAGTCTGACTCGCACTTGGCCGATTTTTAATTGTTTTCTATTTCTTTTCAGTGTACAGAATTGGCTCGTTTACAGTCATCGAGCTAGACTTAATACTGAGGTAACTGGAGAGTGCAGTACTAACACTTTTTTGTGGCCACAAATTACACAGTGGCTGTCTTCCGTCTCACCTACACTTTAAAAAAATACGTATGGTCATATGAGACAACTGACAGCCACTACATACTAAATGTCAAATTTGCTGGGTACACTTTTTTATTCAGGGTGAGAACTCCAGTTACCTCAGTATTAAGTCTAGCTCCATGTTTACAGTTGTATTATAAGTATAGCGGCCACACGCGTGGTTCCCATTTTCGTGGGAATATCAGGATATAAAGTACCCTATGTGTTATTCCAGCCTATAATCTATATCTGTTGCAAATTTCATTCAGATCTGTTCAGTAGTTTTTGCGTGAAAGAGTAACAAAATAATGTAATATCTATACTCACACAAACTCTCGCATTTAGGGCGCTTTACGACCGACAGATCTTTATAAGAATAAACGTTTCAACGTTTCATTTGATTATTACGGTAAAATATCTATGGGTAAATAGACGCGAAACGTCAGCTCGTGCGGTGACAATCAATAGTCCCACACATAGATTTAGAATTTTTTCGGTCCCATATGCCTGTCTGTTCCGATGTCAGCCGAGGCAGAGAATATTTGTTTATGTGACAGAGGAGCCACTTGCAATACAATATAAGCTGTCGTAAAATGGACTATCGTATGAAAAATGTTTTAGTTGCAAAGTTTAACAGATATGCTTGTCGCACTCATGGAAGTATTAACTGTCGCACTATACCTACCTACTCTCAGGGGCATGAAGTTTGACTTAATACTCTGAGGTAACTGGAGCTCTCACCCTGAATAAAAAAGTGTCGCCAGCAAATTTGACATTTATGTATGTAGTGGCTGTCAGCTGTCTCATACGACCATACGTATTTTTTTAAAGTGTAGGTGAGACGGAAGACAGCCACTGTGTTATTTGTGGTATTCAAAAAATCGTTCGTACTGCACTCTCCAGTTACCTCAGTATTAAGTCGAGCTTCATGCTCAGGGGAAATGAACAAAGAGAATGTACAAATGATATTTATTTTTCTTAATTAATCAATCAGATGCACTAAGAAGTTTCAATTCCAACATCGAAATCAATAACGAAAGAATGTCTAGATGCCAAATTTCAAGTCAATCGGGGCAAGGAATCGCGTTCTCCCATACAAACTTTGCCACCCTGTTTCACCCCTTTAGGGGTTGAATTTCGAAAAATCCTGTCTTAGTGAGCCCCTACACATTAAAAGGAGCCCCCATGCAATATTTGAGACTCTTAGCACTTGTAGTTTCTGAGATTTCGTGATGAGTGAGTGAGTGAGTGAGTGATTTTCCCTTTTATATTTATAGATATAATACACTTGAATAAAAGTAATAGCGGAAATACACGGTTCATTTTTATTGCCTTTCAACTTGGATGAAGCAACAAACTTGAACATTGTAAACGTAAAAGTGAATCATTCAATGTCAATGTGCGTCTGTATTTCTCCGCCTTTCAACCAAAGTGAATTAATTTGGTTGAACCGTGTAATATTAGCATAACCACTTGTTTGTTAAACTGTCATTTTCGAAATCCCCCAAACTGTGGATGCCGGAATCCGGCAATTAACAGACAGGGTTTTTGGCGCGCTCTTTATTTTATTTTTAAATGGCAAGCGGTTCATAAAATCATTGAACATTCAGTCTAGATTATACTTTACATATTGTTTTTTTGTTTAAAACAAAACACACGTTTTATTTATTAAATAAAATTCAAAAAAAAACTTTTCATTTTGAAAATTTTGGCCAGATTCCGGCTTTCAACAGACCGAGCATTTGGCGGAATCCGGCAATCAACAGACAAGTGGATAAGCGCGCTGTCGTGAAAATGCGCAAGCGACAAAATTTTGTCTCACAGAATTAGGGCATCGAAACTCGGTTCAATTTTGAAAACCCGGGTTTTCGGGTCTAAGAGTAATCAAAACCCGGGTAGACCGGGTTTTTCGAGCTTTTCTTCTTGTTATATTTTATTAAATACAAGAAACTGTGTTATTATATAAATTTTTACAATGAGTACAAGATGTTAAGAATGTGGAAGGATTAAAATAAATGAAAAATAGTACTTTCCAAATTACAAAAACAGTTAAGTAACTATCTAATATAAAAAAAGGCATCATAGATTTGAATTTTTTCAGAATATCTTAAAACTAAGTAAGTATAGATTACTAACTTAGCGCCTTTACAGACTTGCAGGACTGGCCAGCATTCGGGACGATTTTTTATTTTTTTTATATTTGTACAGGGTAGTCAGGGTATGCAGTATGCATGCATTTGACCACCATCCAGCATAGCAGACAGTATGCAGTCTAGGATGTTGTATGCTTACCCAGGAGGTGCCCATTCACTCTTGCTTTGAAAAGGCCAAGGTTATAATGGCCAGACGCGCATCCGGCTCGACCCCTGTTGGCCCAGAGCCGATCGCGCCTATCCCTACAAGCTGGTTTGCAAATAAGATCCGTGAACGCACTATAGAATTACACCAACTTAACTGGAGCTCGCTGGATTCGTGCAGACAGGCGAAACTCGCACAACCGCGCGTGGACGCGCGTCTATCCAGGGCCCTGATACAACTGTGCAGACCGCAACTTCGCCTGGTAACAGGTGTTATTACTGGTCATGGACAATTTAACAGACATTTTTTTAATTTAGATGTCACCGACAGTCCCCTATGCAGAGGATGCATGGAGGAAGAAGAAACAGCTGCCCACGTACTGCTGGAATGCAGGGGGGTGGCCCCCTACCGGGCGAGGTACCTCGGCTCGCCGGGCAGCGTCCAGGAAGCGATCACTAATGTGAAAGCTCTTGGAGCGTTCCTGGCTGAGCTGGGCTGGCTGGAGTGATCTGGCCGCGCACCCTCCGGACGCAAAATAGGCGCAATAGACGTCGAGTTGCGGAAACCGCCCGTATTGTTAAGAAGTTAAGACTCGAATTGAACGGTTCCTAAGGAAGTCGGTGATCCAGATGCAGAGGCCGTCAGAGATTCCATATTATGAGGGAAGCTTGCCAATTCGGCTATCATGCCAGACCCTATCAAATGCTTTGGAAATATCAAGCGAGATAGCAAGTGCTTCGCCGTGTCTATCGAACGCTTGATTCCAAAGGTGGGTGGCGTACACGAGAAGGTCTCCAGTCGACCGTCCGCGGCAAAAACCATACTGGAAGTCACTAGGGAGCTCGTTTGTTTCAAGTTACGCCAATAGATGTTTATTCAGTACATGCTCCGTAGTCTTGCAGAGTATGTTAAAAAAGTCTTGAATGGGTGGTAGGAAAATATTGACGATTCATAAGTACATATTTATTATGTCTAAGTGAATAAATAATATTTTTATCTTTTTATCTTATCTTTATGAACGTGACTGAAATCAGCCTGTAGTTAGAGGGGTTGGCATGGCTATATTTTTTAGGTATGTGCTGCACATTGGCACGCTTCCACGACTGAGGAACAAGACAAGTCCTGTCTCAAGTGAGAGGCGGCTCAAAATAGGAGACAACTAGGGTGCACAGTTACGCAGGACTATTGCCGGGACCATTAGGACCACTAACCTTATTTCCTAGACCACGGACAGCTTTGAGAACCTCTTTGCGGCGAATGTGAATATTACCCATGGAAGAGCTAACATGAGGTATCTTCGGTGGAGTTTGGCGTGTAACATCTAGACGTGAATTCTCTGCAAAGAGAGACGCAAACAGACCGAAAATATGCCATATTTTCGGGGTCGTCTTCATGAGTTTGTCATATATTGAGAAACTAGTCGAAAAGATCGGAGAACTAGTTCTAATTCCATGTGGTTCCATGGGGTGAAATGTGGAGCCCACATTTTACCCTCTCCATGTCCTAAGATGGACGCACTGCGCGCGTTCCATTTAACTTGCTTTGCTTGTTTTCTTGGTACGAACGCAACAACAAAGCATCTTTTATTGTAATAATTTATCAATGTGTGTTTTTATTCCATTTATTATTGCATTCGAAGTGGCTTGTACTTAATAAATAACAAAAAGAAAAGTATTAAAAATATTTGATTGAATTAGGCGTCACTTGGCGGAAGTCCCTAACCATTGTGAAAAACGAAATATTATGTAGCTTACTTCCGCAAAAAAACACAATATGCAAGATGCAGCGCCCGCCCGCAAAAAATTGCACATGCACACCACTAAAATACCAGTGCACAATACCTGCATTTAGCAAGACAGCAATACACCTTGCACCTTCACCGATTAGACTACTCTACACGTGTTTCGCCACAACCCGAGGCATCCTCAGGAGATAGTTCGTGCGAAAACCAACACCAAATGATGGTGTTGGTTTGTTGGTTGTTTTTTTGCGGAAGTAAGCTACATATATTTCGTTTTTCACAAAGTATTAAAAATACCCGAAAAACTCGAAAAACCCGGGTTTTTAAAAATCAAACCCGGGTTTTTTGTATTCCTTAAAACCCGGGTAAACCCGGGTTTTTCCGGACCGGGTAAACCCGGGTTCGATGCCCTACACAGAATAGATGTGCTCATTAGCCATTAAATTTACGCACAAAGGTTCTCTGGATGCCACCCATTCCACTAGTCAATATATCATATTTTTTCATCCTTTCCGGGTACCAGCTAAAGAATATGGATATAGACATACGCTTCATTTGTCATTCAAATTCCTAATTATGAAAGATTTTTGCTGTTTTGTTCTGTTGAACGTAAGCTAGTTATTTGTTACACGGGAACTTCATTAAATAGGGAACTGATAGCGGTTATTTTTTTAATGAAGTTCATATCCATAAGGCGGTTCTCACACTGCACCGCACATCGCTCCGGTTTGTGGTAGTGCGCTTCTTAACGATGACTGTAGAATCTTGATGTGCATATTATACAAAACCCGTAGTGTATAACAAACTCACGGCGCATCTCCGTCCACCGGGAGCGGAAATCGCAGCAGTGTGATAAGTACTCGTGACGCGGTAGCCTCCCAGCTTAAGGTGTCTGGAAGAGATTTCAATGACATTTTATATTTTACTAGCTGACTCGGCAAACATTATTTTACCATATAATCAATTATTTCTAGAGATAAGTACTAATATTGCTATTAAAAATGGGGCTTGGTATGGGGCTTGGTAGTAGAAGGGTGGAAGTTATGTGTAAAAATCATAAAAAATTTAAAAACTTTGTCCAAAGTTAAAAAAATAATTTAATTATTCTTATGTTTTAACGTGTAACTAATTAATAAAGATGAATTGTTACGATCAGGTATATTATATATTATAATATATTCGTCAGCTCGTGCGGTGACAATCAATAGTCCCACACATAGATTTAGAATTTTTTCGGTCCCATATGCCTGTCTGTTCCGATGTCAGCCGAGGCAGAGAATATTTGTTTATGTGACAGAGGAGCCACTTGCAATACAATATAAGCTGTCGTAAAATGGACTATCGTATGAAAAATGTTTTAGTTGCAAAGTTTAACAGATATGCTTGTCGCACTCATGGAAGTATTAACTGTCGCACTATACCTACCTACTCTCAGGGGCATGAAGTTTGACTTAATACTCTGAGGTAACTGGAGCTCTCACCCTGAATAAAAAAGTGTCGCCAGCAAATTTGACATTTATGTATGTAGTGGCTGTCAGCTGTCTCATACGACCATACGTATTTTTTTAAAGTGTAGGTGAGACGGAAGACAGCCACTGTGTTATTTGTGGTATTCAAAAAATCGTTCGTACTGCACTCTCCAGTTACCTCAGTATTAAGTCGAGCTTCATGCTCAGGGGAAATGAACAAAGAGAATGTACAAATGATATTTATTTTTCTTAATTAATCAATCAGATGCACTAAGAAGTTTCAATTCCAACATCGAAATCAATAACGAAAGAATGTCTAGATGCCAAATTTCAAGTCAATCGGGGCAAGGAATCGCGTTCTCCCATACAAACTTTGCCACCCTGTTTCACCCCTTTAGGGGTTGAATTTCGAAAAATCCTGTCTTAGTGAGCCCCTACACATTAAAAGGAGCCCCCATGCAATATTTGAGACTCTTAGCACTTGTAGTTTCTGAGATTTCGTGATGAGTGAGTGAGTGAGTGAGTGATTTTCCCTTTTATATTTATAGATATAATACACTTGAATAAAAGTAATAGCGGAAATACACGGTTCATTTTTATTGCCTTTCAACTTGGATGAAGCAACAAACTTGAACATTGTAAACGTAAAAGTGAATCATTCAATGTCAATGTGCGTCTGTATTTCTCCGCCTTTCAACCAAAGTGAATTAATTTGGTTGAACCGTGTAATATTAGCATAAGCGCGCTGTCGTGAAAATGCGCAAGCGACAAAATTTTGTCTCACAGAATAGATGTGCTCATTAGCCATTAAATTTACGCACAAAGGTTCTCTGGATGCCACCCATTCCACTAGTCAATATATCATATTTTTTCATCCTTTCCGGGTACCAGCTAAAGAATATGGATATAGACATACGCTTCATTTGTCATTCAAATTCCTAATTATGAAAGATTTTTGCTGTTTTGTTCTGTTGAACGTAAGCTAGTTATTTGTTACACGGGAACTTCATTAAACAGGGAACTGATAGCGGTTATTTTTTTAATGAAGTTCATATCCATAAGGCGGTTCTCACACTGCACCGCACATCGCTCCGGTTTGTGGTAGTGCGCTTCTTAACGATGACTGTAGAATCTTGATGTGCATATTATACAAAACCCGTAGTGTATAACAAACTCACGGCGCATCTCCGTCCACCGGGAGCGGAAATCGCAGCAGTGTGATAAGTACTCGTGACGCGGTAGCCTCCCAGCTTAAGGTGTCTGGAAGAGATTTCAATGACATTTTATATTTTACTAGCTGACTCGGCAAACATTATTTTACCATATAATCAATTATTTCTAGAGATAAGTACTAATATTGCTATTAAAAATGGGGCTTGGTATGGGGCTTGGTAGTAGAAGGGTGGAAGTTATGTGTAAAAATCATAAAAAATTTAAAAACTTTGTCCAAAGTTAAAAAAATAATTTAATTATTCTTATGTTTTAACGTGTAACTAATTAATAAAGATGAATTGTTACGATCAGGTATATTATATATTATAATATATTATACTAGCGGCCGCCCGCGGTTTCACCCGCGTGGTTCCCGTTCCTGTGGGAATATCGGGATAAAAATTACATATAAACCTTCCTCTTGAATCACTCTATCTATTAAAAAAAAACGCATCAAAATCCGTTGCGTAGTTTCAAAGATTTAAGCATACAAAGGGACATAGGGACAGAGAAAGCGACTTTGTTTTATACTATGTAGTGATTATAATTATAATATTATAATAAAGGCAATTATTTGATTAAACTAATGTGATTGTTTAACATTGTCTAAAGTAATTTAATAATCGTGATCATTATTTAAAACCCTATTGAATGGTTCACATGGTTTTTCGAATAACTATTTACAAAAGATGAATTGTTTCGATTGAGTAAACATCATGGTGTTTCCATGATGTTTGAAGTAAACACTTATTTCTTTTGATTGTTTAGTTTAATCTCTCTTTATAACAAAACATGCTTTGTTAGATAAGAAATTAATTAAGAAATTGTTTATCTAAAACTAAATTGTGACTTTACGGATATTGTTATTAAGAGGATCGTTTCGTTTAAAACCACTATGGTGTTTTGACAAGTAAGTCGCGTATTTCTGTTTATTGCTTATTTGGCTTTTTTTGTTTATTAGGAAACTAGCATTGTTAAGAAATGAAACGAATTAAGAAATTGCATGATAAAGATTATTACTGAGTTTTCTCAGAGTTGTAATTATAAGTAAATAAACTAAGGAGTTTGCAGCGCCATCTTTGCCGGCTAACGTATAAACTACGGCGTTTTCAGCGCCGCCTTTGCCCGCTAACGTGATAACTTGTGTTGGCGGGAAAGATGGCGATGCATAATGCTAGATGTACGAATTTTTGAGTCAGTCTTATTGTGAATTTCGAGCGGTTAACACATGTAAGTAAAACTTCTGTAATTTCGAATAAAATTGGTACAGTCTGTTCAGACTAGCTCTTATTTCTCTTTGAAATTTTGTTTTACTGTGATTCTTATAACTGAATATTATGAAATAAATAGTGTTTGGTGCTTTTAAATAGTGTTTTGATATTCTACAGATGACCCTTGCTTCTTATTACGATTTTACAAGAACCTTATGATTTTGGATAGTTTAAGCTATTTAGACTAGCCTTTAGGTCTTTTTGATTTTTGTGTTTCTTAAAACTGAATAAATAGTGCCTAGTACTTATTAATAGTGTTTTTGGTATTCGATAGTCAACCCTTGCTTATTATCTCTTTTCTTCTAATAGAATAAATAACTTTAGATAAATTTTGATGTGCTTTTTAAAGTAAATAGAATTAACGAATCATGCTGCAACATAACGCATAGTTTAGGTAGTTGCTAGGTTAGCTTTGCTATTGTAGTGGTAGAACCGGTGGTATAGTGATATGCCAGTGGTTTTGCAAGGTGGATTTCCCATCATTCTTCGACATCAGGATCGCTTCCGCGATCCCCCTGATTGCCCCGACCTTTGATTATCATTTCAGACGTATCCCGACCTGAAACCTGATATGAGCGATTCACATCCTGGTACACCCGCAGAGGCGAGTGAGTTGACGCAGCCTACAAGTGAAGCAGTGATGGCGGAAACATCTGCGGGTCCTTCGGCTACAACGAGCGCGCCCACACCAGTTATGTCACAGCCAAATCTAGCATCCAACGCGACTGCTCCACATCAAGGGGGTAATGTACCGCCTGATTTTCTTATGCACTTGGCAACTATGATGCAATCTATGAGCGAGCGGCTCCTAACTCAACAACATAGTGAGAAAATTAAGATAACTGAGGTATTTTTGCCTTCGTATGACCCGGACGGTAATGTTGGAGTTCGCGAATGGTGTGATCACATCTCTGTTGCAAAGAATAACTATCAACTTAGTGATTATGATATCCGCATGAAAGTCACTAGCTTGCTTCGGGGTCGCGCCAAAATGTGGGCAGATAACTGGCTAGTAACGACCTCCACCTGGGAAGAGCTGCGCCAAAATATTGTAACTAACTTTGAACCCGAAAGCCGTTATTCGCGAGATGTGCTTTGGTTTAGAGAACACTCTTATGACCCTTCTAAAGATATTGCTGAATTCCTAACGCAGTCATGGATTTTGTGGAGGCGCGTTACTAGAGATAAGCTTGATAATTGTTACGCTGTTGAAGCCGTCATTGGCACGATTGGTGATGAACGACTTAGAATTGAGTTGATGAATGCCAGAGCCACCTCTGTACCCGAATTAATTTCTGTTGCCTCTTCTATTCGAATAAAACGCCCCAATCAACATAACTTTAATCAGCCACAACAAAAGCGCGCTAGAGTATCTATCGATAATCGAGCTCCCTCCTCGTATTGTAATCATTGCAAGAAAGCTGGCCACTCTCTTAACAACTGTCGTTACAAGAATACGAATGATTCGAATGTTTTGTCACATAAGAAAAATGCTGTAACATCGTCCGTTCCATCTAATTCTAAATTGACCAATAAGCATTGCTCATTCTGTTCTAAGCCCGGTCACACGTATGAAATTTGTTACCGTCGCGAGAGGCAAAAAGCATCCAATGTAAATTCGGTATCACAAAGCAGTTCTAAATTGAATACCATGCATGTACACGTCGGTAATATTGTTTTAAAAGCCGTGTTCGATAGTGGTGCTGAATGTTCCGTTATGCGGGAATCTATTGCAGATAGATTACCAGGTCGAAGGTCTCAAACAGTTAGTTATTTGCGCGGTATAGGCACTTTCCCTGTCATTTCTATGTGTTCCCTTACGACAGTTTGTGTTATTAGTGATATTTATGTCGAAATTAAATTTTATGTGTTGCCTGACTATGATATGACCACTGATGTCTTGATAGGTTCAAACGTTCTTAATGAAACTGGGTTAAGTGTTATAGTAACTCAAGGTAGCGCTGTGTAGTGTTCTCCTCCTCGTGTGATGCATATGCGGTCGAATGATTCATTATTTGATAACATTAATCACGATTTAAGCGATGAGTCGCAGATTGAACAACTTCTAACTTTGCTTAATAAATATTTGGATATTTTTATTAGCGGCTTTGCGAGATCGCGTGTTAATACAGGCATGTTAGAGATTCGTTTAAAGAATAAAGATAAGTTTGTCGAACGAAGGCCTTGTAGATTAAGTCCAGTCGAACGCGAAAAAGTAAAAGATATCGTTAAAGAACTCATTGAAAATAACGTTGTGCGTGAAAGTAAATCTCCCTACTCGAGTCCAATTATACTGGTCAAAAAGAAAAATGGTGACGACTGCATGTGCGTCGATTATAGGGAATTGAACGCCAACACTATTCGTGATCATTACCCCTTGCCCACTAATCGCAGATCAGATTGATAAATTAGTAGGCGGGCATTACTTTACCTCTCTTGACATGGCATCAGGTTTCCACCAGATCCTCATATCCGAGGACTCGATCGAGAAAACCGCCTTTGTAACACCGGACGGTCTTTACGAATATCTCACCATGCCGTTTGGTATATGTAATGCCCCAGCCGTGTACCAGAGATGCATAAATCGGGCACCAGGGCCTCTTTTAAATCCCGGTAGTGCTAGTGATTCTGATGATGCGCGTAACGATAGTGTAGCGCAAGTTTACATAGACGATGTCATCACCAAATGTCGCGATTTTCAATCAGTACTTACGAATTTGGAGCGGGTGTTAGTTGCCTTACGCGAATTGGGATTTTCGATTAATATTGATAAATGCCTATTCTTTAAACGCTCGATCGAATATCTCTGTAATGTTATTGAGAATGGTCAGGTTCGTCCCAGTCCTAAAAAGATAGAAGCTCTGCTGAAGGCTCCTGTTTCAAACGGCTTAAAAATTTTATGGCTTAGCAGGCTACTTTCGTCGTTTTTGCCAGAACTACGGCACCCTTGTACGAATTAACAAAACAGGGTGCACGGTGGCAATGGACTCACGCTCATAAGCAAGCTCGGCTGAAAATAATTCAGCACCTTACCTCCACACCTGTCCTTACCATATTCCAAGAAGGTCAACCCATAGAGTTGTTTACCGATACCAGTAGCCTCGGTTTCGGAGCTATTCTTGTTCAGATAATAAACGGCAGGCAGCACGTTGTGGCATATTTCAGTATGAGAACGACAGATGTAGAAAGTAGGTACCACTCCTACGAGTTGGAAACTTTGGCTGTTGTAAGGGCTATTAAGCAGTTTTCGGCACTTTTTGTACGGTCGTAAATTCAAAATCATCACAGATTGTAAAGCTCTTAAAGCCTCTAAACATAAGCGAGACTTGCTACCCCGTATACATAGATGGTGGGCGTACTTACAAAACTTTGAGTTTGACATAGAATATAGAAAGGGAGAGCGTATGCAACATGCCGACTTTTTAAGTCGTAATCCAGACCCTCTGACCCTCAACATTACAACTAACAATTTGAATGGCTCAATATAGAACAACGACGCGATGCGCAATTGAGACCCATTATAGATAGATTACATAACGGAGATCATGTGGCTGGTTACATACTTGAAGGCAATGTACTGAAAATCGTGAAGACGGATGAAATATTAGGCGATATAAAATTGATTGTTGTGCCAAAAGCGTTCCAATGGAGCCTCATTAACACGTTTCATTCCGCCCTCAAACACCCGGGCTGGGAAAAGACTCTCTACAAAATTAGAGAAACCTATCACTTCGATAAAATGACTAGCATTGTTCGAGTTTGTTGGCATTTTTACCTTTTAAATTATTTATACACAGCATTAGACATTGCCGCCAGCCAAGGACGAACTAGTCCTTCGAAGGAGACTCGACAGGTAATAAACACAATTTCGTAATAGGTCTCTTATAGGTACTATTAGCGCATTTCACTGTAACAACACGGACTATATCATATCATCTCCACCATCACTATCAGCAACGCCAGCTTGCAATGTGGCCGCGGCAGAAGCTTGAGTTGCCGCCTGCGATGCAGTAGTAATGATACGGTTACGTTGCACCTCTGTTCGGAGCCGATCAAGTACAGAGTCATCCAACAAGTGACCCCGTTGAATGGCTCGCACCTGATCCGACAGTCGTTGAGCCGAAACGTTGATTGATGGTCCAAGAGCCTGAAACAGAGAAAGCATCCGAACACGATACGCAGTAAGATTAGTTCCTGCCTCTGTTGCCTCAAAATATGCGCGCATGACATTTTCATTGATGGTAACTGTCCATCGCATGCGCTGCACTCCACCGGGAGCGGGGGCCCTGACCGGAGCCGATGGCCCCAGAAGCCCCAAACTCTTCGGTGGCCGGCCCCTCCTCCGGCGTACAGGCGGTGGCGACGTCGGCGGAGAGAAGTACTCGTCACTATCGCTCGACGCAACTGCAGAAGTCAGCTGAACACACGGCACAGAGGCAGTTGCCGACAACTGCGAGGCGGAGCGAGGTGACGAGCCCGGAGGTGGTAAGCGTGCTGCTCTGCTTCTCGTCAACATATTATTTTATTTGTTTTGTCACTCACTATGGAGATGACATTTTCAAATGTCATACGAATATTCATTGTAAATTTGTGTTGTATAGGTATTTTCTTTCTTTTTCTTTTTGGGTATTGGCTAATATTGAGTAATTAAAATTATGGTCTTGCAGTTTAAATATGAATGTTTTTAACTCTATGTAAAATATTATTTATTAAAATGGGAAAAAGGATGTCCTGTCACAATGACGCTTTTTTTATTTTTTTTATTATTTTTATTCCCTTTATTACATTTTAAATACTTACAAAATTATATTTCTAAACATTAAATTTTTACAATGTATAACACTAAGAAATATAACATTTAAAAATACAAAAATGCAGTTCCCCAACGGTAGCAAGATCAGGGTCCCGGCTACCGATGGTTAAGGATCCAGCGACAGGAACCTTCTCACTGTACGGGTCGTATCCAGAAGTACTGCCTTCTGCATCTGACTCCCGATCCATCCACCTAACGCAAGCCTCTTAAGGTGTTTATCGAGGCTCTTGGCTATCAGACCATGGGCAGATATGATTATCGGAACAACAATTGCTGAATCAATGTCCCACATGTCAACAATCTCGTGAGCTAAATCAAGATATTTGTTTATTATTATCTTGGGGTTTTTACATTGCGTTGCTGTTTTGTTGTGAAAATAGTACCAAAAATCGAGTTTCATCGAAATCGACTTACAAACAAAAAGTTGGCCGCCATCTTGGATTTTTTAATATTTTAAACTTTGCGTCGCTGTTTTCTTGTCAACATAATACCAAAAACCGAGTTTCATCGAAATCGACCCACAAACTAAAAAGTTGGCCGCCATCTTGGATTTTTTATATTTTTAACATTGCGTTGCTGTTTTCTTGTCAAAATAGTGCTAGAAACCGAGTTTCATCGAAATCGACCCACAAAAAAAAAGTTTGCCGCCTTGCGTTGCTGTTTTCTTGTCAAAATAGTACCAAAAACCAAGTTTAATCGAAATCGGCCCACAAACAAAAAGTTGACCACCATCTTGGATTTTTTAATATTTTAAACTTTGCGTCGCTGTTTTCTTGTCAAAATAGTACCAAAACCGAGTTTCATCGAAATCGGCCCACAAACAAAAAAGTTGGCCGCTATCTTGGATTTTTCAATTTTTTTAACTTTGAGTCGCTGTTTTCTTGTCAACATAGTACCAAAACCCGAGTTTCATCGAAATCGGCCCACAAACAAAAAAGTCGGCCGCCATCTTGGATTTTTTAATATTTTAAACTTTGCGTCGCTGTTTTCTTGTCAACATAGTACCAAAACCCGAATTTCATCGAAATCGGCCCACAAACAAAAAAGTTGGCCGCCATCTTGGATTTTTCATTTTTTTTAACATTGCGTTGCTGTTTTCTTGTCAAAATAGTACGAAAAAATAAATTATAAAAAGAAACTTACTAGAGTAATTAATTTGTAAATAAATATTTCATAATACCAAAATATAAAAGCTAACAATTTTAACTTCTCCCAACCATAATACTTCATTTTTCATTTTTCAAACATAAAAATTGCATTGTGAATGCAAAAAAGTAAAATTTTTAATAATTTTAACTTCTTGTAACAACGTGCTTCACCCTCAGTGCCCCGCGCTTATCATTGCAGTAACAGAAATAAAATTATTTTTAAATAACTTTATAAATGAAGGAAATCTGTACCGAAATGTAATGGGTATAGAATTTTAGTACTGAAATTTTTACTGGTACTATAACGATATTTTATACCGGTAAGCAGTCCCTGCTTATAACGGCTCATTATCTCAGTTTTATGAATTATTATATGTATTGGATTTGAATAATTTTCCTGTATTCTAACTTAACGGGAAAAATCATTATATCGTTCTTTGTTATTGGTGTTTCCAGGGTGGCTTAACAGGACACATACTTATTTGTCAACACGGTACCAGTAGTCAATTGAATAAAAGTAAGCGCGCTGTCGTGAAAAAGCGCAAGCGACAAAATTTTGTCTCACAGATGTGCTCATTAACCATTAAGTTTACGTACAAAGGTTCTCTGGATCCCACCCGTTTCACTAGTCTTTATATGATATGTTTTCTTCCTTTCAGTGGGGCTACCAGCTAAAAATATGGATATGGGCATGGGCATACGCTTCGTTTGTCATTTCAATTTCTTATTTTGAAAGGTCTTTGCTGTTTTGTTCTGTTGAACGTTGTTAGCTAGTTATAACACGGCGTCACTAAACAGGGAACTGATAGCGGTTATTTTTTTTAAATAAAATTGACATAAAACGTATGAAGTTCATATCCATAAGGCGGTTCTCACACTGCATCGCACACCCCTCCGGTTCTTATCTATGGCTGTAGAATCTTGATGTGCAGACAAAACCCGCAGTGTATAAGAAACTCACGCCTAATCTCCGTCCACAGAAGCGGAAATCACAGCAGTGTGATACTCGCCTTAAGTTACGTGAAAAAATCTTTCCGTGTTCTGTGGTTACGCCAAGTTACGTGGTATGGTGCCCCCAGCTACAGTGCCACACACTTTTCTGTTCCGGTGACAGCCGTGACAGAGGAGCCACTTGCAATACGAAATTAGCTGTCAAAATGCACTGTCGTATGAAAACTGTTTTAGTTCCAAAGATAATCACCGGAACAGAAAAGCTTGTCGCACTATAAAGGTGGCTGGAAGAGTTTTCAATGACATTTTATATTATGTTATTTAAATTTTTACATTTTTGCATTCGCAATGCAAATTTTATTATTGAAAAGAACGACTCCGTAGCTCAGAGGTTAGAGCAGTCGCCCGGATAGCGAAAGGTTGTAGGTTCCAGTCCCATCGGAGCTGGTTGTGAGACGTGTCGATTTTTTTTAAATACTTCATTTTAATTTTTTTGACATTTTATATTTTACTAGCTGACCCGGCAAACGTTGTTTTGTCATATAATTTATTTCTAGAGATACTTATATCGCTATTAAAAATGGGGCTTGTACCCCAAGAGCTATCTGATATTTTTGTAAAAAATTCAATAACAGGCCAAATTTTTGTAAACGGCCCTTAAATATAATTTTAAGAGACTATATTTTGAAATCCAACATAATATCGCATTGGAAGGTATAAAAAAAAGTTATACCCCGAAAATGGTGCAATTCTTTCAGCAAATATGCTAGCACCAATTTTATCGTTAACATGTGTTTATGTTAACCATATCTAAGCACCAAAGTCGAAATCCATAAAGATATAAAACGGGAAACTAATACTTTAGGAAGAAGGAGGTTGTTTCTGATAGCATTATTAACATAGGTGTAATGCCAATTTGAGTATACGTAGAGTCTTTTTTTAAGTTTATTTGTTTTTCATTTACAAATATAGGGGGATTATATACTTTTACGAAAGATAATAATAAATGTATTCAAATGTAAAGTGAATAACACTTATACCATTTTTGCCTATTTTTTATAGATTTTTTAAAGCTTTGTATTTGTTTTTTTTTAATGTCGCTGTCATAAATATTGGTGGATTACTAATGAATTATTTATTAAACTAGATAATCTAATTTTCAATGTTAAGAAATTACTGATATAGAATTATTGTTGAGTCTCCATAGAGCGAATTAGTTTGGCTCTCGGGCTATTGGTGGTAGAAGGGTGAAAGTTATGGGTTATGTGTATTACACACATTATAGTAGTGCAAAATCATAAAAAAGTTAAAAACTTTGTCCGAAGATAAAAAAAAAATTTGGCCAGGGCCAACCTCATCACTTTGGGCACAGCCGTCTCTATCGTCTTCTACAAGCCATGCTATGATACGGAACGGCAACATTGCTGTGAACCGGTTTACTCCTCTGAGTACTAAATCCTATGGAGGTGGCATACCTACGAAAAAGTGAGGTGTAACTAGGTCACAACTCACAATGTAAGAAAATCTTGGAATTCAATTTTAAACTACTTCTAATTGTCGTATTAATCGGTCCGTCAAAATCGGTCCAGCCGTTTGAAAGATTAACCGGAACAAACAGACAGACAGACGAAAATTGTAAAACATGTCATTTTGGTATATGTACCGTATATTTCATCATATGCACGTAGTAAAAAGCGGTTATTTAATGTTACAAACACACTCCAATTTTATTTATTTGTTTAGATGTATAGAAGATATGCCATCTCCATAGGATTCAGTACTCGAGGTTTACTCGCTGTTTACCTGTCAAACGGCGCAAACGGTGTCAAATCGGTTCACTTAAAACTACGTTGCCAACTTTATGCGCATGGCTTGTAGAAGACGATAGAGATGGCTGTGCTTTGGGGTATATCACAGCCATCTCTATCGTCTTCTACAAGCCATGCGCATAACATATACCAAAATGTCATTTTTTTAAATTTTTGTCTGTCTGTCTGTTTGTTCCGGCTAATCTCGGAAACGGCTGGGCCAATTTTGACGGACCGATTAATACGACAATTAGAAGTAGTTTAAAATTGAATTCCAAGATTTTCTTACATTGTGACTTACACACCTCACGTTTTCGTAGGTATACCACCTCCATAGGATTTAGTACTCAGAGGAGTATACCGGTTCACAGCAATGTTGCCGTTCCGTATCATAGCATGGCTTGTAGAAGACGATAGAGACGGCTGTGGGTATATATAATAGTAGATTGTACTTACAACAAGTGCATAAAACGTACCATTTTATCCGAGACGTATATTATATCCATAGACGTATAATAGTATATAGCCGTAGGCGAGGGTGGATAGTCAAGTCGAGGTAAAATAGGTTTTATCTACACTCATGTTATAATTTTCGAATTATGAACTCATGCCTGAACGTATACTGATACACTTTATGCCATAGTCAACTTTAAAAAACAAAGCTACTGTATCCGGGTGTTTCATAATGACCATTATGCAACACCCGGATACAGCTGTCACTCATTATAAAACACTTATATTTCTTAAATTTACAGTCTCCATGGCAACCGTAGGATTTACCGGCCCTGACTTCCAACTTTTTCAAGCTCTTCTTTAGCCGGCAACAATCAGAAACTTTTTTAAAATTAGAATTTTGAATTTAGAAGGAATAGACCGTATATAGACTCCTATGAGTGGGGTTTGGCACCAATTCACAATTTATAATTAATATTGATTTGCTTTAGTTTTGAAATATATAATAAATGTAATGAGTGTAGATAAAGTAGTGTATGAGACTGCACATAACTCGGTATTAAAACAATCGTGGAATACTATTAAAAAACTCGCCAAGGCTCGTTTTTTAAACTCCCACTCGTGTTTTAATACCCCTCCTTATGCGACAGTCACATAAACTACTATTATCTACACTCATCTATATCTATATCTATATTAATACTAGCTGACCCAGCGCGACTTCGTTCCCGTGGCCCTACCCCCTACTCCACCCTACCCTACCCGTACTCTACCCCTACCCTACCCCTACCCTACCCCTACGCTACCCCTACCCTACCCCTACCCTACCCTACCTCTACTCTACCCGTACCCTACCCTACCCTACCCCTACCCTACCCTACCCTACCCCTACCCTACCCCTACCCTACCCCTACCCTACCCCTACCCTACCCCTACCCTACCCCTACCCTACCCCTACCCTACCCCTACCCTACCCCTACCCTACCCCTACCCTACCCCTACCCTACCCCTACCCTACCCCTACCCTACCCCTACCCTACCCCTACCCTACCCCTACCCTACCCCTACCCTACCCCTACCCTACCCCTACCCTACCCCTACCCTACCCCTACCCTACCCCTACCCTACCCCTACCCTACCCCTACCCTACCCCTACCCTACCCCTACCCTACCCCTACCCTACCCCTACCCTACCCCTACCCTACCCCTACCCTACCCCTACCCTACCCCTACCCTACCCCTACCCTACCCCTACCCTACCCCTACCCTACCCCTACCCTACCCCTACCCTACCCCTACCCTACCCCTACCCTACCCCTACCCTACCCCTACCCTACCCCTACCCTACCCCTACCCTACCCCTACCCTACCCCTACCCTACCCCTACCCTACCCCTACCCTACCCCTACCCTACCCCTACCCTACCCCTACCCTACCCCTACCCTACCCCTACCCTACCCCTACCCTACCCCTACCCTACCCCTACCCTACCCCTACCCTACCCCTACCCTACCCCTACCCTACCCCTACCCTACCCCTACCCTACCCCTACCCTACCCCTACCCTACCCCTACCCTACCCCTACCCTACCCCTACCCTACCCCTACCCTACCCCTACCCTACCCCTACCCTACCCCTACCCTACCCCTACCCTACCCCTACCCTACCCCTACCCTACCCCTACCCTACCCCTACCCTACCCCTACCCTACCCCTACCCTACCCCTACCCTACCCCTACCCTACCCCTACCCTACCCCTACCCTACCCCTACCCTACCCCTACCCTACCCCTACCCTACCCCTACCCTACCCCTACCCTACCCCTACCCTACCCCTACCCTACCCCTACCCTACCCCTACCCTACCCCTACCCTACCCCTACCCTACCCCTACCCTACCCCTACCCTACCCCTACCCTACCCCTACCCTACCCCTACCATACCCCTACCCTACCCCGACCCTACCCCTATATCCTTCCTTGGACTTCCACGAACATTCAAGACCAAAATTAGCCAAATCGGTCCAGCCGTTCACGCGTGATGTCGTGACCAAGGGAAATAGGGATTCATTTTTATATATATATCACTACATAGTATAAAACAAAGTCGCTTTCTCTTTCCCTATGTCCCTTTGTATGCTTAAATCTTTGAAACTACGCAACTGATTTTGAAGCGTTTTTTTTAATAGATAGAGTGATTCAAGAGGAAGGTTTATATGTACTTTTTATCCCGATATTCCCACGGGAACGGGAACCACGCGGGTGAAACCGCGGGCGGCCGCTAGTAGATTATAAAGAGGAAAGATTTGATTGTTTGTTTGCTTCGAATAGGCTTCGAAACTACTGGACCGATTTAGAAAATTCTTTCAGCATTAGAAAGCTACATTCTTCCCGAGAGACATAGGCTATATTTTATCCCGATATTCCCACGGGAACGGGTACCACGCGGGTGAAACCGCGTGGATCCGCTAGTGTTATAATATTCGAATTATGAACTCATGCCTGAACGTATAATGATACACTTTATGCCATGGTCAACTTTAAAAAATTCGGTTGTATCATAATGGTTATTATGATACAACCGGATACAGCTGTCTCTCTCAGGGTTCATTATAGAACACTTATGTTTCTTAATTTTACAGTGTCCATGGCAACCGTAGGATTTACCAGGCCCTGACTTCCAACTCTTTCAGCCGGCAACAATATTTTTTTTTTATTAGAATTTTGAATTTAGTAGTTATAGACCGTAATTCGTCGTGTTAAAGGCAAAACCGACTATTTCGGCCAAAAATAACTTTTCATACAGTCTTGATGATCTTAAACAGATAAACAGAACTACTCTATTATTGAATTAAATTTAACGCCAACAAGTAACAAGATATTTTTTAAAACCTAAATGATAGTTGATTTTACTTCTATATTTAATCATACTAAGCTTATTGGCTCATTTCTAGCAAAATTAACTATTGTTATTTGTAGCTCATAAACGTTTAAATATTAAGTTTAATTTAGTTAAAGTACGCTACTACACCATAAGATAGGAAGGACGTAGAAATAAAAACTGGACAACAATATTTTATAAGTAAATATTATGTACTTATTAAATAAAACATAATATACAACATTTACAGTTGCACATTATTTATTAAAGAAGTATTTAAAAAAATTAAAGTATCATAGAATTAAAAGTAGTTTTAAGCCAGATGTGGTATTTGATTAATATAACTGAAATCGTACGTAAAAAAACCTCTTACTAAATTAATTTTATTTTTCGATTTCTTTAAGTGCATTTGCTTCAATACCACAATGGTTAGATCCACGTAAGATTTTGAAGTAACCTTCTTCGCCCCAGTCTGAGTTCCAAGAGTTGGCTGCAATCCAGTATTTCACGCCGTCTTCGACACCCCAACCAATAAGTTTCACAGAATGAAGACCAACAATATCACCAACGGTATGTTTGTAAATACCGGATTTGTACTGCAAAAAGTCATCCCAAACTACAAACGATGTGGTTACGGGCCCATGCGTAGATATTTCCTTTTGAATTTCTTGTGCCCGTGCATTCACATTTCGATTCTTGAATGCTTTAATTTGACCGCATGACCTTTTCTTGTCGTTAATGTACCTTATTGTAGAATTATCAGCACATTTCCTCCGACATGTAGGCGTTGACTTGTATGCAGCACACGCTTGCAAGCCACCAACTGTACCATGCTCACATGGAGGAAACTCGTAGGGCTTACAACCTTGTTTCGATCCATAATGTCCACCAGAAACGATTCCTTTTGTTAGATAATACTCCCACGCCCTTTTTAATTTCCCCCCTTCACAGCCTCCACAGTCTTTGCAGCAACTGATAAGGTCATCAGCCGAAAAATAAAACTGTGACCATCCGTCATATTTAATACAGTATCGGTCTGTCATAGCAGAGACAGCTGCCACGGCCCAACAGCTGCCGCAGGAACCCTGGTCTCTGATATCGTATAGGCTTCTACAGTAAGGCCATCTTACACGAGCGTCGAAAAATGTTGGTAGTACTATTTTTTTATCATACTCACTGATTTCAAATCTATCATCATCTTCAATCTCGTTGGTTGCAGATGTATAATCAGGGTCCTCTTCATCATCCGCAATAGTACCCGCTAGCTTCGTAAGGAAACTTCGAGGCGTCGATTCATGAAAATTGCGGCCAGCGGTCCACTGATCCTGGTTGTTGTTTATAAGTTCGATGAATTCGTCAGATAGGGGATGAATATGATTGTTAGGCTTTGCCCCAGAAGTGGCTACCAAAAACGTCACCACAAACACTGTACTAACTAACATTTTGATTGCGAGTTCTAACACTAATGTCATTGAAAAAGTTACCACGATCTTTTATACTTTCTATTGAGGTAAATTTCACGTTTATATTTAAATTTTTGTTTATAAAAAGGATTCTGAAAGTATAAATAAATTCCCTTATCTGATCGACACCCAATATACAGGGTGATGGCAGCAAAAATTTCTGAAAATAAAAGCTGTAGGTACCTACTTCCAGAAGACAGATTAAGAATAAAGGCAAATTCACATGAATCCAGTAGCTAATCCAGGCGCCAATGTCGCTGTCAATCCAGCGCTGGTGAATGGCGCCAGCCTTGGTATAAAGTAAAACAACTTTATAGCACAGCGTGACCTAAGCCCGCACTTAGGTAACGGTTAGCCGTGCGTGACCTAAGTTGGCCTTAATTACACTGTATTTATGAATCTTAATTACAATGTATTTATGAATTCACTAGGATTTCTAATTTTTGGTCCTTTCTTTATTGTTTTAAATATTTTTTTGATCACTTCATTTTATTGGCCTTTTTTATCTTATTTTCTTATCTTTTGATCTTTTTTCTTTTTTTGATTTTTTTTCTTTTTATTGATCGTTTTTATTTTTTTTTATTTTTTTACCTTTTTTATCTTTTTTTCTTTTTAATCTTTTATTATATTCTTTATTGCACAATTAACATCATTTACATTTACAGTCTTAAAATCTATAAGGCAAAGGTGGACTTATCCCTGAAAGGGATCTCTTCCAGTCAACCTTGAACAATTAATAAGAGAAAGGTAAAGTGGGTGACACAAACACAAAGTGCAACAAACCCAAAGTTTTGATCTAACATTTATACAACATAAAAAATGCTTAATCTAAAAATAATATAAACATACATATATAAGCAATAATATATATATATATACCTACATACATATACAAGCATAAATACATTATTTTAATCTTTTATCTCTTATCTTTTTCATCTTTTTTACCTTTTATCTTTTTTGTCTTTGTCTTTTTGTCTCTTTGTCTCTTTGTCTCTTTGTCTCTTTGCCTCTTGTATCTTTGTCTCTTTGCCTCTTTGTCTGTTTGTCTCTTTGTCTCTCTTTGTCTCTTTGGGTCTCTTTGTGTCTCTTTGTCTCTCTTTGTCTCTCTTTGTCTACTTGTCTCTTTCTCTTTGTCTCTGTCTCTGTATCTTTGTCTTTTTGTCTCTTTGTCTCTTTGTCTTTTTGTCTCTTTGTCTCTTTGTCTCTTTGTCTCTTTGTCTCTTGTATCTTTGTCTCTTTGTCTCTTTGTCTCTTTGTCTGTTTGTCTCTTTGTCTGTCTTTGTGTCTCTTTGTGTCTCTTTGTGTCTCTTTGAGTCTCTTTGTGTCTCTTTGTGTCTCTTTGTGTCTCTTTGAGTCTCTTTGTGTCTCTTTGTGTCTCGTTGTCTCTCTTTGTCTTTCTTTGTCTCTCTTTGTCTCTTTTTGTCTTTTTATCTCTTTCTCTCTGTCTCTGTCTCTCTGTCTCTGTCTCTTTGTCTGTCTTTGTTGTGTCCTTTTGTGTCATTTGTCTCTCTTTGTCTCTGTCTCTCTGTCTCTGTTTCTTTTGTCTTTTTGTCTTTTTGTCTTTTGTCTTTTTGTCTTTTTGTCTTTTTGTCTTTTTGTCTTTTTGTCTTTTTGTCTTTTTGTCTTTTTGTCTTTTTGTCTTTTTGTCTTTTTGTCTTTTTGTCTTTTTGTCTTTTTGTCTTTTTGTCTTTTTGTCTTTTTGTCTTTTTGTCTTTTTGTCTTTTTGTCTTTTTGTCTTTTTGTCTTTTTGTCTTTTTGTCTTTTTGTCTTTTTGTCTTTTTGTCTTTTTGTCTTTTTGTCTTTTTGTCTTTTTGTCTTTTTGTCTTTTTGTCTTTTTGTCTTTTTGTCTTTTTGTCTTTTTGTCTTTTTGTCTTTTTGTCTTTTTGTCTTTTTGTCTTTTTGTCTTTTTGTCTTTTTGTCTTTTTGTCTTTTTGTCTTTTTGTCTTTTTGTCTTTTTGTCTTTTTGTCTTTTTGTCTTTTTGTCTTTTTGTCTTTTTGTCTTTTTGTCTTTTCGTCTTTTCGTCTTTTCGTCTTTTCGTCTTTTAGTCTTTTCGTCTTTTCGTCTTTTCGTCTTTTCGTCTTTTCGTCTTTTCGTCTTTTCGTCTTTTCGTCTTTTCGTCTTTTCGTCTTTTCGTCTTTTCGTCTTTTTGTCTTTTTGTCTTTTTGTCTTTATGTCTTTTTGTCTTTTTGTCTTTTTGTCTTTGTCTTTGTCTTTTTGTCTTTTTGTCTTTTTGTCTTTTTGTCTTTTTGTCTTTTTGTCTTTTTGTCTTTTTGTCTTTTTGTCTTTTTGTCTTTTTGTCTTTTTGTCTTTTTGTCTTTTTGTCTTTTTGTCTTTTTGTCTTTTTGTCTTTGTCTTTTTGTCTTTTTGTCTTTTTGTCTTTTTGTCTTTTTGTCTTTTTGTCTTTTTGTCTTTTTGTCTTTTTGTCTTTTTGTCTTTTTGTCTTTTTGTCTTTTTGCCTTTTTGCCTTTTTGTCTTTTTGCCTTTTTGTCTTTTTGTCTTTTTGTCTTTTTGTCTTTTTGTCTTTTTGTCTTTTTGTCTTTTTGTCTTTTTGTCTTTTTGTCTTTTTGTCTTTTTGTCTTTTTGTCTTTTTGCCTTTTTGTCTTTTTGCCTTTTTGTCTTTTTGTCTTTTTGTCTTTTTGTCTTTTTGTCTTTTTGTCTTTTTGTCTTTTTGTCTTTTTGTCTTTTTGTCTTTTTGTCTTTTTGTCTTTTTGTCTTTTTGTCTTTTTGTCTTTTTGTCTTTTTGTCTTTTTGTCTTTTTGTCTTTTTGTCTTTTTGTCTTTTTGGCGGCGGTCTTATGTCACTCGTGCTACAAAATAGTATACGATACGCGTGACCTAAGTGGAACATTGTCTCACTCGCTCTCCCCCTCACCCCCTCGCTCGCTCCGCTCGGGCGCTAACTACGCGCCGTGCAATTATGTGCCACTTAGGTCACTGGTATCGTAATGTACTATTATAGCACAGTGTGACCTAAGCCCGCACTTAGGTAACGCTTAGCCGTGACCTAAGTTGCCCTTAATTACACAGTATTTATGAATCTTTATTACACTGTATTTATGAATTCACTTAGATCACAGATCCGGAATACCCTACAGTACACTAAAATAAAACTCAAAATAATATGATAGAGGATAGGATAGGGTAGGATAGAATAGGATAGGATAGGATGATATGATAGGAGAGGGTAGTATAGGGTGGGATAGAGTATGATAGTAGATCCTCATATCGAAGCCTTGGCGAGTAGACTCAGTTCGGCCGCATTCGCAGTTAAGAAAATAAGGCTCTTAACCGATATTGAAACGGCTGGAATAGTCTATTTTAGTTATTTTCATAGTTTTATGTCCTACGGCCTTTTGTTGTGGGGCTCAGCCGCTAACATCCAAAGTATATTCGTGCTCCAAAAAAGGGCTATTCGCGCCATGTACAACCAGAGATTCTTTAAGAGATCTATTTAAAGAAATAAACATTTTAACTGTTGCAGGACAATACATCTATGAAAATATAATTTATGTGAAAAAGTATTATAATACATTTGTAAAGCAGAGCGATATTCATCGCTTTAACACAAGAAATAAAGATAAACTTGTCGTTCCCAAGTTTAGGCTAGAAAAATCCAGAGCCTCATTTCTGGGGAAAAGCATTAGCCTTTTTTAATAAAGTTCCACAGCATATAATTGAACTACCATTGCATAAATTTAAATGTTACATTAAAGAGTCGCTGATGAGCAAAGGATACTATAAAGTAGACGATTATTTGAATGACCGCAATGCATGGTCATGATGTTACACATAACATAATCACTGTTTAATATGATGTATTTTTATACAAAGCAATTGTTGTATTAGTAATGATATGCTTTTTTTTTTGTAAATGTCGTTACCTAACTAAGAAACGCTGGCAAGTTTCTTGCGCCCATTCTTCTTGTCAGTTAAAAAAGTCTTGAATGGGTGGTAGGAAAATATTGAGGATTCATAAGTACATATTTATTATGTCTAAAGCTGGCCATTGACGGTCAAATTTTCCTAAAACTGTGGCGTAAAACTCCGGCGTCAATCCAAAATTTGATCGTGAATGTCGAATCGTCATTCCAGAGTTTTAACTGACGACGCGCCACGCATTCGCGTCAGTTCGATCGCTGCGCCCGCCCGCGGTGGTGCGGTGGTCGAGCGTGCTGCGGTGGTGCTGCGTATAGTTTTTGGTATAAAGGGTAAAAACGGGACCCTATTACTAAGACTCCGTTGACCGTCTGTCTGTTTGTCACCAGGCTGTATAACATGAACCGTGATAGCTCTACTTGTTAAGGCTACTAAACTTGTAAAGTGTCTTCAAAATTTACAAGTTTAGTAGCCTTAACAAATGGCTAGAAAATAAGACTTTAATCTCGTTAGAGACTAATAAGTAAGTAGGTACTTGTTAAAGTACTATATTAAGTAAGTATTACTAACTTACGCGTAAGTATTTAGATAAATAAGTAATATTATAGTTTAAAATTAAATATGTTGCAGTAGGCAACTTATTATAATAATCGTAAATACGACGTAATATTGTAATTAAATTAAAAAAATGTAATTATCTTATATGTATGTACAAAATTATGTATTGATAAAGTAGTTGATGGATCAGCCGAAGGGATGGAGGTGTATATAAAAACAGTATCTATATAAATCATAAGAATAAGTGTGCATGTCACTTAAAGTAATATAAATAACAAATTAAAGTAGTTAAACAAATAAAATGTCCAAAGAATAAAATAAAATAATGTGACAACGTCTGACAATGTCAACATGGAAAAAATAGTGACATTTACGTTGAAGACAAAATTATTACAGTAGGTATTACATTTCAAATAATTATATGCAAATAACATTGGAGAAAATAAACTATATGGTAAGTACGTAGAATAATTGTATAGTAGTGTAATTTATGTAAAAAATTGAAAGTTTAATGTATGTAATGTTTGTAAGTATACTTAGCTAGCGTAATCTTGTAGTCGGCTTCGAAAGCCTAAGAAATACGAGCTAAGAGCGTAGTATCTTGAGTAAGGATATTCTCCGAAGCCAAGGGTGTGTTAACAAACGAGATTTGGAATAACCAATGGTTTAAATCCCAAAACCTCGAGTGTTTATGAAGCTGTCGGTTAGACAAGCCGTAGAGTAGGTGATGTCTGTAGGGCTGTAGTGTAAGTAACGTAAAGGGTACTGGAAGTATTTTTGGAATATTATGTAGATATGGGTAATTAGTTTATGGATGTAATGCCTTCGCTACTACCGCATCGGGAACCGATTACATTTGTAACCAGCAATAGTAGCGTCGATCGTTTTATTGTCTGTAGTATGAGTGTTATTGTGCTTGGAGTATATTAAATTGTGAAATCGTATGGTATAGTGTGTTGAAATGGGGATGGCTGAAAGAATACAATTTATTAAAAGTAAAACATAGAAAATGGAAAGTGGGAAAATTAGTACACAAACACAACACGAAAGTCTAGACACAAAAGTAATTAATTTTCTTTTTTCAGGTAAAGGAAATCACTCCGAAGTCCGAGCAAAGATCCACCTTCTTCGATTCTTCTTCTGCTGAAGAGCCAGTGCAGTGTGACGGTACTTTCGTCAGAAAGCCAATGCGCCGATACCTTCGCCGGAGTCATTGCGACGGGATTTCCTTAGATCCTTTGTTCACCGGAGAGCCATTGCGACGGGACGGATGTTCAATTCGTAGCCGGAGAGCCAATGTAACGCGACGTCCTCGTCGGCCAGCGGTAGACTAGCCGGAACGTCGGAAGTCACCGCCCAGTATTTAATTTGTAGATAATAGATGAATAAAAAGATGATGTTTATAGGGACTTGACTTTTATTGTAAAGGTAGTAATAAAGAAACGTATAGGAAGAATAGGAAGATTAGGAAGCATAGGAACCCTTTCCAAGGGTCAAGGGTTCCACTTATTTAAAACTATAATTAAACTCAAACCGATATAAAAACTGGTAATGCTCCGAGAGCTCTGTACGGCTTGGTGATTTTAGTAGAACTGAATCAAAAATGATGAACAGGACACGTGAAAACGAAGATTTTGAATTTGAATTGAAAGAACAGGATAGGATTCGATAAAATTAATGGCCAGTATGTAGAACTAGATGGAGTTTCCAGTCATCATAGAGTATTTAACCATCCATAATGACTGGTACGAATCGACATCGTTATCTCTGTTTTAAACTTCTCACTGTAAAAACCATTCATACACTCAAAATTCTATCATGCACTTTCATTAAATTAGTTAATATGTTTTTATTTGATCTGTATTTACTATTATAAGGGACTTGTTTGTCTTGTTCTTCTAACTAAAAAAAAATCCTTAGAGATTTTTTTGCCCCGGCCGCCCCGGTATTGTAACGATGTCGATTCGTACCAGTCATTATGGATGGTTAAATACTCTATGATGACTGGAAACTCCATCTAGTTCTACATACTGGCCATTAATTTTATCGAATCCTATCCTGTTCTTTCAATTCAAATTCAAAATCTTCGTTTTCACGTGTCCTGTTCATCATTTTTGATTCAGTTCTACTAAAATCACCAAGCCGTACAGAGCTCTCGGAGCATTACCAGTTTTTATATCGGTTTGAGTTTAATTATAGTTTTAAATAAGTGGAACCCTTGACCCTTGGAAAGGGTTCCTATGCTTCCTAATCTTCCTATTCTTCCTATACGTTTCTTTATTACTACCTTTACAATAAAAGTCAAGTCCCTATAAACATCATCTTTTTATTCATCTATTATCTACAAATTAAATACTGGGCGGTGACTTCCGACGTTCCGGCTAGTCTACCGCTGGCCGACGAGGACGTCCCGTCACAAATTATTGTTTAACAGATGATGTATTTCTATTGCCGCTATAACAACAAATAGGTAGGTACTACAAACAAAACAGAATAAAATTAATATTTAAGGGGGGCTCCAATAAAGTAAACGTGATTTTTTGCCGTTTTTTGCTCGATATTAATAATGGCAATAGGTAGACGTTTTAAGTATTTTCAGAATATTTAGTTGTACTTATAGGTACTCTTTTTTTTTTTTTTTTTTTTTTTTTTTATCCACAACGGGGTAGCACTTAGCCTTCATCACACCTGATGTTAAGTGGTGATAAGGCTGAAGATGGAAGCGCACTACTCCCGGAATCCTCAATCACTTTAAAAATAAATAATTAAAATAAAATGAAGTTTATATTTAAGGAGGGTTCCCCTACAACAAACGTGATTTTTTCCTGTGTTTTGCTCGATATTAATAACGGCAATAGGTAGACGCTTGAAATATTCTCAGAATATTTAGTTGTAAACTTTAAAAATAGATAATTACCTATATTAAAATAAAATTCATATTTAAGGGGGGCTCCCATACAACAACAAACGTGATTTTTGCCGTTTTTTGCTCGATATTAATAACGGCAACATGTAGATGCTTAAAATATTTAGTTCTATTTCTTATTCGGAATCAGAATCCTTTTTTTTCTTGACAAAAATAAGTAGTACACGATGAGTACACGTCTTTCAACAGCCCGGCCGCGGTCGAAAACTGAAGAGCCGGCGTCACGCCAGTCAGTGGGGAAATCTAGTTGGCTTAAAACCATTTGGAGTGACGCCACAGTTTTACGCCACAGTTTTAGGACAAAACTGATCGTCAATGTCCAGCTTAAGTGAATACAGAATATTTTTATCTTATACAAATACAAATACAAATACAAAATGTTTTATTTGGTACCAGGCATAGGACATAGGGCAAACATTACATAGCAAAAACAAACAGCAGGTAGGTACATAAAATAATAGTGAAAAACTTATAATAAACACAAAACGTAACCAGTGTCCCACGTCAGTACCAAATGGGTGTCCAGTTCAGCATTGAGTCAGCAATAAAGCCGACGCTGATTTTCAACTGAACCCCAAAGAATTAGTTTGACACGTGGACGTCAATGCGATACTAAAAATAAAAACAATGATATTTTATATATGACCACAAATACTTACATTAAATAAACAACTAAATTGAAGAGCTACAAGCAAATAAATGAATATATCAATAAAAATATATAACGGCAAATACTTATATTAAATAAACAACTAAATTGAGGAGCTACAAGCAAATAAATGAATGAATCTTATCTTATAGGATAGGAGAGGTTAGGAGAAAGTAGTATATGGTGGGATAGGATATGATATGATAGGATAGGGTGGTAGGATAGGAGAGGGTAGGATAGGAAAGGGAAGGATAGGATAGGGTATGATAAGATAGGATAGGATGATAGGATAGAAGAGGGTAGGATAGGATTGGATAGGGTGATAGAATAGGAGAAGGTAGGATAGGAGATGGTAGGATGATAGGATATGAGATGGTAGGATAGGGCAGGATAGGATAGGAAAGGGTCGGGTAGGATAGAGTAGGATAGAATAGGATAGGAAAGGGTAGGAGAGAATAGGATAGGAGAGGGTAGGATAGGAAGGAGAGGGTAGGGTAGGAGAGGGTAGGATAGGAGAGCGTAGAATAGGAGAGCGTAGAATAGGAGAGGGTAGGATAGGAGAGGGTAGGATAGGGTAGGATAGGATAGTATATTTTTTCTTTTTCACACTTGAAACCCGTGCTACTCTTTTTTGTTTTTTTTATATTTCTCGATCTTTTTTTATTGATTTTTTTTTCCGTTTTTTTATTTTCTTTTAATTTTTTTTATATTTTAAATCATTTTTTTTCTTTTTTATTTTTTTTTCTTTTTTTGGTCTTTTATTTATTTTTTTTCTTTTGATCTTTTTTTTATCTTTTTTAATTTTTATGGTCTTTTTATCTCTTTTCTTTTTTTTAATGTTTTTTTCTTATTTTTTTAATCTTTCTTTTATTTTTATTCTTTTTTTATATTTTTATTTATCTTTTTTAGCAATTTTTTAATTATCCGTGTCGGTGGATGGCGGGCTTATGTCACTCGTGCTACAAAATAGTATACGATACGCGTGACCTAATGAGAAGTTTTCCAGTAGGTTCTATAATGCTCAATAGATGTCGCTGCGACCACTTTTCTTTTTTTTCTTAATTTTGATGTATGGTATGCTTTTTTGCGTTCCCCAGTTTACGGGAAAGTTTAATGTATTGTTTCACGAATTTTGTTGCGTATATATATTAATGAGTTATCGTTTTTTTCTTATTTTACCTGATTTTGATTATATTTTAATTTAAATAACTGTTAAGTCAGAAAGAAAAGAAATGTTTTACTTCACATTTGTTTATCTGGTCTAAAGGGGGTGCAAAAAGTTTGATTATGGCAACACTGCCACAAAATGTCAACAACTCGTTCTTGATCGCTTGTTGTTTGTGTTTTCTAAACTTTACGTAAAACCTCAGCTAAAACCTACGATTACTACGTTGTTGAGTTGAGCATGCTCCTCCATACTACCGTGTCGTCAAGTTTCTAGTTTGAAGATAGACTTTTTATAGGTACAACAAAAATAGCGAAGTATGGATAAAAACCTACGGTTCAACTGTAAGTCATATCCTAAAAGTAGTAATTTAGAAATAAAACCTTATATAACAAGATTATTTACATATTTATTTACATTTTAAAAGTTTATTTTGTTTTGCGTAGGCTGACAAACGTCCAAGGTATTGTTATTAAAAAAATAAAGAAAAGTTTCGTTAGCGCCATCTCTTGCACCTATTTGAAATAAGCTTACGATACCTATTGGAAAATTCCTCATTGGAACATAATTGCACGGCGCGACTTTATCACCCTCGCTCCGCTCGGGCGCTAACTACGCGCCGTGCAATTATGTGCCACTTAGGTCACTGGTATCGTAATGTACTAGACTGCTTACTCTAGGTACCAAGGTAGATAAGTTATGCCTTTAAAAGTACTTAGATATAAATTTTTTGCTTACCAACGTAAGGTAATGCTTAAATGTTATCGAGCTCAGCCCCCTGTGTGTTAAATAATAGCGTTATCGTGATAATTGAGGATAAATAGGTTATTTGCTTAAATCTAAATTTACTCGTAACTGATAATATTGCATATAAATGGATACGAACGAAAAGGAAAACCCATAATTTAGTAATAAAATAATAATATATTTAATTATCTGTCGCGCTTACCTGTAAACAACTGTATACTATCTATTTATGCTGATATAATTAACCTAATGTAAAAACAATATTTTGGATCAAGAATCTGACTTTATATACCAGCTACTATATTCTCTTCGATCCCACAATGGTTTACACCGCGCAAAAATTTGAAGAAACCTTTGTCTCCCCAGCCCGTGTTAAAAGAGTTAGAAGCTAGCCAATACAGTTCTCCATTCTCTTCTCCCCAGCCAATGATTTTCACAGAGTGGTCACCTTCATGATTTCCAGCCACATGTTTATATACACCCTCTTTATAGTTAAAAAAGTCACTAAATACTTTAAAAGTACTCGTGATGGGACCATTTTTCATCAAATTAACCTTAGCGGCTTTTACATTCTTAAATTTATAAATAGCAGATCCTTTTTGTTTATCTTTAAAGTAGCTAATCGAATATGTAGTTTCGATACATTCAGTTATACAAGCCGGTGTCATGACTTTTTCATTACACTTTTCCCTGATTTCATTTTGATTGTAATGATCGCAAGGTTCCACAAGATAAGGTTGGCATCCTTGCTTAGATTTGTAAGGACCCCCTGATACCACGCCTGTGTTTTTGTAATATTTCCATGCTTCTTTTAATTTACCACCATTGCATCCGAAGCCGCAATCCTTACAGCATATTAACATATCTGTTTCAGAAAAATAAAAAAATATTTTGCGATTGATACAAACTCTATCGGTAATGCACGAAGCCGCAGCTACTGCCCAACAACCTCCGCAGGAACCTTGATCTCGAATATCGTTCAGGGAACTGCAGTGAGGCCACTGAATTCTTGCATCAAAGGTTTTTGGAAGTGTCATATCGGGGTCTGGTTCATAAAATACAACATCAGGATCATTACTCATATCGTCTTGCAAGGTACCCATGAGATTTCTGAGGTACTCGATCGGCGTGTCCTTGTGAAAGTTGCGACCGGCTCTCCACAAACTTTGATTGCCGTTAATGAAGTTTATGAATTCGTCCGAGAGAGGATCCATGTCATGATCACACAAAGATAAAACGACACAAAGAGCGAGTATTACTACTGTATAAAATAGCATATTTCTGCTGACCTTTTGCACTCAGATGTTATTAAGCCGGAGAGCAGCGAACGAATAAACTCCTTCAGTGATATCTAACGACGTCTGAGAAGTTCAAGTAATAGGAGATATTATAAGATAAATATTATCTTCTTCGTCTTGTCTGTCTCAATTAATCTACTAAAGGTCAAGATAATAAATGTCTCTCTATACTTTGAAAATCTTTAAGTAAACTTGTTTGTTTGTTGAGGAAGATAACGATATTATTTTCCTACAGAACCGTCAAAACTGTAAGTAACTGTAATTCTTATTCTCAAGGTGAGTACATTTGATGACTAAATAAATAAATTGTTCTGAAATACTTACACTTTTTCATTGCATTCATCGTTCAAGAGTAACCCACCGTCTTGTAAATACAGAAAATACATCCAACACAAGATTTTTTCTATGTAGAAAATATATTTATCTACAAAATCTAAGGTGTTGATACCCCTTTAATTATTCAAGCAAATAAGTAAATATGTGACGTTTTCTCAAAATTAATATAAATGCAAACAAAACTAACGCCCGAATTCTCGAACGCAAATCAAATTTGGGAGCGTCTCAAACAGCATGGCATCTCTTTTATACGTTTGACATTTAAAGCGACAGGGCTATGCTTGAGCCGCTCCCAAAGTTAAGTAGCGTTCGAGTATTCGGGCAAAAGTCTATTAGTTTTGAATGTTTTGATATGTCCATGTCCAATGCCATTTTAGCATCGTACCTATGTCCCGACTGTAATAACAATAATAGCACAACAGCGATCTTATCTGGAGTCTAGAGAGGACGATGGCAACACTTGTCTTAATAAATCATCTGATATTTCGCCCTATTAGCAGAATGGAACGCGTTGTATTTTACGCGTTGCTGTATCTTGTGACCAAAGTAATTTATTGGATGAATTCCATGATGTATCTGACGGAGTATATTATTTATAAAACTATTTAACAATTGTAAAATAACAAGTTATGGGGTTCTGGCACAGATTACAAATTCTGGTACATACTACATTTATAGAAAGTTGTAGCGGATTATATTTATTCTCATTTTATAAGCGTGTTCTGACAACATACAAAAATTATATCTAAAGGCGTTACTCGGAAAAAGTATGGACTTTTTGATTTAAAACTATAGGACGGTTACAGTTGTTACAAATCTGGTACTAAGATATATATTTCTTCATACCTTTATCTAGATTCGTATAGTATCAAAAACACGATTTTATGATTTTGCCTCGACACTTTTCCTTTTCGAAAAGACCTCTAAAACATACGAAAACTCAAGATTATTCGTAAATTCTTAATCTTACACTATTGGAAATTGGTTTAATTAGTGGACACCAATAATATTTAGGATCGTATAGAAGCATTTTTTTAAAAATCGCTGTAGTTTTTTAATTCGAAGTGATTTTGTGTTTTTTTTGCCTAATCTGCAAAACCGGTCTCGCTCCCGCGCCCGTCGTTTTCTCGTTGCTATCTCGCTTCAGCATAATTTTTCCGAGTACCTATCGTATTAAATACAAATAAGATACCTATGTACCTATCGAGAAAAATATTACGAAAGAAAAGTTATCAAGCTATAAAACATATCTTTGGGTCTTTATGTAATTATTTTTAATCGTCATCGTTTTTGTTTTTGTTTGTTCATCAATAACACTAATGTTAAAAGTAGTATGAGAGCCTGCTGTTGTGGTTTTGTCTAGAAACGCTGACATCGATCGCTTCTACCAGAGACTTGCTGACGACACAAAAATAACAATAATAATTGCATAAAGAAGGGGAACAGATTAGACCAGGAGCCAATCATCTTAATCAGTAACCATACTATATTAGCTGAACAATCTTTATTATTTTAACGCCTTTATTAGATCTCTAGTGTAGCCCAAGTACTGCCGATATGGTAATCGTAATAGTAAACTATATCTACCCTCCGTCAAAAGCTGGCAAAGTGTTGCTTTCAAATGCAGACAAAGATGTGCTACTCTGGATTTTATACAGAATAATACGATCAAGATAACCATTAGGTATCATAACGATAGTTTTTCGTGCAAGGGGTAGGTATACCTACTGATAACTGTTTGTCAAAATCAAACTACCTACACTTCTTATTTGAAATCGGTAACATCGAAGAACCGAAAGTATGATGCTTTAATTAGCAAAAAAAAATATACTTACACTTAATATAATATTAGGAAAACTATTTTAAGCCAAGCTCTCCAAAGTGAAATACCTTTAAAATAGACGGACGTGTCTCTTACCACTTTGCTCGTCTCTTGGTTTATTTCACCCTAATTTCTTTGTCCAACAGTGAATTTCCCATTGCACTGCCTCGCTTATTATTGACAAAGAAAATTTTGCTGAATGTTTTCCTTCATCGCATTTTGTTTATCTACTAATGGAGGAAGAGATTAAAAAATAAACTTTGTATTTCCAAAATATGAGAAGCGGTATGGTAACCATGGTGACGCCCTCAGTAAATTGCGGTTTGTCGTTAGGCATATACAAAAGTAGTGATTTCATGCTCTTTGGGCATATACCTAATAAGGTTCGTCACCGAAGGATCATAACGGTATTTTGTTTGTAAAGTATTAGAATTAGAATTAAAGTTTATTGGGTACCTACCAACCAATTCAAGTAATACGGTCTATCGGTCACCTCACCTTATCGATTCTATACTACTAAGAAAATTTTCATGAATTTTCGTAGGTACTAATGAAGTCGCGGGCGTCCCTTAGTCTTTATTTCTATACTAATTCTCGCAATTCTTAATTTATGAACCAATAAATATATTTTGAGTTATGAGGGAGTCAAAAGTGACTCCAAATGGTTCGTGTAATATTACACACGGTGCTGCTCGCCAGATCTGTTAGCTTGAACTTTGCTTGACACGCTACCGCGTGTCTAGATTACATTTATTTTGTTTCCACTTTCATTGTGGCGGGCGCCTTAGATCAGCAATTTCTATCAATTAAATAATTTAGTTTTTAGTTTTTTAATGGTAGTTTAGGTACCTATAGTTAGATATTTATGAACTTACTTTAGTACTTACTTACTTAATACAATATTTTTCACAACGTAAGTACCTACGGCACCTACGCACATGCACAAGGAAATTTAAAACATTTGGTATTTACCAGGATCAATGCAGTAATAATGTTATTAACAAACTAACCTTTGTAAATTTCCGCTCGTGGGTAATTAGAACAATTTTCAGAAATAATTCCTGTTGACCTCATTATCTCGTTTGTTGTATGGGAGCCTACTTAATATTCATTTTATTCTGTTTTTACACACAAATACAGAAATAAATCATGTGTGAAAACAACTGTCTAGCTATCATGGTCTAGCTAGAGATACAGCCTGGTGTGGTGAGAGACAGCAGACGGACTGAAAAGGTGATCCTTACGATATAAATGAAATGCGGACTGTATAACATAGGGTGATTTAATAGGTATGAAGCTCCTAGTACAAATTCGCTATTTTAATTCTACGCGTCCTATCGCGTGGTGGTCGTGGAGCCTAGTCCTGGTTCGATTCCTTGGCCGGGGCGGGCGGGCGCGGAGCTCGGGCCCGCGCGGCAGGCAGCCCGCCGCTCGCAGGTAATACGAGGAGTAGGGATGCGCCGCTCGCCCACCAACATGCTCCCCGGGTTGAAGCATCGTCTTCAAAAAGATTAGTCGAGTGGTGGAGGGCAGATGCAGTTGAAGGCCCGCCGAATGGTACCACTCTTGGTTTTCAGCTCTGCCACGCGCGTGACGCCATCGACACCAGGGTAGGTCTTCCTTCACAACTCGCCCCAGCCGCCACATCAGAGGAGGTGCAGCCCGGTCTTTGATGAGGACGAGGGACCCAGTCTTCACGTCGCCTGTGGAAGAGAACCATTTCGCCTTGGTCTGCAGCAGAGAAATGTACTCATTAGCAAATCGTCGCCAGAAGTGCTGCGCGATGTACTGCGTTCTCCTCCATCGGTCCAGGCGGGAGATGTTGCTGGTGGTCACCTGTGGGTGTGGTACAGATAAAAGTGGTCGTCCAATTAGGAAGTGCGAGGGAGTAAGAGCCGAAAAATCATAAGAGGGCGTGAATTTAAGACGGCTTCGATTTTAAATAGACAAGTCGACATTTCTTCGTATGTCAAATGAGTAAGATGCAAAAGGCGTTTGAGATGATGCTTACAAGATTTGACTGCAGCCTCAGTCAATGAATTAAAATGTGGAGTATAGGCAGGAACAAAATTAAATTCTATGCCCTCCTACGCTATCTCAGTGGAGTCTTAAGTAATAGGATCCCTTTGGGTACGGAACCCTCTTTTTTCTGTGGTCTGAGGGAACCCTAAAAAGATGATACTTTAAAACCAAACGAGCCGTTACATTTGAATTATAACTATTTACACGACTGTCCAATTAGTGTATTGTGTTAAGGGTTAATGTTTGTATGTATGTATGTGAATTTCTTTGCTCCTCCGTAACTAATGGATGTCTTATCGCGGATTTTAACGTAGGTATTAGGTATCATTAGAAACGTCATGTCACCCCGAGTATATTTTTTAAAATAGGTACCTACTAATTTATATGCGAAAGTAACTCTGTTTGTCTGTCTTTTTGCTCCGCTTTCACGCCTAAACTATTTAACCGATTTTAATGAAATTTGGTACAGATATAGAGTAAATTTTGGGAAAAGACATAGGCAAATTTTTATCCCGGAAAACCAGCATATTCCCGCGTGATAATGACGTGGGCAAAGCGTGGTAAAATATACAGCAATGAATTTTCGTTATGCTGTTGAAATGCAGAACTAGGGACTAGGGCTGTATGATCTGTTTTTTTATACATTCATTGTAGATTTGAAAATATTTACACTTTTTTGTTTTGTATGTAAGTAATCATAAAATCACTAATTTCAAATATTTCAAAATCTATGATAAATATTTAAAAAAACGTACAGCCCTTAGTACTTATGTATTTTAACAACATACTGAAAATTCATTGCTCTGTATGTTAAAGTTTAGAGGGTGGAAAACGTTATCGCCATTTGTATGGCGACCGTTTTTTTATTTTATTTTATTTATTTATTTAGGTACACAAAACAGAGTGACAGTAAATACATGTTTAAACAAATACAAATAGATAGAATTATGATAGGCTGCAACCCCACAAGTACAAACACAGCATGACAAGCATTTAACATCAAAATTCGCACGTTACAATATAAAAGTGATAACTAATATCTATACATATAATAAAACAGAAACGGACAAAAAGTCTGTACATGAAATATTTAAAAAAAAAATAACTGCTATGTGATGTGTACAGGATATAGACCCCAAAACGATAGATATTAAAATTTTTGTCTGTTTGTCTCTTTGTCTGTTTGTCTGTTTGTATGTTCGCTTTTCACGCAAAAACTACTGGACGGATTTTTACCAAATTTTGTGTAGTAATAGCTTATAACCCGGGTCAACATATAGGGTACCTTTTATTGCGGGAAATTTAATTATTCCTACGGGAAAATACAAAAACTGATTCTTACTAAAATAGATGGCGCCACATGATTATGAAAATACGTTATATTTAATCGCTGTCTCAATTAATAATTAATCATGTTATTTTTTTTTACCTGCTTCAAAACATAATATAAATTAAAACCCATCCAGGGTCATATAAAATCATTAAAATAATTTCATGTTATTTACGTCATTATATCTACTAAGCAATAGATGGCGCAGGAAGTCAGTAAGATTACGATATACCTCTCACAAAAGAACATTCGAATGATTATATTAATTAGGGTGAAAGCCCCCTCTGTTGCCACTGTTTTTCACTTCTTTTGCATCATAACTACTAAGCAATAGATGGCGCGGGAAGTCAGTAAGATTACGATATACCTTTCACAAAAGTACATCCGAATGGTTATCTATATTAAGTAGGGTGAAAGCCCCCGCTGTTGCCACTTTAATTTTTTTTCACTTCTTTCACCTATGGTCTTAAGTAGGTATCTAAAATTGTCAAGAATGTATCTTATACTTTTCTTTAAATTTTTAAATTTACAATACAAAAAAACTACTTAAAAAGTTTTACCGACTCCAAAAAGTATTTGTCAACTGAAAAGGAAAAATATAATTTATATTATAATTAAGGTACCTTTTTGAGGTCGGTGCCAGTCAGTTTATTTTTTTAAATTACTATTTATTTCCTAAGTTTTAGTGTATATTGTACAATAACATACCCACGAAAACTACTAAACCGATTTTGATGAATCTTAAGACTGTTCCCAAAGTTAGAATACACCTAATTTAAATCAAATAGAATCATCTCGATATGCCTTTAGATTTCGAGAAATTCGTGGACTTACATAGTAAAAACAATTCATATACTTACGAAATTTAGTTTTATTTTAGTCAATTAAAAACTATGCCTGTGCCGATTGATGTGTTTTTTGTCAATCAAATTTTAAAAGATACATCGAGAAATCAATACTTAACTAACTTAGATAAAATAAAAGAAACATCTAATTCGATGTAAACTGAAAAGCGTTTATTGAATAATATTCCTATGTCATAAAGAATTATTACTATTGTTATTATGACTTAAAAGTCATAGATAAAAAGTATATTATCAAGCAAAAGTTATTAACGAAATGTTTAAAGCTAAGTAAGCACTCGGGGCAGTGGCCAAAACTAAAGTTCTTACCCTATTGATGTAAAATTTATATTTCGCATTTCCACTCGACGCTAGATGTCGCTACAGTAAGTATAGTGCCACAAATATATCTGAACCGGTGACAGTGGTCCTGGAGGAGCCACTAGCAATACAAAATTAACTGTCAAAATGGACTGCCGGCAGTCAACAGTATATTTAGTACCAAAAAATAACCACTGTGTGAAATAAGTTTGTCGCAATGTAGACAAAATGTCACCATGTAGTTTTGAAAATTTTGCTCAAACGCTAAGTAGTGTAGGAAATGAAGCTAGTTGACCCCCACAGTAATTCGTCAGCCAGAAAAAACTTTACAACGTGAAAAAGTATCAATAAATTAAAAGTATTGTATAAAATTCCAAAGAATAATAATAATAGAGGTTAGGTTTTTTTAATGAAAGTCATATTTCATAGATATCTTTTTGAGGAAAAATGCTCCGTTGAAACTTTCTTCACCATACATATTCATGTAACGTATTAAAATGATTTATGAAACATCCAAAAAAATATCCCAACAGAAACACTAAATTTTACTAAAATATGTGTTTTTGGTGTGACTCGAACCGTAAAATTTCTCCGTCGAACTTTTTTACGGAAATGCTATTTTATTGAAGTTTTATAACCACAAAATGAAAATCTAAAAAATAAACCATGTAATTACACTATTTTAAAAATTGCCGTTTTACTCGCAGTAGAAAATTTCTCTATCTGTTTTATTTATTGATTTAAGTACACAGTTCACTTTATTTTCAACTACAACAATATCCAAAAAAAAAACCAAAACCTACAAGCATTTTACATAGAAAAACTTAATTCAGCAATCGGGAGCTGTGAGTACGAAGCGAGGCGTAGGAGCGGGGCGCGGGAGCCGTACAGAACGGGTTCCCCGCCGCCCCGCCACCGCGCCGCCGCGCCGCCGCCGTCCGCTCGCGCGAAATATTCTATTTTCACGTATCAATCGTCGAGGCAAAATAATTATGATGACATTGTCTTTACCAAATAGTTGTATAAATGGTACCGAGAGGCGACCGTCGGTAATTCTACCTACTATAGAGTACCACAATGACATACTCATTGTTAGAAGGCAAAAAGTTACGTTAAAAAAAGTTGAGTTGTTGGTGCTGGTTAGGTTGGCGGCTAGGCAAGCCGCAACCTGGCCCTCTTAGTATATTCATGAAAAAAGTGCGGCTAAAATGATGAGAAAATATGTCATCAGGTACCAGCATGATACGCTGTTCATACGATCAGGCTTGATAGATAGACTAGAAAAATGTGGTCTGCCACGCGCCGTCTTGGCCACTTTGTCAGTTCGAGCGATTTTAGCGGCGGCTTGCGGGGTGGTTTTCATGTCATGGGGTACCAGTATCAAACTAACGTCTTTCTTACTGTAACTTAGGCCAACCTACTACAAAAAATACTGGTCTGCCGACCCGCAGCCTGGCCGTCTTTTGTGCCCGAGCAATTTTATGTTTGTAATGTTACTTACATCAATAATATGAATGTACAGGGTAACAGGGAAATTCGACCTTAATATTAAACGACAGCACTATTTAGGTTATTGATAATGTACTATATCCAAAAGTTAACCATTTCAGAAATATTTACCTTTTAGTTTTTTTATCGAAACACTACACTACCTTTTGAGTTTTGCTATTATTTAATTTATTTTTATTTCTTTTTAGCTCCGTTAAGTTACAGTTTTTGCTATTTTTTGAGGAGGGGTGTACCAGTTAACAAAAATAAATTATGAAACTCGAAATAAATGCTATCATACAATAACTATTTAAATTATGCTTTTTTACATAGCAATCGCAACTTAAAAAAAATCTTAGAAAGTTAATCTGCAGATTAATGAAAACACTTCAACATCTTTTTGGCAATACCGCCTTTTTTAACCGCCTCTGTGGTCTAGTGGTTCATACCACGGATTTCAGACCCAGAGGTCCCGGGTTCGATTCCCAGTGGGGATACATATTGTATTCGGTTTGGTTGGTGGTAGGACTTGTTCTTAGTCCGCCTGGCTAGCTACCACCATCTTATCTAAGTCTGACGCTATAACAATGATGTTTTCAGCATTATTGTGTTCCGACAGTTAAAGATAAGATAGCCAGTTCCTCAGTGATTAAGGATTCCGGGAGTAGTGCGCTTCCACCTTCAGCCTTATCACCACTTATCATCAGGTGTGATGAAGGCTAAGTGCTACCCCGTTGTGGATAAAAAAAAATACAAATAGGTATAACACTCTAGGTAAAGTAGCTAAACTAAAACGTATGGACAGAGAAAGCAGTGACATATAGAAAGTATAAATATGTAACGAAATAAGTTTGTAAAAAGAAGAGGATAAATTGTGTAAGACTGTTATTAAAACAAAGTTAAAAGATTACCCGTTTAGAGAAATTAGCCTCAGAATGTTAAATTTGCTTTTAATTGTTTTTATTGTATTAATGTATTATTATGTCAGGTTATGTATATGTTATAATAAGTATTGTGATTCTTTTGTTGCTTCTACAATAATAAAATTGTTATACCCATAATGTAGACGTACGTGTAGCAAACACAATAATAATGGATATTTGTGCTTTTCTTCGCCAACAAACTGCATTGCCGTTTGGCGATTGAAATTGAAATTTTATTAAACTTCATTGATTTTTTTCATTGATTTCATAGTTTTCAGTTTTACTGCGTAAAATCTGAAGTTCAAATAAAATAAAAAAATATTGTTTGATGTAAAGGAAAAAAATTATACATTACATTCAAAGAATAATAAAAATTACATTCATTCATTCATGATCATTAAATGGCTTAATTTTCGAAGCATGATAGAGGCACAAAATAAATAGGTACAGAAGACAATCTACATACAAAGTTCGCTCGAGCAACGCACTCATAGATACCGCTCACTGACATGATATCTCGGTCTGTCTCGGTCGTGTACGAGCGCGAGTGCTGTCCGCTTGAGACACGTGTCTGTGAAATTGTGCAAAAATGGAACAACAAAAAATAAGTTATAATAACTGTTCAGTGGACGGTTGTTTTAATTAAACATTGAACAGTGAATTCTCCCTGATCCATGAGTCAGAGCGTGTGGCCGGAGAGTTTCTTTGATTTGTTACGGCGAGTTTTATAATAACTGGACATTTCCGTGCGGGCAGTATCCACCACCATGTTGTATATAGATGGTCCACATCGATGCTTGGATGGAAGGGCTTAGAAGCGGTTTTGAATCTCGAGCGGAAAGCACTCGCGTTTTTTAATTTGAGCTGGTTTTGGTCGGAGCGTAGATTTTTTAGTCGAGATCTTTCCAGCTTGACGTTGTTACTCAACTCAATGTGCTCTAACTGTGCGGTGATCGCTTCCTGTCTTTACGAGGTTGAATACAATGACATCATTAAATATTTGCTTCCTCGTCGACATATAAAATCTATCTTGTTTTTAACTTTACCCTCCGGCTTAATCCAGGTCCATTTGCGGCTTACGGGCTTTTTAAAGGAGTTCATCAGTAGGAAGAGGTTTTCCCCCGCTCCATAAAGTCTGCCAGCATCAGGCCTCTTTCGTTTCGTTGCCAAAATCCAAATTGCCCCACTCTTAACTCATCACCGAAACGATGCCCCAATTTTGCATTGAAATCCCCTGTCACAAACGTGTAGTGGGTTTTGTATAGCTTTGAATGGCTTTAGAGATCTCCCCATACATAGCCTCTACTTCAACATCGTTGTGTTTCGAGGTCGGAGCGAAGACCTGTATGATATGCACCATATACCGTTTCTATATTTTGAGTAGGTGGGTAGCGTATCTAACTACCTTGCTCGACACACTCCCTATGGTGACGACGTTGTTAATGAGGGATTTGTGGACGATGAACGCAACACCACCAATGGACTGCTGGTTACCCACCCGGTGGTATAGCAAGGTATAAGCTGAATAGTAGGATAATCAAGTCCTCTTCCTCTCTTCGGACCTCAGTTATGTCGATGACATCCCATTGTAACTTGCTAATCGCCTCTTCCAGCTTGAAAGCTTCGCGTCGGCCCTTAATGTGCGCGTGCTTTAGGTTACCAGGTGAGCAATTTAACAGGATAGCTTATAAATTGAAAATAATATAAATTTTTTCGAGTTATTTTTTCATTATCTTGCCATAATCCCTATCCGCTAAAGCGCGCGGATGCACTCAGTTATTGTTCGCTTGATTCGATATCATCAGGGTATTTCGACTTTTTAATTCCAGGTATTATACATCTTTTGGACTTCACTTTTCTTCAATGTGGGTGATAAAAGTGATAATGCAGATGAAATTAGGTAAAGGTTATTCTAACTAGGCCTACTATCGAGTACTACAAATTAAAAGGATGTAATTTCTGTTAGTTGTACTACGTCAATTCACCATATAAAAAGGCCAATTATCCTTTGTGTTAGTTATAGGCTTATAGGTAGGGGTGAGCACGTAAAACATGTGTTGTGTTGTGATTGATAAAAATACTGCAACATGTCATTTTTAACTGTGTTTAACGTAATGCTTATTTTTTCCTTTCATCAAACAATATTTTTTTTACTACTCGTCACCGCTCTCTGACCTTAAGTGACCTTAATTTTTATAAAATAAATAATAAAAAATATCTGTATTCAACTTGACTTAATAAATAAGCTCTTTTGAATCGTCTATATTTTTCTACCACCCGTTCAAAACTTTTTTAACTGATAAGAAGAACAGGCGCAATAAACTTATCAGCTTTAATCATTTGGAGTAACTATATTTACAAAGATTTATATCGTTAACTTTTACAACTTTTTAATAATAATATAACACTAGTTCAGCTTAGGTTATGTGTTACATCAAATCCATGCATTACGGTCTTTCAAATAGTCGTCTACTTTATAATATGCTTCGCCCATGAGCAATTTTTTGACATGACTTTTGAATTTGTTCAAAGGCAGCTCTCCTAAATTCTGTGGAACTTTATTAAATATAGCTATACTTTTCCCCAAAAACGAACTTCTTTCTTATACCTTTTTGGATTGCCAAAAAGATGTTGAAGTGTTTGCATTTCATCTGCAGATTAACTTTCTACGATTTTATCCAACCAACGTGCTTGAAAGTTGCGGTTACTATGTAAAAACTGAGAGCAGTTATTTCGAGTTTCATTATTTATTTTTGTTAACTGATACACCCCTTCTCAAAAATAGCAAATACTCAATAGTGCGAAAAAGAAATAAAAATAAATTAACTAAGAGCAGTAAAGGTTTAGGTTTGGTTTCGCAAAAAACAAATTTAAAGTGAAATATTTCTGAAATGGTTAATTACTATTAATATAAAATATTAGTCTCCTTTAATATTAATTATTTAATATAAATTTAATATATTTTGTAATAGTTCTATGAATTATTTCATGCTCATGTAATGTAATTGTTTGTGATGAGAAAAATAAATACTTTTTATTATTATTTTATTTATTTATATTATGGTCGAATTTCCCTGCAACCCTCTACATTAATATATGTGGTCGTCCAAATCAAAAGGGACCTTATTGCGGCCGGCACATACGTCTTTATTTTTGTTGTTTTGTATTCGAACAACAGCAATAAAGGCGTAAGTGCCGAGAGCCACAAGGTCCCTTTTGATTTGGACGACCACATATAATAGATGTCAGTAACATTACAAACATAAAATTGCTCGGACACAAAAGACAGCCAGGCTGCGGGTCGGCAGACCAGTATTTTTGGTAGTAAGTTGGCCTAAGTTACATTAAGACGTTAGTTTGATACTGGTACCCCATGACATGAAAACCACCCCGCAAGCCGCCGCTAAAATCGCTCGAACTGACAAAGTGGCCAAGACGGAGCGTGGCAGACCACATTTTTCTAGTCTATCTATCAAGCCTGATCGTATGAACAGCGTTTCATGCTGGTACCTGATGATATATTTTCTCATCATTTTAGCCGCACTTTTTTCATGACTGTACTAAGAGGGCCAGGTTGCGACTAGACAACCCAGTCTATTTTTTAACGTAACTTTTTGTCTTACTACTAACAATGAGCATGTCATGATTGATGATGACGACCGATTTGGCGCAGGGGTAGGCTACCCACCTTCTGCGCCAATGGTCTCGGGTTCGATTCCCTAACAAGACAAATATTTGTGTGCATGAACATGTCTATTTGTCTTGGTCTGGGTGTTAACTATGTATATTAAGTATGTATTTACAAACGTTCCGTGGGCAGGCCCCCTACAAGGTGGACCGACGATCTGGTCAAGGTCGCGGGAAGCCGCTGGATGCGGGCAGCGCAGGACCGATCGTTGTGGAGATCCTTGGGGGAGGCCTATGCCCAGCAGTGGGCTTCGTTCGGCTGACATGATGATGATGATGATGATGATTATCCGTTATCAAGTTTTCCATAATACAGTTCCTTAATGAAATTATAACATGGGCTTAGATAATTGGTGTGAATGTAAGAAGTTATTTATTATTTTATTTATTATTATTTATGATGATACACGAGCAGGTAGGGTTACCGACGGTCGCCTCCCGGTCGATGGTTGTTTTGCGTTTATAATACACGTTACGGTTGTTGTTGCTCGCTATGGAACGTTGTATTTTTGTGTGCACGTACAACCAGTAAAACTTGGTATGAGTTTGGCAAACTGTATTCGTAATCGAAAACTATCGCTCTATCCCATTCATGTCGTCTTACTACTTTACCGACATGAGCAGTTCATCCAATAGTTTTCGTAAACGTAGACAGTTAAAATCAACTCGCCCAACTCTTCCTAATCGCTTATGTATTGTTCTAGGTATCCTAGTTTAATAAATAACCAAATAGTAAAAAAAAAATTAATAAAAAAGGAAAAGCGCTTTAAAAAATATGTAGTTTAAAAAACTATAAAATCACACTTTTATAGGAACAGACTAAAAGTACAAAATAACCGTCTATTCAGTAACTGAAATTAAAAGGCGTGGTGCGCGTTGTCAATATTAAGTACTTGAATGCGTGCTTTGCAAAGGGCGCACCACGCTTTTTAATTTCAGTTACTGAATAGACGGTTATTTTGTACTTTTAGTCTGTTCCTATAAAAGTGTGATTTTATAGTTTTTTAAACTACATATTTATTTTTTACTTTTTAGTTTAACAAATGGCAAGCTATGGATGGGGATGGTAATCGATTTCACAGTCCATTCATGTGTCTGCCCATCCCGTAAACATTATAACTCAAAGGCGTGCTTGTATGTATTTAGTTTTACAAATTCAAGTGGAGTCTATTAGTTACCAGATGCGCAAACCGAACCCTTACTTCCTCCCTGCTCCATCATCAGACCCTCACCACCAAGTGTAGCGAATAGGTCTCATCTAAACGAAACAAATAAGCCCAAACTCAAGGGGTTTCCTAGTGGTCATTAAGGAGTGCCACTGGCTTCCTCCCTGCTCCATCATCCGACCCTCACCACCAAGTGAAGCGAATAGGTCTCATCAGAACGAAACAAATGAGCCCAAACTCGAGGGGTTTCCTAGTGGTAATTAAGGAGTGCCACTGACTTCTTCCCTGCTTCATCATCAAACCTCACCATTAAGTGTAGCGAATAGGTCTCATCAGAACGAAACAAATGTGCCCATCTCGAGGGGTTTCCTAGTGGTCATTAAGGAGTGCCACTGACCTCCTCCTTGCTCCATCATCAGACCCTCACCACCAAGTGTAGCGAATAGGTCACATCAGAACGAAACAAATGAGCCAGAACTCGAAGGGTTTCCTATTGGCCATTAAGGAGTGCCACTGGCTTTCTCCAAGCTTCATCATCAGACCCTCGCCACCAAGTGTAGTGAATAGGTCTCGTCTGAACAACACAAATGAGCCCAAACTCGAGGAGTTTTCTTGACGTCATTAAGGAGTTTCACTGGGTCCTCCCAGCTCCATCATCAGACCCTCACCACCAAGTGTAACGAATAGGTCTTATCAAAACGAAACAAATGAGCCAGAACTCGAGGTGTTTCCTATTGGTCATTAAGGAGTGCCACTGGCTTCCTCCCTGCTCCATCATCAGACCCTCACCACCAAATGCAGCTCATAAGTCTCGTCAGAACGAAACAACGGAGCCTAAACTCGAGGGGTTTCCTAGTGGTCATTAAGAAGTGCCACTGGCTTCCTTCCTGCTCCATCATCAGACCCTCACCATTAAGTGTAGCGAATAGGTCTCATCAGAACAAAACAAATGAGCCTAAACTCGAGGGGTTTCCTAGCAGCCATTGAAGAGTTCTATTGCCCACCTCTTGACTGCATCATCAGTTCAGCTCGATGGTATCAAATTATTGTATTGTCATCGGATTCATATAGACTTGCAAAGTTTCAAATCAATACGACAATTAAAAGTAGGTTAAAATTGAATTCCAAGATTTTCTTACATTGTGACTTAGTTACAAGTGAAGCTAATAAAAGTGTGGTAAAAAATGCAACAATACAATCCTACTAATATTATAAATGTGAAAGTTTAGATGTTTGGATGTTTGGATGTTTGGATGTTTGGATGTTTGGATGTTTGTTACTCAATCACGCCAAAACGGCTGAACGGATTTGGCTGAAATTTGGGACACAGATACTTTGTAGCCTGGAGAGGAACATAGGCTACTTTTTATCCCGGAAAAACATCACATTCCCGCGGGATAACGTCGTGTAGTCCACGCGGGCGAAGCCGCGGGCGGAAAGCTAGTTAGAAATAATTCTTCTAATAACTGTATTCACTCCAAATAATGTAAGTACGAGTATTTTGAAGTCGGGTGTGAAACATGTACATACCTACATGTTTTGGTGTTTTTGTTTAATCCCGCCCGACTTCAAAGTACTTACGTTATTTGGTGTGAATACAGTACCTATTAGGGCTATTATTTCTTACTTTTTCGTGGCATTATTTTAAATAGCTATGTTATTAGGATGTACACATAAACCGCATCAATCAAAAATACTTGCCTGTTGAAAAAAGCATCAAAAACGATTCAGAAAACATGACATAATCGCGGAAAAACATACATACAAACAGATCAAACTGAAACCTTTTTTTTTTAGTCGGTTATTAATACCAAAACCTTCTAAATGTAATAAATACTTTTCTGAAAACTGCACCTCAAAGTCAAACATACATACATGCGGGTTAAACTGAGCACCTCCTTTTTTGAAGTCGGTTAAAATGCCTAAACCTTCTATATGTAACAAATACTTTTCTGAAAACCGCATCTTAGAGACAAACACAAACAAACGGGTCAAACTAAGAACCTCCTTTTTTAAAGTCGGCTAAAATTCCAAAATATTCTCCTAAATGTAACAAATACTTTTCTGAAAACCGCATCTCAAAGTCAAACATACATACATACGGGTCAAACTGAGTACCTCCTTTTTTGAAGTCGGTTAAAATGCAAAAACCTTCTAAATGTAACAAATACTTTTCTGGAAACCGCATCTCAAAGACAAACATACGGGTCAAACTGAGAACCTCTTTTTTTGAAGTCGGCTAAAATTCGAAAATATTCTCCTAAATGTAACAAATACTTTTCTGAAAACCGCATCTCAAAGTCAAACATACATACATACGGGTCAAACTGAGCACCTCCTTTTTTGAAGTCGGTTAAAATGCCAAAACCTTCTAAATGTAACAAATAGTTTTCTGAAAACCGCATCTCGGAGACAAACATACAAACATACGAGTCAAACTGAGAACCTTCTTCTTCGAAGACGGTTAAAACTCCGAAACTTTCTCCTAAATGTAACAAATACTTTTCTGGAAACCGCATCTCAAAGACAAACATACGGGTCAAACTGAGAACCTCTTTTTTCGAAGTCAGCTAAAATTCGAAAATATTCTTCTAAATGTAACAAATACTTTTCTGAAAACCGCATCTCATAGTCAAACATACATACATACGAGTCAAACAGAGCACCTCCTTATTTGAAGTCGGTTAAAGTGCAAAACCTTCTAAATGTAACAAATACTTTTCTGAAAACCGCATCTCAAAGACAAACATACTAGTCAAACTGAGAACCTCCTTTTTTTGAAGTCGATTTTAGTACCAAAACCTTCTCCTAAATGAAACAAATACTTTTCTGAAAACCGCATCTCAAAGTCAAACATACATAAATACGGGTCAAACTGAGCACCTCCTTTTTTGAAGTCGGTTAACATTCCAAAATATTTTCCTAAATGTAACAAATACTTTTCTGAAAACCGCATCTCAAAGTCAAACATACATACATACGGGTCAAACTGAGTACCTCCTTTTTTGAAGTCGGTTAAAATGCAAAAACCTTCTAAATGTAACAAATACTTTTCTGGAAACCGCATCTCAAAGACAAACATACGGGTCAAACTGAGAACCTCTTTTTTTGAAGTCGGCTAAAATTCGAAAATATTCTCCTAAATGTAACAAATACTTTTCTGAAAACCGCATCTCAAAGTCAAACATACATACATACGGGTCAAACTGAGCAGCTCCTTTTTTGAAGTCGGTTAAAATGCCAAAACCTTCTAAATGTAACAAATAGTTTTCTGAAAACCGCATCTCGGAGACAAACATACAAACATACGAGTCAAACTGAGAACCTTCTTCTTCGAAGGCGGTTAAAACTCCGAAACTTTCTCCTAAATGTAACAAATACTTTTCTGAAAACCGCATCTCAGAGACAAACATACAAACATATGAGTCAAACTGAGAACCTTCTTCTTCGAAGGCGGTTAAAATACCAAAACTTTCTCCTAAATGTAATTTTTTGAAGTCACACTATCTACACAAAAATAAGCAGGAAGTGGTTCACCGAATTTGTCCCTGACTGTACAAACAAAACAAAAAAGAAAGAATCACACAGCGACCGAGACGACACGAACGCGGCCCCCCAGTTGTGCCCCCAGTCACAGGGTGACGCGTTCAAGGTCGTACTATTAGCACGAGGACGCTAATCTGCACCCAACTGGTAACGAAAGACGGTACATTATTGCGTTACAGGGGATAAATTTATCTTCGCTTTCAAAATGTTGGTGTTCCGGATGATATTTCTTTTGGATATTTTAGATTTGTGTGTATATGTGCCTTTTTAACATAATTTTAAAGATAAATAATGCTGAGCAATTTTCCATATTGAATTATTCATAGTTTAAAATAAATCAATATTGGTAATATTTTTTTTTTGGATGTTCTTACTCGTAATGTCAAATTACATTCTAAGGTCATATAAGTAAAAAAAAAACGACGGAGCAATTTTTCAATGAAAATGAGAGTCAAAAAAGGAATTATCATTCAAAAGCAGTACTCATGTTTGAAAAAAGTTTTGGATTTTTATCAAGTATCACATACTAGTATAAATAACTCATTTGGTAAAATAAATTTGGGTTGAGAAATTACTCGGTTCAATATATAAACATATTTGTATATTTAGGTATAAATACCTAACTTCCGTTTGAGTTTTTTTTTGGATAAGCATTTAAAAGTTTATGGCTCATGCTATTTTATAACCCAGCAAAGTTTCATCGACTGAGGAATTAATGTATGGGTCTCCATACAAAGAATCTGTTCATTGCCTACACTAAAGTGGCCAGTGCCCGTAGTGTAAGTTTTTATGTCAAAAAACGCAAACTATTTCGAATGCGTATTAATGTCAATTTGTATGAAAACTGTATTAGCGCCTCTAGCGGCGAGTAGCGCGCTTATATAGTTTTCATACAAATTGACAATAATACGCATTCGAAATAGTTTGCGTTTGCTTGACATAAAAACTTACACTCGGGGTACAGTACGTAGTTACCTACACCTACAGTGCCACAAGCTTTTCTGTTCCGGTGACAGTCGTGACAGAGGAGCCACTTGCAATGCAATACGAAATTAGCTGTCAAAATGGACTGTCGTATGAAAACTGTTTTAGTTCCTAAGATAATCACCGGAACAGAAAAGATTGGTGCATTATACCTACCATTTTTTATGTCATTTAAGGCGATACTCGGAAAAAATGTGCTGAAGCGAGATAGCAATGAGAAAACGACGCGCGCGGGAGCGAGACCGATTTTGCAGATTAGGCAAAAAAAAACACAAAATCACTTCGTATTAAAAAACTACAGCGATTTAAAAAAAATGCTTCTATACGATCCTCAATATTATTGGTGTCCACTTATTAAACCAATTTCCAATAGTGTAAGTAACCTCATTTAAGAATAATCTTCACTTTTCGTATTTTTTAGAGGTCTTTCGGTCGGGATTCATCGCCTTAACTCCACAATACGGTATTTTACTGATTTTTTTTTATTTCTTTAAAATGTTTTTCGAAATATTAGCTACACAAAACAAGTTTTCATTTTGAATTATCTTGAATATTTTCAAAGATATAGGACTTCAAACTTTATAATTAGACAAGGACAGGACGCTATCTTAGTGACGTCAGTGGGTTAGTAGCGTCATAGTCACGCCATAGAAGATTTCGTTTTAGAAAGAGACAGCTATAGTCAAAATCAAACAGACCATAATTCTTTTATTATAAAACAGATTCAAATTATTTTTTCACATTTGGTATTTTTAATTGCAATATTTTTTAACGTCATCATTAAATATCTACATTTCAACAACAGTAAAATACCCTATTGTCCAATGCTAGAACTCTTTTAACTGCAACTCAAAGGTTACTAAAACTTGCCTGACGATATTTTGACACCAAAAAAGTATGAATAGCTTATATAGTGTACAAAGCCAAAGGAAATTCCACATGCTGGCAACTCAGACTGTTAATTTTCCAAGCCACGTCTAATTAAATTTTTCCATTTTTGAAGTGAAAACTTCTTTAGCGGCGTTGTGCACTTATTGTGATGGGTAAAACATGTTAAACTCGCATACGAAGGCAAGTTTCGCCAACATTTCCAAAGTTGTAATAGCTCAGATTAGAAAAGGGGCGGCGTTGAAGCCAGAAGACCTCGGTTCAAATCTAGTTCGTAGGTATTTTGTCTTTTTTTTGTCAAAATCCTTTTTATGTGAAAACCTTTTCAATTCTGCCGGAACTCCCGGAGTGCAACCCGTTGTTTTTTTTTTCATTTGTTACCACTTACACAGTTACACTTATACCACAAAGTAACTACTCGGGCGGTATACCCACTTGCAGCAAAAAATTTAACATTACAATATTCACTAAAAACCACATAGGTACCGGTTAGCGCGGAATGAGCACTATGAGCAGTTCTTTCTTTGAATCAAAGACACGAAAGGCACCAAGTTAAGGAATCGAGTTTGTCAACCTTTTACTCTCAGCTCGTTCTAATTATATCGACAAAGCTCGTACTACGACTTCTGAAAGTATAACTGAATTACTACGGTCTACACAACGTAATCCCGCGGGAATACCTACTTTATTTTTCCGGGATAAAAAGTAGCCTATCCTATCCTATGTCACTCTCAGCTGCAACACACTACTGCTTTTTACCTGCTCCCAAACTAAATCCACGCCAAAAATTACGTCGATCTTGTTGCTTACTTATTTTTGACGTGAAAGACGGACCAACCAAAAAATAAACTTTCACATTTATAGCACTATAGTATGGATAAGCGGGAATTAATTCTTGCTGAACAATGTTGCTCTTCATATTTGCTTTAAATTATTTTACCTTATCTGTGTTTTGTTATTCACCATTCTGATAGTGTACTTCCTCCTGAAATAGATTTTGCTATAAATAACTATTCTGAAGGCTAAATTAGATACACGGTTTTGGTATGAAGCCGATAAGTTTTCAGGAAACGCTGTAGGTACCTATGTGCAATGTTGTTACTACCTATCCATAAAATAATATGTGGCAGTTCCTACTCAATTATCGCCTTGGCATCACAGAGAAAATATACGTATTAAATCTGTAACTCATTTGGGGATGAGTTGTTTTTTTATCTCAATGTTTTTTTTTTGGAAAACTATATTTCACAAGAAACTTAAAATATGAACACAGGGAGTGTTCATATTTTAAAAAAGCGCAGTAGGTATTTTAAAATATTTACCCGGGAATCCTTCAATAAAAAATATGTTTATGAACCAAGTCTGCGTATTTAAACGATTGCTTATTAAATTGTTTCTTTTCTATTTTTAACGAGCTGCTGGTATTCATTCTAATATTTATTGACTTCAAGCATTGACTACCCCAAGAACGAAAAAAACGAAGCAATAAGAAAATGAAAATATAGTCATACTAGCTTTCCGCCGCTTCGCCCGCGTACTACACGACGTTATCCCGCGGGAATGTGATATTTTTCCAGGATAAAAAGTAGCCTATGTTCTTCTCCAGGCTACAGAGTGTGTCCCAATACAGTCAAATCCGCCGTTATGGCGTGATTGAGTAACATCTAAACTTTCACATTTATAATATTAGTAGGAAGTAGCAATTTTAAATGTCATCTGTTCTATTACAATCAAAGGATAGGTACTTACCTAAATATTTTTTATACTTCCAAGTTTATCTTTGTAAATTATATTTACAAAACAACACTTTTGTTTTATTTCTAGCACTTGTCTCAATACCACCGGCTAGAAAATTACAGTTCTGGGGCCTTATTGCGAACTTTCAAATAAAGTTATTACTGCAATATGTTAATTGTAGATCTGAAATATTGCTATTTTTTTGTTGCTTTTTGTCTAGTATGTTGATTGCAAGACGGGGCTATACACTGCATATAGCGCCATCTCGCTTATTGTTTGGCAGCTCGCAGTTAGTCCCCAGACCTCTAACGTGTCCGTGGAATCTTGTTGATAGATGCAAATATTTGTGATAAATATCTATCCATGTTTGTTAACTTCTTCACGCAAAAACGAATGCATGGGTTTTGATAAAACTTCACATGCTCATACTCATGAATACATTATTAATAGTAGGTACATAAGCAAAGAAGTCGCGAGCAAGAGCTTGCTGATTGGAATGAAACGCCTAACCATTTTCACCAGCAAAATGTCCATTTTTTATATGGGATAGGGGATTTAATGTACTATTTTCGGTATAAATGTCTCCGCCTGCTACGGCGTAGTCTTTAAGAAAAATATAATAATATTGAAAATAATAAAATAATTCGATTTATATCAACTTTCATAGTTTCATGTAAGTAACTATTGAAATGTGTGCATTTGTAAGGGTTTTCGATTATGGTAAGTGAAACTTATACGCTGTTATGTTTTTTTTTCCAGATACCCATTTTTAAAAATGTATTACTGCTAACTATAAGAATAAGACGCAGAGACCTGGGAGTTTTAGTCAAGCATTTTTAATAGCTAAATCTATTACATTTTCCGATTTTAGGGTCTTTTACGATACTGTGCGAAATACGAAGTATCTGTCAAATTCTTACGTTTGTTAACCGACTTCAAAAATTTTAAAGGAGGATGTTAAAAAAACGCGATGAATAGATAACTTAACCGATTTTTCATCAGGATTTTCCCAAGTTGGTCCCATTTTTTGAAATTTTGAAATCGGTTCAGTAGTTTTCAGGAAATCTTGAAAATACTGTCGCTTTCGTTACCACTTTATGTGAATTTATTACGTATCCATAGGCATAACTCCTTTGTTTATAAACAGATTTAGATGATTCTTGTTTTGTTGGAAACCCACCTTAAGGTATTTTAACCGAAAAACGGTTCTCAGTTTGATCACATACCTATTTACCAGAATACACGAAAATTGCCTGCATGATGCACTAAAAAGTGGGAAATAAAACTTATTTTTATAAAGAAATAAAACCGCCTTCAAAAAAATGACACCAAAAATTAAGAAATACTCCTCTAATACTGTATTCACACCAAATGAAATGAAATGTAATGAAAAATGAAATGAAAAAATTATTTATTTCCACCAAAATATACGTAAGTATTATGTAGGTACATAGTTTTGATTTAATTCTAGTACAAATAACGTAATTACATGTTTCACGCCCGACTTCAAAGTAGGTACTTACGTTATTTGGTGTGAATACAGTATTAGAGGGATTATTTCATAATTTTTGGTACAATTTTTTTGAAGGCGGTTTTATTTTTTTATAAAAATAATTTGAAATGTTTTGATTCGGTTTGACATAGCATTCTACAAAAAATGTTTACGTAAATAACACCAATTCATAATAATTTTATAAAAGTGAACTACTTACTTACTTATGCATTTTCCTGTTTTATACTCGAAGAGTAAATACTAAGAAAACCTGTATTTAATATGCAGGTAAGCTAAATCTCAAAGCCTTTTGCTAACCAATTGCTAACAGTGTAAACATTTTAGAACAGGCGATTTTTTTATTGGTGTGTTATTTGTTCCTATTTTTCCTTTTACCTTATATAATTTAAATCTACGTTAACTTTCGAGATATTCGTTTTATTTATCACACCACTAGACCACAGAGGCGGTTAAAATTCAAAGAATTGTATTTGGGTAATCGTTCGTTAATACTAATGGAAGAGCGATGCAGATCTCCTGATACAGACAATATTTTTGCTTTCTAGGCATGTCATCTCCACATTCCAATCACCTGCTTGATAACGAAATAATATGTACAATTTGTAACCATTATTTGCTGTACCTTAATATACTAGGCAATCACTTATACTTGTGAAATATTGCTCATAACATAACAAATGATAAACGAAATAAAATGTTGTACTATGCGATTAATATAAGAATAGGATAGGGAATCCGCCATGTTGTGACGTCAAGCTGTCAAAGTGCTGTCAAACTAACTTCACTTCACTTCAGAATGGTGTGCAAAAAAATAAATTTATCGTTAATCAGGCAGGGGGCTGATCATGTCATAGCTTAGATAGGTACGATAAATAATGATGTTCGTGCAAACCAAAACATATGAATAATTTGCAGATAATAATTATACAAATCATTAACTTGATTTTTTCGGAAAGTATAGAACTCATGAAAGTATGCTTTTACGAAAATGATCAGGTAATTTGAATCTCAATTAAATTAAAATTTTGTGATATTTAACTGAAACCATTTTTTCATACATTGTTCTGATGCTTCAATAACACAGAATAAATTGAATTTTGATTATTTACTGGTTTAAGAATTTAAATAAAACAGGAATTTAAGTTATGAAAATAATTTAATAATCAACTTTACAATAAAATTGGTAAATTGGGGGTCTCGTGAAAAATTGTTTTGGTCTATCATGGTAAAAGGATTGGCCAGCTAGAGTCTGCACGTTGATTGAAGTTAGATTCGGCAGAATCTAGCTGTTACCAGGGTGCGCCGGGTATTGGTATCACGGGGAACTATTCAATCGAGCCACTCGGGGAGGCGCCTTTCGTGAATCCGCCAATTGTAAATCAAAACACAACACATTATGCTTGCTAATGCTATTACACCTCTAACTGAAGACTTTTCCTTCTGACATTGCAAAGTACTGTAGAAATATGTTCTAGTATTTTATTAAAGCTTTGAACAAATACTCAAATACCACATGTGTCCAAACATTTGTTCAAATGTTTGTGCTATGTCTGGCGCCGGCGGCATAAGGAAGGGCATGAGCAGTAAAGTTGTGTACAAAAAAAGGGAAGGTAAATTTAAAAATAAAAAACTTTGTTTTGAAAGTGGCAATACCCAAAGTCCCAAACCACCTTCTGCCAAAATAAAAATAAAACTATTTTCATTTTGTTTTGCACTTTCTTGCGAACTGTACCTTTTCAGAGTGAAGTTTGTCAACAACCCGTCCTATTCTTATAATAATCGCATAGTAGGTATATTACCCGTGCGCTATAAGTTTGCCGGTGCGTGGAATGCGCGTTCCCTGCCCCAACCGATATTTCTTGCTAATCTTGCTATTATTTACTAACTTGCTTATTTACTATTTTTATGTGTAATTGTTTATAATTTGATGACCTATCTATACCTTGAGTTATGTCACACCATTACCGGCAAACTTAGAGCGCACGGGCTTCGATCAACAGTAGTACTAGATAAAGGCTCACGAACTAAATGAAAACTTTTTAAGGCACAGACTGACTTTTTTTAAACGGAGAAAAAAAGATTACGAATGTTACGATTGTTAAACTAATAAATAACTTTTAGTTATATTGTAGATTCATCATAATGTACTTTTGTTGTCTTTTATAAATTCCTAATATTAAATGCGTTCACGCCACCATTACAAATGTATACAAACTTTGTACTGGCTTCTGGTGTAAAACCTCCGTAGTTCGAAACGTCAATTTTAAAAAAAAGAAGAACAAAAGAATATCAGTATTGATGTTAGTTTTCCCACCACGAAATGTCATGATAACAAATTAGATTATTTATAATTATTATTGTCCACTGAATTGGAATAAACCATGCTGAAATTGTATAAAAGTTGTTTGGAACATCGCCGAATCCTACTACCTTAATATTTCAGAAGAGGGACGAAGAGCAAAATCCGTTAATACAACGAAATGTTTGCTCCACCAATGGCTCACATTTTAAAGATAAGTAACATAATTTTATCCTGTTTTTATTGTATCGACATCTATGCTAGAAAAGTATGCATTAAAGACTGAAAAAAATAATATTATTGATTTCTTTTGTTTGAGAAATATATTTAACAAGTGATTGTAAGAACATGTAGTAACATGACATGGGAAACGCATGCTAATCTTGTCTGTGAAAAGTTAAATAAATTTTCTTACGCATTGTATATGCTTAGTAAAATTGCTAATCGATTTGCGTTAATGGCGTCATATCATGGTTATGTTGCGTCGGTATTAAGATACGGCATCCTTTTTTGGGGAAATTCTCCTCATAAAGAAAGGGTTTTTAAATCCCAGAAAAAGTGTGTCCGTGCAATATGTAGACTTCAACCTACTGACATCTGCCTTCCCTACTTCAAAGAGTTGAAAATCATGACAGTGCCTTGTATTTATATATGTGAAGTAGGTTTCTTTGTGAAGTCTAACTTGTGTTTATTTGAAAATTTTTCATCGACAAGACGTAAAGACAAACTGCGTCAAATACCGCACAAAACTGCTCTTTTTCAAAATAATATTTATGGTATTGCTCCAAAGATTTATAATAAAATACCAAATGACATACGCGAAATAAATGATGTAATGAAATTTAAAATGCACCTTAAGAAATTTTTGTTAGAAAAAGCCTACTATACTATAAATGAATACTTGTGTGATCCTGACATTTAGATTTTATTTTTGACATTTTAATTTTAATGATTTTGTAATGTGTGATTTAATTATTTGTAATTTGTGACTTTGACATTGTGGATTATTATTCTTTTATTTCTTTATTTTCATTATAAATAATTGTATCAAGGACATTTGCATGCTATATAAATGGCTAAATAGGATAAGAACAAATTGAAACAAAGTAACATCAAAACTGTACCACCCTATTTTTTGGCAAATAAAGAATTTGTATTGTATTTGTATATTTAAGAAATTTGCTACGTAGGTCAAAACATCATTGACGTAGGTACGTAAGTTTGGTCAAGGGAAACGTTTTGGCGGTATAAATAAACGGTTTTTTTTGTTGATTTTTGATGTAGTTTAAGTACTACTTATTTGTTATTAAATGGCGTGAACATTATAAAAGTAAAAATTTTGTGTAAAATTTTGTTTTAGTAGTAAAAGAAATAAAATTAAAAGTAATCCTTTTGTAGGACAGACGAAGACATTAAGCCATACTGCCAATTCTTAAATATTTTTATAGTTTCTTAAATTTTCATAAGAATGTAGCTGTGTTACATTCCAATAATTCTTGGAGTTATTAGCATCAAGTATGTTGATATAATTTTGTTTGCCTTTGAAAACAATGCAGTGTTTTTTTTTAACAAGAAAGTGTACTTAACTCTTTCCTTTTTTTAAAATCTTTTATTTGCTTGGTGTAAGAGGTTAACATAATTTTGAAAGAAAATATACTTAAGGAAAATCTTTAAAAAAAAAAATAGTAATGTCGTTATTATCCTTTTTGTTTCTTATTTAAAAGGTACAAAAAGTATAGCCTATGAAAAACACTTTAAAAAAAAAGTCACAACATTAATAATAATTCTGTTAACTGTGCTAAGCTTAAGATTATGAAGAGCTATTAATAAAAATAAAACAATGCTAATAACCTGTGGCAGTTTCAGATGTCTAATTCAAGTGATAAGACCAGGGACCCCGGCACAAGGCCTAGGCGATCTCGGCGTACTAACCGGGATTGGAGGCAAGCTGGGTCGAGGCGAATTATGTATTCTCCGCACCTTAGCCGCGGTCAAGCAACTGAAGGTGACGAGCAGTCTGAAGGTGACGAGCAGTCTGAAGGTGACGAGCAGTCTGATGTAAGAGCTTGCATGTCGACGCCGCGGCCTTTGAGGGACGTGTTCATCACGTCGAAGTCGCTGCCACAATCGTCGAGGGAATTCTATCGACGCCACAGTCGCCGATCAGACAGGCCAAGGGTGTAAATAATGTAACGAAGTATGACTTATTACTTACATGATTTTGAGTAAGTAATACGCTTATCTGCTACCAATTGTAACTTGCACAATTTTCAGGGTGTAAGTACGGATTTAAATGTTCTTTACATAAGTTTCAGGATGTAAACGACTTATGTATGCGTAAATTTCATATACTCAGCTATACTAATATTCCCTGAGGGCTTATTACAAGTTTCCACAGGTAGTAGATAACCACATTGCTAAGTTATTATATCACAAGACAGTTTTAAAAGACAACGAGCCAAAAAAAAAAATAGTTGTTGATGTTAAATAATAGTTAATCTATATTTTTGAAAAATACAGTTATGTTATAAAAATAAACAAAAAAATAAATAAAATAAAGAATGAATAAGTTGACTACAGTTAAAAGGAAGTTATAATTTAGTAAATGTTTTAACTTATATTGAAACCGAAGTGATAAGTTTGTCTATGTCAATAATATGAGCATTTAAAGCCAAAGTATTAAATGAAACACATGCTCGTACAAAAATACGTTTTGCCTATAGTTAGTTTTTGCATGCGGCAAACACAGTAAGCTGGAGTTTCTGGGCGCGATCGAGTTAGCGCGAAGTCCTATATAATGAGCAGTATATCGATGCCGCTTGCTTTACCAAAGAGGTTTGGATAAATCAGAAATATTTCTACTTTCGTAAAAAAACAAAATTATGGACAACATATAATCTGTTTCTTGTCGTTTTTTTGGATATAAATGACCATGTTGAGGAAATCTGTAATTAGCTAAAGATTAATTAGCTAAGAGCCTCTATGGCTCGTAAATTGTGAATAAATATTGGTTGAGTTTCGAAATAAGAAAAATAAAATATCATCATTTAAAGTTGAATCATTTAGAAGTAAAAAAAATAATAATATATGTATTAAAATAAATAATAAATACTTATATGTTTAATTTTTCAATGTTCATGCAATGTACCTTAGGAAATACTTAAAAAACCATTTTAATTAACACATTTAGCCGAGTAGATATCTACGCGGTGCATACAAACTACTAAAGCATGACGTCACTTAGGTAGCCTAGTAAATTAGTAGTTGGGGTAGTATGGAGCCTTCTGAATGAGTCCAATTTGTTTGCATTTCAAAACTGTGATATCTTGGGAAGTTTTCATGCTGGCAAAATAATTCTTTTACCAATGTTTCTATTTTTGAGAGAAATGAAAAATAATAATTGTCATTATACTTACCTATTGTCTTAAACTAAAGAGTGTTCTGATACATTACACCTGCACAGGTGACACAACAGTAGCCTTAGAAATACAATTTATGACAAAATTATCAACATCAATGAAAAATAAGTCAAATCAAAATAAAACACCAATAAGACCATAATCATGAAATCATCATTAAATAATTATAAAAAAAAAAATACGATATACTTAAATAAAAAAAAAACGAAACTGAAATGTCATTTTGCTCTTTGAATTCAATGGTACATGTTAGATAAATACTTTGATACAAAAAAAAAAAAACGCGAAGAGTAATGAAATATATCCAAATTATTTTTACTAATGTCATTTTAACGAAAGCATTACACATGGTTGCGAAAGGGGCATCAGCACCTAGATTGGTGCGTGATTGTAGACCGCCCATAGGATGGCTAGGTAACGTGTAGGGTACTGAGATTGAAAAGTGTTCCAACAGATCACTTCAACTTTATGTAGGAAATGTAAATCAAACCCATACGTTCGCGAGCTTAGTTAGGAAAAAAAATTAATAATATGGACACCAAATATGCCTTTGAGCATAGATATCATAACTGAGGTTACAAACTTAGAGGTTATAAGATTGCTTTCCGTGGCAACCATTATTTAAGACAGCACCAACTCTCGAAACCACTGGCTGTAACTCTTAGCATTTAAAGTGTATGATCTTGTTAGTTGTCCAAATAAATAAAATAAAATAAAAATAAAAAAAATTGCGAAGTGTATTCTAACTTACTGCGAACGTATAGGATTTTGAAGTCTTTATGACTACAAAAAGCAGAGGACCAAGCAAAGATATCCGAGGAACGTCTTATGGAATAAACATAATTTAGAAAGAATAACCATTTAGAACAATAAAATTATTTGGCATCGTTCATGAACTTATTACGTGATCCCCCTAATCAATTTGGGTGTGAAATGTGTGAATAATATAAGGTAGTTAACGATTATTACTTACAAGATTTTCAGGGTGTGAGTAATATTAGGTAGTCGGCCTTATTGCTCACATGATTTTCGAGGTGTGAGTAATATAAAGCGGTCACGACTTATGACTTACATGATTTTCAGGGTGTAAGTTATGTTAAGTAGTTAGCCTAATTTCTTACATGATAGTCGGCCTTATTGCTCACATAATTTTCAAGGTGTGAGTGATATCAGGCAGTCACGACTTATGACTTACATGAATTTCAGGGTGTAAGTTATATAAAGTAGTTAGCCTTAGTACTTACATGATAGTCGGCCTTATTGCTCACATAATTTTCAAGGTGTGAGTGATATCAGGCAGTCACGACTTATGACTTACATGATTTTCAGGGTGTAAGTTGTATAAAGTAGTTAGCCTTATTACTTACATGATAGTCGGCCTTATTGCTCACATAATTTTCAAGGTGTGAGTGATATCAGGCAGTCACGACTTATGACTTACTTGATTTTCAGGGTGTAAGTTATATAAAGTAGTTAGCCTTAGTACTTACATAATAGTCGGCCTTATTGCTCACATAATTTTCAAGGTGTGAGTGATATCAGGCAGTCACGACTTATGACTTACATGATTTTCAGGGTGTAAGTTGTATAAAGTAGTTACCCTTATTACTTACATGATAGTCGGCCTTATTGCTCACATAATTTTCAAGGTGTGAGTGATATCAGGCAGTCACGACTTATGACTTACATGATTTTCAGGGTGTAAGTTGTATAAAGTAGTTAGCCTTATTACTTACATGATAGTCGGCCTTATTGCTCACATAATTTTCAAGGTGTGAGTGATATCAGGCAGTCACGACTTATGACTTACATGATTTTCAGGGTGTAAGTTACATAAAGTAGTTAGCCTTATTACTTTCATGATAGTCGGCCTTATTACTCACATAATTTTCAAGGTGTGAGTGATATCAGGCAGTCACGACTTATGACTTACATGATTTTCAGGGTGTAAGTTATATTAAGTAGTTAGCCCTATTACTTACATGATTTGCAGGGTGTAAGTAATATTAGGTAGTTTGCCTTATTGTTCACATGATTTTCAAGGTGTGAGTAAGAAAAGTTAGTCACGACTTATTACTTACATGATTTTCCGGGTCTAAGTTATATAAAGTAGTAAGATTTATTACTCACATGATTTTTAGTGTGCAAGTAATATGAAGCAGTCAAGACTTATAAATTATACGACTTTTATGGTTTAAGACTCATACTTACATGATTTTCAGGATGTGTGTGAAAAATTTAATCATCATCAACATCCACTGCTGGACGTAAGCCTTTCCGAGTGCACGTCTTCTAGCACAATCCGTAGCTGCTCTCACCCAGCTCCTGCCAGCTACCTTACGAAGATGTCGCTCTACCCAGTCTCAGAGTGTTCTACACCTTGTTTGCCGATACGCGGTATCCACTGAAGAAGTAGTTTACCCTTTGCGATTATCGGTTCTGCTGCTAATATGACCGGCCCTTTGCCATTTCAGTTTACTAATCCAGAAGACTGCAAATTTTAAGATAGTTTAAGATAGATAATATAGAGAAGTTACGCCTTATTCTGTGCATGATTCAGGGTGTAAGTAACGATTTTAATTTTGTGCTTATATTTTAGGGTGTAAACGATGCGATGTGTAAATTTCATGTATATACTCAGTTAATTTTAATAAACTAATGTAATACTCACTTAAACTAAATGATACTTGTTGCTTACTAAATTACCTCAATGTGAGATAATATTTTATAATTTTCGCGATTTCCAAGGTGTTAATAAGATAAAGTACCTAGTGAACATGTAATAACTGCATGATTTGTAGGCTACATAGACTACAAACCTAACATAGGCTTTAAGATACTTATTAACAAATACTGTAAGTACCTTTATTTTTAGCAAATAAATTGTTTATTCTAAAATCTAATCTAGGACGTATGTAATATGATTAGTTATCTCATTTTACTAATAAGTGGTCATTGATTTGTATTTATTATGAACGAACGTGTTTTGTAGCGATTATTGAAAATTGACATCATAGCATTAGTAGTTTAAGTTAATATGCTTATAAGTAATGTAAAGATTCATTTTTTTTGTAAAGTAATTGAGTTCATCGTGTAATAATTAAAGTGTTCTGTTAGGTATTAACAATTACTTAAAACTTTGAGAATGCACTGCTTTATACATAAGTACCTACCTACCTATACAAAATATAAAATGTATTATTAATGCTCGTTCTTCTATACTAAGACCGCCGAGAGATTTCCAGTTCGACAGCTGTCAAAGAAAATATACCGTTTCATTCAAAAGTTAACTTTACTCCAATGAAATAACGAAACGTCAAATCGGAATTCTTTGAGTGGCCTTAGTTTGACATAGTATTTAACACGCGAGGACACGTCTTAATTAGGATGGCTGAGCTGTTAAACTAATAAATAACTTTTAGTTATATTGTAGATTCATCATAATGTACTTTTGTTGTCTTTTATAAATTCCTAATATTAAATGCGTTCACGCCACCATTACAAATGTATACAAACTTTGTACTGGCTTCTGGTGTAAAACCTCCGTAGTTCGAAACGTCAATTTTAAAAAAAAGAAGAACAAAAGAATATCAGTATTGATGTTAGTTTTCCCACCACGAAATGTCATGATAACAAATTAGATTATTTATAATTATTATTGTCCACTGAATTGAAATAAACCATGCTGAAATTGTATCAAAGTTGTTTGGAACATCGCCGAATCCTACTACCTTAATACGATCTTACATTATAATTGACAGGAAGCGTTCCAAGTTTAAAATACCTTAGTATTATTGACACTGTCAAAATAATCTACTTAAATAATTATTATACTCTCAAGTGGGCGTATGACGCTCGGCCATGTCTGTCACTCCAAGTATGTATTTAGAACAAGGTGTTATTGTTGATCGAAGCGAAGCACGGGTCATACTGTATAACTTATACATTTATTTCGTTAATCAATTGTTAGAGCAATACCTCACAAATATAAGTGATTGCCTACTATTATTAAGGTGCAGCAAATAATGGTTAAGTAGGTACAATTTAGTTTAGGGTGGTATTCCACTTATGAAAGCTCTTTCCAATCCCATCTTATATGCATTTGACCAAAGAAATTATCAATGAAACGATTCATGCATTCGTCCTCGTATAATTTCTTTGATCCAATATTTTATAAGTGGAATACCATCGTTAGGTAGGTACGATATTTATTTAAATTTTGAAATATAACAATAAAATTACAAAATATAATTTAACACATAGATGACCTCCATGACCGAGTGGTGTACGCACCGGTTTTAAAGGTGCCGTTATCTCTGAAGGTTCAATCCCGGTCGGGTAAATATTGAAAACAAACTTTTCAATATTTCTTCGGGTCTGGGTGTACCTACCTATGTGGTAATAACCCTCGTTGTTTCCAATTTCCATAACACTAGTGCTCAGGCTACTAAAGTTTGATAACTACCTATTGGAAAAAGTACAAATGTGATGGCATCTAACGGCCCTCGCTCACGGCGACTTTTTGTAGCGATGCAATACTAACGCGCGACGGCATCGCTACTAACAGGGCCCTCGACTTAGCATAGAAGCGCGACAGCATCGCTACTAACAGGGCCCTCGACTTAGCATAGAAGCGCGATAGCATCGCTACTAACAGGGCCCTCGACTTAGCATAGAAGCGCGACAGCATCGCTACTAACAGGGCCCTCGACTTAGCATAGAAGCGCGACAGCATCGCTACTAACAGGGCCCTCGACTTAGCATAGAAGCGCGACAGCATCGCTACTAACAGGGCCCTCGACTTAGCATAGAAGCGCGACAGCATCGCTACTAACAGGGCCCTCGACTTTGCATAGAAGCGCGACAGCATCGCTACTAACAGGGCCCTCGACTTAGCATAGAAGCGCGACAGCATCGCTACTAACAGGGCCCTCGACTTAGCATAGAAGCGCGACAGCATCGCTACTAACAGGGCCCTCGACTTAGCATAGAAGCGCGACAGCATCGCTACTAACAGGGCCCTCGACTTAGCATAGAAGCGCGACAGCATCGCTACTAACAGGGCCCTCGACTTAGCATAGAAGCGCGACAGCATCGCTACTAACAGGGCCCTCGACTTAGCATAGAAGCGCGACAGCATCGCTACTAACAGGGCCCTCGACTTAGCATAGAAGCGTGACAGCATCGCTACTAACAGGGCCCTCGACTTAGCATAGAAGCGCGACAGCATCGCTACTAACAGGGCCCTCGACTTAGCATAGAAGCGCGACAGCATCGCTACTAACAGGGCCCTCGACTTAGCATAGATTCGCGACAGCATCGCTACTAACAGGGCCCTCGACTTAGCATAGAAGCGCGACAGCATCGCTACTAACAGGGCCCTCGACTTAGCATAGAAGCGCGACAGCATCGCTACTAACAGGGCCCTCGACTTAGCATAGAAGCGCGACAGCATCGCTACTAACAGGGCCCTCGACTTAGCATAGAAGCGCGACAGCATCGCTACTAACAGGGCCCTCGACTTAGCATAGAAGCGCGACAGCATCGCTACTAACAGGGCCCTCGACTTAGCATAGAAGCGCGACAGCATCGCTACTAACAGGGCCCTCGACTTAGCATAGAAGCGCGACAGCATCGCTACTAACAGGGCCCTCGACTTAGCATAGAAGCGCGACAGCATCGCTACTAACAGGGCCCTCGACTTAGCATAGAAGCGCGACAGCATCGCTACTAACAGGGCCCTCGACTTAGCATAGAAGCGCGACAGCATCGCTACTAACAGGGCCCTCGACTTAGCATAGAAGCGCGACAGCATCGCTACTAACAGGGCCCTCGACTTAGCATAGAAGCGCGACAGCATCGCTACTAACAGGGCCCTCGACTTAGCATAGAAGCGCGACAGCATCGCTACTAACAGGGCCCTCGACTTAGCATAGAAGCGCGACAGCATCGCTACTAACAGGGCCCTCGACTTAGCATAGAAGCGCGACAGCATCGCTACTAACAGGGCCCTCGACTTAGCATAGAAGCGCGACAGCATCGCTACTAACAGGGCCCTCGACTTAGCATAGAAGCGCGACAGCATCGCTACTAACAGGGCCCTCGACTTAGCATAGAAGCGCGACAGCATCGCTACTAACAGGGCCCTCGACTTAGCATAGAAGCGCGACAGCATCGCTACTAACAGGGCCCTCGACTTTGCATAGAAGCGCGACAGCATCGCTACTAACGCGCTACACTACAGCATCGCTACAAAAAGTCGCCGTGGGCAAGGGCTCTTATATAAATATGTAGTTTAAAAAACTAAAAAAACACTTTTATAGGAACAGACTAAAAAGTACAAAATAACCGCCTATTCAGTAACTGAAATTAAAAAGCGTTGTGCGCGTTGTCAATATTAACTACTTGAAATGCATGCTTTGCAAAGGGCGCACCACGCTTTTTAATTTCAGTTACTGAATAGGCGGTTATTTTGTACTTTTTAGTCTGTTCCTATAAAAGTGTGTTTTTCTAGTTTTTTAAACTACTTACATATTTGTTTTTTACTTTTTAATTTAATAAACGGCGGATGGTAATGGATTTCAGTCCATTCATGTCTCACCCCGTAAACATAATAACTCAAAGGCGTGATTGTATGTATTTAGTTTTACAAATTCAAGTGGAGTCTATTAGTTACCGGATGTGCAAGAAGAACCCTTACTTCCTAGTGGTCATTATGAAGTGTACCACCAAATGTAACGAAAAGGTCTTATCAAAACGAAACAAATGAGCCCAAACTCGCGGGGTTTCCTATTGACCATTAAGGAGTGTCACTGGTTTCCTTCCTGCTCCATCATCAGACCCTCACCACCAAGTATAGCGAATAAGTCTCATCAGAACGAAACAACGGAGCCCAAACTCGAGGGGTTTCCTAATGGTCATTAAGAAGTGCCACTGGCTTCCTCCCTGCTCCATCATCAGACCCTCACCATCAAGTGTAACGAATAGGTCTCATCAGAACAAAACACATGAGCCTAAACTCGAGGTTTCCTAGCAGCAATTGAAGAGTTCTATTGCCCACCTCTTGATTCCATCATCACATCAGCTCGATGATAGCAAATTATTGTATTGTCATCGCATTCATATAGACTTGCAAAGTTTCAAATCAATACGACAATTAGAAGTAGGTTAAAATTGAATTCCAAGATTTTCTTACATTGTGACTTAGTTACAAGTGAAGCTAATAAAAGTGTGGTAAAAAAAACATGGAAAAATGTTGGAATTATATCGGTTTCACTACAAATACGGGCTTTCAAAAGTTTTGAAGACGCAAGCAAACTCAATAAACATGACCTAAAATTAATAATTATTTTTTATAGCTAATAATAATAATGTCACCGATAACGGCGAAACATTTCTTCAATTTGTGATTTAATTAATTTTGTTTCATGACATCAATCAGTAAAAAAAATCGTTAGGTATGCTATTTATTACACAGTAACTTTTGCTATTGTACCTATTTAAAAGAATTACATACTGAAGTACAAAAACGTAACAATTTTTGAAATAGGTAAACTAATTTTGCTTACTTACCTACTCGTTTTTTCGGATTCCTCAATTTGATTTACAATAAAAGGCGTTTATGAAATTGCCACCTATTGGTTCCAGAAATTGTTGGAGTAATTTTGACAGAAATCAAAACTAAGGTTCAAAGAGAAATGGAAAATCATTCTGTATCGAGATAGAATCTTTGATCGACTGAGGAATTCCGGGAATTGAATATGTGCAAAACGCCTTTATATGATGAATGAAATGGTTTCTTTTGCATTTTTATATTTTCTAAACAAATTTCTTTATTGGTATGTTTCTTTATTGGTATGTAGTAATATTTAGCTAGGTTCTTGAGTTCTTGGCTGGTATGATAGGTATTATGAAGTGACTAAAAAGGGTATCTTTATTTAAATAGCTATCGATTGAGATCTTTTACTTCTTTTTTTTTTTTTTTTTTTTGTGATATGATTAAAAATAACTGAAAGAAAAATTTAACTAGAATGAAAGTCTCGGTACTTGGTTAACAACACTTAACAATTTTTTTAACAACCATTAAACAACATCTCGTAGTGTAAATTTACTTATTCTTTTATAACAGGAATGTGATAATATTTTTAAGATTTATTCTACCAATAAATCCTTGTGTAAGTATCAGACAGAGCTGTCAGACAATTTTAGTTTTCTCTAATGTTATTATTATCTTGAAATATATACCAAACTGTAATAGAAAAGCAGTTATTTCAATCACAGACTTGCGATCAATATTTCTAGAGTAATTTGTCCATAGGTAATAAATTTCTTGGTTATTATGACAAAAACCCAAATCGGGACATGCACAAATTTTTCCACGCAAACAATAAAATAAAATAGTTTTATCAAATGACGCGAACAAAATTAGTTAAATACAAAAATAGCCAGCGGTGTAAACAGCCAAATAGGTACTTACTGTAAGGACTAAGTCCCTCACCGAATTTCACAGGTATTTTCCAATAAAACACTTTCTTCTGGGTACTGGGCTTGTATTTCTCTTTCCTCTATATTAATTAATACATTTATCGTATGATAATTAAATTATATTTTTATGGAACTTCTATCTTTATTACGGCTCAGTATATGACTGCGTCAAATCCATTTTTCATTTTTAAACTCATATTTTTAAAGATTGATTTGAGAATATAATTGTAAAGCAGTTTCTATTCCTTTTTAAAAAGGTAACTGCCCACAGCCTACAATTCCATCTAACGGCTGCGGTTACATACACTACAATCATTCCCCCCTCCATTAAAAAAAAAAAATTCCATCGGAGAAAAAAAAAATTTTTTTCAACTGGTGACAACCCTAAGAAAAAATTTCGATCATACATAAGGCATGACCCTCAAAATACATACCTAACTACACTTAAGGTGTAGATCCTAACCCCAAATTCCTATCCACACTTAAGGCGTAGACCCTACTTAACCAATAACCTATCCACACTTAAGATGCAGACCCTACTTAAATAATACTAACATGTTCCAGTACAATCATAGTTCGCGACTTAAAATCCAAACTAGCTAAGACCAGAGACGGAATTATAAACCATAGAACCATGGAAACATGACCCAGCTAGGATCTAGCTTCTCGAACGATCATCATTCGATAAACTATCTGGCAAAAAAAACTGGTCTAAAAATTTACCAGAGGTTCCCATGATCCCGTTATCTATTAACACTAAACTTTCCTCCTTGCCAACTAATACAATTACATCACCAAATCGTGATCTATTTCCACCGAATAGAAATAATCCAAAATTAACGCAGGCAAAGACAGAAGAAAAATTTTCTTTTTCAAATGCAGAAAATAACACATATCTAATCAAGACGATAAAAATACAACCAGATACAAAATCTTCTTAAAGAATAAAATATATTCAAGATGCTTAAGAATGAGGCCATTATTACTATCCCAATCACACAGCGAAATCTACCACTTTTAAAGCCGATACCACAATATACAATCATCTCACATAATCTATCGAAGTTCACGAAATGATCTGTTACCATTCAAAGTTTCAAGATAACTATCGTGAGTTCAAACGATTACCCAAGGTAAAATACTACAAAGGAATTCCGAACATGCATAGAATACCCGATTTATCCCACGTCAGAAATTACTTTCTTTGAGAAACATTCGTTATCAACCTTGGGAACAATCCCTTACTCTTACCTTACCAACTCGTCTCAATCTCATTCTTAAGGGCGTGGGACCAAAACCAGGACCCCATGACAAATAGCTTATTGCCTTATCATGTTGCTCCCAAAAATTAAATCAAGCAATCGGTCCAACAAATTATGCCAACCAACAAATATTTCTCATATAAAGGTAGACTACCACGGAAATTTCTAGTATGCTACAAGATATATCCTTGGGTCCTCGCAACGCACGACCTAGCACGCTTATAATGTGGCCTCATTCTTCAGCTCATCAGTCATCAAAGCTCAGGAACAACATGAAAAAGAAACACCGGTTAATATCATATTTACAACAATACAATACATCTTTCCTAAAACACAAATATACAACATGGATAAAATCGTAGGTTAAAGATATAACCACAAACAACTTTCTTATTTACGAATAATAACTATCATCTAACATCCTATCAGACAGATACATCAGCGTGGCACGAAACGTTTCAAACGATTCGAATGTACAACCACCCCACGCGATCGCGAATTTATACGACGTATCAACAAATCAGAGCGTCCCACATTCTGTACGACCCTATAAGGACCACGGTACAGCCGCTCCAACTTCATACATCTACCCGTAACTCGCCTTGGCACATACAATAAGACCTGGTCATTGACCCGAAACGATCTAGGTCGCGCCCTTTTATAATAATACCGTTTTTTAACCACTTGTGGCCTCGCAAAATTATTTAAAGCCTTAGTAAATAATCCACCTATACGATTAACCTTTTCTGTTACCGTCTCATCTAAACCTGTCATATCTAACCTCAACGAACGATCTGCTGCTAAACGCTTTTCCCTACCTAACAAAATACTATCTGGCGATACTTTTGTTGACGCCTGTACCTTAATAATATTCACATGAACTTTTTCCGGCATGTTGATGCTCAACACATCTATACCATCATCAGGTTCAATATGTAAAGAATATTGCTTCTTTCCTACCTCTAGCCCTTTCTCCTCATTAAACGACTCCCTACTTACAAAATCTGCCACTACGTTGGCTTTACCTACAACGTCCCGTTGCACCGGATACTCATCCCCACTCATCTCTATCTTATTATTAACCGGCATTATCCCTGGCTTATCTAACTGCTCGCTCGAAAACTCGTCTACTTTCCCCTCTGACAAATCTAACAAACCCCGCTTATTAATCCTATCTAAATCCTTCTCTACCTTAACACATTTCTCTTCTACCCCACACGCAACTTTGCGCGTATCCAAACAATCAACATAATATTTCTTATTCAAACCCTGAAAACCCATCGACCCTACTACGTCACAACCCTTATTCTCAGCTGTTCCGCTGAACTTCATTTGTTCGTTCGCGATCGAACTCAAACTGTCAAGAAAAATTAATTCTATCTTTTGTTCTGAAAGAATCCTATCACGAATCGTATTTTGTTTCTGATTGTCATCACAAAACAATATTTTATTCTGGAAAAATATACACATGAATTAACCATATCGATATTCATTCTATTCTTTATTAAAAAATCTACTCCTAAAATAACACTACGGTTCAAATCAGCTACTACTAAAAATTCATGGCAAAAATTAAAATTATTCAGAGCAAAATCTACGCAACATTTTCCTACTATCTTTAATAAGCTCCCATTCACTGCTTTCGCACACCTTTCATCATCAGCCACACGCCTTGCATTCATTTGTACCGCAGCGGTCTGGCTAATACATGAAATTGTAGCGCCTGTATCGATCAAGGCCACATCTGCAAAATTATGCGCATAAAAAGGAACAACTGGTCTGACCTGCCGATTCGATGACGCTCCGTCCGCAACAACATTCGTCCTACTTCTTCCGTGCCATGCTGCTGCATCCGCCAGGAGAGATGTTCTCCTCTTCCTACGTCATTGCGACGTGGTACATATTCCGCTTTCCTAGAATATACATTAAAACCATTAACTCTACGATCAACACCAGCTTCTTGGGCACGCGGCGACGATGAATATCTTGCTCGGTTCTGTACCGGCGTATTAAAATTAAATGGGCTGCATGGCCTACTATCTCCCCCCCCCCCCCCCCTATTAGCTGTGGCCATATTCGGACCAAAACTCGCCGGGTTTCTATATACATTTATATTTTCTTCCTTTCTATCAGGGCTAATTTTCTCCATTTGGATCAATACTGCTTTCAATGCCTTTTTATCCGTGAAATGGGTTAGCATCAATCTACTCCGTAAATATGGTTGTAGATTCCTCAGGAATTGTGTTATGAATATATTATCTTCTACAATACCAGCCTTCCCTGCTAGATTACTGCAAATAATAAAAATAATCCAGGGGACTCCTGTTCTCCTGTCTCGCATTGTAGAATTTTTCACCATAATCTAATTCTACAAATTCATCCTTGAATTTCAACACAACTTCATCAAATGTTTTAATAGAGCTTTTAATTTCCCTAAAGAAATATAATGCCCCGTTCTTCAAATATGATGGTAATAACATCAGGAGTTCATTTGAAGAAATGAATTTTTGTTTGGCAGCCGCTTCCTTGAACTCTTCTAAGAATGATGAAAAGGATTCATGCGGACTGCCCGAGAAACAGGTTGATATCGACTCCATTGTGAAAATTTTTCTGTGAAAATATTTTCTCACAAAATGTCCGCCGATAAGAAAAATGATATATTTTTTTTTATATTAAAATATTAGGGCCACTCGCTTAGCTGCTTTCTTTCTAGGTACTTGGGAAAAAAAATTATGTATCTATAATAATTAAATATACTTCCATTGGTTTATCTTCTACCCGGCGCCTCCACCACTGTAAGGACCTAAGTCCCTCACCGAATTTCACAGGTATTTTCCAATAAAACACTTTCTTCTGGGTACTGGGCTTGTATTTCTCTTTCCTCTATATTAATTAATACATTTATCGTATATTTATCGTATTTTTTATGGAACTTCTATCTTTATTACGGCTCAGTATATGACTGCGTCAAATCCATCTTTCATTTTTAAACTCATATTTTTAAAGATTGATTTGAGAATATAATTGTAAAGCAGTTTCTATTTCTTTTTAAAAAGCTAACTGCCCACAGCCTACAATTCCATCTAACGGCTGTGGTTACATAGACTACATTACACAGTCATTCATCTATATATATAAAATTCAAAGTCCTGACTGACTGACTGACTGACTGACTGACTGACTGACTGAGATATCAACGCACAGCCCAAACCGCTGAACCTAGAGACTTCAAATTTTGCACATAGATACGTTATACAGTGTAGGCATCCACTAAGAAAGGATTTTTGGAAATTCCACCCCTAAGGGGGTGAAATAGGGGATGAATGTTTGTATGAAAGTCCGTCAGTTTTGAAGTTAGGATCTTCAAATTTTGTATTTAGGCTGGCAATTGAAAATTAATATTTACCTGTGTCAGTGTTTTTGACAATTCCATCCCCGAAGGGGTGAAAAGGGGGATGAAATGTTGAATCTGGAAAGTCCTTCATTACATTTATTATTTAGGCTTATGGTCGGAAAGTAAAACAAATAAGCAAACACATATTTCCTATTTTTTCAAAAATCAACCCCTTAGGGGTTAAACGGGGCTAAATAAACCTAAAAATCGATATGGATGTCGTTATTGAGGTTTTATGGGATGACGATTGCAAAAATAGCATTTATTTTGATGTTCAACACGCTGAACATGATTCAACCCCTAAAAGGTTGAAATAGGGGTGAAATTTTGAATGAAAAATCAGGGGTAAAATAGACATTTCAACTTGAAACTTTGTCGGCTTACTTCTGAAAACAGAAAGGCAACCCATTTCGTAATTTTCCTAAAACCAAACCCAGGGGATAAAATAGGGGATGAATATGTGTATGAAAGTCCGTCAGTTTTGAAGTTAGGATCTTCAAATTTTGTATTTAGGCTGGCAATTGAAAATTAATATTTTCTTGTGTCAGCGTTTTTGACAATTCCACCCCCGAAGGGGTGAAAAGGGGGATGAAATGTTGTATCTGGAAAATCCTTCATTAAATTTATTATTTAGGCTTATGGCCGGAAAGTACAACAAATAAGCAAACACATATTTCGTATTTTTCGAAAATCAACCCCTTAGAGGTTAAATGGTATAAATAAACCTAAAAATCGATATGGATGTCGTTATTGAGGTTTTATGGGATGACGATTGCAAAAATGGCATTTATTTTGATGTTTAACACGCTAAACATGATTCAACTCCTAAAAGGTTGAAATAGGGGTGAAATTTTGAATGAAAAATCAGGGGGTTAAATAGACATTTCCACTTGAAACTTTGTAGGCTTACTTCTTTAAACAAATAGGCAACCCATTTCGTAGTTTTCCGAAAATCAAACCCAGGGGGTAAATAGGGTATAGAAACCTAAATCATCTTAAGTACCCTAAAAGTTCTTGGTACCTAACAAGTTCTTGGTACCTACCTAAGCTACTTAGAACTAACTTTTTGATTGTGAAACAGACACTTATCATTTACTAGCTTCCGTAATCCGTGTTCCGTAAGTAAGTATGTTTTAATTTCATAAAAATCCGATCAGCCGTTTTTACGTGATTAGGCGGGTCCTCCCTCACCAAACGAGCAGCCTCGCGCGAGGCAGAACGTTTGCCACGTGCGGCGGGCCTCGCACGAGGCTGCTCACTTGGTGAGGGAGGACCCGCCTAATCACGTAAAAACGGCTGATCGGATTTTTATGAAATTAAAACATACTTACTTAGAATACTTTTTATCCTGGTTATTGGTCCCCTAAGTATTTTCTCGAATTTCCACGCGGACGAAGTCGCGGGCGGAAGCTAGTAGGTCTATAAATAATTATAGATGAATAAGTTATAGGCCCCAAACTATTTATAATAATTTAATTTTAATTTGTCTTAAAAAAACAAATATTTGCACGCCGACATTGAGGCAAATACTGTAGTGCATTATTATCCTTGTTTTTAAACTAACACCTTGTACCTCCTCCCTCATCCTCAGAATTATGAAATAAATATTTCTATTTCTAGATAATTTATAGGCCTGGGGTACACGAGTAAACGGTTTTGTAGCAAGGTAGAGCAGTCAAACTTGACCCGATGACAAAACGGTGGTGGAGGAGTCAAGTCACTCGCAATACAAAACTCCAAATAAGTACTTATATTGGAATATTTTGATTATTTAGTTTTAAGATTTGCGACACCCTTTAAAGGTTCATATTGCGAACTTTACTAAACTTAAGATCTGTATGTAACCAATATGATGCAGTAAACATTATGCTGACTATGACTAGCAGTCAAAATGAACTATAGGCGGCCAGCAGTATGTTTTTTTTTCTTTTCAAAAAATAATATGTCAGAAAAGTTTGTAGCGTATCCAGTGAGCGTATCTACTTATCACGTTTAAATGAGTCAGCCAGATACGAGAATAGGTACCGGAGTAAACACACAAGTACTCAACTTTTATTCCCGATCCTATCGGCCGTTAGTGGCGTCGATGTTTTATTGGCTCGCGGGATGTACAGATCGACAGCACTTCTGACATTACCGTCAGTCATCCCTAGTGGGGGACTCATAGTACTCCCGTCTCCAAGAAACGAGATATTTGTTAAGCTAGGAACATACTAAATACATTGCGATGTCTAATAAAAAATATAAAGAAAAATGCTATTTTATACAGTAGGTATCATTCTTATTTTCTTCCAGAATTGATTTTTGATTTATTTAGAACAAAGGTACGGTCGCATTCCGAAAACCCTCTACAGTTGACAAAATCATTGCTATATTATGTCATTTTATAATGCTCTTATTACTTTTCGATACTAATAACATAACAGACAACTGTATGTAAAATATTACTTCATCATTCATCTTCAGCCTGTATTCGTCTACTGATGGACATAGCCTGGTCCTCAGCTCTTCGCGTCCAACCCCCGTCTGCCATCTTTCGCCATCTTAAACGCGGTCTCCACTGTAGAACAGTAGTAAAATGATACTTCAGCATCACCTTCAACATCATATCAGCCGAACGACGCCCACTGCTGGGCATATGCCTCCGCCAAAGATATCCACAACGATCGGTTCTGCGCTCCGCATCCAGCGGCTTTCCGCGACCAAATCGTCGGTCCACCTTGTAGGGGGCCTGCCCACGGAACGTCGTCCGGTACGCAGTTGAAAACCTTTCCGCCCCAACGGCCATCGGTTCTCCGCGCTATGTGTCCCGACCACTGCCACTTTAACGATGCAATCCTTGGAGCGATGTCGGTTGTTTCGATCTAGCAGGGAAATACCAAGCATCGGTCTTTCCATTGCTCGCTGGGTGACTTTGAACCTTCTTAGGAGACCCATAGTAAAAGATCACGTCTCACTTCCATAGGTCATAACTGGCAACACACACTGGTCATAAACTTTCGTTTTGAGACATTGAGGTATTTCGGACGCGAATATATGCTGGATTCGACGAGAGATCTCTATCTCGAAGTTGCTGGACTTACCTAACTGGACCATCTGCCCTGAGACATAGTGGTCAACAACTTCGACTGTAATGTTCCCAACATTAACTGGAGCGCCCGCTTTATGCGCATTATATCGTTATAAATGACACATGAAGTTTAATTTATTGTTTTTCCTTTTTGAGAATATTGAGTGGTTTTTGGCAATTTTTGAAAACGAGATTTGACAGTTGGGCGTTTGGTCTCTCCATTGACGTAAAAATCCTTGCAGAGATGCAAAAAGTTATTCATCTATGAGACGCTAAAGTCAGCACGTTTAAATGAAAAAAGCCCAGTGGCCCCTATTTTACAAGCTTTTTATTAACTTGCCATGTTAGTTATAGTTAGTATGTTAGTTAGTTAGTGGGGGATAAATCTTGCAAGCTTAATTTGACCGACTTCCCAGTGTCCGATGGAGCTGAAATTTTGAATAGGTACCTACAGGTTTGGTTCAGATTTTTAAATTTAACTTCACCACTTTGTCGGCGTGATTAATATGTATATTCATGCCAAATTACAGCTTTCTAGTACTAAGAGTCTATGAGCTAGGCTGGGGACAGACAGACGGATAGACGGACATGGCGAAACTATAAGTTGACTGTTGACTACGGAATCCTAAAAATGACATTGCGACGCTTTGCGCAATCGGTAAAGCATAGACTGAGCAAAGGAAAATTTACCTTACGGCGATGAACCTTTTGATACCTACGTCTAGAGTACATAATTTATGTATATTATTCTTATTTCGTTCGATTAACTTAATTTTCTAATTATCTACCCACTTCGTAAAAATATTCATCGTCATCATCATCAGCCTGTATTTGTCTACTGCTGGACATAGGCCTCTCCCTTAACCTTCCACAGTATTGAAATGTTTATCAACTTTAACTTTATTACAGCTGGATAAAAAAATTACCACTGGATACGCAATGCATAACTTATTACAATTACCTACATGAAAATGCGAGAATAACTTTACATTTGTTTGGAAGTACTTATAAAGCAAAAAGTGAAGGTATTTTCCTTGATGTCACACTTTCTTTGTTATTATGCATGATGATGGGGACAGGAACAGTGTCTTTTAAACCAAGTCACGTATGTTGATGAATTTTTAAAGAACCGCAACCACATTTCCTTCCTTATATCTTTCTTACAGCTGCACTGTCTATTTTATGAGGTCTGTGTGGATCCTGCCTAACATTAGGTGGGAATTGCTGACCCAGATTGGGACCAGGGATCACTCGGAAAGGTTTATGGTTTCAATATTTCCCCGTCTTCCTCATATATTTGCTCGCGACGAGTACATGAGGTATCAAATTTCATCAAGAGCACTTGAGAACTCAATAAGGAATACTCCTATGCACTCGACCTATTTTTAAAGCAAGACAACCACCGGTATTTGCGTAATAAACGACAGCCTTCACAAGGTGGCTTAATCTGGTTCAGGGGGCTTATATCCAATTTGCCGTCGCGTTATTGTGGGGCTTCGACCGCAGCTCTCGTAATTGACACCGAAAGTAAAACCGCAACTCGTCATGCGGAAAAAGCGCGATGTAAATCGGAGCGCAAAATTACAACACGTCGTACTGCTGACAATCGAATATCCAATCTAGCGAATGCTTTATTATTATTGTCCCGAATGGAGTAACTTCCAATAAAAATAACGTAATTCACCGGCCGAATAGAGCGCTCTTATAGGTTTAGTTTAGAAAGTTGGCATCTTGTCCGTAGCGGTTATTCCGCGTCTCCTACATCGGCTAGCAGGCGGCAGGTTGTATAAAAAGAAAGCTCTATTTAACGAGAACTGATTCGGAAAAAGGCGCTTTGTTCACTGCGTAGAAGAGTCGGATTACAGTGGCGAGACTGAAAAACAAATCTACTACGATTTACGTACCGTAAACTCGTTACGCGTTCGGAACGAGTCGTATTCGAGATGGTGTGTCTTGTTGGAGTTTGTTCCTTGATATGTTGGGGGAAGGTAGGTTTTAGGTGTTGAGGCGGGCGTAGCGAGGGTTGGATAGCGAGAGGCGAGCTTATACGCTTGTCTATGGAGCGTTCGCAGGTTCATTCGTACGAAGTGTCGTTATCACAGTCGCTGTTCGGCAGTCGGGCAGCGCGGATGCTACTAGGCCCCTTTACTCTCGCTTCCGTTGGTACCGCTCCGAGAAGTTTTGCGGAGATCGTATTCCGGTTGGAGCCGGCCTTTCTTGTGACTATTGAAAGTGAAACTGTTACTGCTCTGTTGACGTGTTAATGAAGTGCATTGACTTCTAATCAACTAAGTGCAGTATTGTGCAGTGACACATCTCACATTGGATTATCATAAACTTATTTGAACTTGTTTCGATATCAGCACAGTTTTGTATTAGAAACTGTGATCTTGATTATTGAACCGCAGGCGAGTTTTCTGTCAAAGGTAAGTTTTAGGTTGTTTTCATGAAAGATAATGCTTATCTTATCTTATCTTATCTTATCTTATTAAAATAAAAATATACTTAAGTACTAAACTAAAGATGTAAACTAGTTACCTTGTCAATATCTATAAGGATTTTAGGCTTCAGATAACTATGTAAAATTAGAAAAACATGACCAAGGTAGGTACCTACATGTTGTTGTCAATAAAATAAGAGTTGAGTTTACATTTTATGTAAGTAATAGTAGTACCTTCTTAAGGAGCCAATTAAGTAAGGGTTTAATTTTACATCATACTTAAAATTACGAATATAAAAAAAAACAAGTTAGTAATTCCATATTCAAGACCACAACGGAAAACTTCTTACACACGAAGCAGGTTAAGTTGAAATTGGTTCCTAAAATTCTTTTACATGGCCCATGAAACACATTATCATATTTAGTGATAAAGGAAGATTACATTTTTAGTGTTCGCAAAGAGGGTGCACCTCTTCAAGTATTCATAAAGGAAGAAGCAAAAATGTAATATCATTATGTCAACGACAGACGCACACCGGTGAAGATATTTTAAAGAAATTGGAATTTAAGAGGGCTCTCCCCCTAAGTTGCAAGAAGTTTCTTAAATCATGCTTACCTGCAGGGCTAAATACAATTAGGAGGGGTAAAAATTATACAATGGTCAAGGGGAAGAAGAAAATTATAAAGAAAAGAATGCTTTATTTTAGTAGGGAGGTTTGTCAAATTACTGCGTGAAAAAAAGCACTGCAAAAAGTAAAACCTTATACAGAAGTTTGCTACCTTCAGATAATGTGACTAAATAAAGACAACTGTCATTACACGACCTAAATTATGGCTGGGTAAAAAACCAACTTTAATCTCATTTTATCGATTTTTTAATTAGTTATAGAAATATAGGAAAAATTGTAATAGAACAAACCACCTAACCCTGCAGGTAGATTATCGGAAGAGATCTTCTTGCAATCTTCTTGCAGGGCTGCTGGTAGTTCTTTTATTACAATTTTCCAATACTTAACTTACAAAATTGCACTGTAAATTCATAAAATTAATAAAAATCAAAGTTATAGAATCTTAATTAAAGGCTTTGAAGGGAAACTAAAATGCCTAAGAAGTCATCAGCCATATTTATTTGTTTATTTTATTTAATGGACCACCAACAAAACAAAAATAAAAAAATAACAAGTTTAACTTAGTTATAGCAAAGTGCTGACTTATTATAGGTGATCACGACATGCAATATTGTACATTATAGAATAAAAATTAGAATATTAAAGTATTTTTTTTAAATAATATGTACTTTAGTACTAATATTACAAAACTACATTACAAAAGACATACAAAACAGCGAAAATAAAAACAACAAAATTCACCTTAGAATTTTAAAAAACCTAGTAAGTATATAGGTTAAGAATAATTGTTATTTCGCAACTGTATTTTTTATGAATCTTGTTATTACTTTAAAGGTGTGAAACTCTTTTGTTTTCATATTGCTCTATCAAAAACTACATCCTCGCTTCCGGATGTATTATTTCGAAGAAACACCTCTTTCCGGATTTTCGTTTCTGACAAAATTTTGAAGAGATTAACAGGGTAAAGGATACGTGTATGTTGGTCACATTGCAGGGCCATTATCAATGAGGGCCTTAATGCAACCAGATATTGCTTTAATACAGTTTAATGGGAATCATAAAAAAGCTTACTGCATTTGTTTTAATTTACACTTAGACAAATTCTCTGGCGCCAGTATAGCCAGGTACCTATAGCTAGGCTTAGGCAACAATTTCTTTCTTTAACTGATATTATGCACATGCACGCTGGCTATGCATTAAGTACTAAAAAATTATGCTGTCAAATTCAGAATCAGGCGTTGCCTAATCCTATACAAGATATTTCTCTGTTTTAATCTATTTAAGAGAGATATTCTACTATTTGCATGTTCGTTCATTCTCCTCATAATTTATTAGATTATTTTTTTCATGCTATCTTCATACAGGATTCATTAGAGAATCTTTAACGTTCTTACGTAAAATTTGGTGTTTAAATTGATATAATTTCATGTTACCATTTTATGGATTCCTTTATCAGTAAACATTTCGTTTGCTTGATCTCCTTAATTGGCTACTCATTATCATAATTTCGGAATAGATTTTCATTTGCGGCAGTTAAGAACGTTTTTGGAAAATTTATTCGGTAATTAAAGGGGTGAAGACGTTAAGTTACTTAAAATGAATTATAGGCAGCTTATTTATGTAGAATTCGTGAAATCTGGTGAACATGTTAATTGGTTTTAAGGACCGTGTTGCTATCTTTTTCGGAAATAATTCAAAGCTTTGTGAGGTATATTAAAATATCTGCTATGTTGGGTATGGCGATAAAACTGGATTAGAAATTCTGCTAAAAATATCTTGTATGTATGTAGGTATGAATGTGTATTTGCCAAGTCAGCGCAATTGTAGGGTAGGACTATCCCTCTCATCCTGAGGGTGCTATAAAAGCCAACTACGGGCGCAGTCACAGAAGCACTTCCTTAAATTTTTAAGACTCTGTGATTGCGAATCCGAATTTTAAGTTTGGCGATTACGGTAAAACTTCATACGTGAACCTGGGTTATACGTTGTTGTGAGAAAACCAACTTAAACTTGATGAACAATAAAATAAGTAAGTGAACTAGAAATTAGTACATGTAGAAATTGAAAGCTAAGTTACTACTATCCGACTCGTAATCCCATAAAAATTGTGATTTGCTTACTAAATTATAGTTTAAAAAGTTTGGGATCATGAGAATAACCAATTTATTTTTGCATACAACTACCCTTTCCACCCGTTAAGTGCCTACATTTCAAAGAAAACGAAATAATTTTACCTTTTTTAATAGCTGAAATTAACTTTAACCGTAATCACTATCACTACATAGTATAAAACAAAGTCGCTTTCTCTGTCCCTATGTCCCTTTGTATGCTTAAATCTTTGAAACTACGCAACGGATTTTGATGCGTTTTTTATTAATAGATAGAGTGATTCAAGAGGAAGGTTTATATGTACTTTTTATCCCGATATTCCCACGGGAACGGGAACCACGCGGGTGAAACCGCGGGCGGCCGCTAGTTAATTATAAAAGGAGATACGTCAATGTACGTTAAAATTAATATCGAGGGTAATGATAAGAAAGAGTATTTTTAACATTCTAGTAACAAGTTCATGGGAATCTCAGCGTGGAGAACAATCTAGTAACATGAGACAGTGTTTGATAATATCTCGGACAAGAAGCTAAATTAGAAGATCCGGTTATTTTTTTGAAGTAGATGTTAAGAAAGTAATTATGTCTACGGTACTCTTAATAAACATATGATAATCGGAATGAAAGTTAGCTTTTTATGTCGAATGTAATGTATTTTAAAGCCGTTAAGATGTAGGTATTTTAAACTTGAACATAATATTTTTTTACATTTTTTTGATTTTTTTTTAATAAGTACATATCAAGTACTTACAAATAAGAATTTTAGCAAAGAGCCTTGAAGTATTATTGCTTAGTAACAATAATGCTGATTTTTATCACATGATATATGTAGGTATGTTTGTCCCCGCCTAATCGAGTCGGGTGACTTCCCGATTGAGGTTTGGTATGCTTGTGTTGTGTATATGGAATATCGTAGTAAGAGGTTTTTTACAAGATAAAACGCCACGCGCGAAGTACCTATCAACCGTCAGTTTATTTGATTTTCCGCACGTAGTATTTCGGTAAAAAATTTCAGAACGTGCTAGGCAACAGACGCGTTGATGTTACAAAACATAATTTAAGGTAACCTTTACACTTCCCAAAATCCTAGTAACAGTATTTCAGAAGTGTGCCCTCATATTTTGAAAATAGTTCAACCAATCTTTTTTTAAAGATTGGTTGTGTTCGTCATGCAGAAGGTTATGTGCTTTAGCGACGGAAATCATGTAGACGACCTTTAATCTCGGCTTTTCATGTTCTTTCTGTGGGACAGATAAATAACAGACAGAAGCCGCGGCTAAGAGTTGTTTGAGAATTAAATTTATTTATACTAATATAATATAATAACTAAATAAAATATATACTGAATAAATCATAATCTGCTAAGTGTACCTGAAGAATTTCATACTTAAGTAGAGCGTGAACTTACAGATGATTAAAATAAGGTTTTTGGAATTTTTAAGTGATGAAAGTAAGTACAATAATAACATTGAAGTATTCCAATTTTTCTCTAACCTATAATAGTTGCTCGTATGAGATACTTTTTAAAACATAATATAATAACTAATAAAATATATCATAATTTGCTAAGTGTACCTTAAGAATTTGAGATTTGGAGCGTGAACTTACTGAGCGTTGAAAGTATATTACATTTAAGTATTCCAATATCTTTCTCACCTAGCAGTTGTAGCTTGTAGATGCTTTTAAAAACAAATTACTTATTATTTTTTAAACATTGTAAGTTCTCAATATCTAAGTACCGTTATTTTAAATTGCTGCAAAAGTACAATATACAACAACTTGAGTGTTACTTAGTTTCTCAATAATTCTTATACAGTTAGTATATAGACTTCTTATTACTGTTTAAAGTGGTCTTGGAGATGTGATGATATTCGTACTTGCTTCAATCGCTACAAAGTTTTTTGCTCATTCATTTTTTGCTATAGTGTATCGTATTGAATAATGTTAGAACCTAATAGACGCAATCAGAGCCATCTAATATGTATATCCTCAACAAATTGGTGCTCGATAGAGAACGAATCTTTTTTTGTTCGGTTCATTAAGTATTTGATAAGCATGATCAATTTCTGATTTGACTGATAAAACAAAACGTTACTTGATGGTTGAATGATATGAATGTTAATTTAAATTTACATGTAGGCTATATTAACATATGTGTACCTACGTACTCCCGATGTATCGTATCGTCATAATCATTTAGATTTTATTGTATTGATAAATAAAATTCCATTCAATTCTCTCTTCAAGATTCATCATTATCATGAGTCGTACAACGTTCACTGCTGCGTAAAACTCTCCCCCAATACCAGAAGATTTTTGATTATTGGTTTCATATAAAATTTGTATTAGTCGGTAGAATCTGCCATTTACCTAAATATTACCATTTTACTCTAATTTTAGTTAAGTACGGTACAAGTCTGCAAGAGTGATTTTTCGGTTGTCCACGTATTTGAATGAAATGTAAACCGGAGCGCCTCTTTCGGTTGCATAAGGAACTGAAATTCAATACACATTTGCCAGCAGCACTTTGACAGCTTTTAAAGTAGAGTCCGTTTCACGAAAAAAGTCCCCCAGACGTGACACTACTGTCGTACAACGGAGTTATCCTATACAGTTTAGGTAAGTAGATATGTAGTTCTACTTTACGCCGCGGGACTTTTTCGTGGAACGAACTCTACGATCGATTACCTTTTCGAAGTTTTTCATTTTTTTTTATCCACTACGGGGTAGCCCTTAGCCTTCATCACACTTGATGATAAGTGGTGATAAGGCTGAAGGTGGAAGCGCACTACTCCCGGAATCCTCAATCACTGAGGAACTGGCTATCTTATCTCTAACTGCCGGAACACAATAATGCTGAAAACATCATTGTTATGGCGTCAGACTTAGATAAGATGGTGGTAGCTAGCCAGGCGGACTAAGAACAAGTCCTACCACCAACCAAACCGAATAAGTACAATATGTACCCCCACTGGGAATCAAACCCGGGACTTCTGGGTCTGAAATCGGTGGTATGAACCACTAGCCCACAGGTTAAAATCATGCTAGTAGGGGAAAAGTAAATACCTTGAATTTACTTTTTATTTTCATTTTAATATTGAAGAGTTAGATAGCAAATCTAATTGTAACCAGCTACCGGCTAGCAAAAATGATTTGTCTGGTTTGCACACACCGACTGTGATTCGTCCCCGGTACTTTGATACCACGAAATGTTTGATTGATAACGTGAATATTGAGTGTGCAACTGATATATCACGGCGCGGTGCCACAGAATATATAATAGTGCTAACGTCGGTGCGGCGAATAACACCGCAAATACGTAGAAAATACATTCGGCGCAGGAGTTGTATAAAAACTGCGGATATTTGTGTTTTTTCTTCGATAAAAATATAGTTTCGTTTCGAGCTTGTATGACTAGGAGCATAGTTTTGTTGTGTCTGTCCATATTTTTTTGGGAAAAGCTGTTATACATAATAGTTCGATGTACATTTTTACCAAACATATTTCCGTAAAAAATGCTTTGAGAAAATATACTTGCGCAACTGTCGAACGCGGCGTTAAATATTGTGTGTGTTCTCTTTTATTTTGATTTAGTAATATTATGACTCTCGGATGGCTTTAATTAGGGTTGTATTTCCTGTGAAACTCAAACGGGACAAACGGGACCTACAGATGCTGTCGGGAAAAATTCCGAATCATTCCCGTGGAATACTTACGAAATATTCTGAAGTATTATGAAGCATTCGGAATATTTCGATTGTCGAAAAATACGGGAGTAGGGGAGAGGGGGGCAGCTTTGGACGTTTTTTGTAAACTTTATCCAATAACTTCCAAATCTTTGAAATTTTTCAAGATTTTCCTTTTTTAATAATGACCTTTGTTATCAAGCAGTAAAATAACCATGGTCTTTCGCCCTAAAACCTGCACGCGGGAGGATTTGATGCATGCCATGCATAGTGTAGTGGACGTGGCCAAATTCTGGGCTGCAACAATAGTGATATAGTGAGTGTTTGCCATCGAACGCTAAGAAGAATATTATGATAATTTTATTGTTATCAACTGAGATCGGAATAGGTAGAGCATAAGTGTACTTGCGATATATTTTATTAATATGGGCATTTCTATTTTATATAAAAAGCCGTAGTTCCGCGGTTTATTATCAAAGACCTCTCCATTACATTAACGCAAAAGCCATCGTAGAAATGCAAATAATTTCCCATCAATGAGACACTAAATTGAGCAAGTTTGTATGGAAATTGTGCGTCAGATCAGCCAGGTCAACAATGACAATATTATGGTGGGGGGATGAGGGGTGGCAGCCCAATACCTAAATAATTGAAGATTATTTATAAAAAAAAAATCTTGTAGAATGTCCATATTAACATAGAGTTTGTGGTCAATAAACTTAAACAGCTCTACCTATTCCGATCTCTGGTTAGCAATCAGAAAATGTTTGATGGTGAGCATGGATTTTAAATAAGTCTTTTAAATGCTTTGATGGCTCCATTAACAGTCGGGTAACTGAATAGGAATACACATATAAGCGTTCTCATCGTTCTCATAATGGAGCGGTAGGCGTGTGGATATCCAAAATTCATTGATGGGTCAGAGTTTAATCTTGCAGGACCGACGGCCACGTGACTTGGCTGCGAAGAGACGAGATTGATGATGGGGGCGGATCGGTGGACTTCCACTCACACCGTATTGAATTGTTAGTAATTTAATTAATCTTACTTTTCATAATTATTACGTATTATAAATGCGAACGTTTGTCGTTTCTTATTCAATCACGCCGAGACGGCTAAACGGATATTGATTAAATTTGGCGAATGAGATAGATTATAGCCTAGAGCGTATAGGCTATTTTTTCCCAAGGGAAAATTGTGTAGTTCATGCGGGCAAATTTTAGTTTAAGATTTACTATTTTGCTAAGCGTTAGAATAGCGACACGACCAATAATATTGTAAAGTCGCGCATACATACCTATTAGTCTGTAGAAGTTAGGTTTGTGTCAGCAATAAAAAAAAGATCATAATAATCTAGATTATTATGATCCTTTTTTCATCAACATTGTACCGCACTAGTGCGGTACAATGTTTTTATTTATATAATTTCAAAAAGAGATAAATAATAAATATAGAGATAAATTTTAAAAAGAGAGAGAGAGCGATGCTTGGTATTTCCCTGCTCGATCGAATCAGAAATGATGAAATCCGCAGGAGAACTAAAACAACCGACATCGCTCGAAGGATTGCATCATTGAAGTGGCAGTGGGCGGGACACATAGCGCGGAGAACCGATGGCCGTTGGGGCGGAAAGGTTCTTGAATGGCGACCGCGTGCCGGACGACGTTCCGTGGGCAGGCCCCCTACAAGGTGGACCGACGATCTGGTCAAGGTCGCGGGAAGCTGCTGGATGCGGGCAGCGCAGGACCGATCGTTGTGGAGATCCTAGGGGGAGGCCTATGCCCAGCAGTGGGCGTCGTTCGGCTGACATGATGATATAATTTCGATCTTTAAATAAATAAATAAATAATATTGGGCACCATCACATACATTGTTTCAACACCAAGGTATAGTAGCATATGCATTATGGAAATTGGGAACAACGACGAGTATTACCACATACACCCAGACCCGAGGAAATATTGAAAAGTTCGTTTTCAGCATTTACCCGACCGGGGATCGAACCCGGGACCTCTAGAGATAGCGGAACTTTGAAACCGGTGCGTAGACCACTCGGCCACGGAGGTCGTAAAAATTAACTATTTACTTTTTATTAAACTTTTAAAGCTATCCAGAGAGACGAAAAGCTACCTACTACTTTTTGGTGTAGTACGGCAAGTTACGCAAATCTTTCCATTCAGAGTAATACACGTGCTTCCCAATATTCATTTCTATGTATACAAACCTTGAAATATACGATGAAATAAGATAACATCTCGGTCTACAGGGGGGAATCGTTCAATTCCCAATGAATACTTGATAAGTGCGTTCCGCGTTAAGCATCAACTGTATTTCAGCCGCTATATTCAGAGCGACTGCGAAATTGGCTGTTTATACATTCTCGAAGAAATTCCAAATTCGACTTTAATAACGAGGTTTGCTGTTTATGTTAATCTCTGAATTTCAATTACATCTTAGATGAAAAAATTGTTTCAGGACTTTGCTCTTCTCAATTACTTAGTTTAGGTTAGTCACTTTATCTTCCAAGCTTATCATCCAATATTTTCAGAAATGGTGAAAAATTATATTTTCTTCAGGTAGGTACTTGATGTTATTTTTGTATTATCGTAATGTAAGCAATATTTTCTAATACTTCTTTATCGATATTTTCAATATTATCGACCAGTCGATATTGGGAGTAGCATTAAATAAAACTTGCCTCACTACGCTTAAAATTATTACTGTGTCAAAATTCAGTTCTACTTCGATCCTCTCTTGTTAGTAAGAGAGAGAGCGACCACGTACACGTTAGTTTGCAAAAGCTATAATGGTGGCAAAGAATTAAATAGCACACAAGCCTTTCGTACCGTGTCAAACATACAGAAGACGAGCAGTGTCTTGTGAAATCTGGAAGACTGCGCTCGTTAACCAGCCTGTGTGCTAGGTAAACTTAAGGCATAAGAAAGTAAGCGTCACCTATATTTTTATTGCGGCCTATTGAAAATTATCGTAATTGTTAAATTGTTACACTACGGTGTGAATGTTCCCATCTTATCTTGCTTCCTAAAGGTTCAATTGTTCCGTGACTGTCTCGCATACATTATACTACCCCAGCCGGACCCTTCGCAAAAATACGCGTCTTATTAACAAACTTAGCTGTTTGCTTAAATTAACGTCTCCTCTGTGATTGGGCTTACTGAACTCTTGATTAATGTATTTATTGAGGCACGTGATAAATATTAATTCCATATTATCTCTCGCTTGGGGGAAATTTTCAGAAGTACCTATTTTCTCTTTCGAAAAAGGAGGTTTTAATTTTTTTTTATTATCTGTATCGATGTGGACATTTTTATTATTAATGTTTTCTTGAGAAAAGTATTCTAGTCAGTATATTCGAAGTGTTTGTAGATAAAAAACCACATCAAAAAAGTAAGAAATAATTCCTCACCAAATAAATAACGTAAGTACTTTGAAGTCGGGCGGGTTTTAGCAAAAACAACAAAAAATTGTACATGTTTCACGCCCGACTTCAAAGTACTTACGTTATTTATTTGGTGAGGAATTATTTCTTACTTTTTTGATGTGGTTTTTTAGAAGGCGGTTTTATTTTTTTATAAAAATAATTTTTATTTCACTCTTTTTAGTGCATCGTGCAGGCAATTTGCGTGTTTTCTGGTAAATAGGTATGTGATCAAACTCAAAACCTCCTTTTTCGAAGTCGGTTAAAATACCTTGAGGTATCCCCTTTTTAACAAAACAAGAATCATCTAAATCGGTTTATAAACAAAGGAGTTATGCCTAAAGATACGTATTAAATTCACATAAAGTGGTAACGAAAACGACAGTATTTTCTAGATTTCCTGAAAACTACTGAACCGATTTCAAAATTTCAAAAAATGGGACCAACTTGGAAACCAACCTGATGTAATAACGTTTGAACCATTTCAATCGGTTCAGCCGTCTTCGAGTAATCGGTGGACATACATAAGAAAAAAAAAAAAAAAAAAACATACATACAGACGAATAGAGAACCTCCTCCTTTTTGATTTAGAAGTCGGTTAAAAATAGATTACATAACACTTTAAGCAAGTGATATTGTATTTATAATTATCTTTTATAGGAAATAGTGTTTTAGTATTTAAAATTCAAAGCGGAATTGTAAAATATCTTTACCCTTTCGTACAGTCAAAAAACTTTGTAAGTACCCCTACGTGTCAGTCCCTACGTTAATCCTTTAGGGGCAGAAAAGTTGTCGGAATGCCTTAACTTAGCGGTGTAGTGGAATTTTAAGTTTGTTGCCAACACTTGGTACTTTTTGTTTGGGAACCATAAGATTCGCGTTCCAGAATTTTGTTAGCATATTTTTAGTTAACCTACTTTAAATAGGAATAGGAATGGCGAGTGTTGTTACGGAAATTCAAATACTGTAAGTATTACAATATTTTTTTTTTTGCATTCACAATGCAATTTTTATTATTGAAAATTAAGTAAGTATTAGAAAAATTGACAACCCGTCTCACTCACAACTAGCTCCGATGGGACTTGATGGAGATTGGGATTGTGAGACGGGTTTTTTTAATTCTTCATCTATAATAATATTATAAAGAGGAAAGATTTGATTGTTTGTTTGTTTGTATGTTTGTTTCTTTGTTTGCATCGAATAGGCTCCGAAACTACTAGACCGATTTTGAAAATTTTTTGACCATTTGAAAGTTACATTCTTCCCGAGTGACATAGGCTATATTTTATCCCGATATTCCCACGGGAACGGGTACCACGCGCGATTACGCGATTTTCAATAATCATCATCATTTCAGCCGTACAACGCCCACTGCTGGGCATAGGCCTCCCCCAAGGATCTCCACAACGATCGGTCCTGCGCTGCCCGCATCCAGCGGCTTCCTGCGACCTTGACCAGATCGTCGGTCCACCTTGTAGGGGGCCTGCCCACGGAACGTCGTCCGGTTCGCGGTCGCCATTCGAGAACCTTTCCGCCCCAACGGCCATCGGTTCTCCGCGCTATGTGTCCCGCCCACTGCCACTTCAACTGAGCAATCCTTCGAGCGATGCCGGTCGTTTTAGTTCTCCTGCGGATCTCATCATTTCTGATTCGATCGAGCAGGGAAATACCAAGCATCGCTCTCTCCATTGCTCGCTGGGTGACCTTGAGCCTTCTTATGAGACCCATAGTAAAAGACCACGTCTCGCTTCCATAAGTCATAACTGGCAACACACACTGGTCAAAGACCTTAGTCTTGAGACATTGAGGAATTTTGGACGCAAATATATGCCGGAGCTTCCCAAACGCTGCCCATCCGAGCTGGATTCGACGACAGATCTCTTTCTCGAAGTTGGACTTACCTAATTGGATTGTCTGTCCTAGGTAGACATAGTGGTCAACAACTTCGAGTGTAATGTTCCCAAGATTAACTGGAGCGGATGCAACATGGGCATTGGACATGATTTTCGTCTTATCCATGTTCATCATCAGACCCACTCTTTGGGAAGCATTGCTGAGATCTTCGAGCATTGTGTTCAGGTCTTCCAAGGTCTCAGCCATGAGAACTACATCATCGGCAAACCGCAGGTGTGTTAGGTACTCGCCATTGATGTTAATGCCGAATCCTTTCCAGTCCAGTAGCTTAAAAATATCCTCCAACGCAGCTGTGAATAGTTTCGGAGATGACGTCTCCCTGTCTCACACCTCGCTGTAGTTGGATAGGATTAGAGCTCTGGTTCTGTAATCGGACCGACATGGTGGCGTTTTGGTATAAGTACCTCAGCACTTCGATGTACCTGTAGTCTATTTGGCACCTCTGGAGAGACTGCAGCACTGCCCAGGTCTCGATCGAATCAAAGGCTTTCTCATAGTCCACGAACGCCAAACATAGTGGCAAGTTATACTCTTCGGTCTTCTGTATAACTTGCTGCAGCGTATGAATGTGGTCTATGGTACCTTTTCGGTACCCGGCTTGTTCGGGTGGTTGGAAGTCGTCGAACCTGCGAGCGAGACGATTCGTAATGACTCTCGAAAACAACTTGTAGATATGGCTCAGAAGCGAGATGGGTCGGTAGTTCTTTAAGAGAGTCTTATCACCCTTCTTGAAGAACAGCATCACATCGCTTCTGCCCCATGCCTTTGGCGTTTTGCCCTCGAGGATGACAAAGTTGAAGAGCTTCTGGAGGACCTCATACATTTTCAATAATAGTGTACTTAAAACTGTTAGCGAGGAAATCAGTCACTTATGTGATTTTTTATCATAAATTTTTTTTATAATAAAATAAACCGCCTTCAAAAAAACTGTAAACAAATTTCGCTTCCCAAAAACACGTAAAAATGAAAAATAAATTAAATCATTCAATTCAAAGGACGAAAGTCCGGGATTTTTTTTAATTAATCTTGGAACTTACTGATCTGATTGAAGTCGGTGCCAAGCCATGTAATATTATGTATTTGATAGGTTACAATTCACACCACTCCGCGCATGAGTAGGTTTTGTGTGTTATTCTTTCACTAAGTATTTATTCTTGTTACTTCGGGCTTGTCACCGACTTCAATCAGATCAGTAAGTTCCAAGATTAATTAAAAAAAATCCCGGACTTTCGTCCTTTGAATTGAATGATTTAATTTATTTTTCATTTTTACGTGTTTTTGGGAAGCGAAATTTGTTTACAGTTTTTTTGAAGGCGGTTTATTTTTTTATAAAAAAAATTATTTTTCCATTTTTAGTATAAGAACGCTACCCAAAGAAACCGCAAAATGAGCAAGCGTAGCGCAATGAGCAGCTACTAAAACCCATATCTCGGACAAGAATCACCACAGAACACGGAAACATTTTCTCCCCACTAGGTATGTTCTGTGAGAATCACCATCTCTAACTCTGTTATAACCAAGGAATTTATAACGTAGTACTTATAAATTCCTTGGTTATAACTGTTATGCACACAGAACACAAAATTATTTTTTCTTTTAATGTCAGAACATTTGGTGCATAACAAACAACAGATTGTTTGTTATGCACCATCCACCATCAGCTAACCTAAAAAACTTGAAAGAATACAACTTAAGGTCTCGGTGGTACGTAACCAAACATGCTTTAACTCCTAAGGAGTTTTACCTTCCATCATCAGCTCACCTAAATAACCTGAAAGATTACAACTATATTTTATTACGTATCAACAATAATTCAAGAATTATCCTCCAACTCCTAACCATTGAGGAGTTGTATCTTCCATCACCAGCTCATGATGATGAGCTGATGGCTATCAGATGCATATGGTTGAAAATTTTTAGAAAATACATAAAACACCTAATCTATCTTCGGGTTTACCTCGTTCCCCTGGATTCTACCATCAGATCCTGACTTGGTTATAATGAGACCAAAACAGGAGTATACTCTTTTAAATAAAAAAAATATTGAGTTCGGTAAATAGTATAGATAGTAATTTTTCATTGAATCCTACGACTAGCCCTTGCAAACGTTGCTTAACCGCAACGATTGCAAAACGCGGTGATAACCCACATCACCAATCGAGGTCCTGGAAGTGAAACCCATATACCCATTATACTATGACATAATTAGTATATAATTAGTTTCCGCGTGTGACTTTATTGACGCTATTTTGAAGAACAAACTATTCAGCCCGAACAAAAACCTAACGTTTACTTACATGGATGACATTATACTTTCTGCTAATAATTCATGACTCCCATGACATCAGGCCCCATATCTCCGAAGATTGTTATCGGATCTAAATGAAACTTATATGGAACCAAATCGAAAGTATACCCAATCGAACAAAAAAACAACTATTAAAATCGGATCACTAACGCCAGAGTAATCGGTATACATACATCAAACAAAAAAAAAAAAAAAAAACGGGTTGAATTGAGTACCTCCCTCCTTTTTTGGAAGTCGGTAAAAATACGATAATAAATAAAACCTATGGTTGGTGCTGGTGGTGACAATTGACTCACTACGATTACGTGGGCCGTGGGGTCGATCCCCAAACGCGAGAAAAAAACATACGAGATGAACATTTTGCATTTGCTATTGTTGCTTTTACTTATAAAAAAAACGGCCAAGTGCGAGTTGGACTCGCTCATGAAGGGTTCCGTACCCACTTAACGTACCAATTACGTACACCTAGAAAAAATACCACTGTCATTTTTTACCAGAAAAAAAAAACTCTGATTTTCATAGTATTCGTATGAATGACAAAGTTATATTTGCGGTTTTCGAAAATGTGTTAATCTCAAAAACTTGTAAAGCCTACTTAGCTGTGATAGTTTTCCTTTTAACTTCGTCATATGTACTAGTATCGTGAATTTTTTCACGTATCCAAGACTACATTTGGCTGGCAGGGGGGGGGGGGGGGGGGACACATGACTCTAACAAAATTTGGCACTTTAAAGCTTAATAGTTTACAAACGGATGCCTCAATCAAAAAACTGTTTTACAAACCCACAATATTTTTTGAAATTGCTATCCAACGATATCCCACACTATGGGGTTGACAAGAAAAAGAAATTACATACCCACTTCACGTGTAGGGGAGGTATCCTAAAAATTTTTTTTTTTCAAAATTTTACTTTACCACTTTGCTGTCGTGATAAGTATATACATGCTAAATTACAGCTTTCTAGTACTAACAGTCTATGAGCTAGACTGTGGTCAAACGGACGGACGGACAGACGGACAGACGGACATGGCGAAACTATAAGGGTTCCTTGTTGACTACGGAACCCTAAAAAAGGGAATCGTCAAAGCAAAAACATTATAAAAATAAAAATATAAGTAAATAATTTAACAATACTTCTTTTGGTTGTTTTCTTAATCTAAATTATCACGGTTTTAAATTATACGAGTAGTGATGCTGTCTACTATTAGAACTTACCTGCCGAAAGGTTGTTCTAAGTACAGTAAAGGAATTAAATTTACAACCCACTTATGGTTCAATACCGGATAGCAAACTGTCGCCATGAGTGACATACTAGTGACAAGAAGTAGAATTGTTGACCTTAATGCATTGTGAATGACAAACAACATTTCAACGAAATGGGTAGTGAATTAAATTCCGTGATTGTACATAAAAGTGATCGTCGCCGCATTCGGTCTCCTACCGACACTGAACTCTAACCGAGGTAAATAAACTCACGTAGAAACCAAACACTTATGTTGATTAAAAGTTATGTAGTAAACAGTACATTGTCTCTTATTATCGCTCATTAATTACAGTTCATTATGCGCCAAATGTAATATCCAGTATTACCCAATTAAAACAGATTTACTGTTCGATCAATGGCACCAATATCATTAATACGCGACTTAATGAAGTGGTCAAATTGACAACGGGAAAGAGCGGTTTACCAATAACATTATAAATAAAATTCTTTTAAAGTTATCGATAAAAGCAGACGCTAATCGGATTGTGCTTGAAACGCCAAAAGGTTAAACCAATAAGTGATGGGAAACCACAAAAATGAAAATGAAAAGTCACTGCTAAGTTCACTGCATATTTTCGGTTAATGCATGCGCGTGTGTTGTATGTGTGTGTGTGTGTGTGTGTGTGTGTGTTATGTGTGTGTATGACATGTGTGTGTGTGTCACACCGTTTTTATATACCGACCAACCCACCTCGTGTTAAATATGTATTTTCACATACAAATGTTTTAGAAGTCTGCTAAACAGGAATTTAGTTAGATTCTGCTAGGATTTTTTATATAAACGAAAACCGGTGTAGCTACAGTTTTTATTAATATGCACAACATAGGGTTCAGCCTGCGTAGCTCTATAACCTCATACATTTCCTTACAACCTTCAATACAACCTCAATACATTTTAATAAATGTAACATATACTAATTAGTAATCATATTGTGAGAAGGGAGTAACTTTATGTTAAATCTGGCTAATCACAGTGATCCCAGATCGCGCCTTGAGCGGATTCTCCCATTCGAAATTAGTGGGCATTAGCGATGGTCCATAGCTAATTGGACATAAATAAGCGATCATGTGGAGTACACATTACATTTATTGTAAGTTAATATGTAGTTAAAAATTACTTTTACTTTTTTGCATAAAAAGTTAAAAATGAAGTATTTATTAGAAAAAAATCGTCTCACAAGTTCACAGCCGTCTGTTCATACCATCGGAGCTAGTTGTGAGATGGGACGATTTTTTTCTACTACCTACTTCATTTTCAATTAAGTAGTTTTAATTTAATGGGACCAGTATTTGTCTAGTTGCGATCCTTTCCTGCCAAACTGCGTGCTAATTAAGCCTAAAAATGTGGTTTCGACTGTTGAATCTGACTGTTGAATGTAGTTTCCACAGTCTATCAGTCCGCCGGCAGTTCGCCTGTAGTTCCCGATTGAACAGGCAGCATGACATTCGGTTTTTGTATGTAAATCTGTGACTGATAGTGTGTGGGTTTTAACCTTTAGAAAGGTTTCAGCGAGCCGACCGCGACGTTACAAAACTACTACTATTGATCAAGTTGGATGTAGGTACTATACTTCTGAATTCCATGCGGAAGAACAGACAAGTCATTTATGGTTATGCAATAGTGATTGCATAACCATAAATGCAGTGGCTTACTGTGTGTATTTTGATTCAGCCGTCACTTTAAATTAGAGTATTAGTTTTTTATGATTTATAACACTTACGCCCGAATTCTCAAACGCAAATCATCTTTGGGAGCGTCTCAAACATCATGGCATCTCTTTCATACGTTTGACATTTAAAGTGACAGGGCGATGTTTGAGACGCTCCCAAAGATAAGTAGCGTACGAGTATTCGGGCATTATTAAAATAAACATTAACAGCATGACTTATTTAACAATACTCATAGAAAACAAAAACGAGCTTATAGAAAAAATCGTGATGTCACGGAACAAATTATTAAAGAAGTTGAAGTCTAGTTTGGACAGTTCGTGATAATATTTCTCTAAATTTGCACCTGTCAGGCAACCAATAGTCTCCACAAGGTCAGGTACATTTTCCGTGAAATTACTTTTGTTTATACAGGTAAGTCGTTTATGTCGTCGCTTTTTGTTGGTGGTAGTATTTGTTCTAAGTCTGCCTGGCTAGCTACCACCGTCTGATCTAAGTCTACACTCATAACAACAGTGTATCAGCACATGAATAAATATTTACTTTGTGGTATCAGCATAGTTGTTTTCCAGTAGTTCCAGATAAGATAGCCAATTCGTCAATGGTTGAGCATTCCAGGAGTAGTGCGCTGCCATTTTCAGCATCACTTTATCGTGATGAATGGTAAGCATTTAACTCACGATGAAGGTGTGGATAAAAAAATAAAAATTTTTAACAACCTTCGACACAAAAAAAGTCTCTTAAAAAAGTAAAAAAAAAAAAATTCGAGAAGTGCTAAAAGAGTAGGTATATTATTATATTGGGGGTCCCCCGACCAAGAGAAAACTTATTTTTATACTTTTAGAGATTATTTTTATGTCGGGGGTTGTTAAAAATTTCTAATTTTATTTTTATTTCATTCTTTTTAAATTACACACAGACGTTTTTAAGTAAAAAGTAAAAGAGCTGATGACCTTGAAACTTCTGAACAGATCTTCTCATATTATAGTTAAGTATCATCTCGATCATGTTACCTGTTGAACAAACCGCATCAAAATCGGTCCATTCGTTCATTAGCTACTATGCCCCAGACAGGCAAATAGGTACGTCAAACTTATAACAGGGGTTAAAAAGCTACGTCGTTGTTTACGATACTCGTGTAATCCTATAAACTGTTGTTCTTAAAACAAAAGCAGTAAAATCGCAATTAAAAGTATTTATTGTGAAACATTTCACGGTCCGCTGTCGGAGTGATTACCAACTTTACAATAAACGAGAAAACAATACTTTTCTTATGTACGTAATACGGCAGTGATTAATTACTAAATCGAACTGCCATTCATTTTGAGTAGGATAACTTTTCTATTTGATGTTTCTTAAGTACTTTATGATGAGTAAATCGGAAGAATCTTAAGAATGCGAGGCCTTTGCTGATGTTTGAAATGAGGAAATGACTTATAACTTTGAAAATACTTGAAGATATTCGCGAAAACATAAAGTTCAACCTTGCAGGTAGAGAAGATTTTAATAAATCATTGTGTGTAATTATATTTCATACTAGCCTTCCGCCCGCGGCTTCGTCCGTGTGACCTACGTGACGTTTTCCCGCGGGCTCGGGTATGTGACATTTTTCCGGGATAAAAGTAGCCTATGTCACGTTCCAGCTCCCAAACTACATACCAAAAATCACGTCGATCCGTTGATCCATTTTTGACGTGAAAGACGGACAAACAACCACCAAACATACACACTTTCACATTTATTGTACCTATTAGTATGGATTTTGATAAAGCACTTAAGCGTGTACCTATTCTAAATAATGCAATTAACTACTTAAGTACTAAATTTTTCGTTTAGAAATGTTTGGCGTCAAGCAGGGAATTGAAATTAGAATTTTAATGTAAAAACATTATTTTGCAAAACAAACAATGTTATTTCCGTGTTGAAATCTTTATAAATAATAAGTAAGTATAAGAAGTAAGCACTGCTTTAAGTTATTAAAGTTAGTTATATTATTCTCAAAGGGAAGATACTTATATTCATATGTTTTATATTAGAATTCTTGCAACGCATAACAAATCCATTCATGCGTGCCATAGGACCGTGGATGTTGTTAAATATTTCGCCGAGATTACCGTCAAACCGATAGGGCGTTTGTGCACTACACTGAATTTTACCGATCCGGAAAAAAACGGATGCTTGTATTTAATTAATTTAATCATTTATAATAGTAAGAATTTATTTATTTCGTGTAGTTTCAATGTTTCGAACCCTAAACTACACGAAAAAAATAAATTCTATTATTTATAATAATTAATTATTAAAATACAAGCATCCGTTTTTTTCCGGATCGGTAAAATTCAGTGTAGTGCACAAACGCCCTTACCAGGCGCTTTGGAATTCGCCATGTGTAACCCGTTAGACTATCGAAATTAACACATTGATGAGACGCCGAACAAACGACTAGAATACACAATTGTTGGCCAGCTTTGCGGCTTGGCCCGTGACCCGCTGTGTAACTGGATATCAACAGAACAAGTCTTAAATTTTCTCTCAAAATCATCAATTTACATTCTCTGACGGTGAGGTCAGCCTTTTAAAATAATAACTGTACTTTTGAATTGAATACCTTCTGTTGTGAAATATTTTTTTCGTTAGTGCCTAATAAAGTTATAGAATTATATAGGTATCATGTCATTTAACAAAGTGATTAATCATGATGAATTTACTAAAATGAGAAAAAAATAGAATGCAGAGATGAAAGATAGAAAAACATAAGTTGATTTTTAAAACTATTAAGTAGTTTGTAATAGTTTGTCAGTAGGCAACTAGGCAATAAAAATGTTCATTACGAAAATTCATTTTGAAGACGGCGAAATATCGCCATTTTTCTATCGCCGAATTTTCATTACAATCATCGGCTATCAGCCAAGCAGTGTTAAGGTCATAGCACATTACATCAACTCAACGTCGATTCCACTCCCACCCCACTCAACTCACAGTATGGCATTGAAATCTAAGCTTTATTTTGTGTTACATACGAATACGAGTGAATTTGGCCCACGCGTGTACGACGCGTTGTTCACCTATTGACTGTCACCGACCCATTTGCCACTCGGTATCAACGCGTTTCCGGCGACACAAGTCAGAAACAAGCTTACAGCTAGCAGGCAATATTCCCCTTCCGTCTTTCGTTCTCTCAACATAATATCATGAACCCAATATCTTCTGTTCCTACCACTTAATTTATTTTCTTCATCGAGTATTATCGTATTATTGCCAGTTCTTGACAGGTGAAGCGAAACATTTTCGAGTAAATACACATACTCTAGATGAAATTTGAATAACTACTGTTTGAGCTTATGAGGTTTCCCACTCATTGACAACGCGTTTCCAACTCATTGACGACAAGTTGTCCACTGGTGGCCGACGAGTTGATCGCCTAGTCGACGACCCGTTGATATTTAATCGATCGTTGAAGTTGGAACGGTGTTGGATCGGCGTTGAGTTGGAGTGGAGTCGACGTTGAGTTGGTGTAATGTGCAATGACCTCTAGTTTCACTTATATCGTTTGCATGCTAAAACTCGCAACGTAGCTTCTGGAACCTAATTACCATTACATTCGGGATACATCAATGGTTGAACGGCAAGCATCAGATTGTATAGTAAGTAGTACCGTAGCTGCAAATTGACCGTGAAAACTCGCGTTTTATTTTCTCCGCGCTACCGTGTGACGAGTCAAGTATGACTCTCCGAGCACGATCTCAACGCGATGAATCCGACACGGAAATACATATTCTGATTATATAAAAACAGAACAAAATGAAGTCACAAACTCAGTGAAACTTAACAATAACAAAGCAACTGACGTTATAAAAACATCTGACCCCATTATGCTTGTAGAAACGGGGAAAGTCTGTATAGCGATTGAATAGCACTTAATGACTAGAGCCAATGATTTTATATTTTCAACGAGTACTGGCTTTAAATTAAGCACATAGTTACTTTGATTTTGCATTCAATAATTAAAAAAATAACGGCGACGCCGACGAAGTGTGTGTTACAAAATGATTAATGAGGTTGTCTATGGTTTTTAGTAATTATCTCTTTATTACTCAATGAACCATGCTATTTAATATAAGGTCATAGGTTTAGATATAATGTACCTATATGCAATCAGATACGTAGTCAAAGTCAAGTAACCTTCATGTTGTTTTACGACTGCCAAGTCGTGATTCTTTTCTGCCAAAACGAACCAACAGTTATCCGTGACTTCATGAATAATTAATTTATCATTATCATAATAATTGACATGGTAATGAGAGTACTTCATTTACTCTGCTTCAGCAATATTTTTATCTTCATTTCTCGTCTGGTATGCTCACGGAAAAAATACGGACCAAACTAATCAGATTATTAATAGAATATTTATTTCTCGGAAGCAGTATTAAAATATATATTGAAATATTCTTCGATGTCAGCAATCTGATCTCGATTGGTTCAAATACAGATTTGTCTTTTTGTTTCTGTGAATCTTATTCACAGAAATAAATTGAAATCTAACAATCCGAGTGATTTTACACTTTTTGGACTGGACTTAGGGTAAGAGATCCAGAATGCTCAACACGCGTTACATAACGCGTATTGAGCATTCTGGATCTCTAGACTTTTGAAATTTTGATTTAAAACTTTAGTCTTGATGCAGCTTAGTATCTGTATCATATCACAGTGTGAAGAGGTTTTTTAGGAAAGGCAAGTATGTACATTCCACTCTACTAAAATATCTCCAATCTATATTCATTTATTTATCTTTCGACCGTTTCCACTTTCAACTAAATCAAAAATATTTGATTCCTTGGTTTCTCTTTTAATTAGATTCTCTGTGTTGCTTTTTATCTAACTGTATTCTAGTGTAAGTAATATATCTGGATTATTTAATTAAACTTACCCATGTTATATTATTAGTAACGAAAAATATCTCAAACATCCAACATCATCAAAGAAGCCTACAAGTACCGTGGTAGCTTAGTTGTTTTATGCAAACAGCATACGCTCAGTCCAGTATAGGTACTTTCAATAATTTTTTGGCTACATTTTTCTATTATATTACAATTATCTTATCATTTTGTTAGACGTACTATTTGAAACTAGATTTATGGATCCATTTATTAGTTACGAAAATCATCAGAGAAAGTCATGCCTACATGTCTTGGTTTGTTAGCTTAGCTACTACATTCAAATATCATACGTCCAGTAAAGTGTACTTTCAATAATTTTATGCCTAGATTTTTTTATTCCATTACAATTCTCTAATCGTGTTGTTAAACGTACCTTCTATTGAAACTACATTCATGGAGCGACCTTTTCACTCGTGGCTAGACCCGCGTAAGCTAGACGACGACGTTTCCCATGGGAATGAGGAATTTCCCGGGGGTAAAATGTTGAAACCAAAAATATTTTTTAATTCCACCATCATCAGAGAAGGTCATGCATACAAGTGCCTTGGTAGCTTAGCTGTTGTATGCAAATAGCTTACGCCCAGTCCAGTGTACTTTCAATAGCCAAAGGTCACGGCTGATCGTAGTCACGACGCCCGGCGTGCCGAAATCATGAACGAAAGTGATGGTCAAATTGAGATGCGTGATGTTACGTTGAATGTTGTGTAACATGTTAATTGCTGGCTATCGTAAGCATTGATTAGGTAGATACTGAAGGTTTTCGTGAGTTTTTTATTGTTTCGAATGTTGTTGGCTTGGCGATGCATGTTTTGTATACGACATAAGTATTTAAATGTACTATCTTTTTACTTTGACAGAATACTCGAATAAGCAGATGCCCACTTTATTGCTTAGTGCTGAATTTTTTAATCAAATTAACCTTGTTTGTGTACTTACTTATAAACAGTTTGTATGCCCGAACTGTCCAGAGTGGTTTGAGCAAAATGTTTTGTTACAAATACAAAATGTTTATTGTCATAAAAATAGTACCGTCCTCCGTTTTTTTCAATATTCTTATGCAAACAAATGGAAACAAAAGCTACTAATAAACAGTAATATTGAAGTTGGAAAACTACTGTTCCCTGTGGTAGGACATCCTGTGTTGCAGGCAAAAGGGCCCTCACAAAAGGAAATTATTGTAACCCTTGAACAATTACAGCCTTATTAATAAACAAGGAGTAAGTTTACACCTAGTTTAAACCAAAAATATTGCTTAGCAATATTACTCCTTACGTTTGACGTTTTAAAGCGTCATATTCCTAAGCAAACTCTTTGGTTTAAGCTAGGTGTAAACTTACTCTTCGTTTATTAATAAGGGGGTTAAAGAATAAAGCGTACGTAAGTGACGAAGAGTTACGCAGAGAGAGATAAGAACATGAGTTACGCAGATTATGAAGAGAATATTGTAACAGTCGAAAGATGTGACTGAAAATGAAATATTAGAAAAATCGATCCATCTCACAACTTAGCTCCGATTGGACTCGAACCGACGACCTTTCACTGTCCGGGCGAAAGCAGTAACATTACTCATTGTAAAAATATAAGTTTTTTTACAATATCTTAATTCATGTTATACCTATACAAAATAACCTACTCTCTTTCCAAACCTTGAGAGCATCACTAGCAAATTTTATAATATTACGATTAAGAATTTTATTTAGTAAAGGGGCTAAAAAAAAAAAATATCACTGTTTCTATATCAGGTTTAAGCAGATTTATTGAAAGTATTGCATAAGGTGAAAGCATAAGTAAATTAATCGGAGCAAAGTGCTTACCAATAGATAACCAAACGGCTTCCTTTCACTCTCGACAAATCCGTTTCAAATAAAATATTTACAGTTACAGATGTCATTTTGTGTAGAAATAAGCAATTTATTTAAACAACTGTATTGAGAAATCTTAGCACTGGATAGAAAATTGAACATTTGCAGCCACTTCTGAATTGAGCAGTGCAAAGTAGGTTACAGTGCCACAATCTTTTCTGTTCCGGTGGCCAAAATGTGAAACTAACGTGTTTTTTTTAAATGTCATTTTGCTGTCAAGTTGATGTCCAACCCATGTCCAACCATATAGCTCTGCTGGCAGCTGAAGGTCTTAGAAGTCAGGGCCGGTTAAATTGCTAGAAAAAAAAAACGTACATAGCGCCGCTGTCACCGGAACAGAAAAGGTTGTGGCACTGTACTTATCTATTTTTGTAAAAAATAACTGTCAGTCTGAAGGTATTATAGGCAATAAAATTTATATTCTGACAAATCTCTTTCTTCTTCCGCCAATGTCACGCGTGGGTAACTTTTACACGCTTGGGATGCGATTGAGAAGTCGTTCGTCGTAACATATATTATCTATTAAGCGAATTAACCTAGAAAGAACACAGCCAAAACCTCTTTCCATGAAGCAGATGTTTAGTCTTTTAAAATTGAAGTATAAATAAATCGATACTAACTTTTTTGTTTCTTAGGTCTTGAATATAGATATCGATTCTTTGAATATTAGGTATACAAAAAGAGACTAAAGGGCAACGAACAAAACCCAGACAGATTCCATCCTTCATTCATATCAAATGCCTAACACCATTACAACATAAAGGCTAGCCGAAAATTTATGTCATGTTGTTAATATATTGAACTTAGGTGAATTGCAGATGTTCCCTTTCCATTTAGATACTATAAGACGAAGCATTAGGAACATATTTTTACATGAATCTCTTTTTCTTATATTCAAAAAGAAAAAAAAGGCTTCTTTCAAAGGCAGACTGTTACTTTATTAACTTTCTGTCTCTGCCGGAAATCAGATCAGGCAGACAAAATGTTGTAGTCGATTTGATCAAAAATTTATATTTTAAAATGTAAAGTCAATGGAATTATGGAAGTTAATTTACTACTCAGCAAAAGCTGAGAAATGAATGTAGATTATTGTGACCATGACTGGCTAGACTGTCAGGTGCAGTCAGATATACCTGAGTAAAATTGATGAGCCCTTTGTCGTACGGTATTGATAATGCCTACTGAGCTATAAGCCATCGGTTTCATTGAACCCTTAATACCATTCGTGTGTTGCATTTTTGTTTCTTCTGTGTCTAGGTGTTATTATTGTTTGTAATTAAATATTGATATTCGTTGACTCAAGTGTTTAAAAAAGGTATTCTACTCTAAATTAGACCAATTATTTATGCTTCGATCCACAGACCTAGGTGTTATTGTTGATCGAAGAATTTATTTTATGTTTTCGCAAATGAATTGGTTTTTGTTTAAAGTCCACCTTCTCTAGTAGTAAGTACAATATTAGCCTATGCGTCAAGTTTATGCACGTGTATTGAACGAGATAAAACAGGAAGTCGGTAAGTATTCAATATTTTATTTGAACTATGAGTAGCCCGGAAGTTCGTCATAGAAATGTTAAGTCCAGGGGCGGGACTAACGTCACAGGGCTGTATGCGTCGGGGCGTTAGCCCCCGATGCGGAAATTCCATTAATGGCCACGAATTTTACTGCTGTTCCCGACTCCCGACCAGATCGCATGGATTTTAGATGGAAATTAGATCCGATTTCATGTCCCGGTCTCGTATAAACATGGTGAATTTTAGGGCTAATTGATGGGCTATCAAACGTCCAAAATTGAATATGCCTTACTCAGATTTAGTTGAAGTTTAGGTAGGTAAGTTTGGAGGTAAAACAGCCTTCAAGATCAATCAAGGTTACAGGGTCAAACTACTGTAGTTAAGTTGTAAGTGAAACTATAAATTAATTTGGTTCATATTTGAAGGCTAAAATTTATAATTATGGACAATCAACGTCAGTAGCACAACCAATTCTATAATAATTTATATTCAAAATTTAACTAACTTTTATTACAGATGTATATGACGTGGTTATTTTTAATCGTTTTATTATCTTTGATTGTCTATTTATTAGCATACGTTGGTATTTTAAAATGTACGTTAATAGATATAGATTAAAAAGCTGACTTAAATAATCTTCGATCAACTATACCACTATATGCATAACACTGGTTGGAGTATAAAAAACGGCCTAACGAATAAGAGCGCACCTAAAAAAATGCGCTATTATGTCGTATCGCCTCCTGTCATTTATGACTTAGGATCGAAACATACGTAACGTTTTTTAACCGACTTCTAAATCAAAAAGGAGGAGGTTCTCTATTCGTCTGTATGTATGTTTTTTCTCTTTTTTTTTTTTGTGTATGTCCACCGATTACTCGAAGACGGCTGAACCGATTGAAATGGTTCAAACGTTATTACATCAGGTTGGTTTCCAAGTTGGTCCCATTTTTTGAAATTTTGAAATCGGTTCAGTAGTTTTCAGGAAATCTTGAAAATACTGTCGTTTTCGTTATCGTTACCACTTTATGTGAATTTAATACGTATCTTTAGGCATAATTCCTTTGTTTATAAACCGATTTAGATGATTCTTGTTTTGTTAAAAAGGGGATATCTCAAGGTATTTTAACCGACTTCGAAAAAGGAGGTTTTGAGTTTGATCACATACCTATTTACCAGAAAACACGCAAATTGCCTGCACGATGCACTAAAAAGAGTGAAATAAAAATTATTTTTACGTAAAAAAATAAAACCGTCTTCTAAAAAAGCACATCAAAAAAGTAAGAAATAATTCCTCACCAAATAAATAACGTAAGTACTTTGAAGTCGGGCGGGTTTTAACAAAAACAACAAAAAATTGTACATGTTTCACGCCCGACTTCAAAGTACTTACGTTATTTATTTGGTGAGGAATTATTTCTTACTTTTTTGATGTGCTTTTTTAGAAGGCGGTTTTATTTTTTTACGTAAAAAAATCGGTCGGTGCCATATTTAAGTTTTGTTTTAGTTCGTGGGGCGTTATTTAATGGTACTTACTTAGGTACCTATTCTTGATCGAAGAAAATAATTAATTAAAGTTTCTATATTGCCCATACTAAGCGTAGGTATTGATTTCGACATCCAAAAACATATTTTTTATTTTATTATAGTTACCTATATGACCGCCCGCCCGCGTAGTTACTTTGTGCCTATACACTGCAAATAACTTTTAACACAAAGGTAATCATTTATTCTGTTAGAAAAGACAAGTCAATAATCAGTAATTATAATTTTATTTAAAACATTCTTAAGCAAAAATATGTTGATTTAAAATATGGCTTCGTTTGTTCGTTCTGTTAGAAAATAAACCTCTAGGGAATATGGGGTATGATGATTTGCAAATTAATGTTGATTTATTGGTCTCGTATTTCATTGCTTAATAAAGAATAATAGGGGTATTAAAATGTAAAATAAGCGTTAATTTTCATTTCAACACTTGTTTATTTACCCTGTATATAACATTTATCTAATCGAGAAATTCAGTTATAGCAGTTTTTGCTGTTAAGTCATATTAGCTGTTAAGTTATAAGCTATGCGAGAATGCAACTGTCAAAAATCGATTAACGTTTTAAGTTCTAATTGAATGACATAGTTTTAAGGCACGGTCTTTAAAACGAAAGTGCTTAATTCTGTATTACCGGGATCAATGAACTCCGGCACCAATCCCTATACGGGTCCACCCTTCCCTTGTATTAATCCTATAATTCGTAAAGGCACCTCACGCTCCGCAGGATCCTATTTAAATGATTTTTGCATGTGGCATTTGAAGTCCCCTTAACTTATCACCTTTTCGACCGGAGGGTATAATTGGGATTCGCGTTTTGTTTTACAATGAGCAATGAATATTAATAAACACAATACGAAGCACTCCAAAGGAAAGAGGGCAATTGGAAGTGAAAGGAGGATGATCTGTCTTCGTCTTAATTTACTTCACGAGCAATTTTAGGTGGCACGTTTATTAGTTAGATACGTGTTTAAGCGAATTTATCGAATGGACCTACATTTGCACCGAAATAGTATTTCGGAGTTTCGGACTTATAAGTGCCATTTCACAATTAGAGCCATTTGGCAGTTGTCTCGTTCGCACAATGCAACATTTTCATAGATTGTGGAAAATTTGTGCTTTTTAGAAAAGTGTTTCATTATGTCACTACAACGCAATGTTACGGATATTTTAAGTAGGTACATTTATTTTATTTTAATTAGGTAGGAAGAACATTTCGATAATTGTGAAAAACGAAATATATGTAGCTTATTTCCGCAAAAAACACAATATGCAAGATGCACCGCCCGCCCGCCCACAAAAAATGCACATGCACACCACGAAAACACCAGTGCACAATACCTGCATGTAGCAAGACAGCAATACACCTTACTGCTACATGCAGGTATTGTGCACTGGTGTTTTCGTGGTGTGCATGTGCATTTTTTGTGGGCGGGCGGGCGGTGCATCTTGCATATTGTGTTTTTTGCGGAAATAAGCTACATATATTTCGTTTTTCGCAAAGGTTAGGGACTTCCGCCAAGTGACGCCTGATTCAATCAAATTCTTAAAATTTCGATAACTTTTAAGCTCGTAATTCTATTATTATTGCAGTATTGACAATGTTGAAATATGTTTAGTAATGTATGTATAATATATGATGGCATTGAAACATAATGTAGAACTTTTTGAAAAAAAGTTCTTAGTTTTCCACAATCTTTAAAAATGTTTATTGTGCGAGCGAGACAATTGCAAAGTGTGAAATGGCTCCTAAACGCATTAAGCCGAAAATACGTGACCGAAGTTCGGTGTTATTACGCCTGCAATGTTGTTTGAATTACTGACGACAAATGATGGCCGAAATTATGTAGCATACAGTCGAAACGAAAGAGCAGTTGCGCAACTTCGATCGCGTATTTTCGGCATTAGTGAGTTTCGCAACTTCGAAAACAAGGAATTTTTGCTTGCGACAATTTGTTAATTCGAGTCATGGTTCACTGATTCTTTCTGATAACAAAAGGTACCTATTTATAGTAACTGATTTCAACATTAAAAAATATTTGAGGCTAAGTTAAAAAAGGTTATTATTAATTTTGAGGAAAGGAATTAATCACAGAATCCGGAAATGAAAATTTCTCTTGTAAGAATTAATGTTCATTTAGGTTGTGGGTACCTACTTATTTAAAATATCATGCATAAGTACCTACTGATAAAAATGCATATTTTAAAAGCCCTGTACCTATGTTAAATTGTTACTTATAACCCGAAGTAAGCATAGGAAACAAGTTGCGAAGTGCTAGAACGCTCTTGTTCTGAGAATAATGAGAATCTACGGGTGAGCGAGGCAATGTACGGTCAATCGATTGTATAAACATTGAGTTTCCAATCGGAGTTCCCCAATTGGAACATAACATACAGAGTTCAAATAAAGATATCCGCATCCAACCTGAATCGCTGAGCTCATAGTTTGCTTGATTTTAATCAAAAGTTTCGATTGGACTGCCAGCCGCAATCGAGCGCGATGCGATCGCATACGACGCACGCTCAGTCGCACAGTACGATCGCACTTTAATGACTGCACCGAAATGTGTTCAATCTAATACGTATTTGCTGTTCCATATAATTGTTGAAAGTTCCGCCGCGTACGTACGCGACGCTATCTGTTGCCCCTTGCGACATATGTAACTCGTTACAACTTTGTCGTAGGCCTATCCTAGAAAGTTCGAGCAGAATGGTTGCAATATGATTCGGTGCCTTCCGTTAATAACAATCTCTTCCTTGTTACGAATAACACAAAAGTCTTTCTATGAAAATTGCACACCGAATCGCAGCACTCACCGTCTACATTTAAGTGAAATAAAAATAAATTATACCCAAAGTGGGATAGGCGTTCAAATTAAGCACCTGAATAAATTGTGTGATAATCCTCAGTAGTCTTTTAATGCTTTATTTAAAAGAGCCGGCGGCGTCGTAGGCGTGCGGAAAAGAATAAACGAATGAGACAATGATTACTCTCATTTCATTACTTCCCTTGATCCTGGTAATTGAGGAAATTGGGTCGAAGTGTGATAAAAGTGAGAGTATCGGGTGTTATTGGGGCGGGCCCATTAGGGACCTCTTAATCGTATTTAACGCCTTTATCACCTGGGGTGTGCAATGGGCCGTGAGCGCTAAACATAAGGCGAAGACAACTCGCTAATAATCGGGTGCGTACGTATCGCCATTTCCCGAATTCCTTTCGAAACCCGACAAATTGTATTTGCATAATCACGCTCATTCAGCTTCACAAAACGGACTATTCATACGTAATGAGAAAAGTGGTACAAATTAGCAGAGTACGTGGTTTATTTGTGAGATATAAATAGGGGGCTTAGCGAGGGCGCGCGGGTGCCTTAATTTATATTTTTTCTTCCTGTGGGATCGCTGGGCGTTCATAATGGACAAAACATTAGCCCTGCCTACTTTGCCAGAAAGCTTTCAGAGCTTTTCGACTCATCGTGAGCATATTGTGTTGATGCAACTTTGCCGACGTAAAACATACTTTTAGTTGCGAGTTACGAGGGTTGTTTTGTATATTTCACTACCTGCTAGTTAGGAATTTGGTGCTTTTTGTTTTATTAATATTCATGTGTTGTATAATGAAGATACCGGCTGATAACCTAAATGGTAATGGCTAATAACAGATTTAACGAACACCTACGAGTAAAATAGTTTACCCTTGCACATAAAATGTGATTTGAATTTAACTTTCATGCACTGTATACATGTAACATTATATTTGAAAATATTGAAAATGAAGTACCTATCTAAGAAAAATCGACCCGCCCCACAACTAGCTTCGATGAAACTCTTACCCACGAACTTTCAGGGCGCGTTTTCAATATTTTCGGGTTTTTTCCAGCGGTCAGATTAATGGACAGACTAGTCTGGCCAACGGGTTTTTTTCCCGTTGGTCAGATTTATTTGACAGCTGAAAAAGACATAGAAAAAAGTACTAACAAAGTAAATATAGTTTTCACACTTATGCTCTGAAATGTTAATATTATATTTGAGAAAAGAATGCAGTACGTGGCACTTTTCCGAGGTAAACATTCTAAATTTGAAAATCACTGCAGTAATTAATTTCAGTACTTACTTACTGCACTGATTTTAGTGCAGTAAGTAAGTACTGAAATTCATTACTGCAGTGATTTTCCTTGGTACTACCAACTTTTTTTCTTTATTTTTTCTTTAGTTATTCCTGTATATAAAAACAGAAAAAGCAAAGGGACATTTGCACCATACAGCCACATTATTATTATATCATAATTAGGTTAACTTTTTTTAAATACGGTGCGCACAGAGTATATTACTTCGTATTGTACCACAAGCGCTATGTACCCTTAGCACCATGAAGCTCGACTTAATACTGAGGTAACCACAGTGGCTGTCTTCCGTCTCACCTACACTTAAAAAAAAATACGTATGGTCATATGAGGCAACTGACAGCCACTACATACTAAATGTCAAATTTGCTGGTGTTCACTTTTTATTCAGGGTGAGAACTCCAGTTACCTCAGTATTTAGTCAAGCTTCATGCTTAGCACGAACATCAATCGAAAAAACAAAATGAGATTTATCATAGACAAAATATCCTTTACGAGTAATTTTGTATGGGAAACTAGCTTTCCGCTCGCGGCTTCGCCCGCGTGGACTTCACGACGTTATCCCGCGGGAATGTGATAACTTTAAGGGATAAGAAGTATCCTATGTTCCTCTCCAGGCTACACAGTATCTGTGTCCCAAATTTCAGCTCAATCCGTTCAGCCGTTTTGGCGTGATTGAGTAACAAACATCCAAACATCCAAACATCTAAACTTTCACATTTATAATATTAGTAGGATATATACAGCGCCATCTACCGCCCAGAAGCGGGTATTGAAGTTGCGCATTTTAGTAGCAAGTAGTAAGTATCACTAGGCTGTATGACCGTTCGACATGGCCTCATAAACCAATATTAAAAAAACGGCGGGAATGATTTTCAGCGGTTGATTAGATATCAATACAGTTTATATTGTGTAATAAATTATCAAAATGAGTTCTGCCAATGAAACATATACAGACATTGTATGTACCTACTCCACCAAATTTGAGAGCAGAAGCAAAATTAATAACAGAAAACTTACTGCCAGCAAAATCAAAAGAAAGATACCTATATGAAAACCTACGATCTGATTTGGAAAAGTGAAAAAAAGGCGCATAAGTTTTCGGAATCTGTGTTGTTGGCGTATTTTAATGATACATCATTAAAACAATATTATTATGGGCGATTTATACATAAGTGTGCCCGGGAAAACAATAACATTTACATTTAATAATTGCCCGAACATGTGTGATATAAATTTTAATAAATATTATTTAGTTAAACAGTTTTTTTATCTCCTCGCATTTCTTGAGAAAAGCACTATACAAGCCTTGTACGGTAAGCAAATTACCTTGCCTCGAATGATTAAAGCCCTCGCCTGCGGCTCGTGCTTCAAACCGTCCTCGACAATGTAATTTCTTACTTACCTGTCCTCGGCTGTAATGTACTATTACTTTGATAGTACTTTTAAATAACAACAGTAAATAGGGTATTTGACTGATTTTTTTATTGGCTTAATATGTTTATTGTAATGTTAGCAACACAACATAGGTATTTATTTTCAATTATCTTGCATATTTTCAGCGATATAGAGCATCAAACTTTCTAATTAGACAAGGAGAGCGCTACCAGCCAGTGACGTCACACGCTTGTATTGCCATACTCTCGCCATAGAAAATTCAATTTTAGAAAGAGATCATCATTTCAGCCGTACGACGCCCACTGCTGGGCATAGGCCTCCCCCAAGGATCTCCACAACGATCGGTCCTGCGCTGCCCGCATCCAGCGGCTTCCCGCGACCTTGACCAGATCGTCGGTCCACCTTGTAGGGGGCCTGCCCACGGAACGTCGTCCGGTTCGCGGTCGCCATTCGAGAACCTTTCCGCCCCAACGGCCATCGGTTCTCCGCGCTATGTGTCCCGCCCACTGCCACTTCAACTGAGTAATCCTTTGAGCGATCTCGGTCGTTTTAGTTCTCCTGCGGATCTCATCATTTCTGATTCGATCGAGCAGGGAAATACCAAGCATCGCTCTCTCCATTGCTCGCTGGGTAACCTTGAGCCTTCTTATGAGACCCATAGTAAAAGACCACGTCTCGCTTCCATAAGTCATAACTGGCAACACACACTGGTCAAAGACCTTAGTCTTGAGACATTGAGGAATTTTGGACGCAAATATATGCCGGAGCTTCCCAAACGCTGCCCATCCGAGCTGGATTCGACGAGAGATCTCTTTCTCGAAGTTGGACTTACCTAATTGGATTGTCCTAGGTAGACATAGTGGTCAACAACTTCGAGTGTAATGTTCCCAACATTAACTGGAGCGGATGCAACATGGGCATTGGACATGATTTTCGTCTTATCCATGTTCATCTTCAGACCCACTCTTTGGGAAGCATTGCTGAGATCTTCGAGCATTGTGTTCAGGTCTTCCAAAGTCTCAGCCATGAGAACTACATCATCGGCAAACCGCAGGTGTGTTAGGTACTCGCCATTGATGTTAATGCCGAATCCCTTCCAGTCCAGTAGCTTAAAAATATCCTCCAACGCAGCTGTGAACAGTTTCGGAGAAATGACGTCTCCCTGTCTCACACCTCGTTGTAGTTGGATAGGATTAGAGCTCTGGTTCTGTAATCGGACCGACCGACATGGTGGCGTTTTGGTATAAGTACCTTAGCACCTCGATGTACCTGTAGTCTATTTGGTACCTCTGGAGAGACTGCTGCACTGCCCAGGTCTCGATCGAATCAAAGGCTTTCTCATAGTCCACGAACGCCAAGCATAGTGGCAAGTTATACTCTTCGGTCTTCTGTATAACTTGCCGCAGCGTATGAATGTGGTCTATGGTACTATAACCTTTTCGGAACCCGGCTTGTTCGGGAGGTTGGAAGTCATCGAACCTGCGAGCGAGACGATTCGTAATGACTCTCGAAAACAACTTGTAGATATGGCTCAGAAGCGAGATGGGTCGGTAATTCTTCAGGAGAGTCTTATCACCCTTCTTGAAGAACAGCATCACATCGCTTCTGCCCCATGCCTTTGGCGTTTTGCCCTCGAGGATATAGAAAGAGATAGCTAGTCATAATTAAATAGCTCATAATTCGCTTGTTATAGGTACTACAGATTGAATTTCTCTTTTCACATTTGTTATTCAATAATGTTATATTTCTGAATGTCATAATTAAATATCTATATTTCAACAACAGTCAAATACCCTATTCTCCACTTGTTAACATCATTTGTGAATACATTATGAATTCATCTCTCATTATTTGTCTCCTTTGCCCGTTAATTTGTTAATTTAGTAAAATCAATCTTCCTTAGAATTCAATGAGTTTCAATCAGTCGTAGTCAAAGCAAAATCTTATTATTCACATAGATTTAATAAAATTAATGCCTATGAATCTCCCAACATTTTTTTCACCTACTACCAGTGTCAAAAACCTCCATAATGTCACAAATAAAACTTTCTTAAAAGTTATATGACCTCTTCGTATTTTTGTATTCAACAGTACTTTACTAAATTAAAAGCTGATCTGAACAACAAAAAAAAATCCCGTGGCCAGACTAGTCTGTCCATCAATCTGACCACTGGGAAAAACTGATATTTTCAATAACAAAAATTGAATTGTGAGTGAATGCAAAAAAGGAAAAATAATTTTATTTTAAACATCATATCTAATGATAATATAAGTACTTAACTGTCAAAATGAAAACGATTTGATACCGTGAAAGTATCGACGAGCTCTGAAAGCTCTATAATTACCTTAATTTATGATTTACTTATCGATTTCACTAAGGAAAGTGTATTGAATCGAAACGTCATAAAGGCAAGCAGTTATATATAGACCTCGGGATTGACCAAGCAACTTCCCGATAGCCAGCAGATTAATTCAAACTCCATGGGTAATAAACCACATGTGTCCAGTGAAAGTGAAGTGAAAACCACAAAAAGGCAACCTGTTCGCTTTCCTGCTTAAGGCTGGTTTATAGTCGACTGGTTTAGGCAATACCAATTCTGCTCAGTCGAGTTATTCACACCGAAACATAGGAAAGGAACTTATAAGTACCACTTTCACTGCCTCTGATATGTGGTAAAATCTACTTTATAATGTAGGGCAGAGGTACCCTTTGTGGCCACTTTAAGGATTTTTTTACTTTTAAGCACTAAGTACTAAATGGTCTTAGGTATTTAAGACACAAATTATATCCTAAATTATAGATAATTTATCTACCTTTAAAGGTACATTTTTCAAATTTATAAAAGTAAAATAGTTTTTTTTTATATTACACATAATGTGTGAGAGGTGCCAAATGTACCGGTTTTGGCCACTTACTGATAGTTAAACTTTTGTAAGTACTTATAGCGAAAAATCAAAACCATACCCAGGTAAAATCTATATATTCTAATGCGCTAGAAACCAGTCAATTGCAAAACAACAATTTAATTGTAAAAAACAAAGGTTTATAAAGAATTTCATCCAAAACAAATTTCTTAAAACTTTCATACAAAACATTTTTTAAAACAGAAAATGGAATTTATTGAAACAAAATCTTATGACATAAGGAATTCTAACGGTTGTTATTATTACCTTAAAATACTTTATTTTAATTGCCTTTATCAAAAATGGCTAAAAGTTGTTTAGAAAACTTTTAGAGCATAAAGTGGCCAAAACCGGTACAGTGGCCAAAACCGGTACGCCTGCCCTACTTGAAATAAATTATACTCGTATGTAGTCTTGTACGTAAAGTATGGATAAATGTAGTTACTTAGATAATAATAAAGTAAATATGGTTATTTAATTTTTGGAAAACTATGTATTCTTATGATAGGTACCTATTGGCGTTCTGTAGTAAGGATTCAATAAACATTTTTAAGTTTAAGGAAAAGTTAACGTTAAATTGTTAACCGTTTCATTGTATATAAAAAAAATTGAAATGTGTAAACTAACACATTAACTCACTCATATTTTTTAATTCCCATAGATAAACAAAACGAATAAGTACTTTTGTATAGTAAATTTTTTTTCTACAGCGTTTAAAACAATTGCAACTTAACGGCCGTAAAAACGCGTGAGCTTTAACAGAAGTAACGCATTTACAAATGAATAATGTCGTTGCTTGACATAAAATGGAACAATTATAAAAGTATAGTACATACAAATATATTTTTATTTGTTTTAAGAAGATTTAATTTTGTTAATTTAAGCTGCATATATAAACGATTCACGACTTCCATAAAACTAAATCTGAATTCCAAGTGACGAATATCAATAAATAGCTATCATATCAGATCGACAGGTTCGTGACTAGACTACAAAATGTTTTCATATTGCAATAACATTGTCTGAAGAGCACAGAAATCAAAAGCCACTTTTTGGGAAATATAAAATGATCCATATTTGCTAACATTATAAGTACAGAGGAAAGATAAGTAGGTATTAGGTAAGATTTATATTTTGCATGCCTATAATTTTTAATCAGAGTCAATCAAATAAGAGTTTAGGAACTAAGATGTCATGTACGAGTGTGTTTAGCTAACCAACTAAACAAAGAAATCATGTATTATTTAAAAATAATAAATGATTTCTTTACACAGTTTTCAAGCAATACTACTTCAAAGAAATTGCTTTCAACTGAAATTAAATATTTCAATTTGATGATGGTAGTAAAAAGAATGTACCTACTTTAATTACGTTTTGTACCTATGCTCTCGACGAGCAATTAATGATGTCAAAGTGGTATCGTGTTTTTTATTTGCCCACATCATATGGAATTCTTCTTTGAGATTTTAACTATGATAAATAATGTTTCATGCGAATTAGTATATTTACTGGCATGGCAACGTGCCTTATGTACTATTTATTGGCCGCCCGAGGTTTTACCCGCGTCCAGATTGATCAGTCAGTGGTCTTAGCACGAAAAACTGTCAATAGGGTAATCAAATAAGGTAATCGTCCTTCAAGAGCTGTCCAAAATGTATTAAATTTCAGTTCCTTAAACAACCGAAAGAGGCGCTGCGCTAATTGTCTGACTCAAAGATGTACTAATGTCTGACTCAACATCAATCGCGATCGCATTCAGTTTGAAAGTCAGTTTGAAAAATAATTTAGTCAACTGTGTCAACTTTGTTTGATGGATGTCAAACTGAAAGCGATTGCTATTGGGCAATTACTCCCCTGGTTTGGAGCTTACATTATTGCTGAAATCTACATGGTTTTCATTCAAATAACTGTTAACATAACTACTAGTACTATTTAGTATTCTGTGCCATTGACAGTTTTTCGGGCTACAGAGCAGCAGCGCCTCTTTCAGTCGTAAAATAATTTTGCTGCTCTTATTCAATAGATAGGTATTTGTCAATAGCACTTTGATAGCTGCTAACGGATTAGTTTCATAATATACTTTGTTCAATGTAGCATGGGTCCTATGACAGCTCATTTTCATTCAAATTTCAAAAGATGTACTTACCTACCTACAAAAGTTTTTATTTTTGAGTTAAACTTTTTAAGACATACGAAATAACTAGTTTATTGTAGAAGTAGAATTACAGACTTGCTAAGTAGTTAATTCTACTGTGTGAGTCACCCCTAATGATCTAATGCCTGGGTTAAGCGCTACCCACACCACCTTTTGTGTTTATCTAAGTAGGCGTTGAAACCTACTGCTACTGCACGATTATTGCATAAATTCATTGTTTTGAGAGCAAATTGTAATATGCTGAACTAGATCTGGCAGCCCATGTCTGCAGTCATAATATTTTTTCAGAAGAATTAAATGTCTAAATAAGTAGTTAGTATCAATTTTCTATTAAATAAATAAATAAAAAATAAAATAAAATAAAATAAAAATAATTTATTTCAGGCGAGTGCCCATAATGTTAGTAATTTTCAATTATTAATATCATTTTGTTTTACATCTTTTTTGAGTACTTACCTATACTTACCTAGATAACTTACAGTTTGAGTTGAGTTTTAATGCTAATAAAGTTTGCAAGACATTGTTGCTTGTCTTGAATTGTATGTATTTAATTTTGACATATACTATTAATCTGCAATTTATTAGAAATTTAAGTTCTTCAAAAGTTAATTTTTTTTATAAAAAATGTAAACGTTTCAAATGATTTTTACTTTTTTGCATTCATAATGTAATTTTTATTATTTAAAATATTGAAAATTAAGTATTAGATCTTTCGCCCGGACAGTGAAAGGGCTTGAATCCCATCCGAGCTAGTTAGAAGGCGGGTCGATTTTTTAAAATACTTTTACTTCATTTTCAAAATGAACAAATGTTATAAAAATAGGTAGCGATAGTTTGCGTTAGACACATATATAATTTCTACCTCTTTTTTGGTTCACTATGTTCTCGTCAACTCATTAATGTATGGTCATGGTGAAAGACCCATTTTGATGATTCGAATTTATTTGAAATCGTCAAAACTATAAAGTTCAGTGATAATGTCAACAAATTTTGAATTTCAACCTTCGATTTTTAATAGGTAGGTATCTGATGGAAAATGACGACGACTTGATTGTACCCTGAGCACAGAATAGATATAATATATGCCCTGAGCTTAAACTAAAATCTGAGAATAATATGTAAATGGTAGGGTAAGACACCCCAGCATAAATAAGTAAAACGAAACTTAAACTGAAAGCGATCAGTACATCAAATTTTCTCCCATTTGTAAAGCTAAATACTCCTGTAATTGAATACCACCTTTCGTTCCGAATCAAGGGTGTCGCCCCCGTCTTTTAGATTTCGTCTATGTCAATCTAATTACGTTCAAATGGCTATAGTAATCATCAAAGAGCGCCAAATTTCACTTTGAATGTAAGGGAACGACGAATTTCGCTTTTATAATTTCATATATTGCCTCTGGTTATATGGAGATAATTTGATTTAATTTGAGAAAAGACACCCCTGTTTTAGTGATCATTGCTCTTGATAAAGAACTTTGGAGGGCAATGAGCATTTGACGTTGATTCTTCTAAATATAATTAGTTCAAATTATTTCTCAGTTTCAAGAGATTTTACAAAAACTTGGTAGAAAATAAAATAAATAAAAATAAAAATCATTTATTTCAGGCCGATCGACCCATAAACACACAAGACACAATATAAGATTTAAGAAATTTACACATAACATTGAATCAAAAATATTAAATTAAAATTATATTAGTTCATTAAATAAAATCATTGAATAATAAGTAATAATATCATAAATTAAAATAATAAATAAATAAATTATTTCGGATAATTACAAATGTGTTAGTACAATAACTTACGACTATTGTTAGTAAAAATCATAAATCATTTAAAAGCTAAGACAGGCCATCAAAGGAGGGGGTACATTCCCGTGGCTATTACCTTATTAATAAAACACTTCCATAGCGGGGAAGTGAATCTATTACCCAGAGTCATTAGTATGCTGTTGGGACTATCTCTCACTCTACTGACTAAGGAAGCGGTCTTTTTACGAATGATGGCTTCAAAGCCATCAGTTTGGTACTCCGCAAACATGCCAGACGCGCTGCAATAACGAGGTAGGCCCAACATCATCCTAAATACATTATTATAAAGGACTCGCAGAGTCTCCAGCGATTTTTTGGTTGATTTTTTAGAAAATTGGTTGTTTTGTTTTGTGACCCTAACAATAAACTAAATTTCTTTTTTCATTCTGTTCGATAATCATTAGAATAACGATATACCTACCTAGCTCACCGGCACCAAATAGTTCTGGCTAAAGTCATGGATGGCTAACTACTCATCTCTGCAATTATTTTTACGTAAGTAATAGTTTTTGCAGTAAGTCGAAAGGCCCAATGCCCTTGTAGCGAAGACGTTGAAATGGTTGATAATAAATATTTTTTTTTTTTACAATCATACCAATTACCTAGCTAGCTTATAAGTTGTTTTCATTAAGAAACGGTAATGGAAACTAGATAACGGATAAATTGAAGGTATACTTTTTTTAAATACTTACTTATTATACATAGAAAACACCCAAACCAAGACAAATAGACATGTTCATGTAGGTACAAACTTATTTGTCTTGTTCGGGAATCGAACCCGAGACCTCTGGCGCAGAAGGCAGGTATCCTTCCCCTGCGCCAAATCGGTCATCAATGTCGGTCGTTGATGATCATGATCTAACTTATTGACATTGTTGTAGTACCCTTAGCACAAAAGCAATCATTATAGACAGCTTTTGACGAATGGTATAGTTTACTATCACAATTACCATTACGACAGTTTTCGTGTTTGTTCCACACTCACTGTTATCTCACTTTAGATGAAAGAAAACTCACATTATTGTGGTAATGGACACTTAGGTATTTGAAAAAAAAAACTACACTTGAACGTATGCCCTCATCCTTTTTCGAAGTCGGTTAAAATGAGGCTAATCTAAATAGTGTAGCCGCAATTAGCAGTAAAGTGTACAAGAGTCAAACGGATACAGAATAGATCAGGAACTAGTCCCAATTTAGGGGTGGGTTGTTCGGTTATTACTCGCAGTAATGGGCCCTTTAACTTTTATGGGCCGAAGTTGGAAATGAGTCCGGTTTTGGCCCGCAAGGGACTAATATAGGGCAAGAGTTTTATCAGCAAGTCAGTACTTTTGTTAAAATTTGTATTAATTTTACGGTGAGTTCTTGCGGCAGCAGCCTGTGATAACGAACACTAAATATTAAAGTTTATGTTTACTTCCTCGTATTTTGTTGTGAATTATTAAAATTGTTTATACGATTCGGGTTTTCGGCCTTATCTCAGTTTTAAGGGGCACGTTCTAGAGAACTTACTTGGTTCTATTTGGTTTGCGGCAAAGCTTTTATCTAGAAAATAACAGTTAATGGCTTAAAGGCATGAATATGTCAATAGGTAGGTATAATTTGTTTTCAAAATAATACCTAACCTACGATACATTATATTATCTTCTAATTTATAAAATCCTCTTGTTACAGTGCTGATAAGGTAACCAAAGTATCTTACTCCGAAATGGGTTGACCGAATTTTATGTTTTTTTTGTGTATATTTGGTATGTCTGAGAATGGGTTGCATGCTATTTTTAATACCCCTAAGTGCAAAAGGTGGCCCTCCCTATAAAATGGTTTTTTTAGATTTTTTTATGATTTGGCACAAAAAAACTATATACTTAACCTTTAATTTTCAGCCTTCTACTACCCCTATTTTTTAATAGCGATATTAGTACATATCTCTAGGATTAATTTATATATTTTATATTTATATTTAACTATAAGTTTCCCGGTGCAGCAAGTAAACATATAAAATTTGAATGCTGAAGTGTAAGCAACAGAATCCCCGAGAGTACAACCCAAATTTCTCATTAGAAAACTGACATCCAATATATATCATGTTAGGGTGAAGCGTAATAAGTTCTTTCAATTCACGGCTGATTTAATTTTTATTTGCTTTCGTAATAATATCGCACGTACACAAGCCGAATAAATTGGTGAAGCCAAAAAAAGTGTAATGAGAACAGACGTTCATAATGCATCGTAGGTATTCCCATTTTAATTAATAGAATTTAATTAACGATATTTCCTTTTTCAGGTAAGCTGTAGCTGTGTATTCAGAGCACGTAAGTTGTTTGACTATAGATCGGCCTTCATTTGTTTTCGATAATTAAAATTGTTGAGCGCACGCTAAAGCAATTAAACAGATAGGATCACGTGTAATAATGTTGTACGGAGCTTGGAGTGGCTGTAACTTGCCCTATAAATCTACCGCCCTTTACACTTCATCGAATAATAGAGAAGGGTCTGAGAACAATTACTGTGGAATATATTACCGGTAGTATCTCACTGATATCATAGAGTAGCTTTAGACAGATAATCCGTTCCTAGTGTGTAGAACCCACTAGGAATGCATAACTGACTTACTTCAGGATTATAATATTGTCATTATAAGGATCAAGGAACTGATAGGTGGTGGGACTTGAGTTTATTTTTAAGTCTTTTCCTTTTGTGATCAATATTTTATTCCAAATTATTGTATAATAAGAACCATCACTTAGTTTGTTTAATTATGCTCGACTAACTTAATGGTTTTAAAGAAATAACAAATTTTACTTCCTCCATTCACATTTTTAATATCGTTTTTTTTCATGATTATTTTTAAATTTACATCCCATCTCGGTGAGTGTTTTCAAGTTTATCAGTCAGTGTTACGTTGTGTGTATGTGCACCTAATTACTTAGGCTGTGGTGATGTTAAATTATCTCAGGTGTGTCTTAGTAAATAACTAGGTCCTTCGGGAGTGCCCACGCGGAATTAACGCTTCTAGATCGGTAAGCTTATCTATACTTCTATACTTATAATATAAAGAGGAAAGATTTGATTGTTTGTTTGTTTGTTTGCATCGAATAGGCTCCGAAACTACTGGATACTAATTCTTTCACCATTAGAAAGCTACATTCTTCCCGAGTGACATAGGCTATATTTTATCCCGATATTCCCACGGGAACGGGTACCACGCGGGTGAAACCGCGAGGATCCGCTAGTTTTTAATTAAAAGATTGATACTATCTATTGCTTTTGGGATCAATTAATCTGGTGATCTTGCGTACACACCACCGATATCAGACACAGAGATCCCTGGTTTGATTCCCAGTGGGGATCAAACCTGGCAACATTGTATTCGGTTTGGTTGGTGGCAGGTCCAAGTTCAGGTGGCAAGTCTGGTCGTCTGGCTAGCAACCACCATCTTATCTCAGTCTGACGCCATAACAACGATGTTTTCAGCATTGTTGTTTTCAGTTTCTCAGTGCTTGAGGATTTCGGGAGAAGTGCGCTTTGACCTTCAGCCTTATCTTCTCTTAACATCAGGTGTTATGAAGGCTAAGTGTTACCCCGTTTTGGATAAAAAAATAACCTCTTATACGGATTTTTCTTTATTTTTATTTTTAAATTTTTGCATTCACATTACATGATAATGAATTATTAGTTTCGAGTCCCATCGGAGCTAGTTTTGAGACGGGTCGATTTTTTCTAATAATTCATTTTAAATATTTCAACCTCTTATACTTTTTACTTAGTACGTAATGTGAGAGTTTAAGGCGATACTCGGAAAAAATGTGCTGAAGCGAGATAGCAAAGAGAAAACGACGCGCGCGGGAGCGAGACCGATTTTGCAGATTAGGCAAAAAAATACACAAAATCACTTCGTATTAAGGCGATACTCGGAAAAATTGTGCTGAAGCGAGATAGCAATGAGAAAACGACGCGCGCGGGAGCGAGACCGATTTTGCAGATTAGGCAAAAAAACACAAAACCACTTCGTATTAAAAAACTACAGCGATTTAAAAAAAAATGCTTCTATACGATCCTCAATTTGGTGTCCACTAATTAAACCAATTTCCAATAGTGTAAGTAACCCCATTTAAGAATAATCTTCACTTTTCGTATTTTTTAGAGGTCTTTTCGAAAAGAAAAAGTGTCGAGGCAAAATCATAAAATCGTGTTTTTGAAACTATACGATTCTAGATAAAGGTATGAAGAAATATATATCTTATTACCAGATTTGTAACAACTGTGACTGTCCTATAGTTTTAAATCAAAAAGTCCATATTTTTCCGAGTAGCGCCTTAAAAAACTACGGCGATTTTTAAAAAAATGCTTCTATACGATCCTCAATATTATTGGTGTCCACTAATTAAACCAATTTCCAATAGTGTAAGTAACCCCATTTAAGAATAATCTTGACTATTCGTATTTTTTAGAGGTCTTTTCGAAAAGAAAAAGTGTCGAGGCAAAATCATAAAATCGTGTTTTTGAAACTATACGAATCTAGATAAAGGTATGAAGAAATATAAGTATATCTTATTACCAGATTTGTAACAACTGTAACCGTCCTATAGTTTTAAATCAAGACGTCCATATTTTTCCGAGTCATCATCATCATCATCATGTCAGCCGAACGACGCCCACTGCTGGGCATAGGCCTCCCCCAAGGATTATTTCCGAGTAGCGCCTTAAAATCAATAGATAACATTATACCTAAGGAAAAATAATATGCCACAAAATGCTTTCGAAAGGGTTTATGTCTCATTATAATTTGTAAAAATAAGGCCTCCAGAGTGCTTGCTATATGTAGGTTAACAAATGTTAACGATTTCTACAAAGTGATTTAAGACAATACAAAATTGAAAGGCTAATTTAAAGACTCGAAGATAAGACCATAGACGTTGCAGCCAGCAGACGCTACACGGGTTCTGCAAATGACTCAACATTTTAATTACAACGGGGCAGCACTTTGCCTTCATCACACCTGATGTTAAGTGAGGATAAGGCAAGGTAACTGGATGCGGGCAGCGCAGGACCGATCGTTGTGGAGATCCTTGGGGGAGGCCTATGCCTAGCAGTGGGCGTCGTTCGGCTGACATGATGAAGGCAAGGTAAGGCACGCACTGGGTGAAATGGTCCCGACCTAGGTGACTGATCACCCGTCCGGCTTCGCTGGCGTCCCCCCTATAAATAATAATAAGGCACGCACTGCTCTTGGAATTCTAGCCGGAACTAGCCTAATCTAGCATATCTTAGTAGTGGTAGTGATGATACCTGTGCTATGTACCACTAGACCACATAGGCGGTTAAAGCATCAAATTATTTATTGGCCCTAACTGCAGCGTCTTTATGCAGAGGCGGTAAGATATCGCGAATATATGCCGCGATAACGGGACATCTCGGGGGAGCTCGTAGGCTTCTAACAAACTTACACAATTACTTTCAATTTATAACGGGGCAGGCAGAGTCACTCTACGCCGCGTCCGCCGCCTATTCAACGCGGAACTGAAATTTGATAAACCACTTTTGTTTACTTTCCTCTATGATAAAGTAAAATAAAAAAAAACCGGCCTGAAACCGTAGTCTTTTTATACTTAGCCTGGTTTTATATACTATATGAACAATTTCCAACAGTATGAAAATCAAATGAGTTCCAAATAACTTTGTATTGTTGTGTTCGCACTGGGCGTGTCAGCCTAGGCGAATGAGCTGTCAGGCGCAAGCGTTAGCCTTTATGACTGTATATATACGTCATTATGTTGCGCTAAGGTTAGCATGCGGAAACATATGGAAATGTTGTTAGTTGAAATTAATAAGCTCAAATCAAGCCGCCATTCACAAGGCTATTCAGAGTGCAGTGTTGTGTTTTTAAAATTTCATTATAACCTTTTTCATCAGTTTTTATGTCCACATTGCTTTGTGCTAAGGTTGAAATGCAGGAACATCGAAATCTGTTATTAGCGGACGCGTGGAAATTAGTTACAGGTTCAGGTCAGTGACCTTAGATAGATCACACCGCTGTCATTATCAGGCCATTCAGAATTCAGTGCGTGAAATTGCGTTTTTCAAAGTGTATTATTGCCGTCATCAGTTTTTTTTATGTCCTCATTAATAGATACATTTATGACAAACAATGTGAATACAGTCACAAGATAATTAGGGATTAATAAATAAATAAAGCAACATTCCAACAGACTTTACGCATATGTGCGCTGCGCGGTTTTTTAACTCATACGCAGCCAACAGATCAAATCCCGTCCCGTGTATTGAAAACGCATTTATAATCAAAATGCATTGTGCAAAGATGCGCCTGCCACTGATGTCGCCTCACTCTTTACACACAGTAAAAGAGGCTGCTGGGTAATTTAACGACCCGGGCGATGCCATAGGTGGCGATGCGTCGTTTCACCTCTTTTTATACTGCGAGAGAGACGAGCGACATCGTTTCTGTAGCCTGCGCTAAATCTACGCACAAAGCCATAACACTTCTCTCTTAAAACAAAAATATAACTTTATGTGACAGCATAAACGATCTATTTCCGTAAAAAGTACGAATTAGTCAACCATAACTAACATTTCAACAAAAATGAAATTTACTCTGTTTGATTCAATAATGACTATACAACGAATATGTGTGTTATCGACGCTAACTTTGAAATCCACTGCAATGACAGAGTGGGTTCGAAACACAATTAGAGCAAAAACAATTTAAAAAAATAGACGTAGGTAAGTACTTGTGAAATATCATTTTCTGTACGAAATCTCACTACAAAATTCTATAAATTGATTCCTCGCTTATTTCACATAGCACTAAGATAAAGTTATAAGGAACTGGAACGGGATTGAATTGAATAGAACTTAACAAATTCTATTGAAACCGTATTTCTTGTTATGGCTTTGATGACTTGTGCCTTTCTGAGCATACTGGATGTTGACGTCTGACAGTCTCGAGTCATCGTAGCGACCGACAGAGACAACGTTAGCATTCTGAATAATGCATGTCTAAAGCGGAGAGAAAGTTGTGTTTGTATCTAGAATATATGTAAAATGCATGCTGCATATCATCTTATGTGTTGTTGTTACAAACTTGAAATTGAATTTATTATAGGGAATACAGTTCCATAACCTTTTTAATATACCTACCTACTTAGTACTAGCTTTCCACCCGCGGTTGAACTACACGATATTTTCCCGTGGGAATGAGAGAAATATATTATACATGTATATACCGACGACCGACCGATTGGCGACGACCGATTTGGCGCAGGGGTAAACTACCTGCCTTCTGCGCCAGAGGTCTCGGGTTCGATTCCCGAACAAGACAAATATTTGTGTGCATGAACATGTCTATTTGTCTTGGTCTGGGTATTTTCTATGTATATTCAGTATGTATTTACAAACAAAAAGTATATAAGTATATATTTATCCGTTATCAAGTTCACGTAGACACAGTTTCTTAAGAAATTAACTACGGGCTTAGATAATTGGTGTGATTGTAAGAAAATATTTATTTATTTATTTATTATATACCTACATATATTACGCCTTACGCCCGCGGCTTCGCCCGCGTAGACTACACGACGTTATTCCGCGGGAAAGTGATTTTTCCGGGATTGAAAGTAACCTATGTCACTCTCCAGCTTCCAAATTATCCCCATACCAAAAATCATGTCAATCCGTTGCTCCGTTTTGACGTGAACGACGGACAAACAAACAAACAAACACACTTTCGTATTTATAATATTAGAATGGATTATACATGTAGGTATTTATACATATCGAACTGACATACATATATATGATATACATAAACTTTTTGCAAAAGTAAGTTACTTTAATTTCTTTTTTCACAATGATACCTATATTTTCTCGTGGTAAGAAGTACGCTACGCATAGTCAACGGATATTTAAGTTCACCTTTCAAACCTTATTTTAGTAACTATATTAATCTTTTATATACCTATTGTCGAGTCGAAACAGCCGTTGAATGATCTATGTTTTTACTTTTACATGGAACTAATAAAATGCCCGATGTTAGCGTATTATCTTTTTATGGTTCTCAATCTGTACGAGTATTATGATGTAAATGAGAATCCGAGCTAGATAGGCTTTAATTTAGCGAAGCTTGTTACGTAACTAGATCAGTCCTGTCGAAGAAGGTTTGAGCAATGACCTTCAAAATTGAAACCGTAATTGAAGGCCAAGGCTTATCCATCTTAAACCTTGACGTGCCTTAATGCCTGCAGTCGATTGAAACCGTTGTCAATCTTCGTAGTTCTAATATAAATCATATAATCTCAGAATATGAGTTTGTGTGGCTTAACCCTGTATGGTGGGGTCTTATGGAGTTAAGTTTGAGCTATGGCGAGCCAGTTGTCAAGGGTTGAGTCCCTTAATGAAGTCGAATGGACATGTAGTTGATGGTGATATGGATGAAGAATGAAAGTGTGAGTCACTGTGTGTGGAGTGAGCTATGTCAATTAACTCATTCAATTAGATTGAAATCTTGTTGTGGATGTAATTGTTTTGTACGGAATAGTTGAAAAATTTTGTTATTAAAAATGAAAAGTTTATGTTGCATTTATAACGCATAAAAGTAAACCATTTACATTATACTGATGAAAATTAATAGCGGATTGCACCCAAGCCGTTTTCTTGAATTACAAATACTCGAAGCCATATGTCGCTTTTAATGTGACATTAACGTATGAAAGAGACGAAATGATGTTTGAGACGCTCTCAAAGCTAACTGCGTAAGATTATTCGGGCGTCAGTCTACAATAATTTATAAATCAAGCCACAAAACCATAATCTCGTAAAGTAAGAAGTAGATCAATTTTCATTTTATCGCGTAGGTAGTTACTTTTGGTTAATTCGCCCAGTATAGGCATTTCTGCGAACCATACCTTTCTAATCCGAAACGGAATTAGGTCATGCTCTCCCAGTATCAGATAACTCCCAGATTTACTTGCGTACGTCATAAGCCCGCCCGATACCACAGCAATCAGCCAGATAAGCCGAACCTTATCCCCCTTTCTTATTCCTTTACTTAAACCATTACTTTTCTTGTTTTGACGACTTAAGGCTCGGATTATCTTGCTTACAAACTTTGCTATGTTTGTAGCTTTCAGTGTCATTTTTAGTTTACAAGAAAGTGTCTTTAGCATTCTGCGGTTTCGTTATCATTTCTTGAGCTGTTTTCGCTCCCTTTAATTGTTATTCCTTTACGTAAACTATTTCTTGTCTTGTTTTGACGACTTAAGAGGGCCCTTCCCGGTCCGTTTGTCGTCAACGCGAGTATGGTTGAAAAGCTTGTTGTTTCATTCAGCGCAATGTTAGAAAAATAATGAGCAAGTGAGAACGCGATAACAGTGAACGGAAAATAGTGTGCGGAAATTTCATAAAACTTGTTCCAGGAAAAACGTGTTCTTCAGTAAGCCTTACAAGTTTGTGAAATAAATGTTTGTCATTTAGAATCTCCATTACATTTGCAAGGTTTCTATGAAAATATTTTCTTTGCTTTTAATGTTTAAGAAAATATTTTCTTTTCTTGTAATTATGAACGCCCAAAGTTCAGGTAACATTTTTGCAAAAAAGCAGATGTTTGGAGGCTTATACTGAATTTGTTTTTCCATGATCTTTTGTTTTGATAGAAACTTAGATACAGTGCACAAATTTCAAAGAAAGATCTGCAACGCCATGATCATGTACGAGCGTTCGTATGACAAATAAGACGGGTTGGCCGCTCTTAGGGCTCGGATTATCTTGCTCACAAACTTTGCTATGTTTGTAGCTTTCAGTGTCATTTTAAGTTTGCAAGAAAGTGTCTTAAGTATCGGTGGTTTGGTTTCCATTTCTTGCGCTGATTTCACGCCCTATAAGTTACCGTGAATGGATCCGGTAATAAGTCAGCTTCTTGTGGTCGTTGATAGTTATAGGCTGAGATTAGAGCTTCTTATAGTACAGATATGGGCTTATTAATAAAAACCAAAATAGACCATTTAACGGCAGCACCAAACTACTTTTTATTAAATTCACACTGGCCAGCTTTTTATAGATGCAGCGGTACATTTTAAATGATAAAAAAGATTTTTATATTATATGGTTTGTCACATTCACTCGTACTATTGAGATGTAACTGAATTTTTAACCGACTTTAAAAATTGAAAAGAAGGTGGTTATTATTATGAATTAAACGCTTATTAATGATACATTTTTCAATTCAAATCGGAAATGCTTTTTGCATTTCTGTCTGTAGCTGCAGAAATAAACTGCCCACAGTTCCAATACATTTAAGTATCTGAAATTAAAATTAAATTTCGATACAAGTTTAACCACAATACTTTTTATAATAAAATTTAGGAAAGTACTTTTCATTTTCTTTATTCGCTGATGAGATAACTGTCAAGTATATTAGCATTCTATCTGTTAGGCAAGATGGCGGTCAAATTCTTACTTAACAAGTTTTTAATATAAGAGTAATTAACTTTATTAAACATAACTTTGTTTTAAGTAAATTTTCTTATTGTAAAAGTAGGTATGTACCTACTTGATTACAAATTATTACAAGAATAAATTAACTTTCATTTCAAATTCAAATCTATACAAATAAATAAAATTGGAGTGTCTGTTTGTAACATTAAAATAACCGCTTTTTACTACATGCTTATGACCAAATATAATTATACCAAAATGACATATTTTTAATTTTTTGTCTGTCTGTCTGTCTGTCTGTTTGTTCCGGCTAATCTCTGAAACGGCTGGACCGATTTTGACGGGACTTTCACTGGCAGGTAGCTGATGTAATAAGGAGTAACTAAGGCTACTTTTTATCCCGATATTCCGACGGGAACGAGAACCACGCGGGTGAAACGGCGGGCTGCCGCTAGTCATAACTAAAAATACTTCTGTTAAAATTTTCGACCGTCAATTTCATTGGAAATACTTCGAGTTCGAGTAACTTTGTTACATGAGATAAAAAGAATGATTTATTTGAACTTGATAACAGTTTTCAGAATACCTTTGGTGTTGTCGCTCGTTCGTTGTAAGATAAAAACAGTCTGAAAGGGTTGGGTAGACTATAAAAGAAGAGTATTTAAAAAATAAACCTTTTACGGCACCTTGAGATTGGGTTTAATGGCATTAGGATATAGAGAGGCCTGTGTTCCCTGAAGAAGGAATATAATCCTTTGAATTATATTAAAAAAGTATAAATTAATTGATACTAGTGGCCACCCGTGACTTCGTACGCGTGGATTTCATTTGTGAATTTATTCTTAATTTTTTTCAGCATCTTTGTCAGAGTTGTTGTTGGTGAAGTAGTTGCTCTCAAAGTTTTTATTGTGATTATTGTTTAAACAGCGATTTCCCACTTGGACTTACCATAATTCTGGACTTTGTCACTTATATTCTTAGTGCAAGTGTTATTACAGCATATCTCGCAATTTAAATACATTAAATTACTAAGATAGATTTACGTTTGACAGTGCACAGTTTCGAAATTTTTACGTGTACCCTCAACTCGAAAAGTTACCACAGATCAAGTTGTCACTTATTACCATAGACAACTACCGCCAGTGTTGCCAGCTATCAACGAAAACTACTATTTCGTGGTATTCAAGAATATCATAACACCAATCATAATGAGTACTAAAACGAGGACCAAGATTGCTTCCCCATTGGAAAAGTGTTCTAAATGCAATAATACACCTAGCGACAAGAAGCTATCTGTCACTTGTGACTGTTGTAGGGGTATCTTGTGCGGAGACTGTCACGGATTATCACCCACAGAAATACGAGTGTTCGAGCTTAAAACGGTTGCACGCGTTGTTACATTTTTATGTGACAACTGCAAGACTTCTATGACCCAGCTCCCTCTGATACTAAAAAAGCTGAACGAATTGACAGAGGAAGTTCAACAATTACGCGTCCGCCATAATATGCTTGCAACTGAGGCTGCCATCCAAGAAATGTCCGAAAGGGAAAACAGAGCTCGTAACATCATAATCTATGATATTCCTGAGTCTTCTTCAGACAAGATCGATCAGAGAAAAGAACATGACAATCGAGAGTGTACTACGCTGATACAAGGAATAACTAACAGCGTTAGCTTCACTGGAGTGAAGATGTTCCGTTTGGGCGCTCCAAGGTCGGATGCTAATGCTCCACCTCGCCCACTGAAAGTCATTTTGAAGAACAAAAGTGAAGCAATGGATGTCCTACGCAGCAAAGGGAAACTATCGAAACCTTCATCCATCAAGGCGGACCTCACTCCAATGCAACGCGAGTATTTAAAATACTTACGAGAGGAGCTTGAGCAGCGAACGGCCAGTGGGGAAAAGGATCTCACAATTAAATATGTTCAAGGGCATCCAAAGATAATTAAAGCTAGGCCCGAATTTAGTTCCCCAAAAAACTATTGACTCGCTCATTTCCCTAGTATCACAGCACAAACTACCTCCTGCATTAATAACAATCACCATATTTTACACAAACATACAATCATTGAACTCAAAACTGGACCTTTTTATGGCAAGAGTGAACTCAATAAACCCTTCCCTGATAATTATTACTGAAACTTGGCTTAAACCAAATTTACCAAATTCTATGATAAATATACCTGGATATGACCTGTACCGTGATGACCGTATTACTAAACGAAGTGGTGTAGTGGCTATATATGCTTCCCGTAAGGTCGACGGCGTTATAATAAAACCCTTTAACAACTACTGTGACAAACATAAAGAGACAGAACGCATATGGTTAGAAGTAAAGGTTGCCAAAACAAATTTTTTAATATGTGGGTTGTATAGGGGACATGACTCAACAATGGAACAAGATAACTTATTATTGGGGGAACTCCAAAATGCATCCGAATCTAACGTGGTGGCTATATTTGGTGATTTTAATTACGGTGGAGTAAAGTGGTTGAATGAAGAAGATGGATACGTAACCCCAATAGAAACTAACTTTATAGAGTGGTACAAGGATAGCAACCTGGAACAGTTAGTGAATCGGCACACTAGATTTAGACCTGGAAATAAACCATCTTTATTGGACCTAGTTATGACAAACGATGAAACGCTCATTGCAGACATAGAACACCAAACTCCTCTTGGCAAAAGCGACCACTCCTGCATGATTGTTTCTATGCAATTTTCAATGGTTGAACAAGCTGCCAAAACTCGCATCCGATTAAATCATAAAAGAACTGATTACGATAGAATGAACACGTTACTGCACAATTTAGAAACATTGAGAGACCGGAATTGCTCCAAGACCCAATATAAACTTTTTACGGACACAATTTTAAAAGCAGTGAACGAGTGTACGCCAAAAATTAAAGTTCGACGTGGAGCTACCGACAAGCCATGGATATCAAAAGACACGAAAATTCTCATCGACCAAAAACACACCCTATGGAAAAAGTACATGTTGACCGGACTTGACAAAACATACCATGAATATAGAAAGATTAATAATAGGTTAGCAAATCAAAATAAAACAGCTCGCATCACTTATGAGAATGACCTTCTGAACGCTGGGCCAAAAAAATTCTACTCATATTTAAGTAAACAAGTATCATCAAAAGTTAGCATACCAACTGTCCTACGTAATAAACAAGGCCTAACTGTCACCGGATCACACGAAATTGCCGAAATATTTGCGGAACAGTTCTCGAGTGTGTTTCAAGAAGAACCATTGGACTCACTACCCGATTTAAATCCTAATCAACTGGTTGAGGATTCTGTAGCAGACATCATATTTACCAACGACATCATCAAAAACGCACTGAAAGAGATGAATACAGACTCTTCACCAGGTCCAGATGATATCACAGTAGCTGTTTTGCAAAGATGTAACCTTGTCGATAGTCTGGCACATATAATGCAAACGTCCTATGATACTGGAATTCTACCCGACAGTTGGAAAAATGCCTTAGTAACCCCAATATTTAAAAAAGGAAACAAGCTTGATCCCGCCAATTACAGACCAATAAGTCTAACTAGTGTAGTCTGCAAGTTAATGGAAAAGATCATAGTCAAATTCATCAGAGACTTTCTTGCCGAAAACAGAGTAATTCCTGAGCGCCAACATGGTTTTTGTCCGCGCCGCTCCACCGTGACTAACCTGTTATCATGTATGTCACTGTGGGTAGAACAATACAATGTAAGACAACCTACAGACGTAATCTATCTTGACTACGAAAAGGCGTTTGATAAAGTTCCCATAAAAAGGCTACTGCATAAACTGGCACATGTAGGAATACGCGGTAAACTTCTCAATTGGATAAGGGCATTTTTGGAACAAAGGACCTTTCAAGTCAAAATAGAGGAAGAATTGTCTGACCAGCGTAAAGTACTCAGTGGTGTACCGCAAGGCTCGGTTCTTGGTCCAGTACTATTCATTATATACACATTCGATCTTCCTCAGTCCGTGCAGTGCCATATCAGTATGTTTGCAGACGATACAAAGTTATTTGGAAACCCGCTGCTTGATTACGACAGAATTCAGTCCGATCTGAATGCCATAGCGAACTGGTCAAAGAAATGGCTTCTCACCCTTAACGCCACGAAATGCACTGTTTTGCACATAGGGAACCGAAATCCACACCTATCTTATACCCTAAATGATGTTAAGCTTACAGAAGTCAAAACTCAAATGGACTTAGGAGTGAAGATTTCGGAAGATTTAAAATGGGAGGAGCATATATCAACCATAGCAAAGAAAGCTAAAAGTTTGATGTACCTAATTAGAAAAGCTTTTGGTGCTCTGACTCCAGAAATGATGCTGAAGATTTATAAAACCTTTGTCCGACCCATTCTTGAGTACGCATTTCAGATCTGGAGCCCCTATTTTGCCAAGGACATTGAGAAACTGGAGAAAGTGCAGCGAAGCTTTACCAAGACACCCAGATCGCTGAAACGACGCACATATGAGGAACGGTTGGATGCACTGAATCTCACAACCTTACAAGACCGCAGGAGCCGCGGTGACTTAATTGAAATCTTCAAAATATTAAATGGGCACTATGACCTCTGTGACATACATACGATTTTCCATAGAAATCAGAATACACACCTCAGAGGTCACAGCTTTAAACTATGCACCCGTGCTGCTAACAGCAACCCATATAAACATTTTCTATCCAACAGGGCTGTAAATGAATGGAATAAGCTCCCACATGATGTTGTCTCAGCCTCCAACACCAACCAATTTAAAAATAGACTTGATGTACACATGAAAAACATAAAGTGAAACCATATTCTACGATGATCAGGATACGGGCAGTATCAGTTGCAACAACTGCTTGCCTGAATAATAATAATAATAATAAAAAAAAAAAAAAAAAAAAAAAGCGTCAACGTGACAGGACATTCATTCCCCATTTTATATTTAATATTTTATTCAGAGATCGAAATTCTCATATTATCTGTAATAATTCGATCAACAATAGCATCCAGTTTATAATACCACAGTTATTTAATATTTATTAGACCTAAAATACCAAAAACAAATAGAAAATTTACTATGACATTTGAGAATGTCATCACCAGTCATCATCATATTGCCAAACTACCAATAATGGGATAACGAATGAAGAAATAGATGTTGACGAGAAGCCGAGCAGCACGTCTACCACCTCCGGGCTCGTCACCTCGCTCCGCCTCGCAGTTGTCGGCAACTGCCTCAGTGCCGTGTGTTCAGCTGACATCTGCAGTTGCGTCGAGTGATAGTGACGAGTACTTCTCTCCGCCGACGTCGCCACCGCCTGTACGCCGGAGGAGGGGCCGGCCACCGAAGAGTTTGGGGCTTCTGGGGCAAACGGCTCCGGTCAGGGCCCCCGCTCCCGGTGGAGTGCAGCGCATGCGATGGACAATTTCCATCAATGAAAATGTCATGCGCGCATATTTTGAGGCAACAGAGGCAGGAACTAATCTTACTGCGTATCGTGTTCGGATGCTTTCTCTGTTTCAGGCTCTCGAACCATCAATCAACGTTTCGGCTCAACGACTGTCGGATCAGGTGCGAGCCATTCAACGGGGTCACTTGTTGGATGACTCGGTACTTGATCGGCTCCGTACAGAGGTGCAACGTAACCGTATCATTACTACTGCATCGCAGGCGGCAACTCAAGCTTCTGCCGCGGCCACATTGCAAGCTGGCGTTGCTAATAGTGATGGTGGAGATGATATGGTTACTACTGTAAGTCCCCAATACAATGATATATTGAGGAGTACTCTTGAAGATGTAGTTCGGGAATTTCGATCGACTTCGGTTCACCTTAGACCTCGGCTTCCACGTTTTCCCATGCACAAAAAAAATAGGGCGCTGATGTGTGCTTTAGATTTGCTACTACCAAATTACTTTGATAGTAGTGAAGACCTGGCTGATACTCATTCGATCCTGTACTGTGCGGCTATTACAGCTTGTCGTGTTGCTCATGTCAAATTTCCAAATACTGACACAGCAACACGCCCTCGCCTTGCTGTACCAGCCTGGCAGTGTAGGATTGAGCGTCGTATCAGTGAGGCTAGGGTACTCATCGGTAAGCTCAGCTGCTTTAGGGAGGGCAACATGCGCCCTAGGGTCATGCGCTTTGTGAAACGTGCATTCTTGGGGACTGGTATTAGTCCTCAAAATTATATTTCATGTGTCACAGAGCGCATCGACTTCCTGAAGCAGAAAATTTGTGCATGGGCTAATCGTATTCGAAGGTATAGGGTGCGAGTCGATCGCTTTACTCAAAACCGCATGTTCGAGAGAGATCAACGACGTGTTTATGCATCCTGGGAGCGATCGGATCAGAGTGATACTGATATGCATCGGCCGGATGATGATGCCATGATTTCTTTTTGGCACAACATCTGGTCCGTGCCTGTCACTCACTCTGAAGGCGCGTGGATGGAGGATGTTGAGCGTTCGTGTGAGCTTATACCTGATATGAATGAAGTAACCATTGACTACCAAGACGTAGTTTGTGCAGTTCGTTCCTTACCCAACTGGAAATCTCCAGGCCCGGACGGACTGCACAATTTCTGGTATAAATGGTTACCTAGCTCGCACGTTTGCTTAGCATCTCAATTTCAATGTGCTTTATTATCTCGATCGCTTCCAGAATTTATGACAACAGGCATAACCCATCTGCTCCATAAATCTGGTAGTACTGCGGACCCCAAAAACTATAGACCTATCACCTGTCTACCAACAATTTATAAAATTCTTACGTCCATTTTGAGGTCGAAGATTAATAAACACATTGATCAAAATTCTATTATGTTCGCCTCTCAAAATGGATGTAGGAATGGGGCCCGTGGTACTAAGGAGCTACTCCTCATTGACATGGCTATTAACCAACAGGTTCGTCGAAACCGAAAGAACCTGTCGACTTCCTGGATAGATTATAAGAAGGCATATGATTCCGTGCCGCATTCGTGGCTCATGAGGGTGCTGGAGTTGTATAAAATAAATACAACTCTACGCACTTTCTTGATATCGTGCATGCGAAAATGGAGAACGGTCCTTTTCTATCCAGGATCTCGACGGATTCTAGGTCAGGGCGATCCCATAAAAATAGAGCGAGGTATCTTCCAGGGTGACGGTTTGAGTCCATTGTGGTTCTGTCTGGCCTTGAACCCTCTGAGTACACTTCTCGAGAGTTCAGGGTTAGGCTATCGTTTACGGAGAAATGGTCAAGTAATATCACACCTGCTGTACATGGATGACCTGAAACTATTTGCCCATAGCAGTTCTCATTTGACAGCGTTACTGAAGGTTACTGAAGCTTTCAGTAATGCCATTAAAATGGAATTTGGTGTGGACAAATGTGCAGTCATGCATGTAAAGCGTGGTCAGATAATGGAATCTACGGGTATACAACTCTCGGATTCTATTCATCTTAGATCTCTCTCCGTAAACGAAACCTATAAATATTTAGGTATGTCACAGGCATTAGGCATCAACGATGCTGACATGAAACAGTCGTTGCGTGAGCGTTTCTTGGGGCGCCTTTCAAAAGTCCTTAAAAGTCTTTTGTCAGGCGGAAACAAGGTTCGCGCATACAATGGATGGGTCATGCCGGTACTGATGTATTCCTTCGGCATACTTAAATGGACTCAAACTGAACTGGATGCCCTGGATAGAAAAGTTCGTACATTGCTAACAGCACACCGCATACATCACCCACGTTCATCGACCATGAGATTGTATATCCCGCGGAAGTGCGGTGGTCGTGGCTTCTTAAATGCTAAGACATTGCATAACCGCGAGATATGCAATCTTAGGGAGTATTTTCTCCAAGTCGATATGGGGTCTCATAGAGATGTAGTTGCTGTTGACAATGGACTGACTCCTCTATTTTTAGCAAAAGAAAACTGGCGCAAACCTGTAGTACTTAGTACTTCCGACCGCAGCACTGTGTGGCAAAGCAAGGAGTTACATGGCAGATTCTACCGGGCTCTCCATGGGCCCGACGTAGATTTATTAGCCTCAGTATCCTGGCTCCGTTTCGGTGATCTTTTTGGTGAAACCGAAGGTTTTGTCTGTGCAATTATGGATGAGGTTGTGATGACGAATAACTACCGAAAGTATATCCTAAGGGATGGCACAGTGGATATTTGCCGAGCGTGTCATCGTCCGGGTGAATCCCTTAGGCATATAATCTCCGGTTGTTCTCGTCTCGCAAACGGCGAGTATTTGCATAGACATAACCAAGTGGCCAGGATAATACACCAACAACTTGCTCTGAAACATTGTCTTGTGGCATCCGAGGTGCCGTACTACAGGTATGCACCAGAACAGGTCCTTGAAAATAGCCATGCCACATTGTATTGGGATCGATCTATCATTACAGACAGGACTATTGTAGCTAATAAGCCTGATATTGTATTGATAGATCGACACGAACGCCGCGCGATAATTGTTGATGTCACTGTTCCCCATGACGACAACCTTGTGAAAGCTGAAAAAGATAAAGAAAACAAATATCTTGATTTAGCTCACGAGATTGTGGACATGTGGGACATTGATTCAGCAATTATTGTTCCGATAGTCATATCTGCCCATGGTCTAATAGCCAAGAGCCTCGATAAACACCTTAAGAGGCTTGCGTTAGGTGGATGGATCGGGAGTCAGATGCAGAAGGCAGTACTTCTGGACACGGCCCGTATAGTGAGAAGGTTCCTGTCTCTGGATCCTTAACCATCGGTAGCCGGGACCTTGATCTTGCTGCCGTTGGGGAACTGCATTTTTGTATTTTTAAATGTTATATTTTTTAGTGTTATACATTGTAAAAATTTAATGTTTAGAAATATAATTTTGTAAGTATTTAAAATGTAATAAAGGGAATAATAATAATAATAATAATCTTCTGATTAATCCCTTTAAAAAATGGAAATAGCGGAAATGCCTTTTTTTGTATATGTGATTAAAGGATTGTTTGTATCACCGGTGAACAGAAATCCCTAAGCAGTGACCTTTCTAACGGTGAACCATATCTTTAGGCCTAAACATTATCTGGGACTGGGCCGGTGACCCGACATTTGCCTTGCACAGTTCCACTCGTTGGGAAGTATGGCTAAGTGCCCTCAGCCATTTTCTAATTTGTGGGTAGGTCCAGATAAGCCGGGTTGGCCCCTGGTCAGTGCGAGAGCGGATCCCTCAAGACCAGGGTAGCATCCGTGGGTGCAAATTGAGGGGTTTAGTGGGTATTCCTGTGTGGCATCTAAGGCGAGTCCCACATAACTACCATCCGCACGGGGTATGCGTAAACATTCCCCCACTATAAAAAAGGCCTAAGCATCTCGACACAAGCTGGCAGGTACAACACGATCTAATCACAACACGATTCATAAGTACATGCTTATTATGTCTATGTGAATAAATAAATATTAAAAAAAATATATTTAAAAAAAAATCGCTCTTACACAAATAAAGGATAAGTGAGCATCACATACATTTGCCTTAATTTCGAAGTAAGAGCATAAGCAATTACGTTATGGATACGATAACATACGAAAACCTAAGAATAATGAATAAATCATTTTCTTACAAACACACCAATTATCTAGCTCATAAGTAATTTTCATTAGGAAACTGTTTTAAGGAAACCAGATAACGGATAAATATATTTTTGTAAATACATACTTAATATACATAGATAGCACCCTGATAAACACAAATAGCAAACATACAATTATTTGGCTTTGTTCGGTAATCGAACCCGAGACCTCTGGCGCAGAAGGCAGGTATCTTACCCCTGCACCAAATCGGTGGTCTATATTACAAATATATACAGAATAGCTTTTGCCCGCAGTTTCACTCGCAATAACTTTGGGGTAACGTTTTTCACTCTATAAATCGTTTGATTATAGGTACAGCACCCTAAGGACTGGACCATCGGACCCTTTAAAAAAGGTGCTATTGATTATGCACCCCGCAACATAGAAATCGAAAATGAAGACCGATTGCAAAAGCAAGCAATAGTCACTAAATGTAATCATTTCAACGTTACTGACTTGCCCGTACAGCTTACTCCAAGCTATTTGTCAGACATTTCATCCAACACTTGCAGCTTAACCAAATAAAGTGACTTGCTTCCGCACGTTCCTTATAAATCTCCCAATTTATCTATTAAAGCACATGACTTTGCAACAACATTACATTTAACGCGCATTTTATTGAACAGTAGGGCTAGCACAACTTGAGCGCGACTCGAGTGAGGAAGAGTCGCGGGCGCTTTCAACCAATCAGAACGCTCGTGGATAGCGGGCGTGACTTAAGGCGACGTGCTGATTGGTTGAAAGGAGCGCGACAAAGAGTCGCGCTAAGTTGTGCTAGACCTACAGGGGTTACGTTCCCTCGAGTGAGTAATAAGATTTCTTAAAAGGAATAGCTTCTAGTTTACGGGTTTTAAATCGAATAAGAAATATTAATGATGAAAAAATTGGTAAAAAATATCGTCTTAATGCAGTATTTTTTGTTTTAGTTTCCAAGGGGTGCGTGCTATTTTACGAAAGACAAACTGAACAGTGTATTTGATATAATAACAAAAAATAAGAAACTGTTTCGTGCTCAATCCTTTAAGATAAGTGCCCCATGTGACATTATTATAAGACACAACAGCACAACTCACAAAAAAGTTTTATATAACTTAATTATACTAACGTGAAATTCAAATTAAAGCCATTGGTACTTCTATGTGAAATATAGATGTTATTAAAATTCTGGGTTCCGTTATATCATTCGTAATTGGCAATACACTCGTAACTCATTGGCAACAAAAGGCGAACAGGGCCTGGATATCGGTCCGACTCCAATTACGTACGCGAAATTGAGTCAACTCACTAGGTGATACAAAACAGAGTCCCAAACAAAGCGTTGGATGCCATTGTTGCAGCCCGCCGAACAACGGCGCCTTAATGACAACATTCGAGGAAACGTTAATTAAGCCAACAATACTCGAATAAGATGTTTTGAGACCTACTGCTCCTGATAACACAGTTTAATTTTCTGAATTAATTTTTCGTGCCACTCGCGGATTGACGAAGATTGGGGTTATGCTGAGGCGGATAATGTCAACGCTGGTTAGCTATCTTGATGGACCTTGCTGACTTAGCTTAATTAGATTTAGTATTTATTTCACGCGGATTTTATAACTTTCAATTTTATTTAAAATGAATTGAATTTCTTTTGCTTGCTTTATGGTGACATTCATAATATTTCAAGACGGAGGATAACGATGCCGAAGAGATTTGGGACGGCTCAGGCACGGACAAACTTAACAGAGAAGGGTTTCTATTCTCTGAGGACAAGAATAGTACCAGTTCGTGCAACAACTTTGATATAGGTTGTAAAATTGGCATCGACTTTGATATCTTGAGGATAACCAACGATAACGAAAAATAACCGATTGACTTCAACCAGAACACAAGGAAGTTTGCGAAGGATCCTGATGTTTTAGACAAAGGAACAATAAAGGGTGAAAAATAGTTTACGAAGTTCGTCATTCATCGAATCGTTTCAACTCAAACGAAACATTGCGGTTCCGCGAAAACAAAGGCTATAAAATGGAAGACATTTGGCACAGGTCTCTGACTCAGGATCCAGCGTGAGCCGAACGGACAATGATCGACGAAAATTTGCTCTATTTCCATAATATTTGTGTTATACTGAAATGATGTTCAAGCTGATACTGCAAATCTTAAAAAGTCGTTGTTTCCTTTTCATGCAAATCGTAAAGTAATGCGACCTTGTGAAAAATATGATTTCCTTTAGTGAAATCTCTATCGTGTCGGGTCTTCTCTATAGAAAACGGGCATATAATAACGATGTCCGGACTGTTGTCATGTCATCCATCATTTTCTCTCACTTCATTAGGCATAAGGTTGAAGATATAGTAGCATGTTGTCCGCAAATTGTGCGATGAGCATGAAGAGCCTCGGTTGCCCAGAACTATTTACATTTTTACCACATAACGTTATTATCAATAACGTCTCCTCTATCGTCGGTTTCTCTATCCCACGTATAAATAATAATAAATGTGAACAACTTGATAAATTTTGTGAGTAGCATTCGACGTATATCTCATATCTAATCCACGGAAGTGGCGATCGGCCGATGCCGCTGGTTTGCTATAAAAATTCATTGGACTTGGAATCTTTTGTTGTAAAAATAATAAATTTATACAATGTAGTTTTACTTTGTGTTGTTTTCGCGGTAGCCGGTATTGAATTTCGATTAGTAGTATAGATGTCACTATTTTGTGTCCTTTACGATTGCGTCTCATTCACACACACGTCTGAGCACTTAAATCGTAAACTGTAACACAATCAATAGATTACATACAATATTATCGCTTGATTGTAGCATTACCTTAAAACGTAAGAACTAACTCACTTTTATTGGGATTTGTTCCTTTGAAGTGGGATTTAAATATTCTAAAATGGAACGTGGCGTATCAATATCTTATAACTTGACTAGCGGCCGCCCGCGGTTTCACCCGCGTGGTTCCCGTTCCCGTGGGAATATCGGGATAAAAAGATTTGGATTTGGAAATGGATTTAATTTATAACATATAAACCTTCCTCTTGAATCACTCTATCTATTAAAAAAAAACGCATCAAAATCCGTTGCGTAGTTTCAAAGATTTAAGCATACAAAGTGACATAGGGACAGAGAAAGCGACTTTGTTTTATACTATGTAGTGATTATTAGGTCAAACGCAAGTACCCTTAACCATATTTTGTTTTCATGCTGTATGTGAAAAACAAAACGCGATTGCCGAACATAATAATGTCGGACGTGAGAAACTATCTCAATATTCCAATCATAATAGAATCCATTTATTCAGAAAAAATATGTAACACGAAGACAAAGTAAACGTGTTTGATGTTGATGATGGACAAGCCCGTAAATAAGTATGGCGGTCCTTCGCCGGGTGTTAGTTCCCACGCCGCCTCAGCCGAAAGATTCCGTGTTCTGTGTTTGCCCAAGACGTATCCGCATAAGTTGCGTGAAATTGATATCGTCTCTTTACACACGATCCTCTGTTTGTTCATAGCGAATAGTTATTACCATCGTGATGGGATCTTTTGAGAGTGATTTGTTTTTGCACGCGAACAAATTAGGTTAGCAGGGAAGGGCGGACTTGGATTGACACTTGGATAGATCTATTGCTTTTTCTGAATGGTGATACTATCTTAGGCTCAACTCACACTGAGGCAGAGTTGAAGCAAAGCGACGCGTAAGTTTTTTCAACTACGCGCGTCGACGTGCGTTTACGCGCGTCTTTGAGGTTGTGTGTGTATGGCATTGTGGTAGGCGTCTGATGCGTTACTACACGTTACGCCTGAGTGACGCGCGTCGACGCGCGACTGCGCGCGATGCTGCTCGACTCAAGTCGCGCGCCGTGAATGAAATGTGAATATTGAAGTCAATGTTCACAAGGTGAAAAATATGACGCGTCGCGTCGCTTCTACTTTGCGCAAGTGTGAGTTGAGTCTAACCCTACAGTTTTCTTATTCAATCGAAATTCCATTTGAAAGAAGTCATCGTTACCATCATTAGGCATTTAATGTTCCCCCTGCTGGGCCACAGCTCTTCATGGATCGATAGAGCAAATGGACCATGATCCACCACGCGGGCCCAATTGGTGGGTATTATAGCGAAGCAAGGAGGAACTTGAGATAACCAATGATTGACTAGCAATCACTTGGTGACCAACCATTGCGAAAGTTGTTTAACCTCAACGATCGCAGATTGAGGGCGCTAACCACTGCACAACGGACTCCTCATAGAAAGCAGAAAGTATGTTTTTTGTTAAGGAACCCATGGCGTAATGGTTAGCATGCTAGGCCTGCAATCGTTGAGTCACCAACTTTTGCAATAGTCGGTCACGGGATGTAATGTAACCGACATTGATTACTTGTTCCTCCGTGCTTCGGAAGGCACGTTAAGCCGTTGGTCCCGGCTGCGTTTGCAGTCGCAAATACCCAACAATGGGGACATTGAATAGCTGATGATGATGGTTTTGTGGAAGGACTATTAAAAGAATTAATACCTTAAAAAATTTGGTATTCAGATTCGGATCAAATGTATGAAATGAAATGCCGCAATCATTCCGGATTTTGTTCCGAATAATTGTGTATTTCGTAGTAATAAATTCCGAGTATTCGTTAACACCATTGATTGCTCGCGGCCTGAGGTAATTTCACTGTAAGTAAAGACCTATTTAAAAAGGTGAGGAAAAGTGACTATTGACTGTTTAATAATGATTATTAAATGGTCCATGTAATTACATAATTACTACTACACTTTAATTTTAGTGAATATACACATTATATTCAGTAAAATTAAAGTGAAATAAATATAATGGAATGGTCTTTTCAATGCAATCAATCAAGTCCATATAAATTTCTCGTAAGTTCTTTAGAAAATCTTCGGTAAGTAGCATAATTTCTAGGTTGTAAACAATTTTTTTCACAAGTAGTATATAATAGCTAGTAATTTATTTATACAGCGTAAGAAACATAATTCAATTGTCTTTTACTGTACTTTAGTAAGGTAGGTAATAATGAGTGTTAATAAACTCTTATTCCTCTAAGGAAAATATGGGAGGTAGTAAAATTTTTGGTAGGCTTACAAACACCACACACACAGTCGCGTTTATGTCTTGAAAGGCGTTTGTTTATTTTACTGCTGTGCCTCGTAAAGTGAGTATGTTGTGATGTTGTTGACACAACTTCTACTAGAGTGGACTGGAACTGAGTTCATAGTTGACTGGTGTGGAATTTCATCCTTCCTAAGTAGGAAGGTGAATAATGTGAAAGTTAAGATGTTTGGATGTTTGTTACTCAATCACGCCATAACGGCTAAAAGGATTTGGCTGAAATTTAGGTCATAGATACTTTGTAGCCCGGAGAGGAACATAAGATACTTTTTATCCCGGAAAAATATCACATTCCTGCGGGATAACGTCATGTAGTTCACACGGGCGAAGCTGCGGACGGAAAGCTAGTGCTTTATAAATTTCTTATAAACAAATTCCATACTGTACGTACAACTCACCTAACCGCACAACTACAATAGATAATATAATTATAAAGATTACTGAAATCCTAACCCAAATGGATACCGAAGGATATTTTTTCCTTAGCAATTAATTATTGTATAAAAAATTTGCTAAATAGATAGGTTAATAAAGATATAAATAACATAAATAATTGTATAGATTTACAAGAACCAACCGCCTAAACCGACTCTATACAATATACCCCCCCCATAACAGTTACCTATATTTCATAATAGAGCCACAGAATATATAATAGTACTATGTAGTTCTGTTCAGAGCAGTCCGTGTGGAGGGAAACGATAGTCTCGTTTCGATATGAGGTACCTATGGCCTGTAAGTCGATTATTTAAAATTCTATCACCTCGTACAATATGACTGTCACTTGTTTATTATGAATTTGAGATAAATATTAGTATTTGAGTGCGAAGTGAAGATAAAATGACGGCGGAATATCACCCGTGCGGTTTAAACACAGTCTACTGGCACAAACTATACCAAGTAAAGTCTTTTTACTTCCTCCGTATTTTTAGGGTCAGAATAATATCAAGAATAATTAACTAACTTTCTTAGTACTTTCTGTCCTTACAACATTATTTCCAACGATGAGCCTTTTTGGAGACATTAAAGCGTGAATGGCCCCTGACGTACAATGAGGGACAGCTTAGCGGCTTATTGTCATGACTATGGCTACAACTTCAACAATTATTGTTAACGACTCTAATAACGAGGTAGAGTTAGACTATGCAGGTTTTATAGCGAGGTTAAAAGAAAAATAAAAGGAGCAAACCTCTTTTTAAAAGTGATCTATGTTTGTTATTAATTTGCCAGCGAGAGTTGATGTGGACCCTTAGAATATTAACGTATAGAAAGATAGCGTTCATACAAGAGCGCTCTGTCAAAAGAGAAGCACTAAACCGATTCACACTTTCGTGACGATTACTTGCTTGCGCTCGGCGACACGCACACGTACCCTTGTAACTTCGTAGTGTAGGGCAGAAGCCCCGGTTTTGGCCACTTTTTGCTCTAAAAGTTTTCTAAACAACTTTTTGCCATTTTTGCTAAAGGTAATTAAAATAAGGTGTTTTAAGGTAAGTAATAATAACAATCGTCATAATTCCTTATGTCATACGATTTTTTTTCAATAGTTTCCATTTTCTGTTTTAAAAAATTTTAGGTAAGTAAGTAATTTGTTTTGGATGAAATACTAATAAACCATTGATTTTTTACAACTAAATTGTTGTTTTGCAATTTATTGGTTTCTAGCGCATTAGAATATATTGATTTAACATGGGTTTGGTTTTGATTTTTCGCTATATTTACAAAAGTTTAACTATCAATAATTGGCCAAAACGGTACATTTGGCACCTCTCACACATTTTGTGAATTATACTAAATACTATTTCACTTTTTTAAAATTTGAAAAATGTACCTTCTAAGGTAGATGAATTATCTATAATTTAAGATAGGTATAATTTGTGTCTTAAATACCTAAGACCATTTAGTACTTAGTGCTTAAAAGTCAAAAAATCCTTAAAGTGGCCACAAAGGGTACCTCTGCCCTACATTGAAAATTCGGCGTCGACCACAGTCGTCAACGTTTCTTTTTAACGTTACAAGCTTTATTTCGTTTTAGTTTGTGAGGCGTTATCTTGTGGTATTTGTTGATCGAAGGTTCCAAGAGACACAAAATAATAGCATCGCGTTTTCCAGAGAAAAACAGCACCGGAAAACAATGGGTACGGAAAAATAAACGATTTTCTCCATTGGAATAATCCTACTAATATTATAAAAGTTTCAATGTTTGGATGTTTGGATGTTTGTTACTCAATCACGCTAAAACGGCTGAACGGATTTGGCTGTAATTTGGGACACAGATATTTTGAAGCCTGGAGAGGAACCTAGGCTACTTTTTATCCCGGAAAAATATCACACTCCCGCGGGCTAACGTCGTGTAGTCCACGCGAGCGAAGCCTCGGGCGGATAGCTAGTAGCTAGTCGACCATAAGTATTGTCTACTTCGCCGCACAATCTTCACTGATAAAAAAAAAAAAAAAAAAAAAAAAACATTTATTTCAGGCCGAGACCCATAAACACACAAAAGTGCTTATTACACTTTGCTAAATTCAGCATCTAATTTAGCATACATTGCTTGTTTTGATTGCATCACTTGCTACAAATGAGCTCAAAGAAAGCAATGTATGCTGAATTAGATGCTGAATTTAGCCAAGGTGTAATAATAAGCCCTTTAGTAATCGAATACTTACATTGAGAAATAATTAATTATAATATCTGAAATAACTGTATATAAAATGCTACGAACTATATTTGCCCGTTGACAAACAAAGACTGACATTGATAATCCTCCTTTTTACAAGCTTTTATTTAACTTACCATGTTAGTTAGTTAGTTAGTTTGTTAGTTATTGGGGGAGAAATCTTGCAAGCTAAATATGACCCACTTCCCAGTGTCCAATTGAGCTATAACTTTGCATACAGGTTTGGTTGGGATGACAATACAATATTAAACAGTACAGTACAGTACAGTCAACAAAAAAGCTTGTCATAAAAACGAAGTTTTTACAAAAACTTATTTACACCTAAACCGTCTGTCTACGGCCAGTTGCCAACACTTCATATTACATAGCTGCCGGACCCAAAAAATCCTTGGGATCCAAAAGGCCCTTGAGAAGGCCTCTATGAGGATTTTTTGGGTATAGCTTGGATACGTTACTTAGCAACCGTTGTTGTTTTGGACAGATAACAAAAATATCTAGGCAACTAAGCTCCCGTATGCCTATCTCTTTACTTATTTTTTTCGTTTCTTTTTTCTTTATATTTTTCCGGACTGTGCCACTGTATAGTGTTATCGGTGGTGAGGCGCTATATAGGCCCTGAATGAACTAAAAGTAGGTTATTGGTGCCTAATAGTTGTAAATGCGGCATTAGGTACTAGTCTAGAGACGTGTTTGAATATTTATCAATAATTATTTTCTTTTTTTTATTCACAATGGGATAGCATTTAGCGTTCATCACTCTTGATGTTAAGTGGTGATAACGCTGAAGGTGGAAACGCACTACTCCCGGAATCCTAAACCACTGAGGAACTGGCTATCTTACCTATAGCTTTTTTTTTTTTTTTTTTTATCCTGGGGGAAACGCCTTCGCGTACCCCCCCGTCCGGGGAGACGAGAGGGTTATGTGGGGCATGAACCCACTAAAACCCCCAGGGTGCTCCCTCTGCACATGGACGGAGATAGCGAGACCAGTGTGATATTCATCGTATCTCCGCCCCGTGCCCGCGTCCCTTCGACGCACCTCTTCTGGTAAAACACGCCGGGGGCACCTGGCGCGCCTTTCCACCTTTCCACGAGGGCCCTGGATGGGCGTCGGAATTCCCCGTTCCGCCACCCGACCCCCCCACCTATGTTACCACATCGCGGTGACGCCTTTCCTTGGAGAGGCGTGCGGAGTGGCAAGCGTCGGCAGGAGAATGCCAGACCTAGTCTGACATCCCCTCTGTATTGGGCGGATTCGCACTTTGTGCAACCCACACCTCGGCTCCTTCGGTCTGTCTGTCTGCGTCAGGCGCTATCGCACCCTGTGCAACTCGCGTCTTGGGTGCTACCCCCTCCACCAGTTTGCCCCTCACGACGGGGGGAGTGCACCTCACGGACCCCATAATGTGGCCGTCAGGCCGCCCACTGGCAGCACAGACGGAGCACTTGGGTTCGGCTTCGCAGCTTGAGGCTATATGCCCCGGCTTCCCGCACTTAAAGCATAAAGAGCCTCTGTCTATCGCTGAGGGGCACAGTGGTTTTGTGTGCCCCAGACTCAAGCATCAAAAGCACCTCATGGGCAAGGGCGCCAAAGCCTTCACCCTAATGGTGCTCCATCCGACCGATAGGCTCTCCGTCACGATCTTTTCGGCCACCGCCGTGGGGCACCTTATCAAGAGCCTACCCGACCCATGAGGACCTCGCCTCACTTTTTGTGCCAAGATTTCATCCGGCTGACACCCGGCTTTCCTGGCCACAGCATCTACCACCTCCTCTCTGCTCACTGTCTCATCCAGTCCCGTGAGCAGCAGGTCTGTCTTCTTGGTGGGCCTCCCCACCTTGGCAACATCCGCCAACGCCTCACCCAATTTGGATGCCAGCAGGTCCGCAATGGTCCCGCTGGGGTCCTGGACCTGCATTAAGCGGGCCCCCGTCTGGCTCACTCTCATCTTGAACCCCTCCTGCACACCAATCTCCGTGAGGGATACTGCTTTACGTGCTCTCGCGAGCACCTCAGCAAACGTCACCCCCTCCCTCTCAGCTTCAGGCAGGATGGTTATAGCCACCGCCGAGGTCTTAGGGGGTGTCAGTCTCACCTTCTTCTGGGCCGGCTTCTTGGTTGAGGAGCCAGACTTCTTAGCTGTCGTCGGTACAGACATCTCTGTCGGTTGTGAGCTGTTCACAGACTCCGACGCCCCCGCCTTCGTCTTCTTCTTCCTCCCCGCCGTGTTCCATCTTTCTGCCGAAGGGAGAGGGCAAGGAGGAGGTGCCATCAATGAGGGTGCTTTTGGCACCTCGCCTGTGGATGAATTTCCGGCTGCAGGAGCGTGCAGTGGGAGCAGACGCTGCTCGAGCCCTTTAAATCGGTCGTCTATGGCCTTCTCCATGGCGTCAATCATACTGCGCTGGAGATCCGCCAGCGCTTCTCCTCCTACCCCAGCATCGCTACTCATAGTGGCCTGCCTCTGCTGGACCTTCTGCATCTGTTCTTTCAGCACAACAACGTCGCTCTTGAGCCCTGCGTTCTCCTGCTGGAGGTCAGAGATTACCTTTCGGAGCTTTGCAATCTCGACGTCTTTTTCGCCCTGCAGCCGTTTGATTATAGAGGCAATGGCGCGGGCCGAGGCGTTTATCTGCTCCGCGTCTTCCTCACCTACTTCTTCTGAATCTTTGGCGAGCCGGATGAGAAGGTTCACCTCCTGCATCGCCAATTCAGGCAGCCCTAGCGGTTTCGACTCCGCGGGCTTGACGGGTTCCACTGGTTTGGTGGGCACCTCAGCCTTCTCTTTCCTCGTCTCAACGGGGCGAGGGCGAAGGTATCGACGTCTGTCGACCATACATTCCAGCTCGGGGGGTCGCTCAGCAAGCCGTTTTTTTGCTACCGCTGGTTCCGGCTTCAGCACTTGATTGCGGTCCGCTTCGAGCTTATCTCTGCGCTTCTTCTCAGCCGCCCTTTGTTTCGCCGTCTGCTTTTTAGGTATCTTCCCTTTGTCCATATTGGCACACGTTCCCGAGGACCGCGTATCTTCCTCCGTCTCAACATGTCTGCTCGTTTCGCGGCAGGAACTGTCGCTCAACTCGCTGACCTCGACATTACCGAATTCGTCACAGTTTAAACTCGGACGCTGTGAGTTGTCCTTCACCTTCTTAACGTCTGTTTTATTTTTAAATTCAGCCATTAAAGTCCCACGAGTATGGGGGAAAAACGGTCCGCCCGGGCAGAGACCCCTGTACCCGAGTAACCCTACTACGCCTGGGAGGGCGGGTGGTATCCCAGGGGTGTTCGGTATTTGGCAGACACCTCTGCCTGCCACCTTTAGGCGGTCCGACGCCCACGTCCCCGACGCCGAACCTTTGAGGATTGTTTATAGTGGTTTACTCCACGCGTCCCCCGTGTTAGTACAACGACGGCCCCCGTTCCTGCAAAACGTACAGGGATACGGTTTGATTTTGCATTTTTGAAGGGGTTTCGCTCCCCGTAGCCCCCGTGACAGAACACGGCGGCCCCCGTTCCTGCACTACGTACAGGGTTACGGTATGACAGACTATCAGCCGCCGCCGCGGGAAATGCGACAACGTTGCCCAGGGTGCACCAACGGGGAGGTTGTCTGTCTTCGCACCCCATCTTACCTATAGCTGCCGGAACACAATAATGCTGAAAACATCATTGTTATGGCGTCAGACTTAGATAAGATGGTGGTAGCTTGCCAGGTGGATTTATTACAAACTCTACCACCAACCAAACCGAATATAATATGTACCCCCACTGGGAATCGAACTGGGACCTCTGGGGTCTGATACTGGAGGTGTGTACCACGAGACCACGGAGGCGGTTAAAATACTCTAGTATTCGGGCGTTTTATTGTTTTATTTTAGTAACGCTACTCAGCTTTGGGAGCGTGCCGTCTCTTTCATACGTTTGACATTTAAAGCGACAGGGCGATGTTTCCCTGTAGACGCTCCCAAAGTAGCGTTCGAAATTTCGGGCGTAAGTATAACATTAACATAGACCGGGCTACACATATTCAGTTTTCACTGACAGTTTTGACTGAACAGTCGAAGTGTTCAGTGAAATTGTAACATATGTAGACAAAACTGATTGTTAGTCTAACAATCTTTACTGTCAGCTAAACTGTGCAGTTAAAACTGATTGCGTGTGCGTGCTTTATGCTTAAAACACATAATTTTATTATTAAAACCTGGCCAGTGTTTTAGAAGTAGGATGAAAAGTCATGCTCTTAACTAAGGCAATTATTTAACTTTCCAAAGTGTCGAGTTTCGTAACTTTAATCGCCTCCTTCTCGTCATTAGGCACGTAGAGAAGGACAGCAGGAGAATCGGAAAGTTACGTGGTGTTCCCGAAGATATTACTGGAGATAGGAAAAAGCCCTTCCCTTTCCAAGCCATATACGGCCTATTCATTGCGAGGGGTAACAAAATTTTATTTCAAGTTAAATTGTGTTCCCGACTCAGCCACTTCTTATTTATTTGGGTGGGGGAGTATCGAGCTCCCTCATGCGGGCATGCATCGATGGTTGCGACCTATATCTGAGCCGCTCGACATTTCTTTCTTGAGAATAAAACTCAAAAGAAAAGACTACATTTTACACCGTAAGGTACTAATATATATTCTGTGATTTTACCTTGATGACGAATTCCAGTTTGTAAACAACTTCGTCTTTTAATTAAAAAATAATTGTATTTGTTCATAGGTAATAATTTTTTCAGTCATGCAATAATAAAATTTTGTTAAATGTTAACGTTATAATGTTGAAATGGGATGTCGCATCACCGCACATGTCAAACCGATTTTTGTGTTTTTTTTTTAAGTTAGCAAGTATAGTTATGACCATAAAAATTATAAAGTTACAGGTAAACACAAATATGGTTAAATAAAATACTTATTCTTTTAAAATAAATATTGGACGCCATCACTTAGGTGTACTTACTTACATTGTTGCAATAGGTATAGGTACTATACTTTAGTTGTTTAAGCACTAGCTTTATGGAAATCGGAAATAACGACGGGTATTACTACACACATCCAGACCCGACGAAATATTGAAAAGTTCGTTTTCAATATTTACCCGATCGGGAATCGAACCCGGGACATCTAGATATAGCGGCACATTGAAAACCGGTACGTACACCACTCGGCCACGGAGGTCGCCAAATATGAATGTATGTATTTAGTATCTGTATTGTACCCGTGCGAAGCCGGGACGAGTGGCTAGTATTGAATAAAAACCACTTCTTTCACTCGAGTGGTACTCGTATCAGCCCTCTTATATCGAAGTCAATAGGTCTTTTGTCATAGCTACTGCCAATTTTGAAATGCATTTATATGTAAGTGGTTCTGTTATTGCATCTGCGCACTGAATATAGGTACTCGAGATCATTTCATTTGTTCCACAAAGGCCGAGGGGACCGAACAATGTTTGGAAACATAATTATGTTAATGTTCCCATTTTGTCCCGCTTTAAGTGTGAATTTCTCGTATCTGTAATTTGGTTTCTGTAAATTCATCTGTCGGTGAAGAAGATTTTTGAGGTGTTTTCGTGTTTATCAAATTTGTGAAACTTCAAACTTCTACCAAAATATTATGTACTAGCTGTGCCACGCAGTTTCACCTGCGTTAATTTGAGGAAAAGGAAAAAACATACAAAAAAATAAATACTTGTTCCCGTTTTTGCAACATTTTTCATTAATGCAGCGCTTCTGTTGGTTGTAGCGTGATGTTATAATATAGATAGCCTATAGCCTTTCTCGATAAGTGGGCTATCCAACACATTTTTTTTTTTTTTAAGTTTTTTTCAAATTCGGTCCAGTAGTTTCTAAGATATGCGCGTTCAAACAAACAAACTCTTCAGCTTTATAATATTAGTATAGAAAAGCTTGGAATAATACCTAAAAATAATAAAACAACATTTTTGTTTTCGTCGTTGGTCACTTGATTTTGAATTTATGTTAATAAACGTCGGAATAAACTAAAAATCTTTTAAAAACACAACTCAAAATTACCATTTACGCGTATACCATTTATTTAATATACGCGTGATTAAATCAGTAAGAAAGTGGATAGGTACTTATATTTCAATAACAGTTTGCGCAGAAATCTAAAATGTGTATGTAAGTATATGTTATAAAATTAACTTCCGACCAGTGATGGCTGATTGTATCAACTACATATTAAGTCCATTTAAATGTAAAGTGCCAGTTAATTTCCTAAAAATTCATTAAACTCCATGACCTATATTAACGTCACTAAGCTTTTTTTGTTGACAGTCAAATTTGCTACCGCACGCAATATGGACGACATATTTTTTTCATTAATATGTATGACTATTAGCTACGACCACATTAGGCCCAACTTTTACGTTACCAGCTTTAATATTTTCATCTTTATTCAGAAGTCTATGAATAAAACAAGGCCGAGTAGAACGCCGATATGCCGACGTCGCAAGATGTTCCGCTGTCATAACTTTATTCATTTTGTTGTTTAAGTAAATTAAAATAGAGCCCCTTTTACATTAATTTTAATAAGATTCATTGCTGCCTTAGTTACTCGAAGAATTCGGGCTTTAGATGAAGTGTTAGTAATACAAATTGAAGACACCGGCCGAGAGAAAATTTGATTTTGACTCTGAATTTTCTTTCTATTGGTTTAATTGTGAAACGCACGAGCGCATAGGGAGAGTACTTTTAAATATTCAGTGTTATGTTATAGGCCCTGTTATTGACTTTCTTTTCCCTGATGATTGAATGTGTCATTCACACATGCAAACCGCGGACTGTTTAACGAATGTTCGCAAACTTTTTGGCCTTCCGTACTTTTTCACGAAATTTAAAGGGAATTATCCACTTTCAAAGTCACAGACAACCTCTACTATGTATGTTTATTATTGTTTGTCTTGGCAATTTGGCAAAACAAAAATTCGTTTAGAAAACAAAGCAGCCATAGCTTCGGCTTTATATTTTGTAAAAACGGCAGTAGTATTCATGACGACGTGTTGCCCGTATTAAAACCCCTGAGGGTACCACTAAAACGTGACCATTTTGTAAAAATAACAATTAAAACGCCAAAATGCGTCCATGAGTGGGGTTCTTGTAAAGAAAACTCGTCGTGCAAAGCGTAAACGCTTTTAATTAGCAGTGAAAACAAAACGAATACAAAAGATTACATTAAGTACAACATTATTTTTTTTAAGTTTCAACAGAAAAATCGGGACATATTATTATGTCCAGATTTACATATATAGAATTTACATATGTACCAAATAAAACCTTCAGTGAGTTGCGTTATTAAAAAATAAGTAGGTACTTACACACGTTACAATCTAAATATTGATGAAAGAAGCTAGTTCAAAAGGCTAATTTTCCTACATAATAATAATAGAAAACGGAGGTATTGTAAAGAAGATGAAAAGACTGAAATGTATTGTATGTTATTGTAAGTTATTGTATTGAATAGTATTGTAAGGTATCCTTTCGTTGTGGTATCATATCAATAATGAAAACTTTTTCTTGAAATTGTACGTGATATCTCATAGTGGGCGGAATCGCGTATTCTTCTCTTACGTCATTCATCCATCACTTCACCTAAGATCATAAAATTTCATCTCTACTACTCAAAAAATACTACTACTCAAAAAATTGAATACCACTACGATAACAAGTGTAGTGCTACAGTTAATTCAGATAAACCATCAGTTCTAGTGGAATAAACAATCGATCATCCAACGCCGAGCGGACAATGACACGACCAATTCGAGCTTCTTATAAATCGTACGTAGCTATACTTCGTGTCTCAGAAAAGTTGTCAGTGTTTGCCAAGCTACTTATGCCTCTCATCCGCGTGATAAATGAGTGTTCAGCAGTTCGGTCTCCGCCACGTGCTCGTTACTACTGAGACGAGCCGCGCTTTAAACAACACGTATTTCACTTGTTACGACATTAGGCCTGGCTTGCCATAAGTTTATGTAATAATATATAAACAATTGTTTCTAAGAAAGTTGCTTCGTGACTTGAAACAAGTGAATAAAAACTTGGAAGTGTCAAAATTTAAGTTTTTGTTTAGGTTGCACTTGCACTAATGTCTAAGTTTGAACAATCACCAATGAGGCAGAACCTAAATGACACGTACATTTACGATTATGAAACATTTGTATACAAAGCATCTTTATAGTTCGATTACACTATAAAATTAACTAAATTATGCTAATACTAATATTATTAAATAACCACACAGTCGTCGTAATATTACAAACTGAAGAGTTTTGTAGCTAACACAACAAATTAAGACTGTATCATTGATTTAATAAAACAAAAGCTTTTAACAACGAAACCAAATCGATTCCGTTTTCGTTACACAGAGATTTTCTCACAGAATGTACAAAAGTACTCGCTCTTCCAAAGCCTCGGGTGATTGCCGAATATAAATGTTACGAACCCATGCGCCATGTTAGAAGGAACGATCTAAGATAACAACAACTTCCTTAATAGAATCTGACGTTCGCCCAACAAACAAACAATGAACAGAACAGTGTTGTGAGAATCATAACAAATCTAAACACGAAAGGGTGAGCGATATTTGCCAATAATAACAACAATACAAACAATTCAATGTGTGTATAAAGCAAAACTCTTTGGTAAATATTGCGAAAGAATTTTACCAACGGCTAAAGGTCGCGTGACCTTATATAAATAAACAATTAATAGTTGGTCTATATTAGAAGATGATACGTCGAATTTCTTAATGCCTGTATAATGTATAATAAGTAATTCTTTATTTGACAGCATATCAAACTTAATGATTGCATTAGGAACACTGTTTTCTACTTGTGAAAACTACATTCGTCCAAAGCATTCATATCTTGAACATTTTCATAGCAAAACTTTATTGCATTAAACTGTATTCTATGAACATAACCACAGAATAAATAATAGTACACAGGTAGGTATATAATTTAACTCTCACCCGAAAAATCGTATGCTACTCAACTTGAGAGCTTCTAAAAAAATACACAAAATCACTTTGCATTAAAAAACTACAGCGATAAAAAAAAATGCTTCTATACGATCCTAAATATTATTGGTGTCCACTAATTAAACCAATTTCTAATAGTGTAAGTAACCCCATTTAAGAATAATCTTGAATTTTCGTATTTTTAGAGGTCTTTTCGAAAATAAAAAGTGTCGAGGCAAAATCATAAAATCGTGTTTTTGAAACTATACGAATCTAGATAAAGGTATGAAGAAATATATATCTTAATACCAGATTTGTAGCAACTGTAACCGTCCTATAGTTTTAAATCAAAAAGTCCATACTTTTTCCGAGTAGCGCCTTAAACGTCAGACTGTCGCTTAAAACGTTGAATGTATGAAAAAGACGCCATAAGGTTCGGTTATTCAGACGTCCGTCTGTTACCTTTACTAAACAATTTAACTTTGATGAACATGGGAATCACATAATTTAAAGATCTCCTAATTCGTACCGAAATATGTCTTACTATTAAAATTTGTCTAACTGCCTTTATAAGGATGCTACGAGAAGCCCACCACGCCCTGCAAACCTATTGGATTATGTAATGTAAGAGTTGTATTTGACCTTGGAAAAGGGCAAATGATAAGTTCTTCCGCGACATCTAAGGGGTAAAACAGGTAAAAAGTTTATGTGGGGAACTTATCGTTTCACAATATAATAATTATTTATGCTTTTGCTTAAAATAAACTGTTGTAATTGTATTATTATAAAACGCGGTAATAATATAAAATTCAAAGTCCTGACTGACTGACTGACTGACTGAGATATCAACGCAGAGCCCAAACCGCTGAACCTAGAGACTTGAAATTTTGCACATAGATACCTTGTACAGTGTAGGCATCCACTAAGAAAGGATTTTTGGAAATTCCACCCCTAAGGGGGTGAAATAGGGGATGAATGTTTGTATGAAAGTCCGTCAGTTTTGAAGTAAGGATCTTCAAATTTTGTGTTTAGGCTGGCAATTGAAAATTAATATTTACCTGTGTCAGCGTTTTTGACAATTTAACCCCCGAAGGGGAGAAAAGGGGGATGAAATGTTGTATCTGGAAAGTCCTTCATTAAATTTTTTATTAAGGCTTATTATGGTCGGAAAATAAAACAAATAAGCAAACACATTATTTCGTATTTTTTCGAAAATCAACCCCTTAGAGGTTAAATGGGATAAATAAACCTAAAAATTAATATGAATGTCTTTATTGAGGTTTTATGGGATGACGATTGCAAAATCGGCATTTATTTTGATGTTTAACACGCTGAACATGATTCAACCCCTAAAAGGTTGAAATAGGGGTGAAATTTTGAATGAAAAATCAGGGGTAAAATAGACATTTCAACTTGAAACTTTGTAGGCTTACTTCTTAAAACAAATAGGCAACCCATTTCGTAATTTTCAGAAAGACAAACCCAGGGGGTAAATAGGGTACCTATAGAAACCTAAATTTTCTTAAGTACCCTAAAAGTTCTTGGTACCTAACAAGTTCTTGGTACCTAAGCTACTCAGAACTAACTTTTTTATTGTGAAACAGACACTTATTATTTACTAGCTTCCGCCCGCGACTTCGTCCGCGTGGACATTCGAGAAACATAGAATACTTTTTATCCTGGTTATTGGTCCCCAAAGTATTTTCTCGAATGTCCACGCGGACGAAGTCGCGGGCAGAAGCTAGTTATTAATAAAAGCTTAGAGATTTTAATCAGCGCGAAAGTATTAGGGGCTGATAAGTAACTCCTATCAAAACAAAAGTATCAAATAGCCGATATGCATGGAGATTTTCGTACAATTTTTTACAACTAATAAAGTACGAAATTCTGGAAACACAAATTGCCGTTACTTTCGAGATAAGTTTTTCATTGTAAATAATCAAATATTGTGTTTATTACATTATTTATTTCGATTTTAGAAGTCGTGTTCTTTTATTTTAATTTATTAATTTTTAATTAAGTACTTAATAAATTAATGGCACATTCGTTAAGAGATAATTTTTTTTTTTCACTAAGTTACAAACTAATAAAGTACGGAATTCCCGAAACATAAATTGTCGTAACTTTCGAGATAAGTTTTTTCTTTGTAAATAATCAAATATTGTAGTTTTTGCATTATCAAAAGTGGCTCGATACGGTGTGTTAATGTAACGCAATATTAAAGAAAGTATATATTTCAAATATTATAAAAGTTATTTAAACTTTTACTTTTTTGCATTCGCAATGCAATTTTTATTATAGAAAAATGGAAAATGAAGTATTTTAGAAACAAATCGACCCGTCTCACAAGGATGAGTCTCGTCCCATCGGAGCTGGTTGTGAGACGGGTCGATTTTTTCTAAAATACTTCATTTTCCATTTTTCATTATAAAAGTTGTTAAGTCATCTGTACAACAGAAAAAAAACGGCAATTTCATATTTTAACCCCTATGATATACAGTAGGTAGGTGACAAGAATAAGCAAAAGCGATGTTAGGACCCGCCGTTCCCACCATTTTCCGTGTTTCAAAAGTCAACACGAAGGTCGGCGCTTCGCCTGTCGGCTTTTCTTCCACTAATGTCATCTTTATTCGAGCCCTCGTCGCAAATAATGCCGACAGAACGACGCGGCCTAAGTGTTACCAAACTCCTTTGGATCCATAATTTTTGGTGACAAACAGCCCCCGCTATTAACTTCAAACATTCATTTCTTATTCTTTACGTTTAACTTTTAAGTACTTCAGTGAAAAGAATCTCGGAAAGGGTTCTTATCTTCCTTGTTCTCCTTAAAATCCTACGGAATAATAATTTTTCGCTCAGTGCCCCCTCAAGAGTCGTAACACTCACCTCACGCGCTCACGTATTTGTTGGGGATTACACAGCCACTCTTACCTGGGAATTTGGACTTATCCCATCAGATAATAATGTTTACCTATTGGAAAAGAACATTTCCGCGAACTGCGGATATTGGATTTTTCTTTTCCGACTCGGAACGCTCTCAAGTATCATCCATTTGAGTATGCGTGCACTGACACCGATTTTGAGAGTCGATCGTTATGTTTTGAGTGAAGACTGACGTACGATTCACTCATCTTTATTCAAAGAACGTTCATGAATAACACAGCGAGTGTAAATACAACTCCCCAGGGATCTGAACTAGTGATAACACGCAGACGCCGACACGGAAAACGTTAAGGGTAATTCAGTTCAGGATCTTTATTACGGCATCACTGCAGAGTTTGGGTTTTAAGCGCGGGATAATACGAGATTAGTGAACTTCTACATTGAATAATTAAATACCTACCTATAGATACGTTACGCATAAGTGTATACTCCATTATTCCCTGCACGTCGTCGTGTCGCTGTCAGCTTTCGCTCTATGTAAAAACTTATCTTCTTCAAAAAGCGCTTACGCTCAGAATCTCATTAGAATATCGGGTTGTGTTGCTAGGGCGTATATAAAGAATACAGATTTCGAGATAGGAGGTTCTGTGAAAGTCAGTTCACAACGATATTGTCATTGTGATCTAGTCAAAGATTTCGAGTAGACTCTACAACTGTAGAGTTAATAAAAAAAAAGAGAAACTTCTCTTTATTGTAAGTTCTTTGTTTATTTAATTGGAATATTGCAGACATTTGAAAATGTGAAAAAATTGATTTGTACTCACATATTCGCGTCGGCTGCCGGCTTTATTAAATTCTCCGGAACACATGTGCAAGGCGTTTCATTTAGCGATATAAATCATGTAATAACTAACATGAGGGTTCGACTTTATTAAATCGTTTTCAGTAGAAAACTCATTAATCGCTCTACACTGATGAGGATTTTTTATTTTCTGTGAAATATTAAAAGTATTAAAACCATTTCACGTTCTACGTTAAAACATGACGTAGTTTTAAAGCCTTTCTGACGAGCTGTTAGCATTTTAACAAGAGTATTTAATTCCGCAAGTGAAAAGCTCTCATCATTAAAACTTGTTTTGTTGAAATATAAATCATTATTTTATTTACCTTTTTCATGTTAGTACCTATTATTTTATGAAAATGAGTACGAAAATTGAGAAAATGATTTTTGTGATTGTAAAGGGCGATTAACAGCGTTATGATTTTAATATAAAATTCTATGTAATTTTGTAAAAAATATTATTTGTTTATTTGTTTATGGACAACAACAAGACATAATTGGATTAAATATTAAAGTAACATGAAAGGCAAAAATATAAATCTAAATTTTGTCTCTTTTAAAAGTTGCCACGACATGCAATTAAAGGAAAAAATTACTGTTTGTGAATTAAATATCCACTATCTTCATAAATTATAACAAATATATATCTTAATAAATTAAAAAAAATCAATCATAGAATTAACATAAAATGGATTAAGTACGATAATTATAAAAAAAGAAAAAAATAAGTTGATAATGATAAAAAATCTGATTTGGATAAAGAAATAATAATCAAATATAAAGGAGTTCATGAATTAATTTTTTTTAATGATATTTTCTCCATTTCTGCGAGGATTTTGTTGAAACTTTGTTTGTGAATTTTACAAATTTTTCATTAAAAAGTAGCAAAATAAGTCGATAAGATGTTATATAGAGTAAAAGTGTTTTATATAAAATTGATAACGGTGTAGTAGATTCTCTTTTCTTATTGAGTAAATTGGTTTTCAGGTGTTCTCGACCTAGTGCGAGGCATAAACTCACTTTTACTATTCCTCCTTATAAAGACACGTTAACAGAGCAAATACCCATCTCATTAGATCCTGTAGAAGAAATAATAGTACCTGTAGGTAATGTAGTACCATCGACATATTTCACGAGAAAAATTACGCGCTTTCGCAAACTTTTAAATAATTTGGTAACGAATTCTAAATGGTACGAGTATGTACAGCCGGCCAAGAAAGTGGTCTACCAGTTTTGACAGTAGTTCCCGTGTCAACAAAATATCGCTAAAGGCGAATCTTTAAAATTGTTTGTTTAGGTACTGAGAAAACTGACATGAAATCATAGAGCAAACACACAATGTTTTTTTCGCCATGTTTTTCATAAACTTCAGAACTAAGGAGGATTTTTAAAGTAGAAAACTCTTTCACTGAAAAAGAACATAATATTTTTATCACTGACAAATTAATGTCACAGGTATTTTCCTAAACTCCCTAAACGAAAGTAAAATTTATTCATTATTTTACTACAATGCCTCAAAATTTATCCATCCATAGCAGAGAGAGCTCAAATAATCGCACTTCACAATGATGGATTCAATTTTATTGAGATTTCTAGAGAATTAAATGTGTCTTATGGCTCAGACATGATGGAACCGCAACTAAAGAACAGCAAAAGCACTGCAAGGGCACTGCAATGAGGTATGGGAGGAAACCCGTGAGTCTGACATCTGCTCGAGGCTGGTGGGCTCAATGAGGGACCGACTCCGAGAAGTCATAGAGGCAGATGGCGGCTACACAAGATTTAAACATTTAATTTTTTTAAGTGACTTATTCCATGTGAAAAGTAATATTTTTAACAACCAAATAATTAGCATTTTCATTACCGCTTCTTGTTACAACCCTTGTCCCGTCCTTTTCTAATCGAGCAAAGTGGATATCATTCCCCCAATGATATCCACTTAGCCTACGTTTAGCAGTGGACATCCATTTATGCAAAGTGTTAAACCAGGCGACTAAAAATTACTAGGTTGAGCGACTAAATACTAAGTGAGCAGTGAGCAGCGGAAAAATAGGTTTAGGTTAGGTTAGATTGGCGACTAAGTCGCTCACCTAGTAATTTTGGTACCCTAAAATGTTTTTTAGTCGATCGGTTAATTACTATCCTTACAAAAATATCCCTAAATACTGAAATTGGTAATTCATTATCGATAACTGAACAATTTTCCCAAGAAACAATAGGGCGGTTTCAGATTAGCGTTTTATACGCGCGTATAAGCTCGTTTTCGGAAGCGCAATGTAGGCGCGTATAGTATAGGCGTGCCTTTTGCCACACGCGCGACTCGTACGAGCGTTGACATGCTTGGCTTGTATGCTTGTATAAGCGCGATCCATACGCTACCTAATCAAGCGCAAGGTTCGAGCGAACACGCCGAAATATGCCCGTTTATTCAGTTTTTTTAAGTCCGTATTGTGGCTCGCGTGAAAGCGCGTATGCTGAAACGACCGTATACGCTCAGAGAAAAAACGCCAGTTTGAAACCGCCCTTATACCGCAATATTAGAATTAAGAAATTGGTATGTTGTTGATGAGAATCAAAATTCGACAATTCGAAATTCGAAAAACGAATTCGCGAAGTGTCATAAAATTCAAGCAAAGGAAAATCAACCTTGTTCTTAGTTGACGAACAAACGAACTTCACCCTTACGGTGGTAGACCACATATTTGGCCGACTGTACCTACCTGTTAATTTTTTTGTTTTGTTAAACATTAACTCAAATTCAAAATTGTTTTTTGTAATTACTTTTGTTATAACTATTTTAAACTAAAACTTATTTTTTCCAGTTTTCACACATAGTTTGTCAATAAATTTATGTTTTAGCTAGCTTTGGTAACTAATTAGGCTTATATATTATTCTAGTTTTTAAGATTATTATGTATTACAACATGCTGTTTGTTTCCTTAAATAAATAAAATAAAAAAATATTAAGCAATACTATTTTAGGGGGCGGATTAAAAAAGAAATCGTCGTCACATACAAAACTGTCGATCAACTTGACCCATTTTGTATGGGTAGACAATTTTTGTTTATCATTTAGAATCACTCCCTTAAATATTATTTCTTCTTTTTTTCACCCTGTATATTATTATGAAAGCTCAAACACAAACTCTAAGGTTTAACTGTTAGCAGTTTATATCAGTAATGGTTGTTTCTGAAAAAAACTAAGAAGTATAAGTACCTACTTACTTACATTTCTATGAAAGTACTTTTCATTTCGAACAATTAAAATATTTATCCCATTGTACGGTTTATACCGCACATTAAGTATGTCACCGCGTCAGCGATTTCATATTCAAGAAAACAATTAAATTATAATTATATTTTAGTCACGTCATACCATCTTTATTGTGAACTCGTATAGCAAGAAATAAACATTTTTTACTATTATCAAGATTTATCATTTATCAAGTGTGCGTTCGGCAGCATCAAGGTACCGCGCGAAACACCCATGGCTAGTTTTAAATTTGAAAGTTACTCTATTACTGTTTAGGTAAAACCAATGGTATAAATTACGTTCGTACCTAATACCTGTTCGTAGAGATAGTTATTGAGCAAATCCACTTAAGGCAACTTGCAGCAAAGTGCACAAAGTTCATATTGAGAAATAGCGAAATCGGCAGAGTTCAAAACTCGTAAGCTACACATACTGGGTGCAGTCGATTAATGAGTATTAGGTGTGCTTTTAAAACACTTAGATTGTGCTTAAAGTAACTTTAGATATATTAAAATAATATCACACTAACTCAGTTTAATTGCGCAAGAACTCAACATTGTCGCAACAATGGTATAATGGCAAGAATGTATTAATATTGATAGGTAGTTTTAGTGTCGATGAATCAACTTAGATATTATGTTAAGCTCAGCTGCTACTTGCACTGGATATTGAAACTTTATTTACTTACTAATATATATCTAAAGATAAATTATTGTGTAATTTTTATATGACTACATCATCATCATCATCATTTCAGCCGTACGACGCCCTACTGCTGGGCATAGGCCTCCCCAATATATGACTACATATATTATGATTTTTATGGCTAGATATTATCATAGAAATAAATATTTGGGTTATAGAATTACTAAGTTAAGGATTAAGAATAATGTACACTTCTACTGGTGAACGATTTGTTAAAATCGGTTTAGTAGTTTTTGAATTTATCAATTACAAAAATACAAACAAGAACAAGAAAACAAATCTGTCCTCTTTAAAATATAAGTATAGATGAATAAATATGGTGTAGATGTAAATAGGTACTTACGAGAATACAGGGTGTTATGGGCACCCTTGCATAAACTTTAACCATGGCTTCAGGCCTTCATGCTGAACAACGCACAGCAAATTTTTTGTTATCGACTCTCCATACAAAATGTCCTGATAAGTTGCTAAATTTGTACGAAAAGTCCAATTTATTTTTTAATTTTCGACAAAAAGAACACATTATTAACCTATCACGTGTTCTACAAGACTTCCGAGGGGTACAAGCATCCGCCTGCGACATATACACGTCGTCGTTTCCGATTCCCATAAAACAGGTGGGCTATTTCATTTGGGATTGGAACAAAGTATGTGATGGTGTCCCAATTCTTTACCCCCTTATTACAAAACGTGGACTAAAATAGTCCTGGTTTAAAACTGGTACTAAACTGGTGCTGTCACTTTCATTTTCCAAATGAAAGACAGAATTAGCATGAATTTTAAACCAGGTCTAACTTTAGTCCACGTTTTGTAATAAGGGGCGTATAGAAAAAAGAACATTGGGTGCACCTAATACTAAAAGATAAAATAGACTCATGGAATTTTTGTAACATTGTATCAAAACATGGAACTAACTTTTTCAATTGTTATAGAATTTGTATAAAACCATTTGATGAATTTCTGCATATTTTATAAACTGACATTACGGGCGATTCATAAAAATGTAGAGAGTCGATTTCCCTAAAATTTTCCTCAACGTGTGTCCACTCTACAGGAAAGCGCGTGATCACATGTACAGCCCCAAGGCGGCCCATGTATCTGAGAGCGCGCGGCTAACGCCAAAACTGACAGCTCGTGTCTGACGCGCGTCAGTCAAAAAGCGCGCGGTTCAATGTGTACGAAACATCAAAAATGTATGAGATGACAGGTTCTCAGAGCGCGTGTTACCAAAGCGCGCGCTCGACAGCGCCTAGTGTGTACCAGCTCTTAGTGCGAGCTGAAAAACAAGCGTTTTCATTGCGTATAGCGCCACCTCGCTTACAATATTACCATTACATTGTTTGACAATTCGCCGTAAGGCCCCAAGAACCATTTTAAAGGTTTCGCAGCCAGACACTGCACAAAATGATGACTGAACCAGTTTTGATGAAATATTGCATAAAACTAAATTTCACGCGAAAGCCGCGGGTAAAAACTGGTATGTTTTTTTTTGGTACTTAATAAGATAAACATATAGTAAGGAGATGCATTTCTAACTTTCTTCAGTTTGGTTTCTTCAGAAGTCGATTTGTCATTTTCTATTTATTTTCTTTGATATTGAATTTGTTCAATTCCGGTTGATTGATTCGCAAGGAAAAAGTTTTCTGTAAGTAGGTATAAGTCGTTATTGATAAAATGGTTTTGTTTTCCTTAACTATCGACAACCAATGGAAATTAAAGCTATCAATCAATGTTTTGTCTGCTCTGTCAGATTAAAAAGCTATTGAACCTAAGTATTTTTCAAAGAAAACTAAAGCAAGATGTTGAATCATATTTATACACGGTAATTTTTTTATCATCCCGGATAATTTCAGGGATTATTCTACCCATGAAAACAAACAACTTTTATTATGGGACTAAAACTGAAATCGCGAAAAAATTAGCTGGTCCATACAAAGTGCAAAAATATTTAATCAAAATGTATGGAAAATGAAGATACTGCCTGTAATGTACCACAATATAGGTCAAGATTTATACAATCGATCCATACTAATATTATAAATGTGAAAGTGTGTTTATTTGTTTGTTTGTCCGTCTTTAATATCAAAACCAAGCAACGGATCGTCGTGATTCTTGGTTGTTCTTGGTATAGGGATAGTTAAGGCGCTCGAGAGTGACATAGGTATTTTTTTATCCAGAAAAAATATCACATACCCGCGGGATAACGCCAAGTAAGTAGTCCACGCGGGCGAAGTCGCGGGCGGAGGGCTACCTATACAATAACCTAACAAAAACATTACCTTCAGTCATCATCAGTCACTAATGGTCAACCAGTCAACCAGAAAGGGTGTTGATACAGGTTATGGCGGCAATAAAAACAAAGTTTAACAGGGAGACGAAATTAAAAATAAAATATAATATACATACATACAACATAGCTTGATGTGCTTATCTCAGGTAAGTGTCTAATTTCTTTATAGTTACCTAGTTAACACATCACTGCGGGAGGGGGCACGAAATGCCCCATGCGTGTCCGTAATCCTGTGCGGCAGCGAAAATAGTGTACTTTCATTCGGTGCGGGGAGCGTATCTCGGCTAATCGTTGAAGTAGAGACAAATATTGTTTTTTGTATAGCTCTTAAATTTTGATATTATGGTACTTAGTTTACGACAGGGGCATATTAGACCCCTCCCGCACTGAATGACTTTTTTTCCTTTCAGTGCGGGAAGGGGTCCAAAATCGGTTCAGTAGCTTTTGATATAAGGGTATCTTTATGGTTAAATCTATACAAAAACAAGAAATACAAAAGAAATTTAAAAAATAAACCGACTTCAAAAAGTACCTCACAAATAAAAAGAAAAAATAATATCTTTAAAGTACTTTAGTACCTTTTTGAGGTCGGTGCCTTTTTAACACGCTTTTATTTGCTTCACCTGTAACTAACTAACTAAGTCACAATGTAACTAACTTTTTTATTCCGTATCGTGAGAAAACAACGAATTTCCATACAACCATCTTTGCGCAAACGTATTCTCACTCGACAATATTGTAATCGTGTCCCATCCCTAATGTAGCATAAGTCGGTCAATTCAGTGCGGCTGCAGATCTAAAATGTCCCGCGATTTAATTATTTTTTTATAATTTTTCTAATAGCCCGAACCCGGGGCGAAGCTAGAACCATATTGCTTAACAGATGTAGATTGCTTAGGAATAAATTTATATGCAGTACGGTAAACCTCCACGAAAATAGAACCAGTTTTTATTTTCTTGCGTGGTAGGGCACAATGGACCTATTGCCGAACTGAAGTTCAAGTAGGGTAGGGGCTCTTTGGACCTATTAACGCACCAAAATAACAAACATGTAAATCAGCCTCGCAGCCAACGTGTTAATGACTCTTAATTACATTAAGTAGGTATATTATTTTGATATGCATAAATTTAATAATTAAATTCAAAGGTCGAAAGTGCGGGACTTTTTCTAATTAATCTTGGAACTTACTACTTTGATTGAACTCCTCCTTTTTTGAAGTCAGTTAAACATGGTTTAAGGTGTATATAGCCTATCTCATACAAGTACAGGCAGTAGACGAGACGAGAGTCAACTTTGAAAACTTTCACTGCGGCCAGCGTCGTTTGCATAGAGAAAGCGGCGTTTTGTTTAAAGTTTTCCTTTTGTGAATCTAAAGTGCTATTTTATATTTCACCGCGACCAACTCGCGGCCGACAAAAGGAAAAAAGGGATTTTCCTTTACTCCCCCAAATTTAATAAAGTGAATCTGTAAAACGAAATAGGAGGCTGCTTCACTTTACCCAGTCACGCACGGTCCTGACACTGTTCATAGGATGTTTCATTTCCTTTCGAGTTTTACCACTGCTAATTAAATGTTTCGAAAACTCGAAGCCAGGTTTCATTTGAATCTGGTAAAGCGCAAAACTTAGGCCGGAAATTAAAAAAGGCACCCTGTTTTTGTGTAACTTCTAGTTTTGTAATTTTCTGTTTAAAACTGGAATTTGTATTTTTGTCTGTGAGCTTTTCATGGGAATCTATGAGGGGAGCTTTGTATGGAATTTAATGTGGGAAAAGTTGGTTTTACTGACAATTCAGCAAGTAACTTTAGTGATGACTTTTTTCACAAATCGTACTCTGCCAGCATTACCATGAAAATTCTAGATAAGGTGTACGATTACAAAAAGGGAATTGCTCACTCATCTAGAACAGTCTTTCCCAAAGTGGGCGATAACGCCTCCTTGTGGGCGCTGCATGCCTAAAGGGGGCGGCAAGAGACCCAGAAAAAATAATTAATTTGAAGTTATCATCATCATCATCGTCATCATCACGTCAGCCGAACGACCCCAACGGCCATCGGTTCTCCGCGCTATTTCCTCGTGGTGCAAACGAAATTTGTGGTAACGAGAAGTTGTCCTTTAATACAAGTATTACACTTCTAGAATTATTAAATGTAACAACACATAGTAATTATTCATATTTGGTCTCTTTCATGTAGATGTTGGTAAAAATCTTAAAATGTTCGCTTAAATATTCGTTTTATACGAATTTCCTTTTATAACTATTGTGTGCTTTTGAAACAAAAAGTAGATACAAACAAACACATGGACAGACAATAAAGCTATAAGCTAAACTTGTCCTTTAAAGCAATAGATCAAATAAAATATAAATCAGTTAAGCAACTTTGAGTAGAACTATTGTCTTGTTGTGTAAAATACACAATCACCAAACATTTCACATGTGTATGTATAATCGAAATTCACCCAATATCTTCTGGCATGTTGACTTACATTAATGAATATCAACAATTGTATAATCAACGTGAATAACTGCGGTCAATCCGTGTTAACTGCTAACTACAAATCAGCTGAGTATTGCTAACCAATGTTTATAGTAGCATCCCATCCTATCCCACAAGCATTAAACATTCAATAAACGATTTTACGGGCGAATAAGTATGATAATAGAGTCGTGATTATAACAAAAACATGATCGTATAGCTTTCTCGTGGAAATTATAATGCTCCAGTAGCTGGAGAACTTTCAATGTACAGTCGGCTAAATATCAAAGTTTACCATTGATTTCGTGCGCGTGTCGTTATCACGTAGGATCACGTTAGGAGGGAGTTTTCGTACTGTAACTCTTAAGGCGATACTCGGAAAAATTATGCTAAAGCGAGACAGCAATGAGAAAATAACGCGCGCGGTCGCGAGACCGATTTTGCCGATTACGCAAAGAATCACAAAATCACTTCGTATTAAAAAACTATAGCGATTTTAAAAAAATGCTTCGATACGATCCTAAATATTATTTGTGTCCACTAATTAAACCAATTTTCAACAGTATATGTAACCCCATTAAAGAATAATCTTGATATTTCGTATTTCTTAGAGGTATTTTCGAAAAGAAAAAGTGTCGAGCCAAAATCATAAAATCGTGTTTTTGAAACTATACGATTCTAGATAAAGGTATGAAGAAATATATATCTTATTACCAGATTTATAACAACTCTAACCATCCTATAGTTTTATATCAAAGAGTCCATACTTTTTCCGAGTAGCGCCTTAAATTTAAGATGTTGCTGACTGTAGTCGAATTCGAATCTAATGCGTTAGACCATAGAGTTTATACTTGGTTTTCGTGTCAGAAGAAATGGTGATTACTACATGCTACAGTCATAAACATTAAGATTAGTTAATGTGAACACGGCAAGGACTTTTTACCCGACTACGGCAAAGCGAAAAGGAAGGTTATGATTTTAAATAAATAACTTCTTAAATAAATAACTTCTTACATTCACACCAATTATCTAAGCCCATTTTAATTTCATTTAGAAACTGTATCATGGAAAACTTGATAACGGATAAATATATACTTAAATACTTTTTGTTTGTACATACATACTTAATGTACATAGTAATCACCCAGACCAAGACAAATAGACATGTTCATGCACACAAATATTTGTCTTGTTCGGGAATCGAACCCGAGACCACTGGCGCAGAAGGTTGGTAGCCTACCCCTGCGCCAAATCGGTCGTCAAACGATTTTAACCGGTATGTATGTATGTGGATAGGTAAGTTTGATCATCTGTTTCCGCAATAACTTCTAAACTACTGGGTGCTTACCATCAACTCTTATTGCGGTTTTGTTTAGGACCTAAACTGATCTGCTTCGCTTATTCGTACCACGACACTTAATATCAATGACAGCGATTCAGTGATCATTCAATGACATTTCACAGCCGCTAAGCTGTCAGGAACTCTTATTTGACTTATAACCCGGTCGATTTAACATGACACCTGCAGGTTATACCCGTCCCTCTCACTCTTCGGACATGACAGAATCGAGTGAAAGAGACGGGTAGAAGAAAAAGGACACAAATCGTTCGGTCATTCACATTTAGCAATTCATTTGCGATCCAGTTTTTAGAAGGTCATAGTACGAAAGAAAGCAATTCATTTTAGGAACCTATTCTGCATCGCGCTATTTTTGAATCGCTGTCTTAAAGTTGATGGTAGGCACCCTGATCATAATAATATATTCACAAATTGAGGTATCGTTGGAAGCGCCTCGATTGTCCGCTGGTAGGCTACCTATGTCCGTCCGCTATTACGAGAGTTGATTTAATTTATTATTTCAGTTATTTCATACACAAAAATAAGACATTTATTTGAAGAAAATAATTTTGATTAAGCTTATTTTCAATTCGGTGGGGTGTGCTCGGTGTTGGCATTTGCTCAATTCAAAATTAAACATCTTTCACGCAATTGGTCAGCTATTTAATTTTATTTTCTGAGAAACGCATGTTTCACTATTTTAATATTTACATTTTTTTTATCCAATATTTAAAATATGAATTCACCAGTTGACTCTCGTAAACGCGAAAGCATAAAAGTCACGCAAGAAAAAAAAACGCAGTTGTTAATTGCCAATTTCGTATTCCCGTGGAGGCTGCCACGGTGGGCTTTGTGAACAGATGCGCCCAATAAAAGTTCCGAAATACCACATTTTTTTTTGTTACTCCCTTATTAAACTAGAGCGCGGTACAAAAAACTGTTAAACTCTCAATTGCGTTGTTTTGTTTTATTTCTCCGTTCCGATAGTCGTTGGTTTATGCAACAGCCGCACCGCGTTTTTACTAACTTTCGAATAACATTTTAATGAGCTCACTTATTTTAGGAGACAGCGTCTATAGTTAGGTACGTCCTTTGTTATTATGTATTTTTGAATTCTCCTCTAAAATTGTTTTAAAGTTCTTTTTTCTTTTTCAGGTAAGTCTGCGTTCCTGCTTAATAGATGAAGAATATATTATCATCAACATGCAGGGGGCCAAGTCTGCTAACGTTAATTCATAATCTTGTCTCGATCGTGTTTCAATTGTAATTCAGTTGTAGTACTTTTTTACACACTAGTTACAAGAATTATGACAGTATGATGTGATGTGAATGTAGTGTCTAGTGTGAACATCAGTAGTATTGCGAAAAAAGTGCACATTTAATGTAACTAATGTGTAAAAAAGCACTACAATTGAACTACAACTGAAACACTATTGAGACACGATTATGAATTAACGTTAGCAGAATTGACCCCCAGGTATAGGTGAGGTACCTAATTTGAGCATTTAAAATGCTCAACATCGAATTTCCATCGTTCTACCTACAACACATACCTACAACAGGACAAGAGTGTCCTATTGTATATTACTTTTTTGTGCCATAATTACGCTCGTTTTACCTAAAACGAGCGTAATTATGAGCGTAGCAGTGTGAGTATCATATTTGCTCCGGCAGAACAAAAAAAAAATAACCACCACACGCACGTATTTCCTTCAGTAGGTCTCGATCGAGCACCTGTTTGAGGTGATCGTGTAGTGTAGGAGATTCTCCCGCCGAATCTTCCAGTCGTACCTACTGCCACGTCTAGGCTTCAATCAGCTGTATCGTATATATCGTAATATGTAGGTAATAGAGACGCTATATACTCAGGGACCGGAAAACCCCTGTTTTTGATTAAGCTTATTATTAGGGAAACCTTGTTAAAGGGTAACCGTATTATAGGGTTACCCTATCGATAGTGTAAGACTCAAGAAAGGGTAACCCTTTCGAATTAACTTAACTTCTTTCCAATGGGCTTACCGTATCGAAAGGGTTTTGAATTAAGCACTTACCACATAATTGGGTTACCCTATTGTCTCCTGCATCGCATCAATGGTCTCCCGTCTCTTTTCCGCGCATTCTGCATACCGTATCTCGGGGTGGTGGGCGTCCGTCTCGGTTATAATTATGTTGTGTTGTGTGTTGTGGATACTAATAATTTTTAAACCGCATTTGGTTTTTTTTTGTGGTATATCTATCTATACTAATATTATTAGGAGGAAAGATTTGTATTTTTGTATGTAACGAATAAACTCAAAAAGTACTGGACCGATTTAGAAAATTCTTTCACCGTTAGAAAGCTACAGTCTTCCCGAGTGACATAGGCTATATTTTATCCCGATATAGTGAAACCGCGGGCGGCCGCTAGTTATGTATAAAGTAAAGTCCCGTGGACTAAAATAGGTAAGTACTATATTAGAAAAGCTCAAATTATGGATGTGATTTTTTTTTCTTGTGATAAATCAAAAGATCATAATATAAGTTTTCTAATAAACTATTTTTATTTTTATTGCAATAATTCAAAAGTTATATCAAAATAAAAATTAGTATTTGAATCGAACCGAAGACACGCCAAAACAGCTCCCGAACACACTTGAGCACGTGTGACGTCATAATGTTAACTTTCACTCATTGCAGTACCTGTGATGGCCCCAGTACAGGTTGGCCGACCATGGTCGGCGACCATGACCAATACATCGTACATTGACACTTTTGAACGAACAAGTTTAAAAAGGTTCTTTCAAAAGTGTCAATGTACGATGTATTGGTCATGGTCGCCGACCATGGTCGGCCATCCTGTACTGGGGGCTTTAAGCATCGGCGGGGGCCTCGAGGCACCCGACATGCCAACTAAATGCTGCCTTATTTCTATAGAAATAAGGTCTCTATTTTCCACTGCCAATCGGCAACCGCTATATTTCAGAGGCTCGGACAACTGACAGACACACAGACAAAAACTTCAAGTTTTAGCTTACTTCGCCATCACCACGTGGAGGTAGCTTTTATGATTTTTTATTTTGGGGGCCGATTTTGATGCAACACGGTTTTTAGTATAATTTTGACAAGAAAACAACAACGCACTTTTAAAAATAAAAAAAATCCAAGATGGCGGCCAACTTTTTGTTTGTGGGCTGATTTCGATGAAACTCGGTTTTTAGTACTATTTCGTCAAGAAAAGAGAAACGCAATGTTAAAAAAATAAAAAATCCAAGATGGCGGCCCACTTCTTTGTTTGTGGGCCGATTTTGATGAAACTCGGATTTTGGTACTATTTTGAAAGGAAAATAGCAACGCAATGTCAAAAATGATAAAAAAACCAAGATGGCGGCCAAATTTTTTTGTTTGTTGGCCGATTTCAATGAAACTCGATTTCTAGTACTATTTTGACAAGAAAACAGCAACGCAATGTTAAAAATATAAAAAAATCCAAGATGGCGGCCAACTTTTTTGTTTGTGGGCCGATTTTGATGAAACTCAATTTCTAGTACTATTTTGACAAGAAAACAACAACGCACTTTTAAAAATAAAAAAGTCCAAGATGGCGGCCCACTTCTTTGTTTGTGGGCCGATTTTGATGAAACTCGATTTCTAGTACAATTTTGATAAGAAAACAACAACGCACTGTTAAAAATAAAAAAATCCAAGATGGCGGCCAACTTTTTTGTTTGTAGGCCGATTTTGATGAAACTCGGATTTTGGTACTATTTTGACAGGAAAATAGCAACGCAATGTCAAAAATGATAAAAAACCAAGATGGCGGCCAAATTTTTTGTTTGTTGGCCGATTTCAATGAAACTCGATTTCTAGTACTATTTTGACAAGAAAACAGCAACGCAATGTTAAAAATATAAAAAAATCCAAGATGGCGGCCAACTTCTTTGTTTGTAGGCTGATTTCGACGAAACTCGGTTTTTGGTACTATTTCGTCAAGAAAAGAGTAACGCAATGTTAAAAAAAAAATTCAAGATGGCAGCAAATTTTTTTGTTTGTGGGCCGATTTTGATGAAACTCGAAGTCTAGTACTATTTTGACAAGAAAACAGCAACGCGATGTTAAAAATATTAAAAAATCCAAGATGGCGGCCAACTTTTTTGTTTTTGGGCCGATTTCAATGAAACTCGATTTTTAGTTCTATTTTGACAAGAAAACAGCAACGCAAAGTTAAAAATATAAAAAAATCCAAGATGGCGGCCAACTTTTTTGTTTGTGGGCCGATTTTGATGAAACTCAATTTCTAGTACTATTTTGATAAGAAAACAACAACGCACTTTTAAAAATAAAAAAGTCCAAGATGGCGGCCAACTTCTTTGTTTGTGGGCCGATTTTGATGAAACTCGATTTCTAGTACAATTTTGACAAGAAAACAACAACGCACTTTTAAAAATAAAAAAAGTCCAAGATGGCATCCAACTTTTTTTGTTTGTGGGTCGATTTTTATGAAACTTGGTTTCTGGTACTATTTTGACAAGAAAACAACAACTCACTGTTAAAAATATAAATTATTTTTTAACATTGCGTTGCTGTTTTCTTCATAAAAACCAAGTTTTATAAAAATCGACCCACAAACAAAAAAGTTGGCTGCTATCTTGGACTTTTTTATTTTGAAAAGTGCGTTGTTGTTTTTTTGTCAAAATTGTACTAGAAATCGAGTTTTATCAAAATCGGCCTACAAACAAAAAAGTTGGCCGCCATCTTGGATTTTTTAATATTTTTAACATTGCGTTGCTGTTTTCTTGTCAAAATAGTACTAGACTTTGAGTTTCATCAAAATTGGCCCACAAACAAAAAAAATTGCTGCCATCTTGAATTTTTTTTTTTTAACATTGCGTTACTCTTTTCTTGACGAAATAGTACCAAAAACCGAGTTTCATCGAAATCAGCCCAGCCCACAAACAAAAAAGTTGGCCGCCAACTTGGATTTTTTATATTTTTAACAGTGCGTTGTTGTTTTCTTGTCAAAAGAGTACTAGAAATCGAGTTTCATCAAAATCGACCGACAAGAAAAAAAGGTGGCCGCCATCTTGGATTTTGATTTTTTTTAACAATGCGTTACTCTTTTCTTGACGAAATAGTACCAAAACCGAGTTTCATCGAAATCAGCCTACAAACAAAAAGTTGGCCGCCATCTTGGATTTTTTTATTTTTAACAGTGCGTTGTTGTTTTCTTGTCAAAATAGTACTAGAAATCAAGTTTCATCAAAATCGGCCCACAAACAAAAAAGTTGGCCGCCATCTTGGATTTTTTATTTTTTAACATTGCGTTACTCTTTTCTTGACGAAATAGTACCAAAAACCGCGTTTCATCGAAATCAGCCCACAAACAAAAAAGTCGGCCGCCATCTTGGATATTTTATATTTTTAACAGTGTGTTGTTGTTTTCTTGTCAAAATAGTACTAGAAATCGAGTTTCATCAAAATCGGCCCACAAACAAAAAAGTTGGCCACTATATTGGATTTTGATTTTTTTTAACATTGCGTTACTCTTTTCTTGACGAAATAGTACCAAAAACCGAGTTTCATCGAAATCAGCCCACAAACAAAAAAGTTGACCGCCATCTTGGTTTATATTTTTTTTTAACATTGTGTTACAGTTTTCTTGTAAAAATAGTACTAAAAATCGAGTTTCATCAAAATCTGCCCACAAACAAAAAAGTTGGCCGCCATCTTGGTTTTTTTTTTTTACTTTGACGACATTTGACGACTTCCGTGGCCGAATGGTGTACGCAACGGTTTTCAAGGTGCCGCTATCTCTAGAGGTCCCGGGTTCGATCCTCGGTCGGCTAAATATTGAAAACGAACTTTTCAAATAATCAAATTTCTAGCGCGTACCTTTTTAATAACAAATAAGTTTCGATTTACCGGTGTTAAAAAATGCCCATTTTCAAAAATTTATTACTCGGTAACCAAGTGGAATTGAAACACGGGAGTTCTACTCTTGCATTTGTAAAGCTTAACTCTTTCCAATTATTGAAAAAAAGGGGGATGTCCGATTTTAAGGGTTTTGGAAACACCGTGCATGGCCACCAAAGTCCACCAAAATCGCTGTATCGAACTGTTTTTTTTTTCATGATAGATAATGAATTTCCTAACAATTTTTATTTTCACAAATGCGCAGTTATTGAGAAAAAAACTAGTTTTTTGTATGAAAAAATATTAGTTTGCGTCGAGATTGCATCACATGTTAATGAAGGCTAAATACTATTAGTACCTACGTAGATTAACAAAAATAGGCGAATCCAAAAAATTAAGTGATTTTTTATTTCTTTTTGATAATTTTTGTTTCAAATGACTAATAACGTTGCAGGCCTCAGAAGCCACAGCCAGTTAAATTTATATGAAAAACGTTTCTACAAAGTAGCATTATATCAAATACTAGCGGCCGCCCGCGGTTTCACCCGCGTGGTTCCCGTTCCCGTGGGAATATCGGGATAAAAAGTACATATAAACCTTCCTCTTGAATCACTCTATCTATTAAAAAAAAACGCATCAAAATCCGTTGCGTAGTTTCAAAGATTTAAGCATACAAAGGGACATAGGGAAAGAGAAAGCGACTTTGTTTTATACTATGTAGTGATTACTTTTTTTATAAAGCTATTTTATAAAGCTTACTATTTCTCACGCTAGAGTTTTTGTACAATATTTAAATTTATAAGTTTTTATAGGTATCTACTTCAAGTCTTGTATTGTAACTATACATTATTAACTTAAGGCGCTACTCGGAAAAAGTATGGACTTTTTGATTTAAAACTATAGGACGGTTACAGTTGTTACAAATCTGATAATAAGATATATATTTCTTCATACCTTTGTCTAGAATCGTATAGTTTCAGAAACACGATTTTATGATTTTGGCTCGACACTTTTTATTTTCGAAAATACCTCTAAAAAATAAGAAATATCATGTTTATTCTTAAATGGGGATACATATACTATTGAAAATTGGTTTAATTAGTGGACACCAATAATATTTAGGATCGTATAGAAGCATTTTTTAAAAATCGCTATAGTTTTTGAATACGAAGTGATTTTGTTTTTTTTTTGCGTAATCGGCAAAATCGGTCTCGCTCCCGCGCGCGTCGTTTTCTCATTGCTATCTCGCTTTAGCATAATTTTTCCGAGTATCGCCTTAAAATGTAGCCATTTTGTTGAGTTTACAATAACTTATGATAATTTGTTAAAATTTTGTAATTTACTAGACCTAAGCAAATTGTAAACTTGTTCATGGTTCTGTAATAAATAAAAAATAAAAAAAAATGCTACTAGCTGCTCGATCGGCGAAATTTGTACCGCCTTATCGACAGCACGCCACCTACCGGGTCCAATTGTAAATCTAAATCATTCTGGAATCCGCCTGAAGACACAAAAAATTCATTGAAATCGAAACTGTTTAGGAGGACTTCAGTTACATACACACGCACAGAAGAGTTATATATATAAAGAATTCACTGCTTACAAATAATTAAAAACGATCGTCAGTAACAAAAACAAACAAACACGGGTAATGTAGCGGTCATATTAAACAAGTTCCTTCCTTCCGTTTTTAAATGCCGGCGCCGCGGCCACTCGGATAAACAATAGCGAGCGGCGGCGACCGACGGATCACGCGAAAATGAACTTTAGCGTGAACGTTCCATGTTTCGTTATTATCTGACGTAGCGAAGATTTTGTCGATGCCGCGATCACACTTCAAATTGTTATACAATAATAAGTCTAATGTAGTGCGCGCAGAAGTTTAAATTGCTTTGACGCTTCAAAACCCTGTCACAGGGTAAGACTTAAAAGGGTTTTTCGTTTATGGTAAGCGCTTACCCGAATTAACTTGAATCATTTGGTTACCCTGTCAATACGGTAAGTCGATGATATGCTTATCAATTTGAAAGGGTTTGTAGAAACAAGTCTTTAAAATACCCTATAAAAACCCGGGTTAGGGTAAGCGGTTCCGGTCCCTGTATATACTGCGTATAGCACCGTCTTGCTTATAGAATTAAGGCACCAGAACTTAACACAGAGCAAGTAAAATTCTACGAACACTATTTACCTGCCTACTTATTTGACGTCTCTACAATCATATTTTTATATGAAACATATTGCTATCAAAAATTACTCATCTCAAAAAAATGCTACTCATATCTCGCGAAATTACGCTACAATTGCCTAAGCCTGTCATGCCTTCCAAAGCATAGAGGAGCTCGAGATAGTAAAGTTCTGGTCACCCATCACGTGACCGACCACTGCGATCGTTGCTTAACCTCAAGGATCGCAGGCCGAGTGCGCTAACTAACTGCGTCACGGGCTCCTGTGCCAGGTAACACATTATAGGGCATAGCAAAATTAATATAGCGGTCTATCTGTAACCACATCACATGTCTAACTGTAAGCTCAATTTTATTGAAACGTTTGCCCTTATGATAGCTCTTTTTCTTATGTATTTTTTGCTTAGTCCCTGAACGGGCATAATGCACAAACGTAACCACAGGACTGAAGTTTGCGGATTTTATTCGCAATGGCGCCAAAAGTATATTTTTTTTATTATCTCGCAAAAATTTTCTGCCATTTACAGGGTATACTGTATCAATGCGCCACTCAACGAGGCTCTTTTTGTGCACTGCAAAAAGAGATGTCCCAAAGCAACTGATGAGACTGTGCTCTTAGAATGCAAAGACATTAGGAGATTGCTTTCCATCGGATTTCAATCATGTAAATACCTCATCGTTTACGACAAATAATAAATTTCCACATCGATAACTATGCAAATTCTGGTCTGTGGGAAAGCAAATTAATGCTTAATTTCTCTGTTCTGTTCCGCATAAATTTCTTAAATATATTCGTGAAGCCCCTTTGGTGAGTGAACAACGTTATAATTTTGCCGAAAACCGTTCCGTTATACAAAATGCCTAAAATAAGTTAGTGTTTGCCAACAGTCTTATTTACATTCAATTTGATATTGGTGAAAACTTCTTCCCAGTTGATATTTAAATTTTGTTATTGGTTTACAAGTTTGAAGAGCGCTCGTGTTCTATAAAACTCTTGTAACACTATAACAATTTTGATGGACTTTCAAGTAAATTAATTACTTCGGAAAGGTAAGTCGAAAATAGATATCGAGTTTATTTTATTAGTTCTACGAGTAAACTAAATCTATTGCAATTATAATAGTTATTAGATTCTTTCGTGAATTTCCAAGTTCTGTGTTTGCTTCTCTCAACTGTTTGGTAAAAAATCACTTTTTATAGAATTGGTCAGAAATGATTTATTTTTTAATCTGCACAAAGAGCAAGATTTGAATTATTAATATTCATTCCTTTATCGTTTCCTGTATTTATCTTTTCTAATAACGTAATTGGAATTGAAAAGGGAGTAAAAAATAACTGCCCTGTTTGTCAATTTCGCAGACATAATAGGAGGTAAACACAAAATGTATATTGATTGTATTCTTTCCGCAAATAAGCTGCAACAAAGGCCCTTGATGAGACACAATTTGTCACACCACGTCAGTTGGCGACATCCAATTACTGACAATTTTGAATGGTTTCGTTATGTTATGTTTGCTTTCATATTCTTTTTATTTGTTAATGGTTTTAATTAAATTATATTTAATAATTTGACTTGGGATTTTCAATGTTGTGTTGCTTAAATCTGTAAGCTAACTAGACCAAGTCTATTGGTAAGCTTTGAGTACCGTACCGTATCGTAGTCGTAATAAAAATTTGCTCTGCAATATTTTCTTTGTTTGTCACCTTATTAGCATCATAAGTGTGAAATGTGTTTTGTATTTTTGTTCCATATTAACTTCCGCCTAACTTTATGAAATCTGATATGAACACTCATGGTTAAACCATGAGAAAAAATTTACGCCATCTTTCCCAAAAAGTTCTTGTAGGATGTTAAAGTAATATTTTAACACGTGATTTTTCTCGTACTATAGAGGAAGAAAGTATATAGTACGTAGGTAAACATGAACAAGTAACACAAAAGCTTGAAGAGTCCATTTCCTGTGGTCTAAGGGTTCAGCGATCTTTGCCGGATCAGAATTGGATTCTAAAAACACAAAATTGGGTATAAAATCGTATCAAGAAATTCTTTTCAATCCGCACCGTGGTGTGAAACGAAATTACAGAGATCCATACGTGTGTCACCAAATCGGATTATTCTCACAATTCGGGACTCAATTTCATGTTGCCCTTCCGCCTCAGTTGCTACTAATTTTAATACAAACCCGAGACCCTTAGTTCAGATGTCAAGTGCGTTATGGTTCAAAACACCGCAACCTTAATATCTACGGCAAACAGTTGAAATTCGCATAATAAAAGTATTTCTATCAAAGGTCCGAATTACACAGGTGTTGTGGTTGAAAGCTGTTTAAAGTTATGGACGGTGCTTGACGGGATATATGCGGCAGTGGTCGTTTGGTTTGAATTTCGTTCAAGTTCGTTTCTATTTAGGTAGGTAAGTACATAAACGATGTGGGAAACAACGGAAATTTCTAAGTAGTATATCGTAATGATTTGTGATTGGATTACTTGTTTCGGTAGTAGATGCATAAATATTATCCAAAATTAAATAGTAGGTTTTATTATGCAAAATCGTTGAACTTGGCGCAAAAGATAATTTGGTTTTGTAAGTTAACATTAATAAAACATAAATGTTTTTAAATAAGTGATGATGTTTAAATGATTTAATATATATTTTATTAAAGATTTTCAATCATCAAAGAAGTTTTGAACACTGCCTTTTACAAATGTCACATATTAAAAGTTATCCAAAACGACTAAAACGTCAGTGATTTCATATAAGTACATACATACTCTTTGGAAGCGAACAAGTCTGTGTTAGCACGTCAGACGATTTTCCATACAATACTCAATACTTTATTGCTATATATTAGATAATATTAGATACAAATACTTCGGGCACAGCAACTAGGAGGGTGAATGGGAAGACCTTTCGTCAGCTAATTAGGTACATTAATTGATGATGTGAAAGTTTACATTTATTATAATCGAAGTATTCATCATCAGCCATTTAATGTCCCCACTGCTGGGGCACTGGCCTTCCTTATAGATGAATAAGGAGAATGAGCCATGAGCCACCACGCGGGCTCAGTGCGGATTGGTGGGTATTAACGACTGCAAGTGCAGCCGGGACCAACGGCTTAACGTGCCTTCCGAAGCACGGAGGAGCTCGAGATGAAAAGTTTTTGGTCACCCATCCCGTGACCGACCATTGCGAACGTTGCTTAACCTCAACGATCGCAGGCCGAGCGCGCTATCCACTGCGCCACGGGCTCCTCAATCGAAGTATTAAATTGTAAAAAATATCATTATTTTAAATACTGAAGTTTTTATTTAATTTATGAACATAAAATTCTATCATTATACTCTTGGAAAGTGTAATACCTACATAAGTATTGTTTTTTAATCAATAGAGCTTTTATTTGTTTAATGAAGTCTTTTTCTTCAGGTAAATCTGTTTATTTTTATGGACATCACTAGAGGCCCAGAAGAATGCATATTTATACGAGATGTTGGTAAAGTTAGTTTGTTTCGGGGTCGTAAATTATATCTTATAACGATTTGCAGTTATCCGTTTTCCAAGTTAAATATTATGCGAATATTTTTTTCTCTAAAGTAAATAATGAAGAAGCGTCCATGCTGTTACCCCACATAATTATGCCATAAGATAGCCATGCATTTGCGTAGGCGTGGTAAGTATTGAGTATTGTATTTTTATCTGTAGTAACTTTTATTAACAACGCATTTGCGAAAGTAGCCAATTTAGATTTTAGTTTTTAAACATGAGACTTTCAGTTGATTTGGGTATCTATTATGAAACCGAGTAATGTAACTTCGTTTACTGTTTCTATTTTGTGATTATTATATACAAAGTTTATATCTATGGGAATGTTTAGACGTGGGTGAAAAGTTATTAATTTAGTTTTTGATTCATTTATTTCTAGGTTGTGATCTACCATCCAGTTATTAATGTTGTTAAATATAACTTGTAGTTTATATCTATATCATTATCCCAAGATGTAAGGACCGAAATGTCGTCGGCAAATAATACACATGGCTCTTGTATTACCTTTGGGAGATCTAGTGTAGGCAATGAAGCTAGTAGTCCGTGAGCCAGCAACAGATTTTACTGACCAATTTCCTCTCAAGCGAAAACTCGTGAAATGCTTGAGAGAGTTGTATTATGAAGTATGGTGAACGTCAGCTGCCGCTCCGTGGGTGGGTGGTGCAGCGGCAGCCCTTCAAACACGTAAAAAAAGAAATTTATTTTCCGTCATTTCCTCCCGACTGAAAATTTGTTAAATGATAGTTAAGGCGCTACTCGGAAAAAGTATGGACTCTTTGATATAAAACTATAGGACGGTTAGAGTTGTTATAAATCTGGTAATAAGATATATATTTCTTCATACCTTTATCTAGAATCGTAAAGTTTCAAAAACACGATTTTATGATTTTTGCTCGACACTTTTTCTTTTCGAAAATACCTCAAAAAAATACGAAATATCAAGATTATTCTTAAATGGGGTTACATATACTATTGAAAATTGGTTTAATTAGTGGACACCAATAATATTTAGGATCGTATAGAAGCATTTTTTAAAAATCGCTATAGTTTTTTAATACGAAGTGATTTTGTGTTTTTTTTTGCGTAATCGGCAAAATCGGTCTCGCTCCCGCGCGCGTCGTTTTCTCACTGCTATCTCGCTTTAGCATAATATTTCCGAGTATCGCCTTAACGCAATTATTAGAAGATAAAAAAAAGTCAGCTGGCCGTACCGTGGTGGATTATACGTCAGCTGGCCATAGGAACATGCAAAAAAATATTTTTCATTCAGTGATTTCCTCTCACTTGAAAATGTGTCAGATGATAGTTTACATGCTATTTTGAATAAATAAAAGCGTCAGCTGGCTCTATGTTGGTGGAAAGGTCGTCAGCTGATGCAGTGAAATAGGGAGCATGAGAGTCAGGCGTGAGCGCCGATCGCTTATTTAAATACGTCAGCTGACGGGTTTTCCACCAACATAGAGCCAGCTGACGTTTTAGGGTTCCGTAGTCAACGAGGAACCCTTATAGTTTCGCCATGTCCGTCTGTACGACCGTCTGACCCCAGTCTAGCTCATAGACTCTTAGTCCTAGAAACCTGTAATTTGGCATGAATATACATATTTATCACGCCAACAAAGTGGTAAGGCAAAATTTTGAAAAATATTTTTTTTTAGTTTACCTCCATTACACGTAAAGTGGGTATGTAATTTTTTTTTCTTGTCTACCCCATAGTGTGGGATGGGGTTGGATAGCAATTTCAAAAAAGTTGTGGGTTCGTAAAGACAGTTTTTTGATTGAGGCATCTGTTTGTGAATTATTAAGCTTTAAAGTGCAAAATTTTGTTAGAGTAAAGTGTCTCCCCCCCTACCAGCCAAATGGTTGTTTCTGGATACGTGAAATAATTAATGATAATAGAACATATGACGAAGTTAAAAGGAAAACTATCACAGCTAAGTAGGCTTTACAAGTTTTAGAGATATAACACATTTTCAAAAACCGCAAATAAAACTTTGTCATTCATACGAATACTATAAAAAACAAAGTTATTTTTGCGGTTTGCAGTTTCTAGGACTAAGAGTCTATGAGCTAGACTGGGGTCAGACGGACGGACAGACGGACATGGCGAAACTATAAGGGTTCCTTGTTGACAACGGAACCCTAAAAAGTCAGCTGGCTCTATGTTGGTGGAAAACCCGTCAAATTTTTTTTTGCATGTTCCTATGGCCAGCTGACGTATAATCCACCACGGTACGGCCAGCTGATTTTTTTATCTTCTAATAATTGCGTTAACTATCATTTAACAAATTTTCAGTCGGGAGGAAATGACTGAAAAAAAAATATTTACGTGTTTGAGGGGCTGCCGCTGCACAAACAACCCACCCACGGAGCGGCAGCTGACGTTCACCATACTTCATAATACAACTCTCTCAAGCATTGCACGAGTTTTCGCTCGAGAGGAAATGACTGACAAAATATACTATCTGGCTGACGGTCTATAGTGGACGCCCATAGTAATTCCTCAGTCCGAAAAAAATTTACAGCATGATAACGTATCAATAAATTAAAAATATAGTATAAATTTCGAAAAAATTATAATAATAGAAGGTATTTTTTAATGAAAGTCTTATTTCATTAATATCTTTTTTAGGAAAAATGCTCCGTCTAAACTTTCTTCACCGGACATTTCATGTAACGGTATAAAAACAATAATATGAAATATCCAAAAAAAACAAATTTTAATAAAATAATTCGGGTGACTTGGACTGAAAAATGTCTCTGTCAAACTTTTTAACGGAATTATACCATTTTGCCAAGCGTACTTATGATTGAAAAAAGTTTTGGATTTTTATCAAGTATCATATACTAGTATAAATAACTCATTTGGTATAATAAATTTAGACTGAAAAATTACTCGGTTCAATATATAAACAAACAGATTTGTATATTTAGGTGTAAATACCTAACTTCCTAGTGAGTTTTTTTGGATAATCATTTAAAAGTTTATGGCAAACTAGCTTTCCGCCCGCGGCTACGCCCTCGTGGACTACACTACGTCATCCCGCGGGAATGTGTTATTTTCCCGGGATAAAAAGTAGCCTATGTTCCTCTCCAGGCTTCAAAATATCTGTATTCCAAATTTCAGCCAAATCCGTTCAGCCGTTTTGGCGTGATTGAGTAACAAACATCCAAACCTCCAAACATCTAAACTTTCACATTTATAATATTAGCAGGATGCTATTGTATAACCCAGCAAAGTTTCATCGACTGAGGAATTAATGTAAGGGTCTCCATACAAAGAATCTGTTCATGGCCTACACTAATGGTTAGTACAGTTAAGGAATAGTAGACTTCCGATTACACTTCCTTGTGGAATGTAGGCATTTGTGATTTTACTATTTGATTGGATATACCGAGGGATTGATATATTTTTCCTGATTAAAAAGTAGCCTATGTCACTCACCAGCCCCAAAACTAATATCCCCATACCATAAATCACGTCGATCCGTTGCTCTATTTTGACGTGACAAACAAACAAACACACTTTCAAATTTATTCACATTAGTATGGATAATGTTTATAAATATGACTTTAAAACTTCAAAAGTTTTAAACATCACTTATTCGTACTTAGAAACTCATATATGCTGCCGGATTTTAGATGGAACTTAACTTGATAAAACTTACTTACTACTTAATGTCTACCGAAAAGTTTACTAAGTACAAGTCGGGTTAAATAGCTGCAGCGCTGCACTTAAAAGCATAAAAAGCAACTCTTACGAAAGAGTTTAATCACATTAATTTAGTTACTGAAGCAATTAGGCTCAACGATGAAAAAGCCAAACTAAATAGCGTTAAGACATTATCTTTCGCGACCAATTCCAAGCTGCAATTGGAAGTAATATTTGCAGGGAGGTAAAAGAAATCTTATCCATACTTATTTATCGCTTTCGATAGTACAGAGGGGACAATTACGAAAGACCCCCACGCTACTGCAATTTCGCAAATTGCTGATTTTACTTCTGCCGATGGCAAGACGATTTGAATTGCATGTCGTTAAGTGTTCTGAGTACGTCTTCACTACGACCGCTGTGACCCGCGGAGTCATTCCCATTGAGTTTTATCAGCGAAAGTCTACTTTCTTGGTTGCAAAGTTTGAAATTGAAGGTGGAAATATTGTAAGTTGAAATAAATCACTGTTCATGAAGTATTTAAAAGTTACTATAGGTAATTTTATAATTATCTGTACGAAACAGTGAAGGGTTACTCAGAAATAGTGGTGATTAATAAGAAATAGTGGTATGTTTACGCGTAATTAAATTAATGGCGATGAAATTAATTGTCGTTGCTAACAAATATTTATGACTATTGTGTAAAAATAATATACTTAAATCCACTTTATAACGACCGAGAGAACGTCAATAATAATGGTAGAATCACGACACTAAAATGGCAATTCTTACGTCATCGCACCCTATAATTTGCTTCAGAATTCCAATCCTAATAAAACAGAAGTTATTAAAATAAATTAATATTACCCCGCAAATTGTATTTAAATCGTATAACATTCAAGACCGCGTTTCAAATTATAATAAATTGCACGTTGTCTTTTTCAATAAGAAGTTACGAGCACGCAAGTGTAAGACGTTTTTCATAAGTAAAGTAGACGACCTTATGCATATTTGATGGAGCGCGGCAATGCTCTAAGTATCCGTCAACATTTGCTGAGCAAGCAGCGAGGCAGCTAGTAAAACAACTCGTTTATAATGACCTCTATCATCTTCCGATTAGAGTTGAATTTGTTAAGGTTTTCGAGCTTAATAAGCTCGTAGACGGAGGAATGCTCTGTGTATATGTCAAGGGCGACCGGACCGACTGCATAAACGCACAGGTTTTATTGCGCTGAATAAATTTAAACTGACCAAGTTCCTTTTGTGTTGTTGATTGCCCACCAAATTCGTTTTAGTCACGAACTTAGTACAAAGATGTTTTGTAGAACATTTGATTGCTGCAATGATGTATGCGATTTTAAGCGCTTTTAGATTAGTTTTTTTAGGTTTCTGAAATTGCAATCACTCAAGAATAAGAATAAGAAATATTTATTTGCGCAAAACATGCAGGTGTAGGGGATAGTCGCCTAAAAGTACGCAGTCCAAGTACCTACGCTAGGCCAATATCTAAGAAACAAAAAGTAATCTGCCAGCATTGAATATGCAATTTAAAATACGTTTTGTTTATGGTCACGTTTTGACAGATCGCTGTAAGTGGATCTTTCGGTGTGGCGGCCGAAACTATGTTAAGTGAAATTTACTTTTATAATATTTTGTAAATATATAAAAGTGGGGAAATTATTTGCACTTCTTACCACCTACATTTGCTCAAGACCATCGAGAACAGAAGAGGGAAGATGGTAGGCCACTTGATGCGACTCGACAGTTTCCTGACAAACATCATTGAAGGCAAAATTGAGGGGAGAAGAGAAATGGGAAGACCTATAATAAGTTATTTTAAACAGATAGGAAAAGGTTAATGTTGTGGCGTATCAAGAAGTGAAGGCATTGATAGAGAGACGAGACAATTGGAAGATACTCCACCGACAAGAGCAAAGCTCTTAGATCAAAGATGATGACCACCTAAATGGATTTTACGTCCAATGAGTGGCCAGAGGTCCAATAACTGTCGAATCAGATTTTTTAAAATAGTCAAAAACAGCAAAATATCTCAAAAACAAAAACAAACAATTCGACTTCACGCACGTCCCATATAACGTTATAAAGCAGGAGATTTTTTAAATATTGATTTTACAGTATTTGGCCTCCCATTCGACATAAAAATACTTAATTGCAGAGATGCAAATAGTTTCATATCTATGAGATGCTAAAGTGAGCATGATTGTATGAAAATTGTACCTACGATGGGCAAGTTTTGGTGCCGGTGAGTGTAGTGGCGGAAATACACGGTTCACTTTTGCCTTTCAATTTGGATGAAGCAATCAAATTGATCAATGTAAACGTAAAAGTGAATCATTCAATGTCAATGTTTGCACGTATTTCTGCGCTTTTCAACCAAAGTGAATCAATTTGGTTGAACCGTGTAATATGAGCATAACAACAGACTAGTGCAGACTCTCACTACAATAATATTAGCTATGAGAGTTGGTAGTAAGGCCGCTGTTGCAACAAGATAGATAGTTAGGTAGAACGCAGGTGCATGGTAATTACGGAGTGCAACAATAACTAATATTACGAGCTTTTCATTACGCCAACACGGAAATGGTATCGTCGAAATGTTTTGAGATGTAATCTTGATTGTTATTTCATACTTTAAGCATTAAATGAATTTTGTTTTTGGTAGTTTTGTGGTAAGGAAACCACACATTTTAAAGGTAGTAATTACTGTTCTATACATAATTATAATCTACTAGCTTTCCGCCCGTGGCTTCGCCCGCGTGGACCACACGACGTTATCCCGCGGGAATGTAACATTTTTCCGGGATCAAAAGTAGCCTATGTTCCTCTCCAGGCTACAAAGTATTTGTGTCCCAAGTTTTAGCCAAATCCGTTCTGCCGTTTTGGCGTGATTGAGTTTAACAAACATCTAAACTTTCACATTTATAATATTAGTAAGATGTTGGAAAATCAACAAATCGGCGTATTATATTCTGCTTAAATGGATTCTTGGTCTTGATCCGTCTAATCAAGTAGGAAAGTAATCCTTATCTTTTAACTAATCTTTTTAAAAGCATACAGACGATGTCTTACTACAACGTTGACTTAAAAGATAAACAACTGTTTCACGGTAAAACTCAGCAGCAGCGATACATCTCCGAAGTGAGTAAGAACTTACTTACTTCTCTTGACGTTCTCATCTAAAAACGTTTGGTGCCGCCTCCCCAATCCCAGTTGAAATAGCGCCTCAAATACGCATAGCAAATTGCTCGGTGTAGTGAGCAGAGCGGGTACATTATCTGAGCCTTAGTTTCCATTCCGTGCCGTCGCGGGTGAGCCCCAATCCGGCTCCTAAGTCCACACGCCACTTTATGCAAACGTTCTCAGTTTGTAAAAGTTCGACGATTCTTATAAGGATATCGGTAGAATTCTTTCGCCAAAGGTTTCGCCTATGCTCGTAGAATCTAGTAGCACCTCAAATAGGCATGGCAAATTGCTTGGTGTAGTGAGCGCAGCGGGTACATTATTTGAGCCCTAGTTTCCATTTCGTGCCGTCGTCCGGGTGGGCCCCAATTTGACTCATAAGTCCACACGCCACTTAATGCAAAAGTTCTCAGTTTGTACAATTGCGACAGGTGTTGTTACAATATCGATAGTATTTTCTGCCAAAAGCTTCGTCTTTGCTAGGAGAACTAATATAATAGCACCCCCAATACACGTAGCAAATTGCTCGGTGTAGAGCGCAGCGGGTAAGTTATGATGATGAACCCTAATCCGCCAAATCTAACTGCCAGTTTGGCTCTATATAATAAAATACGAAAATCTTAAGGATATTAAGTTTACTTACATAACTAATATATAAAAAAAACATAACCCTCCTTCTGTCGCAGATGGGTAATAAGCATTAGCGTTATTAATTATTATACGCATAAGGATTGTTAAGAGAATGGCTATTATTAAAATGTATTGTGGACAGATATTTTTTCGTTAACTGTTTCAACATCCTACTTTGTGAAATAAACAGTATCTTCGCTACAAGTTGTAAGCGTTAAAAGCATTTCTTTAACGTTGGACTTTTTACTTTTTCAGATTTTTTCGAACGATTCATTTTCAAGCCACTTAGGTTAGTACGTGATTCATTTTCGTCCGCTTTTTTTCCTGGAGCATGTACTGGGTAAGATTATTTTGTTGGTAAGAGATTTATTATCTTCTTGTGAAGTCTTGACGTCAGGTGTGTGACTGTCACGGTGCGTCTGAGACAGCTTACGAGAGATGAAGGATGATCGAAGACTTGCTCGCTTAATCAAGTTGTATAATAAGGATTAGTTAGTGTAAAACAGTAGCGTTTATCAAGAGCCTTGAACAGATTTAACGTTGCTTGCTTTAACTAATTATACGATTATATTGATAAGTTAATGTCTACTTCAATCTTTTCAAAGAAATTGGCTTTTGGAGAATTTGGTTATTCCATGAATTAACCACTATCAAGTAGGTACATTATGAAATTTTACTATGTTTTAGAAAACACAAAAAACACACATACATTTCATTGTAATTTTTACTGAAACATATTTTAATTATTTGTCTACTATGAGAAATTCTAAAATAACATACCCTACTAATGCAAAGCTAAATATGTTTGGGATTTTAAATAAGTCTGGTTGTATGCGGTAATGTTAGCTTAACATAACTGTGTTATGGAAATCAGAATCAACAATAATGTTGCAAAATAAATACTTTCAGTATATTTCCTTTTGGTTATGACCGAATTTAATAGCACTAAATTAACTCCTAAGTACGATATTACAAGAGTGTTGCTAGCTCATTAGCATTCAAATAGGCTAGACTGGGTGCCGTTCAACTCTGCATCGCAAACGCAATTAGGTTCTGTCCTATCACTTAGTCTAGACCAGTTGTGCCAACGTATACTTCTCTAAATTGATATTTGTGATTAATTGTTGTTACGATAAGTCGCAACTTCAGTTAGCCCTAGTACAAAAAACTGTCGTTATAGTAACCGTTATCCTGATCGTATTGTGTTGCGAGCATTATAAAAACCCACATAAAAACCAGAGCAACGCCTCTTTCGGTCGTATAAGAAACTGAAATTCAATACATATTTGACAGCAGCACTCTGACAGCTTTTGCTAGACGGTATAGTTTACTATTTTGATTACCATTACGATAGTTTTTCATGCTAGGGGTACTGAAAATTGAACTGATCTTATTTTTTTATTTTGAAAAACTACTTTTTAAAATTTAAAATGGGTTTTTAAGCAACTAACAAAAATAAAATAAATTGTTTGCAGTAGGGGGTATTCACTTAAACAATGTTTTTGTAGATATTTTTTTCTTTCCATTAAAATTTTCAGAGCTGAGGTTAGGTTTAAATATTTGAAATTTAATTATGATATCCTCAATCGCAATGCTTCTGTTTGTGCTCAGAATAACTTACCCCAAGCTGAATGGGAAACCAAATTTAGTTGCAAAACAAATAAGGAAATCAATTTTAGACGTTTGAACCGTGCAGTTACAGTTTCGGTTACGCTAAAACTTTGACACTTGAGTTTCATGTAAACACAAATTCAACTGGATTTGCTTGCTTTTGTCATGGATTTAACTTTAAATCTAGTTTTAATTGTGTTTGTTATCGTTCATTGTTACGTTTTCCAGAAAATTATGCTATATCCGCTTAATTAGATGTGCAAAACTGATTTTATCCACTATTTAGTTATCAAAACCTTACTTAAGTAGAAGTTACGTAAACTATTTATAGGGTTGTATGAACTTTGTGACTTGGAAATTAATTATTCTAAGTTCCTTTTACCAAAAGTGCTAAAAATGTATACTATGGCCTCTATCAATCTTTTGCAACAATAAACATACGATTATATAACGAGCGAAAATTAAACAATGAAAGTCGATTTTATGAAACTGATTCCATGAAATATCTAGTACCTATATTTATTTGTGTAACTCGATATAATGACTGAACCAATTATACCTATGTTGTTGTCGTTTGTAAACAACATGTATGCGTGTCAACAATCTTTATTTTTCACGTAATAGTGTGCGACACATGTACATCAAGCAATTTTCGCCTTCATCAACGTGTTAATCACATAAAGCCTTTGATAACATCTCTTGGAGTGTAATTGATTCAGAACACGACATATCTTTATTAAGCTTTGAATATAACTTTTCATATTGTTGCTTTTGTGGAAATAAACAAGTTTCTCTATTACATATACATATCGTATCAATGTCATTTTTTTTCGATTGAATCATGCGTCACATGGCGGAGTCCCTACTCATCGTGAATGCATGTGCATGTGCACTTGTATATTTTTTGCGAAAGTAACTACCACGGAACACGGAAAGATTTTTAAATTTAATTATTTAATTTGTAACTACATTTGTCTTTTCCTTTTTTCACAGTAGGTACAATTCTTTTAAGTCACGAGCGCGGGTGGGCAACGCTTGTGTGTGTAAATGACATGCATAGGTATACTGTCTTTGCCTGCGTAAGCTCATGTGTCAAAGGATTGGGTGATGACACAGCTAAGACCTATCAGGTAATCTAATAAAAGAATATTGGCGTTGTCTTATGTACAGTGATCGGATAATCGGATGCATATTTACCTAAAGTGGAGGTGTTAGCTGTTATGGATGAACTTTGGTATCGATTTTTTTTAATAAATAGCTCATGCTAAAGACATGTTTACCACACCATGTTACTGACTAATTTTGCATTCACGAATTTTCTGAAATCCCGAGATTTATATTAAAAAAAACGTGTTTTAAGAAGCCGCTTCCATAATTTCCTACCTAAATATTAACTTTAGGTAAATATGCATCCGATTATCTGATCTCTAGTTATGTATTTAAAATTCCCAACATTTTGTAATGCTATATGACCAAATAAGATGGACACCCAGTTCAGCAACTGTTAAAAGGGACAATGGGTACTAACTGCGTACCCTGACTCGAAAATAGTTGTAGCATTATAAGCTACCTATATCAGGTTTTGTCGCCTCATAAAGTACTTAATAATTCAAAAATAGGTAAGTAAAACTGCATTTAGTTGGAGAAAAAAACTGCCTTCAAAAAATCCACCTAAAAGTAAGAAATAATACTTTTAATAACGTAAGTACTTTGAAGTCGGGCGTGAAACATGTACAATTTTTTGTTTATTTGTGTTTTTGTTTAGACCCAAAGTCTTCAAAGTACTTACGTTATTAGAGGTATTATTTCTTACTTTTAGGTGGATTTTTTTGAAGGCAGTTTTTTTTTAATAATTTTTATTTCACTCTTTTTAGTGCATCATGCAGGCAATTTTCGTATATCCTGGTAAATAGGTATGATAGTTAAACATCCGTCTTAAATTCATATGAAGTGGTAACGAAAACGATAGTATTTTCAAGATTTCCTGAAAACTACTGAACCGATTTAAAAATTTCAAAAAAATGGGCCCAACTTGGGAAAATACCTGATGTAACGTTATGATGATATAACGTTTGAATCATTTCAATCGGTTCAGCCGTCTTCGAGAAATCGGTGTACATACATATAAAAAACGCGACGAATAGATAACCTCCTCCTTTTCAATTTTTGAAGTCGGTTAAAAAAATAACGAACCACAACCACAACACGTGGGCGGGCGCATTTTGAATTGGAAAGGAATAGTACCTAGGTACCTACATTTCACACGTACCACATTTTGGCAGTCATTATCGACCGCGTGAGTGATACCGGCCACACACAACGCAACCACCAGCGACGAATGCTGCGAACTAGCGGCCGGCCATACCCACATCACAGCTAACTAGCGACAACGACATTTTGTCGCACAACCACAACGCAACCACAGTATTAACACTGTGACGCAACTGCAAAAAGTTGCATCGACACTATTCTCACGTAACCACATTTTGTCGCTGCGATGTGGTGTGGTTGTGTTTCGTGTGGGTCGAAACAAATACTCCAACCAAAAAGCGACGTAAATTTGTAGTTCATGAATTCATGATGCTACAATAAATGATTTTTTTTGCGGGTTCCATACAAAATTCTCATTGTCCTTTGTTGTCACCTGTCAAAGTAATAAAGCAATGTGTTAATAATTTTTAAATTAGAATCTGGAGTGATTTTAGTAGGTATATCAATGTTTTTTAATGTTACTATGAAAGGCGAACATTTTTTGTTTGTAATGTAAACATTTTCAATTTATCTTGATTATTTTCGTATTTTTCGTAAGAATTCCCTAAGGTTGGTAGTCTGCGCTGCTTATGAATTTTTAAATATGTTTCAAAAGTTAAAACGAATAAACAGGCGGAGGTTATATACTATACAGGAAAAAAATTTCACGCTGAGCAAATTTTAAAGATTGACTCAGAATCGGTAAGTGAAGAACTTTCTCCTAGAAATATAGGTCGAAATATGACAAAAAATGTTTGACTCTTTAGACAAATCAGACACGCGATCAATTTAGTATGGGAATCCAAAAAAATATTGTCGTATTTCAACCCATGTTTCTAGAAGAAAGTTATTACTACTACCTAAATACTTATCGATTCTGAGTCGATCTTAAAAATTTGTGCAGTGTTTAAAAATTGTTCCTGTATTGTAGGTATAGATTGTGGTGTAGATTTTCTTTTTTTTTGGCCTAGGAGGGCACCTTACTTGGGCACCTACTTTATCGAACTAAAAACGTAATCTTCTAAAATATTGAAGGTTAATAGTGCTTCATTTTATACATCAATTTTAATTTGAGTAGGTCGATTGAATTTTTAAAGCTTTGTCGACAACGAAAAACGACGTAACAAACCCGACCGTCATGACCAGACTGAGGTCGGAATAGGTAGAGCTATTTTGTGTACTTGCGATAATTTTTAATAATATGGACTTTTTTTTATATATTTTATGAATGCTCTGGCTTCACACTGAACCTTAGGGTTGAGAAGAAAAGAAGCCGAATGGCCTCTACAGACCAAAGCTGCGGCGGATGGGGTGTAGCCCAATTTCCGATAACCGCTATCGCTTCGCAGACACGTGGTCGCGTCTGTCTGTTCCATAAACTTATTTATACTAGGGGTAAAGTATAATAAGTTTATGGTCTGTTCATAGCTTCGAGGTCGCAAGTCAAAATGAGTTTATGCTATCCACCATAAAGCTTTATTCAAGCTTACTCGATATAATACAAAAACAGTACCTATTTACTCCGTCGAATTAAGTCAGTTAGTTCAGAGTCTATGTAACCGACTTGCAATGCAACCCTTTACAACTTATTCGCAACTTGAATGCGACGGTTGTTAGCAAACTTGCACTTCTAGTTGGCAGATAATTTAATTGTTGCAGAGATCAGTCTGGTCCTTAGGGAAAAGTTTTCTTATCGGTTTTGATAACGTTGTATCAGCTGTGTACTACATGTATTGTGTTCTAATTAAGTATACACACTTTTTGCAAAACGATAAAAACAGGCTTCCCAATCTTTGAAGTCAGATTTGTTTTTATTCTTCACATAATCTAATAATTACATTGTGAACCCATATAAGTAAAATGAAAGATGTTAAAGTTTGAATTAGTTATAATGATTTATTACTTAATTCATTAGGATTCTAATGCGTTAAACTTAACGTCTAATGCCGAAAATATGATATCAAAATCTAATTTACGCGGAGGTAATTATTATTAATCATACAATAATCTTACTTTTTCCTTATACGTATTGCATTGTGGTGGCCTTTATACGACACGTATGTGTAAAAACTGAAACTACTTTGTGTCGGGCAAAAATGGACCTTAGGTACCTATGTCTTCCGCCTCGGTCCATAGTAAATCATCTGGGCTTAATGATGAGATTCGGAAGCAAAAACCCATGGGCTATTAGTGCCTACGTGCAATGATCTTTGTTATCTGTAAATGTCTACATAATAATAAAGTCTTAACTTTTCTCCTGACATGACATCAGGAAAATCTTGGTTTTTTTAGTAATGATATACATATTTTTTGTCAAATAGTTTATGATCAGCGTCCTCCGTGGTGGAGTAATGTACACACCGGTTTCCAATGTACCGCAATCTCGGAGGTACCATATTAGATTTCCTGATGGGTAAAACTTTACTCACTTCCAAATATTTTCTCGTGTCTGGGTATGTGGATTTCCATAATACTATTGCTGCTACTAAACTTGGTACTAAAACAATGTATGAATGGTGTGATGGTGTCCAATATTTATTTATTTTTATTCTTTTTCTCATTGTAAGAAACTGTATGAAAGCACTTCTAATAGGCATGACCAAAATCAACTTCATCACATTATGTTTCACAAAAAATAGGTACTTTTTTAACAATTCTTTATCAAGGTACTTATTGCTTCTGTTTGTAAAGTAAGGTCACAGAATAACTAATATACCTTCTTGAACTCTTCAATCGTGTTCACTTTTACTCATTACAGAAGTAAAAGATATTAAAATCTGACGGCATATTAAATTAAAATTGTAATAACATTCAAAATTTAATATTCGTAGAATACTATTAAAAGCTATTATAGTTTTATTAGTATCAAGAAAGTATGATCAAAGGCGTCTATAACTTTTCGTTGAGTTGGTTTTAAATATCAAACATAGTAAAATTTCTTGTGTATGATATTATGTATTATACAAACCTAATAACTCCTAGTGTTCTCAACGTATCCTGACTCGAGAACCACGCCATTTGGTTCTTGGCTTTCCGACTAAATTCAGTTATCTTAGCAATCCGGGCAATGTTAGCAAGTAAGCGAACCACCGAATTACATTATAGGGCTGAGCTTGCTTTAATCCCGGAACTATATTTCAATTGGGGTTGCTTGGTGCCAATTGGGAGTCGGAGTCAGCTACCAACATAAGCCGCTAATGTAATAGCTTCAATAATTGTTGTCGGCACCGCAAACATACGTATAGTAATGGGAATTTAAACTTTATGATGATGAACTTTGGGTTTGAAAGCATCTGCTGGGCTACAAATATTTGTTTAACTTCATCAATCAATTGATTTATCGAAGTTTTTTTCCACAACGGGTTAGCATTTAACCTTTATCACACCTGATGTTAAGTTGTGATAAGGCTGAAGGTGGAAGCGCACTACTCCCGGGAACCTCAATCACTGAGAAACTGGCTATTTTATCTCTACTGCCGGAACACAGTATATAATGCTGAAACATCATAATTATGGCGTCAGATTTAGACCCCATAACATGGCTACGACGATGGCCTGGCTAGCTACAAGGCGGAGTAGAACAAGTCCTATACCACAAACCAAACCAAATACATATGTACCCCCACTGGGAATCGAACCCGGGACCTCTAGGACTGAAATCGGTGGTGTGAACCACTAGACCACAGAGGCGGACTTTTAAATGGCGCAATCGTTTTTAGCCTCTTCCATGTCTTAACAGTAAAGCGCTTTAGCTTTCAATTGCATATTAACGGTTATCGTTATCCTAATCGCTATCGTGATCGTATTATTTTGTATGAAAACCAAAGCAGCGCCTCTTTCGGCCGTGTAGGAACATAACAGCAGCGCCTTGACAGCTTTGAAGGATGGTAAGTATAGTTTACAATAACGATGACCGTATCGACAGTTTTTGTGCTAAGGCTGCTGAAATTATTAAACATTTGCGGACGTTGCTAGCTTTCCGCCCGCGGCTTCGCCCGCGTGGACTACACGACGTTATCCCGCGGGAATGTGTTATTTTTCCGGGATAAAAAGTAGCCTATGTTCCTCTCCAGGCAACAAAGTATCTGTGTTCCAAATTTCAGCCAAATCCGTTCAGCCGTTTAGGCGTGATTGAGTAACAAACATCCAAACATCCAAACATCCAAACATCCAAACATCCAAACATCCAAACATCTAAACTTTCACATTTATAATATTAGTAGGATTTGCGGACGTAGAAAATCACATGCAATGACGTTATATACTCGTAGTGTAGGGGCTAATGTTATTTTGTTATACTGAAAATTGAAATTAATTATTTAATTTTTGAATAATTTGTTTCCGTTGTCTTCTCAAACTCCATACATATAAAAAGCATTAAACCTCCTGATAGGCAATCGTGTTTCAGTGACGTACCAGTTAAATGTAATGAAAGCAATTTATCACAATGAAGAGCCATTCTGAATACTTCTGTACGAGTTCCCGGCGGAGTTGAAACGTCGAAATGAGGATGTGTACACGCTGTTCACTCGCTGCCTTCGCGAACATATTGTGAGCTCACGGATTGTTGCACAAACTGGTAATTAAAACAACTTCTTTATTGTCTTCCCTCAGGATTGGGATGAATCTCGCAAAGAGATCAGGATATATTAGCCTGACGCGGTTTTGACAACTATTTCTACCTGTATGAATGGGAAAATGAATTTGGAATATTTTGGGTGTAGCTATAATGTGGAAATTTGGTAAACTGTGAAATTTGTAATCCTATGTTAGATACACGACACATTTCAAATCGTTTTGTTGTCGTAACCATTTCTAAGATATTCCAAAATGTAATTTACTCTCGCATTTCCTACTAATATTATAAAAGCGAAAGTTTGTGAGTATTGATGGTTGTGTGGATGTTTGTTACTATTTCACGCAAAAACTACTGAATAGGATACTTTGTATCTCGATATTCCCACAGGAACGGTAACCACGCGGTTGAAAACGCGGGCGGCCGCTAGTATACTATAATTTTCACATGTTTTTACAACTCAGTCTAATATTACTTGATCATGGACTAACCTGACTAAATTATAGAGTAAAAGTATACTTTTACTATGGTAAAAGGCTCGATGAAATTAATAGTCAAAGTAAAAATAAGGAAGTGTACGGCGCTGCTCACCGACTGTCTTCTTCTTTACGTTTCTTCTTCACGAATATATTGTGAGCTCACGGATTGTTTCACCAACTGGTAATTAGAAACAACTTCTATAGCTATTCCTCTACACTGAATGGAATAGAATAGAATATTTCTTTATTTTCTTAAAATGTGGTAATTGTCGTCACTATTTATAACATTTTCCATTCTGTGCAAAATATATGAAATTTGTTTTATGTTGTAATTTACTTTCGCATTTATTATATGATTATATTATCATAGTATTTTTTATCGCAAAGCTCGTTTATGCAATGTTGTTATGATTTATTTGATCCAAGACTTCCTAGTATAAATAATAGAGTAAAGATATAACTCCATAGTAAAAGTGTTTTCCAAAGAAAGCACTTGAATAAGGGAAACTATGACTAGTATTATTACTTAAAGTGATCTTGCAAGTGACTCTATAATTTTGTGAAATACACTGTCTCGAAAGCAACACTGTAAGTAAATAGTGAAACTTAAAGTTGTTTCGAAGTTCTAACCATTACTGAAGCCAATGGACGTCGTCAAATAATAACTGTCGAAGCGATACGACGCTTGCAGTCGCTTGCTTAGTTTCAAGTGTCGCGAAACTTGGAGATAGGCTAGATAATATGAGAAGAAAAGGTAAAAGACAAGTTGTATATGAAAGTCTTGATGAATTTTTTATTGCGTACATAGTCTTTATCTTTTTCAGAAATATTATGATGTTTGATATTATTTTGCGACCAATTTTACTATAAAGATTAGGATCTTTTTTTTACAAGTAAGTACAGCAATTGATCAAACAAGGAAATAAAATAGTGGTACATGTGATTTAAATAGTACCTAAACAGGCAAAGAAGAACCCGTGGTGTAGTGGTTAGCGCGCTCGGCCTGCGATTGTTGAAGTTAAGCAATTTTCGCATTGGACGGACACGTGATGGGTGACCAAAAATTTATAATCTCGAGCTTCTCCTTGCTTCGGAAGCCGTTGGTCCCGGTTGCGTGTTAAGTCGTCAAAACCCATCAATCCGCATTGGGCCCGCGTAGTTAATTAGTTAATGGCCCATTCTCCATATCCATTCATAAGAAAGGCCTGGGTGCCTACCATCAACTTTAAGACAGCGATTTAAAAATAGCGCGATGCAGAATAGGTTCTTAGAATGAATTGCTTTCTTTCGTACCTAAACTTGACCTTCTAAAAACTGGATCGCAAATGAATTGCTAAATGTGAATGACCGAACGATTTGTGTCCTTATTTCTTCTACCCGTCTCTTTCACTCGATTCTGTCATGCCCGGAATGTGAAAGGGACGGGTATAACCTGCAGGTGTCATGTTAGCTTGGCCGAGTTATAAGTCAAATAAGAGTTGATGACAGCTTAGCGGCTGTGAAATGTCATTGAATGATCACTGAATCGCTGTCATTGATATTAAGCTGTCGTGGTACGAATAAGCGAAGCAGATCAGGGTGCCTACCATCAACTTTAAGACAGCGATTCAAAAATAGCGCGATGCAGAATAGGTTCCTAAAATGAATTGCTTTCTTTCGTACTATGACCTTCTAAAAACTGGATCGCAAATGAATTGCTAAATGTGAATACCTGTCTCTTTCACTCGATTCTGTCATGCCTGGAGAGTGAGAGGCACGGGTATAACATGCAGGTGTCATGTTAGCTTGGCCGAGTTATAGGTCAAATAAGAGTACATGACAGCTTAGCGGCTGTGAAATGTCATTGAATGATCTCTGAATCGCTGTCATTGATATTGAGCTGTCGCACAGCCGTCTCTATAGAGATGGCTGTGGCTGTCGTGGTACGAATAAGCGAAGCAGATCAGTTTAGGTCCTAAACAAAACCGCTATAAGAGTTGATGGTAGGCACCCAGTTTAGGTCCTAATCAAAACCGCAATAAGAGTTGATGGTAAGCACCCTGTGCCCCAGCATTTACAAATTGGGCGTTTGGTCTCTACTTTGACGTAATAATCATTGCAGAGATGCAAAAAGTTGGTCATCTATGAGATCCTAAAGAGAGCACGTTTGTATGAAAAAAACCCAGTGGCCTCTATTTTCTTTTGATTAGTATATTATAATTTGAAAGAAATTGAGATACCTATGTCAAAAATATTCATCACCTTATAAACGTTTACTCTGACCAAAAACGCACTATTGACAGAAATCAGTCCTTACAGTGTAGAAATGGTAAAGAAAACGAAATTTTCTTAACCTTTATAATTTGCGGGGTTTACTTATTGAAAGCAGTTTCGTTCGAACACTACCCTGAAAGTTTGCTTCAGCGGGGTAACTCGATGTAGTTTTAAAATTTAAAATCAGCTAACGATGCACCAAGAATATGAAGTTAGGAGACGGGCAAAGTAAAAAGTTTGTTTACTTTAACTCTTGCGTAATATCTTTATGAGGAGAGGAACGAAGCGTATAGGTTCTGCTTGTTATCTGCATTGACAATGCGAAGTTGAAACTTTTGTAAGTTAAATTGTAGTTGTCGTATTTCTACTCCTTTGATTTTTCTTAGTGCCTATCTGGGAACGTTTGATGCGTTTACGTTGTCAATGTTTGTAATGTTTATGCAGTGCTCAATAAAATAATTACTAAATATAAAGACGGAAACTATAAAACGCGTAGTAGCCCTATCAGCTGAACAGAGAATTTGAATTTGTTATTCTTTGTTCTGTACTGTGTCAATTACGGTATCGAAAAGAGCAAAGTTAGTACCTATATCAGACATTGATATAAGTGATATATTAGTTAAAACTTATCGTTTGAGGATTTTATAGAAAAAACAACGTTTCGTCTTCAAACGCGTCGGCACTAAATGTGAAAGTGTGTTTGTTTGTTTGTCTGTCTTTCACGTCAAAACGGAGCAAGGGATCGACGTGATTTTTGGTATGGGGATAGTTTAGGATCTGGAGAGTGACATAGACTACTTTTTATCCTGGAAAAATATCATACTACCGCAGGATAAAGTCTTGTAGTCCTCGCGGGCGAAGCCAACGGCGTAAGTAATACTCTTTTCTCGTAATGAATAGGATTGTGCATGCAAAAAAAACATATTGAAGAGATATTTGTAAGATAATATTAATCTGTCCATTATTTTAACCTAGAAATGATTAATACCCAATTTTCATTTTCACTTTGACCAGCAGCGGCCGCTTAAAATTCACATCACGACCGAGGTACAATGGAAATCAATTATTGTCCGATCACAGGTTCACTGAACGAGTAGCCTAATACAGGTCTAATTCTAATTAAAACGATACGCCGCAGACCTGGGCTGAATCACAATTCCCAAACGGATTAACTATAATTGGTACTTATTTGTTGTAGAAATGAAAGCTTAGTTTCATTAAAATTATATTGCTTGTTTTTGGAAATTTAAACAATCGACAATTTTTCAAACTACTGTTGCTATTTATTGGAAAACAGACAAGTTGTAAATACGCGCCCAACATTAAGGTGCAAAACTTGATTTCTTTTTAACTAAATAGATGCTGTTAAACTTTGTCGTTTAACGAAATCACCATTTCCGACAATACATCTCCCAGTAGAACTACATTTTTTTTTACTATATTTTTCTATTCGGTACCTAATAATGTTGTTTTTAATTTCACAACACCAAAGAATACCGCAACTTCGTAAAACATACGCAGTACGTTATCTTATTTTAAAATATAAAGAAATTTAATAGGTATTCTGTCACGCAAAAACTTTATAACTACAAGTATTAGGTATAATAAATTACCTGGAAATGACTGAAAAAAAAACTTTACCTATCTTTAATCTAAATTATTAGCGGCCAGACACCGCACTCGAGCACCAGAATTCTATAAATAGCTCGTCTAAAAAGTCGAAATAATTTCGAGATTAAATTTCTTAGCGGATTACGTACTATACTAAATTTAAAGTGAGGCTCCAAATTACCAAAAGCATTCGGCCTAATGCTCAATTTACTCAGGGACTCAGGGCGCCCCATCCGCAGCGATAACAATACTCAAACGACAGTTTTAAAAATATATTTCTCGGACGAAAATCGCAACACATTTTCACCCAAGAAATAGTTGTTTCAGTACAAACCGTTCGACTTTCGAATCACTTTTAATTTCAACTTTGTTCACCAGTTTGAATATTAGAAAAAGCGGAAGTTTGTCTTGGTACTTTGCGAGATAAAGTTTCTGACTTACAAAACTTAAGCGAGGAAATTGAGGGATAATGTAAACAAGGAATGCTTTATTATTTCTAAATTCTCTGTTTTATCAAAAGAAAATGATAATTGACGGTATTATTATTGTTAGCATTGTGAGTTGTTCTTTAACTCCACTTGAATAATAATGAGAATCTTATTATGAAATAAAATAACATAACAAGTGAAGCGAAATAGAGACGGAGAGGAAGACCGCTTAAAAGATTGTGCGCGTAATGATATGAATGAGAAAGGACTGAATGAGGAGATGATGGGTAACATAGTCACAGTATAGTAGTAAGGCTGTGACAGAATGGAGTGGAGAAGAAGAACGTAGGTACTTACAAATAGAATTGGATTATGGAAAGGATAATGATGGTTAGTGAAAATACATTATCACGCTTGAAAATTTGATAAAGGTAGTCTGTTCTGCAGAAGCAGAATGTAGAAACATTTAATTCTCAGATTTCATGTTCATCATCACTTATTTATTTACTATGTTCTTATTTTCAACTACAAGAACAAAAAATAAATAAGTAAGTAGATATAATATATTAATAGTTTGTTTTTATGAATAAGAAAAAAAAACATTAAGCGTGTATAAAGTAGGTATTTGTTATACGATTTTAAGCCCTTTTACAATACTTGGATCTTATACTTACTAATAATGTCTAAATATGGACGATTAGCGAAAATTTTCTAAATATCAAGTGTTTACCACACAAATTACTCACCACGGCGTTCTGTATTTGACAGGCAAAAAGTTTTTCCAATCAAAATTGGGGAAATCATCCCCGTGTGACGTGGGGTGTGGGCCTCGAAGGCAGCGTTTGTGGAACTGTCAATAACAGCACTGGCTGCTAACTAATAATGGGGGTAAACTGTTATATATTCGTGCTACGTTTTTAACACCCGTTGGATACTGGGAATGTTGCAATACACGTTTAAAGCCTACCGTACGGAAATGTTGGGCATTTTAGATTATCATTGACTGGTACACTCAAACTCAAAGTGAAATGGTTAGTTAAACACTGATTAACCGACACTCCATTTGAAATAATGTGGTCAATGTGACTTCATATAAACTATTACTACGCCAATGGTCGAGGATTCGAGTTCTAACCGCGAAAAACATTCATGTGATGAACCAGGATGAACCTTCAAAGTGTTTCCATCACTTCATTCGGAATCAGATCGATTTAAAGGATTCATTCAATATATTGAAATGAAGTATTAGAAAAAAATCGACCCGTCTCACAATCAGCTCCGGTGAGACTCACGACCTTTCACTTTCCGGGCGAATGCTCTAACCACGAGCTACGGAGTCTCAAAATTAGTCAGTAATTTTCAATAATAAAAATTGCATAGTGAATGCAAAAAAAAGCAAAATTAATTTTAATATATTCTTAATAAGAATTAAAATCTCGCTGATTCTATCATTAAGTGAGAATCAAACAGTATTAAAACGTACTTACATACGTAGGTATATTCATTCCTTGCTATAAACATTTTCCTTTGCTCGAACCGAAACGATAGTCTGAATTTTATAAAAATTCTTTAGACCAGCTTAAGAATTTTATGAACACCTCTTTTCCGGCCTTTTGTTATAAAAGCTAAACAAGCATTTTCTCGTTGCTGTTTTGACGGTTCAAAAAACAACATCTACGTTTTAACAGCACTTGCGAAAGGCTTTAGCGTCCTGTTTTGTACAATATGTCAGCATAGTTAGTCGTGGTTGTTAAAAATGTCCTCTATAAGGGAGAATGTGGAGTGCCTTTAATTAAAAGTCAACGCGCCTCCCCTTTCTGTCTGACAATAAAACCTATTAACTTTGAATAGCTTATGGCCTTTTTCTCTTTTACTAAGCGCGAGTTTTTTAAAGTTTTGTGTAGCAGTGATTATAATTATGCACTTATTGTAAAACGTTAGCTTTATTGTTTTATTAACGAATGAATAGCGGGGCTATTCAAATTATCGTAGAGTAAATAATAAATAATTTCTTACAATCACACCAATTATCTAAGCCCATAGAAACTGTGTCTACGTGAACTGATGACGGGTAAATATATTGCTTAAATACTTTTTTGTTTGTAAATGCATACTTTATATACATAGAAATCACCCCAGACCAAGACAAATAGACATGTTCATCGAAGGCGATGGCATGTTCATGGCATGTTCATCATGCACACAAATATTTTCTTGTTCGGTAATCGAACCCGAAACCTTTTACCTATTTGGCGCAGAAGGCGTTAGCTTACCCCTGCGCCAAATCGGTCATCAGAGTAAATCCATACCAATGTTATAAAGAGGTAATATTTGGTTTTTGTTTGTAATGTACAAACTTACGAACTACTGAATCGATTTTAAAAAATCTTTCACCAGTAAAAAAACTAGGTAATTCTCGAGTCACATAATCTATATTTTATCCAAATATTCCCAAGGGAACTGGAACCGCGCGGGTAAAACCACGGGAAGCCACTAGTAACTGATAAAGTAACTTTTCCTTACAAATAAAGTCGGGGGCATTTAAATATCAACTAGGAAGTTTGATACACGTTGAAAAAGAATTGTCCTTAGAAAAAACCTTTTATATTCCACAGAACTAGCTAAAATAATTCGACTGTCACAATAGGTCCAGATAAGCCGTTTAATATTATTATCTTAGTGGGAAATTTCACGCAAGCAAGTATAATCTGGTCATATTTCACCGGGACTAAGGCTCGATGAAACAGGGCATTTCCCGGACATATCTCTTTGATTTATGGACTTGTTAAGCACCCTTTAAAACTATGGTGAAAGAAAGTCAATTTCCCTTTTTGCGATACATTTGATAAAGTGGATAGTTCTAAGGAAGATAGTTAGTAAAAGTAATTAAAATTAACTTTTGTTTTCTTGTTTCACTTAATAAAATTATTTCTTGAAATAAATCATAATCGCGCTATACTTCGTTATACTTAACGCATTCTATATACTATCACGATATAAGTATTTTTTTGAGATTTCGTTTTATTTATTAACAAAGAAAACAAGAAAATATTAAAACCTTAACCAGAAACAAATAATGTTACTGTTCAATATTTTAATAAATTGTTGGTACGTTAAAAAAATAATGAAATAAAAATGAGGAAATATTTTTAATAACTCGGCACTCATCTCCTCTTATATCTCGATTGAACTCATTAAATCGCATTAGTCAAGTGCGAATAAAAACTTATTCCGTTTCCCTTCAGCTCCTTTGCATAAAGTGGGCTGCAGACATAAATTGTGGGCCGGGACAAATTGCGTCCCACGATAATGTATTCGGGACAGCGTTGCCGTATCCACGCGTCAGCCGAATCCAACTAAATGAAACTTTTTGAAACGCTCACGACACTTATTTTGCGTTTAATCAGTGGAAAATGAGGTGGCGGGTACTAGGTTAGCGTATTTTGCTTCCTGATGAAAGCCTGCTTGTGATTAAATATATTAAATGTCTTGTGAAGGATTCCATTTAAAATATCAATTAAAAAATAAGAAAAATATACATCGTTGTCTTTTAATCCACCTGTGTGGATCTCTTTTAATCCACCTTGTGATCAGTCACCCTTTCTTATTATATCACCATCATCACCAGCTATTCTGAGTCCACTGCTGATCATAGGCCTCCTTCTTGAGCCCATATTACACAATCTGGGGGCACGGCAGTGCCCCCGCCAAGTCGAGCGCAAAGCAAACACTGCCGTACCATCCCTTACTGGAACCATTTCGCCGCATTTTCAGGCCCCTATTTGAGAACCTCTGGATAAGACCAGAACGCAGAAATTTTCGTCATCCAGTAAGCTATAATTACATACTTAAAATCCAAAATTTCAAGTCTGTAGGTCATTTAGTTAAGTTAAGTTTAAGTTCGAAGTTAAGCGAAAGCAAAGTTTCGCATTTATGACACTCACTCACTCATGATCATCAGAATAGAACTAGTACTTTTCTATAAACTCAGAGAGCTGAAATTTGGTACAGAGTTAGAGTTTAATGGCCACATAAAGGGAAAACTATAAAAACTAGGAAAATTGAAGATCTGGATTACCTGGTGACCCTGATTAGAAAGCACAAGAGCCCAACCAAACTATTAGAGATCAACATTATGCCTTAAACATAATAATATAATCTTGCATGTAAATTTATTTTCCCAAATTAATTGTAAACTAATTGTTTCTTTTTAATCCTTTATGTGAAAGTTGTGTTTACCTGTAATTTAGGTACAATTTCTGTTAGGAAATTGTCTTTTAATATGTTTTTAAATTAAGTTCCGAATTGTACTTAGTTGGTATTCCCTAACAATAAAATAAAATAAAAATAAACATACCGCTTTTACAAAAAATATTCAACTTGGTGGACCGCTTCATTCGCCATCATGCCCACGTTTCTACAAAAAGAAGTGAAATCCCACCAAAAACATCCTGTAAAAAAACTGGCCAACTCTCGCTGGAGCTGCTTGTAACAGCTGGACGTTGAACATTCTTACATGTTAGTGGACACAAGTCAACGATCAAGACACATAAAACCTAACTATATCAATTAAGATATCGCAGTAAGGAACATTAGAGTTGGCTTGGCTTTACTGAGAGATTTCATCACTTTTTATAAAAAAAATAAGCAGCTCCAGCGAGAGTTGGCCAGTTTTTTACAGGATGTTTTTGGTGGGTTCATTTGACGTCTAGGTAATAAAAAAACCAATCAAAAGTCTAATCAATAATCAAAATAACTGCACCCCTCTCTTAAACATTAATAATGTTAACTATAACAATATATGCATGCATAAAAATGTCTATTTGTCTTGGTCTGGGTGTTTACTATGTATATTAAGTATGTATTTACAAACAAAAAGTATTTAAGTATATATTTTTTTATCCGTTATCAAATTTTCCATTATACAGTTTCTAAAATTGGCTTAGATAATTGGTGTGAATGTAAGAAGTTATTTATTATTATTATTATTTTATATTTGTTTCACTGTGCTTATAATATTAAATAAATTAACCGATAGTCGAAGTTCATAGAAGGTACCTATTTAATTTCACTTATGTTTCGTTGTGGTAAAGTTTTCAAGGAGCCTTTGAAGTGAGAACTTCTTGATTGTATCAAGTGTTCTTCTCTAATCAATTGTTATAGACAAATAGAAGTGGAACATAGATAAATGTTTGTAGCATAATGGCTTTCCGTTCGCGGCTTTGCCCGAGTGAGTTAGACGATGTTGTCCGAACAGGAATCAAATATTTTCCATAAACGTAGTAGTACAGTAACAAAAAACTTGGAATGGTCATTATATTTTAAATACAAATATCAAATACACATATCCCCGTATTTTATACAAAATTTGAAGTGGTAGTACTGGTGCGCAAATATGCGCACGTCCCGAGCGGGTCGAAGTGTGCCTAAATTTGGCTACGTCCCAACGTTAAAAGTTTGATTGTAGGTACCTTTTTAGTAAATTCATGAAAGTTTTTATTTCATAAATGTACTTATTGATTGTTATTGTTATTTTATAAAAATGACCTCATTTTAGTCAGGATTGACTGACTGTCCTGACTCAGGAACAGCTAACTAAAGTGAGGTCTTATTTATACTTAAGTACGGGAGCTAAGGTTTGGTGCGCTTGTAACTTAATTAAGTACAAACAAGTCGGATCATGAGTGTTTGTTGCAATCTTCATCGTTATCACAGTCACAAATATTATGGGATTATCATCAATTTAATACCGAGCGTATTAAAGAGGCCATTGAGCGGAACAAAGGCTCCAAAGTGTTCGCTAGAGATCTGGCTATAGGGCAAAGTCAACTGACGAGGCTGCAAGCTGAGGACGGTAGTATCATTTCATCAACACCTGAAATCCTGAGGGAGATTGAGAGTTTCTATGGACAGCTATATTCCACACAAACACCTGTTGAAAGTAAGGCTACAGAACCTAGAGCCAAACTTACCCGACACTATACCGAAGATATCCCGGACGTTAGCCTGTACGAGATTAGAATGGCTCTCAAGCAGCTCAAAAACAACAAGGCGGCGGGCGATGACGGAATCACAACAGAACTTCTGAGAGCGGGCGGTAAGCCGATACTTAAGGTCCTCCAGAAGCTCTTCAACTCTGTCATCCTCGAGGGCAAAACGCCAAAGGCATGGGGCAGAAGCGATGTGATGTTGTTCTTCAAGAAGGGTGATAAGACTCTCCTGAAGAATTACCGACCCATCTCGCTTCTGAGCCATATCTACAAGTTGTTTTCGAGAGTCATTACGAATCGTCTCGCTCGCAGGTTCGACGACTTCCAACCTCCCGAACAAGCCGGGTTCCGAAAAGGTTATAGTACCATAGACCACATTCATACGCTGCGGCAAGTCATACAGAAGACCGAAGAGTATAACTTGCCACTATGCTTGGCGTTCGTGGACTATGAGAAAGCCTTTGATTCGATCGAGATCTGGGCAGTGCTGCAGTCTCTCCAGAGGTGCCAAATAGACTACAGGTACATCGAGGTGCTGAGGTACTTATACCAAAACGCCACCATGTCGGTCCGATTACAGAACCAGAGCTCTAATCCTATCCAACTACAGCGAGGTGTGAGACAGGGAGACGTCATTTCTCCGAAACTTTTCACAGCTGCGTTGGAGGATATTTTTAAGCTACTGGACTGGAAAGGATTCGGCATTAACATCAATGGCGAGTACCTAACACACCTGCGGTTTGCCGATGATGTAGTTCTCATGGCTGAGACTTTGGAAGACCTGAACACAATGCTCGAAGATCTCAGCAATGCTTCCCAAAGAGTGGGTCTGAAGATGAACATAGATAAGACGAAAATCATGTCCAATGCCCATGTTGCATCCGCTCCAGTTAATGTAGGGAACATTACACTCGAAGTTGTTGACCACTATGTCTACCTAGGACAGACAATCCAATTAGGTAAGTCCAACTTCGAGAAAGAGATCTCTCGTCGAATCCAGCTCGGATGGGCAGCGTTTGGGAAGCTCCGGCATATATTTGCGTCCAAAATTCCTGAATGTCTCAAGACTAAGGTCTTTGACCAGTGTGTGTTGCCAGTTATGACTTATGGAAGCGAGACGTGGTCTTTTACTATGGGTCTCATAAGAAGGCTTAAGGTTACCCAGCGAGCAATGGAGAGAGCGATGCTTGGTATTTCCCTGCTCGATCGAATCAGAAATGATGAGATCCGCAGGAGAACTAAAACGACCGACATAGCTCGAAGGATTGCATCATTGAAGTGGCAGTGGGCGGGACACATAGCGCGGAGAACCGATGGCCGTTGGGGCGGAAAGGTTCTCGAATGGCGACCGCGAACCGGACGACGTTCCGTGGGCAGGCCCCCTACAAGGTGGACCGACGATCTGGCCAAGGTCGCGGGAAGCCGCTGGATGCGGGCAGCGCAGGACCGATCGTTGTGGAGATCCTTGGGGGAGGCCTATGCCCAGCAGTGGGCGTCGTACGGCTGAAATGATGATATCATAAAATATTCAAGTTAACTCAATAGATGGAGCAGTGGAGCGAAAATCCAAACGTTGTGCGTTCGAATCCCACATGGGGCCGTTGGAAACTAGATGCTTTTTCAAACTTTATTTCTGTTATGAAAATCTTTTCTTTGTAGCATGGTGTTTAGATCGGATACCGATTGTTGAAGATATAAGCACGCACTAAACTTCAATATATTTACCATTTCCATATACCTGAAGCTATTCATTTTACTATTATTATTGAAGTTGGGTGTATGCCTCAACACTCTTCACTAAAAATTTGTTTATGATATGAAGTTCACGTATTGTATAAACTCCGTTTTAAAAAATAAATTTTAATCCTGAATAGCTTTTAGTGTGCTTTAAGTACTGACAAAAAAAAATAGATAATCTTGCTTAACTGCTTTTCAAAATGAAGTGCTATATTGGAGCTTTTAGGGAACCATACTAACAAAACACAATAGGTAACTTGCTGAGCTGCTGTTCAAAATGAAGTGCTTTAGTAGCACTAGCAAGAAAAACAATCAGCGTTATAATCGTGTTTTAAATTAAGTAATTATTCCACTAATAGCCGCGCGCTAAGAGGCGCGCGCGAACGGGGAAACAATTAAACGGCTGAAACGGCTGAAACGACCACATCCGTGTTTCCAGCGGGAAAATTCCGAAAAGCATTCTTGCTTCCATGAAATGATAATGTTATGAAGCTGAATTAATTAAGAAATATTTCTATTTTGCACTTAATGTGTTATTTTTTCTAAGATATTTTTTAAAGGAAATAATCTAGTCTCTACTTTTGCCTGGGGGTTTTTGGATACGCAAGTTGCACACTAATGAGATTTTAATCAGTGTACACTGTTACACATTAGCGTTTGCTATTCAAGAAAGGTATAATACAGTGTGTTAGGGGCACCTTTCCAAAAACTTTAACAACGGCTTCACGCTGTATAGTAACTTTTTTATTTTTTTAAATCCAGCTCTGGCGTCTGTTTTTCGTGGTAGGGGGATCGTTGTGGCATGCTCCCCTAATAATATCGTACCTATAGTATAATATGCCATGATCACGGAGAACTCCGTGTGCAACTGAGCCATTATACTTCATGCTTCGTCCTCAAGATTAGCTTGATTTAACACTTGTAGTACGCCCTAGTAATCGCCAATTTCACACTATATTGAGAATATACCTACTTATAAATTAAAAAAGTAATAAAAGAAAATTATTATTTTTTAAATTTCAAAAGTGGGTAGTCAACACCGATCTGGCTCAAGCGCCCATCATAGCTGTCATTCGCTTTCTAGTGCGTCGCCGATTCACATCTAGTTTTTAAATTGTGTTAAAAAAGTTGTTAGTTGTTGTTAAAAGTGATTATTTAGGATGCCCAAACGCAAAAAAGATAAGTGTGAACACATTAAACGAAAAATTATAAGATTGGAGAGAAAGTTGGAGCGAAAACAGAAGCACCACCACCGGTGAGATTTATCTTGTTTTGAGTTATCGGAACAATTCTATCGCTCGTCGTCCTTATCTTAAGGTACGTTATGTATTTTTATACATTTATAAGTCACTGGCCTTGACATATTATATTGCATATTGAAGTTCAGTGACCTGGTTTTCTAACGTTTCGCAAAAAATGCAAACGATAATTACGTTCAACGATAAAACGGTTTGACTATTTAACTACCTACTTATGCTACTTATTACTAAGTTTGTAAAATAAATACTTTCAATAAAGTGTAACAAAATTATTAATTAATTTTAAAGTTATAATTGAACATAAATGCATTAGTTCGTCACAGACTTTTACAAGTTCTCGTATAAGTAGATTTCAAACAGTTTGCGGGCAGTACTTTCTATGAACTGGGACTGCTTCTTACTGAAAATAATTCACATAAGTGACTAAGCTAAAAAAGATCTTTGTACTCTAAAGTATTATGCTTATTATGATGTGTCGATTTTCAATAGTTTGCGGACAGTACTTTTCTTTTGAACTGGTACTGTTAAACAGTATGCGGGCAGTACTTTCTTTGAACTGGGACTGCTTCTTACTGAAAATAATTTACATAAGTGACTAAGCTAAAACACAGCTATGTACTCTAAAGTATTATGCTTATTATGATGTGTCGATTTTCAATAGTTTGCGGACAGTACTTTTTTTTCGAACTGGGACTGTCTCTTACGAAATTTAATTGCATACCTAAGGTTAAGCAATACATAATCTCAAATAATGATAACATAATCATCATTATATACACTGCAGTCACTGGGTCCTACAAACAGTACAACGGGACTGCTATAAGGTACTACTAAGTGTAGTTTGCGGACAGTACGTGTTGTTATAACTGGGGACTGTCTCTTACAATATTATACTGACATGCTAAAATTGTATGAACATGAGGCTTACTCTGTCCCTTACATACGACCAAGAGGTCATAGTTGACCTCGACGCACCATGTTCTAAGGGTTAACCTGAAGGACAATTAGAACAAGTACTTGGAACCAATCTCCAATACATCCCAGTCTGAAAATATTACAAATATACAGGATGGTCATTCGTCGACTGAGGCTCCGAAGCGTGATCTACCTTCAGATCAAACGTCTGCTCTTGAAACAGAAAACATACACTTAGATAGTGAAGTATTAGAAATATTAGGTACTGACCCTACTTCAGTCAGGAGTGCTGGAGTTTTCCAGCACTGGGTCACAACAGGTATTAACAAAGAATTGCGTAAAGAACTCGTAAGTACATGACCCCAGAAAATTGCAAATTGATTGACCCACCTGAGCTTGATCCTAAGATTAAAGCAGCTGTTTCAGATATTATTGCTAAACACAATAAGGCCATTCAACTGAAACAGAAGGAATCGACTGCTGGAAACACTTGTCTGGTAAAATCTATACTATTATATTGTCTGCAAATGAGAAAAATACAGCCTTGCTAAAACACTTATGGTTTTGGCAAAAATTATGTGTGATTGTCAACATTCTAATTCAATTTACAATTTTTTTTCTGAATGCCGTGAAGATGGATCTAAGGGATTCTCTTCAAAAAATCAAAATTGATAAACAATTATTCGGCGAAAACTTAAGGGAAAACAAAAAATCAGCTAAAGCTATTAACAAGTCTAGCACAGACCCAAAGCAATCAACGACACAAAAGTTTCCTAATAAGTAAGTTATACAGTTCTTCGCGAAATTTAAACTGGAAGGGTCCGGGTCTTAGTCGCAGGCCGACGGGCCCTCCCAGGACGAAGGAGCCTGCAACGACTTCGACGCGTAGACGGCTCATCAACTTATCGAAGCCGTCGCAGTATCCGTGGCAGAGGCAGAACAACAGCCGACGATAAATACGTTAACGCATGCAGGTCGTTTATCATTATTCTATAAAGAATTTTTAATGATTACCAAGGACCCACTGGTTCTTTTTCATAAAAAGGATATAAGATTCCCTTCAATCGAAAGCCGATGCAACCTGTATCACCGTCAACCCAAAAATGTAGTGAAAAGGAAAAGGCTCTTTTCATACACGAAATAAAAAATTTGCTGTCTCTGCAATTTCAGAGATCTCTGAATCTGATCAATATCTATCAACAATTTTTTAGTACCCAAGCCAAATGGGAAAATGCGCTTCATCTTAAACTTATCACTAAATAAATTGATTGATTCAAGACATTTTAAACTCAAGGATTTAAGAACAGTAATAAAATTGATACCGAGAGATTGTAACCGTGCACAGTAGACCTGAAAGACATACTTTTTGTTAAAAATTCACAAGGAAGACCGAAAATATCTAAGATACCAATTTGATCAAAAAGCATATGAAGTTAATGTCTTATTATTTGGTTTAAACACAGCTCCTTTTTTCACTAAAGTCATCATGAAACCGGTCATGAAATACTCATGATTATATGGTTACCTGTCAACAATATATTTGGATGACCTCTGTCTAATATAAGGGTCTTAAAACTTACAAGATACCGTAAAGTTGCTTACAAGCTTAGGTGTCATTATAAATACCGATAAAAGTAATTTTATACCTTCTCAGTCTTGTAAGTTCTTAGAATATAGTTTAAACTAAAAGAAATTCTAGGTCACTTTGCAAAAATTAAATTTGCAATACAAAAGTTTTCTAACTTAAAAAGGTGTAAAATTAGAGAATTTGTTAGTTTTATTGGACTGTTAATATCCGCCTGTCCCGCCGTGAAATGCAGCTGGTTGTATACTAAATTATTTGAAATATGTATAATTAGTACATGGATATACCTTGTTACTTGGAACAGGATTTCTATTGGTGGAGCCGCACCAAAATAAAAATAGACAAGTATGACCTGGAAGTTTTTCAGGTGCCTCAACTACGGGGTGGGGAATTGCATGTGGAGACGACAGAGCTAGTGGTTTATGGAGTGTAAAAGAAAGTAGCAGACAATAAATTATTTAGGAATTCTTGCTGCGTTTATTGGTTAAGATACTAATTGTCAAGTACTTCTACGAACTGACAATACCACGGTAATTTCCTACGTAAACCGTATGGGTGATATACACTCCCCACACCTGACAGAGATCGCAAAAGACCTCTGGCAATGGCGTAAACGTAAAAATCTTTACGTTTTTGCATCTCATTCGATCTTCAGATAATACTATGCAGGCAGACCAAGAATGGCAGCTAGCTGATTATGCCTTTCAACAAATTGTTGAAAAGTTTCATAGATATTTTTATTGATACGCTAGTCGTTAAAAATAATAAATTCCAAGATATATATCCATGGCATAAGGATCCGGATGCATACGCCGTAAATGTTTTTCTTTCAGTGTCGTGGTCGAAATTAAATTTTAATGTTTTTTCCTCCTTTCACAATGATGCCTTAATGTTTAAGAAAGATTATCTCTGACAATGCCACAGATATAATAGTTGTTCCATTTTGGTCCACATAAACGTGGTATGCACTATTTAAGAGTCTTTTAATAAGTAAACAATTCGTTCTCAAAGCAGATTCAAACCTAATTTTGTCTACAAATTCCAGCCGCAAACAAATGCGCAACTCCATTGCCCTGGTGATGGTGATGATACGAAGAGGCGTCAAATAATTTTCTCTGGACGTCATGCTTAACCCCTTTTTTGGATAACTCGTATAAACAATACGAAGTTTGCTATTAAAAGTGGTTTATTTATTGTCAACAAAATAAACTAAACTTATACGAAAGTATCAATTCCCGATATACAAAATTTTTTGCATCTGCTTTAAACAGTGGCGCTCAGTATGGCACAATTAACTGTTATCATTCTCCTTTGGCTTTAATAACTAAAATTGATATATCACTAAATCAAGAAATAAAAAGATTTATTAAAGGAGTTTTTCGTACCAGACCTCCATCCCCTAAATTTAATGAAGTCTGGAATATAGCACAGATTTTAAATTGTCTTGAAAAGTGGTTTGCTAACGAAAGTTAGAATCTGGAAAAAAAATATATATATATATATATATATAAAAAAAACACATTGCTCGTTATACCATTCTATAACGAAAAGCCAAGTATTTGTCCTGCAAGAGTTTTGAATACTTACCTTGAAATGAAAATGTTTCTCTGTCCTGATTCCGACAATTTATTTATTAGTTACCGAAAGCCATATAAGCCTGTTACGTCACAAACCTTATTCAAATGGATAAAAAATACGTTACATTTAAGTGGAATTGATATTACTACGTTCACTGCGCATAATACCCGGTATGCTGCTACATCAGCTGCGCAAAATTTAGGTTTTAGCATAGACCAGATTATAAAACTGCAGGTTGGTTTTCAGAATCACATACGTTTGCCAAATTTTATAACAGGCCAGTAAACAGCAATTGTGATAAAAAATTTGGCACTACTGTTTTGAGTGCTTAATCAAAATATTTTTCGTTTATTTCATAAGCGATGTTGATTTTTTATGTAACAAATAATACTTTTTTATTGCTTTTTGTTTCTATGTTGAGAAAATAAAGAAGCAAGATAGTATAAGTTAAGTTATAATTTCAATCTATATTATTCAGTAGCCTATATATTACAATTTTTGTATATTTTTCGAACACTTAGTCTCTAAACGTCTACAAGTGTTAAATCAAGCTAATCCTGAGGACGAAGCATGAAGTATAATTAGAGATTAAACGAACTTACCTGAAGTGAAGTTCTATCTTAATTATACGAAGGCTTCGTCCGAAGAGATTAGCTTCCCTCCCTCCCAAAAGTTATTAACTACTCCCCTATATGATTCGAAAAATATAATACTCTAAACTAAATGACAGCTATGATGGGCGCTTGAGCCAGATCGGTGTTGGCTACCCACTTTTGAAATTTAAAAAATAATAATTTTCTTTTATTACTTTTTTAATTTATAAGTAGGTATATTCTCAATATAGTGTGAAATTGGCGATTACTAGGGCGTACTACAAGTGTTAAATCAAGCTAATCTCTTCGGACGAAGCCTTCGTATAATTAAGATAGAACTTCACTTCAGGTAAGTTCGTTTAATCTCTAACAAGTCGACAAGAAAATTTAAATATGGTAATAATACCGTTTTTCATGATAGCAATAGTGGAAGTGACCATGAAAGTTTAACCATGAAAAATCTTATTAAAGTACAATTGCTAATGTTTTGTGCTACCAAACATAAGTAATACACTAAAAGAGTGCGAACAATATAAAAGTCTGAAATAAAAGAAATACATGTTGAACAATTTTATTTTAAACACTTATCTCCGGTAGTTAATGCTGAAAGTCATATCAACTTACACACAACCGGCTACAGTTTATCCGCAGTCCCTAAAAGCTATTGCGGATTTAAAAGCTCTATCCCAACATAGATATGCGAAGTTGTTGTGAGGCTAGATCCCAATATTGCGTTAGGTCAGACAAATTGGGATCTGTTAGTGAATATATTACGGTCGTTGGTACAGTCGGCGTCAAATGGTTGGGAGGAAAACGAAATCATATAATTGTGTTCTTGATCAAGCCAAAGTTGTCTTCCACTGAATATCGGAGGAGCAGAGATATCATAAATTTTACTCAACTAGTGTCAAATGTCTGTTTAACGTTTAAAATACTGCTCTACAGTTGCCAAGACACACCGCCAGCTATCGGGCGAGCTCACGAGCAGATATGCGAGCTTTCGTCACCGTCAAAATGGTTCACCTCTTTTCAAACTTTGGTTCACACCGCAAGCGACGTCACTCGCGTCTGCTGTCACGTCAACTAAGGCCCTTCTTACACGGCGCTACCTGCTCAAAATAAACTAGTTACAAACTCTAATCACCAATGAGTATCTAAAATATCACAGCACTAGTATTTCAAAGGCGGTTCGTACACGACGCTAGCAATCGCAAATTGGTTTGTAATAACGCGTTAGTAACTAATCACTCGCGACCGGTCATGCTGATCGCGCGCTACTGAATATTGGAAGCTGTGCTGCGGTTAATGAAAATGAATGACGTTTCGTGTAGGTTTCAACTAAAATTAGTAATGCCGTGTACGAATCTTTGTTACTAATCAGTTTTCGTCAGTTTTGAGTACCGGCGCGCGGCGGTGTGGACCGCGCTTAAAACGTTTTACGCTTAAAACGTTGGTGCAGAATTAAAATTTAATTAGATGCTTAAATTGAAAATTTTCTTTTAACTAGGAAGGCAAACATAGTTTAATTTATCGGTCAGCGTACATTTCAGTCTATTTAATGAAATAAATTTATCTGTAGGTATATATAAAACACTTGCGTTGACGACAGACAACGCACAGCCGGAACTACAGCACTAAGAAGAATTTTTGGAAATTCCCTCTCTAAGGGGGTTAAAAGAGGGTCCACGCAAACGAACTCGCGAGCGGAGCGCTAGTAAATTATTATATTTAAATAACAGCATACAATAACAGCTCCACTGAACTTTCATTAGCTGGCCTGAAATACTGAAATCATGATTGCGGGTTACACATTACCTACTAATCATTTTCCCCGCTCATTTGGAAATCAAGTCGGTAAGAAGAAAATGCAAAAACGAAAGCCTAGTTGGGGGGTGTAATAGTTGTTTTGCCTTTACGTATCTGGCGTCGACTGTAAGGTTTGTTAATCGTTTCCGGTTATTTATGGTCGTTTCGACTGTTTATCTCCGGCCGTTTGACGCGATTCGTCCGATCGCTGTTTGATAACCATAGTATTCCTTTTGGGCCGATATTGATGTCGTGAAAGCAGAGCTTAATTGATTGCGTGTTAAATACCCCACTTAGTGTAGTGCTTGTTGTAGAAATTAACTTGTAATAGGGTTTGTATACTTTGTTTTAACTGTGTTTTTGAGGGTAAGTATAGTTTAAATGTTGACACAATCTGCATTTTAAAAATATAGTAAACTAGCCTTCCGGCCGCGGCTTCGCCCGCGTGTACTACACGACGTTATCCCGCGGAAAAGTGATATTTTTTAGGAATAAAAAGTAGCCTATGCCCTTTCTCAGGCTCTAGACTATCTCTGTACCAAAATTCATTCAAATCGGTTCAGTAGTTTAGTTGTGATTGTGTAACACACAGACAGACAGAGACGCATTTATAATATAAAAAGTAAGGATTGTAAAATACCTAAGTATAACGAAAACTGTAAGTTTATGTTTCCAGCGGGCATCATCAATGAAAGCTTTAGCTTAAACCTTTAGGGTGAAAAGTTGTTTTGCCTCCACGTATCTGACGCCGACTGTACCCGGGCATCGGTTTGTTAATCGTTTCTAGTTATTTATGGGCGTTTCGACTGTTTATCTCCGGCCGTACTATGACGCGATTCGTCCGATCGCTATTTGATAACTATAGTATTCCCTTTGGGCCGATATTGATGGCGTGTTAAACACCCAACTTACTGTGGTACGAATTAATTTGTAATGAGATTGTGACATTAAATATCTAAAAAAGTATATAGATTTTGGAAATATGTATGTTTGTTAGAAGACACACTCATCTTTTTTTTTTTGCACAACAAGAACGACCTAGTAAATTAAGACCACATCAAAGATTAACCCGTTCCAATTCCAAATTACATTTTCTACACACATGACCTTTTGCGATTATTTATTATTATTTATTTATTTATTTTTACAAACATAGATACATCATTGGTATATAAAGGTCTCGCAAAACCTTTTAAAAGGTTTGACTGCGAGTACATAGTGACACTCAGTGTATTTGTTTTACAATAAATTATAATTAGTTTAACACTTATTTATTATTGATTAAATACAATAGAAATCTAGTGATGCTACAATACAATTGATCATGGAAGATTTGAGATCGTTTCATCGAGAGATGAGAAAATTTTTTAAGTTTTTTAGAAAATATTTTCCTACTGCTACTGTTCATGACTTCAGAAGGTAACGTATTAAGAGTATAAGGTATTCTTTTGGATAAAGTTCTGTCGCCGTACATATTAGCAATTCTAGGTACAACGTATCTGTTTTGAGACACAGCTCTAGTGACCTGGCCATGGTCATGACGCAGCAGTGTCAAATGCTCACGAAGTTCGTAATTGTTCAACAGTAAAAGATACTTATGTTTAACACTAGTGGGTAATACGTTGCAAATTTTGAACAATTGATAATAGTTGGTTTTGCAATTGTTTTTAGTTTTATTATTGACCAATAGCTTTAAGAACCTTATTTGTAAAGCTTCTATTTTTTCAATATGTGTTTTATACGTTAGACCGTAACTGTCCAATGCATAAGACACCACCGAGTCAACCAGAGCCATGTACAAACACTTGAGAATCTTAACAGGAACCCTATACTTTAGGTGGCAGAATTTACTTAACAACAGACGCAACTTATTACATACGAACTCTGTATGATTAGACCAGGAAAAAGACTCATCTACAGTTACTCCCAAATAAGTTATTGAAGTTACTCTTTCGATAGCCTCACAGTTGCAGTTGAGCAGATCATTATGAATACAATTATAATTATGAGCAATAATGGTACAATCTGTATTTTTTATTTTACTGTAAGGTGATCGCAAAAGTAACATTTTTGTCTTTGTGACATTAATTACAAGTCCATTATCGTGTGACCATCTAACAATTTTGTCGACATCTTGTTGCACGAGACGACATACTTCAATGGGATCGTAACCAGCCATTAATACGCAAAGATCATCTGCGAACATGTACGGTGAGCTATGTTCCACTACATTACATAGGCTGTTCACATGCATTAAAAAGCAAAGTGGACCACATCCAGAGCCCTGCGCTACGCCGTACGGCATAAGGCGCGGGCTACTTTGACTGTCGCCAACTTTGACCGCAAAGGTACGTGCAGTCAGGTAGTCGCGGAACCATTGACTTAAAGGGTATGGCCGTGAAAAGTAGAATAAAATTCCCGAACATATTAAAACCGAAAAACACTCGGTCAAAAAAAAACTACTGAAGTTATTTGTCTAAAAACTGTTTTTATTCCATGCAGGAGTTTTTCAATTTTAGTTGTAGTTAATTCAAGCAAGACCTTATATTCTTTTTATCTTTTTTATTAAAGTTCCTACGAAATTGTTATTTAATGAGATATTATTATTATTTAAAATGCTACTTGTGATTGTTATAAGTAATTAGTTACGGGTTGTAATTAATTGATCACCAAACTAACCTAACCTAATCCACAAAAATACTAACTTAGCATCTAAATTACTGAAATGGACGCAAAGTGGTGGACTTTGCGTCCATTTCAGTATTTTAGATGCTTACTTATTATTTTTTGTGGCTCAATTAATTATTTCTCATTAGTTACTAATACGTTCAAGTTATTCCTAATTTAATTGTACTTAGTTATTTTTTCATTTTTAATAAAACCATTTTATTTAGTTTATAAATTTCGATGCCCTATCAGAGTTCATGTATTGGTACCTAGCTATAATAAATAAATAACTTCTTACATTCACACCAATTATCTAAGCCCATTTTAATTTCATTAAGAAACTGTATCATGGAAAACTTGATAACGGATAAATATATACTTAAATACTTTTTGTTTGTAAATACATACTTAATATACATAGAAAATGCCCAGACCAAGACAAATAGACATGTTCATGCACACAAATATTTGTCTTGTTCGGGAATCGAACCCGAGACCACTGGCGCAGAAGGTGGGTAGCCTACCCCTGCGCCAAATCGGTCGTCAGCTATATTTTGTAAGATCTGTAAAAACCACATGAGTGCACTAAATAATTTTGATTTTATTTGAAAAAACGTATATTTAAAAGAGCAAAACCCTGTGTTGTTCGGTATGAAAAGTACTCAATAAAATGTTTTATTTTTAACATTATGTCATCTCTGTATTTTTAAAGAGATGAATTACAAAACTTTTTTGACGTACAGCTGGATTAGCCCGCATGTAATTAGATTTCATTGCCGCTAGCAATTTAAAAACCAGTGGGTAAAAACCCGCATGTTTTAAAAAGTAAAAATAATGTGGAAATATTTTCATGGCTGCTATTTACACTGGCAGCGTAGCAGCGTTTTCTCAAGCGACAATTTCGTAGAATAATATTGTTCAAATTGTCATCAAATTGTTTAGTATGCAGTGAAAACAGTTGTAAATCTTTTAGTTCTATTTTTGTTATTATCAAGCTATCAAACATACTTTTTTCACTAATTTGTATAAAGATTAACTAGACATTTATAACTACCTATAAGTACTCGAGCCAGAATTTCTCAGTTTGAACTGAAACTGCCTACTTGAATCCGCTCTGGAATAAAAAAATTGTCAAGAAAGGGAAGGATCTAAGTAAGTTAAAGTACCTACATTATAATTTAAATGGCTTTACTATTAAACCTGCACACAGCCAGAAAAAAAATTGACACATTCGTAAAGCCAGTATTTAAACTTCTGACTGCATAAAATGTACCTAATATGGACACATATGGATTAACTTTAAGTAAAAACTGCCTTCTCATTGAATCCTTCAAAGGCAATATCTGCGGTTTATATCTCTAATTGATGATATTCCCAGAAGGGTAACACAAGAGATTATCACAAAAGATTCACTAGCATCTGCGGAATGACAGTCATTCTAGTATCCTCGCTATGGCATAGGAGAATTTGTGAGCATCACTACGCACGCTTCGGCATGTGCTATTCGCAAGGGACATATTTAGTACCTTCACATAATTTCAAACCTTATATTACTAGGAATACGGGATAAAATACCCCTCTCCCATTTTCAGGTAATACGAATCATCGGTCTCACCACAATGAGATGGACGCTTTTAGCAGAATTAAAACGTTAAACTCCGGTCCACATGTTTTATCGATAAATAATAGCTATCATTGTGATTACTATGGAGCTGCATTTTCGTCCGGTGCACCTTGGTTTATTCAGCGAAATGTACTTTCGTGGTGAAACGAAATTGGTTTTTTACTTAGTTGCTTTTGGTATTAGGTCTACTTGTAGGTACAATTTATTCCACGCTGAGATCTAAAAGACGTCATTCAACAAATACACTAAACATTATTTACATACATACATTAATGAACAGTAGGTATGTAAAAACGAAAACTTTTGATATTTGAGTACTATTTTTTTACGATTATTTGCTTCTTTGTTTTCTATGTTGGTGAAAGCTGAAATTAAAAAATAAATTAAATGTTGATAGGCGCGTCAACGCGTTCATACGATGAATAATAATTTACAGATTGTATTATTTTAATCTATTCTTGAGAGCAAAAGTACTTGATCACTTTATGAGGTTTAATAAAGTTATAAAAATATAAATACCTTATTGACGGAAGTATTCGCCTAAACTACGGCCAATTTAAGTAAGTAACTAAGAGAATCAATAGGCAAATCACTACAAAATCTACGCGGCCAAAGCCGCAGGAAATCGTTAGTGCAATATAATTGGCTAGGAAACAGGGAATTCACGCTCCATTGCCCTCATAAGCCGATTAGTAATTATTTGAATAGTGGTCCAGTAGGAATGGGAATAACGGTCCATTGGCTTGGCTAATACAAATCTTTAATTAATTTGTATGGGACTTATTAGGATAAAACAAAATATATTTGAATTTAGTATTTGTAATCTTAATTTAGTTTTAAAAATACTGTACTGTTTTCATTTCACAATAATATTGAAAATAAAATATTAGAAAAGTCAACTCATTTTTCAACTAAGTAGTTTCGGCGGGGCGGGATATAAAATATAAGATTAACTATAGGTACTAATATTATATTTATTATTATAAGTATATGAAGAAAAAGATTTGTATTTTGTTTGAAACGAATAAACTCCTCAATCATAGGCTTTAACTGATCCCGATTCAAAGTCAAAGCTACAAATATTATTCTGTGGTCAAAGTCAAATTTATTTATGCAATTCACATTGTTATTTACAATACTTGTGAACGTCATAGAAGCTACGCCATAGGTTCGCAAACCCTACGGCGGGAGACCTTGGAGAAGAACCGGCAAGAAACTCCCGGCAAGATTTTCCCGCGGGAACGGGTACCATACGGCTAAAACCGCGGAGACCCACTAGATTATAATATTTCAATTTCAATACTATAGTGTTTTCTGTGTCTGGGTGTTATATAATTAATAGGTTTGTATTTTATATTGAAAACCTCCGTTGTTAATTAACCAGATCAATGTGCGTGATGTTGGATATTTATTTATTAAATATTTAAGCACATATACAAAAATAACATTGAAACTAATATAATTTAATTGAAACTTTATTTAATTTCAGGTATTTCACATCTTGCTGAACGACAAGAAGTGATATTGCCAAATTACTCTTGTAAGTACAATAATTAATTAAGGTAATAAAAGATTAACCCAAGGTTAAAATTTGTCATTTACGTGTTAACTTTAAATATAACCTTCAATTGATCACTCTTAATTCTTTATAATATGTTTTGTGGAACTATTAGAATATAATAGATTCATTATAATAATAAATGTCTTTCAATCGCTCAAAATCCTGAGTCATTAATGTTATTATAGAGCCATATATTACGTCTAAATTCCCTGAAAAGATTCCGAACCTTAAGTATAAAACTTAAGATCCAAATTTAATTGGGGTACTTTATATGTTACTTTTGTGAAATTTATTGTGCTGTGACGGTACAAAAGTTGTTTTATTAGTTTTGGTTATTATTCAAGTTCTTCACAGATGACTGCATTAGTCTTCAACACAAGTTATATCAGTATAGTAGGCGCTCTTAATGTCTCATCATGTCAGCCGAACGACGCCAATGCTGGGCATAGGCCTCCTCCAAGGATCTCCACAATGATCGGTCCTGCGCTGCCCGCATCCAGCGGTTTCCCGACATCATGGCTAAATCGTCGGTCCACCTTGTAGGGGGCGGTCGCCATTAGAGAACATTTCCGCCCCAACTGCCATGTATCGGTTCTCCGCGCTATGTGTCCCGCCCACTGCCACGTCAACTGAGTAATTCTTCGAGCGATGTCGGTTGTTTTAGTTCTCCTGCGGATCTTATTATTTCTGATTCGATCGCGCAGGGAAATATCAAGCAGCTCTCTCCATTGCTCGCTGGGTGACCTTGAGCCTTCTAATGAGACTCATAACAAAAGACCACGTCTCACTCCAATTAGGTATCTAATTACTGACAATACACACTGGTCAAAGACTTTTGTCTTGAGCCATTGAGGTATTTAGACGCTAATATATGCCGGAGCTTCCCGAAAGCTGCCGTAATGTATATGTATACCCTACAAACTTAAATCAGGCTAGGTATATGATTGATATGATTGTAAGAAAATCTGTTTTCTTTTCACGCCTTAACTACTGAAGCAATTTTGATTAATTTTGACTATGACATAGAAGAGACATAGAAGATGGACACAGGCTTTTTTCATCGCGGTAATCTGTAGTGATCCAAGAGCAGCTGTGAACCGCCTCTATGACCCCTGGTTTGATTCTCGAGTACATATTGTATTCGGTTTGGTGGGTGGTAGCATGTGTTCTAAGGCAGCCTGGCTAACCATTTTATCTAAATCTACCACTATAACAACGATACATATTTCAGCATTGTTGTGTTCCAGTACCTAGTAAGAAATATAGGATTGCCAGTTCCTCAGTGGTTGAGGATCCCGTGAGTAGCGTGCTTCCATCTTCAGCCTTATCATCAATTATCATCAGTTGTGATGAAGGTTAAGCGTTACCCCTTTGTGGATAAAAAAGAGTGCGATATGCACGCGGACAATATCGCGTATATCCACTAGTAAAAAAAACATTGACGAGTTTCTTGCCGCTTTTTCTCCAAAGTCTCCCACCACCCGTAGGGTTTGCGAACCGATGGCGTAGCTTCTTTGACGTTCAGAAGTGCTGTATCAGCCGAGACTGAATAAAACTTATTCATTTTCATTTTTCATTTTCATTATACTTGTATACCGTCTGTGTTCACTAGACCGTGACTTGTCACGTTCGCGCCTCGATCATTTTTATATTTTTTGAATGGGACTTTTTGGGGGAAAACCTATATATAAATTTTGTTTGGTCTAAAGCCAATTGAGTTAACTTCAACGCATCTGTGGTCATTAAGTTTGTGTAGGTACCTTATCAGAGTATGACTTTAACCTCTTTAAAGTATGCATTAGGTAAAAATGTTTTCTGGACCCACAGACATAGATCTATGTCTGTGTCTGGACCCTTGCAAAGGATGCCTAATATCTTTTTATAGATATTTATACTTTTTATAGAATTATCGTTTATTCCTAATTTGTCTATATTTTTATTTTGATATGACATTGTTTTAATAATTCTTTAATAATATAGTATTGTTGCACCGAAACCAGCAATCGTTTCAGTCATGTAGGTACCTAGCTTAGAATAACAGTCCACTTTGGCCAGGTAGACATTAACTTAGTAAATAATTAATTTTTATTTCTATGAGTTAGTTGGCACAATAATTACTTGGAACTTATTTTAATTTTTAGTTTTTTGCATTCACAATGCAATTTTTATTACTGAAAAATGGAAAATGAAGTATTTAGAAAAAATCGACCCGTCTCACAACCAGCTCCGATGGGACTCGAACCCACGACCTAACAACTCCGTAGCTCAGTGGTTAAAACAGTCGCCCGGAAAGCGAAAGGTCGTGGGTTCGAGTCCCATCGGAGCTGGTTGTGAGACGGGTCGATTTTTTCTAAATACTTCATTTTCCATTTTTCAGTAATACTTGGAACTTGTTTGGAATATGTACTAGTTTTTTATGGAAGAGCAACTATACCTGGCACAGGTTCACTATGCACTTAGCAGAGGGAGTCAATCACTATGCTATAATAATTTATTGGTAACGTAATAAATAATTTTATTTTGTTGACTATAGTAGTACCTAACAAATTTTTAGTGAATTAAAATAAAATTTTATTACCAGGCCGCATTGGATCGCTGCGTAGTAGGTAGTGGGTCATGAATATCCCATTCACCTTATGCATCTGGAAGGAAGTATATGGCAGATGATGGCAGATGATGATGTTAATATTTGTACTACCTATTATGAAAGAATCGCCGAACAGGCAACCAGAAAAAACAACACATTAGGGTTAACTGCCGTATTGTTCGTATCCCTTCAATTAATGGCAACCTGAAGTTAAACTTGAATGGCAAAACTAAGTGCCAATTTTGTACAATATCATATTACTGTTTCACATTTTGTTGTTTTTAGAGCTAAACTTAGGGAGCTAAACTTAGGGGAATAGGTAATATGACGAGTGTCAACAATAGGGCAGTTACCTAATGAGATCTCTTCAAAATAACTCCAGTTAATAATGTCTTTTCTATGTATAAACTCGTGATTTACGTGTTGATGAAGTGTTGCCATTTCACTAAGGGACGTGCAGACGACCTTCCTGTTTGTACGTGCGCACAGATTGCATTATCTTGATGAAACTTTGTATACGTCGCCCTTTACACCTTCAGTAGACCCAAGTGCTTGATACTACTTGATAATCGGTTTTAAACTATTTCATATAAGGTAGCAGTGGAGAAGTGTACTACAAGCCGATACCCATCGGCTTTCCTTTTAAAAATCTTGGGGTCTTATCCCAACAAGCAAAATTATCCTCGAACGCGTTTTTATAAGTCTATGTGGACTTGTAAGCCTCCTAAAGTGGCCCCAAATTTACCGACTGCGCTTGTAACAGCATAAGCAAATGCTGTTTTTACTGGAGTACATTTACAACTATAGTTTTACCTTGTAAACGACTATAAGATCATTTTCCCTGACCATTACAGGCTCAAGACTCCTATACAAGCATAATTTAAGAGTAATTGCACTGAGGAGTAATTAGTTTAGTAACATAGACTTATAAGTGCCTATAAGAAGACATATTCATGCCATTATAATCGTAGACTCCTATAAGAGCCTATACTAGGAGTATATACTCCTATAAAACTGAGGAGTAATTACTCCGATTACTTTGACTTGTAGGCGTTTAAAAGAGAACATCTGCGTGCTGTTATAGTCCCACTGCTCTTATAAGAGCTAATGTTAGGAGTAAATACACTCAGGACTAATTACACCTATTACTTAGGCTTAAAAGCGATTATAGGAAAAAATTCAATGACCATTATAAGTAAAATAAACATGGCGATTTCTTCGGTTTCAACACATGCCTTTATAAAACTAAATATCCTATAACAGCATTATAAAGCATTTCTAAATGCCAGCTGCAAAAATGACAGCTGCCTCGGGTATTTCTTAAAATAATTAATAAATATTAATATGTCAAATTGCAAAATTTATGTGGCGCGTTAAAATTTTAACTATAAAAGTGATAGGGTTTCACACAAAATTCAAGTTTCCCGACGAAAACATGGTACGTAGTTCAACAACACAATAATTTATAGGTCACCTCCTCTAGAAGAGATAATGTATTACTCTCCCCATTACTTATTTTTCAACATGTTTTAATTAAACAGAACCACTTCGTGACGATTTAGTTTGCATCTTGCGACTTGCCAGAAATAAACTTACAAAAGAATTTGCCGAGAGTTTAATAGTCTCATTTTATACTGTAAGACACTAATAGTAGATACCGCAAGTCTGTTTTGGTTGATGTGGCTCTTAACTAGGATCTCTGTTGGCGTAAATGGCATATTCACGGACCATTATAGGGTATTTACCCTACAAGTGCAGATAGACTTATAAAGTGGGCCCTTTTCCGGACTTATAACTGGTTATAAATCCTATATAGTCCTGATAAAATATGGTTCTAGGATAATTATAAAACCGTATTTTGCTAGTTGGATTATCTTCTGAAGAAACGCTTGACGCTTTTATCACGTGGTATGTGTTTTTTGGGTCGCCATATTTCCACCTGTCGCGATTGTAAGGTAGAGACAGTAATGGAAATCGTTTAATAAAAGAGCTAAAAAATATATTTAAAAAAACCTTTTATTTAAAATCAAGCTTTTATTCAAATGTCCTAAAAATAATAAAATAAACTGTGTATCAAGTCAAATCCAACAAACTTATTACATTAAACAATTTATATGTTTTAAAAGCTTGTCGCTTTAATTTCATATGTCAAATATAAGTTAAAGCATTTGTGTTTAGTGCAAGCCCAGTAACAATAAAATCTCGCGACAAGCTTTTAAAACATATAAATTGTTTAATGTAATAAGTTTGTTGGATTTGACTTGATACACAGTTTATTTTATTATTTTTAGGACATTTGAATAAAAGCTTGATTTTAAATAAAAGGTTTTTTTAAATATAATTTATTTTTGTATTTTTAGTTATTGGACATGTTTCAGTTTTTCAGAAAAAAAATCAGCTGTTCTATACATTTTGATCTATTCGATTTAAAGTTTTCTATGGAACAGCTGATTTTTTTTTTTCGCGTTTCCAATGTTGGTACCATAGTAATAACTCTTTGTATGCGTGAGTACATTGACCCCTTAAAATTATGTGCACTATTTAGGAAGGACCTTATATATATTTTACCACCAAATAGAGATTGTAGATTCTTACTATAGACACACACATAAGTATTCATTAAATACAAGGCATATTCACATAGGTATAAGAGAAGGTAGCACTGTATTACGAACAAGAATAGAAAACACAAATTAGACTCAATAAGACAAAAAGTTCCAAATAAAAATGTGTGTGTGCCGTGCCGCAGCAGTACCTACTCAATGGTCGCAGCTCAGCGTCATATTACTTGTCTTGCAACGCAAGCAAACGCTGATTTTCAGTTGTAAATTTTAGTAAGTATTAAAAAAATAAATACTAAAGAACAAGACACATTTAAGTTTCTATCAAAGTTGATAAACATAGTACTTACATAAAGAAAAAAAGGATATTTCTTTTCTGTAGGTAGACTATGGTTGTATTAACTTGGAGCCATCTGTCGTTGACTTTAGTGAACTATTTATGTGCAACTAGCGGCCGCCCGCGGTTTCACCCGCGTAGTTCCCGTTCCCGTGGGAATATCGGGATAAAAAGTACATATAAACCTTCCTCTTGAATCACTCTATCTATTAAAAAAACGCATCAAAATCCGTTGCGTAGTTTCAAAGATTAAAGCATACAAAGGGACATAGGGACAGAGAAAGCGACTTTGTTTTATACTATGTAGTGATATACTATGTAGTGAAGTGACACCTAGTAGGGTCTGATTAAAGCAACTTCGCGTTTTTTGCTTCTTTTTAAAGTTCGTTCGTTAGTTCTTATAGCCGCTACACACGTCCAGACCAGACCTAACCGCCGATTTGGTGCGGACGAACTTTGCTGTAAAGCAAATATAGGTAATCCGTGCTACACACGTTCGTACCAAATCAAAATCAAATCAAATCAGAAAATCAAAAAAGCTACACCAAATCTGGCCTTGGCGAAGGCTTTGTATCACATCACTGGACAAGGCCTTGTATCACATCACTTTTTCTTATCAAATACCCACAGAAATCACCTGGATTTGCCAATGCAACGGGCTTGTAAAGAAAAAGACATATAAACAAAAAAAAGGTCTTGGATTTGAAAAAAATTTAACGGTAGGTACCTGTCACAAAAGAATGACGAAAAATTCTTCAAAACCATTTCGAGTGGCCTGTAACTGACAGGGAAACTTTTAATTAAATGTAAATTTTTTAAGTAAGTAATTGAGAAAAAGCCTAAGTATAGGGACTTTAAATTAATGTTTTAATAGAAATAATAATAATGTTCAATTCTCATGCTCTAAAAGTACGCAAATATAGCCCTACGAAGCGGGACTAAATAACCACTTTAGTCCTTAGGGAGTAAAATGTAATCCTAATTTCTTGTATGCATGAGATGAGATGAATTCCTGATTATAGCGCCTTAAAATCAAATAATACGCGTACATAACTAAGGGTTGTTTTATTTTAACTATATCACAGTCACGATGTTGTAAGCTCCCAGTCGGCTCGAGGTATCGCACGAATCCATCGCTGACGCAGTGTTCCTCCTTCGGGAATCCAAATCTTTCGAGATCCAAGGTTTCATAAGTAATTTCCAACAATGATCACGTATTTATATGCACTAATTATACAATAGATATTGTATTAAAACACCCAAACAGCAATCAAGAAAATCAAACAGCAACGTTTCTTGACATGACCAAAGAGTATTCCGACTTGCCACATCCAGATAAAAAAAATATCCAAAATGTGCAAAAATAATAATTTTTCTTTTTATTTTGTAACAAGCAAATTTAAACAAGTTGTTAAATAAATGCGTGCAAAATCCGAGAAAGTGTTTTATTTAAATGAACAGTTCGCGCAGAAATCTAAGATGTGAATTGAATGGGCGATTTTCTGAAAGCTCAGTCACTAGATGGCGCTGTCCCACCTATGCAGTTAGAAGGAACGGAACGTTATAAATTTTACCTTGACGCGACTTTTTTACGTAAAACGGAACGTCAGACAGATGTTATTTATTTACCTAAATTTTTAAATTTACTTATTTCGTTTCTGTTCCTCACAGTAGTACTTACTTATTATATGATTAGTTTCCTTTGGGTTTTTAAAAAGTAATTAATTTAAATTTGTTTCACACCAAAATATACCATAGACATGTACATACTTATTCAACGCCATCTAGTGAAGCAATTGGAACCTGTTTTTTTTTTAAATGGCCTCTCAGAAAATCGCTCATTACGGCGAAAGTAATTTTTTTTTAATATATTATATCAAGTTAAGCCTAGTCAACGAAGAGATATAGAGGGAAATGTTTGGAACACAATTTTTGACTTTGGAACTTTGTTTGGGCTAAAAGTTTTTTAAAATACTGTATATATTTTACCGGCCAAACCAGATTTCAGGACAAACTAGTTTTTCCTAGGCCAAACTAGTTCATCGCGTTGACATTTCAGAGAGCGAGTTTGCCTCGGAAGTCCTGTAGAACACGTGATTGGTTAAAATGGTGGTTATTTTTTTTTGTGTCATGTTCTACATCTACAGGTCTTCCGAGGCAAAGTCGCTCTCTGAAATGTCAACGCGATGAACTAGTTTGGCCTAGGAAAAACTAGTTTGTCCTAAAATCGGGTTGAAAAAAAAATGAGACCTTCAAACCGCCCCCCCCCCCCCCCCCCCCGGATTAAGGGCTACGGGCGGGGACTTTTGCTATGTTTACCTCCTTATTAGCCCAAACAAAGTTACAAAGTCAAAGATTGTGTTCCAAGCATTTACCTCTATACTGTTTTTTGAGTGTTCGTTGATTTTTACTTCCACATAATTTGAGAGTTATCGCCTAACCTGGCAACACTACACGATTGTTTGTTTATATAGAACAAAGAGTAAAGTGTATAGATCAACAATCTTTTCTGTTCCGGTGACAGCAGCGCTGGTTGGACAGTGCTACTTGACAGTAAAATAACATTATGAACAAAACACGTTAGTTCCAGTTTTGGCCACCGGAACAGAACACGTTGACGTAATCGACTGCAACGTTGCCGCTTTTCCAAGGAGCATGGCTTGTTACAAGTGCAACGAGTGAGATAGAAGATGGCTTTGGTCAAGCACGTGTCAAGTAACCATCACAACAAAACAAGAATATAGTACTTGAAAATTTGCAAGAATTCTGAATTGATAACTATACTGATTATATATTTAATTGCATTGTCATCGGAACTAAAGGTAAATTCCAAATTTCAGCTCAATCGGACATTGGAAAGTGGGTCAAATTTAGCTCGCAAGATTTGACGAACGGACATACATACATACACTGCAAGTTAAATAAAAGCTTGTAATAATAAAAATAGAACTTGTTAGCCATTTTAAATATTTTTACTGCCTACGCTAGATTAATATCAGAAACAAGTAACAATAAGATTAAAGTGTTAATTGAATAAAATTCATACACCTATTTAACGAGTTTAGTCTTCACATACTAACTTGAGAAAACTTCACGAAACACTGTTCTCATTTGAAATTGTGACAAAACTTAATACGTCTTCTACGTGTACGCTACGTTTGTCTGGTATATCTGCGTACAGGCTAACTTGGTTAGAACTTTTAGCTAAGTTGCCATTTAACAGTAAACTAAAAATAGGAAATATTTTCAAAATTGAAAAAATGCGAGTCAAAAACCATTAATTAAAATTAAAATGTATAATTACATTCTCATTGTACAAAATTTTTAAATTAATTATTTTTAAAGGATTCTTGAAAAAATCTTCTTTTGTCACATGACCTCTGAGAGCCACACGTCACTAAATTAAATCCGCAATGCGCTACTCCAGATATTGGTAAGCCACATCTTCATTATTCATATCAGACATAGGTAGTGAACTTATTTACATAAAAACAAAAGCAGAACTGTTAAACAATAGATACAATATAAACACATCTTAGATTTCTGCGCGAACTGTCCATATAAATAAAACACTTTCACGGATATTTTCACGCAATTTATTTAACAACTTGGTTAAACTTTAGTTGTTTTTAGAGATATTTTGGTTTATCCGACGTTTCGGCACCTTTCCAGGGGCCGTGGTCACGGAAAACTACCCACTATTTTTTTATTTTATTAAAACAATATACCCACTTTAATTGTCTTTGTTTTTCGTTCGGAAACAGGATACGGTTAGGTATTGATTAATTTATCTTTATATTTAATTATAACAAAAATGTTTCTATGTATATTAAGTACGTATTTACAAACAAAAAGTATTTTAGTATATATTTATCCGTTATCAAGTTAACGTAGACACAGTTTCTTAAGAAATTAACTACGGGCTTAGATAATTAGGTGTGATTGTAAGAAAATATTTATTTATTTATTTATTTTACAAAACATTATGATTGTAAGTACAAACTTTGTTTTCGGAAATAAGTTTCCAAAACTCTCAAGAAGGTAGAAACCATAGAGTCTTTAACGAGCAAAATTTATTTAGTCTGTGGTTAATGTAGCGGCGCGGATCTAATCAGGCAAAGTTGCTAAGTTCGGCGCCTTCGGATTAACTGCTCCTCTCGCCTAATTGGAAAAAACTGGACAGGAGTGAATCGGGATTGGAGTCATAAGAAGTCAGTTACAATCATTCTAGATAGGTGATGTCTAGACGGCTTTTTTCTTCTAGGTGCGCTGTATCTGGTTATAACTGAAAAGAAAACCATCCCATTTTACAAGCTTTTTATTAACATGCCATGTTAGTTAGTTAGTTAGTATGTTAGTTAGTGGGGGACAAATCTTGCAAGCTTAATTTAACCCACTTCCCAGTGTCCGAAAGAGCTGAAATTTTGTATACAGGTTTGGTTCAGATGACAATACAATATAAAAGTACAGTCAGCAAAAAAGCTTGTCATAAAAATGAAATTTTTACTAAAAATTTATTTAAAACAAACTTCAAACTTTTTTATGGTATTTTATGAGTGCTCTACTCTATTCAGTTTTACATGAATCTCATATACGTATCACTCTTATCTTGGTTGCGATTGCGATATAGTATCGCTACCAAACGAACCAAAATAATATCAGTCCCTTATTATTTCTTTCAAAATAAACTTGTAACTTTTGTTACGAAAGTAAAAAACAATGCCAAACCAACCCCTTCAGAAATAAATTTGAATTCGGAATACTAATGATCCTCGCCTAACCAAACTCCGGATTTTTCCGGGAGAGTTTCGTCTAAATTCAATAGGTGTCCAGACAGACAAAAGCAAGTTAGGCGGTATTTAGAGCACGTCTGCCTAACCCCCCCACTATTGGCTGCGGACAGGTTTAATTAATTTCAAAAACTCTATAGCTAATGACTCTCGAAAATTGCCAGCTTTTCGTTTGTTTTATTTGAGGGTCTCCGTGAAAAATGCAACCGAGCTCCTTATTAACGATGTCTAATTAATACAAATTTTGTTGAATGTCTCAGATTTGCATCCCTTTTAGGCAAAATCATATTTCTTAAAAGAAAAGAGTTTTGACGATAGCGATAGTTACTTGGACGTTCTATTAGTAGTCTGTTGTTAACTTAAAGTTAACTCTGCTATTACCTTACATATTTTAAGATCGTATAATCTTGTTGGGTTAATTTTAACAAATAAACTTTTAAAAAGTTCTTAAATGCTTTTCAGTTGCTGACTGTGTATCTGTGACAAAGTATCTGTGTCCTAAATTTCAGCCAAATCTGTTAGGCTGTTTTGGCGTGATTGAGCAACAAACATCCAAACATTCCAACATAAAACGATCAAAACTTTCACATAAAAATTTATAATATTATAGACCTGTAGCCCGTGGACATTCAAATTACGAAAAAGGTTACCGTTTGTCTTCGTGAAATTGTTATAGATTTCGCCATTGTATATGCTATAAGCGAAGTCTTAAAGATCGTTACTCGCCGTAACCATAATAGTGATAAGTTTAAAATCTCCAATTATGTTAGTTATTTACATTTCTAGGTTACCGCATTGTTTCACTATTGTCATGTTGTACAGCTTTGTCCAATTACCATACGTAATAGTAAGACCATGGAATGTTGCCAAACACAAATTTAAGACCAGATGTAGTCCGACCATTTTGATCATAATTTACATTTTTGAGTTACCGTTTAAAATTTATACATCTGTTAGTAGGCCCTCTGAACAAACCATATACTTATTTTAAGACTGTTTCTGTGGCCGGTTTAGATTTTAAGACTCATTTGGTCCATGAAGAAGAAATGCGAAAACGGCGTAAGTAAAAGCGCATTGAGTAAACTTACTTCTGCAAAACATAATGGAAGACTTAAAACTTGAAGGACAATGAAATCTGGTAACTGCCCCTCTGTCAGATTACTATAAATAAAGAGGAAATGCTAGTTCCTAATATTTTGTCTAGTTTGTTATGCCAGCTCTCTCTCTCGGGGTGCGAGCTAGATAACCTCCACGCGTGCTCACCCGCTGTTCGTCCCACTCTATGTTCGCATACGCTGGGAAGAACAGTAGGAGGGACGGTGCACCCTGGGCGCCACTGTAAGTAATTTTCTTGATTGTAAGTAATTACTTACAGTGGTGGCAGATAATCTAGCGAAACCCAATCCAAGGTGTCAGACGTACCGTCGGTCGCCGAGGGATGCGTGGCCAAGGGGGAGCTTGGTTCCGAACGGTGTCTCCCCAGGGAGATGGCAATCCTGGATCAGTAATTTCGCCTTACTCGAGCAATCGGAGCTCTGCTCGAGTGGACCTGTTCTAACGCCTAGCAAAGTGGCAAGTTGTACTCTTTGGTATTCTGTATAACTTGCCGCAGCGTATGTATGTGTGGTATGTGAGAATTATTTTGTTACGTGAACAATAGGTAAGATTTCTAGTGCGCTGTGTAGTGCCGGCACATAAAAAGAATAGCACTACCCCCTCTCTTCTCGTGAGTGTTTTAAGAGGCGACAGAGGGAAAATTGCCATTACGAGATGGGCAGCGCGTGCTGCCAAGACGGGAAGCCGTCACCGCATGGTCAGAGGCACATTGAGTGTCAACGTTAAGCTTGAAAGATCGCGGCTGATAAAATCCACGTTCCGACCAATACCGGCTCATATTCAAAACAAGTGCTCTCAAGCAGCTTAAAAACAACAAGGCGATGGGCGATGACAGAATCACAACAGAACTTCTGAGAGCGGGCGGAAAGCCGATACTTAAAGTCCTCTAGAAGCTTTTCAATTCAGTCATCCTTGAGGGCAAAACGCCAAAGGCATGGGCCAGAAGCGTTTTTCAGGAAGGGTGATAAGACTCTCTTGAAGAAATACAAAATGGATGACAACAAATAACAACATAAAAACATGACAACAAATACAAATAATAACAAATGGATGACTTAGAAAGCTCTCAGGCACAACACAGAGCGCTTCTGATCTGATATACACCGATGGCTCCAAGACCAAGACCTCTAATGGAGAAGGGACAGGTGTGTTCTCAGAAGACTTAAACATACAAATTGCGCTGCCACTAAGCTCATACAACACTGTCTTTCAAGCTGAGTGTATGGGCATTTTACTGGCAGCTCAAGCAGTCGCAACTAGGGAAGTAACCGACTATGATATGCTCTATTAATTGCCATTATCATTTATGAATGGCCCTTACAGTTGAATTCATAATATTTAAAATTTCAATTTGGTGTAAGTTTTCTCAATTCGATGGCCCATTTTCCATGGAATTGAGAAAATAACACAATTCATCAAATTTCTCGAAAATATTATAAATTACAACAATTTCTATAAAACATACTGGCAGATATCAGTTGAACACTTAATTAATATACCACAAATCTCATTAAATATTTCATAAACAAAATTAATTTCGCACACCGATTTGAGAAATGACTCGACCCCAAAAACACCGAATGATTTCGAACCTTCGAAAAATGCTCCCCAATGCGACAGGTCCCCCGTCCACACTGCTCGGCAGCTCGGGCGCAACCCCCGGGTGGCGAGAATCAGTAGTGTGCATTCGTACTGCGCGTAGTTAGTGTTATAGGTAAGCAAAAGTAAATTTCACCGAATTGAGGCACACGCTTCGGACAAAATTTAAATGTGTAATAATAACGTATATGGTAATAATAACGTATATGGTTTAATTGTCTATCCCTTGTTCTGTAAATGTAAGAATTCTTATGAGCAAGTCATTATTTTAAAAGTTATGAGACAATAACGAGTAAATTCTGGAAACCGGACACTCCATTTTAAGCCAAATTCTGCCCGTTTTTTAAACTTTCAGATTTTTTTAGGCGATATGTAAAACCTGGCGGTCTTCTAGATATGCTCTCCATCAGGTTAAGAGTCCTATAAATATGTGTGATTTTTTTCAAGTACGTACCTACTTCAATTTTTAAGTTACTTTTTTCGCTCCAGTAGGTCAATCGGTCGTCCCCGTAGAAATGCCCTTACTTATACAGAATACCAATGAGTACAACTTGCCACTTTGCTAGGCGTTAGAACAGGTCCACTCGAGCAGAGCTCCGACTGCTCGAGTAAAGCGAAATTACTGATCCAGGATTGCTGGTTGTTGATCCTGGGAGACACCGTTCGGCACCAAGCTCCCCCTTGGCCACGCATCCGTACGTACCGATGGTAAGTCTGACACCTTGGATTGGGTTTCGCTAGATTATCTGCCACCACTGTAAGTAATTACTTACAATCAAGAAAATTACTAACAGTGGCGCCCAGGGTACACCGTCCCTCCTACTGTTCTTCCCAGCGTATGCGAACATAGAGTGGGACGAACAGCAGGTGAGCACGCGTGGAGGTTATCTAGCTCGCACCCCGAGAGAGAGCTGGCATAACAAACTAGACAAAATATTAGGAACTAGCATTTCCTCTTTATTTATAGTAATCTGACAGAGGGGCAGTTACCAGATTTCATTGTCCTTCAAGTTTTAAGTCTTCCATTATGTTTTGCAGAAGTAAGTTTACTCAATGCGCTTTTACTTACGCCATTTTCGCATTTCTTCTTCATGGACCAAATGAGTCTTAAAATCTAAACCGGCCACAGAAACAGTCTTAAAATAAGTATATTGGTTTGTTCAGAGGGCCTAATAACAGATGTATAAATTTTAAACGGTAACTCAAAAATGTAAATTATGATCAAAATGGTCGGACTACATCTGGTCTTAAATTTGTGTTTGGCAACTTTCCATGGTCTTACTATTACGTATGGTAATTGGACAAAGCTGTACAACATGACAATAGCGAAACAATGCGGTAACCTAGAAATGTAAATAACTAACATAATTGGAGATTTTAAACTTATCACTATTATGGTTACGGCGAGTTACGATCTTTAAGACTTCGCATAGAGTATATACAATGGCGAAATCTATAATAATTTCACGAAGACAAACGGTAACCTTTTTCGTAATTTGAATGTCCACGGGCTACAGGACTATTAGTAGGATAAGATATAATTCTGCAAATTTTTATTTCCGAAAAGGACGTTAACCTTAGTGTAACATTATAAAGATAACAGACGGATTCTCATGAGCTTTTAGACATATCGTTTGGATATAGATATCATTCGATCTTGTATCAACAAAGAATTTTGTATTTCGAAGACGCATCTCAAAGTTATTGATTGAGATTCGCCTTTTCTTTCCTATCCGATTTCGGTTAGAGCTTTTAGAAGACTCTTCATTAGCTAATGAAAAAGGATAGATAATTATCTAACTGAATTTCTAAATGTGAAAATAGTCGTTTCATTGCCGAAAGGAGATGGTAGCTAGATTAATGTCTTATTTACGCGTTCTAATGGGATTAGAGTTTTAATTAAATTAACACCAGTTCTTCTTTGAATTTTAATTTGAAGTTACGATTCGAACTCTTTATTCAATTTGTTCTCGAACTGTAGACGAAGTACAAAAATATTAAGATGTCGTTAAGTCTGTTTCAGCAATCGTTATTTACTAGCGTTTGATTTCACAATAAAATACATGGTTCTCTAGATTTTTCTTTTTTAGTATTAGAGGTCTAACTGCGGCGACAGCGAGCATGTCAATTTGTATTGCAGTACCTATTCTTAACCCTATCTCACTAGGCGGGGCGGCGGGCGCGACTTTGGTGGCTTGGAGCTAGGAGATGTAGGGTTAGGAATGCTGTAGTACAATTTGACATGGTGCTGTTTGGCGTCGCTGCCATGGAGTCCCAATGACACAGATCCATTAGTCATAATATCAAACAAATTCGATCTGGCATCTCATTTGAGAGTGGTGACACACGGGGACCTTTCGTGACGTTTTCACAGTGCAATTTCCGTACATACATTTAGGTACATAAGTCAGTATTAAAGTGTTGACAAGTCCGCGTTTCTGATGCGTCAGCATCGCTACATAAAGATGCTTTTAGTTTAAGAGAGACAGAGTATAAACTCTTACGTCAAGCTTAGTATTTCGAAAATTTGCTAGTATAGCGTGGCTGGATCCTGAGCATCTCTCCGAATGTCATTCATCTCGATATACGTTTGACATTTAGGAAGTCACGCTCCGTCCCACTTTGGTGCGGTTATGTAAACGGGTAACTTTGTACATTTTCTAACAAATCGAACTTATCACTTTGTTTTGCTTAATGTAAACACTTATGTAATTGTCACATAAATCAAACGGTTGATATAAATTTTGTTTCTAACCCTTCGCTAGGTAGATTTTGGTTTATAAAATTCAATGTTGGAAAGTTTGGCGCATCGAATATGTAACTAATACAAGAAGTTTGTGTATTAATAAATATGTTTGTTTAGGCTTACAGAGCCTGAAATATAGGAAGATGTAGGTAAGTGTTTGTGAAATGCACATTAAAATAACCCATACAAAAAAACCTAAATAAACATGAAAAGGGAATTATTGATTACTTATATCTTAAAGGATCACAGGAAAATCACCGACTGGCCTAATTTATACTTGAGTTATATTAAAGTTGAACTTATGGGTAAAAGAAAAAAAAAATCTGGTTATCTTATTTTGAAACCATTGTGTTTGAATTCTTCCGCAAAAAAGCAATAGTTCCACCAGATATGTACCTACTGTATGATCAGCAAGCATTGTCATAGTGAAACGGAATCTCTCTGTTATTTATCGTACAAGTTTCGACGCTAATAAGTGACTACGTAACACGAACAGTGGAATAAATAACGCTAACGTATGGGGTCTATGGTCAGCATCCACAAACGCCATCGAAAGAAAGCTAATACTTTCTACGAAACAAGCTATGCTTTCATCAGGTGACGCCAGATAAGCCTGATCAGCCAGTTTCGAAGATCCCATAAACAGGAAACGACCTTCAATGCAAGTATACTACCAACTTATTTGAAGTACAATTATTATCAACACATAAAGTGCCTACGTAACACGAACCATAGAATAAATAACGCTCACGTGTGATGTCTGTGGCTAGCGTCCACGAACGCGTGGTGCAGGACAAAATCGCTTTGCGGAACGCCATTCTTAATTGCTGCAGCTTCACGTGGCTTTCTACTTTTTGGCCAACACTCCGAAGGTTATAGTGTGGAAACAGACTGGGCCCCAAGTCTGCTAATTTACAAATGGTTCAATTGAATCTTAATTGGATCTCAATAGCGGTTTTTGACATTTTTGGTATTCTGCTACTAACTTAAGACCAATGGTATACGACTGAACTGCCATTGAACTGCCATCGGAATATTTGCTAGTCTGCTCTTCAATCGTATTACAATCGTAGCTCGTCGGTATTCTACTCTCATTTGACATTTGTTTGACAGTACTCTCAATGGGGTATGTATCATAATAACTACGGTCATTACGACTATGGTCGAAATAACTACGATCGATTCACATATTTTCATAATGACTATTGAACGACTCAACTACTGTTCATTTCACCTACGGTTGATTGAACTACAGTTGATTCAACTAACGGACGATTGGCCTAATGTTCATTTCATCAACTGGTTGTTTCGACTATGAACGACTCGCCTACAACAAGCTTATGAATTGGAAAGTTTATTAAATGGATTTGGGCGCGTTGGATTGTTTTTTTGGTTAGGGTGTCGCAAACATAAATTTTTTTACTGTTTTAGTATGAAGCGGGGACTTGCAAAATTTTCAAGAATGAATTTTACAAATATGCAAATATCTCAAAAATGGTGCGTCATAGCTGAAATCTAACAAAATTTTCGATCCCCTATGGTACCCCGGAGATACCTAGGAGGCATCCGATGGACATATAATTTTTATTTTTTTTATATCTTTTGGGAAAAACAAAAGGGGGGACAGGGGGTGAAGCCCCCCGCCAAGGGGGCTCGGGGGGCGAAGCCCCCTGCCACCCAACAAAATGTAACAGACGTTTTAGGTTAGGTTAGGTTAGAACAGTGACCAAAACGCCGCGCGAGCCGAGCGAGCGAAGCGAGCGTGCCGCTGCAGCGGCCGGCGAAGCGCCAGAATCGATTTTATACACCCCCCCTACCCCCTACTTCAGTTTAATAGGAAATGGGAATATGTATATAGTCGTTTCTGTAATGTAATGTATGTTCATGTAAACCTAACATGCTCGTCGCTTTGCTCCTCGCACCTAACAGCAATACAGTCACGACCAATAATATGTATACAACATAGGACTATGTCATATTACAATATTGAATGACTTCTGTGACACTGATCATTTTCTTTTGGAACGCTACAGTGTGACAAAGTTCTATGTTGTATTGTATACATAATATTATTGCTCGTGTCTGTACATGAGTCACTATTTTTAAACTTAATAAACCGTGTAGGTGAGTTGACCGTAGGTGAAATGACCGTAGGTGAAATGACCAGTAGTTCAATCAACCGTAGGTGAAATAACCGTAGGTGAGTTGTTCGTAGGTGAGATGACCAGTAGTGATTTCGTACATTAGTTATTTTAAAAATAGGTGTAACGACCAATAGTTATTTTGAACAGTAGGTCTATTTTGACCGTAGTTATTTCGACCATAGTCGAAACGACCGTAGTTATTATGATACATACCCGAAGGCAACACCATTAACTATCCAACTGAGACTCCATTACGATTCAATTACGATTCAATTGCGATTCTATTGAGCTGACGTACAAGTTTTTACAGAATACCCAATTTGTTTTAATCGTAATGGAATCGTAATTGAGTCTCAATTGAATATCAATAGAATCTTATTTAAATTTAAATTAGCAGACTTGGGGCCCTGGATACAATTGGGCATTTTTCAAATGTCAACTTGACGTCACTATAAACAAATGACGATGCCATTGGGATTACCTAATCCTTATGTAGCTCAGCGCTAAGTATATTTTTTAGAACACCATTGTTGCATCACCAGTGGGTGATTCCATACTAATTTGATGAATGGGTTGCGCTACCAAGCTGTTGCCGGGTGAGGTACCCTCTATATTTTTAATCTACAACGGGGTAGCACTTAGCCTTTATCACACCTGATGTTAAGTGAAGATAAGGCTGAAGGAAGAAGCGCACTTCTCCCGGAATCCTCAACCACCGAGAAACTGGATACCTTATCTTTAACTGCCGGAATAAAACAATGCTGAAAACATCGTTGTTAAGGCGTCAGACTTAGATACAACGATAAGATTAGATTTAGATAAGGTGGAAGCTAGCTAGTCGGACATAGAACAATTCCTACCACCAATCAAACCCCTCTGGGAATCGAACCCGTGACCTCTGGGTCTGATATCCGATGTGTGCCACTAGACCGAAAAGGCGGGTAAAGTACAACTCTATAGATCCATTTTGTAGGTGTAGCAACCATGGTGTCCAAATGAGAAAGAGAGTTACAAATGCAAATGCACTGTTAAACGTACAGCTTCCTACTCAAGTTTAAAAGCTAGATACGGTTTACTACAAAAACTTGAGAAAGTAATTTTTTTTTTTTTTTTTTTTTTTTTTTTTTTTTTATTATTGGCTTACTAAACTGGGTATAATCCACTTAATCTATGCTAACAATAATTGATTAAAAACTAACTTACTAGGATTTACCCTACTCGAAGTAAGCACAGCATGCAAATTACTAACAATTCGAAAATGTAGACTACCTAATTCTATTATTAACTACTAAATTTTAAACTTAAAAAACACAAAGCTTTAGATCGAAAAGTTTTCTATTTACCTACAGAAAACAACTAAAGAGCCATTCTAATACAACGCTTGGCTGAGGCAAGGGAACCATTAAAAATATCAAATTTAAAGCGTATAGAATTATAAGCCGCACACATACGATACAACGGAGAGTGATCACCGAGACGAGTCTTACACACCGGAAGTGAGAAAGTCTTACGATTTTGGAGACGACTAGCACTGCGTGGAACCAAAAATTTCAAGCGCTCTAAGATGTCGGGAGAATCCACGAGACCGTTTACCAATTTAAATACAAAAAGTATATCTGAAGCTTTCCTACGGCTGTACAAAGGTGTTAAGCAGTAATTGGAAAGACGGGCTTCATACGACGGTAGGAGATGACACTTGTTATCAGCATAGCTAAGGTGATACAGAAACCGTTTTTGCACACGCTCCAATCTATCAGAGTGAACCTGGTATCCAGGATTCCATACAGTGCTACAGTACTCCAAGATACTGCGCACAATGCTGTTGAAAACAAGAATCGTAATATGAGAATCCTTTAATATTTTCATTTGACGTGTGATGAACCCACTCAGCTTAGAAGTCTTTTTTATAATACCATCGATATGCTGACTAAAGCTTAGTTTGCTATCAATAATCACACCTAAGTCACGTATACTCGAGACCTCATTTAAAGGAACATTGTTGATAAGATAGGTAGCATCAATTGGCTGTATCTTCCTCGTAAACCGAATAACAAAACATTTGTTAGAATTTAAGACCATGCCGTTATCATCACACCAATTTCGAACTTTACAAATATCAAGTTGAAGTGCAGAAACATCATCAGTACTGTTTATTTTACGGTAAATTTTTAAATCATCAGCGTACATTTTAAATTGAGATTTAATGCAATTAGATAAATCGTTAACAAAAATTAGAAAAAACAGAGGTCCCAGATGGGATCCCTGTGGTACTCCCGAGGGTACCAGTCGTGCAGTAGATTTGTACCCGTATAAGGAAACAAGTTGTGACCGATACCGCAAATACGATTCACACCATCGGAGCAGTGATCCATGAATACCAACACCCTTCAACTTTATAAGCAACAGATCATGGTTTACTAGGTCAAAGGCCTTTCTAAAATCCGTATAAATAGCATGAACTTCCCCTTGTTGGTCCAATACTTCATTTATGTCACTAACATAACTAACCAAATTAGAGGTTGCGGACTTTTTTGGCAAAAATCCATGCTGATTAACGTGTATAAACCCGCTTACATGGCTATATATCTTCTTCTTGACAATTGACTCAAAAATTTTACCTGCTAAAGAAAGAATCGAGATCGGTCTGTAGTTACTAATGTCGTTTATGTCTCCAGATTTGTAAACTGGAGTTAGATGAGCAACTTTCCACAACTCTGGAAACACTCCAGTTTCTAAAGAGGCATTGTATATTTGACATAAGGGTTTATATAAGTAGTTTGCACAATTTCGAAAGAATAACGGTGGTAATAAGTCAGGTCCAGCTCCCTTGTTACAATCTAATGTGGAGAGATATTCAAGAACTTCATCCTCCGAAATCGAAAAACCACTCAGTGAAATGGCACTATCATCGGCCGAAAATGAATTATCCAGGCAGGACGAACCTGAAGCTCCGTGTGTATCGTAAACTGTTTGGAAATATAATGAGAACATGTCACAAACCTTTTGACCACCACTTACAGTTTTAGATTCGAAGACCATATCATTAGGAATGGAGGTACGATTCTCTTTTCTAGCGTTAATAAATTGCCAAAAATATTTGGGACTACAGCGTAAATGAGCTTTTGCCTGCTCCTTAAATTTAGCATAGCACTCTTTTATCAATGTGTCACAACGTTTTCTAATCCTGTCAAAAGCAAGTTTATCCATAGGATTATTATATATTTTATACCTTGAATGATATTTTGCTTTTTCATTTAAAGCTTTCAAGAGGGGCTTAGTATACCAAATCGGATATTCAGTGTTGCGTTGAATCTTATATGGTGTGTGTTTATGTATGACTGGCATAATGTTGTCGTAGAATTTTTGAACCATATCATTAACTCCAGATCCTTTGTCCCATATTAAAGTCCAATCCAATTGAGCCAACTCTTTATTGACTTCTTCGTAGTTACAAGCACTGAAGTTTAATTTTGATACACGTTTTGGTTTTACTGATTTACGGCTAGTCCTCGTATAACTTATAGATAAGGGTGGGTGGTGAGAATCAGTTTTATCTAGTAAAAGTTCATCGGCTTCACTAACTGTTACACAATCAGGTTGACTACACCAGATAAGGTCTAACATACGCTGATTACAGTTAGTAATTAAATTACACTGGTGTAGATCAACAAAAGACATAGTGTCAACAAGAAGGTTCTCAAGCGAGTTACATGAGGATGATGGGGTCAAAAAACTTACTTTTAAATTTTCATTTTTTGTCCAAACTATGTCACCTAGATTAAAATCACCCATTACTAGTGTTGTAGATAGTGGCGGTATATGATTATGTATAACTTGAGTAATATTGTTTAGGAAAATATTCATATAATCAGGTTTAGGTGGTGATGGGATATATACCGAACAAATGTGTAGGTCAGAGCCGTTCTCACATTTTATGGAAACCCATACTTCTTCACAAGTCGACTCCCATTTAGTTTTACGAACGGCTTTATATTTTTTATGAACAGCAATTAACGCACCACCACCGTCTTTTTTTGTGTTATGAGATGTTGTAGTAAATCGGTCTCGTCGAAAAATGTCGTAACGATCATCGAACAGCTCACGATCAAATACAGTATTATTAAGCCAGGTCTCAGTAAGCACTATCACGTCGTAATTGGTACTTAACGTAGATAAATATATGTCTTCAGTTTTGGTTCTCAAGCCCCTAACGTTTTGATAAAATAATTTGAGATTGAATTTTGATATTATATTAACTATAAATCATGCAATATTTAAATAAAAGAAATACAATTAAAATCAAATTACAAAGTTTTTAAAAATTCCATATTCTTAACTAGTACAGAGGAGTGGTTATTGTCCTTGCGAATAAAAATGCGTCCATTACGAATCCACACAAACTCGTATTTCTTTTCCTTGGCAAATACTCTTGTAGCGGCATGCAGTTGTTTGTTAGAAGGTGACAGATGTTCTGTCACATAAATTGACCGTTTATCAGAAGCTATTCCAAGATGCGAAGTATTGAGCGCATTATCTTTGTTTTTTTTATTAAAAACTTTGACTGCAGCTAAAACGTGATCGCGCACACGAGTACTAGAGAGTTTTACAATGATGTTACGAGGGCGTTTCGATTCTGAATTAATTTTAGCTACACGGTGAAACGATACGATGTCAGTGCTAGGTACTTCACAGGATACGGTCTTCAAAAGCTGTTGGAAGGTAGTAAGGAGATTTTCATTCTTGTATTCCGGAACACATTGTATCTCTATGTTACACTCTCTTGATTGCTGCTCGATTTGTGACAGTTTCGCGCTTAAATCCGTCACTAGGGAATGCAACGCATAGTTGTCCTTTACCAAACTAGAAACCGTGCATTTAGTATCATCATTGATCTTGATTTGTCTGTCATGGTGGTCAGACAAGAACTGTATCGATTCGACTGCACCATCTAAATCAGCCTTCATGGAACTAAACTTGGTACCGAGGTCTATCACTTCCTTCTGTAAATTTGACAGTACAGCATTAGATTTCTCGAGGTTCGCCTGTTGTGTTTCAAATTGACGATTCATGTCACATCTTAGATTTCTTAATTCCTCTAGTATAGCATGCTGACTTGCGTCGTAATTAGCCTGATGAGACTGGAGCGGGACAGAATTATTCTTGTTAATGTTATTCAAATTGGTGGTTGCAATAGGTTTCAACATGCCGACTGTGTGTCCGGGGCGTGCAGGTGAGCTGTCATCATTTTGGCGTCTCGTGACATTACTGCAGGAGGGACATTTCAATTTGGCTAGTTGCTTAGGATCAATTTCAGCAATGTTACCTTTATTGATTGACAGACACATCAGGCAGTACATAGCTGTACAAGTATTACATTTTAAATACTGATTTTCCAAAAACCGTTTCTCACAGCCAGCACACTGCATAATGAAAGCGTTAAAATAAAAGTGTTAAATAATCCGGACACACAAATAAAGACTCCAAGGTAAATATTCAATTCTTGCACACTAATAAACGGCCCTCAGATTGCAGCGCAACACGACACGGCTTTCTTTTCTTTTCTACCCTTGTGGATTCCTTTTTTATTGTGGCAACACTGGTCAAATTGTCAATGTCGAAAAAGATGCTGTCAGTTGATGTTGACAGTTTTGACATATAAAATATTGACAATTATGCGGGTAGTAGTTTCTATATAATCTTGTTAGGAATTATGCGGGTATATAAATACAACTTATCTTTTGCTGTTTGTGTGATCTGCAGCCGGAGAAAAACGCAGAAAACAATTATACTGCTTCCACAGAAAGTTCTTTATCCGATGCTAAAACTGAGAACTAATTAATCAACTGTTAAACGATATTATTAATTAAAAGTAGCGAGAGCGTAGTGTACATTTAGGCAGTGTTGCCAGTTGTGCCAATTTCTGTAGATAAATAGAGAAACCATACCCGATTGATCTTCATAATGACATCATAAGAAATTTCGCATTACAACGCACAATGGCTGCATTCTTCATTAGTGACCCACTTTTGAGTAAACTCGGAGAAACGTTTTCTAATAGTGCACCCATTGGCGTTCGAGACACTGTGAAATAATTTTATCGGTACAAATCGTCGTTACTAGAGCGTGTACAGCGGAATTAATAATTAAAAAATAAAAATAAAACAATGGTGTACGTGACAAATCGTCAATGTGGAATGAATCTTTTTGGATGGAAACGTTGAGAGTTAAATGCGAGTTGTGTCGGTACGCTGTAGACCCCTCGGTAGTTCGGTAGTTGTATTCGTTTTATTTGTTGCCGGGTATTTTCCGTTCCCCATTCACATGAATCAAACCGAACGGACTCATTTATTTGATACCGGCGTACAAGATAGAACTGTAGCTAGTATTTCGTATGCACAGACGCGAGCGGCAGAGGGTGATAAAACGCACTCCGCACGCGCGCAACCAACAATTAATTAACTTTTTATTTGCGGATATTTGTAACGATACAATTTTGGTGGTGGCCTGACCTATTGTCATGCATCTAAATCTATTAGGTACTTTACTAAATAGATATTCCTTTTGAAACCTTTCTTAGGCACTCGGTGTTCCGCAATTTAGCTAGGTATTTATTAATAGTAAAACTAAATCAGCGCGGGGCGTTATTAAGCTTTGTTGCAATTATTCTTGTTTGGATGTTTAGATGTTTGTTACTCAATCACGCCAAAACGGCAGTACGGATTGAGCTGAAATTTGAAACACAGATACTTTGTAGCCTGGAGAGTAAACTTTTCCTTATCATATGTAGGTACCTCAGATCATAATAATATAATACAATACTAGAGTTACTATACTATGTACTACTAAATAATGTCTACGTGCGAATCAGTGACGTTGAATCTCACTAAGTTTCATAATTCCTGGGTTATTTCTTTTCATAATGATAACATAACTGTCTCATAAATAAAATAAAAACAACAATTATGTTTATGATGTTGGGAATTACAAGTCATAATATCAAACAAGGTTGCCAAATATACCTACCTATAATGGAGAAACAATTATCCCTTATTACGTGGCCGATATTTTTCCTATAAAGTCAAATTACAATTAAAATTAATTATGTGATTTCGTATCTTTCTTACTTCTGGCAATCTGAGAGGCATGTATAATGTATATTAAACTTACCTGCGTCTAATTAATTTCGTTTCTTAGAAAACTCGCTCTAAGCTTGTCGAAAGTGAAATTCAATCTACATAACATTAAGCTGAAGTTAATTGCGTTGATATATTATGAAACACTACACGTAAGGGTGACATTATTCGAAGTCCTAGAGGTGCCCATTAAGCCCCTGCGCAATTCTAGTTATTGTCTGTATGTAAATTTATTTGCTCCGTGGTACAAAGCGGTCGTATAGTGCCGCCCGGTGTTTGGTTCGAATACGAAGATTCGCTCTGCCCATGAAAAGATTTTAATTAAATTTTGAAATTGCGTTTATTAAACAACATTTCCCATCTGAATGCTTAAATGTAAAATTTTAATGAAAAACGAATTTAAGTATCTTTTGTAAGGAAATTTTGGAATTATTGCTTTTACGTTTATGAGAATTTGCTGTTTTCTAGCTTTTAAGTCTTTTGAGTCGTTATTTGATGCCGAAACAGAACACAATTTGAAATCTCTAGAGCATACGAGTATTTCAGCAAGTAAGCCTATATTTTCAGTTATACAATTAAAGAGACTTAAAATATTCTTGGTGAGATAGAACTAGGTAATATATACAACTTAAGTACCTACACTTATATGTACATCATGTGAAATGTAGCAAATGTGAATATGCACTTCGCTCCGTTCATTAATCTTCGCCTGTAGGAATTTCGGCCGATTACTTTTCACCCTCCATCAATTAATTTGATATCTACCACTTAATCTTGGTCGAACCTCGCAACCTCTTACTTGCCCATTCTATACGAGCATGTGTTGTGTTTCTATACATTGTCTTTTCCAAATCCTAGATAACGCAAAACACCTTGATAAGGTATAGTTTTAAATGTATTGGATGTGGTTAAGTTTCAGAGACTACTTATGTTGATATTTGAAATTAATAAATGAGAAAACTAAAATATTTCAGTTGTTTTTTAACCTTGCGCGGGCTATCCTGAGACTATCGTTCTATCGTGCAATTCATAAGCATCGAAACGATTTACATTTTTTTTAATAACCAAATGATGTCTCTTATGATAAGTGTAGCAAACGCGAAGACCAATCATTAATCTATAAATCTCAACACCTAAAACTCTATTCCTAAAAAAGTATTTTAACCCTGTTCTTCAGAGAAATCGACACACGCCGAAATTTTCATAAAGATTCGCGACGGAATTTAAAGATGGTTATTTTTACAGAACATGTGGTGATTTCAATGATGTTAGTTTAGTAAAACACATGTTCTGTTTATCATATTTTTTATATTGACAAAGTACCCACCCCTTTCACCGTAAGTTAACCACGCAGTCATGTATGTAATATTAGTAACATTGATTGCTTCTCCAGGGAACTGAGTTATTTGATTATATCCAGTGGGCCGACAAAATTGTCCTATTACTAAGTAAGGGTCTTATTTAACGAGCTGCCCTTTACTTAATGCCCTCGTTTACTCGTTGTAAATTAGCTTAAACAATGTACAGTCCATAATAAAAGGTACTTACCACACGTTTAGTAGGTGATACCTCAGTTAATGCTTTATATAGGCAGTAAATTTTAGTTGTTTAGTCCGTAAAATATCTTAGCTCTTAACGGATCCCGAAAGAAGAGAAACCGTTAGTTACATCATCATTTTGTTCATGTAATTTAAATAAGTACCTACCTAATTTTATATTCAAAAGCAAGAACTTTTTAAGAAGTGTGATCATTTAAAGCAATTTTTTGCATAAGTACGTACCTACCTACCTATTAGATAAAGTTTGCAAGATATTTTTAGTTTTCCAGCAAATGTGAAGTAGGTGAAATAAGGTTAAAGTTTTTAAGGTTTCTCTAGCCTTATAAAACAAGTTTACATTAATGAAGTCATAAAAGGCCGCTATTACACAACATCAACAAAAGCCGTTTAAAACTAAGCCAAACACGCTCCATTGAGCATCCGGCGTACAGTATCAAAACAAAGATAGTTTTAGTCAGCTGTAGTGAGCATTTTCGCATAAATAGTTTTCGCCCGCCCACCTCGAAGTTTGCACCACAATAATACAGTTAGGGACAAATGGACCCGGTGCGACGGACGTAGGGTTATTGCATACTGCACATTGCGACACTTGTATTTGACACCGCAGACGCAGACGGTACCATCACAGTATTACACTTATTGCAAGTACCTACTAATACTATAGTAAATGGACTTTAGAATAGGCCCTAGGTAAATACAAACGCAAATACATAATTATATATCTTTTTAATAGCACTTTCACGCCATAAATAAACCGGCCTAATTAAAAGTGTAGTGAAAACTCGATTTCGTGGGACTTTGTGTTGTGTACCAAATCCACAATAAAACTTTTCTTTTGTAATTTTATAAAAAAACAACCAACGACGGTATTCGCTTTGCTTTTAAACCGACTTCAAAAATTGATCATAAAACTAAACAAAAAGGTTCCTGAAAAACCCGACATTAATGAACCATTCACGACATGTTAATGTTAAACAGAATATACCTACTATAATATCTCATGTTAATTGTGTTACAAACATAGTCATAATAATGACCTATATTTTGTTTCGAAACAAAATCAAGGGTCAATTGATTCAATAGATTCGCGGGCAGACAATAGGGCTGCCACATCCCCGTTTGAAACATACGTCTAGGGTCATACGTTACCAGGGGTCGGGGAAATTAATCATTCCCCTACAGATTGCAGATCGCCGCGTAATAAGTTTGGTATCGACTCGCGTAATGGTATTACATTGTTGACTTTTAGTAAACATGAGGTGTGGTGTGCCTGACACTGTCAGTTACATGTGACAAGCGTGATAGCGCAGAATGCGGCATTTTATGTCATAATTTTTCGTTGAATGTAAATGAGGAAAGTTTACAGGATTATTATTTACCGAATGACTGCAAATTGTGCATAATGAAGGAGAGACTATGTTAGTCCTCCTTTGTTCACTATTATTATTACCGTTATTATAACAGTATATTTCTGTGCGTGTGTATGTAACTGAACTCCTCCTAAACGGCTGGACCGATTTTAATTAAATTTGTTGTGTGTCTTCAACTGGAATCGAGAATGGTTTAGATTTATAATTTAACCTGGTAGGTGGCATGCTGCTGATAAGGCGATACGAAGTTCGCCGGATCGGCTAGTTTTCTTATAAAATGAAACCAAAGTATTAAGTTTCTTTCTCAAAAAATGTTTTCATCATTATCAACATCATCAGCCACTTAATGTCTCTACTGCTGGGGCACCGGCCTTCCCTATGGATGGATAAAGAGTATGGGCCATGGCCCACCACGCAAGCCCAATGCGGATTCTTGGGTATAAACGACTGCAAATGCAGCCGGGACCAACGGCTTAACGTGCCTTCCGAAGCACGGATGAGTTCGAGATAATAAATTTTTCCCATTCCTTGGCAGACCATTGCGAATCTTTGCTTAACTTAAAAAATCGCAGGCCGAGCGCGCTTACCACTGCACCACGGGCTCCTCTAATCACTGCGCCACGGGCTCCTCAAAAATTGATTTAATTTTAAGTACTTATCTCCTTTTTGGGTTCTTTAATTACGAAAAATATTAAGGGCGTTTTTAAAAAAAAATAGGTACACGGGGTAGATACACGGGTAGATTAATCGGTAGTTATAGCAGCACGGTAGAGTGCTAAAAACTAAAAACTTATCTGACCCGATGACAGCGGTGGTGGAGAAGCCACTCGCAATCCAAATTAGCTGTCAAAATGAACTGTCGGCTGTCAGTAGTATGAAAAAATTTACCAAAAATGACCCGTGTCAGATAAGTTGTGTACAGCCAGCGTATGAAATAAAATTACACTAGCGAGATGAATTTATTTGAAAAGACACCTTCGAACCAAATAAGTAATACGGACTGAACAATACTCCGATTTGAAGCGTCCCGTAATAATACTCAGCAGTTATTTTAAGACCTGGCCTTTTATAGCCAAACCAACTGAATCTCAAATATTTAGGGTGCCTTAATAAAAGGCGGCCTTCGAAAATGATATCGAAGCATTCTGGTCCTAACATTTGCATATTAATACCTTTCTACCTATATTGCTTTATAAATTGAGATTACTGGAACTTTTAATAATAGAAATAGTAAATAGAATAGTAATATAAATATCTGTGACTTTGTCCGAGTAGACTTGGCCCAGATCTATATCATCTTATCCTTCAACGCCCCAGAAATGAGACACAATAGATTTTCCACTGATCTCCGGCCCTATTCGGCCGGTCAGGCGTCAAGCAATGGGTTATATCCTTAGTCTGGCCAAAATTCAGTGAAATGGATTCAGTGTATCTGACATGAAACGGTGCTACCTAGGTAACAGTAACAATATTAGTATGCATATGCGTTTTCAGTGTCTTTAATCTTCTATAAGTACTAATATTATCTGAGTAAATAGGAAAGATTTGATTGTTTGTTTGCATCGAATAGGCTCCAAAACTACTGGACCGATTTCGAAAATTCTATGAATACATTCATCCCGAGTGACCACTGAGTGACATAGGCTATATTTTGTATCCACGGGAACGGGTACCACGTGGGTAAAACCGCGAGGATCTGCTAGTAATATTACATATAAAGAGAAATATTTAGATTTTTTGTTTGTTTGTGATGGATAAACTCAAAAACAACTATACCAATTTTAAAAATTCTTTCACCATTACAAAGCTACATTCTTCCTTAGTGACATAGCTTATATGTATTTTACATATTTTACAAGAATGTATTTTATCCCGATATTCCCACGGGAACGGATACCACGCGGGTAAAACCACGGCAAGCCACTAGTAAAATATATATATATTTATAATTTTCAACATTTTATTTCATACCTATTATATCGTACAAAATAATGTCTCAGTTTCCATTGATGAAAATTGCAAATAACTCAGCAAGGGTGTCAAACTCTCGGAGATGTCTATAAGCAGTTATTTAAAATTCATCAAGTTGGAGCTACTTATAAACTTTCTTCGGAGTCGTGAGAATAGAAACTAATTTTAAGTGAGGCTGTTAAGATAAGTAGTTCGTACATATATCATACGGCACTCGCTTAGAATTTATCGACTTCATTATACATTATATTAGGATTTGATCGTCATTATTTTACAAGCTTTTTATAAACTTGCCATGTTAGTTGGTTTGTTAGTTAGTGGGGGACAAATCTTGCAAGCTTAATTTAACCCGCTTCCCAGTGTCCGTCCGATGGAGCTGAAATTTTGTATACAGGTTTGGTTTAGATGAGAATATAATATTAAAGTACAGTTAGCAAAAAAGCTTGAAATAAAAATATCATTTTTACTAAAAACTTATTTCGTGCTCGTTCCCTTATATAGTTAAAACATTGTAATAATCGGTATTCACGCAGTTTTGTTGGTAATCTGGTGTTGAATACGTAACTATTTCAGAATGTTTGCTGTAAATTGAATCTTGCTTACACTCAAAGACGTTTTAAGACCGCAAAATATACTTACACTTAGTTTCAACTTCCGCACCATCAGTACTCCAAGCGCGATAAATGGTTATAAGTAGATAGTAATTGTACTTAGTGGTAAACTATTAAAGCTGTCAAAGTGCTGCCTTTTAAATTTTAGTTCCATGCCGAAGGTGGCGGTGCTATGGGCCGGCTATATGGATATGGTCATGGGCTTCATCCATATTTTTTAGCCGGTATCCCTTACATACAATGTAATACGATCACGATAACGAAAACTCAAGTTTTTCGTGCTTGGGGTTTATTCGTTCAAATAATTTTATTTCATAAATTTAATTAGCTTCTTTTAATAGACGAAAATACTGCTTGCCTTTCAATAGCTTCTCACAGTTTATGAGGTTGCAGCCTCAAATTTATTAGTTTGTGATTTCAGCGACCTTGATTTTTATGGGTTTCTTCGCGTTTGGGATATACCTACATTCAGAACTATCAACAATATTGCTCTAATGCTAAAAATCATTCAAAATTTAAGGTTTATGAAGGCTTTTCTTATACTAATAACACAGGATGCGTTTTGATGATCGCAATCAGCAAAATTTCAAAAGACATTTTTGACCATTGTTGACCTAAGCATCTAAAAGGGTTTTGATGACACCCACTGGAAAAAACCAGGAACAGACACAACAAAATGATATAAGAAGATAGAGCTCTCTAAATTTGGGATAAGTACCACAATTTTATTCAACATCTTCTGATCTTTATTATTAAGAAGAACAAATTTAGCCAAGGAAAAGGCACACCAAAATTACTTTTTTTGGAATTTCGTAATAATCTACTGTAAGAAGATAGGTCGTTTCCTCAAGGGCCTTGATGAATCACGTTCAGACGTGTTGCCTATTTATTCTTGCTGTTTAATTTACCTTCGCTTTGTTCATGCCCTTTTTCTTTTTATTGCACACCGGCGGAGATCAGCTGAGCGTTATATAGATAAGTTAGAAAAAAATGCTTCCTTTAAACCCCTTTTATTGTGCAAAAATTTTACTTTATTCAAATTTTACTTTACTTGTTTGTCTTTTGTGAAATATCACGCAATGCTACAAAATTTGATCAATATAAATATTTTTATTTTTAATAAGTGTATTGACGAAGGAGTCTTCCCCGATTTAATGAAATATAGTAAGTTAATTCCGCTTTTTAAATCTGGAGACAAGAGTGACCCCACTAAATTTTACCAGCACTTAGTAAAATTTTTGAAAAGATAATATACGCTCAATTAGTAGATTATTTGGTATTAAATCAAATCTTTCATAAGAATCAGTTCGGATTCTCTAAAGGTAAAAATACCACAGATGCTGGAATTGCACTTCTTAAACATATCCTTGACGCTTGGGAGGGTAGGCAGGACGTAATTGGTGTATTCTGTGACCTTTCCAAAGCTTTCGATTGCGTTGATCACCAAACTCTTTTAATGAAGTTAGAACATTATGGTGTCTCGAAAAAATCAGTTAACCTTTTGCGTTCATATTTGAGTAATAGAAATCAAAAAGTGATTGTTAATAATACTGCGTCCTCTGGAGCCCCCATTATAATGGGCGTGCCCCAAGGCTCAATATTGGGTCCTTTACTATTTTTAATCTACATTAACGATCTACCTTACTACGTGCATAATTTATGTGAGACAGTACTATTTGCAGATGATACTTCTCTAATTTTTAAAATTGACCGAGGGAATAATTGCTCTGACGAAGTAAATAGTGCTCTCTCAAAGGTCGCACATTGGTTTAACATTAATAACTTGTCTTTAAACCCAAAAAAAACAAATTGTGTCAAATTCTCACTACCAAATGTAAGGAAGGTTGATTTAAGTATTAGTTTGAATGCAGATGCAGTCGAATTAGTTGACAGCACGAAATTTCTTGGTATTACCTTAGATTCACGACTACAATGGGATCCACATATTGAGGCCTTGTCGAGTAGACTCAGTTCAGCTGCTTTTGCAGTAAAAAAGATAAGGCTATTAACTGATATTGAAACGGCAAGACTTGTTTACTTTAGTAGTTATTTTCATAGTGTAATGTCCTATGGCGTGTTGTTGTGGGGCTCAGCAGCCAATATTGGAAATATTTTTGTACTTCAAAAAAGAGCGGTACGCGCCATTTACAGCTTCCGCCGCCGCGATTCATTAAAGGTTTTGTTTAAAGAAATTAATATACTAACCTTAGCAGGGCAATACATCTACGAGAATATATTATATGTTAGGAAACATCTTGACTCATTCACTAAGAATAGTGATATTCATAATTTTAACACAAGAAATAAAAATAAGCTTGCCGTTCCAAGATTTAGACTTGAAAAAAGTAGAGGCTCTTTTTTGGGAAAAGGCATAGCATTCTTTAATAAAGTTCCACAAGAAGTAATCGAGCTGCCTTTGAATAAATTTAAAAAACATGTTAAAAAGACGCTCTTAAGCAAAGGCTATTACAAAGTAGAAGATTATTTAAATGATCATAACGCATGGTTGTCATAATTATAGTAAGTAACACTAACAATGTATAAAAGGAAAATATTCATATACTTAAGTATGTGAAAACTTTCCTTCAGCATTAGCTTTTTGTATAAATTTTATTATTGTACCATTTTGTCTAGCAACGACATAATTATTTTGTAAATGCGTTGCTTCTGTTAAAGCTGATGAGTTTTTTTCGCCTGTTTTTCTTGTCAGTTAAAAGATGTCCATAACAGGTGGTAGGTTAAAAAAATGTTGGACGATTCATAAGCATTAATTTTATTTAATCTATATGAATAAAAATTTATTGACTTGACTTTGACTTTGATTTAATAAAATAAGTACAAGTGGGGTGGTGTGGTGATTTTAATTACTTGCATGTGCAGTGTGGCGCACTTTGGGGAAGATCTACGTCTAGCAGTGGACTGCAACAGGCTGAAATGATGAATGATCCTCAATTTATTTATATCTCTTCATCAGATAACATGCAATTTGGATGTCTTCAAATTAAATCATTAAGCGATTTATCCGACCCAATACAAAGAATATACAAAATTAAATTTTCAGATACGTTTACGAAACAGCATAAGTTTAATTACAATGGCGGTTGTATAAATGACATTGTACTTCATTTCAGTTACAGACATTGAATTAGGTACTCGTGAATTTCAGTTGTTTTCAGAAGTAACGTAAAAAAGTTTTTATGATTCTTGCGGAAATAATGATTAAGTAACTTTTTATGAGGAGAATAAGAAGTCTCAATTTTCTGTAATACTCATAATAACATTAATGTTATCGCACTGAGAAGGAGATATATTATGGGCGAATAACATGTTGTTTTTCGTTTGTAACAATTTTTGTACATGATTACATTGATGATTTATTTAAGGTTCCGTGGCGCGATCGTTGAGGTCAAGCATATTTCGAAAAGCTCGGTCAAGCTGGGTAACCAAAATCAATTATCTCGTGCTCCTCCGTGCTTCGGAAGGCCATGTGGTCCCGGCTGTGTTTATAGTCGTAAACATCCACCAATCCGCATTGGGCCCGCGTGGTGGCTCATGACCCATTCTTTTCTCCTTATCCATCCATAAGGAAGGCCTGTGCCGCAGCAGTGGGTACATCAACATCAAATGGCTGATTATGATGATTTTTATTTCATTTTATTTGATGATGTTATGATGACTCTATGTTTTGAATTGAAAACTATAATTGAAAGCATTCACGAGTTCATCTATCAGTGTTTGAACCTGTGAAACAAGGTGTTGATTCCAAATACTTGTTATTGAATTTCCCAAACAGCAGGAAGTTACTGCAAACGATATTGAAAAGCGGTCCACAATGAAGTGGACGTCAAACACCGCAAAAATGGAAATTGAAAAATCTTTTTGGCTTTTGTTCGCGTCAGCTGGTATTGGTCAGTTCACATCAGTTACGTGTTCGTGTGAGGGCGCGGTATATTAGGGGCGTCAAGTTTTTTGTCAGCGGACGAAACAAAAAACGTGGACCGAAGTAAATTGAAAATATTGGTAGTAACTGTATTTGTTAAACGTTTATGTGGGAGTCGGATATTTCTCGTCTACTTCCAGCATGTATATTTTTATTTAGTAGTCGTATTCTTCTTCTTCCTAGTATGTCGATTGTGTCGACTTTAGATCTAGAATTTAAGTTATAAAACAATTAAATTAAATTCAAAGACGTTTGTTATAGAAAAATAACAAAATACACATTAAAGATGATTATCTGAATAAATTAAGAAAGGCTATCTCACATGCATCTACAAAATAACTCTAGAATTTCTGCATAGTTTGAAAATGGACACTGTAACAAGTAGAGTGGGCAATTGGTTCCAATCATTTTGTGCCACAACCGCTTGAGTGACTCGGCTCAGAAATTTAAAAAAATGTTTTAAAAATCAAGAACTCGTTTATTAATTATATTAAAAAACAGAAAATCGTTATTAAAGTTGATTAAAACGAAATAAAGTAAGAAAAGCTATCTCACTCATGCATCCACAAAATAACACTAGAATATCTGCATAGTTTGCAAGTATACTAGGCAATTTGGTTCCGGTTCTGATTCCGATAATTGGTAAACCTAAGCTAAGCCTTAGCGTCGTCAGCACTTTGCTCGGCGTAGTTCGCCTCATTTTGTGCCTCAAACGCTTGCATGGGTGGCTCGGACCGCAAATTCGGATCGCCGGCGAGGCATGCGTTAGAACCGTGCATTATTCGATATAAGCTGCTTGCATACAGTTTTTGCAGTCTATTGACTAACGAATAGCGGTACCTATCTTTGTTTTAGAAGTTGTTTTAGACTTAGAAATACTGCCCAAATGGTGGATGTCTCATCAGGCTACAAATAAATTTCCGGAACCGATGGTGCAGTATGTATTAGTGTAATCATGTTAGCTTAACCATAAAGTCGGCATGTATTACTTTGTATTATTAACGTTGAACACCTTGTTGTACCATTTGTGTAAATAGATACCACCAAACTTCGTGTTTCTCGAAAATGTTCGTGGCAATCTAGCGAGACGTTCATTGAATGTTCGTGTTCATACTGTTTTGTTCGTTGATGAACCAGTGGTTGGTTGGTAAGCTACGGAGTCGTTAACGACTCCGTAGCTCAGTGGTTAGAGCAGTCGCCCGGAAAGCGAAAGGTCGTGGGTTCGAGTCCCATCGGAGCTAGTTGTGAGACGGGTCGATTTTTTTTCTAAATACTTCATTTTCCATTTTTCTATATGCATTCAAACAGTTTTAAAACGGACTTTTGTTAAAAGTGGGCAAGTCGTATTTAAATAGTTCATCCAAAGAATGATGTATGTATCTATTTGCGGTTGCTGCTGGTAAATGTACATGGGCCAACATCATTGTGGAACAAATACAAAGATAACATGTCAGAAGACATTTTACATCGAATTCGTGTCAGTTCAAGAAGGCCTGAACTTGAGGTGATTGAGGAGATGCTTAACCAGGCTTTGCTCTTGATATAATATTATGTGTTACCTCATGTGCGGTAGTTTATTAGTCAAGTTAGGAATGCCAGCGCCAGATCGCGGAATGAATGACGCATTTAATAGAGAATTGGAACGTGAACGTTAATATAATGATCTTCATGAACTAAACCAATTCCTTCAAACGAATGTCCTCTGTTGAACCACAAACAGAAGAAAGCCTATGATACATTAGTTAATGCAATTGGTGATGGAAATGGTGGCTTATTTTTCATGGATTCCCCTGGTGGAACAGTAAGACGCTACTCATGTCATTGATTTAGGTAACTGCCCGTGCGATATCCGAAATTTCGGTAACCATTACTTCTTCTGGAATAGCGGCCACGTTGTTAGAAGGATGTCGTACGGCTCTTTTAATTGAAATTGCTATTAAATATTCAAGATACTGAACAACCGACATGTAACATTGCAAAACACTCCGCAATGACCAAAGTTTTAGTAGCATGAAAAATCATCATCTGCACAAAGGCAATATAGATGTAAGCCTTATAATAAGCCTATTCCCAATTACTTTTTAACAACAATTTGTACGCACAATTTTGATCGTGTAAAGATTTACCATTTACCACCGAGTAAAAGTTACCAACAGTGACGGTCAAACGGCGGGCGAAGATATTTGTTCATAAGTTGTCAGAAGTTGTGCAGCCGTTACCGAATTTGGCTATTGATCGTGGGTAATTGAAACGGATCGTGTCGGCGAGATTCGGGGCACGTAGCTAGTTGTCGGGGCGGGACGTGAGTTCTTGGACACTCCATACATTATCGTTATCCAGCGTCGTATCGACGTGTTTGCTCGAAGCTTTAGATAATACAATGCCTCCGAAGTTTTGTTTTTGTATATCTGTTACTGTTTACATTTCAAGCTTGTGTGTTTAGGCTGTTTCTACTACTGCGAATAACTTTGAAATTTGTTTGGTGAAATTATCATTTGATCCAAATTCTTGGTACCAAGGTGAATGAGCCTTTTTCATCACATCACTAGCAATGAACCCGTGGAGCGCTTGTTGATCTAAAGGTAGAATACCAATTTTTCGTATTTTCGTTCAAAAGGAAACGATTTATAAGTATTGGGCTTAACCCCCTCGATTAATGGATTTGTCATAGGTCATTTGTCATCAACAAGCGCTCCACGGGTTAACTGTCCCTACTGCTGAGACACTGGCCTTCCTTATGGATGGATAAGGACAATGGGCCATGACCCACCACGTTGGGCCAATGCGGATTGGTGGATATTAACGACTGCAAATGCAGCCGGGACCTACGTTTTAACGTGTCTTAAGAAGCACGAAGAGCTCGAGATGCAAAGTTTATGGTCACCCATCCCGTGACCGACAATTTTTTGCGAAAGTTGCTTAAGCTCAACGATCGCAGGCCAAGCGCGGTAACCACTGGGCTCCTCCTTTTTAGGGTTCCGTAGTCAACAAGGAACCCTTATAGTTTCGCCATGTCCGTCTGTCCGTCTGTCCGTCCGTGCGTCTGACCCCAGTCTAGCTCGTAGACTCTTAGTACTAGAAAGCTGTAATTTGGCATGAATATACATATTCAACAAAGTGGTAAAGCAAAATTTTGAAAAGTATTTTTTTTTAAGTTACCTCCCCTACACGTGAAGTGGGTAAGTAATTTTTTTTTCTTGTCTACCCCATAGTGTGGGATGTCGTTGGATAGCAATTTCAAAAACGTTGTGGGTTGGTGAAGACACTTTTTTGATTGAGGCATCTGTTTGTGAATTATTAAGCTTTAAAGTGCAAAATTTTGTTAGAGTCAAGTGTCCTCCCCCCTACCAGCCAAATGGCTGTTTCTGGATTCGTGGAAAAACTCACGATAGTAGTACATATGACGAAGTTAAAAGAAAAACTATCACAGCCAAGTAGGCTTTACAAGTTTTTGAGATATAACACATTTTCCAAAACCGCAAATATAACTTTGTCATTCATACGAATACTATGAAAAACAAAGTTTATTTTTTTCTGGCAAAAAATGACAGTGGTATTTTTGCTAGGTGTACGTAATCGGTACGTTAAGTGGGTACGGAACCCTTCATGAGTGAGTCCGACTCGCACTTGGCCGATTTTAATTTTAACATCCACAGGTCCACAGGTCAGTTCTATTGATCAGGTCTATTACAGGTCTATTACTATGACAGGTTTATTGATACACACCACCTGTATCAGATCCAGTCTTAGGTTCGATTCCCAGCAGCTGAGGTACTTAACGTATTCGTTTGGTTGTTGGTAGGATATGTTCTTAGTCCGCCATAACTCAGCCGCCATAACAACTAATTATTTCAACTTTCCTGTGTTCCGGCAGTTAGACAAAAGATAACACAGCCAGTTCCTCAGTGGTTGAGGGGTTCTGGGATAAGCGGGTTTCTACCATCAGCCTTGTCATCACTTAACATCAGGTGTAATGAATGCTAAGCGAACCCTGGGTGCCTACCATCAACTCTTATTGCGGTTTTGTTTAGGACCTAAACTGATCTGCTTCGCTTATTCGTACCACGACAGCTTAATGTCAATGACAGCGATTCAGTGATCATTCAATGACATTTCACAGCCGCTGAGCTGTCATCATCATCACATCATGACAGAATCGAGTGAAAGAGACGGGTAGAAGAAATAAGGAAACAAATTGTTCGGTCATTCACATTTAGCAATTCATTTGCGATCCAGTTTTTAGAAGGTCAGAGTACGAAAGAAAGCAATTCATTTTAGGAACCTATTCTGCATCGCGCTATTTTTGAATCGCTGTCTTAAAGTTGATGGTAGGCACCCTGTTATAGATAAAACATCATTTAAGTTCGTACTTTACATCTGATTCTTGTGGGCTAAATTTGATCAAAGTTAATAGCAAGGCTTAAAGTATTGTGTTTTGATCGAACATGACATTACTTTGCGGTTATCATATCTACCCTATTTGATCGGGAGCATGGAAAGTTCTTTCGCCGAATAAACGAGTTAAATCAACCATAAATTTGCCCGAAAATGGGCCTCTCGAATAAGTTATCATCGGCAGTTAGGAAAGCGAAGCCGAGAATTTTATCTTTCGATAACGGCGCTTCTCTGAGGGCACAATAGCTTTGCCAAAATTTTGTCTCTTCTATACGTGTTTACAGTAGAACTTCGATTCGGTCGATTTTTTATATACTTCATTTTCAATTTTTCAATAATAAAAAATGCATTGTGAATGCAAAAAAGTAAAAATTTTAAATAACTTACATTTAACGTAAATTTACATATTTTAACGCCTATTATATTACCACTTAGATACATTATGTATTTTGTGTTTTAATGTTTATTTTTATTTTCACGACAAAAAAGTTATTTTACTTCACATAACTTTTTTGTCCTGTGTATGGATAAAAATCACGACCCTGGTAAAGTAGAAGTGAGTTGACTGACTTTACACAGGAATTTTTAATACTTTTGAAAATGCCGTGAAGTTTGCTGGTGTTATTTGTTTACATAATTGCCATATTATTTACGATTCAATGGACACGAACAATTACTCGTTGATTTAACTACCCCGCTTATCGATAAAGTCAATAAACTATTAATTGATGTGAAATTTAACTTTGTTTTTCGACAACAATTAACTTTATTTATCTACCTACCATCATTGTTGAAAGTGCAAAATGAAACCAATATTTTTAATTATGGCAATTTCCGATCGCTATACAAACTTTCAACCTATAAATTATTCAACCTCTTAAAATTATTATTTTCAACGAAGGTCTGATATTTAAAGGAATTGTATTTTTTTTATTTGCTGCGTGAAAGCGCGTTTCTTATAATTATCAAGTATAGTTTTAGGTATCATCGCAATCTAATTGATAGTTGTAACAAACTAACTTTTCCGATTCATCATTTTAGTTTAAGCCCTAAACTAACACAAACTAATATTTTGCAAGCTATTAGTGCCGATTTTCTTTTCTTTGTAAGCATTGCAATATAGCTGCATGCCTAAAGCTTGTTCTGCGGTGTACGGGTCATCTTTCACTCAATCAGTGCATTGAATTTCCTATGGTCTATCAGTGTATACACGATTTCCTCATTAGCGAGCTTTTGTTAGGAACAAGAGCTGTATAGTCAGTACCTACTACTACCTACCTGAGCTAGGGCTGCCACTTCCGCTATTAACTGATTAACATTATTGTTTTTTTATTAATACAACTTTAACAGTAACGGAAATAAAACTCTAATGGGTATTAACGAATGCAAACGCAGCTGAAACTAATTGCTTACATGCCTACCGGAAGCATGGAGAAGCTCGAAATTATCAATTTTAGCTACCCATCCCGTGACCGGCCACTGTGAGAGTTGCTTAACAGAACGATCAAAATCTGAGCGCGCTAACTGCGCCATAGAAGAGCCCCTTCTTAAAATTATCTACCTCTATCCAAATATCCATATTAATATTAATTGAACGACAATTAATTCAGAAACTTGAGAATTTTAAATAGGGAAACCACGTGCTATTTTTGGGTCACTTATACAGTACGAATATAAATATTTCTAGTTCAAAATGAATATGTGACGATGCTGAGGGCTTCCGGTTACCACGCCAACTTATGTAAACATCCTGTCAGCATATCAATAACAATTTCTTACAAATTATGTGAGTTTTTTATATCATTAAGTTAGAATTGGAATAATGATGCCGTCTAAATAATGTTTAGTTTGTTAACGCAGGTCATATGGATCCGAATTATGAAACAAGGAAATAGTCATTTATTAACGTATTAATCCTTGAAAAATGGAAAACGAAGTATTTAGAAAAAATCGACCCGTCTCACAGCCAGCTCCGATGGGACTCGAACCCACGACCTTTCGCTTTCCGGGCGACTGCTCTAACCACTGAGCTACGGAGTCGTATTAATCCTTTTTTGTATTTTTTATTTTGGACAGTTTTGAATAAGTACCAGAACCTAGAATTTAAACCCGTCTTTAAAGATTTAGAGCGTGAAACCATTGTCGACATCCTTAGTAACGTATTTAGCGCACCCAGAGTGATACGGAAACATGCTCTAATCAAAGGTGTCTCCTCATACGACATGAGTTCGACATGGTCGGTGTCGGGGTAGATTAAGTTATCAATACCAAACACCCTAATAACAATATGCGTTATTGCCGAACCATTGATGATACAAATTGTAAAGGGCCCCACAGACTGTCAGTCCGACTGCAGGCAACGGCTTGTCAGTTAGCCGCAATCGGCCACACACTCACTGTTTTACATGTATACAAACACCGAATGTCAGGCGGCCTATTCGATCGTTAAGTTGTTATATCACAAGAAAAAACATACATAAAAATAATGGTATCTTTCTAAAGAGAGATATTTACTACGATAATGATTCATCATTTTTATCATCTGCTATTTTAATTGCCCAAGAACTAGGCACACGCAGCCTTTTTTGTGGAGAAATAAAGAGGAAAAGGACGGAAAAAAACTTTCAAGACACTACTTCCCTTTGCTTGTACTCATCCCTGTTTACGAAATCTATAAAGCTCCGTCGGGTCTTTGTCTATGGTTTATTAGAATTTTCACTTTCGTGTGTACTTGTGGAACGTGTAGAATTTAGACAATCTTACTTCTAAGTACATAATTAATTTAAAAGCAGGTCGTTCAGAGTCAGAGGTCTCTCAACACTCGAAACAGGATTATGTTCTCAATACCGAACTACTGTAATAACGTTATGTGTTACTTATATACTCGAACCATTGATGTTAAAATCGTAACGCTTTGCTTTGCTTTGCTAATATTGTAATTTGTAATACAGTATTGCTTGTGCTGTAGCCATAAAAGTTTTAAACTTCCACAAAATTCTAGTGATGTGTAGGCATATGTATTGTAGTAGATATGCTTTATTTTTGCGGCGACAGCAACATTTATGTACCCACTTATTTTTTATTAGGTTAGTGATAAGTACGCAGGAATGTACTTAAAATGCTTAAGACTTTTTTTATTGGTACATACAAAGAATGCTGAGTAGTAGCTTTACCAGAAGGCGTATGTAACTATCAATCAGAAACCACATCAAATTCCATAGTGACAGCTAAGAGGCTGCGTTTCCTAGTCTCTGGCCTTCGCATAGTCGGGTCTTTTGTCTATGTTCATACAGCAATGTCATAATTCGACACTTATGATACGTTGTCTATGATTGTATTGAGTTCCGGATTTTTTCTAAGGTACATAGGTACTTAACGTGGTGCGCAATATCGTTAACACATATTTTCAAGTATTCATATTAAAGCAGTATTCCACGTTTTTGGATTACGACAAACTTTAGGTGTAATATCTGTGAATGAGCTTTTAACAATCAAGAGAATTAAATAAAAAGTTCATACTTTCTTCACTTTTTTTGCATTTACATTGCAATTTTTATTATTTAATAATGCATTTTTTTAAATACCTACTTTACTTTCAAATTCTAATGGCAAGAAACTTTAGTCTATTTTTGCATCAGAAAGCTACGCAAAGAATCTTTAGAAAGATCAACTACAGAAACACAAAAACTAGGATACGAAAATGTGCGCTGAAACTAAGTCAATCTTTTAAAAACAATGGTTTAATATTGCCTGACACTGTTAATTAGGAACGTTATAAAATGTTTAATATAAGTATAGTGCCTTTTATTTGTCTTCTATTAAGTTCGAAAGGCAATTACCGAGTTTCATTTATATCACCTAACGATAACTTCCTAATTTCGACAGGCTTTTAAAATTTTAGTCGAGATTTTCTTTTTACCATTCTATGAAAAGGCAGACTAATAAAATAAAAATAAGAAAATATTGTTCTCGTTCGTCGTTTAATAGAAGATGCTTTTTTTACAAATAGGTCTTGAATGACATTTTAGCCTGGGAAGCGATCGCTATCATTCTGATCGTATAGGCATGCTTTTGAAAGTATGTGATGTCTCTAAGATAGGTATTACACTGAGCACAAGTGATCATTTAAGATGTACGAGAATAATTATTATACATCTTATTTGTAATCAACAGCCCCCTTACTCGGGAATTAACAATAGCCAATTATTGAGTTGATGTCAAACATTAAATTCGTCAACTATGTTGCCTTGCAATATAACCCTTACTTTTGAAGCTTGTCTTTAGCTCAATCCAATTCTAATGCATTTTGCTTTCAAGAGAATGGGGCAGATCGGTAAAATATTCTCTTGAGTAGATCTTTACACAGGTATCTTTTCTAACTCATAATCATTTTATTGCCTACATTAAAAAACAAAAGTTTGATGCTCCCATTGACTTTTCATTTTGAAGTTACTCGGTTTTCTCATGGGTGAGATAAATTTTAATCAAGAGATGCATTTGGTAGGAATCTGAAAATCAGAGTTTTTTATATCAATGAATACAAAGATGGTTTAATGGTGATTTTCTCATTGCCTTTTCATTTTGAAGTTACAATTGGTTTTCTCATGGGTGAGATAAATTTTATTCAAGAGATGCATTTCGTAGGAATATGAAAATCAGAGTTCTTTTTTATATCAATGAATACAAAGATGGTTCAGTGGTGATTTACGTATAAGTAGGGCAGAGGTACCCTTTCTGGCCACTTTAAGGATTTTTTGACTTTTAAGCACTAAGTACTAAATGGTCTTAGATATTTAAGACACATATTATATCTTAAATTGTAGATAATTTATCTACCTTTAAAGGTACATTTTTCAAATTTATAAAAGTAAAATAGTTTTTTTTTATGTTACACACAATGTGTGAGAGATGCCAAATGTACCGGTTTTGGCCACTTACTGATAGTTAAACTTTTGTAAATATTGCGAAAAATCAAAACCAAACCCAAGTAAAATCAATATATTCTAATGCGCTAGAAACCAGTTAATTGCAAAACGACAATTTAATTGTAAAAAACAAAGGTTTATAAAGTATTTCATCCAAAACAAATTTCTTAAAATTTTCATACAAAACATTTTTTCAAACAGAAAATGGAATTTATTGAAAAAAAATCTTATGACATAAGGAATTTTAACGGTTGTTATTATTACCTTAAAATACTTTATTTTAATTGCCTTTATCAAAAATGGCTAAAAGTTGTTTAGAAAACTTTTAGAGCAAAAAGTGGCCAAAACCGGTACAGTGGCTAAAACCGGTACGCCTGCCCTACCTACTATTTTTGTTTCCAATTAATGTAAGTGTAGATTTTTATTGTTTATTCGATAATTATAATTTCTGTATTATAGAAATGGAAAAAATATACCAAAAATAGTTACGTAGGCACTTGTAGGGTAGTCCGTAAATATATTTCCAATTTTAATACACTTCTTTCTTCTTCTTCTTCATTCGATACGGGCGTTTTCCGCAACTCGACGTCTTATTGCGCCTATTTTGCGTGTGGAGGGTGTGCAGCCGGATTACTCCAGCCAGCCCAGCTCTGCCAGGAAAGCACCCAGCGCCCTCACGTCGGAGACCGCTTCGTGGACGCTTCCAGGCGAGCCGAGGTACCTCGCCCGGTAGGGGGCCACTCCGTCACATTCTACCAGGACGTGAGCAGCTGTTTCTTCGGCCCTCATGCAACCCCTGCATAGGGGGCTGTCGGTGATACCTAAGTTGAAAAGGTGTCTGTTGAAATTTCCATGTCCTGTTATAGCACCCGTCACCAGGCGTAACTGTGATCTACTTAGCCTAAAGAGAGCTCTGGACAAACGGGCGTCCAGGCGCGGCAGTGCCATTTTCGCCTGCCTGCATGTTTCCAGTGAGCTCCATTCATGTTGGTGCGTAAGGGTAGTGTGATCACGGATCTTACCAGCAAACCAGCTCGCCGGAATGGGTGCGACCGGTTCAGGGCCAATCATCACCCTATCCGATCCCCTCCTCGCCAGCTCATCGGCCAGGTCGTTTCCACGTGATCCACTGTGGCCTTTGATCCATTGGATAGTAATATTATTGAGTGTACCCACCATGTTTAGTCTGTGATGACACTCCTGTATGAGACTCGATGAGCTACGACTACCATTTAGAGCCTGTGTCAACCTCTTTCCCTGGCCCGGCTAAAGGCAGGGAATTTAGTGAGCAGATTTAATATTAATAAATAAAAGTAGTTTTTAGATGTACTTATAATTTTAATAACAAAAAAAGAAACATACCATGTAAGTAATACCTGTAATTAGGCATCAAATTATTAATTACAGTTACTAAATAAAAAATATAGAGATTAAGTTTTTATACTACATGTAAAACAAATGAGTGGAGTCTTTTGCTCTCTTAAAATAATAAACAACACGAAAGATTATTTTGTTAAAGTAAGTAAAGTTATTTACTAGAAAATCGTGATAAAAAGGGTACGATTTTATACCGTCTCGCGTCGTCGCGCCGAAGTTGCAGTAGAAAATCGTGGCCATAAAGGGTACGATTTTATACCGTCGTCGTCACAACAAAGTTGCCGTATTTCTTGCCCAAATAAAGGTCATAAAAATTAGAACGCCCTTACTTGATGCAGACAAAAAGCACGGATAAACGTCAGGATCAGGACTGGAGCTGCAGAACTTCGCAGATCGTTGACAGTCGCAGATCGAATTCATAAAACAATGAATGAAATCTATTTATGAATAATAATCAGGAAATATCCCTCCGCTTCCCTCCTGTAATCGAAGGAAAAGAAGAAAGGAGTTAGTAAAAGGAAAAATATAAATAGATAAATAAATACAAATAATAGTTTAAAATCCTACTAATATTATAAATGTGAAAGTTTAGATGTTTGGATGTTTGGATGTTTGGATGTTTGGATGTTTGTTACTCAATCACGCCAAAACGGCTGAACGGATTTGGCTGAAATTTGGGACACAGATACTTTGTAGCCTGGAGAGGAACATAGGCTACTTTTTATCCCGGAAAAACATCACATTCCCGCGGGATAACGTCGTGTAGTCCACGCGGGCGAAGCCGCGGGCGGAAAGCTAGTGAAATTATATAAATTCGTACCCTTTAGTTATTAATCCAATTATCATGGAAATGATGCAATGTAGCGTCTCTTATTAGCCAACAAAACTTTCCGAAAACAACCAGAAGTATGAAAAGTCTAAAAAACAAACGATTTCATCAATTGTGTGTAATATTTATAAAAATCAACATTTAATCTCTTTAAAACACTTACCCAACAATAATGTATGTGATTCCTACAAGGAATCAACAAAATTTTAACATCTGTTATAAAATTATATTAATTTGGAGCAAAAATATGCTTCACGCCTTGAGAAGTGAAAATTTTCCCAAGAAAGCGCGGGAAACGCGTCGAAGATGATCGGCACAAAAAAATAATAATATGGTGAGCAGGATGAACGATGTAAAACTTATGTGTAAGAAAAGGATAGTGGAATACTTAATATTTTTAAATGTTGTCGAACATGAATTAAAAAGTTATTAAAATAAAATACATAGATACCAAGGAGTTTTATACAAGAAGGTTCATAGTTTGAATTTGGAGTATGGATGAAATGAGGTCGCATGTGTGAAATAAATATAAAATAAGGAAAATCAATGAGTTATAATAACACATCAGTGTTTTATACTTGTAAATAAATAAATAAGATGGAATTTTAATACATACGATAATGACACGTTGTCTTTCTATATACAAAAAAACACAACGTTACAATACCCCCCTTCCCATTAAAGTTTCGAACGTGAGGGCGAAACGAAAAGCTGCCCTCAGCGTTGTACTAGAACAAAAAAAACAAATTAAGCTCCGGTCATCTTTGTGATGGGAAGGTCTCCTAGAAAACGACCCCCACACTCAGAGACTGAACCCAAAATTACGCCTGTGTATGGCCCTAAATTTGGCACACCGTATCTATTTATAATCGCACGAAATTCGGATCCCGTGAATTGCACTCCATTATCTGCAATTACGGTCTCCGGTATCCCGTGGATTAAAAATAGGTGATTTTCAATTTTTTCGGCAACGGCCGCGCTCGTGGCTCGCCTCAAGGGAAACAATAAAGTATATTTTGAAAAACAACACGTTATGACCAATAAATGCATGTAACCTTTACGAGACTTTGGCAACGGACCCACTAAATCAGCTGATACCACCTGAAACGGACGGTAGCACCGCTTTGGTTCTCCCATTTGTCCTGGTGTAAGCTTCGTGGAATGCTTATAAGAAGCGCAAACATCACACTTGCTCACAAACTCAGAGACATCTCTAAACATACCGGGCCAATAATATTGCAAGCCCAGTCGCCGATGAGTTTTAAATACGCCAAAATGACCGGACGTGGGAAGGCAATGATGTTCCGAGATAATTTGTTCTCGAGCATCCCTTGGTATAACTTTTTTCCAATCAAACTCTGCAGTCAAATTATATTTTGATTTCGTATAACGGAATAGAACGTTATTTTCGATGCGAAAATTTGGAAAATTTTGTGGCGTTCTTTGACACTGGTTAAAAACACGATCATACCAGTCATCACCTGTAACATGTATCGCCTCGCATTTGAGCAACCGAGATAACGTGTCAGGTATGATGTTATCCTTCCCTTTCCTATGCTCAATCTCGAAAACAAACTGAGACAAGCGACAACCCCAACGCGCAAGCCTACCACTTGGATTTTCTAACTTCATAAACCATTTCAGTGAAGCATGATCTGTAACAACTTTAAATGGTCTCGTACCTAAGTACGGTTCAAACTTCTCTACAGAGTAAACAACAGCCAAAGCCTCTCTTTCTGTGGCACTATAGTTGCGCTCACTCTTACCTAAAGAACGGCTAACATATGCAATAGGATGGTCGATGCCATCAAAATTTTGAGTTAACATCCCACCTATCCCATAACTAGATGCGTCACAGTGTACTACAAAAGGCAAGGAAAAATCAGGACAGGCAAGTATTGGCGCTGATACCAAAGCATTTTTCAAGAAATTAAACGCTTGCTCAGCATCTGTAGACCAAGAAAACTTTACTTTTTTGCTAGTTAAAGCATTCAGAGGTGCAGCTATTGTTGAGAAATTTCGAATAAAACGTCGATACCATGAGCATGTACCGAGAAACATTTTTACTTCTTTTGAAGATGTCGGCGTTGGAAAATCTAAAATTGCCTGGATTTTCTCAGGGTCTGTTCTTAACCCGTGTTCATCGACAACATATCCTAAGTATTTTAAGGATTTACGGAAAAAATTACACTTATCCATATTTATCGTTAAGTTGGCGCCTTTTAGCTTTTGAAAAACACGATTTAAAATTTTTATATGTGTTTCATAACTTGAACTCGCTATGACTATGTCGTCAACATATACGAAACATATACCATCAGTTAAGTCACTGTTAAATTGACTTCCAAATAGGGAATCCATTAACCTTTGCTGTCGAGCCGGGGCCCCACAAAGACCAAACGGCATGACAGTAAATTTGAATAACCCTCTCCCAGGAACAGTAAAACTCGTCTTCTCTTGCGAAGCTGAATCAAGGGGTATTTGCCAAAAACTAGATTTTAGGTCAATAGAACTCAGATACTTAGCATGTTTTAAACTGTCTAAAATCTGTGGAATATATGGTATGGCATAAGCATCGCCCTTAGTCACTGCATTCAACTTCCGACAGTCTAAACAAAACCTTAACTGACCATCGGGCTTTGGAACCATGAGTGTTGGATTATTCCATGGGCTCTCGCTCGGCGCGACTACTCCTAGCTCTAACATGCGATCCAACTCTTTGTTAAGATCCCTAAGTTTTTCTGGAGACATAGGGTACGGTTTGCACTTGATAGGCACCACATTTCCTGTATCAATTGTATGGGACATTAAATGCGTCCTACCTAAGCCAGCTTTATCGAAAGAAATATTTACAAATTTATTTACAACTTCGTCAGCCATACGTTGTTTGTCTGACGACAAATGTTCATAAGGCTGAATAGAATGAATAGGTTCATTAAGGCCCGCTGAATATTGTAAAAAATCGGTCGGCGTTTCAGAATAAAAAACATCCTTAAAAATGCGTGGTGCGATTTGAAACGCCTTCCAAAAATCAACTCCAAATATAACATCAGAAACAATAGACGGTATGATAAAAAATTTAATCACACGTGTCATCCCGTTATATGTGATTGGTAAAAACATATATCCTATTGTAGGACACTCTGCTCCATTCGCCACCAAAACGTTGCTCTTATAACTACTATTTACATTATAACCTATATTTACAAATTTCTCATGAGCCCCGTTTCCTAAAATGGAAACAGCGGCACCAGAATCTAGCATGCCACACAAGGTAATATCACTCAGAGAAACTTTTAAATAAGGCCTAACGTCACCCCTCTCTGGTTTGAACAGAACCGAAGAGATAGACTTGTATTTAGAAAAATTAGAAACAGTTACAAGCCATTCCTTCCACTCATCAGATTTCGAAGATTCCACTCCTCGGTTCTGCTTTACTAGTTTTTTGAACTCGTAGAGGTTTTTTGGGTGCAGTTAGGACATGATTTTACTGTGTAGCCTATTTCACCACACTGAAAACATTTAATTATCTTTTCAGCGGTACAATTTTGAAAGGAATGGTTGTCGGTTTTGCAACGACCACAGTAAATTTTGTCATTATTATTAACTTTATTATTTACAGAAAATACAGGTTTGGAAGTAGATTTGTATGAATACTCTGGGTTCATACGCAAATTAGCGGGTTCTTTAAACAACAAAGACCTTTGTTGACTCTCCTCAATTTGTCGCAAAACCGATTTGAATTCTACAATCGACTGTACTTTTACCAACGCTAATTGTTGAGAATAATGCGGTCGAATGTTGTGTCGTAAAATGTCCAATTTATCATTCTCACATAAAGGCTTCTTTAAACGGGAAAATAGGCAGTTCATGACGGAAAAATAAATATGTATAGGTTCGTCTTTACCCTGAGAACGCGAACGAATTTCCTCCATTAACCTATAATCGTAGTCAATAGGTTCGAATTCATCAAGCATTAACTCTCGCAGCTCTGGCCAACTTGATAACTGATCTTTAACACCCCTATACCAAGTTAACCCTTCGTCGACAAACAAACATACCGCCGCGGAAAAAAGTTTAGATTGTGGAATGCTATGCGCAATAGCCAACTCCTCCGCTCTCTCTAAAAAGGCATGTGGATTTCCTCGGCCATTGAACTTAACACTCCACTTTGAAAAATCATAAGATGACTCTGTACTCTGGCTAGTCGTGACAGGTCTAAGGTCGGCAGAATGCACATCATGAGTTAAGTTACTTTGCAAAGTCATTAAACTTTCCATACAACTAGCCTTACCTTGAACTTCCGCCTCTGACTCCGATGGGACTCGGTCTAATCTAAAATATAAATGACAGAAAAGAGCGCGAGCACGAGATAAAGCACTTTTGTTACCCGACGAAAGGTACTCCTCTACTTTACATTTTAATTCCTCAACTTTACGTTGGATAACTGGAATTTCGATGTTGTACGTCGCGTCAACATTTATTATTTCGTCAGGGGAAAAATCATTCTGTAATTTTTTCAACTGACATTTAATTTTAGCAACGGTATCCTCAGGCGTCTCAGCTCTGATCGACACTTCATAAATAAGCTCGTCTTTTAAAAGCCCGTGAAAATAAACTTTCGATAAATCCATTTTTAAGAGAGCAATTCACATTAAAAATTTCTTATAAAGTACAAAAAAAAGGTAAGTATAACAATACGTAAAGAATTACACAAATTATTGGCAAAACGATCAAATTTCAAAAACTTTACATTGGAATATCATGCATGACCAGCTTAACCTAACAGCCATGTACAAAACTTTTACACAAAAATATACCAAACAAATAAAAACAAACGATGTACAGCCATAAAATTGTTTTTTTTTTTTTTACATTTACATAAGAGAGAGCAGAAGAAAAGGCCACTAAGTTGGGCGCCAACTGTCAACCTCTTTCCCTGGCCCGGCTAAAGGCAGGGAATTTAGAATTTAATTTAGTTGCAGTAGAAAATCGTGGCCATAAAGGGTACGATTTTATACCGTCGTCGTCACAACAAAGTTGCCGTATTTCTTGCCCAAATAAAGGTCATAAAAATTAGAACGCCCTTACTTGATGCAGACAAAAAGCACGGATAAACGTCAGGATCAGGACTGGAGCTGCAGAACTTCGCAGATCGTTGACAGTCGCAGATCGAATTCATAAAACAATGAATGAAATCTATTTATGAATAATAATCAGGAAATATCCCTCCGCTTCCCTCCTGTAATCGAAGGAAAAGAAGAAAGGAGTTAGTAAAAGGAAAAATATAAATAGATAAATAAATACAAATAATAGTTTAAAATGAAATTATATAAATACGTACCCTTTAGTTATTAATCCAATTATCATGGAAATGATGCAATGTAGCGTCTCTTATTAGCCAACAAAACTTTCCGAAAACAACCAGAAGTATGAAAAGTCTAAAAAACAAACGATTTCATCAATTGTGTGTAATATTTATAAAAATCAACATTTAATCTCTTTAAAACACTTACCCAACAATAATGTATGTGATTCCTACAAGGAATCAACAAAATTTTAACATCTGTTATAAAATTATATTAATTTGGAGCAAAAATATGCTTCACGCCTTGAGAAGTGAAAATTTTCCCAAGAAAGCGCGGGAAACGCGTCGAAGATGATCGGCACAAAAAAATAATAATATGGTGAGCAGGATGAACGATGTAAAACTTATGTGTAAGAAAAGGATAGTGGAATACTTAATATTTTTAAATGTTGTCGAACATGAATTAAAAAGTTATTAAAATAAAATACATAGATACCAAGGAGTTTTATACAAGAAGGTTCATAGTTTGAATTTGGAGTATGGATGAAATGAGGTCGCATGTGTGAAATAAATATAAAATAAGGAAAATCAATGAGTTATAATAACACATCAGTGTTTTATACTTGTAAATAAATAAATAAGATGGAATTTTAATACATACGATAATGACACGTTGTCTTTCTATATACAAAAAAACACAACGTTACACCTGAAGTGCTGATTTACTGTCGGAAAGTATGAGAATGTCGTAGCCGGTTACTTCCCTTGTTGCGACTGCTTGAGCTGCCAACAGAATGCCCATACACTCTGCCTGAAAGACTGTGTTGTACGAACTTAGTGGCAGTGCAATTTGTATGTTTAGGTCTTCTGAGAATACGCCTGTTCCTGCTCCTACAGAGGTCTTGGAGCCATCAGTGAATATCAGAAGCGCTTTGTGTTGTACCCGAGAGCTTTCTGCGTCCTCCAGTTGTATTTTGTATTTCTTGTCGAAGATGAAGGATGGTTTGACCTTATCACAGATCGCCTCCACAAGGGGTGTGTCTAACCATTCCTCCAGTAGACCTTTTATGTGTCTTACCTTATTGAACCTGAGAGTGCCTAGGTGTTTTAGTCTAAGTACTGCTTTCGCAGCCTCTTGCTGCACGTGTAGATGCAGTGGGGTAAGGTTCAGCATTACCTCGAGCGCTGCAGTTGGAGCAGTGTTCATACAGCCAGTGAGAGCACAGCAGGCCTGACGTTGGAGACTCTGCAGTTTCTTTGCCCCGACAGTCTGAGCAGCTTTAGGCCACCAGACTACCGAGCCGTAACTGATGAGTGGTTTGATGACCGCATTGTACAGCCAGAGAAATATTTTTGGAGCAAGACCCCAGCGTTTACCAACCATCTTGCGGCACTGCCAGAGGATGACACTAGCTGTCTTTGCCTTGTGTTCAATGTGATTGCTCCAGGTTAACTTACTATCTAATAAAATACCTAAGAATTTTACCTCATTTGATAGTTGTAGAGAGGTGTCAAACAGCTTAGGTAGGCGGTGATTACCTACTTGGCGTTTGTTGGTGAACATTACCAGTTCTGTTTTTGTTGGGTTGACGGCTAGGTCATGTTTCCTACACCAGCTTTCCACTTTCTTCAGAGCAGCCTGCATGGTGTCACAAGTTATACTCGCTTGCGGTCCCATTGTTAATGATCACGCACAATTGTGGTGACCATCGACTGTGTTCCACAGTTTATTGAAACGGAGGTTTCTCATGCAAAATTAAGTAAATTAAGAACTAGTCATACCTTATGGTAGAAGATACTGTCCGTAATCCAGGGGGGCTGATCGCTGTCTCGCCGGCGCGCGCCTGGCAAAACGATCTCCACACAACCCCCGATGGGAAACTCTTACAGCTAACACCCTTATAACTACACAATGCCCTAATAGGCAGCTAAAACTTTCCCGGCGCTTTTCAAAGCGAACACACACGGGTCACAAGTCCGTACCCGGACCGGGCGCTCCTAGGTGCAAAACGCTCGAGATCTTGGTCACGATACGGGTAGGTAACTGGCGCGGCACGTCGTTACAGAAACACACAAACTTGCCTCACGGCTGCCTACGGCCAACTGGTCGCGATGTCGCGCGGGCGGCGGTTGGCGCCGAACCCACGAATGAACGTGAATGAATGAATCACGCGCGGCGTGAACATCCCCCCGTCCCGGACAGTAGCAAACTGTCCGCCAACTCAATCTAAGGGCAGGCGAGAGAGGGTAGCGATCGCTCGCTTCAAAACAGAGTCCCCCACCAGGACCTCGGCAAACCTGGGCACACCATCCGACCCCGGATGAAGCTGAACAATGCGTCCTAAACGCCAGCGGAGGGGCGGCAGGTTTGGATCCTTTACCAACACGAGGTCTCCAGTCTTGGGTGGGGTCGTCCTATCCGACCACTTAACGCGTTGCTGCAAAATGTGCAAATACTCCAGATGCCAACGGCGCCAAAAACTCTGCGTAAGCTGCTGGAGCAATTCAAATCGCGAGAGCCGTCCGGAGGGCACTTCGGAATAAGGATATTCCGGCAAGGCGTTAAGCGGTCTGCCAATCAAAAAATGGCCCGGCGTAAGGGCCTCTAAATCATTCGCGTCCGAAGACAACGGACACAACGGACGCGAGTTGAGGACCGCCTCAACCTTACAAAATACGGTCGCGAGTTCCTCAAACGTGAGGACCGTCTCCCCAATAACGCGACGAAGGTGAGTTTTAGCGGCCTTTACAGTTGCTTCAAAAATCCCTCCCCAGTGGGGGCAGGATGGCGGGGAGTACTGCCATCGTACCCCTCTGCGAGAGAGTGTGGATCCGATCACAAAATTATTCCTATCCAAAAATTCACAAACTTCCTTTAAATACCTATCGGTGCCCTTGAAATTGGTTCCACAATCGGACCTTATTAACGACGGCATTCCGCGGCGAGACACAAAACGATTCAACGTGGCTACAAAGGCTTCTGTGGTGAGGGCACTAACCACCTCCAGGTGGACCGCTTTAGTGGCCAAACAAACAAATACACACAAGTAAGCCTTTTCCGTTCTAGCATTACGAAGCCGCGATGTCTTAACGGTAAATGGCCCCGCAAAATCCGTTCCAACTCCTGAGAAGGGCATCGAATCGTTCACTCGATCGGCAGGCAAATCACCCATCTGGGGCTGCATCGTATCGGCGCGCAAACGATAACACGGGAGACAACGAAAAATAACGGATCGGATTATTCTCCGCGCTGACAAAATCCAGAACTCTCGTTGGAGGAGCGCGGTCAAAGCATTACAACCGGCATGAGCATTTTTTACATGTCGGTCTGTAATTAACAATCTAACTAACGGTCCATCCTTGGGGAGCAACAAAGGGTGGCGTGATCCGTACGGCAGGTTGGCATGTCTGAGCCTACCTCCGACACGCAGCAATCCGGTACTGTCCAAGAAGGGATTCAACCGCACCAAGGGTCCCTTCAACTTGGACTTACTTGAGCGCAGGGCTTTCAGCTCCGGTTCAAACTCTCGCTGTTGCGTCACTCGCAACCAATGCAACAGAGCGTCTTGCCGCTCTTGTGGGGCGAGGACCGGAGACAACGATTTCTCCTGAGGCTGGCGACAATTTCGCACAAAGCGCCTCATCCAAGCAGTCACGCCGAGCAACTTATCAAGAGAACTGTAGCGGTCTAACAAAAACTCCATCTGCGGAGCCGCCACCGTCTCCACGGCGTGAACACGCATGCCTAGGTCTGGGACTCTGGCCACAGCCGGGGTGGCAGGCCATGAGCGCTCAGGCCGTAACAACCATGATGGACTCCACCATAGGTGGTGGTCCACTAACTCAGGCGCCTCGCAGCCGCGGGAGGCACAATCTGCGGGGTTCAATTCGCCCGGTACGTGGCGCCAAATCAACGGGGCCTTTGAAGTCTGAATTTGTGAGACCCGGTTAGCCACAAAAACCTCAAGGGTGTGGACTGAACTCTTCAGCCAACAAAGGACGACCTGGCTGTCAGACCACGCAAATATCGACTCCAAGTCGACACCGTTTCCCAAGGTGTCGGCAACATGATTGAGTAGCCGTACTAAGAGAGTGGCGCCGGACAACTCCAACTTCGGAATGGTTAGCCTAGTCCGAAGGGGGGCGACCTTACTCTTGGCCGTAACTAAGTGTACGGCGACAACGCCTGCTGCATCCACCGTTCGGATGTAAACGGCTGCCGCGTATCCGCTTTCGGACGCGTCACAAAAGCCGTGCAGGGAGGCTTTAAACTTTCCCGAAGGCAGCATTTGCCTCGGTATACAAACCCGATTGACGTCGGGTAGGGATGACACGAACCTCACCCACTCTCGTAGGAGGCTACCAGAGAGGGGCTCATCCCAGGACAATTCCGCAGCCCAGAGCTCCTGTAGGAAGCACTTCATCGAAAACACTACAGGGCTGAGCCAACCGTTCGGATCAAAGGTACGGGCTACAGTAGACAGCACCGTGCGTTTAGTCCAGACCTTTGGGTCTGGCAGTTCCAATCTATATGTGAACAAATCCGGGACTGGTCGATACTGGACTCCCAAAACAGACAGCATGTCTGGAGTCTCCGGATTTTCAAAGAGGAGCGGCTCTTGCTGGTGGTCCTTAGGCAAATCTGCCAATAGGTCCGGTGAGTTAGACAGCCACTTCCGCAACTCATAGCCACCAGCCCTCAAGAGCGCAATCAGCTCATCACATAAGACGAGAGCCTCATCTAAGCTCGAGGCCCCCGTGCAGATATCGTCGACAAATAAGGCCCCCCCCTCAATAAGAGCAGATGCCCGGGGATAGCGTAGCCGTTCGCGCTCTGCGAGCTCCAAAAGCGAACGGATCGCCACAAAGGGGCTCGACCGCAAACCATAAGTGTTGATGTTCAGCTCGTAAGCCAACATCGGATCCTGGGGATCCTCACGCCAAAGGATGAGCTGGTATCGTCTATCCTCCGGGTGAATCACGGTCTGTCTGAACATCATGCGGATATCGGCCACAAAGACGACAGCGTGCCGGCGGAAGTTGGTCAAAACATCACAGACATCGTGATGCAACTTCGGCCCCGCATGCAGACACTGATTCAACGACACTCCGGTTGACGTGGGCGCTGAACCATCAAAGACCACGCGGATCTTCCCATTGGAAGTCTTCAAAACAGCGTGGTGTGGCAGGAAGTAATGTTCCACATTACGCCAGTCCAACTGCGAGATGGACATGTGCCCAAGGTCCAAATACTCCCGCATGAAGTCTATATACTTCTCCTTGAATGCGGGATCCCTGGCCATCCTACGCTCCATGGACAACAATCTCTTCTCGGCCATCGGTCGGGAGCTCCCTAAAGGAGGGCGAACCGCCAAGAAGGGCAAGCGGGTAATCAAGCGACCCGAGAGGAGGCGCCCAGTGTTGTTCTGGTAGAACAATTCGCACTCCTCGGCTAACGGATCCAACCGCTTGGCAGTGGGAGGTTCCTCCACCTCCCAAAACTTTTGGAGAACGTCGGACAAAGTAGAACCGACAATGGTCTGGCGGTCTACCGACGGGGTCTCTGGTGTCTGTGGTACCTTTCCCATCACCACATGACCCAGCGACGAGGACAAGGCGACAAGATCGGCTGTCTGCAAAACTCGCTTGCTTCCACACAGTACACGACCGAGGACATCCGCACCAATCAACAAGTGTATTGGGCCCGGTCGGTGGAAGGAAGGATCAGCCAAAGCCAGTCCAGACGTCAGCTCAATCGTGGATGGCGGCACTCGCACTTGCGGGAGTGGTCCAACCACCTTATCAAAAACTATCGCCGAAGCACCGATCTTCGGCCTTGGCGTGAAGTGGGGGGAGAAGGAGAACTCAACTCGACCAATCGGATCAGGGATCCGCGAGTCTCCCACCCCCCGTACCGCTTCGTGATGCGGCACAAGCAAAAGACCCAGCTGTCGGACAAGCCACCTGGACATTATGCACCCCTGGGCACCTGAGTCCAAAAGGGCACGCACCGTGACAACATTGCCCTTAGGTCCCCAAACATTCACGGAGGCTGTTGGCAACAGCACAAGCTCCGGAGGGGTGGTTGGGTCCGACAGGGGCGCCATTAAAAATTTTGGGGGGGTACTTGTCCCCCTCGCGCCTGAGTCGGCGCGCCAAATGTGGGACGCTCGTACCGGGCGAGCGGGTCCCAATCGGGTACATACTGGCCCCGACCAACAGCACTCCTAGGTGCAGGGTAATACCCGTGTGGGGCGTGCCTCGGTACATAGTACCCCAATCGAGGCCTCTCCATTAGGGGGGGGGAGTAGCAAATAGGGCCCGTGCCCATCGCCACCGTGGCGTACTCTTGTGGTACCCCCCTACCCCCGCCCGTGGCGGGGGCGTCTCTCCTATAGTTCCCCCTCTCCGGGGGGGACTGAACGGGGGGGCTAAGCCCCGCCGAATCTCTAGGGGACCGGTTCCGGGCTGCCGGGCCCCCGCCCGTGCGCGAGGAATTCGAACCCCGGTCGCTCCCGGCGTCCTTGCGGTCCAAACAAAGGAGGGGGTGATGCCTCCCTCCGCAAAGACGACAATCCTCGGTCTGGGGACACGCCGACTGCATGTGTCCCCCCAAACACCTATAGCACCATTGGCGCTGTCTAGCAACGGCCCTCCGTCCCTCTGGGCGGAGGCCTCTAAATTTGGCACATTCGTGCACCATGTGCCTATCTCCCCTGCAATACCTGCACCGCTCACTCGGTGCGGGGGGAGGGGACTGCTGGAAGGCAGCATAGCGATTGGTCGGGCGACGGGGCTGTTCCCTCGCCGCCACCATACGACCAACACCTGGAACCGGGGCAGGCTCCAGGTGGTCCGTCACCCTACATTCGTCCTCCAAAAAACGAAGGAGGTCCGCGAAGGGCGGGAGATACGAGGCGCTGTCGCCTCCGTACCTCTGCTCGAAACGCCCCTTCATTTCAGCGGGCAATTTGGCGAGGACTATGTGCAGCAGTACAAAGGACCACTGATCCACCGGCAGGTCCAATCGCCTTAGGGAGTTGACCGCTGACAGTAGCGGGTTCAGCAACTCCCTCCGTAACAGGTGTACCCGCGTGATTCGCGGGAGGGCCAAAATCGTGGCCACGTGGGTGTCCGCCAGTAACCGGACATTCTGGTACCTGCTAACCAGAAGCTGGCGAGCCACCTGGTAGTTGTCGTCACTGATGAGCAGGTGCTGGATTACCGCGCTGGCCTCTCCTCGCAGGGAGGAGCGCAAATAGGCCAACTTCTCACTAGGGGATAAGTCCCGTCGTGAATCCACCAAACTGTCAAACAAATTAATGAAGCCCATCCAGGCTGACAGATCCCCATTAAAAGTGGGAATCTCCAAGGTAGGCAATCGGCCTAGCAACGCCGTCGGGGTAGGTTTGACCTCCCCGCTCAAAACCGGCTCCCCCTTCCGAACAGCCAGGGCCCTCTCAGCCGCCTCCGTGAGCTGGTCAGCCAGCTCATAGGCCTGGGCTACATCCTGCTCCAGCTGTTCCGACACGGCATCATCAGCTGGGGGGTTTTCAAAATAATACGCGCGACACTCCATGGCGTGGCGCTCCAGGTCTTGCAGCCGAGCTGCCAGCCCGCCATACCGAGCTAGCAACGCGCCTACCCGGTCGGCTCGGTCTATTAATGTGACCGCACAAGCAAGCCAACGCAAAACTCCTTGGATGCCAGCCCTGGATACGGCGGTCGGATTCGTAGGAGCCATTTATAATCCGTTGAATAAACAAGCAAACAAAGAAATATAGAAGTGGCAAACATCAACAAAAAAAAAACAATAGAAATAGGTCGCGTCACGATAATATAAAACACAATTAAAATTCGGACGACATACACGGACCCTACTATTTTCATAAATTATTAGCAACTTACCAATTTCAAGGGCTAACAATATAACGGTATAAACAAAACGTATAGGATTAACGGTATGGCATAACGGCACGGCCAAGTCAACCTCGCAAATCAACTACTAAACCGTTATCAACAAACAAAAACAAAACTATTTTTAATAATAATACTCGTAATTTAATACTACTAATAATTAAAACTAGTTCCACTTTTTTAACTAGGCAAGCGGACTCGGAACAAACACTAGTATGTGGTACTAATAAACAACACTTTCGAACGAAACTATTCGTCAAATAAATCCGGACACACAAAAAAAAATATACACATCTAGGCGAGTAAACTCGTATCAAATCACTAGTATGTGGTACTAATAAACACACTTTCGAACGAAACTATTCGTCAAATAAATCCGGACACACAAAAAAAATATACACATCTAGGCGAGTAAACTCGTATCAAAACACTAGTATGTGACAACAATTATATAAATGTCTATCTATTATCGGATCCACCAAGTGAGAAACATTCGCTTCGAGAATTTACTAGAACAATTTCTTAGTACTTCAAATCGTCTCGGGATCTTCAAATACCCTCGAGATTTCAACAAAAAAAAATAATTTTATTTTTAGGTACGCTTTTTAGGTACGCTTTTTATTTTTACTATGAAATTTTATGTAGTTAATTTTAATATGAAAATTAATTATATCAACTACGCTCTGCTACCAAAAATATGATCACGCACAATTGTGGTGACCATCGACTGTGTTCCACAGTTTATTGAAACGGAGGTTTCTCATGCAAAATTAAGTAAATTAAGAACTAGTCATACCTTATGGTAGAAGATACTGTCCGTAATCTAGGGGGGCTGATCGCTGTCTCGCCGGCGCGCGCCTGGCAAAACGATCTCCACACAACCCCCGATGGGAAACTCTTACAGCTAACACCCTTATAACTACACAATGCCCTAATAGGCAGCTAAAACTTTCCCGGCGCTTTTCAAAGCGAACACACACGGGTCACAAGTCCGTACCCGGACCGGGCGCTCCTAGGTGCAAAACGCTCGAGATCTCGGTCACGATACGGGTAGGTAACTGGCGCGGCACGTCGTTACAGAAACACACAAACTTGCCTCACGGCTGCCTACGGCCAACTGGTCGCGATGTCGCGCGGGCGGCGGTTGGCGCCGAACCCACGAATGAACGTGAATGAATGAATCACGCGCGGCGTGAACAGTTAAAATGGTGATGTCGTCAGCGTAACCTATGGTGTAAAAGTGACTTGAGTTAAGGAGTGAGATTAGGTCGTCTACTACCAGGTTCCAGAGCAGTGGAGAGAGAACGCCTCCCTGGGGGCAGCCTCTCGCCACAAGAGCCCTGTGGCACCCATCGCCAGATACCTGTACCACTCTGTAGCGAAGCATGTTGACAATCCAGTCTATCAGCACCTTGTTTATACCTCTCTTTTTCAGCGCATCCTCAATGCTGTCGAAGGTAGTCTTGTCAAAGGCCCCTTCAATGTCAAGGAACGCACCAAGGCATATCAATTTGTTTTGAAACGCCTCCTCTATCTTACCGACTAATTGATGGAGCGCCGATTCTGTAGATTTACCAGCACTGTAGGCATGCTGATGTTTGTGTAAAGGATGTGTCATTTGTATTACGTCTCGTATGAACCATTCACATACCCTTTCCATGGTCTTCAACATGAAGGAGGAAAGGCTAATGGGTCGGAAGGCTTTCGGGTTCGTGTAGTCGGACTTACCAGGTTTAGGTATGAACACTACCCTGACTTCCCTCCAAGAGTGTGGGATATATCCATGCGCAAGGCAGGCCTGAAGAAATGGGTAATGACCACAACAAGTTGTTCATCACCCCATTGTAGAAGAGCTGGGAAGATGTTGTCCGTCCCTGTTGACTTAAAAGGCGAGAAGCTATTTATTGCGGCTCTTACCTTTTCTTGTGTTATCACCTTTTTGGCCAGGGACCAGTGGTCATCTGTCAGGTGTGTTGTTGCGTCCTGCCACTCGATGTCCTGCAGAGGTTGGCAGTTTGGAAAGTGGGTTTGGAGGAGAAGTGCATTCGTTTCCCCCTGATCCAAAGTCATAGAGCCATCAGGTTTTCGGAGGTTGCCCCGTAGGCCAGGTCCCTGGTTGGACATTACCTTTCTTACCCGATTTGCTTGTTTTGTAGAGTTTATCTCATTGGTGAAGCGTCTCCATGAAGCAGATCTCCAGTATCTTATCTTCTTCTTGTATTCAGCCTTGGCAGCTTTGTATCGGTCCCAGTCATAGTCGTCGGATGTATTCATAGCCCTGTTAAACCGCCTTCTGACGGTTCTCCTTAGCCTATCGAGCTGGGGGCCCCACCACTTGTGGTCTTCACTGTGGTTTGAAGAAGGGGTCTTTAACGGGCATGCTTCTTCGTAGCATTGAGTTAAAATGTTTGTAATACCAACTACCTTTGACTCCAGCTCAGCAGTTGACTCAACATCATTCCATTCGTGGTTGGAAAATTGTTGGTTTAGTTTTAATACACTAAAACATTTCTACGGTGGTGGCGTGTGAGGCGGGTCGTTACGTTCCCTTAAATATGGTTGAGCGAAGCGATGGCTGGTTCATGCGTCATGCTCGTGAACGGGTGCTGCCAGTGGGAATGGGTCTGCTCTTATCTGCTTGCCTTAAAATGTGTTTTCTTTTGTTTTTATTCATTTTATTAAGAATTACATTTGAAACATGTATGGCGCAACTTGCAGTATATAGTAGAATTGTCTTTTGTTTTTAACTAATTTTAAAGCTATAAGTAGAGTTCCTAAGTAATTGAAAATTGTTCACCGCTATGATCATTAGTTCGCCTATACTTAACTGTATTTATCATAACCCATTGTGTAATTGTGATGGAAACTGACCTAAGTCATACCATGTTAAGGTCATTTTTCAATTTGACGACTCTGTATGAAATAAAACAGGGAGAAAAAACAACCCTTGGAGTTTCTTGCCGGTTCTTCTCCAAGGCCTCCCGCTGTAGGGTTTGCGAACCGATGGCGTAGCTTCTATGACGTTCACAAGTATTAATCTAAATTGAATAAACAATTTTGAATCTTGAATCTTGAATAAAAATGAGTTTGTTTATTTGGCTATAATAAAAGTAAAATCTGATAAGAATCTAAAAGAAAAAGTCTTAATGGTATTTTTATTAAAAACTTACGGAACGTAATATAAGTAGGTACTTTGCTCATTACAGACGACGACGGCAAAGCTTAAAAGACATCAAAAGATTATTAAAATATTTTATTCTTTACACCGTTTTTTATTGTTTCAAAAGTCTTTTGGGATATTAAATGCCTTTCAAATTGAGTTAACATCGCTTTTAATTAGATTTTTACTGTTATGATCTGAATTGTTTAAGTTGAATGATTGCTTAAACTTTTAAGTAGTTATTCTTAAGGGCCCCAGAGACTATTAGTCCGCCTGTTTACCCCAAGAACTATCCGATATATTTGTTAAAAATTAAATAACAGGCCAAATTTTTGTAAACGGCGCTTAAATATAATTTTAGGAGACTATATTTTGGAATCCAACATAATATCACATTGGAAGGTATAAAAAGAAAGTTATACCCCGAAAATGGTGCAATTCTTACAGCAAATATGCTATCACCAATTTTATCGTTAACACGTGTTTGTGTTCACCATATCTAAGCACCAAAGTCGAAATCCATAAAGATATAAAACGGGAAACTAATACTTTAGGAAGAAGTCGGTTGTTTCTGATAGCATTTTTAACATAGGTGTAATGCCTATTTGAGTTTACGTAGAGAGTTTTTTTTAAAGTTTATTTGTTTTTCATTTACAAATATAGGGGGATTATATGCTTTTACGAAAGATAATAATAAATGTATTCAAATGTAAAGTGAATAACACTTATACCATTTTTGCCTATTTTTTAAAGCTTTGTATTGGTTTTTTTTAATGTCGCTGTCATAAATATTGGTGAATTACTAATGAATTATTTATTAAACTAGATAATCCGATTTTCAATGTTAAGAAATTACTGATATAGAATTATTGTTGAGTCTTCATAGAGCAAATTAGTTTGGCTCTCGGGCTAGTTGGCAACGGCCTGTCAGTTGGCAGCAATCGACCACACTCACAGTTTTTCATACAAAAGCCGAATATCATGGCCAGATTGCATGGCTTTCGGCCAACTGACAGACCGTTGCCTGCTGGCGGGCTGATCGTCTGTGAGGACATTTACTTCGAATTTATTTAATAAATTTGGATGTTTATCAGTCACTCAAGAATGGCTGAACAGTTCTGGCTGTAATTTGGAACAAAGATAGATCATAGACTAGAAAGCTTACAGGCTACACTATTTATTCTAATTATTCTCTATGGTGTTGAAACTTTGACTGTTCTGGCTCGTGGAAGAGAAAGGATCGATGCGTTCGAAATGTGGTGCTGGAGGCAAAACGCACAAAAGTGTCGATCCTCGCGCAGCTAAAATTGAGGACGCGCTTATCCACCATATGCCGCCAGCGCATTTGGGCATACTTCGGACATGTAGTACGGAAACACGATGAAAATCTGGAGAAACTTATTGTGGTTGGCAACACTGAAGGCAAGATATCACGTGGCTGATCGCCAACCCGATGGACAGGCCAGCTCAAGGACTCACCTGTCACCAAGCTCCAGAACATGATCAGAGATGCGATGGATGGGGGCCGCTGGAGACAGATATTCCGCGCCAACTGCGGACCACTCAACGATAACCACGATCCTCAGAAATGAGGGGCCGAGTTTAAAGAGAGAGAGAGAGAGAGAGAGATTTGTCCAAATATTCCCACGGGAACTGGAACCACGTGGGTGAATCTGCTGGGCGGAGCTAGTAATAAGATAAGGAATATTTAGATAGAAGTAAAAATAGTTCTTCAATAATAAATTGACTATTAAACTGACTATACAGGTGGAATTTTGAAATGCCACCTGGAGTCAAATCTATGAATGCAGTTCTGTTTTTTTTAATAAGGGAATGGTTTTTTTTGTCTGGAATTTGCGATCTCTATAGTTTAAAGAGTACTATGCCTCTCGCATGAAAAATATCCTTACTGTATAAAGTTAAAGTAAGGGAAATGATTTTTTTTTAATAATAAGCAAACAATGGTTTGACTTTACAGTGTCATAGGTCATAACAGAGGTGAGAATGTAAATATTGTTTAGACATGACATGTACTTAACCAAAACTATTGGACTAAGAGTCGTAACGTAAAACTTTGATGGGCGCTTTTACGAGTTTTGCGCGTCTTGCTGTAACTTAAGCGACCAAAAATTAGGTACACTCAGCAGCACAGCTAACTTTACATTACAAGCTTGAAAGCGAACGAGTCGAACACGTAATAAGGTTTGGTTTCGTAGTTCATCTGTTAGGTTTGATGCGCTGTCGTACGTATTAAAGTCGTGAAATTCTTGCAGAAATAACACGTTTCATGGTTGGCTCTTGTAGTTCAAAGTACCTAAATAGGTACTCTTTATTCTAGACAAGTATTATTTTACACAAAGAATGCAAGTATTGAAATCTTTATTTGTTGAGGCAGTCACTATTTCAAGAATGTTTTCAGCATTGTTGTTATCCGTCAGTCGAGATATTATAATATTAATAGACAGGGATGGCAAACCAATGGCACGCGATACAATATTTTGGGCACGTCAACAATCACGACATTAATTATGCACTAAAAAGTGTGTAAAAGGTACTTTTATGACGAGCGAACGAGTGCTCCTACGCTACGGAGTGTTCGGGTTCAGTTCGTATTATTACAAAGTCAAAATTATTTGATGGCACATCTTAGACCTCATTATATTTCTTTAGAAAAAAATACACATTGATAAAGGTTCACCTAAGCTGTGATAGACAATTGCTCAGTGATTGAGGTTTCTAGGTTAAACGATTCTTATCATCGCTTAACATCAGGTATGTAGATAATAATGAAAGCTAAGTGCTTTCCATTTTGTTGTTTTTATTAAAATAATACGTTTAAGAGTAAAATACATAACGATACTTCACTAGCATAGCGAGGGAGTCCTATTGGACTCCCTCGCTATGCTAGTGAAGTATCGTTTCAATGGCTTTTTAATAGAGCTGGGGGTATCCCCTTTGTAAATTATACCTACTAGAGGAGAAACAACTAGGAAAATATTCTTTTAGCAGGACTCTTTGGCATTGTTAAATGTAAGTAGTCATTATTCGCAACGATCCTGTTAGCTACTTGTTAGTTTGCTTTTAAAGTTATTTGTAAGCTCTGTTTTTTTGTGGTTAATAAAACCCAATATGATTCTATAAATTTAGTTGACAAATCATTTAACCACTAGTGGTTTCCCGAAGTTTTATCCGCGTGGTAACCGTTCCCATAGAAATATCGGGATAATATTATAGCCTATGTCACTCAGGCAAAATGTAGCTTTCTAACGGCCGAACCGGGCGTCGGACGACAACTGCAAGCGTCGACGCTTGATTTCACACAAAACAAAGAAACATCAACTAAAAACTAGTATGGCGCGGCGTCATGTCGCTTGCAGTTGCGGTTTGGCGTACAACATATTTTAAAATCGGTCCAGAAGTTTAAGAGTTTATACATTACAAACACAAACTAATTGACAAAAAATCAAACCTTTCCTGTTTATAAATAAATAAATAAATAACTTCTTACATTCACACCAATTATCTAAGCCCATTTTAATTTCATTACGAAACTGTATCATGGAAAACTTGATAACGGATAAATATATACTTAAATACTTTTTGTTTGTAAATACATACTTAATATACATAGAAAACACCCAGACCAAGACAAATAGACATGTTCATGCACACAAATATTTTGTCTTGTTCGGGAATCGAACCCGAGACCACTGGCGCAGAAGGTGGGTAGCCTACCCCTGCGCCAAATCGGTCGTCAAAGTAAAAGTATTTTAATAATTATTACATATTAGTATAGACTAGATCAATATATAACAGAGCGTTTTGTTTGAATGACAATCAATGAAATCCTAAATCAAATTGTATGCTGACATTTTCCCTTTAGATATCCAGGAAAAAATATACAAGGAATCGTTATTTCTGATATTCATAACAATGTTTCTTGTTTCTCCAATATTTTGTCCTTATAGGAGTGAAAGGAAAACAGATCACTTGTTTTTATTGTGTTTCTACTTTACTGCGTATATTTTTGATAAACGTGCCATGATTTTTGGTGTTCGAGATGCGGATGTTTCCTCACGTTGATTGTTTAGTGAAGGAAGGAGTAAAGTGGTGGGATAGCGAAGCTTGGGTTAGCATTGGTGCAAAAATAAGACAATCTACTGGGGTTGTCACTGACGAGGCTTACACAAGATTGAATTAATTTTGTCTCTCTTGATCGTATTTTTTTTATGAAAACCAGAGCAGCGCCGCCTTGGGTCGCTTATGGAACTGAAATTCATTGGCAGTACTTTGACAGATTTGGTAGCATTTTAACGGATGGTTATTACCATTGCAAGAGTTTCTTTTATTTAGGTTACAGCTGTCGAAACCCCGGCTATTAGTTTTCTATAGAATTTGTGGACCTACCTAAGTTATTACAGGGAACTAATTTTTAGTTTCAGATCACGTTTTCCTCTATGAACGCAGAGGTTTGTTAACAAACGACCGACGCAATACTGTGCCTCACCTATATTGTTTTCATCGAGTGTGGCGTATTTCAAACACGTCCTTACATTTTACGACTGTGTCGTTTGGATGTATCTAGAATAATCGCGACTTTTGCCTGTCTGCTCGAGATATTATCTTTAGTGTTGGTGAATATCAAAATAATGAAACAACTCTTAAGTAGGCATTGTCATTTGTCAGTGCGAGTAAACAAAATTAGGTAACAATGTCAGACTTCAAATCATTATCAGCATGCCATTTTAACGTCTCCACTTATAAGTGGGGCACAGACCTTCTTTGTTGATGGAGAAGGAGAATCTCTAGCGATACGCATGGGCCAAATATAGACAAAAAAAAATACATAAAAAATCGGTCAAGTCATTTCGGAATAGTTTGGTTACAAACACTGTGACATGAGAATTTTATATATTAGATTTACCTAAACTTAATAATTACGCAAAGCGACGTCTCATAGGCTATAAGCACATATGCTTATACAGAAGATACAGCTCGACCTAGGGGAGCTTTACATGGTTGACTTTGAGTACTTCCTTGTCGGCTACGTAATAAGAGCAATTTTCGCAATGCAACTGCTAAACTGGATGTAGTTTCGACTGTACCTACAACATGACTACGTAAGCGAAGTCACAGGCGCCCCCTATAACGAGTGCGGTGACGACGGTGTCCGGCTCGTCTGCTGACGTAATGAAAACTGAGACCATATTGTAAGGCAAGGGAGGACAATACAGGAGTATTATACTAGGTTGTGAATTTAGCTTTAGTTGTGACGGCAGCTAGAAAGCTTAGCATTAGCACCCTGCCGAGGGTGCAACACGCAAAGCTACGCCTATATTTTAATGATGGCGTTTATAATCAGTATTGATCAAAGTGACATTTATTATAAACGCTTTGTGTTTAAAGATTTGGAGATTCTATAGGCGCAGGATACAGTGCATTATCGTGCAAAAATAAATTTATTGTGGACATATATATGTTTTGTGATAAAAAATAAACGCGCCAGCAAAATAACCAAAGAATAGATATTGAATAAGTTAAGTAAATATGGTTTTTATAGGTTAGAATTCAAAAATGTTTGAATTAATGGACGTAGAGCCTCATTGGTGCATAGTAGGTTATTGGACAAACTGAAAATATTGATAAACATAAAAAAAATCTAATTTTTATGTATTCATGTTCGTAATCTTCGATTTGTAATTGATAAAATGGCGACAATTTGCTAAGCAGCCTAAATTCTATTTTGATGGTCTTATAGCATTAATAGCTGTACTATGTAGGTAATGGATACTAGTATTCAGCTTTTAGCGGTTAATGGGCTGTATAAACGAATAAATTTACTATTAATGTTGCATAACAGTGTTTCGAACATAACCTGTAACTCTTTTTAGGGATACGTAATATTAAGTGAAAAACCAAAATGCACTGAGAGATCACATCACGTTGTCGAAAATAAAGTATTAAAGTTATTTTTTAGAAATTTCAATTATTGTAGATTTGCGTCCTAGAATTTGTAAAGAAATTAATAAAGTGATGCAGTTCAAAACATAAGCAATTCATCAATTCATCAATTCTCACAATGCACCTTCTACATTTGCTTTGCAGTACCTAAAATTGTTCTGGCATCGCATGGTAAAATTCCTGGAAATCTTAAGTTCATGATAGTAGCTAAATCATTCAATGCTACTTGTACTATGTTTCTTTCTCTGACCCAATTCTGTATTTGTTGGCGAAATAATAAATATTTTTCATATTCACTTTCGCCGTCACTTGAACTGCTGCATGATAAAATGTCGTCATCAGTTGCAGAAGGTAAAGCTAATAAGTTACACCTGATAATTATAACTATGATCATTCACAATATTTTCTACGGAACCCCTTTCATTAGATGTCGACGGTATTGACGCTTGACTGTAGGTGATCTGATCTGTTGCAATATCGCCATGTTCCTCGGCAGTAATTTCATTTTGTTGATAATTTGTAATATTTAAATATTCCTGTTCAATCTTTCTTTTAATAGCACCAAATCTTTTTCGCTTTTTCCACATATTTATAAAACAATCACAAAATACAGCATACAATGCACAATAATTCAAAATGGCTACTCTGTCACTAGTACAGATTAAGGCTGTACTATAGGCGTAATTTATTTTTATTGCTGTTTATTACTCTCAAAGACAGAAATTAGACAGCTATCGTCTGTAAAGGGGTGTACAATTACACCATAAAAAGAAGCTGTAGAAGAGAGTTTGCCTACTTCATAATACAGAAATAAGATTTGAGGACCACCATGATACAGCTCTAAGCTGTATTAAGTGACGCCCAACTAGCAAAATACGGTTTTATAATTATCCTAGAACCATATTTTATCAGGACTATATAGGATTTATAACCAGTTATAAGTCCGGAAAAGGGCCCACTTTATAAGTCTATCTGCACTTGTAGGGTATTTATAATGGTCCGTGAATATGCCATTTACGCCAACAGTGATCCTAGTTAAGAGCCACATCAACCCAAACAGACTTGCGGTATCTACTATTAGTGTCTTACAGTATAAAATGAGACTATTAAGCTCTCGGCAAATTCTTTTGTAACTTTATTTCTGGCAAGTCGCGAGATACAAACTAAATCGTCACGAAGTGGTTCTGTTTAATTAAAACAGGTTGAAAAATAAGTAATGGGGAGAGTAATACATTATCTCTTCTAGAGGAGGTGACCTATAAATTATTGTGTTGTTGAACTACGTACCATGTTTTCGTCGGGCAACTTGAATTTTGTGTGAAACCCTATCACGTTTATAGTTAAAATTTTAACGCGCCACATAAATTTTGCAATTTGACATATTAATATTTATTAATTATTTTAAGAAATACCCGAGGCAGCTGTCATTTTTGCAGCTGGCATTTAGAAATGCTTTATAATGCTGTTATAGGATATTTAGTTTTATAAAGGCACGTCTCAAAACCGAAGAAATCGCCATGTTTTATTACTTATAATGGCCATTTAATGTTATCCTATAATCGCTTTTAAGCCTAAGTAATAGGTGTAATTAGTCCTGAGTGTATTTACTCCTAACATTAGCTCTTATAAGTGCAGTGAGACTATAACAGCACGCAGATGTTCTCTTTTAAACGCCTACAAGTCAAAGTAATCGGAGTAATTACTCCTCAGTTTTATAGGAGTATATACTCCTAGTATAGGCCAAGTACAAGCCTATAACTGTCGATTTGACAGTATGGAACAGCGTATTTCTGCAATCGAAAATCGCCTCGAACAAAAAGGCAATGACCGGGTGAATGACCTCGAAGCCTCTGTTGAAAACTTGAAGAAAGTACTTAATGCTCGGGAACAAGAATTGTTGTTAAATGATATAGAGATAGCTGGGATCACAGAAACAAATAATGAAAATCTTGTTCACACTGCAACGCTCATCGCCACTAAATTTGGAGTGACATTGTGCGAGAGTGACATTGTTAGTGCCATGAGGGTGGGGCCGCGCCGAGATGGTACGGGCACGCTGGCTGGCGGCCCGCGTCCGCTGGTGGTGCGCCTGCTGCGGCGTCAGCAGCGCGACCAGCTGCTGCGCGCCGCGCGCGTTCGCCGCGGCGCCGACACCGCCGGCCTCGATCTGCCTGGCGCCCCGCGACGCTTTTACGTAAACGAGCGCCTAACTCCTGAAAATAGACGTCTGTTTCGTCGGGTCCGCGAGGAACAACGGCGTCTCCAATGGAAATTTGCTTGGACGCGCGATGGTATGATTTTTGTACGTCGTGATCAAGGTGAACCCGCTTCTCGTATACGGTCTGATTTAGATTGTGTCAAGATTTTTGGTATTAATACAGTTAGCTCTCAGTAGCAGTTTGTTTAGCTTGACATATTGTCTCGATAAAAGTCATACTATTTGTTTTTGTTACGTTTTGCATAAATGTCTTTTTGCCATAGTATGTAACTTTTTAAATAAGCATTTAATAATAATAATAATAATATGTTCTTTAAATAACTTTTATCTTTGTAGACTAACAAGGGCGTTAGCTTATGCTTTGAATGCCAAAGCTTGTCACTGTGTTAACTTTAATGATGCTACTCGTTTAATAATTGCTTTTCGTTGTTTTGTTTTAAGAATTACTGATAAAAGGCATATTACGTACTTAAGACTTCTTTTAAATAACTGCAAATTTTATCAGATTGTGTTTTCCTTTGTAATTCAATTTATTAAAAGTAAATACTTTTCATTAGGATGTTTAAACATTGGATCATTAGGCACTCGGCATGATGAGTTCGTCGCTGCCATGCTACATCACTCGGTTGATATTATGGCGATTAACGAGACCTGGCTCAGGGTGGGGGAGGAAGCGCGCGCGCCGGCACTCGCTGGGTATCGCCTGCGCCACCGACCTCGCGTCGCTGCTGCGGCTGGCCATCGAAGCCGCGGTGGTGGCGTTGGCTTTTATATCAAGCAGGGCGTAAACGCGCGCGTGCTCGCACATCCGGAGACGCTGGGTGTCGAACAAATGTGGTTGAGTCTAAACTGTAACGGCATGAAAATAGCGATTGGCACTGCGTATCGACCACCGTGGCAGAACGTTGATGTGTTCTTCGACGCTCTGACGGACTCGGTGAGTGCACTTTCCAGCTTTGATTATATTATTCTGTCCGGCGATTTTAACATAAATTTTTTGGAGTGTAATGACGCTGACACCAAAAAATTTATATGCTTTCTGAGTAGTGTCAATCTCTCACAATTTGTCACTGTGCCGACACATTTTACAGATAATAGTGAAACTCTTATTGATGTGATGTGCTCTAATATAAATCTTAACGTAAATGTTGCACGAATTCCTGATTTGGGTCGGCATGCATTTTTGTCGTGCAAACTTAGTATAAAAAAAGAAAAGTTCGAACCGAAATATGTTGTTTATAGGCCTCTTATGAAAATTAATTTAGAATTATTTAACTCGGAAGTTAATAATGTAAATTGGAATAGTATTTTTGGATATGACGTTAATTCTATGGTTGATGTATTCTCAGCATGTGTCTTACAATTATATGATGAATTTGCTCCATTTAAAAAAGTTTTTATAAGACATAAGTCTTACCCTTGGATTACTTACAATATTAAAGAGATGATAAAATTAAGAAATAAAGCTTATCAACGTGGGAAACTGTCTAAACTGGAGTCTCACATGAAATATTACAAAGATCTAAAAAATGCGGTAAATTCAGCTCTATATGCAGAAAAAAAAGCTTATTTTGAATATCAAATCAATTCCAATATCGACAAGCCAAAGCTCTTATGGAAGGAAATCAAATGTAATATAGCTGATTTTAAACCAAAGCTTGGTGAGATACCGCCAACTCTCCAAGATCCAGATTTAATTAATGACTTCTTTTTAAACTTGCCATGTGACAATGAAGTTAATCTTTCGTGTTTAACGTTTTATAAGTTTCACAGACATAGTCCCGATGTTTTCCGCCTGCACACAGTTGATGAACAGTTGATTTCTAAAATTATCAAGTCTCTGAACACAAATGCTATGGGTGCTGATGGAATAACTATGGATATGATTTCATTGATCCTTCCTCAAACACTTTCGTTAATAACCGCTATTGTAAATAAATCTATTGAATCGGCAACTTTTCCCGATGCTTGGAAAATTGCGATAGTAAAACCACTTCCAAAGTCAAATAACCCTACCGAATTAAAAGATCTCCGCGCTATTAATATTCTTCCATTCCTTTCAAAAGTTTTAGAAAAAGTAGTATGCCTTCAAGTTACAGAATATTTGGAAACAAAAAATTTTTTACCAAAAAGACAATCTGGTTTTAGGAAGGGTCACAGCACATCGACAGCCTTGTTGGATGTTATCGATAACATACTTGCTGCTCAAGATAAAGGCAAAGGAACCATTCTGACGCTCCTTGATTTTTCCCGTGCATTCGACACAGTAGATACTTCCTTACTTCTTTCCAAACTCGCCTACTATGGTTTTGATATCTCATCTATAAAGTGGTTTGCAAGTTATCTTAGTGGACGGTCGCAATTTGTTGAACTTACTGACGGAAACGGATCGAAATGTGCATCTAATGTTACACCGATTCTGAGAGGCGTTCCTCAAGGTTCAATTCTTGCACCTATACTTTTTGCTGTATACTGTGCTGATATTACGCAGATTCTTGATAATTGTCAGTATCATATATACGCGGATGATTTACAGGTATACACATCGTTTAAACCTTCCGATACAGTTCAAGCAGTAGAAGAATTAAATAATATCCTTAATGGCATTGTTAAATGGAGTGAAGCTAATAATCTAATCTTGAACCCAGCAAAATCTAAATTTCTTGTTATTGGATCTAAGCACACTGTCAATCAAATCAGCTCTTTTAATCCTGCTGTGCAGATCACGGGAACATCGCTGGAGCGTGTTTGTGAGGCTCGTAACTTAGGACTCCTAATTGATGATACATTGCGTTTTGAAAATTATTTATTGCAAATTGTACGCAACTGTTTTTATAGACTTTCTGTTCTTTACAAGATTCGAGATTTTATTGGAATAGATATAAGAGTTAAACTATGCAACTCCCTGATCCTTTCTAAACTGAATTACGTTGATACCGTGCTTGATGCATGTTTGCTCGTACGTTCTAGAAAATTAATTCAACGTGTACAAAACGCATGTATTAGATTTTGCTATACTATCCCACGGCGGGCACACATATCACCGTACATAAATAGTTTTGGACTTTTGAACATGGCATCGCGACGAACTCTTCATTTTGCCACATTACTTTTTGGTGTTATCCAGACTAAAAAGCCAGTATATTTATATGAAAAGCTTACTTTTACACATCGTAATGTACGATTTGGTACACGTTTGGTTCATACACAGCACAAGACCGCCGCCTTTCGTGGTAGCTTCCGCTACGCTGCCACTAAATGTTGGAACAACTTGCCACCACCGATCAAAAACTCTAAAACAGTTAACACTTTCAGAATAAATCTTAAAAAACACTTATTAAATGTACAGAAATCCAACATATAGGCGGCTGTTTTGTATTTTTTTTGGTACATAAGTATTTATCTTAATCTATTTCAAACGGTTTGTATAATTCTGTCAACGCCATCTCATTATATAATTTCTTGACTTGCTTAGTATCTAAAATTAGTATCTTAAATTGTTATTAATAATTAATATTTAAAAAACAACACATTTTGTTTGTTATGATATGATATATATTTTATGCACGTGATGCAAACCTTGTCACTTACTTACACACGCTGTTGGCGCCACGGAAGACCAGTGCTGCGACCTTTCTGGGTCACAGTGTAACTGAGTGGTGACCAAATTGGTTATTTTATTTAAAATTTGTATCAGCTGTTGCCTCAGATTTGTATAATGCTGCTAAATTAACCAATAAAATGTTTTTCATTTTCATTTTCATTTTTTTTATAGGAGTCTACGATTATAATGGCATGAATATGTCCTCTTATAGGCACTTATAAGTCTATGTTACTAAACTAATTACTCCTCAGTGCAATTACTCTTGAATTATGCTTGTATAGGAGTCTTGAGCCTGTAATGGTCAGGGAAAATGATCTTATAGTCGTTTACAAGGTAAAATTATAGTAGTAAATGTACTCCAGTAAAAACAGCATTTGCTTATGCTGTTACAAGCGCAGTCGGTAAATTTGGAGCCACTTTAGGAGGCTTACAAGTCCACATAGACTTATAAAAACGCGTTCCAGGATAATTTTGCTTGTTGGGGTATGCAAAATGCAGCTATTATACAGATTTAATACTAAAATGAGATTAAAGCGTTACAGGAAACTTAAAGCTGTACATGACAGTTATCATACACTGATTTAGAACTTTAAGCGTACTTTGACTCCTTAATACAGACTTTATACAGTAAGAGCTGAATAATTACTCCTAAACCGACATTGTAACACTACAATGTCTTTTCAACTTTCTTATACAGCTGTAAAACAGCGTTAAGTGCTATATTGGCTGCTTTTTAGGTGTTCATTACGCTTGGTTGCTGCTGTGATAGCAAAGTTCTACGAGTCGTGCAAGCCTTTCGGTAGCTTAGTTGGTCAGAGCATCGGGTCGGATTCCCGGAGGCGCGAGCTCGAATCCCCCCTGAAAGCTACTTTAAAGGGCTCGTAGTGGTTTTTTACTATCACATTTTTCCTATAGTGAATAGTATTTCTCTTCTGATAAACTACAGATAAGTTAGACAATAGCTTAGTTGTCCAATATAGTGGCCTATAGCCTTACTTAGGGCTTGACGATCAGATCAACATAACCAAAAAGTTTCTTTAAAAAAATCGCAACTGTAATGTCGCTAGTAATTAGAATTGTTTCTTTGAAAGCGTGCAACGACTACTTATAGTAAAACCAGAAAGAAGGGACAAAATCCTCTGGTTTTGTTAATTCACAAAGTATCTAGCGTAGCGATACAATTGAGATCTGAACAGAATTTATCCTATTTTTACCATAAGCAAAAAAAGCAGATTTAAAACATTGTCCTCAAAATTTTTTTACTGTGGTGTCGCTAGTAAGTAATTCGAGTTGGTTATTTGAAAGTGTCGCGTGCAACGACGCCGCGTCATAAAACCCGGAAGAAGGGACAAAATCCTCTGTTTTTATCAAGTCGTAAAGTGTCTAGCGGTAGACAATTTGGCTCTTAGACAAAATTCCTGCCGAAGTATACGGTTACTGTGAGCCTGTGAATAACTTGAGAGGTTATATTGAAATTTTCACGTTGTATCGGTTAAGTTTTGCTTTAGTGTGGATCCGCGAGATTTTCGGCGCTATTTACTGTGTAGCACACACAAATTTTTCATTTTTAAGTTTTTGATATTCATGTTGGTAGAAGAAAAATTGAGATATATCTTATGTTTGGCCTGAAATAGTGAATAGCTTTCAGTAGTTACTCCAACTTAAGCTTCATTTTTCATTTTTACAGCAAAGTAAACAAAAAAAAGTGCCGTAAAACTTTGGCTTACATTTGAAAACAGTATAAACATATCGTCCTGTGGTTTGAACTTTTATCTATCAGCTGCAGGCCATTGTCGAAGAATTAAGAGAAGTATTGTTATGCTCAGTTCATTAATAAATTGCAGAACAAAAAGTTTAAAAATATTTCGAGTTTGGGCCAGAGTTACCCCCTAGGATCAAAGTAGCCCAGTTTTACGGTGCCCCATTCTTGCTTATTTTCAGTCGTTGTATAAATATATATATGTTGTTGTATATATATGTAGTCGTTGTGTTTAAAATATTTTGTTTATTAACTATACTTATTGGAAAGACCTACATTTCATAACATACACGCACGGTTTATTCATTATTATTCTTATTTTAGGAGAACAAAAAAAAATTTAAAACCGACTTATGTAGAGCTCCTAGAAAAAGCATTAAAAATATTTACACTTCAATAAAAAAGTGAAGTACCAAAAAAAACGTTTCGATAGGGTGCCGGATTCATTTGTATGTTTTCCGTGCTTTCGAAGTATTCTAATTTATAAGTCGTCAAGTCCCTAGCCATAAATTGAAGGGGAGACAAAAAAAACGACCGTGTCGCGCAAGCTGTCATGGGTTTGTTATCGCAGTCCTATTGATTTATTTTGCCAATAAATCGAAAACAGATTAGTAAAGGTACGGCTAATTGGATCAGAGAAATCTTGTTTTTGAAACTATCCTAACCATGTTATTTTAATTTTTAGTTTTTTGCATTCACAATGCAATTTTTATTACAGAAAAATGGAAAATGAAGTATTTAGAAAAAATCGACCCGTCTCACAACTAGCTCCGATGGGACTCGAACCATTTCTTTCGCGTGTGAGGGTACCTAGTAATATCTCCACATTGATGAAATTAACGCTGACTATACAGCGAGTAAGAAGTATTGGATAAATTCGACGCTTCTCGTAACGACTCCGTAGCTCAGTGGTTAGAGCAGTCGCCCGGAAAGCGAAAGGTCGTGGGTTCGAGTCCCATCGGAGCTAGTTGTGAGACGGGTCGATTTTTTCTAAATACTTCATTTTCCATTTATCCTAACCATATCTATCTATATCCATAGTAATATTATAAATGTGAAAGTGTGTTTGTTAATTTGTTTGTCCGTTTTTCACGTCAAAACGAACCAACGGATCGACTTGAGTTTTGGTATGGGTATAGTTTGGGAGCTGGAGTGTCATAGGCTTACTTACTATACTTTGTATCCTGGAAAAATAACACATTCCCTCGGAATAATATTGTATAATCCACGCGGGCGAAGCCGCGGATGGAAGGCTAGTCTAAATATAAATTAGCATGGAACATTATGAGAATAATCGCACTTAAAATTGGTAATAGCTAATTACTATTTAAATTTCGTTTGGTTGAGGATGAGGCTATATAGCGATTTTGGGCTTGTAGTTTATGTGCGCGATATCCTCTAATCCCATATTTCATCTACATTAGATAAAAGGTCCTTTTTAAATAGTGCATATAATTTTAATGGGTCAATGTACTCATGCATACAAACAACTTTTACTATGGCACCAACATTGAAATCGCGAAAAAAAAATCAGCTGTTCCATACATTTTGATTTATTCGATTTAAATTTTTCTATGGAACAGCTGTTTTTTTTTCGCGTTTTCAATGTTGGTACCATAGTAAAAGTTGTTTGTATGCGTGAGTACATTGACCCCTTAAAATTATGTGCACTATTTAAGAAGGACCTTATATGTTGATAGAATTTAATCTACTATCTATCCATGCACTCTTTATTATAATAACACGGGTTTAGCGCGTGAAATTTTTTTAAGCTATGGCATAAAACATGGGGGCACGCTAAGTTGAGGATAATCCGCTATCTTTTGTGTGGAACAAGCCAGCGGAAGCGTCCAGAAGCTGTTTTATTTTCAGTACTGTTATAGCATATACATAGACATAATTGTATGTCATTTAAATTTCATAATATTATTGTTAAATGTAGTAAGTAGGTACTCTGTTGAACTTGCCAGTGCCTAGTTTTATTTCCAGTCCTCTTTTTCCATATTTTCTGTCTTCTTTACAAACATATAATTTTTACTTAATTTACCACTTAACCGCAGAAAATATAGTTGCAGTAGGTATTTCAAAAAATATTCTATTAACATTCGACTTATTTACGTTGGAAGCACTAATGTAGGTATCTAGAATTTGGACTAAATTCCACTAGAAACAGTACTTCACATTCATTATCATCATCATCATCATCATCAGCCATTTAGTGTCCCAACTGCTAGGGCACGGGCCTTTGTTTATGGCCGGATAATGAGAATGGGCCATGACCCACGACGCGGGCCCAGTACGGGTTGGTGGGTATTAACGACTGTTAATGCAGCCGGGACCAACGGCTAAATGTGCCTTTCAAAGCACAGAGAGAAAAGTTTTTGGTCACCCATCCCGTGACCGGCCATTGCAAAAGTTGCTTAACCTCAACGATCGCATGCCGAGCACGTTAACCACTGCGCCACGGGCTCCTCAACTAGCTCAGTTGAATTTCTTCGTGGTTCGGTCAATCAAAATCAAAAAGACCGATAGCGCTGGCCTATTTTGAGGTCATAAGTTTCAAAAATTCTAAAGTTGCTAATTTCTTAACTGTGGGTACAGTCGTACCTTTGAAGCTTATTATTGCGTTTTGTGTCACATCTGCCACTTGCATTTTCAGCAATTCGTTGATTTGTGGTTGATTGTTTTTATTACTGGCAAAATAAATTTAAAGTTCAAGATAATTATGGTAATAGTCTAGGATAGCCTGAGGAGTATGCAAACCGAATTTGTGCCATCTTCGGCCAGTGCAAACTGACATAGAGTCAGTATGAGAAAACAGTGCCCTTCGTGCGAAGAAGTCTGTTTTTTTCCAAATTATAAGATTTCGTGGATAAAAACGACACAAATTATGAATATAGTGTTTTGTTACACCATCATAATCAAAAACACGTAAACTCTAATAACTTGCATTTTCTATTGTGGATTTTACAGGCCGGTGTTGTAATAAAAAAAAACCTATAAAAGTCGTGGATGAATTTGACACAAAATATTTTGAACAAAAGATATCAGTACTCTTAATCACGTAACACCTATTTAACCTATTGTAATATTATTTTAGAGCTAGTAGAGCGAAGTGTTAGTTTTTGGTTAAATATCAGGATTCTCGTGGACAGAGATGACACAAAATGCCTATGTACATCAGTTCCTACTTCGATAGTATCATAAATGTAAAATTTTCATCTTGAATTTTCTTTTACGTCCAATACTGATCGAAAAGACAAATACCTAAATTTACACTTAAGCATGTACCCAAAGTGACACAAAATAAAGTATAAGGTTGGGTAAATGGTCCGGAAACTATATGCGAAAAACCATCAACTTTAGTATTTTTGAAACCTCAAAACTTAGCGCTATCGGTCTAAATAGGCCTCTCACCGCAGACATAAAAATCACGTTAGGTCGCAAAAAATAATTGCAGGGTCCTGATTTTTTAAGATGTTGTTAGGATTGTCCCCCTTCATGGGCGAGTCCGACTCGCACTTGGCCGATTTTTTAAGTATTATATCTCAAGATCTGTTAAACATACAGAGCGTTTGTTTTGTTGTGCTCAAATAGTCGTTAATTTTATATCTTCTTTCGAAGTGTTGTAGATGACTTTGCTGCATAATGCATATTTTAGAAGTTGTAACCCAAAAACTGAAAAAAGTCCGAAAACTCCGAGGTTTTTCGAGCACCACGAAGTTAGCACAGGTCTTTTGAGGTTGCAAATTTGGTTTTACACTATTGGTAGGTATCTATCCTAACAACATCCCAAAAATAAGGACCTTGCAATTATTTGCGACCTACAATGTTTTAGATGAAGTAAAATCATCATTAAAATAAAAACAACAACACAGCGTTTTTAATAACAGCAGAGTACAATTTGCGAATCGTGAATGCCATATAAAAGCCGAGAATCGCAACAAGAAACAAATCTAATCAACAAAAGTAGACCGTACCCTAAATAACTTCAGAAGAAAAGTTTTGCGAATAAAGAAAATTCATTGAAAAGTGCAGGAAGACACCGATACTGGCAACTTCGGCAACTCATCTTCTTAACTGCGGAACCTTCAATTATCATTAGAATCTCGGGTCGTGACAAAAACTGGATCGTAACTCAATATTAGAGCCTATAAAGGTGAATGATAACCGCATATCCGCTCGAGGCTTCCTTTTATAGTCTGACGTCATGGTGGAATAGCTGAATTTATTGCACCTTATGCCTTCTAAATTGTTTTGATTTCTTGTAATCGCTGGAAGATCATAATATCATTTCAAATATAAATTCTATAAACACTATAGTTAAAGCCCGTATCAGTAATACATCCCGTATGGCCCGTATCACCTACAATATTATAATTAACCCTTTTCGACCCGAGGGTATAGTTAAAGATGATTAAGGCAAAAAGCTCGCAAAACTAAGACGTGACTTTGAACCTCTTATTGAAGAATTTCACACTGTTATTATACCTACCACTATAAGTACAGTCAGCGTCAAATTTATATAAGCGTCTAGAGTAGTCAAAAAGATCTGAAAAACATAAAACCAATTTGATCTAGGCAGTTTAAATCATCATATTGTTGTAAGCGCGCAAGGTGTTCAAAACATCTAGGCACTCATTGTTTCATATTTATATGAGCGGTCAGAGTGTTCAAAATCATCTAAGCAAACAAAGCTCTCAAAATATCTGTGCACTATGGTGTTGTACATTATGACTACTCTAGACGCTTATATGAATTTGACGCTGACTGTACAATCGACAACATAACTACATAAAAATATTGACTTGGTTACAATTTTTGCCCACGGTGCAAAACTTACAAAACTTGAAAATTACAGTGGTTTTATTTTATATTTTAAACAATTTTCTCTGCTCAAAAAATTTTTTTTCATCATTTATCAGCGAAATAAAGCATATGAAATATTTTCGATCAGGGAAAAAGAACAATGATAGAATAATATGTCAAAAGGCTAGCATGCGAAATAAAACCTATGAAATATTTTCGGGAAAAAAGAACAATAATTGAATATGTCAAAAGGCTAACATTGTGTTGGATACAGTGTACAGCGCGCGGCTTTACAACAATTTAAATGAAAAACAAAGATATTGGATTTTGTCACAGTAAATTAATTAAGGCGCCAGGGGCATGTGGCTCCAAGCCCCGAGGCTCAGTAGAGAATAACAATGCTAGAAAACAGGAAGGGAATTATAAAAAAGCGTAATTTTAACATTGGCTTCTTTGTATCTTTTTGAGAATCGTATTTTTAAATTAGTGTTGGATCGGAAACAACGTGGGAGATAGTATAATATGTACAGCGAAACTGATAGTGTGTCTGATAGATGCCCGGTTTCTAAATTTAAAAACGATCAGTAGTAGCACGAAATCTGTCGCTGTGGTTATCGTACTGCGTACACTATCCGTCGTATACTCAGATCATATAATACTATATGATCTGAGGTCGTATACTATCCGTCAAAAACTGTCAATGTGCTGCTTTCAAATATCTATTCAATTTTATATATTTTTTTAAACAATTTATTTCCTTAAACGACCGAAAGAGGCGCTGCTCTGGTTTTCATACAAAATGATACGATCACGATAACAATAACGAGCGTTTTTCGTGCTAGCGGTGCAGTTTTGCATATACCTAAGAGGCGTAAGTTAAACCGTTAGCAAAATCGGTAGCAAGGAAACGGAAGGTATCTGAAACATTTTAGTAAAATCGGTAGCAAGGAAACGGAAGGTATCTGTAGCATTTTAGCAAAATCGGTAGCAAGGAAACGGAAGGTGTCTGAAGCATTTTAGCAAAATCGGTAGCAAAGAAACGGAAAGTATCTGAAGCATTTGAGCAAAATCGGTAACAAGGAAACACCTTCCGTTTCCTGAAATCAGAAGCATTTTAGCAAAGTCGGTAGCGAGGAAACGATAGGTATCTGAAGTATAACAACGAGTCGTTGATTTTATTGGCACCCGACACGAGTCTATATTTCTGGAAGTGTAAGTCCAAAACTTTAATAGTAAATGATCACTTAAATATGTTATTTAAGCGACGATTTATTATACTTACCTATCATTTGCAAATTTATATTCGTAGTTTTGAAATGCGTAGTTTTAAGAGGGGCGTCTCTAAAAATACGGGTCTCTAAAATTATGGCACTGAATTAGGACTGATGAAAACAATGCAGACCGGATGTTTTGAAAAATTAATCCTCGAATATTATGTAAATCACGATTACTCAAAAAGGACGAAGATTCGTTAAGACATCTCTGAATTAATATTCAAAGACTTTGTCAGAGATAAAAGAAAATTGTAACAGCTGTAAACTCGAAAATGAATTGAATGTTATTCAGAATAAAATTCAGAGCAATTATTTAAAAAAATTAAGGTACTCTCATGCATGTGATACTTAAGTAGGTACTTAGTGTTGATTTGTGTACTTTTTGGTTGAATAGAATAGGTATGTAATGGCAATTAGATATATAATAAATATAAATAAGCTTGCCGTTCCAAGATTTAGACTTGAAAAAATAGAGGCTCGTTTTTGAGAAAAGGCATAGCATTCTTTAATAAAGTTCCACGAGAAGTAATCGAGCTGCCTTTGAATAAATTTAAAAAACATGTTAAAAAGACGCTCTTAAGCAAAGACTATTACAAAGTAGAAGATTATTTAAATGATCATTACGCATGGTTGTCATAATTATAGTAAGTAACACTAACAATGTATAAAAGGATAATATTCCTATACATAAGTATGAGAAAACTTTCCTTCAGCATTAGCTTTTTGTATATATTTTATTATTGTACCATTTTGTCTAGCAACGACATAATTATTTTGTAAATGCGTTGCTTCTGTTAAAGCTGAGGAGTTTTTTTCGCCTGTTTTCCTTGTCAGTTATAAGATGTCCATAAAAGGTGGGAGGTAAAAATTCATAAGCATTAATTTTATTTAATCTATATAAATAAAAATTTATTGACTTTGACTTTGACTTTGAATAAGAACGTCGTCGAGCAAACAGTTTTGTAATAAAATAAATTTTACACACACCGAAATGAGCATTGAAGTATTACGGTTTTATTTAATTTCATTGTAAATCAGAATTGATTTTGAATGAATAAGAAAAATAAGCTTATAGCATAAGTGAAGTTGACCATGTGATACGACTCTCAATTGGAACTCTCCATGAAAAGAGCTCCAATACAGTTCCCTTGCATTATGGCAACAGGAGCGATTTTAAATTTTAATACTACGGCGCTTAATACTTTATACTACTAAAATATTTTTGAGAAGGTTTTTCAGGAAGCTCAAGTCACGGCTCTAAACTTGCAATAATTAAATGTGAGATATAGTGGGTATATAATTATTTCGAAAATTAGACAACATAAGATTATCTTCATAGTTGTACGCTATGTGTAGTTACTTTGTTGAATATTGATGATTATTTTTAAGTAATAAAAGTTGAGAAAACTAACTAGGTATATTTGGTAAGAATAGTTTTTTTAGTTACTTTTAGTTTCTCTGATAAACAAATTTATAAATGGAGATAATACGCTTCTTATTAAAAGGTGATAGCTTTGTATAATGTTTACGCCTAATATGCAAGATATTATCTTGTTTGTTTATTAAAATCCAAGTTAACTCGATTAAAACTTTAACCAAACACGTCTTCGCCTAACAACTATTTTCGCTCGCGCACTACTTTGTGTCTCCCCAAGTAATGAGGCCGTAATGCTTTTGCGTAAGTTCACATTACGATGCAGTCTGCGAACGTTCACAAGTAAAATGTGATGCGACCAGTCGTTCTAAAGAAATTAATTAAGGATCGAGTGATTTTAGCCTGTATAATCCATTATTACAAAACCTTTTTGTAAGAAAGCAACCCTAAAATCTCAAAATAAATAAGCTGTTTCGAGGTCGAATTCAATAATACAAAACTTAAAGCAAGCAGCTTAGTCATATAAGTAAATCAATTTAAGCGTTTTAAGCTTGTTTATGACATTTATTTGTAACTAGCTGTTACCCGCGGCTACACCCACGTGGTCAAAGGGAATTAACAATGAGTTGTTTATGATAATAAAAACAACACATTGTTATAACTAAGTAACTCTACATCAAATAGCGTTAAAGTCACTCAATTTAGGTAACGTCGAAATTAAGTATGACTTCATTAAATCAAAAGATCAAATTAATGTCGTTTTCCGTGGGAATTAGATGTTGTTCGATTAAAAGACACGCCTATGAGCCTCTTCTGTACCAAATATCACGTGGAACCGTTGCTCCGTTTTGACATGAAAGACGAACAAACACGTTGTTACTTTTAATATGGAATTATGGATCTTCCCATGGGAATGAGATTTTTACCGCGGTAAAAGTAGCCTATGTTACTCTAAAATTATCCCCATTCCTAAGATCACGTCTATCCGTTGCTCCGTTTTGACGTGAAACACAGACAAGCAAACACACAAACACATTTATAATATTAGTATGGATAATAGAGACAAATCGAAGACACTTCTTTTTAAAAGTGACATTAAGTATTATTTTATCTTTAAGGTTGTAAATTTTTCGTGCATATTGTTAAAGTAACTGACAAGCGTTCGACACTAAAACTACTGTGGATCCCAGCATTAAACAAATTTTTCGCGAGCTATCGTATGATTACTTTAAAACCGTTCGGTCGGTTTCAATATATTTTTTGTGCTCTACTGTCTATAATATAAAAGTTGTTTTTGCGAATTAAGATAAACGCTGTTATTTTAAAATAAAATATTTTAGCGATCCACATCCAATCTGTTACTCGATAGCTTTTATCATCTCATTCCGGTTTGCGAAGTTATTTTTAACCTAGTGTGCCGCTAAAAGTCACAGAACAAGAGAAAAAAATGCTATGCTATGTTCTGTGCTAAAAGTGAACATCTGCACAGAAACGTTTCAGATCAATTGCTGTTAAATAGTTAAATGCAGATTCCATGAAACCCAATATTTACGGATGGGGTTAGTGACTACATACTTCAAGTAACAGCTGATTTTTAACAGCACACTATCGTCACCTATTTAAAAAAATTGTCGCTTAGAAATACACTTCTAGTAATTTGGCCAAATAACTGTTCTTTGTGACAGTAATGTGACCAATTATTTTAATATCTCACAAAATAAGTGCAATACCTACCTACCTATCTACCAACACAATAAGGGTTCACATTTTTAAGGCCTAGTAGTCGGAGCACGTGACACAGTTTACTAGCGAAGGCGGTAGGCCCGGCACGTCCAACGGCCGGCCGGCTAAACCGATTACAGCTACCCCAAACCCCGCAAACAAAAGTAAGCGAATTTTTCGAAAAAGGAACGGGTAAAAACCTTTTTTGTCACTCGCATTTATTTACACTGTAACCTCCGTGTTTTCTTTATCTGAAAGAGGTTGTATGTAAGCTCTATTTTTGAATAAATGAGAACTAAACTGGTGTCTCCCGATTATCGCTGCCCCAATCCCCGCAAAGCAAAATAATGTATTTTTTTTTAAACTGGAAAGTATCTCATAATCAGACATTGTGAAACAGGCACAGTCTTTTTTTAGGATATGACAAGTTCTATTTTGAATAAATTAAATCATTATTATTAAATTTATGCTTTCCGTGGCAGCCTTTAAGTGAGGCAGCACCTTTTTAACCGACTTCTAAATCAAAAAGGAGGAGGTTCTCTATTCGTCTGTATGTATGTTTTTTCTCTTTTTTTTTTTGTGTATGTCCACCGATTACTCGAAGACGGCTGAACCGATTGAAATGGTTCAAACGTTATTACATCAGGTTGGTTTCCAAGTTGGTCCCATTTTTTGAAATTTTGAAATCGGTTCAGTAGTTTTCAGGAAATCTTGAAAATACTGTCGTTTTCGTTACCACTTTATGTAAATTTAATACTTATCTTTAGGCATAACTCCTTTGTTTATAAACCGATTTAGATGATTCTTGTTTTGGTAAAAAGGGGATACCTCAAGGTATTTTAACCGACTTCGAAAAAGGAGGTTTTCAGTTTGATCAAATACCTATTTACCAGAAAACACGTAAATTGCCTGCACGATGCACTAAAAAGAGTGAAATCAAAATTATTTTTATAAAAAAATAAAACCGCCTTCAAAAAAACCACATCAAAAAAGTAAGAAATAATTCCTCACCAAATAAATAACGTAAGACTTTGAAGTCGGGCGGGTTTTAACAAAAACAACAAAAAATTGTACATGTTTCACGCCCGACTTCAAAGTACTTACGTTATTTATTTGGTGAGGAATTATTTCTTACTTTTTTGATGTGGTTTTTTTCAAGGCGGTTTTATTTTTTTATAAAAATAATTTTTAGGATAATTTATGAATGCAATGTTAGCAAGTAAGGTGTATGTACTCGTTGGTTGTCCAAATAAAAAAAAATAAAAAAAAAACTAAACTGGTTATTCCCGATTACCGCTGCCCCAAATCTTGCAAACAAAAGTATACATTTTTTTCGAAACAGAAGCAATAATAACCCCTATCAAATTGACTGGCAAAGACCATGGTGTAATTTCTAAAAAAACGAAAGTAATGTGTAAGTACAAAAGTTTTATTAATACTTATTTTCCCACCTTTTCTAGGTAAAGCAGCCAATGACCTCATCTGAATAATAAAAACGAGCTGCGTCTGTTGATACAGGTAAATAATTTTGTATAGTTAATATTGAACTGTGATATCTCTAGGGCAGTAGAAATAGATATAGGTAAAATCTTAAACAATCCGTAACAGACGGCTACCTGCTTTTTATTTAAAATAGCTTAGTATCGCAGATCAGATAATATGAACCAAAGTAGTCATTTGTCATAACTTTAGTAACCTCTCAACTCTTAACCGATTTAATTACCGTGTTGTTCAAAAAAATTACAGTCATTTACGATCGAGAATATCAATACATCACGGCCCTTCCTTACATGTCATAAGAAGAATGTGGAAGGAATCCTTCCGGAAGGATAAAAAATTATAAGGATTATCGTCAAAGTTTTTATAAAGATCTTTGAAACCGTACGATCCAATAATCGTGCTAATATCACACCCTTCTATATAACGTCTTCTATACAATTATTGGCAGCAGCGTAGACGTGTAAACCTCTTAAGCCCTCCACAATACTGTGCGGCTCAATAGTGTGAGTGTAATTGCATTGTGTTTAATTCCATTAATGTTTGTACGGGCTTCGAAGCTCGCGAGACTCCACGTATCGTATAGAATCCGATTAGCACCGATTGTGACAAACAATCGTCATATACATGCTTAATCAGTTTTGTGCGATACGATATCATTTCATTGAATCGATGGTGTGGGTTATTCCATTGATGTTGATTGGTGTGGAGTGTTAAGTTACTATTAAATATCGGGGGCATAGCCATAAAAAAAAAACAGTCGGGTTTCCTGAAAATCAAGCCTCACTCTTACTACTGCAAATGATGTTGATAATGATTAACGAATTGTTTTAATACATACTTTTTTAACCAAACGATCCAATAATCGTGCTTATTACTCACATCTATTTCTCTTAATTATTAAAAACAGCCTAGACGCGTAAACCCCTTATACCCTCCACAATACGGAGTGGCTTAATAGTGTGAGTGAAGGTAATTTTAGTCGGTCTCGAATGACAATTGACAATACACCATGTCATCCCGTGCGTGTAGTAAGAAGAATTTGGAATGATGAAAAATTATGGTGATGATCAACGAATTGCTTTAATAAAAACTAGTAAAACCGTAGTTACTTCAAACACAATAATCATGCTAATTCTAAACAACGTCTTCTCAAGATACATTATAAGCAGCAGCGTAGACGTGTAAACCCCTTAATCCCTTCACAATACGGTGTGGCTCAATAGTGTGAGTGTAATTGTATTGTGTATAATTCCATTAATGTTTGTACGGGCTTCGAAGCTCGCGAGACTCCATGTATTGTATAGAATCCGATTAGCACCGATTGTGGCGATCATATACATGCTTTATCAGATTTGGTTTTATTGAATCAGTGGTGTGGGTTATCTGATTATAAATTTAAAAAAATATATTCTAGTTAAAAACTATTTTCAAAAAAATCTATTGTAAACTTCTTTAACTAATTCAATTTTAGTACAATCGTGCACAATTTTATTTCTTGTCGTACTGATACAGTCTATTTTTTTATTCCAGTCATTTAAATGACAAATAAATAATAATAATAATAATATTATATCACCAGAACAGGTCCTTGAAAATAGCCATGCCACATTGTATTGGGATCGATCTATCATTACAGACAGGACTATTGTAGCTAATAAGCCTGATATTGTATTGATAGATCGACACGAACGCCGCGCAATAATTGTTGATGTCACTGTTCCCCATGACGACAACCTTGTGAAAGCTGAAAAAGATAAAGAAAACAAATATTTTGATTTAGCTCACGAGATTGTTGACATGTGGGACATTGATTCAGCAATTATTGTTCCGATAGTCATATCTGCCCATGGTCTAATAGCCAAGAGCCTCGATAAACACCTTAAGAGGCTTGCGTTAGGTGGATGGATCGGGAGTCAGATGCAGAAGGCAGTACTTCTGGACACGGCCCGTATAGTGAGAAGGTTCCTGTCTCTGGATCCTTAACCATCGGTAGCCGGGACCCTGATCTTGCTGCCGTTGGGGAACTGCATTTTTAAATGTTATATTTTTTAGTGTTATACATTGTAAAAATTTAATGTTTAGAAATATAATTTTGTAAGTATTTTAAATGTAATAAAGGGAATAATAATAAAAATAGTTTATTTCTCATCACAAAGTTATAAGCACTTATAAATCTATCGTTGTGTTGTAATTTGACATTATTTTAATAAAAAATATGTCTAACAATTTTATTGTCACTTTAGTGACTCAAATTAAAAATCGCATAGTTTTGAATAGTGGTAGACGTTAAAAGTCTTAACAATTAATTAAACACGTCAAATAAATATTAACTTTAACATTAAAATAAATGACACAGAGTGTCTATTCCGAATAAATCATATTAAACTGAGGGTAGAGTATTCACACAAGCAAAAATTTGATGAAATTTAATAAAAATAACAGTAAGAAAATACGTAACAAAGTGTGTAGAAAGATATTTGTTTACCTTTAATATGTAGAATGTAACATTAGATCTTTAGAAAACAGCAAAGAAATCTTTTTATTTTTATCGTATAATATTAACAATTTCACACACAATTTTTTCATGTAGGTATTTATTTGTTTACAACTTAACTTGTACCCGTTTCTCTGGAATCGCCATCGCAAGAAACGTCAAGTTAGCAGCCCACTTATAGACCGTAATATTTCGGCTCGTATTGAAGCACTATTATTGAATTTTGCGTATACAATTCACTTTTTATGCATATTGATACGAACTGTATTTTTTAAGGTGGCTGCTAGCTTGACGTAAAAGTTAGCAGCTTTGAAACAAAGTATCTCTATTTATATGCTATAGGTCACTGTTATTATATTTTTCTTTTTAGACACATTTTTTGACGTATTCAAAACCATCGAATTCCGTGTTGAGGCTGCTACTTTACGCTCATTAAGAAGGTGCCGTTTTGAATGACAACATAATATCCTTGTATGTAGTAAGAAGAACATGGCATAATGAAAAATGATGTTTATTATTAATGATTATCGACAAATGGCTTTAATAATGACTTTTGATAGCGTGTGAGTGATAATCATGCTAATTACTACCCTTACAAACAACATATTCTTTACAATTATTAGCAGCAGCGTAGACGTGTAAACCCCCTTAAGTCCTCTACAATACGGTGTAGCTCAATAGTGTGAATGTATTGTGTTTAATTCCAATAATGTTTGTACGGGGTTCGAAGCTCGCGACACTCGACGCGACGTATCGTATAGAATAGGACCGATTGTAACAAATAATCGTCATACATGCTAAATCTTTTGCGATGCGATTTGATTTTATTCAATCTGTGGGGTGGGGTTAATTGATTCGTGTTAACATGTAGTGTTTAGTTACTATTGAAAACAATTAACCTTTATATTTTTACGGTTATTAAGGACATATTTTTTCACTGCCTGATGTGTAAAAAGACCTTTATGTTTACTAAAAAATTTGTTATAAGTATTAGTAAGTAATAAGCTCGACTTTACCACAGTAAAAAATAAATTTCCCGAAAAACATTTTCGACAGAATATTTACAGCTAAGTTCTGATTCAATTTGCAAACTTATGTAGAAGTGTTTTGATTTATCAGACTTTTTATAATATTCTTTTATAGATCTTCATAGTATAAAGAATAAACACTTTTCTATTGTTACAAAATACATAAAACCATTTCAAAACACAATCGCAACGTCATCTTATCATAAACATCTCTGGCTAAAGAAAAGTATGGTAATAAATGTGGAGCTAGTCTGGCTGGCACGCAACCAAAGTAAATGATGTGAATGAAAATAAAAACAAAACGAATTGAATGAAGCCTACAATACATAGTCATAGCTGTTTGTAGCGCGGATTGTTTAGTTAGCAAAGCTGTTTGTTGTATAATGCTTAAAAATAAATGAATATGTAAAAGTTTGAGTAAATGATTATGATACTATTGTGTGAATGAAATTAGCAGCTACAAAGAATATTACGACTTTAGCTAATTACTTATACCTACCCATTATTGATTTGTGAATTTCTAGTATTCATGTAATTTATCTAGATACCAAATAAGTGATTTCTGAGCTTCTATTAATTATGTAAGCATTTTAATCATCTTTATATGGTAATAGACTTTCGACGCACATCATGTGCGTGGAACTTATAGAGTAGGTAGCTAAAAAGTAGCCTAGGAATGTCCTTCTCCAAATTCTTATTTATCTGATACATCGTGGTTTAGACGGAAAAGCCACCGAAGAGACAGAGTTTCTTTCATATTTATCGTATTAATATGAATCTACGGAACGCTAAGTCTCTATCCGGATTTATAGCGGAATAGGATATTCTCATATTAACATGATTTGTATGTAAGTAGAATACATAAAGTACATCAGTAAACTAACACAAGGCAGATTCCGGAGCGATTCTGAGTCCAGCGTGGTTCCATGGAACTTCCAGCGCGTCTTGAATTCTGGACATTTGATATGTTAGTTATTTGTCTGTGCTTACCTCGAGCGGATTGTATAGGAACTAAGTTAAAATGAATACTAATTATGAGTGTAAACGTTATACTTTATCGTTATTTAAAATATAGGTTTCTAATGAAACATGAATAAGTGATTTATTGTAATTATTATAGTTTTGAATAGGGTCTTTATTTCAAACTAACACTGACATACTCGTAAGTATAATCTTTAATACCTATTCATCTATGATAAAGATTTTTATAATAAGGTGGCCTTGTTTGTGCCTTTAACACAAAATATGTGACTGAATTAGATTCCACAGTCAAATATTTTTAAAGTAATAATAAATTATTGTTAATAAATCAGTCTTTAACTTTACAGGCCAAAAAAAGTTTTGAAAATTTGTGTAATATTGGTAATTTGCTGCATTTTTCAGACTGTTTCGCAATCATCATCGCTAAGTATCGCTCGTATGTTCCGTGGCGTCAAACTTTGAACTCTCACTGCGCAAATAAGTTTTGCCCTGTTCAAATCCTTCAGAAAATATTTCATATGAATTTATACCAATATTAGGAGAAGGCACATACATCTTAGAGATTTCATATTTCTGCAGAATCCACCGTAGCTGGTGTATTGAAAACCTTAGTGTATTCAAAACCTTAGCATATTCTATGCAAAGCAAACACCCAGTTGGCATGTTTCACAGAGTCCTATCCTTCGTAGAAGTTTGAATAACCGTTTAACTTGGGGCACTGGACGGAAATCGTTGGAACTCAAATGGGAAATAGCATTTCACATTTCCGAGTCAATGTCAAGAAGTCGAATCAACAATATTTTCACTTATTTGTTATGCAATTGTAAAAGTTTTGGATTCGTTTCAGAACAAAATCTTTTAAGAAGTTGATACAAGTGATAATAATATTTCACTTTAAAACGAAGAAAATATTACAATAATAGTATTTTAGTATCATTGTTTGTCTCAAAAATATCTAGTAGAACATTTTTGCCTACCTTTACCGTGGTACCATTAGACAGTACCATTAATGGTACTATCGTAATTTCTTTTTACCCCGTTTCATTACGTCGTGTTACCACTGCAAACTGTCGTAATTTATTTTTGCTGTCGTCGTGTTACCACGGCAAAACTTTTTTTTTGTTGACACCCTTTCTTTTCCGTGGTACATTCAAGGTCTATGTAATAATCAAAACTCTGTTAATAAACTTTAACTAAAGACAACGTTAATAGTACATTGTTCATCGAGCGAGGAAAGAAAGAAAGCTTACAACGAAAAAAAAAAATAATTAATAAAATATTTTACACTTAATTAATAAAAGAAAACATTAATCCTCATTAATTTTTATCAACTACCACGGTAAAAATATTGCTAAGGTACCATTTGATGGTACCACGACAAAAAATATTGCCAAGATACCATTGATGGTACCACGCCAAAAAAATATTGCCTAGGTACCATTGATGGTACCACGCCAAAATGAAATTGCCACCGTACCATCAATGGTACTATCTAATGGTACCACGGTAAAGGAAGGCATTTTTGTCATTCAGAGCCCGTGGTCCTACTGCGTGGTCCTATTAGTAGTACCACGGGCAAATTTTTATGTCCCTAGTTCTATCAGTAGGACTATGGGCACCTAGCATTACACGTAGTCCTATTAGTAGTACCACGGGCATTTTTACTTGTACATGGTTCTATCGATAGGTCTATGGACAAGTAACAGTGTTCGTAGTTCAACTAGGAGTAGGAGTAGTAAGAACTCCTTTTTTCAGGTTAGAGTTTTTTTTTAATCATTGTGTCACGTTGACATTGATTATTTTCCGTATAATTCTTGATGCTAAATCAAGGTAAAAGGGAAGTCTCGCAATGGATTTTATTAATCGGAAGTGCGGTACTGTACTGCTATATGGTGGACACCAGTATTATAAGTTGAGGCCTTATAAAAAAGAAGGGGCAGTTTGGAGGTACCCTAATTATAAAAAAGAAAAATGTACGGCTACAGTCACGATAAAGGTAACTCATGTTCATATTGGCTTCTCTACGAGATTATGCAAACAATGACTTCTGAACTTTAGACCATGACCAGAAAATACTAGACCATGGGCCCTAAAAATTCCCCGTTAAGTTTTATAAATATCCTTTTCTATTAGCAACTTATTAAATAAAAACCTCTGAGGGCGCCACTTTCGGTCAGGGTACCGCCTTAGGTCATAGGACCTCAGAACCAGTAACATTTTATAATATTGACGTTGATTTCATGAGTAGGACTATTGCCCATAAAAAATAATTATGGTTTTATTGCAGTCCTACTGATAGAACTACGAACAAAAAAACATTGCCTGTGGTACTACCAGTAGGACCATTGCCCATACAAAATGAATCATGTTTTTGTTATAGTCCTACTGATAGAACTACGGGTAAAAAAATTGCCCGTGGTACTACTAATAGGACCACGCGTAGGACCACGGGCTCTGAATGATTTTTGTAGGTGCCGTTTCATCTTCGCTTGTTTTGTACCTCAGTTGTAACTTACTCAATTCAGTATTCAGCCAAGCTAGCAGATGGACGTGCCGTGCGTGCCTACTGCAAAATTTATTAGATAATTAAAATAACAATATTCGCGCCTTCTTGTATTAATATTGGTTCCGCGTAAATCGGGGTCAGTGTATCTCGGTCATGCATTTGTCGATGTATTTAGTGTGTGTTAGCAAAACAAAGTAGTTATCATGAATTACTTAAGATTTTACCCAGAAACCATGACTTTTGAGAGCCCGAGAGATAGAGAGAGAACCCAAGGTCCTAGACCTCAAGAGGAAGGGGCAGCGAGCCCCACAGGAGCCCCTATTGAAGCAATGTCAACTGTGGAGATTAAAGGTTGGTTGTCGCAAATGGAACTCCTACTGAATAACATTTGTTCGATCTCCAACGAGGGAAAATTAAACTCCGAACAAAAGTTAAAAATCGGCGCCATCAGCAGGAACGTTATGGGAGGTATGTCTCAAATGGCTGTGGAATATCAGTCATTGAAGCAAAAATATATCTCGGCACAAATTCAAATTAAAAATATGCACGAAAAAAAAGGTATTGCTGTCCATTTAGAAGATCAGTTCGAGGATTTAAAGCAGTGTTTACGCTCTTCGCAAAAAGAAACGAGCCAGAGTACTTCCTTTGCTGACATCGTTAGGATAGGAAATAATTCACTTGCCCGCCCTCTCAACACCAGCAGTGTCGTCATTTACCCCCAGGACAAAGAAAAAACTAGCGAGGAGACTAAGAAGCTCATACAAACAGTCATCAAGCCTGATGAGCTCAAATTACGTATTCGGGGCATGCGGAAAACCAAAGATGGAGGAATCATAATTAGTGCTCAAGGCAAAGAAGACCTTGAAAAATTGAAGCAGTCAGAGCAGCTAAAAACTTCTGGACTGAAGGTTGAAGACACCAGAAAAAGGAAGCCGAAAATAATATTATTAGAGGTACCTGCCAATAGCACTGATAAGGAAGTTTTTGAATGTTTGTTCGAACAGAACATATCTGACAAACATCCACAAATAAGTCGGGACCAATTCCTTAGTTCTGTAAAATTAAGTCACAAATCAGGAAAAAAAGACGCTCAATATTGTAATTTTATACTAGAATTAACTCCTGGACTAAGGAAAATTCTCATAGCACAGGAGCGATTATTTATAAACTGGACCTCATGCCCAGTGCGAGACTTCACACTTGTAACTAGATGTTACAAGTGTCAGCTTTATGGTCATTCCGCAAAATATTGTCGAGAGTCAGACCCTACATGTGGACATTGTGGATGTGTTGGGCACACCATTAAAGAATGTAGTAAACGACAAGAACCTGCCTCATGTGCTTCGTGTAAGCGCTTCAATAAGCCCAGCCAACACAAAACAGGAGATGAGCACTGTCCTGCCAGAAAAAGTGCTGAGATCAGGTTCCATAGTTTAATTGACTATGAGAGTGTCGAGTGCGCAGCATAGCCATCAAATATATAATGAATAGACCTAATTAATTTTATATAACAAAACTGATAGTAAAATATATAGATATAAATTCATTTTTATTTTAAACAATCGTTAAGTAAGCACTAACCTACTTTCACTAAACAGATGCCTAAGTTACAAGTATTACTTAGTTTAGGTATCGCTTAGGTTATTTTGCACTACTAACATTTATTAAACAATATCAACAGCAATTTTGTGTAATTATATCTGATTTATGTATTATAAAGAAAATAGATGTTACTTTTTAAAATTTATGTATATTTTAGACTAAGTTTTATACAGAAATAAATTTATTCTTATTCTTATTCTTACTTACCTAAAATTTTAGGAAAATAGTAAATCAACATGTTTTATCGCGTATGTCAATTGTGATACTTTTGTAGTGTACTATTGATCTTGCGGTGCTGTTTACATATAAAGGCAACAGATTAACTTAAGGCCAACATTTGAATCTACGTGCATTATTTGTCCAATAGAACTGCTCTAATAGTAGGTAGTTCTAAAGTTTGACACAAACAAGTAAATCAAAGAGCTAAACTTCAACGGCAAACATATTAACAGCGCTGTCACTTTTTGGCTTATCGCGGCAATGTGGCGAGATGAGGCATTTAGCTGCCACCTTGCCAATGAAATGAGAAAAATATCTCCCGTGCAACGATTTAGTAAAAAACAGATGCGTATTAACTACATATCTTGTGATGAGGTTAAATAAATATCTACAAAATAACATACCAATATAAACGATGAGTAGGTATATCAATTCCTTTATACTTATGACATTGATTTAAAAACTTCAAGTATGCATCCCTATAGGTACTTAGCTCTCTCTGACTATCGTCATAAGCCCTTACGTACTGTGACAGGCATATGATTCCGGTCACACTTTCTCAAAAGATCAAACAAGTTGTTAGATGAGGTCTTACCACGATCACGACTTCTACATTCACTACGTAACCGGTATTAAATAAGCCCTAACTTGTACAAGTCTCTTGATATGCTTAACTTTACATAGTAGAATGTAGAAAATTCCTTACTTAGGTAGGTACCTACCCTTGGTACAACGCTGCCTACACACCGCCTTTAAGGAAGCCGTAAAGTAAAACTAGCTCAGGGCTGACAACAAACATATATAACTACTACCTAGAGAATAACTTAATTATAATACGTTTGCTGGGCTTGTAGACTTTTAATAAAGCTGCTCACTCCGTAGTGGTACGTTAGTAATATTATAGTATTCTTTGGTAGGGGGCTGCACGCTGCTGAGCACATAATACACTTACAATCACAATCCAATCCAATCCTATTACCTAGCTCATAAGTAGTTTTCATTAAGAAACTGTGTAATGGAAACTAGATACCTAACGGATAAATATATACTTTTCACTTCTCATGCTCGTAAAGTTCGTATTTATGTTGGGTATAGGCGGCATAAAATCGCTTTTTATGCTCTAGTGCATAAAGTAAAATTTTCTTCTAAGTCCCAGACTCTAAGACAAAGGTCGTCAGGTAAACAGTCACACACGCAATTATACTTCGTCAAATAAACTTTATTAATAGCTAACGTATTTCATTCTGTTTCTTAAATTTTGTACATAATCCTTGTTAAATTATGAAATTAATAAAACTAGGCAAAATTAATGAGTTTTCCAAGGAATAAGTATTTCAAGAGCATTATGGACTACGATCTATGCTAAAGTCACTGTGCTGCCAATGCCACGTATAAAAAAAGAAAAAGAACGTCTTCCCGCCAATATGGCGAAGTCTTTATTTTTTTCTTTTTTTTTGCAATATCGTTATTTATTTTCCTCACACTCGAAGTGAAAAGCAGAGTGTATAACTCGTACATAAAACCCATTTTACCCTCGAATTGACTATCCACCCTCGCCTATGGCTCGGGTGGATATATACGTCTCGGGTAAAATGGTACGTTTTATGCACTTGTTGTACAATCTACTATTTCACTTCTCATGCTCGTAAAGTTCGTGTTTATGTTGGGTATAGGCGGCATAAAACAAATAAAAAGTAAAATCTTCGTCTAAGTCTCAAGACTCTAAGACAAAGGTCGTCAGGTAAACAGTCACACACGCAATTAAACTTCCTTAAATAAACTTGTTATTTCATTCTGATTCTTCAATTTTGTACATATAATCCATATTAAATTACTTACTAAATTAATAAAACTAGGCAAAAATAATGAGTTTTCTAAGAAATAAGTATTTCAAGGTCATTATGGACTACGATCTATGCTGAAGTCACTGTGCTGCCACTGCCACGTATAAAAAAAAGAAAAAGAAAGTCTTCCCGCCAATATGGCGAAGTCTTTATTTTTCTTTTTTGCAATATTGCTATTTATTTTCCTCACATTCGAAGTGAAAAGCAGAGTGTATAACTCGTACATAAAACCCATTTTACCCTCGACTTAACATCAACCATGACTATCGACTATTGGGTATATACGTCTCGGGTAAAATGGTACGTTTTAAGGACACAGCACATTACATCAACTCAGAAAGGGATCGACACCGTATCGCCTTCGCCTCGCGGTCAACCAGGCGTCAACCTTACGCAAGCACGTAACCAAACCGGATCAGCGTCGGTACGTCGGCTCAGCTACGGCTAGGCGACGCCGCGCTTACAGCTAGGCGACGCCGCGCTTACGGCTCGCCGCACAGTGGTTCCATATAAAAAAAAATAGAATGACAAAAAAATGAGAAAAAACATTAATAAAAAAAATTCATTTGCATTTTCAGACCACTGTGCGTAGAGCGGTAAGCTCGGGTACGGAGAGACGTCAGCGCGTGGACGACTAGCGGTAAGCGCGGGGACCGCAAGTTGACCGACGTGCAAAGCGGTTCGTGAGCTGGTCCCGAGGCGAGGCGATTACGTTACGAATCCGATTAGTATGCTTTGCAGTAGGAGGTTTCATACAATTAATTTTTTATACTTAAGTATCATTTTTTTTCTCTCATTCTTTTTTTTTATATATGGAACCACTGTGCGGCGAGCCGTAAGCGGGGCGTCGCCTAGCCTTAAGCGCGGCGTCGCCTAGCCGTAGCCGAGCCGGCGTACCAACGCTGATCCGGTTTGGTTACGTGCTTGCGTTAGGTTGACGCCTGGTTGACGGCGAGGCGAAGGCGATACGGTGTCGATCCCTTTCCGAGTTGATGTAATGTGCTGTGTCCTTTATCGGCCGTTCAGAAACTATCGACTAAAACTGACGACTATTAACTACTAGTGTGTGGCCTCAAAGCTGGATTTCGACTAATTGCCGACAGGCAATGATCGTTCTAGTGTGTGGCCGATGGAGGTCTCGAACGTTAGACGGCCGATCCGATCTAGGACGGCAAGTGGACTGGTCGTAGATACGACCGAGCGCCGCGTGTGAAGCCAACCGTAATTCCATTTACCTGCGTGTGCGATGATGACACCTCAAGCAGATGTTCAGTTGTTCGACTAAAGTCTGAAACTACAAGGTAACTTTAAGTGCGTACCAGTAGCTTTTGTATGAACATTCTTACGCACTGACACAATAAACTTTCATAGATATGGGCACTGTTGAGTACAGAATTGTACAGTTGAACCAATTGAATCATGACTAGCGTTGAAAATGGCATGTAAGATACATGAAGGTATAATTTCAAATAATCTTGTATTTTTTAATAAAAAACAGAAAGTTTCCTTGTGGATATATGTTGAATCTTTAAAAATTAAGTATTTTACATGTACCTATCTTATGGTGTATTTTTCGCACTATTCATTTGTTTTTATTTATGTTAGGTACGTTTGCAAAGGATTTCAAATCCAAGACCGGTATTGATGTCTTTTTATTATATTTTGTTTTTATGTAAGTATTCATTTAAAATACTTATTTAACTTTTTCATCGCATTTATTTAATTTTATATAGCGTCATCGTTTCGTGACTGAATTGTAATTTAAATGCAATATTAATACATTTTTGCATCGTCGAAATTATGAAAATCTGCGTAATCAAATTAACGATTAAAGCCTTATTTTAAACATAATGATTGTTCCCTTTCATTGTTATATAAGAAAAATACACTGTATTAAACAAGTAGGTATTTTACGTGTATGGTTGTATTTTTTTGGCGAACCTCAAATCTTTTTATTTTTGTATAAGTAATACATGCATTTTAATTAAAAGATACAAAGTTTCGAAAGAAAAAAAACGAACCTTTGCAAATTTTCAACGCTAATCATGACCCATTTTGCTAATAATACGTTTGAAAGTACATTTAAAGGTCAATGTCAACAAGATTTTTATTCGACTATCTATCAGACAATAGCTTTATGGTGGGTCACAATTCAACTGGTTCGACTGTACTATTTCTCGGTCCGTCTACAAAAACTAGGGTGTTTTTACAATCCAATACAAATTACATTTTTCATTTAGTAAAAAAAGGAATTTAAGTAATTAAACCGACTTCAAAAGTACCTGTCAACTGAAAAGGACAAAATAATATCTTTTTGGGGGTCAGTGCCTTTTTCATCACGCATGTTTCTGGCTGGCACCAACCTCAAAAAGATTAAAATAATATATTTTTCAGTTGACAGGTAATTTCTTTGTTCTTAACTTTTAGTGTTTGTATACAACCATTTCTGTTCCGGTGATAATCTTTGGAACTAAAACAGTTTTCCATTTTGAAAGCTAATTTCGTATTGCAAGTATTGCTCCTCTGTCACGGCTGTTACCGGAACATACAGGAGTGTGGGACTCTACCATAAGATACCCATGTCTCAAATACTACTGAACCGATTATGATGAAACTTGGACTGCACCCTAATTTGGAATGCACCTGATTTAAAAGAATCATCAAAAAAATCTCAATCAAAAAGAATAATTTCAATCTGACTTTTAGTATTCGAGAAACTCGTGGACAAACATAGAAACAAACATACAAACATACATATTACACTTATGAAATTCAACACACGTGCTTGGAAGCCTAAATATAATGCTATACTCAAATATTATCCAAATCCAACAATATCAAACTGATGACATCCTTCTTTTTAATGTCGGTTAAAAATTATTAAATAAATGTAATACCCTCGCATGAGGCATTCAGCTTCTTTACCGAGACAAATCGGGCTTTTAGTTGGCCACTCTGGGCCAGGCTCTTAGCAACATTCAAAATATTAAAGTCGCAAGTAAACTCTGAATTTCCTAGACATTTCTTTGATAATGTTCTCGTACTTTCGAAGTAAAACAACCTCCATTTCAGTATATTCGCGAAAGAATACTTAACTTTAAAATGCTTTGCCGATTCTCTTGGCTTTTTAACAAAAGAATTTGCAAATATTACAAGAATGAAGTTTGAAATACAATTTTACAAAGCGCAAATTGATAGTTAAAACGTTTAAATGTTCTTTACAGCACCAAAACCAGATTTCGATATAATTTTTATCTAAGAACCAAAAAATTTTTTTTTTCACAAACAAAATTAGTAGGTACCTACTAATAGTACTGCTGCTGTGAGATGAAGTATCTTATAAGTTATAACATAGAAAGTAAATCTACAGTAACAAAAAAAAAATATAATTCGAAATTAAATTTTTTCATAATTAACATACGAAAATAGAATTTCAAAGATATTTATCTTTTATTAAAATATTAATTACTAGCTTTCCGCCCGCGGCTTCGCCCGCGTGGACTACACGACGCTATCCCGCGGGAATGGGATGTTTTTCCGGGATAAAAAGTAGTCTATGTTCCTCTCCAGGCTATAAAGTATCTGTGTTCTAAATTTCAGCCAAATCCGTTCAGTCGTTTTGGCGTGATTGAGTAACAAACATCCAAACATCCAAACATCCAAACATCTAAACTTTCACATTTATAATATTAGTAGGATGTAAAGAATTTGAGAAATATGGCAAATAGCACTTGATTACCATACACTTCTATAAAAATTCAAAAGAAAGCCTATCTTTATTGGCTTTTAAACTTTCCCCTTATAAGTAGCCGACATTATGGACTAGTATGCATGTATTGGGTTCGCTTTGCTAATCACCTGGTAGTGCTAATAGTAAGCAACAAGTTAAAAGTAAACTTGTGTATCAGTTTAAAACATTTAACTTGTTCTTGCGCACCTTCCTGTTGTTAGTTACACCACCGCACGGTTAAACTTCTGAGGTGCTTAAGTGTAACCTAAGTTAGTAAATACGCATACCTAATATCGCGTTAGAGTTATATTTCAATAGATTGTACCATAATGTAAAATATAATATAAAAAAAACTAGACAAGTACTCAAAAAGGTAAAAAAAACTGTCTCTGTCGGGGGACAATACCATTTAAGCACTTCTCCTTTTGTGGTTCCCCGACCAAGAGAGTATTATTTTTTTACTTTTATGAGATTTTTTTTATTTCGGGGGTTGTTTAATCTTCTTTATTTTATTTTTATTTCATCCTTTTTAAATTACACCCAGAAATTTGTAAATAAATACCTACCCATTATGCGTGTCAGATCCTGCAGCTTACTAAAAGAGCTGATGACCTTGAAATCTCTGAACAGATCTTCACAAATGATAGCTAAGAACCATCTTAATCACGTGAGCTTTTGAACAAAATAAACCGCATCAAAATCGGTCCATTCGTTTAGGAGCTACGATGCCACAGACAGACAGACAGATACACCGACACGTTAAATCGCAGTGCGATGCGCGCTCGGAAACGGACGCGCACAATTGCATAGGTGTCAAATTACTTATTTCGTAATTTACGTTTAGCGCGGCTTAGGCCGCTGCGCGTTTTCCTATCGCTATGGGTTCCCAACAACTCGTAGTGAATGAAGTTTTGGCGTTCATCCAGAACGCGATCGATACCATGGACGAAGTCAGCATCGTGCAGATCTGCAAGTCGAACTTCAATGAAGCTGAGGTTTGCAGTGGCAAGGCGCTGTTTTTCCAGAGCATCGGGAAAGCCGATGTGATGCCATCTCGACGGAGAGATGGAGGTGTGAAGAGTCTCCAGGACATCATTACCGTGCTGAAGGAGACCGACCCTGACGACGTGCCGACATTCGTGGCGAAGGAGTTGCACAAGCTGCCCCCTGTCACATTCGACCACGTCGACGTCACCAGACTGTTGAAGGATATCACCTCCCTGAAAGCTAGTCTGGCTGAAGTTCAGTGTAAATTAGAGGCATCTGATAACACCATAAGTGAGTTACGTGCCCAGGTTGTGTTGTTAAGCAACACCGCTTCGGTAAGTAGGTCACCAGAGGCCACTAATGTGAACACTCGTCGCGGAGCGCAAAATGTATCCGTCAGCAGTTTCGTGTCGGCGCATATGGATACGTCACCCGCCGCCGCTGCAGTTAGTGATGCGCCGCGCCCCGCCCCCCGCTCCGCCGCTTCGGCGGAGACGTCACGCGTGAGCACGTCGACCCCTCAACGTGCGTACGCTGCTGTCACCGCCGCCAACAAGCCTGCCAAACAACAACCAGAGCGGGCTACAACGGAGGGAAACAAACAACGGTCGGTCTCCAAAGGTATGCAACCAGCGCCTCGGAAACAGGATGCAGGATACGATGATGGCTTCACGACGGTGGAAAAGAAGAAGAAGGCCTCTCGTCGTAACCTGTGCGGCACTGCTCCGACTGGACACAACCACCTGCTGCGGCCGGCTATTCCGACAACGCTGGTGTATGTGTCTCGGCTTCATTACTCCACCAAACCTGAAGACATAGTGGAGTACATGAGAGTAAAGACCAAATTTACTCTGAGGGTCGAGCGGTTGGAGTCTCGCCACAATGTGAATTTCAACTCATTTGTGGTGAGGGTGCCGACCGACCATCTGTCGACCTTCATGAAAGAAGATTTCTGGCCGAAGGGTGTCTTGTTCCGCCGGTTTCGAGGTCGGTTGCCGGACACTGCATTGCGCTACACGTCGCCGTCGACAATACGTGTTAATAAATAGTTTTTTTAAGGAATATAATATTATATGTATGTTAGTCTGTAAGGTATTTATTATATGGGCCATATATTGTTATACTAATATTGTTGCCTGAAATAAATGGATTATGATTATGATTATGATTATGTTAAACTTGTAACACCCCTCTTCTCGCAGCATCTAATTTTTAAACCCTCTCAGTTCAGGGTTAAAAAATAATATCTAGAATAGAATTGGAATAGAATTCTAAACGCGAACGAGATGTTACGTTTGCACATTGACAAACTCGCGCGTCCTTGTACGCGGCCTTACACTCTGGTACTGATTGTTAAAAAGTTTATTGTAGTTTCAAAATTTTGTATTTATTTCTTTACACAGTATCGTAAAGCTACTTTTTCGTTCAAGTAAAAAAACCCTACCATAGGTAACCGCTTACATATCTGATATGAAAATTTCAGGTATCAATATAGGGTGTCAACAATAAAGAACATTTAAGGCACTACTCGGAAAAAATTGGACTTTTTGATTTAAAACTATAGGACGGTTAGAGATGTTAGAAATCTGATAAAAAGATATATATTTCTTCATACCTCTAGATTCGTATAGTTTCAAAAACACGATTTTATGATTTTGCCTCGAAACTTTTTATTTTCGAAAAGACCTCCGTGTTTACTGGTTTGACAGCCCGACTGTGGTACTAACTTTACCTATTGCGCCAGGGGAAGTGGGTTCGATCCCCACCCCGAGACAAGCATATATGTGATGGACATATGTGTTTGTTCTATCTGGGTGATATTATATTCTATCATTATCATCATTATGTCAGCCGAACGACACCCACAGCTATGCATAGGCCTCCCCCAAGGATCTCAACAATGATCGGTTCTGCGTTGCCCGCATCCAGCGGCTTCCCGCGACCTTGACTAGATCGTCGGTCCATCTTGTAGGGGGCCTGCACACGGAACGTCGTCGGTACGCGGTCGCCATTCGAGAACCTTTCCGCCCAAACGGCCATCGGTTCTCCGCGCTAAGTGTCCCGCCTACTGCCACTTCAACGATGCAATCCTTGGAGCGATGTCGGTTGTTCTAGTTCTCCTGCGGATCTCATTGTTTCTGATTCGATTGCGCAGGGAAATACCGAGCATCACTCTCTCGATTGCTCGCTGGGTGACCGTGAGTCTTCTTATGAGACCCATTTATCTATATATGTATAAATTCGTACTATCCTCGTTTATTCTGATATGCGAAATCAGATGAAAATATGTGATGTTTTCTATTATTTAGTTATTTATTCACTGTTAACAAAAGTTTGAAAAGGTAGATATCAATATAATATTATGGTGTCAAAAATAAAGAATATTTAAGGGCACCCGGCTACTTTTTGCCCGCAGTTATCCTCCCATGATTTACGAGAATGCTGCGCCTGCCCCGAATGTGATTACCCTGTACGGAACCGGCCCTAATGGGTATAAACGTCATATTTAAACCGGTGTTTACCGGTTTTTGTAGGGCTTTCGAAAGCTCAATTGGCGCGTTTATTGGGCAAAAGGAGTTAGCGATTGGGGATTTAGGTTTATTAATGTGCTTTTTTGGTGGTAGGTACTCTTTGCTTTGCAACTCTTTATTACGGATTTGACTAAATATTATGTTTTCATAGAGATATGTAGTCCCCTTTGTAACTGTGAATCGTTCAATTTATACGTATATTACATCTTGCTTTAATATTATTTATATTATAGAACTATATAAAACGACGTTTATATTTTATTAAACTGATTCACGCATTGCAGAGTAGTAGGTAAAAAACAAAATATTTTAAAAGGTATTTGGGTAGGTAGTGTTTTTGTGATTGATGAATATATTACAAAGGAATTTATGGTTCAAGATTTGTGATGGCGATAATTTTTTGTGGGTTGTTTTCTAACATTACGAGCTGACGGACGTTTGTAGGGCGACGCGAATCGTCAACGTGATATAAATCAAATATTTGAGTAGGCTCTCTTGTTCGATTTATTTCTTAACAAATTGTTTCCATCTCATCTTTACTTAGAATTTGCTAGAACTTTCAGTAACTAGAATAACTAGATACTTCGAATTTCGCTTAAGAGCGAATCACAAGGGCCGTTTAAAGTTGTCACAGAATATATAATAGTACCCTCCCCGGATAATGCCAGTAGAGCAATAAGTACCTTGTTTTCCAAAAAATCTATGGCCGCTATTTGCATGTACCTATGTTTTTTTTCATAAATTAATTATTTAAAGCGATATGACCTTAATAATCCAAAAAAAATGTCAAAATTTCTGCTGTGCACTAACATCTATAAAACATAATATTGTATAAAAAGGATAACATAGAAACATGGCAAAATCCTTTCTTTAATTTTTATTGGAAAAAGTAATTAATTCGGTCAAGTTTTGGAAAAGAAATCAGGGTAGGTACTACGAAACGTGCTTTTGTGAAAAATTGTGTGTGCTTTTAGTAAGTATTTGCGGTTCGAGCTGCAGTTGTCTCTATCGCGCTCTGTGGAGGGAGCAATAGAAGAGTAATAGAGAGAGCAATAGATTTTAATTCTCTTGTTCGTATGGTTTCTACTTATAGCTACAATATAATCTAGGTTTATCATATTTTTATTTATCTTTTCAGTTTCACTGAAAAAAGAACTTGTCGGTAATATCACCCTTTCAGAATTGGGGGAAGATATTGAAAAGGATTATCATTTCTAACATTTTCTACTAACTTAGGTAAACATCAGACTTCGACTAGGAAAAACTACTGTTTTATTTGTAACTAATTAGATTCTTGGATTTATACGCTCTACCTAATCTTTTATGAAATGGTTGACTAAAACTTACTGGGTGCCTACCATCAACTCTTATTGCGGTTTTGTTTAGGACCTAAACTGATCTGGGTGCCTACCATCAACTTTAAGACAGCGATTCAGAAACAGAAAACAGACAGCGAAACAGATCAGTTTAGGTTCCTAAACAAAACCGCAATAAGAGTTGATGGTAGGCACCCTGCTTCGCTTATTCGTACCACGACAGCTTAATATCAATGACAGCGATTCAGTGATCATTCAATGACATTTCACAGCCGCTAAGCTGTCATGTCGGCTTATTTGACTTATAACTCGGCCAAGCTAACATGACACCTGCAGGCTATACCCGTCCCTCTCACTCTCCGGGCATGACAGAATCGAGTGAAAGAGACGGGTAGAAGAAAAAGGACACAAATCGTTCGGTCATTCACATTGAGCGATTCATTTGCGATCCAGTTTTTAGAAGGTCAGAGTACGAAAGAAAGCAATTCATTTTAGGAACCTATTCTGCATCGCGCTATTTTTGAATCGCTGTCTTAAAGTTGATGGTAGGCACCCAGGTATCTATAAACATTATCTGATAATCTGAATAAAAAAAATTAAGCTCTCTGAAACTATTTCGAATCCAGTTATATTATCCAAGCTCTTCAATATTATTAGAGACAACTTTTTGACTACAAATATCACAATTAAACAATATACAACAACTTCAAAATTTTCAAACTAGCAACAGACTCGACGGATCTTACATAACAAAAAGCAATTAATTACAAAGCAATCATCGAAGTCATTAGTCAAGGCAATAGCCAATGGCGTATTAAGGCCAAACCCATAAAATGGCGATGGTAGAGCTTTCGCGACACACGTGGGTCCACTTTCGTGTGAATTTCGAACCGGTCGCTGATGATGTTAAATGTCACTGAAGAGATGCCTTTATGAGATAAGCATAAGAAAATATTGTCAGCTGTTTTCTTTGTTGTTAATTTCTTTTTGATAATTGATGACTGTTGTTAAAAATTTGATTGGAAAGCAGATTTTTAAATAGTAATAATAATAATTCTAAAATTTACAATGTGTTAAATTAAAAAACGAGTGTTAAAAATTCTTAAAAGTGAAAATGTAGTATTCGAATAAATCAACCCGTCTCACAACTAGCTCCGATGGGACTCGAACCCACGACCTTCACTGTCCGGGCAAATGCTCTAACTACTAAGATACACTGAACAAACGACACCGTAGAAAGTGGTTTTATTTCAATTAATAGTTCTCGCAGAAATCTAATAATGCTAACATGACTACTGTGGATTATAGGTACAGAATGAATTTAAGTTACGTTAAAGTTTGAATTAGGAGGTGACTTTTTTACCTTCTTTAAAATGAAACTAAGATTATCTGGTTTCCGTCGGAACCCTCTCCACGCGAGTTTTACTATCACCCGTCCTGTTATTATCCATTAATCTGGTAAGGTCGATACTACACTATGTCACTGTCAGCTTTCATCAGGCATAACCGGCATACCACACTATTTAGTGGTATTACCATAAACAGCTGGCCAAAGATCAATGTTGAAATGTTCCTTTGGCCATGTCAACTATGTCTACGTGACAAAGCATGAAAATAATAACATTAGGTATAGCAGTTTACCTAGTTTGTTACATAAAACACATTGTGTTAGTTCAAAGTTACGAAACTAGTCTTGTTGAATTATTTTTTACATACATTAGACGTTATTTTCGTAGCTCACTGACTTTAATTAAAATGTTTACCTTACAAAGCAATCCATACATAAAAGTCCATTAAAAACTTTTACACATTCATATCCAAAAATTGGCTTCTTGTATCAATATCTGAACGTCTAGTGTAAACTCAAGATCTAAAATTAATGTCGACTACATTCTCGTATCTTTTACTAGGTGCACGTTTGTTAGCGCTATAAGTCGGAAGATACACTAATGAGGAAAAACGCCTCTTACAATGATACCCGGCTGAAACACGAACTTTCCTTTGCTCCTAAGTAAGTTTGCCGCGCAATTAACTAGCTTGATACACTGATTTTCCGTGATTTATAGCCCTTTTCTAGCGTAATAGCAGGCAAAGTAATAAATATAGCCTTTTAAGGGCCAAATTAACGTGATGGAAGCATTTACAAAATGATTCCTGCGTCACAGAATTTCGGCAAGGAATTAGGAATTAAGTTGTTTCGATGCTTATGAGTATTTTTTTGGTATCTACATGTAAATAGTTTTGATAAGATTCTGTTTTAACAGAGTTTTATTAATAACCAACTTAAGTCGTACTATAATTAACTTTGTCAATTGTCTGTGTTGTCAAAATAAACCAGATATTTTTTTTTTCTATAAGGTTAAAAGAACGCTAATTAGGTATCGTCAGATTTCACGGCAAAGGAAAATATACTCCTAAAAGTCTCGGTATTTCAAACTGTCTCCATGTAAACATTTACCCAATCGTCTATATAATATTTATGTTTGAGTTCGTCGCAACAAAAGTGTTTCATGTTTGTATGGTTCAAACATCAAAAGTGTTTGTGTAGGGCGACTTATTTGTGATGTTTTTTGAGAAGTCGCTGACGCGTGTGTGATCAGCAACACACATTCGTTATAAACACCATACGATGCGCAAACAAATACATTAAAGGTATATTTGTGTACCATCAGCAAGAAAAATGAAGAAAGCGTTTGAAATCTAGATACTAATAAATTGACTCTAAACTCTGACAAAATACTCCAAATTACCCTTTTAATTAGACGTCATAATACATTGAGTTTTTCTATTTCTTCAGAGTAACAACAGCTTTCTCTCATTTTGTTTTATTAATGTTTTAGAGGTTGCGTAAATAACAGTGACACTGTTTGGACAAGGTTGATTTAACTTGACAATATTACGACTTTCAAACTAGCAATCGGATTTGATAAAATATTGTTGTAAGTACATGTATATTCTAGTGGAAGGTAATAAGGCAATTAATATCACTCTTAGTGCAGACGGAGGAAAATAGCATGCATTCGACACTCACTGTCAAGATTATTGTTGTGTTTTATATTATACAGGAAAGTTATATGGTATTTAGTTAGTTATGTGGTTATTAGATGTAGACAAGCCTTTTTATTATTTGTGTTCATACATGTTGTATTTGTCATAAGCAGCAATAAAACGATATAAGTATATATCTACCTATCTACCTCAGCTTAAAATAGACTTGATGTAAGGGAAAAAGTGTGTTGTCTGCTTAAGTGAGGTTTCAGGCACTATTTTACGCTAGTCTATCAAAACACTGAACTTTCCTCACCAAGTTTATGACGAGCTCTCACCAACAACTTACAGTCTTCTGAGCTCACTATGAATCTCCCAAAGTAATAACATGGACACAACTTTGTAACACTTTTATTGTTGCTTTTTAAGTATCTATTTTTCTCTACGGTAAATTTTACTTAGTGTTTTAGTACCTGGATATGTAATTCATAGGTTTTTAGTTGCTTTTAATAGGCATAAAAATTTTGACTACTATTTTCAAAGCCATAAATTAAATTTGTGCCTAGAAAACTTAAATCACTGGGTGTGGTTTTTTTGTTTTACTAGTTATAAAAATTACGTCATGCAATAAAACGGCTTTAAAACAAACGATTAAACTTAATACCGTTGTTAAAGTACTACTATAAACGCGAAAGCGCTGAACGTAGTTTTATATCTCGTTTCTCTCAATTAACATGACTTCATATTGTAAAAGTCAATTAAGGGTTTTGCAATTAATCTTTTCTTGAATTTGAAAACCTTGAAAGGTCACTCAACAAGTTGTGGAAACTATTTTCGTCAAAGTAAGCCGTACCTGAAATTCTACATTGTTGACAGAAAATCCGTTTGCCTCGTATAAAGATAAACATCCCTGACCACGTTTGCAGGCGTAATTCAGCTGTTTACCAATACTGGTATATGAAAAACTTAGTATAGACCACGTTAGGAAACAAGCCGTGTCAGAAGGGGGATTTTCCTGTGTTTTCGGTCGCTAACAAGGGGCCCCTACATGACCGGAATATTTTTGTCACCAATTTCCTTAGGCGAACGGCTTAACACCCCGGAAAAAGTTACTTAGACTTACCTGAGCTCTTCGAGCCTTGTCAAGATATCGTATATTTTATGGACCCCGCGCGCGAATGGTCGCTATATTTCTTTTTGATGTCGTCTTTGCTGAAATGGCGATTCTATTTCGTAGGTACCTTTTCGTATACAAAAAATGTATATTAAGCAATGATTTTATACTTATAAATGTTGGTTAAAATACATACATTTTTGATCAACTTACTGACGGATTATGGGTCATATATTTAAGCAACCGTTCGGAAATAGATAGATGGCGAAGATAAACAGATACTTGAGATATTCTTCGACATTTCGACGGGACGGGTGGGTTGAGGCCTATATATCACTTAAAACGACAGAGCATAAATCTATAGGGGGCTGTCTGCTCGTTATTTGTAGTCGCCACGTGAACCGCCAGTTTCGGGTGAATATTAACGATATCGCCAATTTTCCGCAAGCTTAGTCGCGTCGCAATTTTTCGCCAATTGAGCAATCGCATCGCAGGGGCGTGATACCGAAACAGTATTAGCGATGCCGTTAAAAAAACGTTTCTCAGCTTACTGCCGTGTCTCGTCGAATGTTCACTGGTATTTGACACGTGCTTAAAGCTAAATTGGGCGTACCTTAAAAGCCAGTTTAGATTATCACATGTGACTACGTATGTAGCCAGGTAAAAGTGTCTTATCGTAACAGTTGAGGACGTTACTTTAATGAATGTGAAAGTCGTCCACTTTACATTATGTTCAGTTACATCAGACAAGCTTAACTGTCAATGGAAGTTTAAGTACGTTAATGTAACAACACTTAAGATATACTTACCGGAACAACTAGTGCATAGCAATTATTGATAAAAATCAAGAACTTATTACGGCAGTTGAGGTTGCTACATATTCAGTAGACGGTATAATTATTGGGGTCTAGCTTAGGTCTATTATTGTATATACTAAGCTCCATTCTTATCACATATTATTACGGTTATTAACTTCATTCTCGTTCACCTGAAGTAATCATAAGCAATCGTAAGTTATTGGAGCCTTCTGTTTTATGTTGAAACAATTAAGTGAAGCCTATTTTTTTAACTTAGGTTATTCTATACATTGTGAGTACAAATGATTTATAACTACTGTCTGATAATGTTATTTTAAGTAAAAAAAAGTTTTAATTTAGATGAATATGATTGAATAGCTTTCAAACTTTATATTCTACTAGTGGCTCCTCGCGGTTTTACCCGCGTGGTACCCGTTTCTGTGGAAATATCGGGATAAAATATAGCATAAATCGTTCGGGAAGAATGTAACTTTCTATTGGTGAAAGTATTTTCAAAATGGGTTAAGTAGTTTTCGAGTTTATTTGTTACAAACAAAAATACAATTTTTTTCTCTATATAATGTTAGTATGGAGTTATGGACAAGACACAATATCTCAACTTATGTAACAAGTTAATCTCAGCGAACATATTAGATTTTACCGCCTCTGTGGTCTAGTGGTACACACCACCGGTATCAGACCCAGAAGTCCCGGGTCTTATCTAAATCTGACGCAGTAACAACAATGTTTTCAGCATTGTTGTGTTCCTGCAGTTAGATATAAGATAGCCAGTTCCTCAGTAAATTGAGGATTCCGGGAGTAGTGCGCTTCACCTTCAGCCTTATCACACTTAACATCAATTGTGATGAAATCTAAAGGCTCAAACAAACTGAGCATTGTGATGCCACGTATGTGAGGTTACGTCTGTCAGAAGACATCGGTTTTCATTGTAAATGTGTGCAATAGAAGCACACTTATCATAAATCACGTCCATATAAATACGGCGTATTAACACGTGGCGTCAGATCACATAAAGCTCAGTTTGTTTGAGCCTTAAGTGCTACCCCGTTGTGGATAAAAAAAGAAAATAGTTGTGTACTGTACTGTTTATCATACGTATCTATACCCTCACAAGGCAAGGAGTCTTTGTACCATTTTGTCTCCTTTAAAAGTGAAATTGTATTGAAACGTAGGGCAACGCAGGGCCCACACAATGTTATGCTTTGTTGTCATGGCAATAATGGCTGGAAAGAATTCGCGTGGATTACCGTTACAGGAGCAAGCCTACAATGGGACCCTCCTTTGCTGAGCATACAGAAAATACCCCACGGAAAACGATGGAGAAAAAATAAAAGTTTTACCGAGTGATTCGTAAATACACGGTTTTAGTGAGAAGAAATATTTGCCTCCAAAAAGAATGTTTTTAGGTAACTATTGTATTGCGGCTTTGAGGCGTTGTTTGGTTACAGATAATTTTACAGTGATTTTATTATTTGTCTTCGAATTATAGTCATCATAAAGCACATAAAGAGAGTATGACAAAGAGTTTGGTTTTTAGGTCTTACGCCCGAATACTCGAAAGCAACTCAACTTTTTGAGCGTCTCAAACATCATGCCGTCTCTTTCATACCTTTGACATTTAATGCGACAGGGCGATGTTTGAAACGCTCCCAAGGCTAAGTAGCGTTCGAGTTTTCGAACGTTAGTCATCGAAAGTTTAAAAGACGATACTTGCAGCTTCCGGTTCCACTCTCTTATTTGGCTATTAAGTCTCCCACGTCACAAGTGGTGTTAGTTATGCTATTTTAGGTTGGCATGGAACTGACGCCACTACTTTGTCAAAAGATGTTTTTTAACAGCCACGAAGATCCCAGAAATGACAAAACCAGCACACACTATACATATAGGTAATTTTGAACGGCTACGAAAAACTACTCTATATTTCTATATTGCAAATAATCTTTTTCAGTTTTTCAGAGTTGCAGTTCGAGCTTTTCTATCAAAGTTTCTTACCTCCTAAGTGAACATGTCATCTTTTTTTTGGGTTATTCAAAATCCTCCAACCCCTTAGCTACGTCCTAACCCAACATAATAAAACAAAATGTTGTGTTATTTATAAGCTGCTACAGCAAGTGTTTAACAAGTCCGCAAAACTTTTATTTCATAACAAAAAAGTTACCAACCCTATTCACAGGTCACACGTCGCATTTACAACATACCCTACCCTGCAACTTTAAACAGTTTCCCTAGAGCCATAACCCTTCCAATTTGGTTGGTGTCACACGCACGCATGTGCAAGGGACCCATAACTCATCTAAACTGCACCATCAACCTGTTTATTGAACATTTTGGTATACAACCTCCGCTGAATATTCATGTCGCTGTGAAGCGGGAAATTATAGGCAGATTTTTAGTGTTTTATAGAAAAATGCTTAGTTTTAAGACTTAAGCCAAATCAATAGGATTAAAAGGCAATAAAAGTCTCGGGAGTTTATTTTCAATAGCTTAGTGCCTTAGTGGATAAAACCGGAAAAAAAAACAAATTATGTGTAAGTACCTACAGAATCCTACACTCTTTTTAATATCAGATAAACCTTATAACATGTGGGCTCTGAAAACAATTTCAGTATCAACACAATTTCATATCCAATCTTTATTAACTACCTTTTCCAAAACTAAACACGTTAACACAAACTCTTCAACAGAATTATATTGATATTAAGTAAATAATTTTGTTTAAGGAGAGGTAAAACTAATATATTTAGAAATATTACCTGTTAATCTTTCACGGTCGACAATTTACGGAATAGTCTTACTGAGTGACTGTATATTCTAATTTAAGTGCGAAATGTTTGTAATAGGGGTCCACTAAGCGACGTAAGTAACCACTAAGAAGGGATTCGTGAACTTTCACGGGACTTACTGTGATTCGCGGTGGGAACACTGTTTTAGTTTGGAGTTAGTAAATCGTTTCGGTATGATATGTTTACGGATCCCAAAACAACATCCTACTAATCCAACTATATAATTAATATTATAAATGTGAAAATGTAGATGTTTGGATGTTTGTTACTAAATCACGCCAAAACGACTGAACGGATTTGGTTGAAATTTAAGAGACAGATACGTTGTAGCCTGGAGAGGAACATAGGCTACTTTTTATCCTGGATCACATTCACGCAGTATATCGTGTTGTCCACGCGGGCGAAGACGCGGGCGGAAGGCTTACATATTATATATAATATATGAGTTGCACTATTTTTGGACGACTTTCTCGTAAGGTAATCGCGTAGGCGTCAGTTTGCGTTAGACGCAAAACCAAACCGCATTTATTGATGACTTACAATTTGTTTTGAGATTTTGAAAGTTTGCTGTTTATCTGTTATCTGAAGGCTGTTTATCACTTTTAATAATTAATTTAAGAAAAAAGGAAAAACTAGGGGCATGCCAATAGTTGTCATAGATTTTTTGGAAAACAAGATACTTAGGTACTTATTGCTCAACTGGCATTATCCAGGGAGGAAACTACGTTTGTATATGTAAAACGGCTCTTATGATTCCCTCTTAATAATGTAAACAAAATTGTTGAATAAAATAATCCGATCATTTGTTTTACTCAGTATTTTGTTTGAAAAAGAAGTTGGTTTTTAATTCGATTTGATCCGGAATCTAGTTGTAGGGCCGTTGGTATTTTTCTATTTAATAATTTTTCCTTTATGAAGTTTGATTATTATCAGCTTGATGAAATAAACCTAGTATCTACTAACGAGTATTACTGCGAGTGGTCCACAAATTATTTAGAATGATTCGCGTTGGCTTCGAAGGTAAATGATTGAAACCGGGCCGCGTCACACTGACGCCGCGCCGCATCATGGGGAATTTCCCAGGAGTAATGGGGATCTCATTACGGTTTGTCCATGCAGCTGACAGCCGAATGGTGCACCCCGGGTAGTTACTCTGGTTTACTTAGTCGATATGAGTAGCACATATGAGTAGAGTTAAACTATTGGATTCTCTGGAAGATTTTTACTACGCAGAGACTTAAGTCGCAACAATACAGGACAGTCCATCCTTCTCTTTTTTAACAATATAAAATTTTGTGAGTGCGTAAAAGTAAGACTAGACAAGTGGTTTCATTTTTTACACAACATCACTTTAATATTGAAATAAAATTTTCTATATAAACTTAATTTGATAGAAATGTTTGGTAAAAACGAATTTATGAAATTGCTATTGCCATATTTTAGCTTTAGCCCAAAGCTTTAGATATAACTTCCTTATGATTTCTACGCCAAATTATTATTTTTCTTACACGCGAAGGTTGTCCGAAAGGTTTTACGGGTTAACGATACCAAAGGAGCTTAGTGGCGAAAATGAGGCATTTTCAAGTCGACTAGCCTAGGTTGAATAAGCATCAACCTATTTGCTTTGATGTAGTCAAACAGTTCGTATTTTGCTAAATACCTTTGACTTTGATGAGTTAAAAGCCAACCTCGTTCAAAAACTAGGTAAACATTTGTATGTTAGCCATCGTACGTATTGACAGAGCAACGCTAAAAGCATTTAGTACTTACGTTGATGTTAAAATGTTGAATTGTCGAGGTTATTGGCACTAATAACATCAAAACATCCTGATGGAGCGATCACTGCAGTACGAAATATATACTAATAAGTATGAGTATTTTTCACTATACCAATAAATAGTAGAGATAAAGGCGTTTAAAAAACAAACTAACTTATAGCTTTATTATATTAATATAGATTTTATCTAAAATGACATATTACAAGACGTAACAACCAAGCCAATTAGTAAAGATATATCTAATTATACATAATGATCATGATTGCATTCAGCGACTATGCCCACTGATGCAGAATGCCGAATTCCCGTGATGTTTTTGAACCAGTGAACTGTATTGTATCGTAATTAGGGTCGTAATTACAATGAAGAGCCGCAAGCGGCTTTTTACTAGCGGAGCGTGAATCAATCCGCTTAAATTTTAATACCCGGCCAATTTAAATCTACGAAGCTGTTTATTATTTAATATTTACACCTCTCACTCGCTAAAGACTTGCTTTACGAAATAATTTCATGTATATTTAATAGGCTTTTGACATAAAATATTAATATTAATTGTATTGGCATATCATCTATTACAAAATAGGTTAAAGCTTTATAAGCAATTTTCTTACTTATAAATATGTTTCAAATATTTCTGAATAACAAAATACACATAATATATTATAATATTATAAACGGACACCATTAGGTCGTTTATCTGAAAAAGTATTTCACACAGTATTGACTAATACAAAAAGGGAGATAATACTTGAATCCTCCCATTCACCTAGCACCATTAAGGAACGAGTTCATTTCGAGTGTTGAGATTAAGTAATCCCTATCATTTTGTGAATAAATTCACAAGAAAAATGAGCAAGCTCGACTATCTCAATTTTATGAGAATATTCACTTAAAGAGACGTAGCTTGTTTAGATGCAACGTAATGTCTTTTGCATAAAATTCCATAATATTAGCATGGTATCATCGTCTGTGGCATTTCGCTTTAAAACGACAATTTATTTTTATTTATGCTAAATTACTCTAGACGTGTTTCGAGATAATTAAGAAGATTTATTGAAAACATTGCATAAAACTCACGTTAATTATTACTTAGGTATATCACACTGATCTGTTTTCATTGGGAGTGACAATCTCACTTATAATATTGGATTATACCTTAAATGGTACTATTATAGGAATGCAAAAAGATTTTCACACCTAATAGAAGTTTATTTCCAGTTTCTATTTGCAAATACGCTTTGGCAAATCTCGCATAAACCGATTTCACATCAGAAACGCGAAGCTTATAAACGTCCAGAAACCAATTTTCTGCAACTTAAGAACGTTTTAGAACGTAATATGGTTTTATAAGACTTAAAAGCTCAATGCATATTCGATTTATACAGTCAGCTCGGTGGAGACAAGAATACGAATACGAAAATGAATATGCAGCTGCAAGTGCTCGCATATTATTCGCGATAACAAGGTTCGTCAGCAGAATGTGCGCTTCTGCCAACGGATTCAATGCTTCAACGTTTTACACGAGTCTCAACTTTGACTTGGCACGAGAGTTTCTAAATTGCACGCTTTTGTTTTATTTATATATTCGAAAATTAAATTGTTTCGATTTAAAGTTAGATTTTCTTTTGTTTAATTTTTTGACGAATACAGTTTGTTTATGCCTATTGGTTTTCATTGAACTTGAAAATGTTCGATGAAAAGACAGATTTATAATAACTAACGTTATTTTAAATTTTTACGTTTTTACGTTCACAATGCAATTTTTATTATTGAAAAATTTAAAATGAAGTTTATGAAATATATGTAAGTACCTATGTTGTGAGACAGGTCGATTTTTTCTAAAATACTTCATTTTAAATTTTTCAACGTTATTAATGTCAATTTGTATGCTACACTGATATATAGAAAAATCAACACCGAGATTTAAAGTTTTATTATAATAGAATGTCATTTTTAAACAAACTCCAAGGAAATCAGTAATAGTTAATAATAAAATTGCTTAAGTTGCAGTCTAAGCATAATAAATAAGCTAACAAAGGCGCGCAAACGCCCGCTAGAAAGTGATAATGTGTAAGCTGACTTAGACGCAAGAGTGAAACTTGTAAGCAGAAGATCTCTCCAATTTTCACTGCTAAAGACTACGCGATACTGGCTTCCAAATCCTACAATCCGGGCTAAAGAAGTTTCAAGTTTAAAATAAGCAGCCGTCGCACTTGCTTCCATACGCCCCAGGAACACAGGAAAAGAAAGAAAAGAGGCATTTCCGTAACTGCATATGCAGGGAGGGGGGGATCGGGTCACCGTAGAAATCTCTCTACTCGAAAACGAAGTTACGGATCTGCTCAGAAATTGTGTTTTATATTTCCTCCAGCATGTGACGCACGAAAAAACTTCGAGATAGTTCCAGACCTTTTTTTCCGAGAACAGCCGGCACCGCGGAATCTGCGACGGAAATTTCTTACTGACAACACCGTTGATATTGGCAACTTGAAGATTCAGAAATCATATTAATATATATAAACACATTTTGGAGTAACACTACATTGTTTTATAACTGTTTCAAAAACGTAACTTCATTAATATAAAACAAATTAAACTTAATTAACATCTATTATGTGGTGTTGAGCTAGGCGGGTTATGCATACGATTACTTCGTAGTGCATAAAGCTCTTGCGTAATTATGCAAATGTATACCCACCAGCATCTCTCATTTAGTTAGCCGTTTTGACAGCGGCCTTAGCTGCATCTGCATACAAATCGCGCGGATTTTGAAAGTAAAAGTTTTTGGGTGCGTCTATGGAGACTTCGATTGCTGTAGGCGAAGAATTTCTCAAAGATTAGAATCCAAAATCTCAAAGCCGGAAGGTTTACATCATGTAAGAAAATAAACAAGTTTTGAAATGACGCATTTGGCGGAAATAACGACCCCATGAAGGTTTATTTTTTACATGGTCAATTTCTCCTCTAAAATATGTTTGACAGTAGGTAGTAGGATATTATTTTAATGCTTAGTACCTGATACTTGGCCGCTGGACCTACCAAGTTGTATACCATTTTGCATATAAGTTGCATCTCTGAAGATATATCTAAAATGCCGTAGGCTTGGTGGCTGTGGGGTCGTACTCTATTATGGCACAGCCGTAGGCGACGAAAACGAAAGTCTGTAACACTATTAGTATCTTACCATTGTATTCGATCATTTGGGTGTATGTAACACTTGTCATGACTGTATGTAGGTAGCACAATAATGCACGCCGTTCGATGTTGTGGCATTGAAATTGTTTGTTTCTCAAGCGGCAAAATGCTTTCCGTCACGAACTAAGATAGTTGCATTGCAAATCAAGCATATTTCATTATTGCAAAATATGTATTTCGCCGATAACTGTAAACGTCTAGGTGTTATAGAAAACTTGATTACCTAACGATTAACTAGGTTTCGTTTCGATATAATATATGTTATTATGTCAGGTATTTTTATTTGGTAATAGATAATTTTCTTGCTTTTCTGTTAAAACTTTATATGATTAAAATTAAACATGAGCTACAATAATTGGTTAAACCAATATTTTGAACCCGTTTTATTGCCCATATAAGCTGAAGTTATCTTATAAATTATGAACACGTCCATAATAGTCATAATTTAAACATAAAACGGTGTCACTGACCCTAAGGTATTCGAAAATGACCACTCGAATATAATTTGGTCGTACACACATAGAAATAGTGTGTCCGTAACAGTAAACACGAGGTTTAGACATCAACGACTCGGCAGTCTTTACTATCTCGTTTACGACGTATTTCTAAACATCGGCAGTCGTGAGATACTCGACCTGCGGAGAAGGCGATCGGCGACTCTACTGGCATTGCTCACTCCGGACGCACGCCTCTACACGTATCTTAAATAACAGGTGTAACAAAAAAGTTTCTACGCACCTAAAAAAAAAGAAATTTGAAAACTTTTCGAATTCGCGCGCTAAATTTCATCTTTCTTTTGTTTCAGATGTCTTCGAAAGTGCGTTTGTTAGCTTGAGTGATTTGACTGCCGAACAGGATACGCGCGACGAACAGCTGTGTATTGAAATGTGAATTTTGTGTACAAAGTGATAAAATCGAATACGGATCGTGTGGATTGGATATATTGTTTTTATCCCGATGAAGTTTCACGTGTAACGTTACCGCTGGCAATTGGTTCAACGAAAATCTGTCACCATGGAGACGGAAGAACTCACGAAACTCGTCGATGGAATATATAAGGTAATCTTTTTAACCTATTATGGTTTCTAAATCGTTTTAATAACAAATATTTTCTGCGAATACTCCGACAGAGATCATTAAGTGTAAATGTAAACATGACAAAATTGACAAACTTTGCAGTAAAGAAAGTCAATTATAAAGTTTTAAAAATTATCGTATAAATTCGTTCGTATTTGGCATGATGATTTTAAATTTATTTTCGAAAGTGAGAACTAAATTGTGATGTGTAATCGTTTCAAAATTTATTGCTTGAGTGAGTTATTGTATGAAATAATTGGCTAACCAAATATTATCTTTTATGAACAACGACCTTACTTTAACTTGCGATTTAATTTAATGATTTTTGCTTTGATTTAGGCTTAAAATCACATTATTCGTAGAAAAATTATATAGAAAACTAGCTTTCCGCCCGCGGCTTCGCTCGCGTGGTCTACACGACGTTATCCCGCGGGAATGTGATGTTTTTCCGGGATAATAAGTAGCCTATGTTCCTCTCCAGGCTACAAAGTATCTGTGTCCCAAATTTCAGCTAAATCCGTTCAGCCGTTTTGGCGTGATTGAGTAACAAACATCCAAACATCTAAACTTTCACATTTATAATATTAGTAGGATATCCCTTCATTACTTACCTCAAAATTTGATAAAGTGATACTTCGTAGAAGGCTACGGTCTGGTTTTTTATTAGATTTAAATTCAAACGGTAAATTATGTAACCCACCCAAGAACACCCGTACAAATTAATTAAATTAACTCATTAGGAGCGAACTCAATTCAAATGTTTCATTTAAGGAAAATAAAAGATTCATTCGGAAACGTCAATTTAAACTTTTATTCGAAAAATTTATTTCAGACTATTACATATCATATGCCTGAATAATAAATAATAAATAACTTCTCATGTAAATTTCATAAAGAAACTGTCATGGAAAACTTGATTACGGATAAATATATACTTAAATATTTTTTGTTTGTAAATACATAGGTACCTTCTTAATATAAGTTTAGACGACCGATTTGGGGCAGGGGTAGGCTACCCACCTTCTGCGCCAGAGGTCTCGGGTTCGTTTCCCGAACAAGACAAATATTTGTGTGCATGAACATGTCTATTTGTCTTGGTCTGGGTGTTTACTATGTATATTACGTATGTATTTACAAACAAAAAGTATTTAAGTATATATTTATCCGTTATCAAGTTTTCCATGATACAGTTTCTTAATAAAATTAAAATGGGCTTTGATAATTGGTGTTAATCTAAGAAGTTATTTATTATTTATTTGTTTATTTATTTGTATGTACATAGAAAACACCCAGACCAAGACATGTTCATGCACACAAATATTTGTCTTGTTCGGGAATCAAACCCGAGTCCTCTGGCGCAGTAGGCAAGTATCCTACCCCCGTGCTAAATGGGTCATCAATATAATATATAATAGTGAATAATATCCGCTAAATAAATTAAACACACAAAAAGGAGTGGAATATGAATGTTTGCTATATAATTTTTCTCTCAAGTGTTTCAAAACCGCAAACCCCAAGCCATATCGCGCCCACTGTGTAACGCGACCAACTAGCGCAAATTAAATTACTAAAACTGCAATAACTTCGGTATTTTTATCTATGGTCTTTTATTTCTTTTTTCTGTCGAGGTGAAAACTTGTAACAGGAACTTCACGCACCTGCACCTCGAATGTCAAGGTCAAACGGTCAACGAAACGAGTCGAGTATCGATAACGACATTCCGACTCGATTTCTCTAACACATTAATCGAATGAAATATGGACGCATCTTGAATTCTTTACGCGGACCTTAAATTCAACGGAAAGTGATATATCCTACTTTCTTTTTGTGTTTTTTTTGTATTCGGACGTTGAATTTTAGCGGTACCTCATAATGGGTTTATGAGTACAATTTACATTTATTAAGTGGCTGTGAGTTCACAGTTTTGATGATTCTGAGTCGCACAGAGATATATATAACTATAACTCTAATTTATTGTGAAAAATATAAGAACTAATGGTTGTCCTTCATATTTTCGCAATATTTTTGCTACAATATACCTAAATAAATTTAACATGTAGAATTAAGTTATTTAATTATGTCTATTTTCAACGATTTTTTATTGTATTAGTTAAGTATGTATTTCAACTTGAAGAGCGTCGTTTCAAATAGCAACTTGTCAAAAAAACACAATACTGAGTTATAAGCAAAAAACTGTAAAAGAAAAAGTTCTCATTAAATCAAATTATACTGTTTTTGGCATAATTACTACTAATATTTTTTAGGTCGAAGTTAAAGAAATTTCATCAAAACATTATTATGTGTCTTTAATACAAAACAGTATGCTAAACTTACGTTTTGATACAAAACAGACCCTGTCTTACTATCTTTTTGAAACAAATGGTATTTTTGACATGCGTTTTTACAGGTATTAGGAGCGTTTTTAAGCAAGTAGCGTTTCGCTGTTGTAAAGTAATATATTTAAGGAGTACGAAATCGTAAAAAACTGAAAATTTTCCTTGATGTGACAACTTGCTTTTTGATACGTCATCGCTCTTCACTTGAGATTTAAGGCGTTCACATAAATCACAAATCTAAAGAAACGAATTCAATATTTCATAATTACATCATCCTGTCCGCCTTATCAGTGAAAGTTATTTTATAACGAAAGATGAAACCTCGTGAATGAGCCTTATTAATTTCATAACACGTTTGAAATGGTGTCTGCACCTTACATAAAATAAGCCCGTTTGGATTCACAAGTTAATTAATACGAGTCCAAATTAGATTTTGTTGTTCGTAGTAACAAGAAATTCATTAAGATGAACTGTCGGTAAATCACTCTGAATTATTATTATAGATGCTCTTTAAAGGAACGGTTTTCATCCCAGCATTGTAAGTTATGGAGAAAATTTCAGGTTAAATTTACGTTAAAACCTCTGGCTCGACTTAATTTTGAAGCGTGCGTAGATGCAAAAGTGTTGTGAAATCTGTTGTATAACAAACTTTTCTTTTTAACTTAGCTATTTATTTTAATAGTTTCTCATAACAGTGTAAGTATCGTATAAACGTTAGAGCTCGGAAGCTTATGGCAATCATTTTATATTTCTATATAGGTACATTTTCAATTTAATTTATGACATTGCTTTTGTGTTGGTCGACTCTCCTTATGATTTTAGTATTTCTTTTTGCAAAAAAATAACTGTTTTCATTTATTGATGTTTGCGATTGCAAGTGCAATCGTAAAATAAAACAAAACAGCTTTGTTATTGATAATTACCAGAGGCGTATTATCCCTAAGGCAAACTAGGCACGTGCCTAGGGGCGCGAGGTTGCGAAGGGGCGCGCACGCAAGAGTTGAGTTTGCGCTTCGGATATCTTCGTTTCTATGCAAAACTATTGAATGCTATAATTCTTTCAGTTTTAATAAAGGTAATTTTAGAGCGCGAAGATAATTCATTGATAAGTCTGAACTAGAGCTATAAATCGATAGGACAATTGGTTACGAAATAAAAAGCATGAATATATTTAACACTAGCCTTCCGCCCGCGGCTTCGCCCGCGTGTACTACACGACGTTATCCCGCGGGAAGGTGATATTTTTCAGGAATAAAAAGTAGCCTATGTCCTTTCTCAGGCTCTAGACTATCTCTGTACCAAAATTCATTTAAATCGGTTCAGTAGTTTAGGCGTGATTGTGTAACACACAGACCGACATTTTCGCATTTATAATATAAGTAAGGATAAGGATTATTAATATGTTAAGTATCCGTTGGGGTGCCTGATCTTTTGCATTATTTCAATGACATGGTCTACGAGCTGTCACCCACCCACTTCGCTCAGCGTTTCTTTCTTACATAAAGCCTATAATTTGCGCAATTAAAGGCATAATCAGACGAGGGACTTTTGTCCCCGGCGGACAAAAAGTCCCTGCATATACGCCTAAAAAAATTTCCTGCGAGTACTTGTCACGGACTCAACACATACGGATTACGGTGTGCGTTCATTTGTTGCCCGGAAACGTACTTCACTATCGAGCGCTTAATGCAGACTAAAGTTCGTTGTGTGCGTTGTTGCGCCTAGTTACCTTAGTTATATTTTTTTCGAGGACTACCGCGAACGTTTGTCCAGTCCAGTCTCTCGGTGTCCGCGGTAATTTCGGGGACTTTTTGTCCGCGGTACTTTTAGTTCCTCGTGTGCGTTATTCGATACAATTTATAAGAGATCTAGGTACATCGATGGACAAAAAAGTACTCGGAGGACAGTCCCTCGTCTGATTAGGCCTTAAATGTTCTTACTACACACCAATTTTCGTCAAGATCGGTCAAGCCGTTTTTTGAGTTATAAAAGACATAGGTAAGTACCAAACAAACAAAAATTCTAAAAACCATAGAATTTAGCATCACATTCAAACACTGTTTAAGCTAAACAGTGTTTTGTAGTAAGACCGAATGTGTTTACTCGTTCACATAATAATATAATCACCAACTACCAACTATGCAGTAACACGATTCCTCGTTCTTTCGAAGTTAGTTAAAAATGTGTGTAGAGGGGCGCCTACGAGGTGCTTGCCTAGGGCGCTCTCCACGTTTAATCCGCCTCTGATAATTACATCCACCATCTTTAATCGCTAATAAAACCACTATAATATGACACGTTCACTCAAGCTCAAGACGTTAAAAAGTCTCGTTGACATTTTATAAATCACATAATTCATATTTACAACATAAAAAATATATCACGAGTGGACTTATTAACAGTTCCATTTTTATCTCACATTAAAAATTAAGCGAAATAATATCGAAACGAAATAGGCGCAAAACAAAAACGAATCACGTTTTAATTAAAAGAATTACGATAACAGCGTACGTGCCAACCGCAAAATTTCCACTTTTTACGTCGTTGTCACCTAAACGGGAGTGCGAGGGTTGGATTAGGTCCCACTGCCTTGACAACGCAATTACACGGACACGAAATTGATGAAGTTGGAAAAAATGTTAAATTGTTTAAGGGCTTAACAACTGGCTTCGAGATTCGTGATTTATTTATTCTCGACTCCCTCCTGAAAAAGGTTCAGGATACTATCTTTATCCTGCTTTATATCGTCTTGAGTTTGACTGGCTTAAAACGATACAAAATATCATAGGAACACATTTAATTAATGGATATAATAATGGACTTTAATTTTAGATAAATTAACACTTGCGTTTCGTACCTAATCAACTGTAGCCGTAGTTCTATCTTAAAATTTTGGTACACTTGAAAGACAGAACACAACAATAAAGGAAGTAAATAGCTTGTTTATTTTGTCTAGGAAATAATGCATGCTAAATAGACTCTACTAATAATAATTTGTTAGTTTTATAGAAAATTAACAAAATTAACGATATAGTTATTATTATTTTTAACGATATAATAATTATCGTTGATTGTTGAAATCTTATTTCAATGACAAGCATACTTGCATATTTTTCCAATTTTACCATTGCATGTCCGAAACAAACCAATCAAATATAAAATTAAATGCAGTTATAATTCACTAATGAAATTAAGAATTTTTGACTTCGATATTTTTGAACATACTTTTTTTTTATTTGGTTATAAATAATAACAGCAATATCGATACGACTAGAATAGTTTATTCCAATAGAAAGCAGACAAGCTTAGCTTAGATTAAAAAATTAGTAAAACTCATTTTATAATACTTACTTATTTTTTATTCTGAACTCATGAAAGCATTTCCTCGTACAGTGTTGTCAGATTGTCAAGCCTGCATAATGCCAGCCTTACAAATGTGTCAGAGATATGAACTAGAAAAGCATTAGAAAGGTTCTGTATAAAAAAGGATGAGATAAAAAAAATGGGTGGACATTCTGTTAGAACTGAAGTGAACGGAAATTCAGAATACAAGCTCTGTACCGAATTTCAGAGAATCGACGTCCTAGTTTGCAGTTTCCAAATGAATTGCAGAACCACTTCATTTCGAAATGTTCCAACATGTGTAGCATGTTTGAACATTTGGACATTCTTTGTATAAGACAAAATAGTTTAAAATAAAAGTTTTATTACCAACCAATCCACTTTGCTAACCTTGTGCTTTATATAATATTTACTAAAGAGGCCATACACAGAATTACTATTTACTACAACATTGTGACATGATGTACTGCCTCAGTACCTACAGAATGTGGGTAACAAACGATTATCAAGATTGAAGACGTTCATATACCTGTTCCTTTTACTGCTTAGGAAAATAAGAATGTCAAGGTTAGATATGAGGCAGCGTTTTCGAGATATGCGGCACATTTGTCTTTGTTGCGATATCAGGCGACGCATCGTAACTGATCCAGCGTAACCAGACACACCTGACCTTTGTTCTTAGTCACGCTACCAACAGTTCACGAGTTTTCAAGTACCACCTTCCACTGGTCGAGTAATACCTTGTTTCCTGCCCAGAATGAGATTGCTTCGCGACATTAAACCCTCCTAATGTAAATTTTCGTCGTTACGTTGCGTCTGTTCGTTCGCCTGTGTGAATCACTGCGTGTGTTTCACGTTTTCCGACGGTCAATGGAAACATTTAAGCCGAAACACACTCTGAGGGATCGCAACTCGAAATGTAATGGATGCCGTAATAGATCCATTTGGTTGCAAAGGGCATTGTGTAGGTTGCCGTTTATTATTCCTATCTACGTAATATCTTCTATTTTATTAATGACCCGTCTTCTTGCGAGAACCTTGCAAAGGTAAACAAAATAAGCATACAGGTTCGACTTACGGGTGGTACTTTTGTCAAATTATAGTAATTTATGACTTTATATAGTTTTTAGCATGATGAGACGGTTATACCACGAGGAATAGGTGAGATGTTGAGAGGTGTTTCTGTCGCATGGAAACTGGTGTACCCTTACGCTACCCAATGTGATTCATGGTCCCGCTTATTTGAATAAGAATGGACGATTGCATCCCATGGGACACTCTGTTAATGGTTGACTTCACTTTGCCTTAATGTCCATTCGACGTGAAAATGTAATACATACGTAAAATTAGAAGTCTCAACGGCCGAAGGTAAAACCTTCGTTATAAAATTACATTAAAAACACGTTTTGGGTTAAGGTGCAGCTAAAGATAATAAAAAAAGCCAAAGAGATCAACTTTTTGTTAGTTATGTTCATACGACTTTCCGAAATTATATTTTTTACTTGCACATAAAAACACGCATATCATTTGTTCACGTCGATTCACCATCGCATTTTATAGCATACGATTTTTATGCGATCCTGAAAAAACTGGGAACATAAAGCCATCAATATAAAGGCTTGTCGTAAAACAAAAAAGTACGTTGGATCTACGGCCGTAGGAGAAAATATAAATAAAATTTGTCTTTTGGGTCGCATATGTATTTAGTTGGCGTGTATTCGTTCAAATACAATTTTAGGAAGGAAATTGCCTCGGTAAAACCCGTACAAAATGGAAGATGTGATATTAAATCTGGATGACATTTATTAGGACACCGTAGAGTGCCACTCGCTGAGTTGCCAGAGAAAGAATTCTGAATGATATGAAATATTTTGCTAGAAAAATTTTGATGGGACAAACATGCCGACTAGCCGCATTCTTGGTACTCGAGCTATTTATAATTATTTTTATATTTTGCTGGACAGTATTAATAAAACAGATAGATAGGTAAGTCATTGAACATGTTTATTTTGTTCGGAATGCGATAGGGTATACTTACAATAGGTATGAATAATAAACGAACCCCTGTTTACTGAATCGTTATACTGTTTACTTTAAGGATCACAAATGTTATTTTTAAGGGTTACCACTTTAGGGTTAGGTATCGGTGAACCAGTTAGCTTCCTTACACAAACGAAAGCTGACTTATAACTGTTATGTTTTCATAAGTACCTAATATACGTTTATTAAATCAAGGAGCTGGTTTTAAGGAACCTACATTGATTTTCAAAATGCATATATTCGTTTCTCTTTTGAGTTTTAAAAATAAAATAAAAATGGTGACTTTGACGAAAATTATTTAATTTTTTACTTTTTTGCATTCACAATGCAATTTTTATCATAGAAAAATGGAAAATAAAGTATTTAGAAAAAATCGACCCGTCCCATCGGAGCTGGTTGTGAGACGGGTCGATTTTTTCTAAATACTTTATTTTCCATTTTTCTTTGACGAAAATGTTTAGAACGAAGGCACGTTTCATTATGTAACTAAATATTGAGCTTTGCGTCAAAACAAAACACTCCACATAATACTTACACCATAGGTACTTAGCAATAACGAAGCCATCGTATATGGATCATAGACGTTTATTATCTAGCATGCGCGAGGGAGGAGGCAATATGGTCAGAGACGCCAAATTGAATGGTTGGCAGACATGGCCAGCCGCCAGGTGGGTCGATGGCATTAGGAACGTTCTTGGCAGAATGCCAAATGGTGGTATGAAAAGGTCCAGTGTAGAACAATCTGCCAACGAACGCGTAGCCAACTTGAAGCAATATGATAAAGCTGATTCAAGCGGATTGTTATAATAATTGTAGTTAAAACTTGTTGAAATTATTTGCTATTCGCGTAGCAAACAATATGCTTGTGCTTCGTCTTTTATCAAGTTATTCCGGCCATTCAATACTCTATTATTGATACGGTACTGCATCAAATAAAATTTCAAACATCCGTCCAATCGTTATTCAAATATCCTATTACTTGCAATATACTTGGTTTTAGTTAATGTAAAATATACTAAAATAATTGTGTTTTAATAGGCGAGGCATTTCGGCCGTCTTAGGTTTAAAATTCTCAAAAAGCATTCTTCATTTACAAAATTACCTTTTTTTTCTAAGGGTTGATTTCACCAACATTGAATTTACACGAGAGTAGCTATCCCAGAATAATTTTACTCCAACGATTTACTCCACGGCTAACTTCAATTTAGTTTCATCACGCAAAGCTATGGATATCTTACTCTCGAATAGTTACTCTGTAATGGTATACAAATGAATTGAATTAAAACGCTACGCACCCACACACACACACAAGATTAGGTAAAGTTAAAGTTAGTTAAATATTATGACACAAGCTGTCATAATACTTAACTAATCTACGAATAACAGTTTACTCGGCTGAAATCGGTGGTATAAGATTTTAACCTTAGGTTAAATTTTGGTGAAACGTAAAATGGGCTTCTCTCTCCCTCTCTCTCTAGCCTTCTTCAACCAATAGCTTAGTTTAGGCCTCCTTCAATTGGTTCTATCTCTCTCTGATTTGGGCAGCCCTTACTATTGCTGCCCTCCTCTTGATGTCTTCCTTCCATCGCATTTCCGCATTTCGCAGGGATATGAGGAAATCAGTGATTTCACGAAATCCCTAGGGATACCACGAAATCACGGAAGATGTGGAATAGTCTTTTTACGACGTCTTCTTCCTAAACAAGTTCAGTGATATGTCATTTCACTAAACTAAATCTAGTGAAATGAAGAATGACTGAAGTAATAACAATAAGCTCACGGCTGCAGGTGACACAGGTATGAGCGAGTTTGTATCGGAAGTCCTATAGAACACGTGATAGGTTAGAAATTTAAATTATTTTTAAATTTCGTAGTTATTTTTTTTGTAAAAACAATCCATAAGTTGTTTCACCAAAAAAAATAACCACGAAATTTACGATCGCCTTGAATTTCTAACCTATCACGTTTTCTACAGGACTTCCGAGGCAAACTCTCACCTCTGACATCCACTTTTCTGACATTTCACTATTTAGTTTAGTGAAATGACATATCACTGAACTTGTTTAGGAAGAAGACGTCGTAAATAAGAATATTCCACATCTTCCGTGATTTCATGGTATCCCTAGGGATTTCGTGAAATCTCTGATTTCCTCATATCCCTGCGACATATATAACTTCTATCATTCACACCACTTATCTTAACCCATTTTAATTTCATTATGTATTAAATAAATAATAAATAAATAAACTTTCCATGTTCTGTGGTTTCAGCTATGTGTCGATAGATCAGTCAAACTCTGAAACTCCGTTTCAACTCCCTAAATGTTTAATTTTTCGAAATCCTTTCTTAGCGGATACCTAAGTACGGCGTCAAATTTCGGCTCGATCTTCCAGTAGTTTGAGGTGTGTTTTGATAGATCCATCAATCACGAAGGCAGAGATTACTGAGCTGCTATGAAATCCGACAACAGACTGACTGGTCAGTAGCTGACTGATCAGTTACTCCGTGATCATGGCGCGTTCAACTGCGCCGAAATATCGGAGACTATACAAGTTGTATTAAAGACATACAAGACATACAACACATGTTATATTAAATAAATCTTAAAGTTATAATTTCTTATTGGGTTATCCACATAACAAAGTGCTGTTATATCAAAAATAATATAAGTACAATCCAAATGTTTAATTTTTTTAAGTCCTAATAAAAGTGTAACCTAGTTATCGAAAAAAAACTAACATGTTTTTAAGACACTACTAAAACACTATTTATCAAAGAAAGAAAGAAAAATAAGCGTCTTTTAAAAGATCTCCTACAAGCGCTTTGTGAAGTCTTTACCCCAACACCTATAGCATCGGTACAAAAGAGAATTAGGTATGTTTGCTCTTAAACCGTTTAACGTCTCTCTGTATAGAAGGAAATTGAGCAGATGTGAACTGATCGCGATTGTCTGAGAGATTAGACACGAACCAAGAACAGGGTAGCCTCCCCAGAGGGAAAGAAAATTTATTTTATAAACGGCTGCGTAACTTGCAACCAGTTTTCCCTACCGTGTTATAACAATAAACATTGTTTTTCGAAGAGGTTATTCACCCGATGCTCGAGGGCATTCGCAAACTGGAGCGAATACTTTTTGCTTTGCAAACGGTCTTTTTTCGTGTTCAACACATGTACCTACTGATAAACAATTAAAAAAGGGATATAAAAATCGTTTGTCTGAAATAAAAGTTGTTCAAAATATGTTTATTGGACTTTAGGTGTTAAAAAATTCAAAATCTTTTCAAGGAGTTGGAATGATATAAAACAGCAGTAAATCATAATCATATAAATTAAGAATAATAGCTAATGGTAAAAAATTACGAATGATACAAGATTACCTAAGCGTCACTAATAAAAATAAATAAGAGGAAATCAATACTATTATATAGCTTGGTATAATTGCATAATCATTACTAGGTATGTCTTACAAAAAAGGAATTATCGGTAAAATAATAGGTAAATAATGTAAATCCTTAAAAGAACACTGGACAAAATAGACCAGTGCTTTTTGGAGAATGCATAAATACAATTCCTATACTTAGGTAGTTACCCAAAACTAGCTTGTTATTCAACGATTCCAAATATGCTACTCATACTTCGAAGAACGCTACCAAAAAAATGTAAATTTTAACTTAAAAAGCAACAATGCCCGAATGCTCGTACGCTACTTATCTTGGGAGCGTCTCAAACATCATGGCATCTCTTTCATACGTTTGACGTTTAAAGTGACAGGGCGATATTTGAGACGCTCCCAAAGTTAAGTAGCGTACGAGTATTCGGGCATAAGTAGCGTCATTTAGCGGAGAGGGAATTAAAAGTCTGTAAATTTGACATATCATCTATTGAAAAATGGAAAATGAAGTATTAAGAAAAAATCGACCCGTCTCACAACCAGCTCCGATGGGACGGGTTGATTTTTTGTAAATACTTCATTTTCCATTTTTCAACCTGTTCGGAAAAGATCGACGTTTCTGAACGCGTCTCTAATGTCACGTCAAATTGACATTTGGCTGTCACTTGAAGTTGACAGTGACACTTGATTGGAATTCTTGTTACAAAAATGTCGGATTAAAATGTGCTGAACTTGTTAAAAAATCGCTCGTGTTGAATATGCCTGGCATATCGAGCTTGAATTGAATCTTAAATTATCTATCTGATCCCGTGTTGTACGATCAAGATTTGACGCCACCTTGACGAGTGGCCGGTCGCGAATACGTTTCTACCACGCGTTGTTGCAGGGGCAATATATATCTTGACAAAAAGCTCCTCCGTGTGTTATTGTGTATCTATTGTTGAAGCGCCCAGTGTCTTGGGAACGCTGTGTTGTATGTGTTGTGAGTAAGGTGACGAGTTGGTAAGGTCTGCAGAAGAAGAAGAACTACATGGGGGCGCCCCCTTCACCACTTCTGCCCCGGAGACCTTCGACACCATGGACCCGTATGTAAAATTCACCTTACTTCACAATTTAAATTAAGCGCTGTGTATCGCAGTCCAATTGTTCAGTTACATCCCGGCTGAAACCTAGTTTTTTGTCCGGAGTCTATATTAGTAATACCAGCTTCCACTGCGCTAAGCCGATTCCGCGGATTTAGCAGGGGTGTACTGAACATTTCTTGGTAGCCAAGAGCGTAGCTTGAAGGCCTGAGAGGCCCACGCCAAAACTTTGTATTAATCAGTGCCGTTTTGATGACCCAGTCTGGTCCGGACTAGATTAATTTGTACTTGTAAATGGTAATTAACTTGCATTTGAAAAGTAAAGGGCATTCCTTTGTTATTGGTTCCATGTCTTGTAATTAATTGTCATGTATTGAAGTTCCAAAATGTAAACAGATGCCTTTCTTTGCTCATAATAATTATTATTTAGTTTGTTAGCAAATTTGAGTTGTGAATATTGACAAGTTTGTTGCTAAAATAATAGCTAATAAAAGGTTAGCTAATAAGTTTGCACTCAATACTTAGTGAAACTTAAATGATTTGGGACATTGTTTACACATTGAAACTCATTGAAACTTGTGCTTTCAAATAATTAAATTAACTTGTTGTTGTGGTGATATCCAAGTGAATTTCAATAGTCAGTGATTTGGAGTGAATTTCAATAGTCAGTGAGTTTTGTTGTTTTCTGATAACCTCCAAATATTTAAGAGTTTGTGTCATTATAAATACTTTGTTGTTGTAATATTGGAATTTTGTGGTTATTAGTAACCTCCAAATATTGGAGATTTTTGTGTTATAGTGAATATTTTGAATTTGTTGTTTTTGTTGATAAATTTGTGACGTTACAATGACGGCCTCCTCTGCTAAAGCCAAAATACGTTCTGAGTTACGGTGGTTAGCTTCTGCGGTTGCGTTGTTGGATCGACCGGATAGAACGGAGGCCTTGTTGAACAGATACGTAGATCTGCCCATACGTTTGGCTGTTGTTGATGAGCAGTATGCCTTATTTTTGGAAAGGACTGTTGAGGCCGAGGTGGAAATGCGACAAGAAGTCGGTTTGGATGTGGACCAGTGTTATGATTTTGCGGACAGAATTACTCAGGTGGCTCGACCTTTGCAAGTGGCAAGAGAGAATGATCCGAGCCCGTCCCCGGTCACATCTAAGAGTATGCCCCCTCTATTTGCTAGATTGGCCCCCTTAGACTTAAGGCGCTTTGCTGGTCGTCTAGAGGACTGGGAGGGCTTTATTAATATTTTTGATAGTCTTGTACATGCCCGGGATGATTTGACCCAGGGCCAGAAGTTAGCTTATTTATTATCCGTGTTGGAAGGGGAGGCCCTTGAATCGGTTCAACATTTGGCCCCCTCGGATGAAAACTACCCTATTGCTAGGGATTTGATTGCCCGTCGGTACCAGAACGTACGACGTCTGGCGGACAACCATGTGGCCGCCATTTTGAATTTACCCCGCGTTGCCAGCGTGATGCACTTGAGAGTGGCTTTGTTGAATCCGCTGTTGGTTGCCTACAACGCATTGAAAAACTTAAAACTCCCAGTGGAGCAGTGGTCGTTTTTGTTACTGCACATTGTCCTGGGAAAGTTGCCGGACTCTGTTAAGGTCCGTTTTGAGCAGCAGTATGGTGGGGATAGTGCGACTTATCTGCCACCCTTCTCGGACCTCTTGACGTTCCTGGAAGGAGAAAGTAGACTGGCAGATAATTCCTCTCTGGCCGGTCCTATGGGACCCGAACGACCTGTGCCACAGAGTAGATCCCCCACCGGACCCCCCCGTAGGGGGCGTATGGCCCCTCGCGCGCCCGGCCGCTATGCCGCCGTCCAGGAGACCGCCCGCTGCTTGTACTGTCGGGAACCGGGTCACAGCACGACCCGTTGTGATAAGTTCCTCGACCAGCGCGTCCAAGGCCGTCGAGCGATCGCGCGACAACGGACATGGTGCTACTCGTGCTTGGGCCTGCACATGCAGCGCGAATGTACCCAAGCGCACCCATGCCGCTTTTGTAAGGGCAACCACCATCCCCTCCTCTGCATGAACAGCCCAGAGGGCGGCGGAGCGCCGCAGCGTGTCGCTGCAGGATCACCTCGTATGGGTGGGGGTCTCGGACCCCCCGCGGTGTTTGCATCCCGCAGCAGTTCTAGTGGCCACCAGAGTGGCCCCAGACGCTCTCCGCCACGTTTGGACCCTCAAACGGGCGGGGGTCCCAGGGACCCCCCCATGGGAAACCGATCCCCAAGGATGGGGATGAGTTATGCGAGCGTTGCCGGAGGTCGTAGAGGCCCCCCGCGACGTTTTGAGCCTCGCACGGGCGGGGGTCCCACGGACCCCCCCATGGGAAATCGGTCCCCAACTAGGGAGTTCGATTTTGCGAGCGTTCCGGGAGGTCGTAGAAGCCCCCCGCGACGTGTTGAGCCTCGCACAGCCGGGGGTCCCCGGGACCCCCCCTCTGAAAATCGGTCACCGTGCCCCCGCGACTATGGGGCGACGTACACGGTGGATGATAGGCACCGATTCTCGCCGCCGCTCGCCGAATACCCGCGTTTGGAGCGGCGCCCGCCCCGTCTTCAAGGGGCCGGGAGATATAACCCGCCTGATACCGGGCGAATTGGACGTAGGCAGTATGTGGGAGATTGGGACCCACTGGATCGCTATGAGCGACCCCCTTACCATGGGGGGACGTCTGGGGACCCCACATACTAGCAATCAACGTGTTTACGGTCGATTGTAGCCACCCCTCCAGAGACCGTTTTGTTGCCCACGGCCTCTGTGCTTGTCAGGGGATTGAATGGCGACCTTGTGGAAGTTCGCGCCTTGTTGGATTCCGGTGCTCAGGGGTGTGTTGTGTCATCTTGGTTAGTTAGGCGGTTGGGCCTCAAGGTGCACCCCCACACGGAAGGCGTGAGAGGTGTTGGCGATGTGAAAGTCCCCGGGTTGTTAGGGCATGTTGACTTCACATTTACATCACGTAATAAGTCCACGCCAGGCATTAAGACCTCGGCGATTGTGTTGGACACAGTTGTTGGCCGTCAACCTTCAGTTGACTTGGGACCGAGTATGTTGTCTTTGGTGTCTGATTCCCCACTCGCCGATCCAAATTTCTTCCGCCCAGGCCCGATTGATGCTCTCCTTGGAGCCGATGTCCTGGGGCGAGTTTTGTTGACAGGGAAGCGAGTTTTGCAGCCAGATGGCTTGGTAGCTCTGCAGACGACACTCGGTACAGTTGTGATGGGCCCTGCTCGCCGCGTTTTGGATTCCCTTGATGAGGATCGCGGTCTTGTTTTTAATGTGTCTCTCTCCGAAGTGGTGCAGAAGTTTTGGGAGGTTGAGGAACCTCCACCAGCCCCGCGGGTTGACCCAGTAGCGGATGAATGCGAGTTGTATTACCAGAATAACACTGGTCGCCTCCGCTCTGGTCGTTTGATCACCCGTCTCCCCTTTCGTGCCGGCCGACCTCCTCTGGGCGAATCCCGACCGCTAGCGGAACGTAGGCTAGTGGCGATGGAGCGTCGCATGAGCAAGGATCCGGTCTTCCGCCAGAAGTATGTTGAATTCATGCGGGAGTATGAGGAGTTAGGGCACATGTCCGTGAGCGATTTGGATTGGCGCTCCGTTGAGCACTTCTTTTTGCCGCACCACGCCGTTTTGAAATCCGGAAAGATTCGGGTGGTCTTTGACGGTTCGGCTCCCACCTCTACTGGAGCGTCCTTGAACCAGTGTCTGCATGTAGGTCCCAAGCTGCACACGGAGATCTCAGACATTTTGACCAACTTCCGGCGGCACCAAATTGTATTTATGACTGACATCCGGATGATGTTCAGACAAACGGTCATCCATCCAGAGGATAGGAGGTACCAATTGATTTTGTGGAGAGAGAGTCCTAGGGACCCCTTGTTGATCTATGAATTGAATACGAATACGTACGGTTTGGCTTCGAGCCCGTTTGTTGCGATTCGTTCTTTGTTGGAGTTGGCCGAGAAGGAGCGCTTGAGATACCCTCGCGCCTCCGCCATTTTGGCCAGTGACGTCTATGTGGATGACATTTGCACGGGCGCCTCATCTGTCTCAGAGGCGATTGTCCTGAGAGACGAACTCACCGCCCTTTTGAAGTCGGGAGGTTACGAGTTGAGGAAATGGATATCCAACTCGCCTGATGTACTGGTAGGTTTGCCCGAAGAGCACCAGCAGGACCCCCACCTATTCGAAAATGTTGATAATCCCCATGTGGTGACCGTCCTTGGCGTACAGTACAAACCGGTCTCTGACACGTTCACTTATTGTGTGGATTTACGACCACCGAAAGTCTGGACCAAGCGTTTAGTATTGTCTACTGTCGCACGTACCTTTGACCCCAATGGGTGGATTTGCCCCGTGCTGTTTATGGCCAAGTGTTTCTTGCAACGGTTATGGGCTTCGGGTGTGTCGTGGGATGAACCCCTCTCGGACGAGTTACTCCGAGATTGGTCGAGCTTCGTTTCATCCCTCCCCGAGATTAATGAAGTGCATTTGCCGAGGCTATTCCTCCCTTCTGAAAATTGTAAAGTTACTCTTCACGGCTTTTCCGATGCCTCCGAACGTGGATTTGCTGCGGCCGTGTACCTCCGCACCGTTACTGTTGACGGAGTTGTTGCTGTGCATCTGGTGATAGCGAAAAGCAAAGTCGCTCCCCTTCGGACTCGTCATACGATCCCGAGGTTGGAATTGTGTGGAGCTGCCCTCCTAATGCGTTTGTTGAACCACGTATGGCTCACATTAGGTCGATCTATTGCGATACAAGAGGTTTATGCTTGGACGGACAGTCAGGTCGTCCTTTGTTGGTTGAAGGCTCCGGCGCACACCTTGGACGTGTTTGTGGCCAATCGAGTGTCGCAGATTTGTAATTCCGACATCGAGTTGATTTGGAGACACGTGCCGGGAACCATGAATCCCGCGGATTGTGCGTCTCGGGGTTGTGTAGCCCCAACCCTAATTAACCACCCCCTCTGGTGGGGCCCACAGTGGTTGATGCGGCCTGAGTCGGAGTGGCCGCCCTCTCCAGCGTTGTCGAACGTAGCCGTTCCTGATATGCGGGCATGCGTCCTGGAGACTAACCCCGCCGGGGAAAAGGATTTGTTGTTGGATCGGTACAGCTCCTTACAGAAGCTGCTTGGTGTTACCGCTTGGATCAGACGTTTTGTGTACAATTGCAGAAACCCACGCGCGAGGCGTGATTCGTCGGTTCTCACTCCGGACGAGCGTAGGGACGCGCTCTTGTTTTGGGTCCGGAGAGTACAAGCTGATAGTTTTGAGTCCGAGATTGAAATTTTGCGTTTAGGCCGTCGCAAGTTGAAGGGCGCGGTATCGCGATTGAATCCCTTCCTGGACGAGAGTGGGCTTTTGCGAGTCGGCGGAAGACTTCGAAATGCGAACCTGCCGTATGGAGCTCGTCACCCCCTTTTGTTACCTAAAGCCGGACATTTGACTCAACTGATAATAACAGATCGCCATGTGAATGCACAACATGCTGGCTGTAATGCTTTGTTGGCCATTTTGCAGCGTGAATTTTGGATTTTGTCTGCTCGTCGAGCCATTCGCACTGTGGTTTTCCGTTGCCTGCCTTGTTATCGATTGAAGGCCGCGACCATGCAGCCCCAGATGGGTGATTTGCCTGCTGATCGCGTCACGGAATGTAGAGCTTTTGCCGGAGTCGCCACCGACTTCGCCGGTCCCTTTACTGTAAAGGCTTCGAGACTGCGTAATGCTAAAACCTATAAGGCGTACTTGTGCGTGTTTGTGTGTTTGTCCACCAAGGCTGTCCATTTGGAAATTGTCTCAGAATTGTCTACCGAAGCCTTTGTCGCCGCCTTGAGCAGATTTGTTTCCCGTAGAGGACTGCCGACATTGATACGTTCCGATTGTGGTACTAATTATAAGGGAACGTGTAATTATCTTAAGGAAGTAGTTAAGTTTTTTGTTGATAATAAAATAGACATTGGAACCACCCTCTCCCGGCGTGGGATAATCTGGAAGTTTAGCCCACCAGCTTGTCCGACCTGGGGAGGAATTTTTGAAGCTTGTGTAAAGGCTGCCAAGACACACTTGCGTCGCGTGATTGGAGAAACTATTCTCACGTTTGAGGAACTTGATACGGTATTTTGTAAAATTGAGGCCGTCCTCAACTCGCGACCCTTGTGCCCGTTGTCTTCGGACCCGAATGACCTGGAAGCGTTGACCCCAGGTCATTTCTTGATCGGACAGCCCCTTTTGGCTTTGCCTGAATATCCGATTCAGGATGTAGGATCCCATCGTTTGTCGCGATACCAACTTTTGAGACAGATGTCCCAAAACTTCTGGGCACGTTGGTCGATGGAGTATTTGCATATCCTACAACAGCGCGTGAAGTGGACAGATAAAACCACCCCACCCCAGACTGGCGACCTCGTGTTGATTAAGGATGCTAACCTGCCGCCCCTATGTTGGCGAAGGGGGCGCATTGTTAAACTCTACCCCGGAACTGACGGAGTTCCTCGTTTTGCTGAGGTTTTGGTTCGAGATTCGGTTTTGAAGAGAGCAGTTAGTGGGCTCTCCCGATTACCCGTAGATTGACGTACCGTTCTTAACGGTCCGGGGCGGGGGGATGTTCGGAAAAGATCGACGTTTCTGAACGCGTCTCTAATGTCACGTCAAATTGACATTTGGCTGTCACTTGAAGTTGACAGTGACACTTGATTGGAATTCTTGTTACAAAAATGTCGGATTAAAATGTGCTGAACTTGTTAAAAAATCGCTCGTGTTGAATATGCCTGGCATATCGAGCTTGAATTGAATCTTAAATTATCTATCTGATCCTGTGTTGTACGATCAAGATTTGACGCCACCTTGACGAGTGGCCGGTCGCGAATACGTTTCTACCACGCGTTGTTGCAGGGGCAATATATATCTTGACAAAAAGCTCCTCCGTGTGTTATTGTGTATCTATTGTTGAAGCGCCCAGTGTCTTGGGAACGCTGTGTTGTATGTGTTGTGAGTAAGGTGACGAGTTGGTAAGGTCTGCAGAAGAAGAAGAACTACATGGGGGCGCCCCCTTCACCACTTCTGCCCCGGAGACCTTCGACACCATGGACCCGTATGTAAAATTCACCTTACTTCACAATTTAAATTAAGCGCTGTGTATCGCAGTCCAATTGTTCAGTTACATCCCGGCTGAAACCTAGTTTTTTGTCCGGAGTCTATATTAGTAATACCAGCTTCCACTGCGCTAAGCCGATTCCGCGGATTTAGCAGGGGTGTACTGAACACAACCATAAAAATTGCATTGTAAATGCAAAAAAGTAAAAATTTAAATAACATATCATCTATTCTTTTTCCTATGAGTTCCGCTTTACCATTATAAATTGATAGTAAACATGAAATATGTTGTCAATATTAATCATACGATAAATCAGTAACATTTTCTAAAACACATTATTCCTTTTTATGATTCGGAATGCCTTAACGCAGTACTATCTACTTAAAGAAACAAATAAACTAACTGAAGTACATACTTCATGTAAACAATATCGGAAGGTTAAGTAATATTGTGGTAACAATAAATAATTACTTTTAATTTCGACTTGATTATCATCTTCAGATTATATCCCACAGATAATAGTAATAGCCTCAAATCTTCAAATGGTGATTTTTAATTTCCCTCTGCATTAAATAAACATCTGACTTTAGATTCATAAACTGATGGAAACAAAATTAGATATAGAGAGAATTTATGCATGCCAACATTGCCGACTCTACGACAGGTTTTCAAATGTATGGGCAGTGACCATTGTTCTTTTCATTATTTGTTACCAATTCCTTTTTGTCAAGGAGCATGTGTGTATAAAAGGCCGATAAATAGTTTGAAAACTTTCAGAGAAATATTTAAATTCCTTAACAGTTTTGATAAACAGTATTCAAAAACTGGAAACGATGTCAGTAAGCCTGTTTTACTTTTATCTGTCGCCCCTGTGGTCGGTCTTTAACACAAGAAATAAAGATAAACTTGTCGTTCCCAAGTTTAGGCTAGAAAAATCCAGAGCCTCATTTCTGGGGAAAAGCATAGCCTTTTTTAATAAAGTTCCACAGCATATAATTGAACTACCATTGCATAAATTTAAATGTTACATTAAAGAGTCGCTGATGAGCAAAGGATACTATAAAGTAGACGATTATTTGAATGACCGCAATGCATGGTCATGATGTAACACATAACATAATCACTGTTTAATATGATGTATTTTTATACTAAGCAATTGTTGTATTAGTAACGATATGTTTTTTTTTTGTAAATGTCGTTACCTAACTAAGAAACGCTGGCAAGTTTCTTGCGCCCATTCTTCTTGTCAGTTAAAAAAGTCTTGAATGGGTGGTAGGAAAATATTGACGATTCATAAGTACATATTTGTTATGTCTAAGTGAATAAAGAATATTTTTATCTTTTATCTTTACAGACGTATATTTCGTGTCCCAATCCGCTTAACATCCAACTCTGAGCTTTTAATCTTGTTAAAAATTTTGCTAGCATTATAAATTCTCAATCAGGCTTTGGTCCAACACTTTATTCCTCATTTCAGTCACCCACCAATTTAATGTAGGTATATCAAACTCTTGTCTCATGTTTTAGTATGTGACCCACTGTTTCATATACGAGTACGTATTCCCTTTTAAATCCAATTATTTTAGTCCTTTACGAATTGCTTAACGTATTATCGAATTAACGTCTCAAGGCGTTTTAATGTAATTGGATGCCAAAAGCCCTTTTGTAGTAACCATATGGCATCGGAATACAATGTAATTATTACTGTATGTGCTTAGGGCGACATACTTGCCGCGACGCAACTGTGTCGCTTAACTAATAAGGGCAAACTCAGCCGTTTTCATATTTGCACAAATTACATTAATGCTTATTGCCCTGAAGAGAGACATCAAGGTGCGTAGAGGAGCGGTTCGAACGCTCTGATCAGTATTAGATCTTAGACATTAATTTAACATGGCGTGCATTGCTCAATAACTCTAGGTATTAGTTTGTGTCTTGGATAATAAGCCACTACCTAAAAATAAAACAACAACAAATAAAAACAGCATGAGTGTATCGACTGCGAGGCGTTTCTCCGGCGTTCCTGACGCTGTGCTGATGTCGCTAAAGTGGCATATCTGTGTAATTATATTACAAGACTTTCGCTTCCTGACGTCTTTGTGCCGGCTTTGATTGTCGTTTATGTAATTGCTTACATTCCGTGCCATCGCGACCGGTAGCTCGTCTCGAACGGAATTAGTTACTTACTCCACACGAAATATTTTCCTAATTACGCTTCAGGGAAACAAAACACAATCTCGCTCCGCTGTGACGTTGGGATTTCAACATCGTTTGAAAGCAAAGACCAGTCGTTTCTTATAACAATATTTATTTACGTCGTCTTTAATGATGTCTTAAAGGAATACGACTCCGTTAACGTTTGACACGAGACTTTATTGCTTTTCGCTGTTGTGCGATGCGTATGGATGCGCTGCTGTAACAATTAGACATCACCCATTGTTTGTTGACTTTCGAAGTCTTCGTAGTACAATAACGTGTAACGATTGCCGCGAAATCGGAATTATACAAAACAGCTTCGTGACACGTTTACTTAGTTTTGCCGCAACGCGAATTTTTTCTATTCAAAGCGTGTGGCACCGCTCCTCGCGTTGCCGCGGCGCGTGACAAATGCTGCAATAAGGCCGGCCAAATACCCTACTTTTTCTCAGTCTCAGGGTTTAGGTAAATTTTACTAAGGCCCTTCGCATAAACAGTTCTCAGTTCAGCTCCGAAATAATATACAGAAGGTAGTTACCTACGTTATTTGTACGATGTGGGAATCATTGCCCTGTGTACGCGAAAAACAGGATTCGTTATAACAGGTTGAATTTCACATGTTGATCTTGAAAAAGTTAAATTAAAATTTGAAACGATACCAAGAAAAATACGATCACAAAAAGCATGTTTGAATTAGCTGGCTTTAAGCCTGTAGATATGTATCCATACTAATATTATGAATGTGAAAGTGTGTTTGTTAGTCCATCTTACACGTCAAAATGGAGCAACGCAACGGATCGAAGTGATTTTTGGCATGGGGATAGTTTGAGAGCTGCAATGGAGAGTGATATAGGCTTTTTATGGGAAGACATCACATTCCCGCGGGATAACGTCGTGTAGTCTACGCGAGTAAAGCCGCGGGCGGAAGGATAGTAAATAAATAAGAATAAACAAATACGCTTTGTTCTTTTAATGTAACTAGTCAGGTGCGTAGGTACCTTTCCAAGCCCCACTTCTACATTGCAAAAAGGCCATGACTTATTATGGCGTTTGCCCAAAAGTATGAACAAAACCATCAAGAAAGGATACAGTTCATTTACAAACTGTCCATGTTATACATTGCAAAGTTACCAATATGGTGTTTACCAAATCATTAGTCAAAACCCGCGGTGTTCCCAATCAAACGTGATTACCATTCCGGGCGGTTAACACGCAAATCCGATGCGGATAAATATTTGCCGGACAGGTTGCAGCGGACGTGCCCCGGGGCTTAATAGCTCGCACTGTTATTCGACCTGCCACTGAATGCTTGAATTTTCAATGTAACTAGGTGTAAGGAATGTTTACCAGTCAAAACGAAGTAATTTAGATGCCTGTTTCACTCATCGCTCCATTTTGTCTGAATGAAAACTTTAGAAAGAATATAGAGATACACTATTACTTTTTCTTAGACCTATTTAAACTATTATGTAAGTATTTATACAGGAGTATCTGGGTTTGCACAGGATTCGATAATGTTTACATCTAAAATTATTTTTCTCAATTTTATGACTGTCTTCATGTTAATAGCTGGCACTGTTATTCGCTTGAATTATCATTGTAGCTAAGGAATGTTTACCAGCTAAATTGAATTAATTTGGACGCTTCTCTGCTTAATTTTGACGCAAGTCAAATTTCGTCCTGCTTGTATTTGGTATTTACCTATAATATTTTAAATTCAGTAGTTTGAATAGATACATTGATATTACTCAATTAGGCCAAAATGGCTAAACGGATCTACATGGAGTTTGGGCTTTAGCAGATAAAGATTAAAATCTGGAATATTTAATCTTGCTTTTTATCCCAATATTCCCACTTGAATCGAAACACACGGGTAGAACCGGGAGGCGCACCTAGGAAGTGATATACCTAATAGTGATGCTTTCAAATAGTAATCTTGTTTATATTTAAAAATTTACCTGTTTTGCACGATATTAGTAAAAAATACGAATAATATTATTCTCAACTATATGAGTTTCACATTAATAGCTGACTCTGTCATTGGAATTTTTTAATTTTCGATTTGCAGTCAAGTCAGTGTTACTATAGAGAATGTTAACAAGCTAAATCGATAAAATTTAGACGCTTCTGTTTAATACCAACAGAATGGAGACCGTATTTGTTTCTGCCTAGAAATAAAGATACCTAACCGTGTTGCCTTTAAAATGGGCTATTGTAAAAGAAATCACATGGTTCGCGGTCTTGTTTTGATACAAAATTAATAAAAATATGTCCTACATAGGTAATATAATTTTCTGTGTCCAGCATCTTTTGCATTCCAAGTAAAACCGCACGCGCAATTACATGAATTTTAAACCTCATGGGGGAGAGGGTGATATTTGAAGAATTTCATTATGGTAAACTCTTCCTACACCGTCGGAATTCATTTCGTTTCAAACATACCGACTCATTTTAGTTGGAATTATATTGAATTCTTTAAAAGAAAACTTCCTTTATCATTTCTCATTTTAGAATGGTGGAAAGCAATCGTAATCAAGAAATAAGTTTTGCTTTTGTTTTCTTGAAAGTTGAAGTGGAAGTATGTTTTAATAGTTTGCTTTGGCTGATGGACTTATAGAAGATAGTTTTTATTAACGTTTCCTATTCTGGTGTGTTGCTTTTAAAAGAGTTGTAAGCACTTGGATTTAATGCTAGCCTATTGGTAAAATAGTACTTACTTACGCGGTTACCTATGTATAATTTTTTTTAAATAGTTTTTAGGTGTACCTACTGTTGTACTGTATTTTTGTTACATAGGTACTTAAACAAAAACAATTAAGATACGTTTCTTATATTATTAAATTGTTATTTTAGTATAAAATGTGATCTTTAAAGAACATTTAAAATATAATTTCAATAAATTTCCAACATTATTTATAGTCGGACGTTAGCAAAAAGCGGCAGTTAAATAACACAGCATCACAGCACCCACAAACCAACACTGTTAAATGCTTGATTGCGATAGTGAAAGTCACACCGACTATGTTTTATGTCCATATTTATTTGACACTTTCGGTTGACGGAGTTTGATAGTGACTGTCGAATGCCGAATAGTTTAACAATGAATTTCAAATCATTTGACAAAAGTATTTTGTTTTATTGCATTAGCGTTTAGGGCGACATACATATTATTTATAATCTTTTAGTAGTGACTCCCTACGTTTCGTTGTACCCGTTTCCGTGGAAATATCGGATTAAAATATAGCATATGTCACGCAGGAATAATGTAGCTTTCTAATACTTAAAGAATTTTTAAAACCGGATCAATAGTTTTTAAATTTATCTATACTAATATTATAAAGAGGAAAGATTTGATTGTTTGTTTGCATCGAATAGGCTCCGAAACTACTGGACCGATTTTAAAAATTCTTTCACCATTAGAAAGCTACATTCTTCCCGAGTGACATAGGCTATATTTTATCCCGATATTCCCGCGGGAACGGGTACCACGCGAGTGAAACCGCGAGGATCCGCTAGACCTTTATAATCATACAAACAAACAAAAAAACATGATTTCCTCTTTATAAATGTATTAGTTAACATACATAAAAGCGTAGTTCCAAACCACCACGACAGTATCAAAGGCTAGTTCCGAATCGCTAACTTTTACTTTCCTCAATTACCTCACAACTTCGATTCGGGACAGTAAACCTTTAATTTGATTTCGTCAGTTCATCATAACTATCTGTCGCAAGAATCGTGGCTGATTTTTAAACAAAGCTCAGTGAGTTGTTGCAACTGACGGTCGGCATTCGTGGTATGCGGCAGAAACGTAGAAAACGGTCGCCTCGTGACTCGAGGCTTTGTGATCATACTACGTAATGTAGCTATAATCAAGTGTAAGAATTACGCGTGTGTTTAATAAACATTAGATCATAGGAACTTCTCGGGTTACAAGAATTTAGCTATTTACTTAGATTAGGTAGATTCATGCATAGTCATAGTAGCCCTAGCACGAAAAACTGTCGTCATGGCAACCGTTATGCAGCGCCTTTTTCGGTCGTATAAAGAACTCAAATTCAGTACAGTGCCACAATCTTTTCTGTTCCGGTGGCCAAAATGTGAAACTAACGTGCTTTTTTTAAAATGTCACTTGCTGTCAAGTTTATGTCCAACCATAGCGCTGCTGGCTGCTGAAGATCTTAGAAGTCAGGGCTGGTTAATTGTTACAAAAAAAGAAAAAAGTACATAGCGCCGCTGTCACCAATCGCATTCAGTTTGAAAGATATTGTACGGCCATTGCTGCATTAATATAAAGAATTTTGTCAACTTTCTTCAACAACAAGTGATGGATGTCAAATGGATGTCAAACTGAAAGCGATTGCGATTGATGTTGAGTTAGACAATTACCCCCCGGAACAGAAAAGTTTGTGCCACTGTACATATTATTTGACAGTAGCACTTTGACAGCTTTTGAAGGACAATGTACAGTTTACTATTCGTTTACCATAACAATAGTTTTTCATGTTAAGGATACAGAACTAAATGATTATCAGGCGATTTTGAAACTTGAAACGAGCTCATAAGTCTTTATTACTTACACAAGTTGTTTTAACGATACTTTGTGCTTTTATATAGCTTTTCGTAGAAATTAGTTTTGAACGTGACTTGGTTTTATTGTTTTGAGTGAATAGTTTCACATAACAAAAAATTAATAAAAGTTTAATTGAGAATTACTAAGGTTATCAAATATCACTTAGTTAAAACTAGTGGGTAGCTAGACTTTCTAAAGAAACGTACAGAATGGTACCTAATCTGAGTTACGTGATTACCCAAAAACGTCTAATTTAGACGTTTTAGAAATTGGTTTTACACTTAGGTACGTTCAGAGAGTGAAAGTGAGCAAACAATCAAATAATATTGAACAGGTTAACAGGTGTATGGACAGTCAGTTATAAATGGCGGCGAGACCTTGAAACTTCTATGCTACCGGAACGAATAGCTTAATGTGCTTAAAGCGTTCGTGCTTAACAGAAACACGTATAAAGTCGAACAGAGTTCCTACCAACGATTAAAAACTGGTGCGTTCCAGAATAGGTTCCTAAAATGAATTACTTTAATTCGTACCATGACCTTCTAAAAACTGAATTTTCAAATGAATTGCTGAGTGTCAATAAACGAACGATTAGTGTCCTTATTTTTTTTACCCGTCTCTTTCACTCGATTCTGTCATGCCCGGAGAGTGAGAGGGACGGGTACAACCTGCAGGTGTCATGTTAGCTCGACCGAGTTATAAGTCAAACAACATGAAGCTGACACGCTTGTCATTGACGCAATAGAATCTCGATCGCAATTAAGCTGTCGTGGTACGAATAAACGAAGCAGATCAGTTTAGGTCCTAAACAAAACCGCAATAAGAGTTGATGGTAGGCCGAGCCGATGCTATCGGGCGTGACTCATTTTTTTATCATTTATTTATAAGGCTTACAAAACAAGTTACAGTCATAAATGTATGCTTAAGTTTATGAATTCAGAAAGTTTGGTACTAGACTATAACTCTCCAGATGTAGGCACAGTTTAACTAAATTAAGGGTTTTACACGTGGGGTATAACACAATAGCACTATAGTTTAGATTTAGTATATTAAAACTAAGTACAGAAAAAATAAAAAAGAACACCAAGCAATAAGTTAAGTCAACATGATTATGAGTCATGCGGACGTAGCGCAGTCTTACTTAACTTCCTTCGTAAATTTAAAATCTATTAATGTCCAGAAAAGTAGGTAAGTATGTCTAGACAAAGTCATTATTGTTTATGCGACACATTCTTGTAACAGGGTTCTAAAACGATGTAAGTATTATTCTTATAAACTTGAAGGCAAGGCTTGAAGGTTTTAAACATGTATATATAGCCTATATATTATGCCTATATCTACTTTTTACTTTTTTTTGGACCGAATCTTTCTATCGTGAATCGTGAACCTAATTGGCGAGTCGACGACATTATTCTTTAATATCGGAAGGTAGGTACATAACGACATTATTCTTTGATACCGGTAGCTAGGTAGGTACATAATTTGATAGGTACCTTGTATACTAAGAGAAAATCACATTATTCCGGTTATGCAAGAAATAAGGTTTTAATTTATTCATCGTTAAAATTGATAATAAATAATGTTCTTATTATCTTATAATGTTTAAAGTTCTCGCTACTATGTAATTCAATTCAAGCGTTTTTATATCTAAATACTTACATACTATATTTCGAAAGACGACGAAAATTATATCCAAATAATGTTTTTAATTATGTCAGCAGAGCTTAAAATATGTTGACAGGAAACAATGTTTGGATTAACAATGGCTTCGGGTCTTAAATACTTACGTCATTACAATGAAAATAACTTATTACGAGAGATGAGGCAAGACATTTCATACGTCTTATTATTATTTTGGCACAAATTGCCAACTCGTATAACCGCAAATTTTGTAATATGCGCAAGTTTCATATGATCTCGCCGTCTCTTCTATCGCTGATTGTGTTTGTTGTGCAAAATTAATAAAATACTACTAATTTGAAATATCTAATAGGAAATAATTTTGTTTGAATTATTTATAGCCTCAATATGTGGTAGTAAAAATATTATGTTTCTTTATCAATAAACTTAATTAAGTTAATCCATGTGTGTCACATGCGAAGAACTGAATAAGTAGGCACTATTATAGTTAGTGTCTACCTCTATGTATAGAGTGGCTAATTATGTATAATAAATGAATATTTACAATGTTGATCAGTAATTTATTAGTGATGACTTGTGATTTAGGATGAGGACTTGCATCGAAGCATTTTATCTTTCATACAATCACGAATATCGTGTGTCTCTTTATTATTGTTGTAACACCGAAACCTAGGTAGCCTAGGTTACCCATAATGTCATTACCCGTTCATATTTCCCGATAATGAGCCGCGCTGAGTTTAATTCGTAATGTTTGGGTTTATCAGTTGTGCTAGGTGAACGCGGTGCAAAAACGCGGCGCAAAAATATCAAATACTATTGGCTTCTCGCGGTTTTACCCGCGTGATTCCCATTCTCGTGGGATTATCGTGATAAATTAGCCTTTGTCACTCAGGAAGAGCGTAGCTTTCTAATGGTGAAATTTATCCATTAAAACACCAACAAGAACTTGTTTTATCCGCAACGTAGCGCGACTCGTGGTCAGTAGATAGGTGCAAAGAGGCTCTAATTTAACTTTACCACTCATGGTACAGGGTTACCAGACGACGACAGGAATTTTCCTAATAGGACAGGAATTTTTGAAAACAAATGAGTAAAAAATATGGGATTGAATTAATATATTTATTAAGCATTAATTGGTAACAAAAAAAAACATAAATTGATCAGTACCTATATCGTCTCGAACTTCGAGTTAAGTAGGTACTTACTCAAAAAATTTCGAGACGCGACGAGAATCTCAAGGTTTTGATAATTCTGCGGCCCCGCATACTACATAGGTACAACAATGAGACAAAATGTCAGGGAATTTACATAAAAGTCAGGGATTTTGTCAGGAAATCTCATTTTGATCTGGTAAACGCTGGTAGAAGAGTTTTTTTTTTATTTAGATGTAGTGACATATGTTAATTAATAGGTCCGGCACTGAAAAGTCACACATCTCGCATATGATTGGTCGCATCGCTTCGCTTTCTGTCCCTTACCTAGGACAGTGCATGTCACTCAATATCCGCGGTTCGTAATGGCGCGACCGCCGGGTATCCGCTGTGGTTTTCAGTGATTTGCGGTTGTGTTGCAGGTTTTTTAATTTTTATTTTAAATTGCGTCTTTCTTGTATTTTATTCTAATATCGTTGTAACACGGAAACCTAGATAGGTAAAAATGATGACTTTTATTTAATCTATATATATAAAATTCAAAGTCCTGACTGACTGACTGACTGACTGACTGACTGACTGACTGACTGACTGACTGAGATATCAACGCACAGCCCAAACCGCTGAACCTAGAGACTTCAAATTTTGCACATAGATACGTTATACAGTGTAGGCATCCACTAAGAAAGGATTTTTGGAAATTCCACCCCTAAGGGGGTGAAATAGAGGATGAAAGTTTGTATGAAAGTCCGTCAGTTTTGAAGTTAGGATCTTTAAACAATGTATTTAGGCTGGCAATTGAAAATTAAGATTTACCTGTGTCAGCGTTTTTGACAATTCTACCCCAGAAGGGGTGAAAAGGGGGATGAAATGTTGTATCTGGAAAGTCCTTCATTAAATTTATTATTTAGGCTTATGGTCGGAAAGTAAAATAAATAAGCAAAAACATGTTTCGTATTTTTTCGAAAATCAACCCCTGAGAGGTTAAATGGGATAAATAAACCTAAAAATCGATATGGATGTCGTTATTGAGGTTTTATGAGATGACGATTGCAAAAATGGCATTTATTTTGATGTTTAACACGCTGAACATAATTCAACCCCTAAAAGGTTGCAATAGGGGTGAAATATTGAATGAAAAATCAGGGGTAAAATAGACATTTCAACTTGAAACTTTGTAGGCTTACTTCTTAAAACAAATAGGCAACACATTTCGTAATTTTCCCAAAATCAAACCCAGGGGGTAAAATAGGGGATGAATATGTGTATAAAAGTCAGTCAGTTTTAAAGTAAAGATCTTCAAATTTTGTATTTAGACTGGCAATTGAAAATTAATATTTTCCTGTGTCAGCGTTTTTGACAATTCCACCCCCGAAGGGGTGAAGAGGGGGGTGAAATGTTGTATCTGGAAAGTCCTTCATTAAATTTATTATTTAGGCTTATGGTCGGAAAGTAAAACAAATAAGCAAACACATATTTCGTATATTTTCGAAAATCAACCCCTTGAGAGAAGCAAACACATATTTCGTATATTTTCGAAAATCAACCCCTTGAGAGGTAATGCAGTTCGGTCTGTTCGTAATCCGAAAGCGAGAGACGTACTGTTACACATCAAAGTACGCACAAAAAAAAACCCCCTTGAGAGGTTAAATGGGATAAATATACCTAAAAATCGATATGGATGTCGTTATTGGGGTTTTATGGGATGACGATTGCAAAAATGGCATTTATTTTGATGTTTAACACGCTGAACATGATTCAACCCCTAAAAGGTTGAAATAAGGGTGAAGTTTTGAATGAAAAATCAGGGGGTAAAATAGACATTCCACCTTGAAACTTTGTAGGCTTACTTCTTAAAACAAATAGGCAACCCATTTCGTAGTTTTCCGAAAATCAAACCCAGGGGGTAAATAGGGTATAGAAACCTAAATCATCTTAAGTACCCTAAAAGTTCGTGGTACCTTAGCTACTCAGAACTAACTTTTTGGTTGTGAAACAGACACTTATTATTTACTAGCTTCCGCCCGCGACTTCGCCCGCGTGGACATTCGAGACAATACTTAGGGGACAAATAACCAGGATAAAACGTATTATATGTTTTAATTTCATAAAAATCCGATTAGCCGTTTTTAAGTTATTAGGCGGGTCCTCCCTCACCAAGTGAGCAGCCTCGTGCGAGGCCCACCGCACGTGGCAAACGTTCTGCCTCGCGCGAGGCTGCTCGCTTGGTGAGGGAGGACCTGCCTAATCACGTAAAAACGGCTGATCGGATTTTTATGAAATTAAAGCATAGAATACTTTTTATCCTGGTTATTTGTCCCCTAAGTATTGTCTCGAATGTCCACGCGGACGAAGTCGCGGGCGGAAGCTAGTAAGGTAATAAAAAATGATGCCTTTTATTTAATTAGGTAGGGTATATAGGTAGGGTTCGTTTCCCAGTGGGGGTACATATTGTATTCGGTTTGGTTGGTGGTAGGACTTGTTCTTAGTCCGCCTGGCTAGCTACCACCGTCTTATCTAAGTCTGACGCCACGCCATAACAATGAATGTTTTCAGCATTATTGTGTTCCGGCAGTTAGAGAAAAGATAGCCAGTTCCTCAGTGATTGAGGATTCCGGGAGTAGTGCGCTTCCACCTTCAGCCTTATCACTATTTAACATCAGGTGTGATAAAGGCTAAGTGCTGCTCCGTTGAGGATAAAGAAAAACACACAAAAACTTTCAAATATTATAACCTCATAAAACCTCATCATATTGATCGCTTGTAAAACCAGTAAGTTAACAGTAGCAAGCTTTAGGATATTGTTTCAAGAAATATGTATTCATTGACTAAATAATTCGTTCCGAATAAGCAACATACAACTAGTTACGGATTAAGTGTAAGCAACCTGTTATTATGTTGGGCTACATTTATCAATTCATATCTATGGAATGCGGTAGTCGGCAGGATCTAATGGCAACATGGATATTGAGATTAAAGATAAATCCCCTTGATCCATGGCAAACGAGGCGAGGGCTAGAAAACGAACCGTTATGAGAGAATCTTTGCTTTATTTAAACCTAAAATGGACATCATAATAAGTAGTAGAATAACTATGTTTGTATGGTACTTACATGACCGTAATGTATCTAGCAAACCAGGGGGCCAAGCCTGCTAACGTTAAGTCACAATCGTGTCTCAATCGTGTTTCAATTGTAGTTCAGTTGTAGTGCTTTTTTAAACACTAGTTACAAGAATTATGAGAGTATGATGTGATGTGAATGTAGTGTGTGGTGTGACCATCAATAGTATTGTGAAAAAAGTACATATTTCTTGTAAATAGTGTGGAAAAAAGCACTACAACTGAACTACATTCGAAACACGAATAAGACACGATTGTGGCTTAACGTTAGCAGACTTGGCCCCCAGCAGTAGTGGTCACTTTCTGTGGTAGTCGTGCTTTTAATATAACAGTCTAAGTAAGAAGTGAATTACTTTGAAGTTTATTATAACTATATAGAAATCAACCTTTTGGCAGGTAACTGTTACCAGTAATTATAACTGGACCACCACTCTATGCCACAAAGCATGTTTAAAAACGCAGTTTCTTGAAGGAAAAACATAATATGAAAAATGAAAATGAAAACTAAAAAAATGTTGCCTTTTGTATTACCTACTTTATGATATGACAAACTTAATCTTGACAAGTCAAATAAATAACTTTTGTAAATATAAAAATTATCTAATTTTGTTAGGTTGATTTGGAATGGAACTAGAATTTAATACGTATATCGAGTGCCAATAAACTGAATTGTATTACATAGGTATTTTAGACAATCTCAGTCGCGTAAAATGTCATCACATTGTGTTAAACTGTCGGTTGCTGTCGGTTAGTTGAAGCGCATTCCAGCACGGTTGTGAAGAGCTGGAATTATTGATAAGCTTTAATGATCTCATCAGCCAACTAATGGTTTATAGGCGTTTAGCTACGGAATACAGAATCAACTAAGAGTGTGAATTTTAAACGTTTAGAGTTTTTAAGAGTTTAAACATATTTATCACTATAATTTAGAGTTAAATTTTGTTTGTGCCGGACCTAGACTTTTTCGTACTTGATGAGTATTCTCCTTTTAGTTTTGGAAAGATTTCGTTATTAGGAGCAATCACTATAAATTTCCTAATTCCAACAATTTACCTACCGGGATTAATCAATTTAAGAGGTGATAAGAACGAGACTATTTAGCTAATATATGTTTAATGTTTATGTTAATTTAACTTAAACAATGTTTAAATCAATCCAATTATCTATACTAATTTTATAAAGAGGAAAGATTTGTATTTTTGTATGTAACGAATAAGCTCAAAAAGTAATGGACCGATTTCGAAAATTCTTTCACCATTAGAAAGCTACAGTCTTCCCGAGTGACATAGGCTATTTTATCCCGATATTCCCACGGGAACGGGTACCACGCGGGTAAAACCGCGAGGATCCGCTAGTTATTTATATGAAGAGAAAAGTAATTCTTTTTCATATCCCACTAAATCTCGGAACTATTCAAGAAAAATACAAATTCAAATGGTGAGAGACGCTCGTAATAAATTCAGAGCAATAAAAAGCTCATTTTGAGAGTCACGAAAGAACGAAATCCATCTTGGGAGCGGGTGCCACTGTCAGTATTTATTACGTAGCACAAGTTAACGTATTAGTTGGTAAAAAGTTCAACGAAATATTGTTCATGATGGATCTTTTTTGTATCCTACTAATATTATAAATGTGAAAGTTTAGATGTTTGGATGTTTGGATGTTTGGATGTTTGTTACTCAATCACGCGAAAACGGCTGAACGGATTTGGCTGAAATTTGGAACATAGATACTTTGTAGCCTGGAGAGGAACATAGGCTACTTTTTATCCCGGAAAAATATCACATTCCCGCGGGATAACGTCGTGTAGTTCACGCGGGCGAAGCCGCGGGCGGAAAGCTAGTACTTAATAAGTTTTGAGAACCCGCGTGTTATATGAAAGAAATAATTCGAAACAATATCTAACTAAAGAAAAATATAAAAAAGAGGTTTCGTTTTATTGAATTATATTTTTGCGTACAATATATGTCTGCGTACCTTGTTGTCCTGTCTTTAAATTATTATTTTTTATATGTGTGTGTGTGTGTCAATAAATCTATTTCTTTCTTTCTTTCTTTCTTTCAAACATCCAAACATCCAAACATCCAAACATCTAAACTTTCACATTTATAATATTAGTAGGATAAAACGAAACCTCTTTGAAGAAAATGAAATCTTGTGATTTATCTAATTTTGCATACATTATGGAAGCTCATATCATACCTCACTGTCAATTTATTTTTATTCCTTTAATTGTAAATAAAAAAATTAATGAATCAGCCATTAAAATTAGCTATTAGTTATTTCTTATTGCTCATCGTTTATTTATTTTTTTCTTAGAGAGAGACTTTTCTCATTAGAATATAGAAATAGCTTAGTTACCGCCCGCAGCTTTTCCCGTATTAACTACACGAAGTATTGATCGACGGCGATTAAAACATCTAAGCTTTTGCATTTATAATATAATCATGTAAGAATTAGATAACTTTAATTCTAAAACTTGCTTTTAATCTAAAAAGCCGCTATTAATAAAAAATATGTATGTAAGTAGAAATCCACTATCTAATACAGATGTTAAGTTAGCGATAAAAGTGTAAGTGAGTATACGCCTTTCTTCCAACTTTCCTTCCAAGAGTAATGTGTGAAAGATTTGGTATGTGGCAACTTGACACTCCAAGAGAAACTAAACCATTCGCATTTGTGTGCTTATTAGGTAGTTAGAGAACAAAACCCGAGACCGCAATCGGCCTTGCTTGCTCTACCAACACTCGTCACAGACGACAGTGAACGGCAACAAATATCTACATAATAACGAGCAGACAATAGACTCTAATGTCAGTGCTTGTTGAACGTTCTACATACATAAATACCAATTATCGACACCACTCAAGATGTTGGCCTTGTTACAATATTCTCGCTTTTTATTAAGCTGGGACTGCTATTTATTTGTTTGCTTAAGTATATTTATTTAAAGTTTCGTAAGCTTTTCATGTATCCCGTATGTGATATTTTTCTGGGATAAAAAGTAGCCTATGTTCCTCTACAGGCTACAAAGTATCTGTGTCCCAAATTTTAGCTAAATCCGTTCAGCCGTTTTCGCGTGATTGAGTAACAAACATACAAACATACAAACATACAAACATCTAAACATCTAAACTTTCACATTTATAATATTAGTAGGATAATTATATGTGAGTTGTAAAAGTCTCTAAATCACCTGAGACTGAATAGGAGAAAATTAAAAATATGGAAGACGGGAAGGAAAAGTAAAATCCGATTTTTTTTCATAGCGGACGGAGTAGCACTTAGGGGCCGTCCATTGTGAGGTCCACAGGTGAGGTGATTTTGGTGATTTTGCAACTATTAAATAAAATAAATAAAAATAAAATAAGTAAGTATAAATGGTGTAAAAAATCTTCAGAAGAAGAGATAGAGCGCTTGTACCATGCGCTGGGAGAAACTTTAGATATAATACCGAGTCAGCAAATGACTATGATTTTGGGCGATGATGTTGACCAAACAAATTTAAAATCAATTAAAAAGCTACGAAGAATACTTTAAGTACTAAAACATTGTGGATATTTTCACTACTTTAAAGTTCTAAATAGAGCTAAAATATTTTAATTCCTTTCAAACTCATGCTACCCTAACGACATTAAAGCAATTATTGAAGAAAAACTGCTTAACAGTTTAAAAGTACACCCCGAGTCCTGCAAGCGAAACTTGGCAAAAATTAAAGTTTCCAAAGTATAGATTCGAAGCAGAAGCGGTCGGCAACGTTCATTTGAATTACGCTCCGCCTTTTGTAGTCGACTTCATTTAGCGAACTTAAGGGAACTCTTTTATTTTGTCCGAGCAAAGAACTTAAGAGATGCATTGTTGAATCCGTAACAAATTGCACGCCGTGATTACGTTAAGAACTCCGCCGTCGAATGAAGGTGGGGCTTAGATTGGAATTTAGCAGTTACCTCCTTTCCGATTGCAATGAATTTCAAACTAGTAAAAGGATCGGTAGCCCCGTTGAACCTGTTTAAGCTTTTACGGAGAAGCATCGGAATTTTCATTTGATATTGGTCTGTTTAGATTTTTTAACACGACAAAAAAGCTCAGTACAAGATCCCAATCAGTTCAACTGTATACAGCTCTCTCGAAATGTTCCAATATGAATGCTGCTTTTCTCTTCATTATGAGTATTATAAATTACATTGGCAAACCTCGATTTCCATGTACCTACCTACCTATTTCGATATACGTGATCTGCAATCCAAATCACCCAAAAAGGTTGTAAAATTAAATAAATAAATAAATTTCTTACAATCACAACTAACTCAAGTAGTTTTCATTATGAAAATGTGTTATGGAAACTAGATAACGGATAAATACATACATAAATACCTAAGTATCTACTTTTTTTGTAAATACTAATTACTAAATATACCTACATAGAAAACACCCATACCAATACAAATAGACATGTTCAAGAACACAAATATTTGTCTAGTTCGGAAATCGAACCCGAGACCACTGGCGCAGAAGGCAGGTAAGGTATCCTACCCCTGCGCCAAATCGGTCGTCAAATTGTTAAATTATTTAAAAAAAATCTTATTAATTGTCTTTTCACTCTCAAGAAATTTTGCTCTATGTATATCTTATATTATCGAATCGAATACTACCGAGATTGTTTGTTACACTACTGGCTGTAGGTACAAAGGTTCTGAGGACCTGCATTTTATTTTTATTTGGCCGGGCAAAGTTTGCGTACGTTCTACTTGTAAACAGCCATTGTCGTCTCCCGTCTGAGGCAACAAGTGTCTAAGTAAACAGATCCGAGAGCGAGCGAGCGCTAGATTTTTAATTTTAAATTGTCTCATAAAATGTTTGTTGCAACTCTTTGAGTAGAAAATTGTTGCTATTCTATATTTAAACGCAAAAACTTGGCAAAGAGAATTGATATTTTATGGACATCATATGCATATACATATCTGAATTATGTTAATGTATGTGTTTCCTTTTTTTATACTTATCGCGTGTAATTTAAACGCGCTTGAATTTTGTATTAAAATCTGCATTTGAAGGTACATTGTACCTATATCTTAGAACGCGGCCACTCGATTGCTCGGTTTGCGCCGATGCTAAACATGACTGTATAAAACATTTCATCCGCAGCTTGTGGTCGCGTCTAGTGGCGGCCACTAGTGACTCGTTCTGCGGCAGCACTAATATGATACACGATGGAGGTATGTCCATCGTGTATCTCTAAGTGAGCAAATTTCAAAACTCATCTCTTTTCAACAAAATGATGAGTACGAAACAATTTAAGCAAACTGCGAGCTTTCCAAATTACCAAGTAAATGCGAATACGTGATCCCTCCCAAATTGAAAGTCCATCCTAAGTATTCCTATGAATTTCAATACTAGAATATCCTCCGGGGTGACTACAGAAAAATCGTACGTGTGCGTAGGAGACATTAGGAGAAAGGGATCGCGTCATGGGCTTACCCGGGGCAATTTGATACCAAATGTCGTTCCGCAGTACGTGGCCAACAAATAAAGAGGACGGGATGAAGCCCACATAATATTAGGAATGGTTACGAATATAGCATCATTCGTTTGTTAGAAAAGCTTCTGTGTTGACACGATAACAGTTTGCTTGATTGAATAACGAAGCAATGTTATTTATTAGGTGATTATTGTTTTGTGTTAGGTGCGTATTTATAAGAAATGCTTGTCATTCTACATAACAGAATCACTAAAAGTTGGTGACGAGCTTCTAATAAACTTACCTTGGACGTTGATGACGAGCTTTTAATGAATGTATGTATATGAAGGACAGATGCAGCTAGTTTAGATTTTACTTTTTGTCAATTGTTCTTTTAAAAGGTACATTTAAATAGTATCAACCAATTTACATTAAAAGGCACTCTTAACGCTTTATCTTCGAATGCATCTCGCTCTTCCTTTATTTGGTTGCGACTCGATATTGTAAGTGCGTATCTATTTTCACCCTTGGGCCCGCGCACACCACCCCCGGAAGATTTACGCGGCCGACGCGAGCAATAAGCGACGTGCACGACGCAGCATGTTCGCTATTTTAAAAAGGCATGTCTGAATCTCGTGAAAAATTGCCTTCTTCCCACCCCGGTTGCGAACTCATATATTTTGGCCATCGCTTATTGTGTGCGTTAGGCAGTATAGACAACTTATTCAAAATACTTTGCTCAGCTACGCAGTCAAATCTATCAATCCAAACACGTTTATTAAAAGTTCTGGACTATTCTCTCCTTTGAAATGATATGTTAAATTTTAACATTTATATGCATTGAGGCTTATGTTTCTGTTGTCCTGAGAATGTCAAATGAAGGTGGCGAATGAAGTCACCGATCAAACAGCCGTCACGAACCAGTTAATACAAGCGAAACAACTACAATGATTTGCTGTTTTGAACGAGGATAATGTTGGATACATGTTTATAAAACGATTCCTTTGCAAAAAGCAAATATTTCCACACCACAATTTTGGTAAACAATTTGTACTCTTTTCAATATCAGTTTAAAAAGAACAAAAAGCAACAGCGTTGATGATATTTTTTCAGTACAAATTACTACAAACGAAGGAAACATTATTAGACCGCCATTTAACATTACAATTGCCATCATTACAGATAGCAGCAAACATGAAAATTCGTAACAACCTACAATCACCCAGAACATGAGATTAGTTTAGAACACACGTCCACACAATAGCAGAACTAAATCCCTTTATTATCACGGTCTGTCGCCACTCTGTCGCAAGCAGTTGGGGTGCATTTAATGCTCGGAAAAAAATGGCGCACCACTGAGCCTCCTTCCTAATACCCGGATTATTGGAACATTACAAAAAGCCGATGCATTCCATAGGGCCCAATATTGGTAGCCTACTACGTGCTAATACGTTTCATGATCGTAATAAGTAAAAAAGGTCAAGTACCTAAGTATTTGTTAACTTAATTACTAATAATACGGTAGTGAAAAGTTTTGTCAAATATAAAAATCGATAGAGATCTGTCATAATATAATGGCTGATGCACACCAGGCTTTTAATCATCTTCTGGCTTTCAATGACATTCCAACTCTAAGATACAAATTTAAAATAGATAGACAGTTAAAACTTTTATTGTTGCCACACATATACATTTAATTTAGAAGAAAATATACAAAAATAATTACAGATTATATAATCTTACAAGGCAGAATTAAAATAAACCAAAATAATGCCGGTATGGAGATATGCCTTATGTGCAGCAGGGAAAAGGTCCGGGTTCGGCAAAATATATTCACCAAAAGGTGAAATGCTGATGTTCAGACATCACCCTATGCGACGTGCGGGTGGTTGACGTTTACCACCAAATAACCACAAATACTCATAACTCATACCTATTTTATTACCACAACTGTTTTATGTAACATTTGAAAACTACTTTGTCTATGTATTAAAAAGAGTGAAAGCTAAATGTTTTCATGAAACACAACATTTTAAAAGCATCAGCTGTGATTCACAAACTCAACTCGCCCCAACTTATTGCAATTAACCTCAAAGCAACAACGACTTACGTGCAATTAATGCGTACCTCGACGAAGAAGTTACTTTGAGCAACATTCGCAGTGGAATGCAGCCGCAAGTCGGCCACACCTCAGCCGCCGTCGGCACAGCATCCTTGAAAGGCCACATTCCACCAGCAGTCTATTTACAGACTAAGCCCTCATTTCCAATGATTGCATACAAACAACATTCATCAACACCCAAAATCAATTACCCACTCAAATTAAATTTCGTCACACCACCTACTTGTATTTCTTAAAAATGAATCTGAGATAACAATAGACTCGCTGATTGATAGACCGCGCCTGCTCAAGCATAAATTTACGACTCAAAATCATTTTTTATTGTTTCAGAATATCCTGGACAAATTTAATCCAGGTGCCCGGCAGATGATAACGGCTGGGAAGGCGTATTTGAAGGCTTTACACGGTGAGTATTCAACAAACTTAAGACTAGGAAAAATTGCTCAATATTCGAATTCCGTCCGAAATCTACTATGGGGCTTGGTGTTTTTTTACATTTTTTTCTATAAGTAGGTACTACTTAACTACTACTTAGGTAACTACTTAACGCCCGAATTCTCGAACGCAAATCATCTTTGTGAGCGTCTCAAACATCATAGCATCTCTTTGATACGTTTGACATTTAAAGTGACAGGGCGATGTGTGAGACGCTCCCAAAGATAAGTAGCGTACGAGTGACTACCAAATCCTAGGAATATAAAATACTAGCAGATCCTCGCGGTTTTACACGCGTTGTATCCGTTCCCGATGGAATATCAGGATAAAATATAGCCTATATCACTCGGGAAGAATGTAGCTTTCTAATGGTAAAAAAATATTCAAAATTGCTCCAGTAGTTTATGTATCAAACAAACAAACCAACAATCAAATGTTTCCTATTTATAATTTTAGTATAGATGATGACTAGAGTATGACTTCAATTATAAAGGAGATAAACGGAAGCAATAAATTGCAAGTAACTGGGTAATTGATTGTTAGAAAGCGAATCTCGTCTTAATACAAATAAACATGAAGTGTGACGTGTGTTCAGTGAAACGCAGACAATTAATTTATGTAGTGTAAGCCAAATGGGCGCATCTATATGCAAAACCTCAGAGTTGTACGGTTGCTTGGCTACAGAACTGGGGCGTAGTTTGTGCCAAATTGTCTCTGTTGGCTTATCTACAGTATTATGCCCCGAGCTCTAGTAGCAATAAACTTGGGCATTGTTACGATGTATGGCCCTTGGAGCTTGTTTCTACTTTATTTTGGGGCTAGTTTGTGGTTAATTTCTTTCATTTTACAACACTTTTGTATCCCGAACCGACTATACGAGAAAGAGATTAAGTCTGACCTAGTTACTTTTATGATGCATAAAATCTTTTGGTAGGTAAGTGAAGAAAATCTTATGTAACCCTTGTAGATTTAAACCAGTATTATCATGTATTATGGAGTATCATGGAGTCATAAACATAGCGTGTTTTACAACAATCGACAAAGTCTTAGGTAGGAATATAAATAGATTTATTATGAGATTCCTACTTCGTTTAAGCTGAGATATTTTGATACTTGGGCCCATAATTTTATACTGGCTTCTTCACTTTGAATAATATTACCACAGGAATGTAGTCCTATGCGTTTTTACTCGCAATTTAAACGACAAAGAGTCCTTGTGAATTCTGGGTGAATTACCTAGTTAGTAACGTTGGAGAATGCTGTCCAGGCTAAACTTGGCTAGCGATCAACCAATTGCTAGTTGGCAACTTAGCTATTTAGGTGGGCCACCTTACACAGTCTCGTTAAGATTCAAAACTATTTGGTGCCAAGTGAATGATTATACAAAAAGTAAATTTTGATTGAATCACTTTGCTAATAGTTTAATTGAAAGCGTAAAAACTGCAAAGGTTAGTGTCAATGTCAACAAGTTTGGGTTTCGACCCTATTGAATTTTAATATCTGTTAGAAAATGAACTTATGGTGGGTCACGAATGTCACGATTCAATTGGTTCGACTGTTTATACCATGATGTCATCGGAGACTCAATCACTCAAATTCCAAGAATAATTCTTGTGTTTACAACATTCCCACAATAATAGGTTACTTAAGCTCAAAGGTAATGTTTTTGCTTACGTGGTTCCATGAGCCACCAAGGCTGTGGTTCAAAACTCAATCCTAAAGATTTATAACCCTATAACCGCAACAATAAAGTTACTTTCGTTTTACGTTAACTAAATTGAGCCCTACCAATGGGTAAGTAGAACACAGGCTTTGTACTCTCACTAACTTGAAATAAGATACTTTTCTTTGATACAGCACCGTGACGCATCAATGATAATACAGTTAGCGTAACTTTACTTAACTTCAACTGCAGGTGGTGCGTTACGTAACGATTTTCTAATCACAAACGTTTGAATAATCTGTAATTTTTTACAGTAGTTTAAGAAACGCTTATTTAGTTACTTACTTCAGAATTTCGATGAAACGAAATGAAATAATGCATAAATAACGTTTCATTTCCAGTTTAAAAGCGCTAGGTTAATTTCTTTCCCTCATTTTGTTCCACTTCTGTAAGCGTTTGTAAAGTTTTTTTATTCTTTTTCTGTTGCTGATTTTTTATGTTATTTATTTCTCAGGAGCTGCAGCAGCATCTCGCCTCTATGTGGATGCAGTGGGCAAGTTAGGTCGACAGGCCCAGCAAGGCACATGGGGAGGATGCGCTGATATTGGTAAAAAATTATAACTATGGAAAGATATCTCAAATAGAACAAACTGGAACAAGCATTCGAAGATTTATACTTTTGAAAAAATTTATGTTCGTATTTCACTACCAAACCACGATTCGAGTCTTTTTTCGATAATAAATAGGTTGAAAATCACTTTTCGTAATAATCACATAGTTGCTATTCGTGTTTCCTTTAGGTGTATAATACTTATAACTTCTTCTTCACTTTGACCACATGACACAGTTGATGGTTTGAATAAAAATATTATGTAAGCTTGAAAGCTTAAGTTGTTTAAGAAATTATAAAATAATTTATTTTATCAGTCTTGAGATAAAGACGTATAACAAGTCTTGATAAGTTAAAACCTGGTATTACGAAAAACACTTTCATTCAACTAAGTATGTAGGTAGCTAGATGAAGCCTACGAGAGACTATAATCCTCTTAGAACCATTAAATTCCGTGTAGCAAGAAATAAAATAGCAAGTAACGTTCTCCACTGTTTGCAATCCGATAACTATATCACACTAGAAATCATTTCACAAGAATTCTCTAGTTATAAAAATTTTTACTTTTTTGCATTCACAATGCAATTTTTATTATTGATCGGAGCTGGTTGTGAGACGGGTCGATTTTTTCTAAATACTTCATTTTCCATTTTTCAAGAATTCTCTAACTAAATAAAGCTAGGCTGGTGTTATTCAATTGCACCCGAAAAAAAAACTATAAATAAGAAACATGTAATTAACAAACAATCGCATAGCATAAACTACCCTCTTTCCAGCTCTATTATATTATTTGTCTATTTTGTATATTCAAAGAATAACCATAGACTTTTTACTAAATCTTATTATGTCTTTTTAAGGGACTGCCCTGATGAAGGTGGTGGAGGTCTATCGAGAAATTCAGGATCAACAAATGAATATTGTAAGTAAAAAATTATAGAGCTTTCATAAAACATAAAACACTATCTATGTTCATCAAATTTTCTGTAGTTCTGAAATATTTCCTTAACTTTACAAAATATAAAATAAGATTACGTTTATTCAAATTAAATTATTTTTAAATCTAATTATCTTACGGATTTATATAAAAAAGTCTTGTTTCCTAGATTTCTAATGCTGTAGCTAATTTTGTACTATCTATCATCGTCACCTATCACCGTCCACTGCTGCTCTATTTGGGCTTCTCCATGTGCAAGCCACTGAGCACGAACCAATTTGTAAAATTATAAATTATTAATTAAACAGAGCGTTACTCTGGGCATCAAATTATCATGGCGGTACTTTGTACAGTTAAACATCACTTGTGAAAGATTTATATTAGAATAAAAGTAGGATCGGGTACTTTAAAAGTCTTTTAGACATGTGTCTTATTGTCCTACTTTGAACGCGCAGGTGTTGAATCTTAAATTTAAGTTAATGGCTAAAATTAAGGCAGAACACTTAGTGTTTCAATTAAGTAGAAAACTTTCTTAGCACTTTATTAAGTAATAATTTGCATCTTACACTTTGCAACTTATTTCTCTTTGTATCACTAGCCGACCCGGCGAACTTCGTACCGTCTAACGGTCAATGAAAGTCGTGTTACCTTTTAGTCGAAATTAATTTAGGAATTTAATATAGTAATACAATAAGTTCAAATTAAATTTATAGTTCAATACTTTATTAATACTATAATACGGAAAGAAATAAAAAAGAAGAAAAATCAAGACATGATTGAATTAAACTATATTCGAATTATTGTGCAGCATGGGATTCACTCGAGTTAATTTCTCTTCGTTGAAGTACTTTGTGATATACGACATCTTTTGTTTTATTTGTTAGGTGCAAGAACAAATAAAGTAGATGATTTGCTGACACGTGAGCATGCCACGTAAAACTGAACATAAGAAAAACATAAACTTTATACTTAAGTTAATGACAAACGAGTGAATGTATTGCAAGGTGATAAGTTTCACAGACACTCGTATGTTTGATATTATCGCAAGAATTGCCCATTGCAATTTCGTTAAAGCCCCCACCCCACCACCATCGTATCGGCAACGCCTCAACTCGAAAAACAACGGAAAAACGACAATGCGGGCGGCGCGGCGTCCACCCGCGCTCTAACCGTTGACGCCGAGGCGAAGCGATGGCGATACGGTGCACAGACGTTATAGCTGTAACCTGTACCCACCAGTCTAGATCACACAGTATTAAATATTATTCATCAGTGGTTGAATTTCAGTAATCAGCACCATTACTACACCACGTTTAAATGAAAATTGGTCATAGATTAAAATAAAACTTCAACTTTGCCGTTTCAGTGTGCACAAAAATCACTTTTTACAGCAGCAGATTATTGTAAATAAGTACAGTGGCCCGATTCTGCTAACGTTAAGTCATAAACGTGTCTCAATCGTGTTTCAATTGTTGTGCTTTTTTACACACTAGTTACAAGAAATGTGAACTTTTTACACAATACTACTGATGGTCACACCACATTCACATCACATCATACTGTCATAATTCTTGTAACTAGTGTGTAAAAAAGCACAACAATTGAAACACGATTGAGACACGATTACGACTTAAGTAACGTTCGCAGAATCGGGCCACAGGTTTAGTCCTTGCGCGGTATTTGAACATTGTCTATTATTTTCAGCTAAAGGCGTTTTATGTGGATTTACTTGTGCCCCTGGAAACAAATCTGGAGAAAGATACAAAAGTAGTACAGGTCAGTCAATAAGATTTCTTTCCTTTCATAATCTTTTATCTTTTATTTGAATGTACCGTTTCCAAGGATTGTTTACTATTAACAGAGAAGCGGGGTCTCGGTTCAAATAGGCTTTAGTATCCTGAGAGATAAGAATTTCTATTTAAAAACTTTTGCCGAAGCGCGTAGGTATTTTCTTGCGTAAGTGCTATCAACCCATTGAAGATAAATAAGAAAACAGTAAGCTTAGAAGTACCTACCTCTGTAAGCTCTCCTCGGGTTCAATTTAGTTTAACATCAGTGAGGATCCTTTTAAGAAACGCACTTTGTTTATTTTACTTGTATCAAAACACTTCCTTTGTGAAAACAAATACCATAAAAAAATTTAGGAAATATTTTTATATAAATTCTTTACATCTTCTTCTACATAAATAAATAAATAAATTTCTTACAATCACAACAATAATTTAGTTAGCTCATAAGTAGTTTTCTTTAAGGAACTGTGTTATGGAAACTAGATACTTAACGGATAACTATACTTAAGTATTTACTTGTTGCTTGTAAATACATACTCAATATACATAGATAACACCCAGACCAAGACAAAGCGACATTTTCATGCACACAAATATTTGTATTTTTCGGGAATCGAACCTGAGACCGTACCCTGCGCCAAATCGGTCGTCAAAAAAAAGGACGGTACATAAATTTCCTTTAGCCAAATCTTTGATCTTGTTTACTAAGATTTCAGATTCTATACAAACAGATTTTAACTTGACTTCAGCCTTGAAGTTTAAATTATTAAAATAACTTTTCTAAGTTTTCACCATAAAAAAGTGTTTTCACCTAAATATTTTCTCTCGTAGTCGGAACAAAAACGATTTTTGCAACAACACAAGCTACGCTCGGAAAGTTACAGCAAAGCCGCCGCAACGATAAAGAAACAACGAAAGAAGAAGACTAACGTCACCAAAGTTGGATCAGCCATGGATAAAGAAATGAAGGTAATCAGTCTTTTATAACCCCAACTATGGCATTTACATTAATGAACGAATACAGTGTTTACTATACTAATAATAATCATCATCATCATCATCAGCACGTATCCGTCCACTGCTGGACATAGGCCTCTCCTAGTACTATACTAATCTTTTACCATAATCTTAGAACCAAAAAGTGTACTATAACCAGTTATATATTCTGTGCTATAACTAGCGCCAAAAACGCATCAGTCGCGCGCAGAGTTTTCTGACACGGACTCTACCTATATTACCGAGTTTTACATAATATGCTCGGTAAATTACCGGTAATTTAGATAGAGTCCGTGTCAGAAAACTCTGTTTGTCTGAAAACACTTTTTGGTTCTAAGATTCGATTTCGACCGAGCGAAGACTTATCTCGCACTCTATGCCAAAAGTGGCATAATCTATCCATCCCGAGTGCTGGGACCATGGAGCTAGACTTAATACTGAGGTAACTGGAGAGTGCAGTACTAACACTTTTTTGTGACCACAAATTACACAGTGGCTGTCTTCCGTCTCACCTACACTTTAAAAAAATACGTATGGTCATATGAGACAACTGACAGCCACTACATACTAAATGTCAGATTTGCTGGGTACACTTTTTTATTCAGGGTCCATGGCTGGGACACTCCGAGCCATCTGTCAAGCAATATGCCAAACATTGTGCAAGGTTCAATAGGGGATCGGACTCTTATTGTTATGTAAATATATATTTTAACATCAAAAATATAACATTGAAAAATAACAAAAGTGAAAAAATAAACAATCTGTTCATTAACAAGCAAGTAATGAACTGCTGAATTGTTTTTCTAAAACTAAATTTTATATGGCGCTACTAACATCGTCACATGTATCTAGCGCTGTCCTTGTCTAATTACTTAATTAGGGAGTTTGATGATCTATAGCCCCGAAAATAATGTAAAATATATGAAAATAAATACCTGTAACGTGTTTCTGATGAATAAAAAAATCAGTCTGATCCCCTATTGAATTACCGTATTTTCGAAGCTATTTCAGGATGCACTAATACCCAGTCGCACCAAACGCAGCACCAATCATTACCGAAACTGACAACTTAATTTCACTTACGTTTTGATTGGGACAAGGTTCTATGCTTGATCAAATAATAGCTATGCTATTTGCACTGACATCGCAATAACAGAGTTTATCGATCGAGCTTACAATCGGTAAAAGTCAAGGTTGCACAGAAATGTAAAACAGGATTTGTTTGGGTATTTCAAGTCGAGCAGTGTCTCAGACAAAGTTGAATACTTTGAATTACGGCTGAATACTCGAGCGCTAAATGTCAAAGGTATTAAAGAGACGGAATGATATTTGAGACGCTCCCAAAATTCAGTTGCTTTTGAGTATTCGGTCGTTAGTGGCTTACAAACAGAATAATATTCATTTAATAAATATGTCAAATCAAATAAATAGTCTTTATTGGACACAAATAGTAGATTGTACAACAAGTGCATAAAACGTACCATTTTACCCGAGACGTATATATCCATCCGAGCCGTAGGCGAGGGTGGATAGTCAATTCGAGGGTAAAATGGGTTTTATCTACGAGTTATACACTCTGCTTTTCACTTCGAGTGTGAGGAAAATAAATAACAATATTGCAAAAAAGAAAAAATAAAGACTTCGCCATATTGGCGGGAAGACTTTCTTTTTTTTTATACGTAGCAGTGGCAGCAGAGTGACTTTAGCATAGATCGTAGTCCATAATGCTCTTGAAATACTTATTTCTTACAAAACTCATTAATTTTGCCTAGTTTTATTAATTTAGTAAGTAATTTAACATGGATTGTGTACAAAATTAAAGAAACAGAATGAAATTACAAGTTTATTTAACGAAGTTTAATTGCGTGTGTGACTGTTTACCTGACGACCTTTGTCTTAGAGTCTGAGACTTAGACGAAGATTTTACTTTATGCACTAGAGCATAAAAAGCGATTTTATGCAGCCTATACCCAACATAAACACGAACTTTACGAGCATGAGAAGTGAAAAGTAAATAGGTACACAGAAATAAAATACAATACAAAAAAACACAATATCCGGCCTTATTGCTACACAGCAATTTCTTCCAGGCAACCTTGGGTAAAAAGAAAGAAAGAAATAAAATAATAGTTAATAGGTCTCGCGTTTTAGTTTACATACCATTAAAACAGTAATCACGTATGCAAAAGCCTCCCAAAATATTAAAAACTCAATAAAGAAATGTAGTCTCAACGTAGTATAATTATACTTCTATTTTCTTCTAGCGTTTGTTTTTCTATACAAACAAATCTTGTAACAGTCACCAATGTTACACGAACAATTTCCTTGAATCTAATAAACTTTATCTGCTTCGTCACATGGAAGACCCGAAGACAAAAAACTTGCTGAATAAACATTTACCGTCCTTTCGCTTCCTTTCCTTAAAAATAAGCGGAGTAAACAAAAATCTACGCACGCCCATAAAATCTTTCACAATCAAAGCTCATAATTATTCTTAGGAAGGCTTATAGAGAAAAGCAGTCTTAATGAAAATTTATTTAGTACCTTTAAAATCCCTTCGTTTTGTTTTGTGTTTACTTAACAATCCAGACTCTGAATCGTTACTTCTCGGTATTCAGGGGGTCTATCCGATATGCAAAATACGAAACCTCGATATCTCTTTTACTCTCCAGTCATGACAAAATCGAGTGGAAGGGACATACCTTACGAAGTTTCGAATTTTTCGTTTAGATGTACGATCCCAGGGCTCTAATTATTACCTTTTTCTTGCAGAACATGCAAATATTGGAAGAGGAAAAGACAAAATTGGATGCGTTTTGTGAGCAAAGCTTGAAAAATGTAAGTAAAAAGATTTTTTCTTGTGTACTTACACTGTTTTTTCTTACTTTCACTTTCCACTCCTGCCAAAAAGTTTTTATTTATTTTAATCTTCATTGAGATTGAGGTAAATTTAAGTTGCTTTATTCCCTCTTTAATCCTTCAACTATTTCAAATGTGATGCGTATTCACTATTTCACTAAATTGATTGAATTTTTGACATCACCAAAAGATATCCGTATATCAAGTAAACAATATAATTATCTGAAAGTAGGTACCTACCTACTTACACGCACTCTTATTAACCTAACTGTATTCCAAAGCCATTTTAGTTACCTAATTATTTTTTAAAGTTATATATATATACCTATATAACACAACCGTTCTATGGCATTTCTGTTCTTGAAAATTTAGATTTTTTTTTATAGCCTAACGCAAAATTCATGGCCATAATTTTCCACCCAGGCAATGACCCAAGAACGCCGCCGCTACGGATTCGTCTTAGAACGGCAATGTTCCCTCGCCAAGCACTGGCTAGCGTACCACAGCGCAGGCGCCGCTGCGTACAACACTGGCCTCGAAGAGTGGCTCGAGGTGTCCAGGACTAGGGAGTACCTGCCGCCCAATGTTGAAGCCATGTTCGTCAGCAGAATGAGGGTAAGCTATATCTATACATTGTAAACCTAGAGAAGACTTAGGTCTACTATCGCTCTATAGCGATAGTGTTCCCTCGCCAAGCATTGGCGTACCACAGCGCAGGCGCCTCCGCGTACAACACCGGGCTTGAGGAGTGGCTTCAAGTGTCTAGGACTAGGGAGTACCTGCCTCCCAATGTTGAAGCCATGTTCGTCAGCCGGATGAGGGTAAGCTGTCATCTATACATTGTATACCTAGATTAGACTTAGGTCTACTATCGCTATAGAGCGATAGTGTTCCAGCACTGGCGTACCACAGCGCGGGAGCCGCTGCGTACAACACTAGCCTAGAGGAGTGGCTCGAGGTATCAAGGCCTAGGGAGTACCTGCCGCCCAATGTTGAAGCCATGTTCGTCAGCAGGACGAGGGTAAGTTATATCTATACATTGTATACCTAGAGTAGACTTAGGTCTACGATTGCTCTAGAGCGATAGTGTTCCAAGCACTATCGCTCTAGAGCGATAGTGTTACAAGCACTGGCGTGCCACAGCGCAGGAGCCGCTTCGTACAACACTGGCCTAGAAGAGTGGCTCGAGGTGTCCAGGACTAGGGAGTAGGTACCTGCCGCCCAACGTTGAAGCCATGTTCGTCAGCAGGATGAGGGTAAGCTATCATATATATATACTATACTATATAGCTATTAAACTTTTACCTAAAATTCATAACATGGTAACAATTATCCGTAAGTAATAAGATTGCATGAAGAAGGTAAGTAATCTGATTTCAAAACTTCTATTATATTAATTTCAAGTCAAGTCAAGGCAAACTTGTTTATTCAATTTAGATTGTTATTTACAATACTTGTGAACGTCATAGAAGCTACGCCATGGTTCGCAAACCCTACGGCGGGAGACCTTGGAGAAGAACCGGCAAGAAACTCCAAGGATTGTTTTTTTCTCCCTGTTTCGAACGGATCTTTGCTATGGAATGCCGTGATATTTCTTAAACAATATTTCCATACCATTATCGTTTTAATACTACCTACATATAAAGGTGAACCTAGATAAAGATTACATTTATTGATAAATAAAAAGAAAAATTACTAAAGAAAAAAATAAATATACATCTGGAAACCAACGTATCTTGTATGTCTAGTCTATAGAAAAAAGTGAATATGGATTTTTAATTTTGCTTAAAGCAAACCTTTCTATACGTCATAGTTAGCATTGAAAAAAGCCTTAACATTTAACAACCCCTTACACGTTTCGTATCCCACCGTGATACCCCATAAAATGTTTCTTCACTAACGCAAAATTATGTTTATTGCTCCATAAGCCGTATATGGGCCATTTAAATGTCATATTTACCGAAAATAACCAGAAAACATTGTAAGTAAGTATATCCCGTATAAGTATCAATTTGTCCTACTAATATTATAAATGTGAAAGTTTAGATGTTTGGATGTTTGGATGTTTGGATGTTTGGATGTTTGTTACTCAATCACGCCAAAACGGCTGAACGGATTTGGCTGAAATTTGGGACACAGATACTTTGTAGCCTGGAGAGGAACATAGGCTACTTTTTATCCCGGAAAAACATCAGATTCCCGCGGGATAACGTCGTGTAGTCCACGCGGGCGAAGCCGCGGGCGGAAAGCTAGTAAGAAATAAATAAGTAGGGCAGAGGTACCCTTTGTGGCCACTTTAAGGAATTTTTGACTTTTAAGCACTAAGTCTTAGGTATTTAAGACACAAATTATATCTTAAATTATAGATAATATATCTAGCTTTAAAGGTACATTTTTCAATTTTTTAAAAGGTAAATAGTTTTTGTATATAATAAATAATCTCACACAAAATGTGTGAGAGGTGCCAAATGTACCGGTTTTGGCCACTTACCGATAGTTAAACTTTTGTAAGTATTGCGAAAAATCAAAACCAAACCCAGGTAAAATCAATATATTCTAATGCGCTAGAAACCAGTCAATTTGCAAAACAACAATTTAATTGTAAAAAACAAAGGTTTATAAAGTATTTCATCCAAAACAAATTGCTTAAAATTTTCATACAAAACATTTTTTCAAACAGAAAATGGAATTTATTGAAAAAAAATCTTATGACATAAGGAATTCTAACGGTTGTTATTATTACCTTAAAATAACTTATTTTAATTTCCTTTATCAGAAATGGCTAAAAGTTGTTTAGAAAACTTTTAGAGCAAAAAGTGGCCAAAACCGGTACGCCTGCCCTACTTAGGGAGGAAATCTTTGACTCAGGTTTAAAATTGTGCTAAAGAGAAAAAGATTATCTATTTATTGCTCGATAGTCCTAAATATTTTCTTCAAAATAGGTGAAAAATATTTTCGAGAAGGCTTTTAGCGAATAATTTGTGAATTAAGTCTAGAAACTCTTTGCCAGTTATTACACATAATTAGCTAATATTGCCCTTAATGATCGATGAATGTTGATTGCATTAGAGCCTTAACATTTTCCCTTTATTATTTAATAAGATTACGGATTTAAAGTATCCTCTCATAATTTAAGTGAACCGTATAAATATTAGCATAAGGTAAAGATATAGAAGGTAACCGTATCCGTCATTGTCGTTTCGTTAAAAAAGCATTTAACTCTAAAGTAAGTACCTATAGAAAAAACATACCCGATGTTCACAAATCGTGAATCGGATGACATCGTGCATCGGACGCACGCACGGGCATTTAAAAAGCATTACTTACCGTCCGTCGCCATCCCGTGAAAAAAGACGGATCGCAAAATAAGACGATACGCCAAATGTCATTGTGTAAACGAACCGTAACATTGATTGCAATCGTTCAATGTTTTTTTCCAACAGCAAGTTTCCTTTTGGGCTGAGGAAGATGTATACGCAAGTCCGAGGGCTGGTGATGACGACGACCGCGCTTCAGTAGGCTCTGCTTTGAGGAAGACCCGCTCAGTGGATGCCTCTTGCCTCGACGTCAGGTCTATCGCAGACCTGGGCTCTCCCGCTCAAGGCCTATCGAGAGCGAAGTCCGACTTCAATCTACAAACCACTGCGCATAATGATGAAAATGGTAAGTTCTTATTTTCTGCAGCTATTCATGGTTTTTTAATCAGTTTTCCTTATAAAATCAATCAATAAAACAATTCGTAATAATTTTAAGTAGGTACGCAAAAAAAGCCCAACTATTGCCACTTGTAGGTATTTCCCTGCCTTTACTAAAAGTGGAGATTCATAACAAGGCCTTCTCATTTTTTCAAACCACCACATCACCGAACTCGTAAACTCGTCGCTTTGTGTGATTGCATTTATCTATAGTCAACCCAAAGTAAGCATTAGTTACTTACTGCTAAACTATTCCAGTTTTATAACAGGAAACTCCAGACGAAAAATAAGTAATAAAAATTTAAGTACAAGCCCCTCACAAGAACATTTCTCCATCAGAAACCGAAATTCGCACCGCCACTCGTCCGTCGTCCCTCGCTCCGCCAGCATTAACGTCGCGCGACCCGCCGCTAGCCCGCGCGCTCTACGCATACGCCGCAGCAGGGGACAACCAGCTCAGCTTCCAGCAAGGAGACATGCTCGCTCTGCTCGGAGAGAGGACAAAGGGTTGGCAGTACGGGGAGAACCTGAGGTCGCATCAGGCCGGGTGGTTCCCACTGGCGTACACAGAGCCTATTGCCAGCGATGAAGTCATGTAAGTAGACTTCTCTAAAGTTACCTTTAGCGATATTAGGTTTTCTAATTCCCCCAATTACAGCCCCCTGATTCACAAACCGTCGGAAACGGAATCAGATTCGAATGCTGAGCTTTGTCGTTGTCTATTCTATTACGAATGACAGAGACAGTGCATAAATTCCGCTGTCGGGAGCGTTTTCGACAGTTTGTGAATCAGGGGGCAGATCTATGATTGGTACATTATAATATGTTTAAGTAGGTATGCAATGTCATATGAAAAGTTAAAATTAATATCAGATTTTAAAAGGAGTCGTATCTCTACCTACACAAAACATGCCTCATAGCGCAATCTGATCAAATTCAAGACACCTATGGTTAGAGCTATCTTGCTAGCAAAGATTTGAAGCAAATCTAACCTTTAAAATTTGCGTAAAACACTACTGTCAACCATTTCATTACAAAAATATTTGTAAAGACCAAAATTATTCATTCAGTGGCAGCTCCCCAGCTCGCTGGAGTGTGGCCCAGACTCCGAGTGAGGGTCCGCCGCCGGCGCCCGTCGCCCACGCACAGACCACGCCGAGCACTCCTTCGGTTCACCCGCATTCGCATCCGCCAGCCAGGATGTTTGGCGACACCGTCACAGCTCATCATGTAAACAAGGTACGTGCCTCAAGCAACATGTGGCTCAAACTCCGCGAGAAAGCCATAGCCCACGCACAGACCACGCCACGCACCCTGTCGTCGGTTGGCGGCACACCGCAGTACCAATATCTTTACTTGTGTTGTAAACTTCTGTTGTAGTCTTCTGTTTAATCAAATCTTCTGATTTGTTTTTTTTTTGTAATGCTTACGTCCGAATTCTCAAACGCAAATCATCTTTGGGAGCGTCTCAAACATCATGGCATCTCTTTCATACGTTTGACATTTAAAGTGACAAGGAGATGTTTGAGACGCTCCCAAAGATAAGTAGCGTACGAGTATTCGGGCATCAAACTCAAAAACTACTGGACCGATTTTAAAAGTTCTTTCAACATTAGAGTGCTACATTCTTTCCAAGTGACATGGGCTGTATTTCATCCCTTCCCCACAGGTATAAGTACATCGCGGGTAAAACCACGGAAAGCCACTAGTTTTTAATAATACTTGTGGAGTTGTTTATTTTAGTACCTACCTATATTCCATTTTCGAATCTGATTGTCTGAAAATCGCTGATGAAAGTACTTGTTGTTCCATTAACTTTTAAAGGTCAAACGATTCCCAGAATAGTAAATCAATCAACAGTTTCAAGTCAATAATTGACAGGTTGTGATATAAATAGACACGCCATTAGTAAAACTCTATTATTCCTATAATAATAATCGTCGTTTGAAACAGATATTATTTTATTTTCAACAAACAATAAAACCTATCATTCAAGGACCATTTCTACAGTCATTAGCAAATCCTTATCCAACTCATCTGATCCCCAGGGTCGGCTCGGTAGTGGATCGCCCGGGCTCCCCCCAACTTTACCAGCTCCGTCCCCAAGCGCTCTCAGCACTTCGACCAGCGCCACATTCCACGCATCCACTCCAGCATCAGCCCCTGGAAATGCCATCAAGAACTCCACATCTGCCGCTAGTTTCACCACACATGCTATCATTGAGACTCGTAGCTTTGGACCGCAGACTCTTCCCATGCGACAGGTGAGTCTTGTTTTACAGTTTAAAAGTGCTTAAGTAAGTACGATACCTTTTGAAATTACCATGGTGTAATGTATCACTCGGAAGCAAGCTTGAAGCATGGTAACCATTTAAAATTACCTACATGAAGATTTGGATTATAGTTCAAACAAATACAAATCCCACCAAAAACATCCCGTAAAAGAACTAGCCAAATCTCGCTGAAGCTGCTTATTTCTCTATAAAAAGTGATGAAATCTCTCAGTTAAGCTAAAGCAACTCTTATGTTCCCTGGGATTTATTTATTATTAAAGTTAAATTTTATCTGACTTGTCCGTTGAACATTCTTTAAGCATAATTTAATTACGTATATATTTACATTAATTGTAGACAGAAAATCTGCCGTGCCCCAGATATTTAATGGCAGAATTTAACCTTCTCGTATTATAATTATTATTTTCTTTTTTCTTTTTTGTATTCACAATGACATTTTTAGTATTGAAAATATTGAAAATGAAGTATAAGAAAAATCGACCCGTCTCACAACTAGCTCCGATGGGACTCAGACCTTTCTGTCCGAATGCTCTAATCTAACCACTGAGCTACGGAGTCACTATGAGAAGCGTCGAATTTATCCAATACCACGAACGCGCTGTTGAGTCAGCGTCTATTTCATCAATTTGAAGATATTACTACCCTCACACTCGAAAGAAATACCTTTCCAGATATTTGAAAACCATAATTGCTATTTCAAAACCATATCGTGGTTCGAGTCTCAGCATCAGTTCTAGTTGCTTGTGAGACGAGACGATTTTTTCTATTCGATATTTTCAGTACTAAATTATGTTTTATGTAAAAGCAAAATTAAAAACCTGCTTTCAAGTAATTCAATAAAGAACACTACACCATAGAAATAAAAATATAAGCCATTCCAATATTTATTGGTTGAAACCTGAACCTGTCTTTGTCACTCAATACATGTTCCTAAACAAATTGAAAAATTGAAACCGCTTCTTCAGTTATCGACCTTTAAATGAGTTTTATCTTTGAATACTACAAGTAATAAGATAATTATAAATGGTTTCAAACTCTATAAAGTTAAGTTTTATTTTTATTTTCCAACAGGCGACACAGAACAAAGCAGGCCCAGCTAAAACAGTAGTGTCAGCTGTAGGTGCTGTCGGTAATGTCTCGCTGCATAGCTCCAACGACTCAGGCTTCTCAAACGAGCCACCGCCACAGCCTGATGTTGATTACAGCGACGAAGAAGCTCAAAGACTGCGCGTGCCTATAAGGTAAAATATCGTCAAATATGTAGTGCACATAAAGCAGTTAGCTTAAATCATTAAGTTGCTTGGCTATTTTTTATTATTTTTTTCTAGTATTTATTCCATTTTATTTTTTCTCGTAGTAAATCGGCTCATCAAAACAACGAACGTAGAGCTTACATGCTAAAAACTCAAAGCTTGAAACGAGGTCCCAAACCCAGCAGCCAAGCGACCAATGGTTATTTAACTGACGACCAACAGTTAATGCTTCGCAACATGTTAGACATGGATAAAGATTCACAGAAAGTGAAACGAACAAAATCGTTTTGGAAATTTGGTCGAACAACATCTGAAGAGATAATGGAAGGCATGTCGCTTTGGCAGCATCGCGACATCGTTGACACTGTACCTGAATACAAAAAGAAATTATTTGTTAAAATTAAGAAAGAACTTAGACCAGCCCCAGACATCCCTGAAATGCGTAGTCCCACTAGTCCTGAAAAATCTTCCACTCCCGATAATGTGCAGTCTCGACCAAAGGAAATGATTGATCGCAAAGATGTGAAAGCTGTTTATGGTATGCGTCAAGCTAGGAGTTTGGGATCTATTCAAAACGAAGAAAATCAAGAAAATTCAAGGAAAGGAAATGAAAATTTCAACCACCAACAGCAAAGTAAAGCTATGAGTAAAAAGAGTATGTCGGAAAAATCTATTGTTGAAGAAAAACAAGAAGATTTTATTCCTAGAATAGAATCTAGACATTCAGATTTGACAAACACCAGCACGATCAAAACTAATTTTGAAAATAGCTTTTACAATGATGAAAACGGTGAAGGATTTGTTATGAAAACGGTAAAACGACGAGAAATTCTTCAAAGATATGACAATGATAGCAGCTCTGATGTTAATTCTGTTGCTTCAAGTACTGATCCTTATGACTGCATTATAGTTGATGATCATATGACTTCAAGGAAGCAACAAGAACTTGACAGGCGTCGACAAGCCCAAATGATGGACGATGAAGTAAAGAAACGTAAAGAAAATGCGTACATGCCGGAATTCGAAGAAATAGAAGTCACACCTATAAAACCGCATGTTCGTGCCACTATGTCTTCTGAAAAAGACAAAAAACCGTCTCATGAGCGCAGTCCACCAAAAACAATGGAGTTTAAAACTTTCAAAGACAATTCCAAAGAAGTCAAAACCTTTTCTGCATCCTCTGAAACATTAAAGTACAAAGATGAACTGCAAACTGACCGTTATGGAATCCCGACGGAACGTAACAATAATGACATTCGGAATGAAGAGATATATAATGGTCATGACGAGGGAACACTTAAATATAAGAAGCGCTCAAGCAAAGAGGAAAAAAATCGCCAGCAGAATAACGTAGAGAACGGCAAAAGCTATAAAAAGGATTATCCCCAAGCTGAAGCCCGGTCACCTAAGAAGGAAACAAGGCCTTACGAAGACAGAGAGCCAAGAATCGATTACTCGTTGGACAGACGTCAAATGAGGAAAGAATTTTCCGACACAAAAACAAAGACAGATCCTAGAAGTAAGAGTAGGGCAAACAGAAGTTACGATGATAGTACATTGCCATACAATGGACGTAGGGATGAGAGATATTATGAATCAAACATATCTTACTTCAGCGACCAAGAGCGACGTGTTTCACGTTACGATTACGAAACAGATTCCAAAAAGGCGGAGAAATCCAAAATGCGTTTAGAAGAAGCTAAATTAGAAGCGAGGCGATTCACAGATCGTCGAAGTGAAGGTCCATACAGTGAATCGGATGACCAGAAATTCAATGAGGCTCTCAAACAACAAAGACCTCAATTACTACCACGAACTAAATTATTGAAACGTACAGCGGACGGTAACGAATTACCAGAAGAAGGACATACTTTTGGGCCATGGTACGATTTGTGGGGACGTGAGACTGCAGTATACAAATAATCTTATTGCGAGGTCTGTTTAATGTACTGTTCTTCAATTATTTTGTATGTATATTGTAGACGTAAGAAAGCATGTTGTTATTCATTTATTATTGCTATTTTATTTTTACTTTTCTTAAGTCTTATTTCTAAATGAATATTATCTTTGTGTAAATAATTACAATCTATTCATGAAACGCTCAAAAATATATTCTATCTCCTGTAACTGTTGGTGTATCTTTATTTTTTTGTTAAGATCTTTTTCCTAAGCATGTTGAGTAGTCAACATTTCAAAAATGTTTCGAGCAAAATTAGTCCAATGTTTTAACATATGACAACTTTTTACAATTTGAAAGAACTTCCAAATAATTAACAACGAAGCACTTACATTTTAAAATAAACGAGCACTTGTATTTAGTTTTTTTATGTATATTCTTGTAATTTAATATTATATTTCTAACCACACGCAGGCCGCAGCAGTTTGCCACAGTCAAACTACGGAAGACACTAACAAACGATAGGTCTTCGCCCGCCATCGAATAATAATTTGTTTTATACACGTAATATGATTTTATATAATTATTTTGTTAATTAATATTAAATGTAAATTAGATACACCGTGTATTTTGTACAGTTAAATATTCATAGTTTAACAAAGAATATATCACAATTTTTACAATAATGGATCTTGACGTTTTATTCATCATTCCTTTTAAATTATACTTATTATTATTGTGACTTGCAATAAAGAATATGAATACCTATCAATAAACTTTTACACGAAATTATTTTTCTCAATACTTATCTCACCAGTTTTATTTATAGGCCCGAATTGATTAGATATGCATTAAAAAATCTATAAATACAAGCAACAACATAGTGCAATGAATTTAAGTTAGTCATAGGGGTCTCCGAGTGGTCTCCCCATAACAGAATTCGACAATAGTTTTTTGCAATGATGCTCCAACAGCCAGACTTTTTTTTATTGGAACTCTGAAAAAAAGAGTAAGTATTAAATTTCGATTCGTTAAGTAACATTTTCACCAACATAAGGCGCCGAACACATCAACCCTGCGGTCTGCGTTCTGCGGTCACATTCTGCGTTCAGCGTTCACAGTTGCTCACACTGGCTTCTTAGTAGTTCCCATTTGAATACATGAAGATTGTACTCCTGAATAGAACTTCGACAGAACGCGCGTTCAGTTTGATTGCCACGGTCTGACTACTTTTGTGTGTGTAGGTTTCTAAGACACCGCATACAATACAGAGAAAGCGGAACTCAGAACTCGGAACTTTGGCTGCTAGACCGCCGCAGTGTTTCCGGCGCCTGAAAGCTTTCGAATTGGTGAATAAAAAGGGCAACTTATAATCGTCCAATATATCAGCGGACTACACTTCAACGGCAGGTTATAAAAACTCAATAAGAAAATGAACGATGAAAGCGATTCTCGTAGGTGAAAAATCAGCGTCAATTGCCTCCAGGCGACAATGGGTGATGATTTATAGGCCTTCCGATTCCGGCGCCGGATGTGACGTGGGAGTGGGCCACGCCGAAAAATATTCCGACGATATGTTACGTCCCCTAAGGGAGACGATAGATACCTGTTATACTTAATGCCAGATGGTTTCGAATAAATCCAAACAATGAGGTACCACAAAGTAACTACGCGGGCGGTCGAGGTACCTACAAGTAATGTAAATATTGGAAATCTTTGGTAAGTATTGCCCAGCCTTAGTCTATGGTAAAAATGACCGATCGACATTTATGAAACAAATTTGCTCTACGAGCAATAAAATTGAAAATCTATTGTTCAGAGCATTCGTCCGGTCAATTAGCGGCGGAGTTACTTTGGAGATGGGGTAATTTTTTTTTGAGGTATTCCTCATAACGCACCCATTTTTAAGCGCAACTAATTTAGTGCACCTAAGTTATTCCATATAGCGCACCTTTTTGTGGTACTTAATTGATTTTGTTAGCACACCTTAAATGTGCGCTTAGGTGCGCTAAATTAGGTGCGCTTGGAATACCTCCATTTTTTGTAAGATTTCCTTTCTAATTTAATTGTGTAATAAAATGGCATTGTAAATGCAAAAAAGTTAAACTAAAATTGTTTTAATAAAGTCATTGATTGCTACGATTTTTACATAGGTGAGTACCTAATACATAATATTTTTTTGGCCGTAATGATTCTCTGAGTTTGTATGATTAAAAAAAATTATAAGGCAAATTAAGTATTAAATATTTTTCTAATCGTAATAAGCAATTCAAGTAAGTAATAGGTAAGTAGTCTCATTTAATTCAGAATTTCTTGAAATTACTCCGCGTACAAGGCCTACTTTTTTCATACGGCAACTGCTTTGATCTTTCTTTGAAACCAAAAGCAGGTAAGGCGCAAAAAGAGTAGCGATTATGCCGAGCACAAGGCCAGGAAACGCGACCTGTGGCTTTGCCCTTACAAAGGAACTCGACGACAAACCGGGCGGCGCCGGTGAAATGTCTTTGTCACGTCAAGTACGTAAGTATTCGCAGTGGGCATGGCTAAGTGTTGCGAAGGAATGCAAACGTTTTAAAGTTAAGTTAACATACACTCAACTTAGATTATCTATTCTTAAAGAACCAAAATGATCGTTAGTAGTTCAAACATTTTATCATCTAGGTACCATTTTTTGACGACAAACATGCGAAATGTCGCTATTAAACCCTTATAGATTTGTCATGTCTGTCTGTCCGTCTGTCTGTCTGTCCGTCCGTCCGTCCGTCCGTATGTCATAGCCACGTTATTTCAAAACTATTAAGACCACATACTAGAAACTTGGTAGGTAGATGTATTCTGTAAACCACTTTACAATTTTTATACGAAAATAAAAAAATAAGGGGTGATCTCCATACATGGAACTGAAACTATTTTTTTTCATCCAACCTATTCGTGTGGTGTATCTATAGATAGGTCTTAAAAATAATATAAAGGTTTCTTAAGTCATATTTTGAAAGATAGAAACTTCCAAAGTGGTAAACTATTAGAAATGGGAACTATATTGATAATTGGGTATAAAAAGTTCGGAGATGACCTCACTATTATCCCTATGCGATTTGATCCACATTTCCCGGGACACCCTGTATATTTATATTTTTAGTCAAATTGTATTCCGTTTTAAAATGAAACACTATAGGAACCATATAGCTAGGTATAATCCCCATAAATAGCCATATGCCTAGTGAATGATGATTTTTCGGAAGGAAGCCCCAAAAACCAATATTGTTGTAGCTATTACTTAGAAACGGAACAAAAGCAAAAATAATTTATAGCTGCATCTATCGGATGACAAACAAGCAGCAAACATGGCTCCGTTCAACACAAAAATCAATTTGCGGTGGAAATCGAGCGCGCAGACCGATGCTTTCCAAGTCAACGGCTCCCAGGCGCCTTGGCCTGGAAAAATCCTCAATTTTGTATAAAAAAAGCGAGCCTCCATTTTAAATGCATCCTGCCTGGGGAACGCAGCGTATGGAACATTGGAAAACGGCTGTGTTTTTTAGTTTCTGTATCAGTAAGTAACAATCTACTTTTACTATTTTAGATGGAAGGTAATGTATTAACATTACCTTCTATCTAAATAGAAATGTTAGAAACCGTGTTGGTACTTCGAAATGGGCTGATGGGGCGTGACCGGGTCCGGCGCACAATGTTTTGCGCGTACCCACCTTAGTTTTATTAAATTAAGAAATGTATTTCGTTGGTAAGGAATCAATGTATGTAGTATAAGATAAGTAGCCACTAGTTCAGACATAACAAAAATGTACTTTAGGGGCCTTGCGGGCGCAGGCTCCGTTGTAAGCTAACTTGAGGAAGACAATACAAGAAATTATTGAGAAAATCTTCGTTTTACTCGACGCACTCCTATGGTATGGTAAACACTGTTGCGCATGGGTAACAGTTACTGCCTGGTACGACACCTGCCTACGACACATAAAATCGTTGCATTTATGTGTCGTAGAACAAGGTGTTATTGTTGATCGAAGGTCGTAACATAATTGCACTGAATCACATCAAGATTTAATTACATACATATTTTTTGTTTTTAAATAAAGGCTTTTTATTATATTAAGACACTACAGATCAATGACTTTACACTAACTAACTAAAGATCAAGAGTAATTTAAAAGATAATGTGTTTCCTAAAGATATCCAGCACCGAAATAATAATAGGATCGTGTGCCAAAGTACGAATTTGCTTATCTAACTTTAGGTACTCTTAAGTCAGATTTATCCTCACGCTTTGCAAAGACTCGCCTGCAAAGTTCTTAACACTAAACCCCCTCGCGATTCCATTGTCCGAGATATTTCAATATTCAGTCCATTTGCCAACCGTAATCTCGGTATTAGACGTTGGAACGTGCATAATCGCCGATACTTTCGCGCAAACTGCGTTCAAAGGACCTCAGCAACCGACAGTCTTTCAAAATGTGCACCGGACGTGTTACAGCGTCGCATATTGACGGTACATGGTGTGCCAAAACCTTCAGACATTTATTGAACATGGTTTTTTTCTTAAGCATTTTATGGTAGCTATGTTTTTCTTTCAGAGCAAATAAAAATGTATCTTTGTATTGCAAACACAACTATTTTTAAGTAGAGGTTGTTGCATTATTTAGAAGTCGAGTAATATTGCAAAGTGTACAACGCTTTCAAGAAATGCGCTTTCAGTAGATATTATGAAAACTCACTGTAGATTATATTATAAGCGGAAGTGCTACTTTCATGCGTTTTGCTATAGTATAAAGTCTATTTGTTTTATTGATTACACAATGATTACTTATTTACTTACAGAGTAGAATCAAAACAAAAATACCTACATAGAGTTTATAGTTTGAGATGCCAATGAAGATAATAAAATATAAAGCACACTAAGGGCCGATTCAATGCCTGGATAAAAATTATTCATCTGATATCGTTTAATACCTCCAAATTGAAAAGCAATTGTCATTCATATCTCTCTTGTATTGAGAATTTCATTTACTTTAATTGGTTAATAATTTAACTGACTGATAACTTTTATCTGAGGATTGAAAAATCAGCCCTAAGTGAATAAAAGATGTTTGTACTTTTACAGTATAAGGTAGGTATAACATAATTATCGTAGCGCCTAACTTGTATCCCGTAGGTAATCTTGTTGATAAGCGAACGGGCCAACTTGGCAGGCACGCGCTTTTGCAGCCGTGCCAACCCGCTCGGTTCGACTCTATTTTAATATAACTGCCCACTGCGATGACAATGTACAAAACAGGGGTATAAACAAATCAAAGCTTCCTTTCTAGTTTCCCAGTATATACCCTGTTTCCTGTAGGTAATCCTGTTGATAAGCGAACTGGGCAATTTGGCAGGCACGCGCCAACGCAGCCGGTGCCAACCCGCTCGGTTCGACACTATTTTAGTATCACACACAGCCCAATATATTATGACAAAGTATAAAACCAATGCATTAATACATTTACAGCTGTCTTTCTTCAGTTACCTACTTTACAACACAATGACAAAGAAAGCAATTCAATGGCATACACCCTGTATCCTGTAGGTAATCCTGTTGATAAGCGAATGGGCCAATTTGGCAGGCACACGCTATCGCGGTCCGTGCCAACCCGCTCGGTTCGACACTATTTTAGTATCACTGCCCTAATTTATGTGAAATGAGGCGATCTGTTATGTTATGTTAACGAGTTTGGGTATCTATTGTGAAAATATTAGCGAGCCTCTAAGTACAGTCGAACTAATTTGAGCATGACCCTTGAGCGTGACCATTTGTTTTAAAACGTCAAAACTATGTGTTTGGTCCGTGGTCCAAGGTCGGATGACCCTTGAGCGTGACCATTTGTTTTAAAACGTCAAAACTATGTGTTTGGTCCGTGGTCCAAGGTCGGATGACCCTTGAGCGTGACCATTTGTTTTAAAACGTCAAAACTATGTGTTTGGTCCGTGGTCCAAGGTCGGATGACCCTTGAGCGTGACCATTTGTTTTAAAACGTCAAAACTATGTGTTTGGTCCGTGGTCCAAGGTCGGTGTTAATAGCAATAAGTTTGAATTTCAACCTTATTGAATTTTAATATCTGTAGAAAATGAACGTTGGTCATGATTCAATTGGTTGAACTGTACATACTTACCTAGTTATATTTGAACTAATTTTAAATGACGCATAACTACCTATACATCTGCAAAAATATATCATAATGATTGTTAGGGTTTCCGTACCAAAATGGTAAAAAGAAGCCCTTATGGTGAGTTGGTGAGACTCAGTCTGTCTGTCACAACTGGACATCTCGGGAACTACCATGCTATCAACTTGAAATTTGGAATAGTTTTAGATGACGTTTGCCCAAAGACCTTGCAAATAAGAGAGAAATATTTTTATTTTTATTTTTTTGCAACAGAGACTGAAAAAGGGTCTTAAAAATTCGAAGTGGGGCTAATCATATGATAGAGAATGTGCTGCACATTCTTAAACATATATTCTTTTTTTTAAGACGCAGTTTTCGACTTTTGATGAAAAATGTAAAAAAAATACCGTGTACCCCTTTATCCCCCCTTTATCTTCGAAGTTTGCATAGAGAAAAATCCGAAATTATTTTATGTTTGTTGTGTAAAGATTACAGGAGAAATAAATCGATGTCTCTCAATAGTAAACTTTTTCAGAAATCATCAACAAAAATTATATTAGTTCCACTATCGGTCAAAAGCTGGCGTTAACCTAAAACTGCAATATTCTACACCGCAAATGCTCTTTATGCTCTGACGAATCTAGCCTCGCCGATGAAAACAATTTCACGTTATATTTATTTAAATTTATTATGGTACGAAACCCTCGGTGTGCGAGTCCGACTCGCTCATGACCGGTTTTTACAAGCTTTTATTTAACTTGCAGTGTATGTATGCATGCATGTAGATATGTATGTCCGTTCGTCAAATCTTACAAGCCTTATTTGACCCACTTCCCTGTGTCCAATTGAGCTGAAATTTTGTATGCAAGTTTGGTTCCGATGACAATGCAATTAAATATATAATCATTATAGTTATCAATTCAGAATTCTTGCAAATTTTCAAGTTCTATATTCTTGTTTTGTTGTGATGGTTACTTGACACATTGTCAATGTACCATAAAGTTATAATCAGCGAGCATTCAGCGAGCGCAATCTTCATAGAGTGCGTGTCAGATAACTCTGCGACTGGGGCGTTTTTGGCACTAGTTACAGTACATTATTTTGTTCTAAGCTTATGGAAAATATTAGTATTCGATTTTGACCCCGCGCAAACTTATCTGGCGCACACTCTAAATTCAACTAGTAATAGAACACACGTCCCAACTCGACACCCGATTTGAATTGGTTATTTGAGAAAGAACATGAGTTGGGAGGCAAAAAACTGTCTGTTAAAAACACATACCAAGCAGTAAAAATGTTTGATGCAGTTTTGAAAAGTATGCTACGAGTATAATATACTATTTACATAAATTTGAGATTATCAAATTATTATTATTTCTATTAAAACAATAATTTAAAGTCCCTCGACCTAGGCTTTTTCTCAATTACTCGATTAAAAAAAATCGACATTTAATTAAAAATGAAGTTTCCCTGTCAGTTACAGGCCACTCGAAATAGTTTTGAAGAAATTTTCGTCATTCTTTTGTGACAGGTACGGTTCAATTTTTTTCAAATCCAAGACCTTTTTTTGTTAATAGATCTTTTTCTTTACAAGCCCATTGCATTGGCAAATCCAGGTGATTTCTGTGGGTATTTGATAAGAAAAAGTGATGTGATACAAGGCCTTTTCCAGTGATGTGATACAAAGCCTTGGCCAAGGCCAGATTTGGTGCAGCTTTTTTTATTTGATTTGATTTTTGATTTGGTATGAACGTGTGTAGCACGGATTATATTTGCAGCAACAGCAAAGTTCGTCCGCACCAAATCGGCGGTTAGGTCTGGTCTGGACGTGTGTAGCCTATCAGACCCTACTAGGTGTCACTCATGTGTCACTTTCCACCATGTAATACTTCCATGCTTTGCACATAAATAGTTCACTAAAGTATACGACAGATGGCTCCAAGTTAATACAAGCATTAGTCTACCTACAGAAAAGAAAAATCCTTTTTTTCTATAAGTAGGTATACTATGTTTATCAACTTTGATAGAAACTTAAATGTGTCTTGTTATTACTTATGTATTTATTTTTGAAATACTTACTAAAATTTACAGCTGAAAATCAGCGTTTGCTTGCGTTGCAAGACAAGTAATATGACGCTGAGCTGCGACCATTGAGTACTGCTGCGGCACACACACTCATTTTTATTTGGAACTTTTTGTCTTATTGGGTCTAATTTGTGTTTTCTAATCTTGTTCGTAATACAGTGCTACCTACTTTTATACCTATGTAAATATACCTTGTATTTAATGGATATGGTGTGTGTCTGTAGTAAGAATCTACAATCCCTTTTTGGTGGTAAAATATATTTGTGTGTTTGCAGACTTGATGCAGTTGAAGAGCTAGACTGTAATAAATTAACTGGCAAACGACCATGCAATAATGATGCATTAAATCAAATGAAGCGACTTACAAACACGTCCAATAATAACTAAAAATACAAAAATAAATTATATTTAAAAAAACCTTTTATTTAAAATCAAGCTTTTATTCAAATGTCCTAAAAAGAATAAAATAAATTTTGTATCAAGTCAAAACCAACAAATTTATTACATTAAACAATCTATATGTTTTAAAAGCTTGTCGCGAGATTTTATTGTTACTGGGCTACTTGCACTAAACACAAATGCTTTTACTTATATTTGACATATGAAATTAAAGCGACAAGCTTTTAAAACATATAGATTGTTTAATGTAATAAATTTGTTGGTTTTGACTTGATACAAAATTTATTTTATTCTTTTTAGGACATTTGAATAAAAGCTTGATTTTAAATAAAAGGTTTTTTTAAATATAATTTATTTTATTTTTAAATTATAGTATGCTAGGCTATTTTGTAGAGGAAATAAATCCCACTTCCTAAATTGTTGCTCTTAGTTTGTCTGTTCACTTTCTACACAGACACAGCCACACACAAACATGTATTTAAATTAGATAATTAAAAACTAAAACCACACAAGTCGATAGCCGTGATATTATGTACTAATCATAATATTATGATTGTTCATATAAACATGTTTAAATGTAAATGGTGTTTTTTCTATGTAGGGCGAAACTCAGTGGTGCGAACGGGGAACAAATCGTAAATGATTACTTACTTTATTTTATATACCTACCAGTTTTCGCTTAGTATTTTTAGCCCGACGTCTTTCCCGACAGCGGAATGTACCTACCTATGCACTGTCATTGTTATTCACTTCAGAATAGACAAAGACAAAGCATAATATAATAAAATTCGAATCCGACTCCGTTTCCGACGGTTTGTGAATTTGTTTTTTTGTTTGTGAATCTGAATCATTTTTTCAGACGCTGTTCATGGTTTTATTTCGATTTATCAAAAAGTACTTTTTCAGTGCCGGAAGCTTTTTCGCGTGTATCCACTAGAGATATGAAAAGGCGACTTTTGGCAAAGGTTAGAGTTAAAGAAAGGTTTCAGTTGCACATACATCATTGCTGTTGACAGATTCCGAGCTCCCAAATAAACTTTTGGCATCTGCCTAACGTAATTTAGGATTTCACAGTTGATTCTCTACTGTACAATCCATCTTTTGTAAATAAAGATAAGTTTTAAAAAAGTGAAAGTAAAAGTTTAATACCCTTTTCATAACTTATTTTATGTTTCGAAAATTATACTTATGTGTTTTCCTTTTCTACAAATGCTGAAAAGGGAATTGTTAAATATAGGTAATGTACCTAGTGTAAATTCTTAAACAATGTAATACCTACCTAGTGCTGTGCAAGGAAACTGAAGGCCTACTCTGAAACGCAAAACCCGAAACTTCGTTATACCCGTCCCTCTCACTCCCCAGTTGTCACAGAATCGAGTGAAAGGGGCGGAGCTAGCCGAAGTTTCGGATTAGCGTTTCAGAGTACGGTCCCTGATTGAAAGGTGTAAATAACCTTAAAGGTTTGTAGTAAAAATCACATAGGTAGTTCTGAGCATAACACCTTAGTAAACATGAAAAATAATCTAAATAAATATTCTAAATAAGTCTGTACCTACCGTTCATTCATAATATTTCACATGAACATAAAGCGAATCATCTTATTCAACGTAACCAGTCAATACGATTATCATTTATAAAATGAGTAACACAATAGAGTCTTAATGTGTCTAGACTTGTGAAAAAGTATCTAAGACTTGAATTGACATTTCGTTTTATGGCCTCCTCGTTTATTATTGTTCCACTTGTGCTGGAGCCAAGACGAAACTGGGAGCCAAATCCCCTACCCAATAGGTCCTATCTGGCACACATATGTGCTATTAAACGTGCTTCTGATTTACTAAATCAACTCTTGAGTCAGCAGTTTTTGAGAGACCAGACGCAAACAAGCGAGCAAACAACCAATGGTAGCAAAAATTTTGCAGTTGTTTAAATTGATTTCGAAATGAGATTTTATATTCATAGTTGCTATTCCGACTTGTAAAAAGGACTTTGTAGTTGCTTGTTAACTACTTTAATGCTGGTATTTATTACTTACTAGCTTTTCGCCTGCGGCTTCGCACGCGTGGACTTCACGACGTTATCTCGCGGGAATGTTATATTTTTCCGGGATAAAAAGTAGCCTATGTTCCTCTCCAGGCTACAAAGTATCTGTGTCCCAAATTTCAGCCAAATCTGTTCAGCCGTTTTGGCGTGATTGAGTAACAAACATACAAACATCTAAACTTTCACATTTATAATACTAGCCTTCCACCCGCAGCTTCGCCCGCGTGTACTACACGATGTTATCCCGCGTGAAGGTGATATTTTTCAGGAATAAAAAGTAGCCTATGTCCTTTCTCAGGCTCTAGACTATCTCTGTACCAAAATTCATTCAAATCGGTTCAGTAGTTTAGGTGTGATTGTGTAACACACAAACAGACAGAGACGCATTTATAATATAACTAGCGGCCGCCCGCGGTTTCACCCGCGTGGTTCCCGTTCCCGTGGGAATATCGGGATAAAAAGTACATATAAACCTTCCTCTTGAATCACTCTATCTATTAAAAAAAAACGCATCAAAATCCGTTGCGTAGTTTCAAAGATTTAAGCATACAAAGGGACATAGGGACAGAGAAAGCGACTTTGTTTTATACTATGTAGTGAAGTAAGGATTAGTAGGAAGTAGGATAATGAAATTATTTTTACCTTTTTTTTCATTCGCCATATTCTCTGTATTGAAAATGAAGGATAAGAAGAGATTGACCCGTCTCATAACTAGCTCCGATGGGACTCGAACCCGGGCGAATGCTCTACCCACTGAGCTACGGAGTCGTTACTCGGTACGACCGAACAACTACGACTTATATTAAATCGCAAACGAGCAACAAGTGACAGCCACAAACGCTGCCACTTGAAGCTAGAAGAAGAAACCAGTGACGTTCATATAAAATGTATGAAAACTACAGGAAATAGGTGGGTAGTGGCGTTTCTTGGTTGTGGTCGGTGGCCCGTGTGCGGAGAGGCTTATAAGGCTGAAATGAAATCAAAAGGCCTTTTCAGGCTATAGCTTGCCTTAAAATTTAAGAATACGGTATTTTACTGATTTTTTTTTATTTCTTTAAAATGTTTTTCGAAATATTAGCTACACAAAACAAGTTTTCATTTTGAATTATCTTGAATATTTTCAAAGATATAGGACTTCAAACTTTATAATTAGACAAGGACAGGACGCTATCTTAGTGACGTCTGTGGGTTAGTAGCGTCATAGTCACGCCATAGAAGATTTCGTTTTAGAAAGAGACAGCTATAGTCAAAATCAAACAGACTATAATTCTTTTATTATAAAACAGATAATAAAAGAATTATAGTCTGTTTGTTTGCCGCTGGATGCGGGCAGCGCAGGACCGATCCTTGGGGGAGGCCTATGCCCAGCAGTGGGCGTCGTTCGGCTGACATGATGATGATAAAACAGATTCAAATTATTTTTTCACATTTGGTATTCTTAATTGCAATATTTTTTAACGTCATCATTAAATATCTACATTTCAACAACAGTAAAATACCCTATTACACGGTGATGTGTTAATTTCATCGTACATTCTCAAAATCATAAATGACATTTTCAATTTTTGTTGGAATAATAATTATAGTCTATTAAATATTATAAAGCTGAAGAGTTTATTTGTTTGTTTGAATGCTCTAATCTCAGAAAAAATCTTTTTGTGTTGGATAGTCCAATTATCGGAGAAGGCTATAGGCTATATTTTATCCCGATATTCCAACGAGAACGGGTACCACGCGGGTAAAACCGCGGGTAAAAGATCCGCTATTGTATTATCAAACGATTTTATTATATCAGCCCGAATTCCGACAAACAAAAAAGAGACGACACGAAGATAAGTATAACGCCAATGCCAGTCAAGACTCGACAGCCAGCCACTGTAGCATTGTTTACCCTCGGAAAGTAAATGTCAATAAACTACAAGAGCGGAGAGCGCCCTCTGGGGAGAAAGTGTCCGGGAGAAATCCGCTCGTTCAGCACAGGACCGGGAAATAATGCTAAGGAGATGTAAACTAGCCACCGTTGATTTGAATAAGCGGTAGACAGGAGGCGACTTGCTAAGGCCAACAATAAAATGTGTATCTTTTTAATAAATTAGGTAATTAATTCTCGCAAAAAGGCTTTTTGCAAACTACGTATCGTCATCATCATCAGCCCTTTAATTTCCACACTGCTGGGGCACTGGTCTTCCTTATGGATGGATGAGGAGAATGGGCCATGACCCACAACGTGAGCCCAGGGCGGATTAATGGGTATTATTAACGACTGCAAATGCAGCTGGGACCAACGGCTTAACGTGCCTTCCGAAGCACGGAGGAGCTTGAGATGAAAAGTTTTTGACCGAAGTTGTTAACCTCAACGATCGCAGGCCTAGTGCGCTAACCACTGCGCCACGGGCTTCTCCGTAATAAAATACGTATACTTTGGGTTCAATGAGTAAGTCTTCACAACTAATTGGGTATTTGACTGAATTTTTTTTATTGACTTAAAATGTTCATTTAATTAGTAGCAACACAACATAGGTATTTATTTTCAAATATCTTGCATATTTTCAGCGATATAGAGCATCAAACTTACTAATTAGACGAGGAGAGCGCTATGGAAACGTGACGTCACATTTCTATAGCGCCATACTCTCGCCATAGAAAATTTCGTTTTGGAAAGAGATAGCTAGAGTCACAATTAAGTAGCTCATAATTCGTTTGTAATAATACATATTGAATTTCTTTTTTCATATTTGTTATTCAATAATGTTATATTTTCGCATGTCATAATTAAATATCTACATTTCAACAACAGTCAAACACCCAATTATGCTGTAATAAGTTTGAACCGAACGTGGCCAGCTTTGCCAGTTTTAATTTATTTACTAGGAAAGCGTATCTACTTAAGATTAAATACTAAATGGTACATTTACGTTATTATATTAGAGAAAGTTATTTACAAGCTCTCACAAATAAGACATTACCTAACATTTACATTATTGATGATTGATGATTTGAGATTTTGAGCTTAGGCATAATCAAAATATTGGCGCTAATCTCCTCCTCTTATTATTCTCAAAAAAGTTATTATTGTGAGAAGTTATAAAATGTCATACAGAGGTCATTGACTCATTACATCAGGGCATTTTGTAAGAATACTGGGCCGTTAGGGTTGCTACACACATATATTCGGGCGGGCGAATTGTGCATCAGTTGGTGCGTCACATTGACTTATTTGATAGACGTCTGTCGAGAGCGCGAATAATATGTAGCAAGCCTTACTTCACATTCATTTCGCATTGGAACACGAATCTTAAATCTAGAAAACAAATGAAGGTCGAAAGAAAAACAACATCGAAATCATAATTATGCGTGATTGGTTTTTTTTATTTTTTTTATTTATTATTATTGGTGATCGCGATTTTGGAGAATCTACCTGCAGTGATAAAAGCAAATAAAAGTCTTGATGCAGTATTTACCGCGTTGCACCGGTCCGCTAACTGTTAAATAAAAACATTCTTAGATATTTTACATAATGCCTATTTAGACATTTCGTAACTTAGGTAGGTTAATTAGGAAATACCAATGAACACGCGAAAGCTTTTCTTTTAATCTTTTAAGCAAAGAGTGTTTGAAAGAAAAATTCCCAAACGTTAAAACATTTAAAACTAATATACCTAGGTACCTAATTCAAAAAGTAAGAAGTCTTCAGTTAGTTGCGGAAGTTTTCACCTGAAGAAATATATCTACACAGTAAATCCGCCTCAAAACTGATAACGCTGAGAAATGGGATATCTATCGAAAGGGATCTTATTTGAAAGTCTCCAGAGAAGCCCGAAGGTGTTTGTTGTTTCTAGTTTTATCCTGTGAGTGCTGACACATACATATTCTAGCAGCTTTTCCCGGAGAGATTGAACTTCGGACCGATTTGTATTTTAGACGAGCAAAAGTTGTAATCTTTTGGAATCAATAAATGTATTCCCGAAACTGATATTTATGAAGAAAGTTTGGAACTTACTTTTTTCATTTATTAAAATTTCTGAGAAGTTTTACCTATGATCTGAGAATAGAATGTTTCTGTTTTCTGTGAAATTGTAATTTTTACTTTTTAAAATTTTGAAAAAATCATTCTTGACTATCATTTTTCATATGCCTCTCATTTTTTCTTGATCTTATGAAAATAAAAATGCAGACGTATTCCAATTACACATTTTGATAATTCAAAATCTTATTATTATTTTAAATAAAGAAAAGCATCTTCCAAAGTTTATAAACCAAATAATTCATGTAAATATTTCACAGAAAAATAGTTGGATATCATTTAAATAGGTATCTACTTAAGTTCAAATTTTGTACACAATGTTTTTTTCTAAGGGACAATTTTATACTAAAAAAGCATGATCAGACGGGACTCATCTACTAATTTAAAATTATTTTACTTACATTTAGCAATTATACTAGGTAATTACATGACAATATTCAGTATACTATCATCCTAAAACTTTCTCATTAAAGACCTCTATAACTAAGCCCACGGCTGCGTAATCACTTAATGAAATGATCAAATAATATGCATTTAAGTGCCTCTTCTATCTCAAATTGAGATATGAAACTTCATGGCTTTTCTCATTAACCTTGGGTCCATTTATGGCCAACAATACCCCATATGCTATAAAATATAATGAGCAGAAGTCCTCTGTATAATGGCCTTAGAATTAGTGTTTAACGAAATTCTGAGAGCGGCAAAACAAAAAAGAGATTTTAAATGAAATAATTAGGTAAACTTAATATTCAAGAAATGACATCTAGAAACGGCTGAGGCTTAAGTGTTAAATTGTTATTTTAAACATAGTAATGAGATTAAAAAGAAGATGATGGCCGTGTATAAGGATTATTTTATTCTAGACACCAATTAAAAACCTTAAGTTCAGACCCCTCTTAGAGTTAAGTAGAAAAACACGTAAGTATTTAATTATGTTTACTGCTAAGAGCTTGCAGAGCATAATAATGTCGTTTTAAGCTTTCTATATACTTACTTACCTTTATTTTTATACCTCTTTCGGATTGCCAATCAGTTACCTAAGTAACAACAACGTTGTAATTAATATAAACTGAACTCCTTCATATTTCTCATCATAACAAAGGGACACTAACTAAAATAAACGATTGCGCTTACTCATCAGTACGTAACATAAAGTATCTCATTAGGCGAGAGTAGAACTTCTAACCCATAGCTCCAATTTTACTTGGACCTCACCTTTGAACCAATTAATTAGGAAAAGTAAGGAGACTGACGGTTCTTCATTAATTGGTTATCTTCCTGAATCAAATGTTGCGGAAAACAGACGAGCTATCGGACTGTCTGGTGGGGGGTAAACTAGGACTAATACGGATAAAGTGGGGGTGACGGTGGATTTTCTTAGACATCTCTGCTAAGTAATAATCACACGTTAGGGATTAGTGGAGCAATTATTTATGAATAAATTCCACCGTAATTTGAAATGTCGGTCGGTTTCAAAGTGGAAGGATATTTCCGTGTAAAATTTGAAATTATTATAAGTTTCGAATCATAAAATATCTTCACATGGAAATAAATCGAACAAAACGTTATGTAATGGGTAGGTATATTAGGGTAATGAGATAAATTAAACCGACTTCAAAAAGTAGGACAAAATAAAAGTATCCTTACCTACTTTTTTGAGGCCGGTGCCTTTTTCATCATGCTGCTGGCACCGACCGCAAAAAGGTAGGTACTAAAAAAGTTATTGTTTTGTCTTTTAAGTTGACAGGTACTTGAAAATTAGAAAAAAACGAGCCGTCTCACTACTAGCTCCGATGGGAGACGGGTGGATATTTTTAAATACTTAGGTAAGTACTTCATTTTCAATAATAAAAAGCACATTGTGAATGCTAAAAAGTAAAAATAACTTGACAGATACTTTTTAATTTCTTAATTTTTTATGTAGATTGTAGGGTACTCATATCTCAAAAACTACTAAACCAACTTTAATGAAACTTACACATCTGATTACATCTGATTTAAATAAAAATCAGATGTTCAGTTCAACCATCTCGATATGACTTAGTTTTCGAGAAATTCGTGGACAAACATACATACAAATAAACTAATACTACTAATACAAACACTTACAAAATGTAGCACACTTGCTTGGAATCCTAATTAGATGGATGTACTCAAATATTATCCAATTGCAGTGATATATATCACATACATACCTAAGGTCAAACAGATAACCTCTTTTTTTAAGTCGATTAAAAATACAATTGATAAACTTTAGATGCTTAGATTAAGATCATAGCATTAATTTTGTTGGTACATGTTTTACTTAGTTGAATGTCCAACCCATTGACGCCGGCCCGGCCGAATGGGACCGTAGAACAAAGGAAAATCTGTTGTTTCTCATTTCTGGGGCTTTGAAGGAGATCCTTGATCAGAAATGGGACCATTAATTTTAACATACTTACTCGTACTTATGTGTCATTTTTACGGATCAGTATGTTAAAGTTAATAAATATAAGTGACTAGTTTTTTCTATTATCTCTTTCAAGTTAAGCTAAAGGGTGAGTGAGATACGGAAAAGAACATAAAGTTTTGAAAACCTTCCTTCAAAATAATTCTAAACTATTTCATAATTAGGATGAGAGGAAATTACTTTTTTGGTAACATTCTTATTCAAGACACAGTATTATTTTAAAGGTATAATGTGATCCTCTACACCACATAGGCCTTTAAAATAACACTATCCAAATTTTTCTAACATCAAAACAAAGTTTCGAGGATTTCTTAGGGGCGTTGAATTTAATCAGTTTTTACCTAATTATTTTCAGAGCTACTTAGAACCCCATTTAGGAGCGCGAAAGTGCTGTCAGAGTGTTATGATCCTCATAAACGATAATACGGGGGCATTAATGGTGGCAAATTAACCTCATATCTTATATAAAATTAACTGGCAGCCGCCTGCGTCTTTTCCTAGACTCCTATGAAAGATATTTTATTCACTATTTTTCTACAGGTAAAATAAGCCTTAGAGTATCGCGAGAAAAATCATGAGAAAATATGAACTTTTTTCATTTGTGAATTAGCATTTTGTTTAAAACATGTTTAAAACCTTGTTTAAAAACAGGATGAAAAAGTCAATGTTTTTTAATCAAAAAGTTTTAAACGTGTTTCACATTGATTAAAACAATTGTTTTAAAGAACACGAGTTTTAACATACGAAGAAAAAAAGCTTAAAAATGCGCTATTTTCACCCGACTGCTAGAGAAGGAGGGCTACACTTCCCTGGCTACAGCCTCAGTTTGAAGGATTTTAACGTATGAGGTGTCGTTAGTCTCGTCTTGATAGCGCGTGTGACACTTGGTACTACATTGGAAAAATAAAATAAAAACAAATTGCAATGTAAAAACTACTAATCCACTCTTTCGTTTTTCCCTTTAACGTTTTAAATAGAGATTCCATAGATATTATATAACTTGCAGTTTTGCAGAGCTCTAACTAAAAAGGAAAAGAACTTACTAATTCTTAAGTAAGTAGTAGTAGTAAGTTCTTAATAAAGGGCTCACACAAAACTGCAAAATCGCATTGATGATGTTTTTTTTTCATAATGAACGAAAAAAATCTAAAATAAACACAGAGTTATTAAAAAAACAGTTTATATTTTGATGCGTGCTAAGAAAGTATCAAACAAAAAACATAATTAGGTATAAAAAACTTGTCTGCAAAATTTACAACTAAAATGGGAAAAATAAGCTCTATAATTTTCTTGCGACCTACAGTGTTTCACCGAACGGTCCCCTGACTGCAATGAGAAAATAAAGAGCTTATTTTTCCCTTTTTGTGGTAATTTTTTTGCAGTCGAGTATTTTTTAAATAATTAAGTACCGATGTTTTTTATTTGATACTTTCCTAGCACGTATCAAAATATAAAATACTAGCGGATCGTTTTAAAGTTAGCAAAAGAAACTACTATTAAAATATCAACCCTTCAGTAGAGGACAGATTTAAACTTTTCAGACCAGAGTCTTCCTCAACATAATTAGCTTTTTTAACTCCTTTATAACGACACGCTTTTCATCTTCTCTAGACAAAAGGATGATTTAAAATTCTATCTCTTTTAATCTAAATCGAGAATGCAGTTGCTTTCTGCAGTGCAGGGTCATTAAGACTTTTTGTGAGCTGAGTTTATTTATAAAGAGAGGAATATCGTACATCTGTTGGCAGTAAATGACGAACACGAAAGTTCTAAATCCAGCAGATATTTTATTTTACTGTCTATTAGATACAAAATTGAATTTCTGATACTTGAGTTCGTAAAGAGAAACTGTTTGATCTTATTTAATTTTCATTTTTACCATTTAGTATTCTTGACGAGTACTTTATTGCAAAATATTTCTAGTCTGTTTTAAAAAGTGGTTTTTAAAAAATAAAATTTTAAAAGAAGAGTTTACTTTGATTAGTTTGGTATATAATAAAATGTAGGTACATTTTTTGTCAAATGCCTCAGACGAATATCCACCGACCACAACCCTAAAAGTACGGGATCGGAGGTAAGAGCTGAAAGCCCCCAGTACAGGATGGCCGATCATGTTGGCCGACCATGATGGGCCATCGTGTACTGGGGCAGTTTTCGTTGCTCGCAGACGCCAATCACACGCAAACCGGCCCTGGGTGCTTACCATCAACTCTTATTACGGTTTTGTTTAGGAACCTAAACTGATCTGCTTCGCTTATTCGTACCACGACAGCTTAATATCAATGACAGCGATTCAGTGATCGATCAATGACATTTCACAGCCGCTAAGCTGTCAGAAACTCTTATTTGACTTATAACCCGGTCGATTTAACATGTCACCTGCAGGTTATACCCGTCCCTCTCACTCTCCGGGCATGACAGAATGGAGTGAAAGAGACGGGTAGAAGAAAAAGGACACAAATCGTTCGGTCAATAACATTTAGCAATTCATTTGCGATCCAGTTTTTAGAAGGTCAGAGTACGAAAGAAAGCGATTCATTTTAGGAACCTATTCTGAATCGCGCTATTTTTGAATCGCTGTCATAAAGTTGATGGTAGGCACCCTGTACTGCTTTAGATTAAAATATATTGTCACTTCAGAGAACTCTGAGTTTAGTTACCTATATAGTTGGTATATGTTTGTAACAACCTCCTTGATACCTAGTCTAAACTGATCTAAAAATAGCACAGACGAAACAACAACTAACTTGATCAAAACAAACCATCGATACCCCTCGTTACACCAAGAAGTTTATTGTTTATTCGAAAAAACCGAAAACACGTTTGCTAATAATATGACACTATATTAGGTGTACTCTTAAGGCTTAGGTGTACTCTTACACTTGGGCTTGCCTATTTGTTTGGAAACTTAGAACAATATGGGAGGATCCAGATCGCTCAAAACACGTTAAATGGTTTTTTATTTTGACCTCATAATAAATCTGAAATAACCACGATATTCGCGTCGTTGATGAGTATATTGTCACAGAAAATTACAAGTTTTTATTAAATACCGAACGAAGAACCGAGCAAAACCATTTCAAGTGAAATCAAAAAAGTTATAATTTTTTAAAGTTAATCAACCACTCCACGGCACGTGTTATTATAGTTATATGTTGTAGTTTAACATAATATATATTTCATGACCACTTCATTTTGAATAGATTTTGAGAAAAACCGTTTCAGCTATGCAATTCTCTAAGCAACACATCGACGCTGCACGCAGCGCTGAGATCATGGATGTTACATCGGTCACATCGTTCGCTGCAATCATGACGTTTCATTTTGGTATTCTGTAAGCTCTACTAGCTCGCCGACGATCTCTCGGCTGCATGAACGCAAGGCTGATCGCAAGGATGTACCATAGAGTAAGTAAGCAATGCAATAACGTGAGTTCCAGATAACTCTACGCGCGACTGGGGCGTTTTTGGCGCTAGTTACAATACTTTTTTTGTTCTGAGGTTATTGAGAAGATTAGTATTCGATTTCGACCGCGCGCAGACATATTTGGCGCGCACATGTGCTAGAGGGTATACTTTAAGTCTACTCTCTGGCCTGGCCTCATGTCACTGACCTCTATTATTACACACTGGACTGGCTGCTGTCATATTATTTTTGTGGTTTGAGTATCGCCATTTTGGCGCTGTAGACTAACTAAGCCATGAAGCTCGACTTAATACTGAGGTAACTGGAGAGTGCAGTACTAACACTTTTTTGTCACCAAAAATTACACAGTGGCTGTCGTCCGCCTCACCTACACTTTAAAAAAATACGTATGTTCATATAAGACAACTGACAGCCACTACATACATAAATGTCTAATTTGCTGGGGACACTTTTTTATTCAGGGTGAGAACTCCAGTTACCTCAAAGTATTAAGTCGAGCTTCATGAACTAAGCTGTAGGCAGATACGAGTGTCCATGTAACTAAAAATAGTGATGTTCCTATGTCAGCTCTGTGACTGTAGTAATGATTATGTCAAAATTAGTTTTCGGGACACTCGTAGTGGCGCTTCAAATTGCCACACAAAATTAGCTGTCATTTGTATGGAGACAGCCTGTCCAGTGTGTAATAATAGAGGTCAGTGCCACTAGTACATTTTAGATGTTTCTTTGTAATAAAAATAATTATTTCATCGAAGTGTATGTATATATTATTTAATTTTATGCCTTTGCGTTCATTGCCTTTGCGACGACTTGGAAAAGAAAGCAATACCTTCACAGATACAGTGCCACAAAATTTTCTGTTCCGGTGGCCAAAATGAGAAACTATCATGTTTTTTTAAATGTCATTCTGCTGTCAAGTTGATGTCAAACCATAGCGCTGCTGGAGGCTGAAGGTCTTGGAAGTCAGGGCCGGGTAAATTACTACAAAAAAAAGAAAAACGTACATAGCGCCGCTGTCACCGGAACAGAAAAGTTTGTGCCACTGTAACTGCGCGCGACTGGGGCGTTTTGGCGCTAGTTACAGTACATTTTTTTCTAAGGTTAAGGCTTCGATCAACAATAACACTTAAGGACGTTAGTAATATTATAGTATTCTTTGCTTAAGGTATAAATAGATTAGCAATATTGAGCAGCGGGAGTTATTCTGTCCCAGCCGATATAGTCTATATAATTTGTGGCCGATATCTCGGATACACACTTTGTGCAACGTTATCGACTCTCAAAGGCGGCCTTTACATTTCTATGTAGCGTAGCACATTAAGGAGTTACAGCGACCTTCGGAGCCCACAAAGAGTCCCACTTGAGACTAAGGTAAGTATGTTTATTTCACATCTTTGTTGATTGACTTTCTTCTTGACTACTATAGGCAAAATAGGTCTTACCTAGGTATTATATTATTTAGAATTTTGCTTTTTAGGTGCTGTGTGCGTTATTGTTTTATGCAAACGGAGACTACCAACGGCTGGTTCGGGTAGCCAACCGCTTTACGCTAGAAGCTATGCTACAAGTCGATTTATGTATCAGCAAGGTAACTACAGCCCTTACCCACCCTCAAGTCATTAACATAAAATTTCCCAATACACAAAAGTAAATTTAAAAACTTATATACTTTATTTAATTTATGTTTTTATTTTTATAGACAACAAACTTAGTTGCTAATCTTCTTTATTTCAGATTTCTTAATTCATATGGTATTCGATGCTTCGTAGGTTCTGTAGATGCCTGCCATGCCACCACCTGTTCCACTGATAGAGCGGTGGATTTTGGCTGCCTTCCATTTTGTATTTCCACACCTTTACATGCAAACAGAAAAACTAATAAATAATTAAACAAACTTGTTAACATGCAATGATGTTTGTTTTTAACATAAAAACCCATACATAGATATACCTTTTTCGACTTTTCAACCGGCTTGGAACTGCCGGTTGTGTCCAAATTAAGGAAACTTTTGAGTTCTACCCACTTGTTGTGGGCCGTTACTCATCCATGGGGGCCCTCACAAAATTGATTTAAGTCACCATTTCTGAAAAATTAAGCAATATTGTAAACCGCTTTTATAAACAAATGTTTCAAGATATTTCATATTTAAACAATATTGGATTAGCGCGAGCCGCGCGAGCGAAGCGCCAGAGTATCTTACCGCACGAAGCCTCTCAGCCTGTAACTCGAAAACTATACATTTGCTAGAGTTGGGGTTTTATAACCCAAACTACGCACTTAACTTTTATTGGCTCGTAACACAGATCATCTAAGCTCAAGCAGAGAAGTTGGCTGGGCTGCTGGGAGAAAGAACAAACTCGCATCTTGCCACTGGACATGCTCGCACAGCTAATACCAGGACCCGAATGCGTAATGGATGGAAAAAAATTGCTAGGGTCTGAACAGGAAGGCATCGGGTGTGTCATAGATATCAGCAGTGGGAAAGCAGTGGGCTAAGGTACAGACCTATGTAAAATTTTTAAAAAAATAGATTTTATCACAAGTCAACAGTATGCGGCGGATACTTACAGATTTTTAATTTGACCCATTGACGCCTGACCAGACGAATAGGGCCGGAGAACAATGGGAAATCTATTGTGTCTCATTTCTGGGGCGTTGAAGGAAATAATCCTATATTACTACTTGAATTTTCACTATTACTATTAGAAATCCTTGACAACATCCACAAAATATAAGCTTTTACGTTTGACAATGGTTTGACACATATACAAAGGTACTTTGTGGTTTGACATTAGAAATCGTGGCTGTACGTCGATGGCATGAAGTTTGACTTAATACTCAGTATTAAGTCGAACTTCATGGTCGATGGCAAAGCCATCTTCTATCTCGCTCGTTTCACGGGAGCGCAAGCAGCCGAGAAATAATAGCGGGCCATGTCGATTGTCGATGCTGCGGTCGAAGCTGAGGCTGTTTCACTTAGAGAATACCAATTTCATACAAAAAATTGAAAATAACTGATTACTTATCACGCCGCTTACAGCCGTGAGGCGCTAGTGTCGAACAGCGTTGAAAATTATTTTAAAGAGTACCAATGTACACGTTCACCGCTGTTGCAGCCGCTGCCACCAAGGCTGTACGATGTTTGCGCTTAGAGAATCGCACTGCAGCTGGGGTCAATTACGACCTATATGCCCCTTAAATAAAATCAACACAAGCGTGTAGGGCACCCTCCCTTTATTACACGCATCCGAAATCAGATGAGATCCTCCTATTTCCTTGTTTGTTTGCTCATCTATACGGTACCCACCTTTTTCCCAAGTTTACGAGTCCTGCCAAGAATTGTTTCCCATTAGTTTATGTGAACAATGTTACATAAAAACTGGGCCCGATTGAGCAAGCGCGGAATTATTAACACAATACGATTATAAGGGCGATTTATCAATATAGCTTTGCTGAGCTCAGCTTTTTTCTGTGTTGTCTACTCGCCTTTCTAGATTATATTAAAAGATGTTGTCATCAGTATATTTGTTTATTTATTTTTTACAGTTCAACAGAGTTATTTTATTACAGTATGTGATTATTGTCGCCGCTAATAAATTTTATTTCTTCTTAAAACGTTTATTTATTTCAGTGTGCGAAATATTTTTTAACTTTGTAAAATGCAATGCAAAACAAAATATTGGTACTTTCGCAACGAGAGTATATGTTCTAATTTATTTATTGCTTGAGGTCCTATACCACCGACTTTTTATCGGCTGGCTGATAGAAAAATGCGAATTCTTCTTCAGTATTTTCTAGCTGACCACACCAAATCGTAGTTGCATACATCTTAATACTGATTGTGAGCCCTATCAAACCGCACCCAATACAAAGTTTGTTGTGTACCTACAGGGTGCTACAGGAATATCTTTCATAGACATGTTTATCGTATACCTCTACTACGCAAATAAACCCTTTTGCAGAAAAAATGGGCACTAGCTTTTATTTACTCACTTAACATCTCTATTGCAGATCATCTACCTACTCGTTATTTCAATACACTACTTATCTATTATTAAAATTAAAAAATGACTCGACTTTTGAATAAGAAGTTCATTTTTTTTTAAATGTAAGTAATAAATAAAAACTTCCCCATTTCCACTTAGCGGAAAAAGATTAAAAGTTTGTTCATGTTCCATACATTGTTCTATGAACTCAACTCAACTAATGTTTTACATTTTTGGCAGTTTGGGAATGTGCAGAAACTTATAAAGTTGTTTCAAATGATTATCGGAAAATCCAACATTTATCACATAAATTATTAAGAAATATATATACATTTTTATTTAAACGGACCATGAAGAAAGCGTGTTTGTCTATACTAATATTATAAAGAGGAAAGATTTGATTGTTTGTTTGTTTGTTTGTTTGCATCGAATAGGCTCCGACACTACTGAACCGATTTAGAAAATTCTTTGACCATTAGAAAGCTACATTCTTCCCGAGTGACATAGGCTATATTTTATCCCGATATTTCCACGGGAACGGGTACCACGCGGGTAAAACCGCGAGGATCCGCTAGTATAAAAATACCTAAAGCAAGTAACCGACTTTTTTTTGCAAATGGGTTTATATGTAGAATGTAGATGTAGCACAACACAATGTAGCATATCTGGTTATATGTAGTCACCCTTATAGGTTATAAGGTTGGATCGGTGAGTACTGATAACAGCATAACAATTGGATCACTTGAACTGAATAAATCAACCTTATCTTATTCAAAAGAGAAGAGGGATTATTCAGGTGAGCTTGGTTTTGAATTTCACTGTTATTTTTTTTTATAAATTGCTACTGTCTTTTAGGCAATTAAGAAAGGGTTTTAGTTACAGTTAAAGATAAGCTCCATCTCATTGCAAATAAATTATAATTTTGTTATTGCATACAAAATACAATTTCTAAGAGAATTAATCAGTACAGTAGTAGTATAGGTACTGGAAAAACTAACGGTTTTCAGGTAGTCACTTCTAATCCATACTAATATTATAATTGTGAAAGTGTGTTTGTTTGTTTGTTTATTTGTTTGTTTGTTTGTTTGTTTGTCCTTCTTTCACGCCAAAACGGAGCAACGGATCGACGTGATATTTGGTATGGGGATAGTTTGGGAGCTCGAGAGTAATATAGGCTACTTATTATTCAGGAAAATTGAGTAAAAATTGTAATTTTCTATGAAAAATCGTTTAACTGTCGTAACTTCGATACAAAACTGTCATTTTCTTCCATTACCGTTTCCAAAGAGTATGTAATCACTGACGTCTGCGCGGTCAAAATCGAATACTAATCTTTTCTATAAGCTTAGAATAAAAAATGTACTGTAACTAGCGCCAAAAATGCCCCTGTCGCGCAGAGCTATCTGAAACTGACTCTACTTCACAGAGTTATTTTTTATATGTAGGAAATAGAGACAAAGCTTGGGCCCCTTCATTGGTAGTGTGTAACTAGCGCTATCTGTTGTCTGGTGTAGGCAACTTTTGGTGTATAAACACACACACAAGATGTTGGTGACCGGGTCCACTATTATATGGTAAAACAACGTTTGCCGGGTCAGCTTGTAACTAATATTTTTCTGATTTTAATAAGTTTTTTTGAGAATAAAAATAAAAAGAACGTTGGTTAGAAAAATCCTCCATACCAGAGAAAACAATTCTAATCTCCCAAAATTTTATTTTCTTCTAACTTTGAACAAAACAGAATACCATAACATTTCCACGAGTAACCTTTCCAGCCATTATAAATCAGGAATGCAACAATAACATTCGTCACTTTATGAAAGGAAGAAACTCCAAATAAAAGAATCGGGTAAAGGTAAAACTCATTGGATTCCGCATTTTGCTGGCGATTCATCATCGTCCGTAGCACCTGCCGGCAGAACATCGCGCTTGTTCAGATGAAACACCTCTCCTAATGCCGAAACAATTGTGAGCAAAAGGTGTATTTATCACTTTTGTAACGGTTTTCCCGGGCTTGGTACTTTGAGTTGTGAGGTTTTAAATTAATCTCTATAATATATTATTACTTAAATACTTAGGAAACCTTAAGTCAATAGTAGATTGTACAACAAGTGCATAAAACGTACCATTTTACCTGAGACGTATATATCCATCCGAGCCGTAGGCGAGGGTGGATAGTCAATTCGAGGGTAAAATGGGTTTTATGTACAAGTTATACACTCTGCTTTTCACTTAGAGTGTGAGGAAAATAAATACCAATATTGCAAAAAAGAAAAAATAAAGACTTCGCCATATTGGCGGGAAGACTTTCTTTTTCTTTTTTTATACGTGGCATTGGTAGCACAGTGACTTTAGCATTAGATCGTAGTCCATAATGCTCTTGAAATACTTAAATCTTAGAAAACTCATCAATTTTGCCTAGTTTTATTAATTTAGTAATTTAACATGGATTATGTACAAAATTGAAGAAACAGAATGAAATAATAAGTTTATTTTACGAAGTTTAATTGCGTGTGTGGCTGTTTACCTGACGATCTTTGTCTTAAAGTCTGAGACTTAGACGAAGATTTTACTTTATGCACTAGAGCATAAAAAGGGATTTTATGCAGCCTACACCCAACATAAACACGAACTTTACGAGCATGAGAAGTGAAAATGAAATTCAATATAAACCTTTGCAAGACTTTATTAACATCAGAGAAATATGAATACTAGTTTAGTAACAATAGCTCAAAATAACTAGGAGTAAGTTCTTGGTATGTTTCTTAGCTGCTGAGCGTAAGAACCGCAGGCGCCGTAATCCCACCGTAGACACGGATACACACGTAGCCACGCGTCGTATTGATGGCGGCTTAGTTGCTACTAGAACATACACTTGAGGTGAGCACACACTATCATCACTAAACGTGATTCGTAATTGTAAAACCTTGTCCTTAGTTCAACACATTCAAAGTAATCATTTTATAATTTAGTTACTGAGCGGCTAATTATTTTATAATTAAGTTACTTACTGAGCGGCTCGCAAAGTCTCAGGCGTCTTGATCCCGGCGTAGACACAGATAAACACGCAGCCACGCGTCTTATTGATGAGGCTTAGCTGCTACTAGAACACACACTTAATGTGAACAAACACTAACATCACCGAAAGGGATTTGAAATTGTTAACATTAGCTTCGAAATGCTCGCACGTCGACGTAATCCCACCGTAGACACAGATACACACGTCATTTAATCAAGCGTCGCTATTCAAAATTAAAATTCAAAATTCAAAATCGTTTATTCAATTTAGGTTTGTTTAACAACACTTATGAACATCAATGAAGCTACGCCATCGGTTCGCAAATCCTACGGCAGGAGGCCTTGTAGCGAGAAGAACCGGCAAGAAACTCGCCAAGGGCTATTTTTTTCTCCCTGTTTTAACTTATACAGAGTCGTCAAATTTGAAAAATGACCTTCACATAATAGTAAGGTTACTTTCCATCACAATACAGAATGCTATTGATGGCGGTTTAGCTGCTACTAGAACACACACTTAGGTGGGCACACACTATCATCACCGAACGTGACTTATGATTGTAAACCACCTCGGTTGATCACACTCAATTGCTATAGATTCAAATAGACCAATAATTTCATTATTTCCTAAGTTAAGCGACGTAATCTTTACGTTGATCCACTTAATAGAAAAAAAATCCTCTCTGATGTATTTCATCATCATGAAGTTACCGAAATCTGGAAAAAAATCAATAGAAATCCTAAAATATTTAAAGCAACTAATTGTTTTGGCAAGAGTCTGATTAGATCTACTTATGCACATTATCTTAACTAATAACTTCTTGTTTATTATTTATTTTTATACCGAATTAGGTACTATACAGCTGAGGCGCATTAGAAGTTACAAAGTAAACAATAACAGGTATTTTCAAAACCAAGTTTAATCATTGCTAAACACGCGATAGACAGATTAGTTCGCTTAAAGACTAACGTAACGAAAAGTAACTAAGTGTTAAATAGTAATTAAATGCCATTTAGCTCCCACCTGAAAACTTTTGTGAAAGGCTTAGTTAATTTGATGGAGGAGTAAATTGTATCATTGATTGCACTTTATAAATGAATTTAAAGACAGTTAAGGCAACGTAAAATAATATTGTGTACCTACACAGTTATTGCACCATAACTTTCAAAGTAACAATTTGTTTTATTTATGTGCTATTTTATGATAAAACAAAAGCACGAGTTTGGACTTGTAAGTGTTTTGGTAGGTATAATTATTATGATGAAGTAGCGTCTGTAGCACACTTAGGTATTCAATTTAGTTAATTTTACAATTAAGTTTCATATAAATAATAATAAATAAATAAATAAATAACTTCTTACATTCACACCAATTATCTAAGCCCATTTTAATTTCATTAAGAAACTGTATCATGGAAAACTTGATAACGGATAAATATATACTTATATACTTTTTTTTTTTTGTAAATACATACTTAGTATACATACATAACACCCAGACCAAGACAAATAGACATGTTCATGCACACAAATATTTGTCTTGTTCGGGAATCGAACCCAAGACCTCTGGCGCAGAAGGCAGGTAGTTTACCCCTGCGCCAAATCGGTCGTCAAGTATTACAACATGTCGCTCAACAAAAAATAACTGTGCTGTGGATGCATTATTATAGACATTAACATCAATTGTCTCGAATCAGGTGTGTTCCCAAGGCAGTGGAAGAGAGGGCGCCTGTGCCTGCTTATTAAGGATGGCCGGCCTCTGGATTCTCCATCCGCCTACCGTCCGGTAGTGTTGCTGGACGAGCTCGCGAAATTACTTGAGCGGATTATAGCGGAGCGTATCGTCCAGCATTTGGAAACGGTGGGCCCGGACCTGGCGGAGAACCAGTTTGGGTTTCGCAAGCGACGGTCCACGATAGATGCACTCCTTTCGCTCAGAGAGCTGGTAGAGAGGGCGAAGGAAAGAGGGGAGGTGGTTGTCGCAGTTTCGTTAGACATCAGGAACGCGTTCAACTCGCTTCCCTTCTCGGTCATTCGAGAGGCTCTGCGATTCCACGGCCTGCCGCCGTATTTGCTCAGGATCGTGGAGAGCTATTTGGAAGACAGAGAGGTCCTCTACCCGGCTGAAAATGGGGAAATTGTTGCCAGGGAGATGGTGTGCGGTGTTCCACAAGGATCGGTTTTGGGTCCGCTCCTGTGGAACATTGGATATGACTGGGTGCTGAGGGGCGTCCTTTTGCCTCGAATGGCAGTCATTTGTTATGCCGATGATACGTTAGTCGTAGCCAGGGATAAGACGTATGAGGACGTGAGGAGGCTAGCGGGGATTGGGGCCTCCCTTGTGACGGAGAGAATTCGTATATTAGGGTTGAACGTGGCCATCGAGAAAACAGAGGCGGTGTTCTTTCATGGCCCACGAAGGGGCCCTCCAGCGGGGGCGAATATATGCGTCGACGGAGCGAGAATTCATCTACGCCCGTCGATAAAATACCTGGGGTTGGTGCTCGATGGGCGATGGAAGTTTGACGAGCACTTCCGTCAGCTGGCCCCGAGGGTGACGAAGGCGGCTGGGGCATTGGGACGGCTCTTGCCCAACACCAGTGGCCCGGGGGACACATGCCGGAGGCTCTTCGCCGGTCTGTTGAGGAGCATGGCCTTGTACGGAGCGCCAGTCTGGGCCGACAAGCTCAACGATGAGAATCGAAGATGCCTACGTCGGCCCCAGAGGGCGATTGCAATAAGAATCGCCAAGGGGTACAGGACCATGTCCTTCAATGCAGCGTGTGCGCTGGCAGGTACACCTCCCTGGGAGTTAGATGCCCAGGTGTTGATGGAGGTGTACCAGCAGAGGAGAGAGATGTTAGCGAGCGGGAACAGCATAGCCCCGGCGGAGAGGACGGCTGCCCGACGCCGTGCGGAGGAAGACTTGATGATCCAGTGGGAAGCACTGCTGGATGCGGATCCGGCTGGCAGGCGAACGGTTGGGGCCATCCGCCCAGTATTGAGAGAGTGGTGCAATAGGAGCTTTGGGTCGCTGACCTTCAGGCTGGCACAGGTGTTTTCCGGGCACGGATGCTTTGGGAAATACCTGTTCCGGATTGGAAGTGAAGCGACCCCTCGGTGCCACGATTGCGGCGCTGAGGAAGACAGCGCAGAGCACACTCTACAGGTGTGCCCTGCCTGGTCCCCACAGCGGTGTAATCTTGTTGCTGTGGTAGGCAGGGATCTCTCGCTGCCTGGCATGGCCAGGGCCATGCTCGGTGGTGACAGATCCTGGGAGGCGGCGGTCTCCTTTTGCGAGGACGTGATCTCGCAAAAGGAGGCATCGGAGCGTATCCGCGAAGAGGAGGCTCATGCGGATCGGCTCCGACGAAGACGAGTGGGGCGGAGGAGGCGGCGATTCGCGCACCTCATTCCACCCTAGCGGGGCGGTGCGGGGCGGGAGATGGCTTGTTGGCTGTCTCCCGGATCGCACGGTCCCCCCCCCCCCCCCCACGAGTCTAAGAAATGGCAACGTTTGTCATCGATGGCCGCGCAGAGGCCCGGATAGCCGGGCAAACCGCTGGTCCGAGGGGAGCGTACCACTCTGGTCCCCCATGGCCTAAAGCGGAGAGAGGGATAAAAAAAAAAAAAAAAAAAAAAAAAGACATTAACATCAAATGCTACTAATGCAAAAATTAAGACATTTTTTACAAAAGGAATTTTCACTACTACTATAATAATAATAAACGCTGACAGTGTACACTCACTTTAAGCAGGACATGCGGTTGGTGTGAGACCTAAGAAGCCGTGTACATGTGACAAATCCTTGCCACGAGCTGTGCTGTCTCGGCACTGTCTAGACGTAACAGCCTTTATTGTATGTGCATGTTCAGATTATGCTGAATAGAAAATCCTTAATACAAACCGGAGGGAAGTTAAGTGCAGCGCGTTTGTAGTTATATATAACTGAAAGCTAGATTTAAAATCGACCATCGTTATACTGACGAAAGTTAAATATTTACTGTCTAGTTCAGTACGACGACAAATAGAATGATAGCTCGCCATTTCATTTTTAATATATTAATACTCAATGCTTAATTGATTTATTGAAGTAGAGCTGAATATTTAATGAAGCTATCACATGATTGTCAGAATGCACGAGAAGGCCGACACTAATACTTTGCTTGGTGGCAATACTACCTACAATAAAATACATTACAATTGAAATAAAACATAAGTATTGCCACTGTATCAAAACAAGACTGAAAATAAAAATATTCTATTGTCTTCCCGATAATAGATTTTTCAACACACTTGCTCATAAAGTGAGCCTTATTACATCGATCTTAGGGCCATAAACCGAACTATAACCCACGCGTGCATAATAATATTACAGTACTAGTTGCGTAATAGAATTATCCCTACAAAGTTAAGTAAGTACCTAACTGCAAATTATATGCGAGTAAACAGAGACTTTTCAATTTAACCGGGTAATACAGTATCCCTACAAAGTTAAGTTGGTACCTAACTGCAAGTTATTATGCGAGTCAACAGAGCATTTTCAATTTCAGCGGGTAATAGATACAGTTCTTTTTTTGTAACAACAAAGAGGTTTTATACGGCTGAAAATCCATTTAGGTTTTTAGAATAAATAAATGTGTCCCTAATTAAGACAAAAAACATAATTAAGATTATTATTATCAAATTATTTATAATTCACAATAATTTGTTATAAAACATTTGCATTTTATCACTATTATTATACTTAATTATTTTTGAAGTAGGCTGTATGGCTGTATGTAATCAATCAACTCACATTTGGCGCGTGCAAAAAAAAAACTTGCGCGCTTTTTCCCTTAGTTAATATTAGGCTAATACAATATGTATTTATTTATTTATTTATTTTCTTAAAGGAAGACCAACAGCCAATCTTACAAACTAGCATCAATTACAATAGGCACCAGAAGGCCACTTACAGGTCCTCACTGATTGCCATAAATGCAATAAATGTTTGTTTTTCCTCGCAAGTGTGTTGAAAAAGTGCGTATGAAACTCGTGAGCAACTTACTCACTAGACACTCGGCTGATTTACGCCCTCGCCTGCGGCTCGGGCTGCAACCCACAGCCTCGTGTATAATGAGCAACCTAAGCTCACTTGTATCATAATATACTATTATGCAACTGCAATTAATTGAAAAGCCAGTTCACTGCCATTTTAACCTCTCTAGTTAGACTTATTCAACCAGAGAGTTCAACCTCCTATAGGAATCTAAATGAAACCATTGCCTTCAAAATTAACATACAGAGCGTACACTACAACGTAATTAAACTGCAACATCGTTGAATCAATACACACTCCAAATACGCTCAGCAAAGGATGAGGAAAACAAGCGGCTGCAGCTGCTGACAAGACGTTAATTCGTTATCTAATTAAACGATTCGCCCCGGGACGTGCTAACGGGGCGACATCCTATCTCGGCTCTATACAGTTCGGCTGGAATACAGGTGCGCGTCTGCTAATGAACCTATAGATGGCTGAATTCAGTCTGTTTACATGCTACATTGATGGCAATTAAGGTATATGCCTAGGAAATACTTACAGTATGTTTGTGGAACTAATTATTATGTAGGTAGTTAGGTAGTAAGTGAATCTAATCTTTGTAGTTTTTCTTCCTTGTGAGGTATGAAAACCGATAAACATCACGTCTTTTTAGCTAAGATAATCTCTTTAGCTAATTAAACGATTCGCCCCGGGACGTGCTAACGGGACGACTGCCTATCTCGGCTTTATACAGTTCGGCCGCAATACAGGTGCGCGTCTGCTAATGAACCTATAGATGTCTGAATTCAGTATGTTTACATGCTACATTGATGGCAATTAATGTATATGCCTAGGAAATATAGTATGTTTGTAAAACTAATTATTATGTAGTTAGGCAGTTTATGATTCAAATCATTGTAGTTTTTCTTCCATGTGAGGTGTGAAAACCGATATACATGACGTCTTTTTGGCTATAATCTCTTTAGCTAATTAAACGATTCGCCCCGGGAAGCGCTAACGGGGCGACTGCCTATGGCCGTTTGTGCACTACCACTGAATTTTACCGATCCGGAAAAAAACGGATGCTTGTATTTAATTAATTACTAATATAAATGATTAATTATTAAAATACAAGCATCCGTTTTTTTTCCGGATCGGTAAAATTCAGTGGTAGTGCACAAACGGCCTATCTCGGCTTTATACAGTTCGGCTGGAATACAGGTGCGCGTCTGCTAATGAACCTGTGTAGATGACGGAATTCAGTCTGTTTACATGCTACATTGATGGCAATTAATGTAGGTACGAGTATATAGCCAGTGACTACATGTTTGTGGAACTGATTATTATGTAATTACTTAACAATACATATCATTCTAGTTTCTTTCCCTTTATATGCATGAAAACCTATAAAAATCACGTCTTATTAGCTAAGTTAATCTGTTTAGCTAATTAAACGATTCGCCCCGGGGCTAACACAGGTGCTAATGAACCGATAAATGTCTGAATTCAACGGGTAGTTAAGTCGGTGTAGGTACACTGGTACATACATCAGATGTGTACATATTGATGGTGATTGGAGTCATATAATATTTTATGAAAGAGATTATTATGTAGCCTTGATTAATTTCAATGGCTCGAATTCAAATATATTACGTTTTTAGATACCTAGTAGGTACAGTAGAAATAGTTGTTGCACTTTATCTTATTGATTTTTCTACATTGCTAAATTTTAACTGATTTCATAAAATAAAACGGTGCGGTGGCAGTTAATAGATTGAATTACTTAAGGATTTTTTTACCATTTAGAAATAATCAAATGTTTATCATTATCGGCAAATTCGATAATTAGTTCGAATGAATATTTACTCTCATTTTGTTTTTTTTTTTAATTCACAAATTCATTTCACACCATCTAAATCGCATGTTCCGTTTAAGCTAAGACTCATTCAGACCAACCGGCGCCGGCGTGCAGCGGCCCGGCCCGGACGGCATAATTACAATTCGGCAAAGGAAAATTAAATCTATAAACAGGAATTACAGTATATATTAGCTGCACCGCTAATCGTCCTTCGCATTTCGTGACGGCCGTACGGCTCCGTACGGCTTCCGCGGCAGTTCTACGGCTCCGTGCTTGGCCGAGGCGCAACAGTTGGTGTGAATCAGCTAATTTAATTTAAGGAGATCAGTCACGCTTCATACATGTTTGGACCAAAAAAGTAAAAGTACCGGCCGACGACAAAAAATTGCATATTACTATTGTAAACAGTGTAGCGATCATTTTTTGTTATGGCGTCAACAGTGTACGATTAGCGGCCAAGCAGTTATTCAAGTTTGAAAACGTATTTTTTTTCTCTTTATTTTCAAACTTGAATACCGCAGGGCCAAAGTGCGGCCAACGAAAAAAAATTGCACATTACTATTGTAAACAGTGTAACGATAATTTTTTGTTATGGCGTCAACAGTGTACGATTAGCGGCCAAGCAGTTATTCAAGTTTGAAAATGACATTTTTTTCTCTTTATTTTCAAACTTGAATACAGCTTGGCCAAAGTGCGGCCAACGAAAAAAAACTGCACATTACTATTGTAAACAGTGTAACGATCATTTTTTGTTATGGCGTCAACAGTGTACGATTAGCGGCCAAGCAGTTATTCAAGTTTGAAAATGACATTATTTTTGGTATAAATACGATCGCAAAACGGATTGACTCACCACCTAAAATTAAATCGTATAACAGAATATCAGTTATTACATTGAGATCAGTTCCTCGTCAGCATTATAACTGACCTACGAACGTCCCACCTGCTGGGTACGTGAATCGACCAAACAATAATGCAATACTTTTCGCAAAATAGTAACTTTAACTAAGGTCTAGTACACTACAGAGCCAGAATAAGGAAATATGTCTCCCTAAAATAGATATTGACTACAACACAAAGTGACTTTGGCCAAGCTGTATTCAAGTTTGAAAATAAAGAGAAAAAAATGTCATTTTCGAACTTGAATAACTGCTTGGCCGCTAATCGTACACTGTTGACGTCATAACAAAAAATGATCGTTACACTGTTTATAATAGTAATATGCAATTTTTTTTCGTTGGCCGCACTTTAGCCAAGCTGTATTCAAGTTTGAAAATGAAGAAAAAAATGTCATTTTCAAACTTGAGTAACTGCTTGGCCGCTAATCGTACACTGTTGACGCCATAACAAAAAAATACCATTACACTGTTCACAATATAGTAATGTGCAATTTTTTTCGTTGGCCGGCACTTTTACTTTTTTGGTCCAATTTGACTGATCTCCTTTTAGCTTTATTGCATTATTTAATGTCTGTTCCTTCTGTTTTGAAATACTTGACGAAAAATAAGGGTGTTAAAAGTTTTTTTGTTATTCTGTTACCTTTTTTAGCCAGAATCACTGAAAATAGTCTAGTAAACTTTAACGATGCAATAAGCAACCCAATTCTTGAAGAAGGTCATATAACATCGCACTTTTCTATAATCCAACGCTTATGGATTAGTGACTTTATGCCATTTACCATCAGTCTTTCTGTGTTCTGTGATCGATCAGAAAAAAAACCAAGTAGACCCAAGTAGGGGGACTTTTCTAATCTATAGCTACTTACTGATATTATTTATTTAAATAACAATAGCATTGTAAAACAAAAGTTTTGACGACCGATTTTGCGCAGGGGTAAGATGCTGCCTTCAGCGCTAAAATTCAAAATTCAAAGTCATTTATTTATTTTAAGCTGATACAGTACTTGTGAACGTCAATGAAGCTACGCCATCGATCGGTTCGCAAATCCTACGGCGGGAGGCCTTGCTACGAGAAGAACCGGCAAGAAACTCTCCAAGGGCTTTTGATTCCTCCCTGTCATATTTCTAGAGGTCTCGGGTTGGATTCCCGAACAAGACAAATATTTGTATGCATGAACAATTGAACATGTATTTTTATCTTGGTCTGGGTGCTTTAAATGTATATTAAGTATGAATTTACAAAAAAAAACATTTACCTGAGTAGGTATATATTTATCCGTTTTCTAGTTTCAGTAACACAGTTTCTTAATGAAAACATACTCGTACTACGTAGGTACTGTGAGACCCTACGTTGGGAATCAGTTAATTAAATATATTTTATAGTGAGACAGTCTTTACTACGGCACCATGGCCGATCTATTCTATATATACTCCTACACGCGACCGCGGAATCGTCTGGACTAAAACAAACTACTCGCGTAATGACAATGCATTCGATATTTTGAATACTATTTAAACATAAATCAACCATAGACAACGCAAGGAGGTATCTTCACACAATATAATACCACATGCCGCCGCCGCAACAAAAAAAAACTTTCTCACTAAAGAAATGTTTTTTTTACATGGATTACCCTAAAGCGAAGGCCCTTCCTACCTTAGAACAATATCACATCAATAAGACTGGTCCTCACTAACGGACAGCCAGGACAATGGTCAATATAATTATTTATTTACTGTCAATCAAAACAAACCAACCATTGCATTGGCTTGACATACCAAAACCAAGGGAAAAGGTCTGCCCAGCCTTCAACCTAACCTTAATACAATTATAATTAGTCAAAGCTCAAAGATCAGACATGTCGGACTAGCACCAATAATATATTGACTACGAGAAAATTACCCAATAATAACCCCTCATCTCAAAATGTGCCCGACAACAAGCTTGGAACTTCATAAACCTGTGGTGACCTCAAACAGACACCCGTCCGCTAGTGGCCACCACCGTCTATGTAGCGTGGTGTCGACAACATTGCCAGTCAGGGTTAGAGGGATCCTGCAACAGACAGGATATGACCCTGGTCCTTATTGGACCGTCAGGGGTTTTTTTTTTACATAGTTAGATAGTTTTATTTCCGTTTTAGTTAGTTTGTAAGTTGTTTCGATGTCACTTAAGGAACGAGGTGACGTCAACATTTGTTGGTGAGGGGGGAGGAAACCCTGACGGTCCAATAAGGACCAGGGTCATATCCTGTTTGTTGCAGGATCCCTCTAACCCTGACTGGCAATGTTGTCGACATTTTGAATACTATTTAAACATAAATCAACCATAGACAACGCAAGGAGGTATCATATTCACACAATTTAATACCACAGTACTACGTATTAGCTAGAAAATTGGTGAGATTGTAAGAAATTTATTTATTTTTTACTAGCTTTCCGCCCGCGGCTTCGCCCGCGTAGACTACACGACGTTATCCCGCGGGAATTTGTTATTTTTCCGGGATAAAAAGTAGCCTATGTTCCTCTCCAGGCTACAAAGTATCTGTGTTCCAAATTTCAGCCAAATCCGTTCAGCCGTTTTGGCGTGATTAAGTAACAAACATCCAAACATCCAAACATCCAAACATCAAAACATCAAAACATCCAAACTTTCACATTTATAATATTAGTAGGATTTATTTAGGTATATAATCACTTTATAAACATCTAAGATGCCGTAAAGCACGGTCCCCCTACATTTAGATTATCTACGTTGCGTCTGTAGGAAATCGCTTGATGGCAAAGATGCGCCGCTAGGTGCCGCGCCAGTGCTAAGGAAATGATATTCTAAATAGATTATGTAACTAATTTCCCGGCAACAACGACTCGGTGTCTGGAGGAGAAAAGATCGATACGTCTAAATGTACTGTTTTTAAGAGATTATCTGTATGTGCAGTTGACTTATCAGCCCCTGTAGACTAGTGGCTTTCTATTATCGATACTTATCGCCAGTAGAATAGAAACAAAATGTATGGGATTAACATTAGCTCGAAATCTCACGTGACCGCTAATGTCAATCTCATATATTTTCTTTCTATTCTACTCTATCGATATCGCCAGTAGAATAGAAAGAAAATGTATGAGATTGACATTAGCGGTCAATCTGATCATGCTCAACCAAAGGTCGTGGGTTTGACGCATATGAGACAAACATTGATGTGCTGAAGAAAATTTAGTTTGTCATTTTAGTGGTTTTTTTATCTAAATATATGTCGACTAGCGGATACTCGCGGTTCCCGTGGGAATATCGGGATAAAATATAGCCTATGTCACTCGGGAAGACTGTAGCTTTCTAACGGTGAAAGAATTTTCGAAATCGGTCCAGTACTTTTTGAGTTTATTCGTTACATACAAAAATTGTCGTCCCAAATTGAAGAAACTCTCCAGTCAGACTCTCCTACTCATGGATCAGAGACACGAAATGAAGCTGCAGAACTCAGCGGATGCCCATCGTTATCGACAGCTTAATAGACAGATATCTAAGTCTTTGACGCGCGACCTTCGCCAATTTAATACCGAGCGTATTAAAGAAGCCATTGAGCGGAACAAAGGCTCCAAAGTGTTCGCGAGAGATCTGTCTATCGGGCAAAGTCAATTGACGAGGCTGAAAACTGAGGAAGGTAGCATCATTTCGTCAACACCTGAAATCCTGAGGGAGATTGAGAGTTTCTATGGACAGCTATATTCCACACAAACACTTGTTGAAAGCAAGGCTACAGACCCTAGAGCCAAGCTTACCCGACACCATACCGAAGATATCCCGGACGTCAGCCTGTACGAGATTAGAATGGCTCTCAAGCAGCTTAAAAACAACAAGGCGGCGGGCGATGACGGAATCACAACAGAGCTTCTGAGATCGGGCGGTAAGCCGATACTTAAAGTCCTCCAGAAGCTTTTCAATTCAGTCATCCTTGAGGGCAAAACGCCAAAGGCATGGGGCAGAAGCGATGTGATGCTGTTTTTCAAGAAGGGTGATAAAACTCTCTTGAAGAACTATAGACCCATCTCGCTTCTGAGCCATATCTATAAGTTGTTTTCGAGAGTCATTACGAATCGTCTCGTTCGCAGGTTCGACGACTTCCAACCTCCCGAACAAGCCGGGTTCCGGAAAGGCTACAGTACCATAGACCACATTCATACGCTGCGGCAAATTATACAGAAGACCGAAGAGTATAACTTGCCACTTTGCTTGGCGTTCGTGGACTATGAGAAAGCCTTTGATTCGATTGAGACTTGGGCGGTGCTGCAGTCTCTCCAGAGGTGCCAAATAGACCACAGGTACATCGAGGTGCTGAGGTACTTATACCAAAACGCCACCATGTCGGTCCGATTACAGAACCAGAGCTCTAATCCTATCCAACTACAGCGAGGTGTGAGACAGGGAGATGTCATCTCTCCCAAACTGTTCACAGCTGCGTTGGAGGATATTTTTAAGCTGCTGGACTGGAAAGGATACGGCATCAACATCAATGGCGAGTACCTAACACACCTACGGTTTGCCGATGATGTAGTTCTTATGGCTGAGACTTTGGAAGACCTGAACACAATGCTCGAAGATCTCGGTAATGCTTCGCAAAGAGTGGGTCTTAAGATGAACATGGACAAGACGAAAATCATGTTCAATGCCCATGTTGCACCCGCTCCAGTTAATGTTGGGAACATTACACTCGAAGTTGTTGACCACTATGTTTACCTAGGACAGACGGTCCAGTTAGGTAAGTCCAACTTTGAGAAAGAGATCTCTCGTCGAATCCAGCTCGGATGGGCAGCGTTTGGGAAGCTCCGACATATATTCGCGTCCGAAATACCTCAATGTCTCAAGACGAAAGTCTTTGACCAGTGTGTGTTGCCAGTAATGACCTATGGAAGTGAGACGAGGTCTTTTACTATGGGTCTCATAAGAAGGCTCAAAGTCACCCAACGAGCAATGGAGAGAGCGATGCTTGGTATTTCCCTGCTCGATCGAATCAGAAATGATGAGATCCGCAGGAGAACTAAAACAACCGACATAGCTCGAAGGATTGCATCATTGAAGCGGCAGTGGGCGGGACACATAGCGCGGAGAACCGATGGCCGTTGGGGCGGAAAGGTTCTCGAATGGCGACCGCGAACCGGACGACGTTCCGTGGGCAGGCCCCCTACAAGGTGGACCGACGATCTGGTCAAGGTCGCGGGAAGTCACTGGATGCGGGCAACGCAGGACCGATCGTTGTGGAGATCCTTGGGGGAGGCCTATGCCCAGCAGTGGGCGTCGTTCGGCTGACATGATGATGATGATGATACAAAAATACAAATCTTTCCTCTTTATAATATTAGTATAGATATACACGAGAAGACTTTATTTTTATCCACAACGGTGTAGCACTTAGGCTTCATCACACCTGATGTTAAGTGGTAATAAGGCTGAAGGTGGAAGCGCACTACTTCCGGAATCCTGAATCACTGAACTGTAAAATTAAATTTAAAAAAAAAATTTAGGGATTTTTTTTTTCTATTTTATTTACGTTCTAAACACTTAACCTGACCACCCCCTGCTCGTTTTGCAGTTTGTTTCAAACCATCTTATATATACAAATAGTCTATGTCTATAATATGCAAAAGGAGATGACGAATAGATGCTTATCACAAGTGCGCTTGAGCGTTAAGAAATTTCCTTTTGAGAAACGGAATTAAAATCAATAAGAATATTATTTATATATTTATATTGGTTAATTAAATGTTTACATTGCTTGTCTTCAGTAAGAACTTTCCACCTTCTCCTTAATATTATAATTAAGTTAACCCTTAAACACGACAGGCGCAAATTCGTTATTACACCGCGAGTACTAAACATAATTCGCGTACCAAGAATTCCGCAATAGTACAACTAAAGTGATAGTTGAACTAACACTGAGCTACATCACAGGAATTTCATGGTAACAGCAAAATTCAAACCCTCCACATCTCCACGGATAAATTGATGAACAATGCTTTGATATTGAATCTACATTCTGATTATACAAAGCCATATTCCACCTTTTAGAAAACTTCGTTATAATATCACAAGCGAACATAGTTTAGAAGTTTGTAGTTATAATGAATTTTCCAGTGTCTACAAGAATATTGTGTTCTCGTTACTGGGTATTTCTAATAATGAGGTATGTATTGGAAATCACGGAGTACCTTAAAAAAAAAACTTTGAAGCTATTAAAATTTGAAAAAAAATCGTTTGTAAGCTAAATGGTTCAGGCAAAGGTATACCAAATTAATAACTCGTTTTTAGAGGTGTTCAGGCAGAATAAAAACTTTTACATCAATCCAAAAATTTGCAAAAATTAAGTGTTATTCACATGTTATTCATCTGTACTCTTCAAATCTCCATTAATATAAGCTCTCATTCATCGCGTAAAAGGGGGTTTCAAAACCTGAATTGAGCTAGGTAAAGGAGAAAATGCTTGAGTATAAAAAAATCTAGTCATCTCCCACTTTACATGAATAGCCGTTAACGATGTCCGAATCGCAGGGGAAATTACAAGCCGAACACGGCGTACAGGGCCGCTCTGAGTCGATTTGCAGGCAAAATTTTATAATAAAACGGGGTTTATGAGACCTGTCTCCCATTTTACAAGCTTTTATTTAACTTGCAGTGTATGTATGTATGTATGTCCGTTCGGGTCAAATCTTGCGAGCTAAATTTGACCCACTTTCCAATGTCCGATTGAGCTGAAATTTGGAATTTACCTTTAGTTCCGATGACAATGCAATTAAATATATAATCAGTATAGTTATCAATTCAGAATTCTTGCAAATTTTCAAGTACTATATTCTTGTTTTGTTGTGATGGTTACTTGACACGTGCTTGACACATTGTCAATGTACCATAAAGTTATAATCAGCGAGCATTCAGCGAGCGCAATCTTCATAGAGTGCGTGTCAGATAACTCTGCGACTGGGGCGTTTATGGCGCTAGTTACAGTACATTATTTTGTTCTAAGCTTATGGAAAATATTAGTATTCGATTTTGACCCCGCGCAGACTTATCTGGCGCACTCTCTAAATTCAACTAGTAATAGAACACACGTCCCAACCCGACAGCCGATTTGAATTGGTTATTTGAGAAAGAACATGAGTCCATGTCACATAATTGCTCAGGAGACAAAAAAACTGTCTGTTAAAAAAACATACCAAACAGTAAAAATGTTTGATGCAGTTTTGAAAAGTATGCTATAATATACTATTTACATAAATTTGAGATTATCAATAGTATATTTTATAACGAGGGACTAAACGAAGCCATTAATACCAGAGGTGGTTTGGCTCCCGAGCGTATATTAAGTTGGCGTTTAGTCTCGAGGTGCAAACTGTACTTTTCACTTCGAGTGCGAGAAAACTAGTCAATTCAGTACAAAAACATTTAACAAATTCTAAAGTTTTCGCGGTCAGTAGTAGTAAAAATATTCGCCCTTTTGTAGGACAGGCCAAGACATTTAGCCATACTGCCAATTTTTGAGTATTATTAAATTATCATAGTTTCTTATGTTTTCATAAGAATGTAGGTGTGTTACATTCCAATGCTCCTTGGAGTATTTGGCGTCAAGTGTGTCAAGCTAGCCTTCTCGATAATTCTTGCTGAGGTAGTCACCACTATAATAAAACACTCGGCATCACTTTACCGAGATAGCGCCTATTTTAATCATTCCACATTATCGTCCAGTTGCGAAGACACTTGGGGCACAAAACCACACCTATCTAGAGTCACAAAGTCCACTATGAAACAAATTGCGATTAATTAAAATATCCACTCAACCTTACCCGCCAAAATGGCGCCAAAAACTCGCAGTCAGTTTTTTCCGCTAAACCAGTCACAAAATAATAATTTAAAACACATGGCGCTACCTTCCTTGCGGAAAAACCATGAAGATGGTCCACACTTCACAATTAATAGTATATTCACTGGCTGTTTGAGTTTATCTAATTTATTTATTTATTTATTTATTTCTTTAACATTTACATTGTAACTTACAGCTAGGTTGCCAAAACATTACAAAATATAATATGATAATAACATTAAACACAATATAACTTATTTCTCTAAGAATAAACTAAACTTAAAACATAATGAGGCTACTGAATCGACAAATATGTCGGCATCCTGGACACAGGTTAAAAATGCGTTAAGTATGTAAGTGGCTCGCGCGGTGGGAGCGTTGCTAGCGTGCCGTGTCCGCAGGGAGCCGGGAGGCGCGAGTATTAAGTGCCGTCTGCGACCGACTCCTCGCATATAATTTTGCGGTACATATAGCCCAATCCTCTCTAGAACTTCCGGATTATCCACCTTATTGCGTAGGAGTAGGCAATAGTGAATTAACAGATTCAATTTTCGTCTAAACTCTAACGTATTTAAGCCTACCATACCGGCCACAAATAAGGAGGGATATAAAAATGGGTAGTATCCAAATCGTTTTTTGTATATAAAACGAGCAAATTTTTTGTTTAATTTCTCGATAAGTAATGCATATTTAGCAGTACTTGGATCCCAAACAATTGAACCGTATTCTAACTTGATACGAACAAATGCATTGAATAGTAAAATAGCTATCTTTGGGTCACTAAATTGGGAAGCAGTACGCATAATGAAGCCTAGCACCCTATTGGCTTCTTTACAAATAGTAACGACATGACTATTAAAGTCAAGTTTGCAGTCAAGTTTAACACCAAGGTCGCTAACTTCATTCACCCTGTTGAGATGTACTCCAGCCACGTTATAAGACGATACTGTGGGCGCGCGCGAACGAGAAAAGGTGATCACTGCACACTTAGAGGTGTTAAACGACATTCTGTTATCAGCGGTCCACTTGACAACTGCATCGATATCACTTTGCATTACTGTATAATCCATTGCGTCTCTTATAGGATATAACAGCTTTAAATCATCAGCAAATAACAAACACCTGACTGATTTAATAATCTCAGGGAGATCTTTGATCATAATTGCGAAGAGAGTAGGTCCCAAGGTACTACCCTGACTCACACCAGAGCGCGTATAGTACTCCTGGGATTGAAACCCAGATAGTCCGACATACTGTCTTCGATCCCTGAGATAATCAGCGAAAAACGATAGAAGTTTTGGAGTAAAACCAAAAAGAGACAACTTTCGTAATAAAATATAATTATCTACAAGATCGAATGCTTTTTGAAGGTCAAAGTATGCGACATCAACTTGTCCCCCCTTATCCATTTCAATTGTAACATTATCTACCATGTATACTAATGTCACATGAAGGAAATTAAAAAGTAATTACATTTTACTCCCTAAGGACTAAAGTGGTTATTTAGTCCCGCTTCGTAGGGCTATATTTGCGTACTTTTAGAGCACGAGAATTGAAAATTATTATTATTTCTATTAAAACATTAATTTGAAGTCCCTGGAATTAGGCTTTTTCTCAATTACTTACTTAAAAAATTGACATTTAATTAAAAATGAAGTTTCCCTGTCAGTTACAGGCCACTCGAAATGGTTTTGAAGAATTTTTCGTCATTCTTTTGTGACAGGTACCTACCGTTAAATTTTTTTCAAATCCAAGACCTTTTTTTTGTTGATAGGTCTTTTTCTTTACAAGCCCGTTGCATTGGCAAATCCAGGTGGTTTCTGAGGGTAAGAAATTGATAAGAAAAAGTGATGTGATACAAGGCCTTGTCCAGTGATGTGATACAAAGCCTTGGCCAAGGCCAGATTTGGTGTAGCTTTTTTGATTTTTTGATTTGCTTTGATTTTGATTTGGTACGAACATGTGTAGCACGGATTACCTATATTTGCTTTACAGCAAAGTTCGTCCGCACCAAATCGGCGGTTAGGTCTGGTCTGGACGTGTGTAGCGGCTATAAGAACTAACGAACGAACTATAAAAAGAAGCAAAAAACGCGAAGTTGCTTTAATCAGACCCTACTAGGTGTCACTTTGCACATAAATAGTTCACTAAAGTCAACGACAGATGGCTCCATGAAGCTCGACTTAATACTGAGAGTATTAAGTCAAACTTCATGGATGGCTCCAAGTTAATACAACCATAGTCTACCTACAGAAAAGAAATATCCTTTTTTCACCTCTCCAGCTCGAAAAGGGCGCTTTTGGCGCCTAAAAACTCGCAGCAAAATCGATTTTTGCTGCGAGCGTGAGGCAAAGTGCTTTTTTAATTTCTTACACCAACTTTTGAAATAATTAAGAAAAAAGAAATAGAGTGACAAGGATGAGACTTTTAAAATTAATATGAGCAAAAAGGATAGATAGATAGCTTTATGTCGATGGACATGAAATATAAAGCTTAAAAAATAAATACACGGATACCAAAGGTTCGAAATAAAGAGTATAGACGAAATGAGGTCGCATGCATGATATAATATAAAATAAGAAAAATTAATGAATTCTATTAACAAATTATATAAATACGATTGTACTACTATTGCTTTTTATTAAACACGCAATATTTTAAATAAATAGAAGTGAACATTATATCGCTTACTAATATCATGTTTGGTTTTTATAAAAATTACATGCAGTGCAGTTTTTGAACGCAATGCAAACAGTTACCTTCAACTTGCATAATTGCACCAATTTTACTCTTAATTATTAATTTTGTAATTTTGATGTTTTCTTTATTGTTAAATGTTGCATTCAATGTTGTTTTTCTGACCTGTAACACTTTTCTCGCTGGTAGAGGTGAAAAGTTGTATGTTTAACACGAGAGCAAAATTTTCTGATGTTTCGTGCCTTTAAATCACTCACTATGCTCAGTAGTCTATATTTGAATCACTCGCTACGCTCGTGATTCAATTTTAGACTACTTCGCTAGTTCGTGATTTAAATTCAGCACTCGCAGCGAAAAATGATTTTGCTCTCTTGTATAACAAATAACTATTTTCTTTATGTACTACGTTTATCAACTTTGATAGAAACTTAAATGTGTCTTGTTCTTAAGTATTTATTTTTGAAATACTTACTAAAATTTACAACTGAAAATCAGCGTTTGCTTGCGCGTTGCAAGACAAGTAATATGACGCTGAGCTGCGAACATTGAGTACTGCTGCGGCACGGCACACACACATTTTTATTTGGAACTTTTTGTCTTATTGAGTCTAATTTGTGTTTTCTATTCTTGTTCGTAATACATTGCTACCTTCTCTTATACCTATGTGAATATGCCTTGTATTTAATGGATACTTATGTGTGTGTCTATAGTAAGAATCTACAATCTCTATTGTTGTGTTTCTCAGTCGCTTAATTTCATTTAATGCATCATTATTGCATGGTCGTTTGCTAGTTAATTTATTACAGTCTAGCTCTTCAACTGCATCAAGTCTGCAAACACACAAATATATAAGATCCTTCCTAAATAGTGCACATAATTTTAAGGGGTCAATGTACTCACGCAAACAAAAAATTTTTACTATGGTACCAACATTGAAAACGCGAAAAATAAATCAGCTGTTCCATAGAAAACTTTAAATCGAATAGATCAAAATGTATAGAACAGCTGATTTTTTTTCGCGATTTCAATGTTGGTACCATAGTAAAAGTTGTTTGTATGCGTGAGTACATTGACCCCTTAAATTTTGTGCACTATTTAAGAAGGACCTTATATATTTGTGTGTTTGCAGACTTGATGCAGTTGAAGAGCTAGACTGTAATAAATTAACTAGCAAACGACCATGCAATAATGATGCATTAAATGAAATTAAGCGACTGAGAAACACAATAATAACTAAAAATACAAAAATAAATTATATTTAATAAAACCTTTTATTTAAAATCAAGCTTTTATTCAAATGTCCTAAAAAGAATAAAATAAACTTTGCATCAAGTCAAATCCAACAAACTTATTACATTAAACAATTTATATGTTTTAAAAGCTTGTCGCGAGATTTTATTGTTACTGGGCTTGCACTAAACACAAATGCATTAACTTATCTTTGACATATGAAATTAAAGCGACAAGCTTTTAAAACATATAAATTGTTTAATGTAATAAGTTTGTTGGATTTGACTTGATGCAAAGTTTATTTTATTCTTTTTAGGACATTGGAATAAAAGCTTGATTTTAAATAAAAGGTTTTTTTAAATATAATTTTTTAAAGGTTAAAATACTCTTTGATACTTTGAAAAATATATACTGGTATACTGGTGGTCGAGTTTTTGTCTTGCTAAGTTAAAGTTAGGTATAATAGTAAATGCCTGACCGTATCCCGTTTCCGAAAAATAAAAACACGGACAATTAGTGTGGGTATATTCTTTTATTAAATTCAAATATTAGTAGGTAGTTTCCGTGACCATGGCCCCTGGAAAGGTGCCAAAACGTCGGAAAAATCTTATTTATGTTTGCAATATACGCGTGATAAAATCCGTAAAAAGTGGTTTAATTTCAATGAACAGTTCGCGAAGAAATCGATAGTTAATATATCTACATAATCAATGTATTTACCAGTAAAGGGCAATATTTTCTTTATTCAACCCTTCAATTTCAATATGCAACAATAGAACACTAACGTGAACAACCGCCACATTACATGTTCAACTACACGGAATAAATTAACAAAAATCATTAAAAGACCAAACCCAACTAAACCGTAAACGTTCGTTTTTAATTCAGCGTCAGTCAAAGCTCCGCCAGACGGCAAAAGTGGAAGGGTCGGGTGTTTCCCCTGGAGATTAAGCGGGTGGAAGTCGCGAGTCAATCTGCTCGTTACGCCCGCTGCATTTGTGCCGGCGACTTGTAAACGACCCACTGTGCACCGTTCTTAATGCCTCCCTCGCACGCTGATTTTATGCCTAAGGACGTGCAAATGTTAGTACGTACCACTATTGCTGTTTATTACTTTACATGTGAGTAGTGCTTATGTGCATTGCTTGTTTATTAGAATGCAAATAGTTTTTTAAGACTTTTTGTTTGGTATTATAGTCGTCTTGTTGTTACCGTATTCAAGGAGACACTGATTACTTACTTACTTACTCCGCTGGCGCAGCGACCCGAAGTGGATATTGGCCTCATTCATTGAAGTGCGCCATTCCTTCCTACCTTGTACTAGGTCTGACCAGTCGGGCACTCCCAGCTCTGTTAGGTCTTTGGCACCTTCATCTTTCCAGCGGTGTCTTGGCTGTCCGAAAGGTGTCGCAAGGTACGCGTTTTTGGCAGCTCGATCTTCCCCCATTTCTCTATATGCCCTAGCCAGCGAAGGCGGGCAGATTTTTTTTCTCCGATGATAATTAGCCCGCACATCAACTGTTTCTATCTCCTGGTTAAATATTTGCCTCCGCTTTCCGCTATCTCCTTTTGTCGATCCAAGTATCTTCCGCAGGATCTCTCGTTCTGCAACTAAGTGTTTGTTTTTCTGCTTCAGAGTAAGCGTATCTATTTTTTTAATCTTTGCTGATTTGAATACGTTGCAACTAGAATAACAAGTGGGCAGTGCATTCTATTTTTGACCGAAACCCTAGGCGTATAATCCCCGAGGATTTGTTTCTCGTAGAGGCTTCTACGTACTACAAAACCTCTTTGCAGACCAAACTGGTACTGAACCCCGGGGGAACACGAAAATGCCGAGCCACATTGTCAAGAAAACATTTATTTAGGACTAGCTGACCCAGCGCGACTTCGTTCCCGTGGCCCTACCCCCTACTCCACCCTACCCTACACGTACTCTACCCCTGCCCTACTCTACCCCTACCCTACCCCTACCTCTACTCTACCCCTACCCTACCCTACCCCTACCTCTACTCTACCCCTACCCCTACCCTTACCCTACCCTACCTATACCCTACCCTACCTTTACCCTACCCTACTTCTACTCTTCCACCACTTACCCCTCTTCCCCTATTTTCTCACCGTAAGAACCTTCCTTGGACTTCCACGAACATTTCAAGACCAAAATTAGCCAAATCGGTCCAGCCGTTCACGCGTGATGTCGTGACCAAGGGAAATAGGGATTCATTTTTATATATATAGATGTAGCTATTTTTGTTCAATGAAGTCATGTGAACAAAATTTGTTCACATGAGTTGTCCTATTGTCAGTTATATTTTTTCACACAAATCTTTAATATTTCATAAGTTAGGTGATGTTATATTGAAATATATTTCTGGCAGTTATCTTTCAGCTATCTATACTAAAATTAAAATAGGAAATATTTGTTATTTTGTTTGTTTGTTCGTTTGTAATGGATAAACTCAAACACTACTGGACTGATTTAAAAATCTTTTACCATTAGAAAACTACATTCTTCCTAGGTAACAATTGCTATATTTTATACCGATATTTCTACAGGAACAGATACCACGCGGGTAAAACCGCGCGGAGCCCTTAGTTCATAATAATTGCAATGAAGTTCAATAATTGTACTGAAACATTATAGGCTGAATTAGACGAGGCAAGTTATTGCATACCCTACATACAGGATCAATATTTTGCGAGATATGTACTAATTGTACAAACAGCCATAGAACGATCTAAATATCACTTAACAACAATAGTTTCTCAAGATGTGGATGTGATGGTAACACTGATTGATCTCAGTGATACCTATATTTTGCTTTAACTCAAAATTGGTCGAGTTAAAATAAAAAGTCGTAAACATGGTTTCAATGATGTATATATTTTGCCGCCAAATGGTCTTAATTAGTATTATTTTACCTTTACTAAATAAACGTTGCTTAAATAAACTAGGTTGCGTAAGTACAGTATTTATAAAGTATTATTGTTCTAGTTCTATAGTTCGAACGTAATTAAGATTTACTCTGCTTTTTATAATTATTCCGTTGATAATGTGAACAAATTGTGAGCCATTTTATCACGGTGCTATTCATTAGCGTAAACTAATAGCAATGGTAAAGGACCGAACACACAATCCCCTGGACGCCAACTTGACTCAGCATGAGCGCAAAATTAACTAGTTTCGAGTGTTCAAATTAATTGTTGTGTGGATAGCGTTTGTCGACCGCTTTTATTACCTAAACCATTATTCCGTGGTCATTTTATGTTTATAGACTTAAAATACAGTAGCAAAATTCATTCGCTCAACCAATTGAACAAAAATCTGTCATCATTCTAAGCCTAAAATGCCAATCGCAGACGCTCATATAAGCGCTCCAGTCGTGACTTCTCACAAAATACGGAGAAAGAGATATTGTAGACCTGTAGCCCTAGCACAAAAACTGTCGTTATAGTAACAGTTATCCTGATCGTATTATTTTGTATAAAAACCAGAGCAACGCCTCTTTCGTTCGTATAAGGAACTGAAATTCAATACATACTTAGTTGACAGCAGTACTTTGATAGCTTTTGAGTTTACTATTCGATTTGACGATAGTTTTTCATGCTAGCTGAAAGACATAAATTTAGTCATACATTACGAAAAAGTGAAGGCTACGTGCTACCCCGTAGTGGATATAAAAAACGTTGTAACTTATCTACGTGCTTTTCAGAGGACGAGAATGCCATTGCGAAATCGTCAGAATGATAGGAAATATGTGATAGTAAAAAACCACTAGCCCTATAAGTAACTTTCAGGCGGGATTTTTACTATCACATATTTCCTTTACTTACAAAATTGCATTGTGAATGCATAAATAGTAGATTGTTTAGCAAGGGCTGTATGGCACCCATAACAGTCGAGTGTTTTGGCGCACGAACGAAGTGAGGGCGCCGATAGTTCGAGACTGTTATGGGTACATACACCCGAAGTAAACACTCTACTTTTCATTTCGAATATGAGGATAGTAAAAATAAACAGAAATAATCTAAAAAATATTTTTCCTATGGCCGCGGAATTTTCGAAAGACTATAACTTTTTTGTTCATTTTCTCTATTTTAGGGAAGGCAAGGGAAACTAAGTCCATTCAGTCTTGTTTGGTGTTTGACCCGTACTCTATGCAATTCCATGAAATGAAAAGCCTGATTTTTTATGTTACAAATAACTTATTTGGTTTAATCTATTTCTAGAAACGCATTCTTTAAAAAAACAATGTTTTAGATATTGAAACAATAATTCTACGATATTAATTATTTTATATAATAGCAAAACATGGCTGTATAGGCTTCTGTGCCTTTGCCTGCATACCTTTGGTAAATAAATGACCAAAGAGATACTTAAAGACTCTACACACGTTCCTATCCGACCTCCGATTCGGTCTGCTCCCAGACCAAATCGGAACGTGTGTAGCGCAGATTTGGTCTGGCTGGGAGCAGACCAAATCGGCTGTCGGATCGGGACGTGTGTAGATGCTATTACAGATTTTGACATGACCCTTTGATGATTGATGATTCCTTTTTTAAATTTCATGACGGCCCTAGGGCCGCCACATACCACTTTCAACCCGCATTTTAGGCAAGTTAGCAGTTACTTTCAGAATATGAGACATGAAAAATAATTTAAAATCGTCAGAATGATGGTTCAAAACAAATTTAAATTCGTTAAAAAGTCCTATGTTTCGTAAAATTAAAAGATTTATTATTTTTTTTACTTTTGTTTATCACGAATAAGTTTTGCTGAGTATTCTGTCTTGCACTGTCATCGAATTCCCAATCTTTTCCACATATCTCTCCAAGGATTAGCAATATTAGCTCTATGGCTAGAATGAGGCTAAAATATACTATATCTATGGGCTAAAACGCTCATTGTGGCGGGCGGGCACAGCTAATGTAACTAAATTAACTCTTAGAAGTCTTTTGTTTATGGCCCCTGTAGCACATTATGGTCACGCGTAAATCTTTCGGTGGATGTTTGCGAAATTGGTGCTGTTGTTGTATGTAAATAGGCATGTGTGATTTTTCCGAGTACTGTTCAGTACAGCGAGGCACTTAAATCACGGAAACTGCGTGTTTAATGTGGCAGTACGTGAGAGAACGTTACGAGAATTTAAAAATGTAGTAAAGGGCTGCTTAATGAAATCGTATTACACTATTTTGTTGAATATGACGTAAAAATAAATAATAGAAGAGAAGAAAGACGAATAATTAAATTATTATTTAATAAATGAGAGCAGTCAAAATATCGGAAGTACCTATCATCATATTTTTCTTGTTTGGCTCTTTTTTTTTGTGATCCTCTAAAAAATGACAGGTAATCTTGATATAAAATTAGATAGCACTCAAAAGAGCCCGAGGCGCAGTTCATATAGCACGCTCAGCCTGCGATCGCAACGGTCGGTTACGGGATGGGTGACCAAAAATGTATTATCTTTAGCTCCTCCGTGCTTCGAAAGGCACGTTAAACGGCGGTTTCTGAAACGTCAATCAAAATTAAATTAGCTAACAGACTGTCACAATCAATTCCCAATTAAAAGCACCTTGGGTTTCTGAAACGAAAATTATCTCACAATTTAGGTTTAGATTTGTATGGGCACTGACAGACTGTCTGTCACATTTTTCTTTCAGAAACCCAAACTACAATTAATTGGAGATTAATTGGGAATTAGGTAATTTAATTTTAATTGGCGTTTCGGAAACCGGCCGTAAGCTTGGGCCCGCGTGGTGGGTCATGTAGTGACTGATGTGATGACCCATTCTCCTTTTCCATCCATAAGGAAAGATTTGCCTGTGCTGACGAAATAGCACTCAATTTAAGTTCAGCAATGTTGCTAACAAATCTAAGATATTTCTCTAAGGTGTTCCTTAAGTAGGACATGTCATGTAGTGATTCATGACCCATTTTCCTTTTCCATCCATAAGGAAAGATTTGCCTGTGCTGACAAAATAGCACTCAATTTAAATTCAGCAATGTTGCTAACAAATCTAAGATATTTCTCTTAGGTGTTCCTTAAGTAGGTCATGTCATGTAGTGATCCATGACCCATTCTCCTTTTCCATCCATAAGGAAAGATTTGCCTGTGCTGACGAAATAGCACTCAATTTAAGTTCAGCAATGTTGCTAACAAATCTAAGATATTTCGCTAAGGTGTTCCTCAAGTTGGTAGGTAATAAGTAATAAGAGTTTAATTCCTCATCCCAAGTTCTAATGCCCGTAGGTAGCAAGTTCGAAACCGGCGAATAACTTCGGTGAAACTGATTCGGGGAACGGCAGTGAATGCATTAATTCCTGCACTGTGCTGATATAATGACGCGGTGCAGGAATATTGCAATGTGCACTTTGCTAATTCATAGGTGCCTTGATAATGAAGTCGTCATATTTTATGACTAGCGGCCGCCCGCGGTTTCACCCGCGTGGTTCACGCTCTCGTGGGAATATCGGGATAAAAAGTAGCCTAAGTTACTAAGTCAGCTAAATCAGTCCCGTCAAAATCGGTCCAGCCGTTTCAGAGATATGCCGGAACAAACAGACAGAGAGACAAAAATTGTGAATAATGTTATTTTGGTATATGTACCGTAATCATTATGCATGTAGTAAAAAGCGATTATTTTAATATTACAAACAGACACTCCAATTTTATTTATTTGTATAGATAAAGTAGAGTGATAATTGTTATGAGTATTAAAAAATCAGCTTGCGAGGCTACTTTTTTTTCTTTTACAAGTTCTCGTACAATTATTTTTATTATAATTATTGGCATCTGTGTTTAAAACTCATAATTGTTAAGAATTACAAGAGCTTTTATTTTGTGCAGTTTAGATCTAAACGCTTTAGCATATTCTTGTTATTTTTCTATTTGAATAAAACTGTAACCCGACTACAGGTGCCAAATGAAAAAAGCAGACACACACAGTACACAGATTCTAAATACCAGTATACTAGACTAGCTGATCTCTTTATTTGTACATTATTATTCTCTTCTAAATCTCTTCTATTCGTAATAAAACGAAAACGTTCAAATCATGAATTTTATTGATTTGATGCTGCTGAATGATTGTAATATTTTTAATTTGGATGATGACGATGATTCTTCAGCGTCACGTCGACTTATTTAACATTCAAACGACCTCCGTGGCCAAATGGTGTACGCACCGGTTTTCATGAGGTACCGGGTTCGATTCCCAGTCAGGAAAATATTGAAAACGAACTTTTCAATATTTCTTCGGTTCTGTGTGTATGTTGTTTCCAATTTCCATAACACTAGTGCTCAAGCTACTAAAGTTTGGTTTTGGAACAATAAATACATTTGATGGTGTCCATATTTATCAATTATTATTTTACCTATGATTCGGCAATTCTGTTCTATTCTTTAATAAAACCTGAAGTCACTGGCTAACCATACTAAATCTATAAAACAATAATCTAAGGCCTAAGTATTAAATTTTGCCTCCGCAACTAAGTTGGCCTTAAATTCGGAACTGACGAGGTCAGACAGGATGCAAGTTCCTGACACGGAGCAGCTGACGTCGACTTTGGCAACCACTTAGTGATATGTTTGCGTTGGCCGGCGAGCGCAACTGATACCTTCCTGAATAATATTAGGGAAGACAACGCTTACACTACGTTTTATTATAATAAAAAGAAAAGATGAATAAGTTCGGTGATATATTTGTAATAACTACCTACCTTTATTGTCTTATTCATGTATTTTAGTTGCAGTTAGGTTATTTTGTAGCAATTAGTGTGGACCTGTAATTGGCCTTCTGGTGCTTATTGTAGTTAATAATTTATAAGATTGGCTGTTGGTCTTCTTTTAAGAAAATAAATAAGAATATGATAAGTACCTAGAGCATCAAAAACACAAGGATTGTATCTGATAACTAAGTGCACTCTAAATTGCGATTAATGTAACTTTCAATAGTATAGTAATACAGGATGTTAGGGGCGCCGCCCTAACATAACATTAAAAAAATCTTGCTCTGCGTTGTTCAGCGTGATTTCCTGAAGCCATGGTTAAAGTTATTGCAACGGTGCCCTTATCACATTTAGATGACGTTACAACATACCTAACTAAAAATACCTACTTAAGTACCTACTTAAGCACGTAAACATATAATTTTTATATAATACTAGCTTCCTCCCGCGACTTCGTCCGCGTGGACATTCGAGAAAATCCTTAGGGGACCAATAACCAGGATAAAACATGTTTTAATTTCATCAAAATCCGATCAGCCGTTTCTACGTGATTAGGCGGGTCCTCACCAAGCTTTTAGAAGTACGCCTACAAAGTTTCAAGTTGAAATGTCTATTTAACCCCCTGATTTTTCATTCAAAATTTCACCCATATTTTAACCTTTTAGAGGTAGAGTCATGTTCAGCGAGTTAAACTTCAAAGTAGTTAAATGCTATTTTTGCAATCGTCATCCCATAAAACCTGAATAACGACATCCATATCGATTTTTAGATTTATTTATCCCATTTAATTAACCTATCTAAGGGGTTGATTTCGAAAAAATACGAAATATGTGTTTGCTTCTTTGTTTTACTTTCCAACCATAAGCCTAAATAGTAAATTTAATGAAGGACTTTCCAGATACAACATTTCATCCCCCTTTTCACCCCTTGGGGGGTAGAATTGTCAAAAACGCTGACACAGGTAAATATTAATTTTCAATTGTCAGCCTAAATACAAAATTTGAAGATCCTAACTTCAAAACTGACGGACTTTCATACAAACATTCATCCCCTATTTAACCACCTTAGGGGTGGAATTTCCAAATATCCTTTCTTAGTGGATGCCTACACTGTAAAAGGTATCTATGTGCAAAATTTCAAGTCTCTAAGTTTAGTGGCTTGGGCTGTGCGTTGATATCTCAGTCAGTCAGTCTGTCAGGACTTTGAATTTTATATATATAGACTAGCTTTCCGCCCGCGGCTTCGCCCGCGTGTACTACACAACATTATCCTGATGGAATGTAATATTTACATACTATTCCATCACATAAACTATGTCATTCTCCAGCTCCCAATCTACCCCCGTACCAAAAATCACATTGCTCCGTTACTCCGTTTGGACGTGAAAGACAACGGACAAACAAATAATACCTACTTATTGATTTTCCCGTGGGAATATGATATTATAATCCTTGCCAGGGTCTCAAATTATTTACTTAAATACCAATTTCTGCCCCCAAATTAGCCCGCGCTTAAAGTGATTTATCCTTACAATGAGATTTCCCGCGGTAAAAAGTAAAATATGTCCAGGGCCTTAAACTGTCTCTATTCTAAACATCATCCTTCCCATGAACTCAAACTATCGCCTTAAATACCAATTCCAATCTACAGCTTCGCCCGAGCTAAAACTTATTTTACTATGGGAATGAGCCTTATTCCCGCGGTTACAATTTGCCCTAGCATCAGGACATGGGTGTCCCGGTGCTCCTATCTGTCTCAAACTATCTCCATTCCAAATTTCATCAAAATGGGTTCAGCCGTTTTGACGTGAGCATATACAATTTCGCATTTATAATAATAGTAGGGATAGTAGAAATAGGAATATGAATGGCCGGCGGCCGCGACTACGTCCGCGAGTAGGTACTACATCGCAAAATTTTCTGTCAAAAAGTAGGTAGATATACATTCTCTAAGGTCTCATCAGTACCATCATCAGTCTATTTTAATGTCCCCGCTGCTGGGGCACCGGCCTTAATATAGATGGATAAGGAGAATGGACCTTCCACACGGGCCCATTGAAGTTATGATGTACTAACCAATCCAAATGCAGCCAGAAACATCGGCTTATCGTGTCTTCCAAAGCACGATATATTTTTTAACAGCAATCCCATGATAGACCATTGCAAAAATAACATAACCTCATCGATCACAGGCCGAGCACGCTACCCGTGGTTTAGGCATAAGAAGGTAACGATACCTAGACAAACAGGAGCTACTATCGTATGAATAATATTCGGACATTCTCCTACTCTTGAACTACCAAAATGCAAAAAATCTAGTCAATACTGATTTTCTTGAGTTTTATTCTTATGCATAAAGAATTGTTTGCTTTGCACGAAAATGAGCTGTCATGAGACCCATGCTTCATTGAATAAAGTGAACAAAAAAAACTGTATCCCAAGGGAACTGTACTTTTTTCGAGTTAAAAAAACCGTATGAAATTTTCCCGGCCAGAGTTGAATTATTCCCTTTCTACCCCATTAGGTGTTTTTTTATTTTGCCTGCGCAGATCATTTTTAATGATAACCTAGTATTCTTTATACCAATTTCCATACTCCTAACTCCAGTAATAAGGAAGTTTTCATATAAGCCTTAATCCCCCCTTTCTACCCTATTATGGGTTTTTTATAACTTCGCATACGCAGATCATTTTCAATCGTGACCAGTATCCAACATACCAATTTTCATACTTCTAAGTTTAGAAATGAGGAAGTTCCATATAAGCTTAATCCGCCCGTTTTACCCCATTATCGGGGAGTTTTTTAACTTCGCTGACGCAGATAATTTTCAATCGTGATCAGTATTTAACATACCAATTTTTATACTTCTAAGTTCAAAAATGACGAAGTTCCATATGAACTTTATCTCCCCATTTTACCCTATTAAGGGGGAGATTTTTTTATTTTACTTACTCAGATCATTTTCAGTCGTAACCAGTATCCAACGTACCAATTTTCATGCTTCTAAATCCATTAATGAGGAAGTTCCATATAACCTTAACCCCCCCATTTTACCCCTTTAGGGGGGGAGTTTCCTAAAATCCGTTCTTAGCGGACGTCTCCTAGGCATAATCTACCTTCCTGCCAAATTACATCTTCGTTGGTCTAGTAGTTTTCGAGATTTCGTGATGAGTGAGTTATGTCCCCTCAATTTTATATACTTATATAGACTAGCTGATCCGGTGAACTTCGTGTCACCTTATCGACAGCACGCCATATACCGAGTCCAATTGTAAATCTAAATCATTCTCGAATCCACCTGAAGACACACAGAAAATTTCATTAAAATCGGTCTAGCCGTTAAGAGGAGTTCAGTTACATACACACGCACAGAAGAAATTTATATATAAAGATTATTTAACTAATTAAGGCGCAAGTACACGAGCATTTTTTTGGCAATTGCGTGGAAACTGTAGGTACTGGATCAATGTGGAGCAATTAAGTGCAGCAATGTTGCTCCATATTTCATGGTATTGTTTGGTCGTATCTTAGCAACAGGTTGCTAGATTTTGACATTTTGTCATCGCCCTTAATTGTTTGATGTGGTCGTGCGTGCGTGACGTCTTATTTGGCTGGTATTGACAGGAATTGCCCAAGTTTAGTTGCTCGTGTAAGCGCGCTATTATAAATTCTTACCAATATTTATATTAGGTATTGTGCCAATAATAAACCCTTGATTAATAAAGACATAAATCTATTAATGCGAGATTTACGTAGTCCCAGCGTTAACCCTCGTGGAAAGAATATTCAATTACTGGAAATAAAGTTAAGGGAATAATGAAATTTAACTTCCCTACCCGACACACGTCGTTCGCCTCGGCGCGAAAATGTTTACAGTATCAGGACTGTTAAATTAGTTTAGAAGTTATAGGAGCTTTATGATTTATTTGCGGAAAAATGTTGAATAACTATTTCGTCGTGGAAAAGCTCATTTCCGGTTGAGAAGACTTTCTATAGTCTAAAATAAATGAATAACGGAAGATTTCAATAGCACTGTGAATCCAAAAAAAATGTTTTGATCGTCTAACGAAGTGCATGAAATATTTATTTGTTACATGATCGAGTAACTACCTAATTTGCGAAACACAGAATCAGCGAATGGCCATGAAACTCGCATACTTATATCTTTATGTTGTACCCATGTAAAAAAAAAATTTAGACCGGTTATCTTTGTATACTTAAATAAACATTAAAATCTCAGCTACCTGAGACGATATAAAACTTGCTTTGGCTATAGAGTATATACAGTTCTGATTGCGTAGGTTATTAAGATTTTAAATCATTTTTATGCATTCACAATGTAATTGCAAGTAAAGGAAAAATTGTGAAAGAAAAAAACCCGCAGTATCCCGACTGAAAGCTACTTGCAGGGCTCGTGGTTATTTATATCACAGTTATTCCTATTGATTTGGTTATGTTTTCCATAATATGTGCCTTCCAGATTTCCTGATGAAGAGTAAGTCTCTTGCGCATAGCCTGGAAAAGCTGATCAGTAAGTATAACATGGAAACTGTTTGTCACGATAAAAATTGTTATCACTTTGGACTGTTTTCAATATCATTTAGGAGTATTATAAGACATTGGTCGTCCTCTCGACATAGGCAGGTACATCTAAAATTTTAGAATTTTAAATAGACAAATCTAACTTTTTAAAATGTCCTAGAGTCACGGCTAAAGTCACCGTCCTTTCTCACATCGAATAAACGTTCCATAAAGTTAAAATATACAAGCGGCCGCTGCTCCATACGAAACCCTCATGAGATTCCAAAACAAATGTTAGTTGGCTGTCACGTGCGGACCCGTTGTATTCTGTATTCTGATGTTTGAAAATGCATGTGTGAAAATGTTTTCCGCATTTTGTTTTTAAAATTCGCTAACGTTTCGTGGAATCATGAGCGACATATTGTAGCATTCAATTTGTTACGCTCTTTTAAATAAATGTTGAAAATTAAATGTGTATTCAGACTGGGTTATTTTTTCATATTTCAAGCTTCCGGGAAAATTTGTTACTTACATGAAAATTACTTACAAATTTTATACGAGTATTATGGCTTTTAAAATAAAGATATTTTGAATAAACGTTTGAGTTGTATTTAAAGTTCAATAAACTAACATAATTATCATCATCATCAACAACAGCCGTACGACGCTCACTGTTGGGCATAGGTCTCCCTCAAAGATCTCCACAACGATCGGTCCTGCGCTGCCCGCATCCAGCGGCTTTCCGCGACCTTGACCATCCCCTAATTAACGAACCACAGAATTTGAATCCGATTCCGTTTCCGACGGTTTGTGAATCAGGGGGCAGATCGCCGGTTCACCTTGTAGGGTCTGCCCATGCAACGTCGTCCGATGTCGGTTATTTTAGATTTCCTGCGGATCTCAACATTTCTGAATCATGATTCGATCGCGCAGGGAAATACCAAGCATCGTTCTCTCTATTGCTCGCTGTGTGATCTTGAGTCTTCTTATGAGACCCATAATAGTAAAAGACTACGTCTCGATTCTATATGTCATAACTGGCAACACACTGGTCAAACACCTTAGTCTTGAGACAGTGCGGAACTTCAGACGCGAATATATGCAGGAGCATCCCGAACGCTGCCCATCCAAGCTGAATTCAACGAGATATCTCTTTCTCGAAGTTGGACTTACCTTAACTAGTACCTACATTTGATTAAAATGTAAAGCTTTAATTTTTTGGTTCGAATCCTAATTTGATCGATTGTAAGGTTTTTAAAGACACATCATAATGCCAGGCAAGAAATTGCGCAAAGCGTAATGATAGGTGTTATTGAAAACTGTAGTTTTACATAAAAAAACCTCCTGACCTGACAGATCTACACCACCTTTATCCCCGTGTTATTTCTAAGCCGAAGCTTAAAAGGGAAAGAAACACGAAAACGTGTCAAAAAACACATTGTGTCACATTACTATTCAATGAAAGTAAATGCATGCTGTTGCGCACCACAAGGAAACACCACATCCCTATCTCAACAATGTTAGTGTTCCAATTCTCACACAAGTTATAAACAATCAGAATTGCCTGGTACGTCTGAGCATGTCTCACTTAACACAAAGATTCTGGAAGGGCGGCGCTTTATGGTAGGGTCAGACCATAAATCGTGGCTCAAGGCCTCACTGTGGACCCTCCGACGCATTTCCAAAACAGTCGGCTATGAAGACAAATGCCGGTGAAACGTTGACCTCTTAACTTTGGTGGGGCATGACAATATATACCTATGTATTTACATATGCACACCGCTTATTTTGTAGTGCATGCCGTCAACGCGCGGTTTTTACGGTGCGCTTAAAAAATGCGGTGTGCATCTAACGTAGTGGTATTCTTTTCGTTAATTTTCAACTTGAATCTATACGATTTTTTTTTTTTATTCCAAACTGAAAATCTAGGTTTTGCTCTTGATCTCAAGGTAATCTAGCCCGAGCCACAGAGACCTTTGAGAGGTCTGATGAGGCGATCTTAAACAAACAATGCTTGTTCACTGAATATTACAAGATTAGTTTTTATCGCCAAGTTTTTCTTCGAGTAAGAGTTTTTAGCACAAAAATATACCTACATAAGGAAGTAATACTATAGAATTTTACGACCTCCGTAGCCTAGTGGTGTATGCACCGGTTTTCAAGATGCCGCTATCTCTAGAAGTGCCAGATTCGATTCCCGGTCGGGTAAACAGTGAAAACGAACTTTTCAATATTTCCTCGGGTCTGGGTGTATGTAATAATACCAGTCGTTGTTTTCATTTTCCATAAAACTAGTACTGAAGCTAATAAGGTTTGGTATTGGAACAATATATGTGATATTATAAGTATCTAATGTATCTTAAGTATCTTATTGTATCTTATAAGTATGTACCTACCAACATTTATTCATATTTTATTATTTTTTTAAGACTTGTTATAATAACGCACTTTCAATCTTAGCCTTGGTCATGTCATGAAATTTTGTGTGACTATACCTAAATGCATGTGCATTTTAATTTTATCTTAACATCTTATTTTAAAGACATATTATGCTTCGTTTATGAATATTCAGCATTTTCTCTCGAGGTGAAAGATTTAATTTTGACTCGGAATTCAAAATAATTTCGGAGAGTGAGTTTACTTGAGTTAAACTTTTTCTTTTAAAGATAAAGAAAGCGTCTGAGATTTATCTTCAAGAACGTCGAAACTTTTCTTAAGAAACGATTAAAAAAATCAGACAATGATCTTAAACCAAAACCCATTGAAAACTGTAGGTAGAGAGAGTAGGTAGGTTTTTCTTTGTTTTTGTTACTAAAAACCTTTTGATGAAAATAACTGGTCAGTTCTTAAAATCATTTACCTACATGTTTAGTAGTAGTAGTAGTTAGTTTAGTTTGAGGAGCCCGTGGCGCAGTGGATAGCGCGCTTGGCCTGCGATCGTTGAGGTTAAGCAACGTTCGCAATGGTCGGTCACGGGATGGGTGACCAAAAACTTTTCATCTCGAGCTCCTCCGTGCTTCGGAAGGCACGTTAAGCCGTTGGTCCCGGCTGCACTTGCAGTCGTTAATACCCACCAATCCGCACTGAGCCCGCGTGGTGGGTCATGGCTCATTCTCCTTATTCATCCATAAGGAAGGCCAGTGCCCCAGCAGTGGGGACATTAAATGGCTGATGATGATGATGATGATGACATGTTTAGTGCACAAAGTTGTGCTCTAAACTTCGATCGACAGAACTAGGTGTTTTTGTTGATCGAAAGCTCTAAAGCGCTCTACCTAATTGATAAAAAAACAAAGTAAAATCCATTGAAATGCATTTCTAAGCTATGGCTTAGTAGGTACTTTATTTTGCTGTTTCAGTTAAAAAAATTAATATTACAATTTATTTAGAATTATAGTTGAGAATAGTCTTTAATAATTTACGTAACTTCCGGCTTTCATATTTTGCGTCTTTGTATACAATTTTAGGTCGATATGTATCTACATTGTACCTATATTATATCTACGTAAAATGAATATCAAAACCAAATGGTTTCAAACAACAGTTATATGTTCGTACCATAATACCCACTCCTTATAGATATAAAGTACAATTAACGAACATTAAAATGAGAGACAGTTTAGCAAATTTCGGTCGCCGATACCCAAAATTACAATCAGTACCTACATCCAAATAATTCTATCCATCGCCGCAAACTTTACACAGGAACATAGAATATTATTACAAATCTTATTCCTGCCTAGCAGCTAACTTATTAGTATAAATATAGGTCAAATAAGTAATAAACAATAAAATATAGGTTGCCAGCTGTTTGTACCATAAAACCAACCGTAATAAAGTACAATTAAAGTGCATTTAAATGAGAGATAGTTTAGCAGAGTTCCAAGTTTCTATAACATACGGGCCCATCTGGTCGCTACGACCCCGAATTACAATCAGTCGTACTTCCAAATGATTCCATCCATCTCCTTAAAGTTATTGGTGAAACGCTTTCAATGCAATGATTTAAATGGGTACTGGATGAGTACAATAAACTTTGGTTAGTTAAGATATTCTTTGAAATATCTAACAAACACATAGGTAACCTTTTTGGTAATCGCATCAAAATGTAAAGTTAAAAGACGCCTCACTAATAGGTTTTTAATATTTTATTTGACCGGCGAAAGTGAGTAAATCATCAAACAAATAAAAATAACAAACCAACCCTTATTGCAACTTGAAGTAAGTTCATACATCTGTGGTTATCGCAAAGCTCAGTGTTGTTAACGCAAAGTATGAGGACTCAGGAAACTTACTTTTCTTACTTTTTATACACTGTACACTTACTTTTTGCTTTTGCTAATAGTTAAGCATGAACCAAAATCGTTATTTCCAGCACAATCTCTAGGTCTTCGTTCTAAAGAGCATTTTGATTGCGGTCCACCGCAGGCCGCGGTCGTAATCCACGCAACTTGGTAGGAACAGAGCGAGCAAATATTGCCTTTATAAGCACAATCACTAGTACACCAGACAGATTAATAAGAATTTACAAATAATTTACCACTATAGTTAGTCTGTCAAGCATATTATTTCTTCGTTCTAAAGAGCAGAAACATTTTGATTGCGGTCCACCGCAGGCCGCGGTCGTAATCCACGCAACTTGGGCCAACTAGTGCCTTTTAAGCACAATCACCGGCACATCAGCTAGATTCGTTTCTCTTAACAAATATATTATAAATACTTTAGCACTGGTGCCCAATCATATTAGTTCTCGTATAAACTCAAGATCTTCGATATAGTGTAAAAATATTTTGAAATTAATATAAGTAGATTCAATTGCTTACTGCGGTAGATTTATCTAGAAAACATCAATAACATAATGTTGAAGTCAAGTGTAGTCGAATTTTTTGGATCGAATCCTATGTTGAATGTTCAATATAGAAAAAATGTGATAGTAAAAAAAAAAATAATGAAGCAACGCTGGCCTACAGCGTAACAAGTGATAGCAAAATTCGACGAGTCGTGTAAGCCTTTCGGTAGCTTAGTTGGTCAGAGCATCGGGCCGGATTCCCGGAGGCGCGGGTTCGAATCCCGCCTGAAAGCTACTTATTGGGCTCGTGGTTTTTTACTATCACATTTTTTCTATACTTACAGAATTGCATTGTGAATGCATTAAAAATAATTTAAAATCTTGAATGTTCAAGTCAAAAATGGCTATGTTTCCAAAATCTCGCAAATTGCTTGTAGAAATCATCATCATCTTCATCATCATCAGCCGTTTAATGTCCCCACTGCTGGGGCACTAGCCTTCCTTATGGATGAATAAGGAGAATGAGCCATGACCCACCACGCGGGCTCAGTGCGGATTGGTGGGTATTAACGACTGCAAGTGCAGCCGGGACCAACGGCTTAACGTGCCTTCCGAAGCACGGAGGAGCTCGAGATGAAAAGTTTTTGGTCACCCATCCCGTGACCGACCATTGCGAACGTTGCTTAACCTCAACGATCGCAGGCCGAGCGCGCTAAAAAAGAAGCGCGCTTGTAGAAATAGAATAGCCTAAATACCTATAAAGCTTCAAAAGTGTGAGAGCAACAATATACCTAATAAGCGAAAGCTTTCAGTAGGTACGTGTAATGCGAACCGGTGCACTATTCAGCTAGTTTTCAATGGGACAACTAGTCCGCGTTTTGCCATTTTTGCGCTACACGGTTTTTACGGTACCTTTCGAGTGCGGGAAAAACGGCGAATCCCAAGTTTTATAAAACATTGAGCTTACTCTGCATGTACAGAGCAATGTTAAACAAGGATTTTCACCTTTGGATTCTAGGAACAGTGGCTTCGTACGTATTCACGTTGTTTCAGTAAGCTAAATTAGTACATATCTCGCTACTTAACTAGCTGCACCCGCGGCTTCGCTCGCGCGGAATTTCAAAAATTTCCGTTTTCATAGGACTATTTCATATTAAAATATTAAATGACTTCTGTGACACTGATCGTTTTTTCGGAACGTTTCACTGTGACAAAGTTCTATATTGTATTTTTTTAATTTAAATTGTATTTAGATGTTTGTAATTGCTATATGTTATAGTTTAGATATATACCTAGCCATAAATTACCTTTTTTAAATATTATAAATGTGTTAAGTATGCTAAATTTTTATTTAGATCGTTTTTTGTACTTATTTGACTGCAGTTGTGTTATGATAGAAAAATCCAAAAAAAAACTAATTTCGAAAAAAGTGTTACTTGTGGGGTTTTAACAATCACCGATTCGGTATAAAGCTAATTTCTTTCTTCTTTTCATAACAAAATATCGCGTCATCGTATTTTTTTAAATTAACGTCACAAACTATCAAGAAAGCACAAGGTGAAAATTCCTGTTGGCAGCTTTTTTCGATTAATATCCGTGACTATAATTTTTTTATGTTATTTAGTCTGGCCTTTCTTTCCAATGTTTCGACAGAAGGACGAACGTGGTCACGGTATGGTCACAGTACATACATACATACATAAAATCAGGCCTGTTTCCCATGGAGATAGGCAGAGACTATGGATCACCACATGCTACGATCCTTGCACACTTTTTCGCTTCATTCACATAATGCCATGGTAAAACAAAAATAATAATAAAGAATCCAAAGTTATAGTAAAGTTATGAAAATTTGGAATATTTCGGCTTTTAAGAAATTTGTTTCTGACACTGTGTCTGGAATCATCACCCGTTTCAACTCGCGCTTGCCCAACTTTTTGCGACAAGCACGTTTTACAATAGTCGCTTGTAACAATACGCTTTTGAGTAAGGGCTGCAAGTGAGAACTTCGTACTAAAGACTACGTACGTAGCAGTTTTCGACAAACGCTTTGAAATGCAGTAACATCTTTTTTTATTATTTGTTAAACAGCGACGCGAAAAGTAGGACAAAATATTAATCGACTAGTATCTGTTTCTCGATTTCATAGGCTAGTCTTTTGTTCTAGTTTCATTAGGAGACTTTCGTTATTTCCAAACTTGTTTCACATCAGAAGTAGGTATATCTAAATCAAAAAAAGCCATCGAAATTGGTTCAGCGGTAAGGAAAGAGAAGGTATTTCTTTCGTTCCAAAGTAATGGTAGTAATGTTTATTCATAAATTCCTGTTCTTTAGTTTATGTGTAGTAAAAATTAATGGTTCAAGAAACACTGTGCACGCCAACAATTTTTCCTGTTCGTAATTGTTTCCTGCACCCAATGAATCAGTCTCGCACCGCGCCGCCCTCATTAGATTTACGGCCAAAATCCTGTATTAATATTTTTGTTTAGCTTTTTTTTCTCGTCGAGCAATCCGTTTTACTTTCGCGCTCTTCAGTAAATAAGGGAGATTACTTCTTTTCGCGGTTATAAAACGGGCGGTGATAAAACATTATGCGTCCCCCACTTTATTTGCGCTTGCACTCGAGACGGGCAATAAGGCGGCAACACAACGGGGCAATAACGTTGCCCGGAGTTACGGTGGGTGACTAGTTTATCCTTGCGGTTGACGGTAGAGTTACCCAGATACTTGTAAATTTTCCGGCCTTATACACCTTTCATTTGTTTATGTTTTACCACTGAAATATGTATAAAATATGCGTGACTACTTAATTTGTGTTTGCACCAGAGACTGGCAATGAGGTGGCAACAAAACGGGGCAATAACGTTGCCTGGAGTTACCATCCCCGCACATGAGCCACAAACGCCGCCACTTGAAGCTAGGAGAAGAAACAAGTGACGACTACCGGTGCCGGCGTTCATATAAAATATATGAAAACTACAGGAAAGAGGTCGGTGGCGACGTTTTTCGGTGGCCCGTGAGCGGCCGGCTACGTTTGGAGTTACGAGGACCAGTGTATGTTTGTGTGGTTACCCTAGAGTCTTGTTTAATTGTCTATTTGCTTATGATTTACTGCTGAAATTTGTGTAAATTATGCATGACTACCTCATGTTTGCAATCGAGTCGAGTAATAATATTGCCCGGCCGGAGACACGGTGGCTGGCTATTTTATGCTTGCGGTTGAATAGGAGCTGAGATCGTAGAGACTTGTTAAATTATCGTCCTAATACAGCTTTCACTTTTCAAATGTATGTTAATTACACGTGCCCACTTTGTATTTGCAAGCCGCGGGCGGTTAGTAGTTTATAATTAACTTGCGAAGCGTCAATTTCTTTGTTCGAAAACGTTTGTTCTATTCTCTTGACACGATATCCGAGACAACCTTTCAAAATGAGTTTCGGAAGAAATTCGAAAAAACCAGGAAAGTGCAAGATAGAAATAAACAATTCTTTAACTAAATATTTCTCTTCAAATAGATTAAAGCTGTGTTTACAGTATGTACACAACTTTGTTACGACCACAGGGTATCTCCTGGCTGATATTTGCGAATATTAATAAATGCACAGAAGGGGGACTATTTCGCCATTCGCTATCTCTGTTTCGCAGTTTGTTTGCCAAATAATATTTGATAAGCGACAACGTACTGCATCACTTTGATCCGTAAATACGGATTAAACGGTAGCTGCGTTTGATGCGATTAAAGTGCACTGTGCAGTTTGCAATGTGGTAAATGAACCGGCAAAACTGTTTTACGAATATGATTATGACGAGGATCATGTAATGATATGCAATAAGGTTCGGAGCGAACGTCACGTCATCAGTATTTCATGTAGGTATGCATGTGTGTAACTAAAACAACCGACATCGCTCGAAGGATTGCATCATTGAAGTGGCAGTGGGCGGGACACATAGCGCGGAGAACCGATGGCCGTTGGGGCGGAAAGGTTCTCGAATGGCGACCGCGTACCGGACGACGTTCCGTGGGCAGGCCCCCTACAAGGTGGACCGACGATCTGGTCAAGATCGCGGGAAGCCGCTGGATGCGGGCAGCGCAGGACCGATCGTTGTGGAGATCCTTGGGGGAGGCCTATGCCCAGCAGTGGGTGTCGTTCGGCTGACATGATGATGATGATGATGCATGTGTGTCCGTCAGTCTCTGGCTGTTACATATTAATCCTACTAATATTATAAATGTGAAAGTTTAGATGTTTGGATGTTTGTATGTTTGTTACTCAATCACGCCAAAACGGCTGAACAGATTTGGCTGAAATTTGGAACACAGATACTTTGTAGCCTGGAGAGGAACATAGACTACTTTCTATCCCGTAAAAATATCACATTCCCGCGGGATAAAGTCGTGTAGTCCACGCGGGCGAAGCCGCGGGCGGAAAGCTAGTAAATAATAAATAAAATAATATTGGACTCCATCACATACATTGTGCCCCATACAAGGTGGACGATCTGGGTGCCTACCATCAACTCTTATTGCGGTTTTGTTTAGGACCTAAACTGATCTGCTTCGCTTATTCGTACCACGACAGCTTATAGTGCGACAAGCTTTTCTGTTCCGGTGATTATCTTTGGAACTAAAACAGTTTTCATACGACAGTCCATTTTGACAGCTAATTTCGTATTGCAAGTGGCTCCTCTGTCACGGCTGTCACCGGAACAGAAAAGCTTGTGGCACTGTAATATCAATGACAGCGATTCAGTGATCATTCAATGACATTTCACAGCCGCTAAGCTGTCAAGAACTCTTATTATTATATAACTCGGCCAAGCTAACATGACACCTGCAGGTTATACCCGTCCCTCTCACTCTCCGGGCATGACAGAATCGAGTGAAAAAGACGGGTAGAAGAAATAAGGAAACAAATCGTTCGGTCATTCACATTTAGCAATTCATTTGCGATCCAGTTTTTAGAAGGTCGAACGAAAGAAAGCAATTCATTTTAGGAACCTATTCTGCATCGCGCTAGTTTTGAATCGCTGTCTTAAAGTTGATGGTACGCACCCAGGTCAAGGTGGCGGGAAGCTGCTGGATGCGGGCAGCACAGGACTGATCGTTGTGGAGATCCTTGGGGGAGGCCTAAGCCCAGCAGTGGGCGTCGTTCGGCTGACATGATGATGATGATGATGACATACATTGTTCCAATACCAAACTAATAGTAGCTTCAGAGGAAATTGGAAACAACGACGGGTATTACCACGTACACCCATACCTGAGGAAATATTGAAAAGCTTGTTTTCAATATTTTCCCGACCGGGAATCTAACCCGGGACTACTAGAGAAAAACGGCACCTTGAAAACCGGGGCGTACACCACTCGGCCACAGAGGTCGCCATTTGAGTTTACATGAATGTTACATTCGTTAGTTTTCTGATATACCTACGTATCACAAGGGATTAAGCTACTTATCTCAGAACCAGTCCCTTTATTCACAAACCGTCGGAAACGTTCCCGACAGCAGAATGTATGCATTGTCACTTTCACTCACTTCAAATTAGACAAAGACGAAGCACGGAATTCGAATCCGATTGCCAATCCGAACGACTGTAAATCAATCATCAATGTACTATGCGATTATTATAAGAATAGGACGGGTTGTTGACAAACTTCACTCTGAAAAGGTACAGTTCGCAAGAAAGTACAAAACAAAATAAAAATAGTTTTTTTTTTATTTTGGCAGAACGTGGTTTGAGTATTGCCACTTTCAAAACGAAGTTTTTTTTTTTTTTTAATCCACCTACTCGTTATGCCAGCGCCAGACATAGCACAAACATTTGAATAAATGTTTGGACACATGTGTAGCACGGGTATTTGAGTATTTGTTCAAAGCTTTGATAAAATACTAGAGCATATTTCTACAGTACTTTGCAATGTCAGAAGGAAAAGTCTTCAATGTCTTTGTAGCAGTAGCAGCTGCAGTAGCAGTTCAGACCAGCGGGACGATGACTCTCAAATGAATGGAATAGAAGAGGTGGAATAGCATTAGCAAGCATAATGTGTTTTGATTTACAATTGGCGGATTCACGAAAGGCGCCTCCCCGAGTGGCTTGATTGAATCGCTCCCCGTGATACCAATACCTGGCGCACCCTGGTAACAGCTAGATTCTGCCGAATCTAACTTCAATCAACGTGCATAATCTAGCTGGCCAATCCTTTTACCATGATAGACCAATACAATTTTTCACTAGACCCCCAATTTACCAATTTTATTGTAAAGTTGATTATTAAATTATTTTCATAACTTGAATTCCTGTTTAATTTAAATAATAAACCAGTAAATAGAATCAACATTCAATTTATTCTGTGTTATTGAAGCATAGTATTAAAGTACCCCGCAGAACAATAAGTATGAAAAAATGGGTTCAGCAGTTAAATATCACAAAATTTTAATTTGATTGAGATTCAAATTACCTGATCATTTTCGTAAAAGCATACTTTCATGAGTCCTATACTTTTCGAAAAAATCAAGTTAATGATTTGTATTTATCTGCAAATTATTCATATGTCTTGGTTTGCACGAACATCATTATTAATTTTTCGTAAGCTATGACATGATCAGCCCCCTGATTCACGATTTAAATTTCTTTTTTGCACACCATACTGAAGTGAAGTGAAGTTAGTTTGACAGCACTTTGACAGCTTGACGTCACAACATGGCGGCGTCCCTATCCTATTCTTATAATAATCGCATAGTACTTACACTCTCATAGAGATTTACGAGTGATTCAAAACTCTAACTATTCATAAAATAAGTAGGTAGCTGATAACTTTAAAATTAAAGTTTAATTTTATTTAGATGGCTTTTACTATGCTGTTATATTTCATCTTACAAAAAAAATTTACGTCACCTATTATTTGTGATAAGCTCCACCACAAAAAGCTTCAATTTTTAAACTCAGCGGACTGGTATTGCTGTTCCAAACATGCTGCACGAAACTACACCTTTTTTGACGTTATCAACATTTATGAACAGAAAAATATAAGGTTAAAAGTGAGAGTTTTAAAATAGGAACGCCAGTTTTTTTTTTGCTCGTAACCATTCGTTGAACGCAGGGTGGGTTTCCCGTCACACATGCAGCTGTGATACAGAATTTATATTTAAAAAAGGAATACCTTTTAATATGCGCATAAAAGGATCTAATTTGTTTTCATTAACGTGGCCGGAGTATTGGTAGTATAACCAATACCAGACCGACGACCGATGCCAGTGTGTTAATCTAGCAAACATTTTAAGGTTGTTTAAGTGTGGATCTTTGTGTTTCAATGTTATTATTGGTTCATTTGTTCGCTACTGATGGTAGCAAATGAATAATCTTACATGATTAGGTACCTACCTAATAGTTTACATTACCAATGATGAAAACTATATTTTCTATTAACTTAACGAACTATTAGGATACGTAAATTACAAAATTGATTTGAACCACTTCACTCAAAGTGGATTTCTCGACAATGTAACGTCTTCCTTCTCAGAAAATATATACCACATATTTACCTGACACGTCTAATTCTGACAAATTCATTTGCTCTAACATCCATTTCAGTAAGTAAACGAACCATCGCTCAAATTTACACTGGAACCGAATTAACCCCCGGAACGAGTATTGGGTAGCTTTAGCCCCAGAATTGAGACAAATTGGTTTAGCCCTCCTGCTTACCGCCGCGCGCCGGCACGAGAACCACGCTCCATATTACGAAGCCAAATGTTGGTTAAAAGTGAGGTAATAGTTTGATTTATGAACTTTATTTTCATTCAGGCACTAGCTATAAAGTTAATAATTAAGGGTCTTTACTAACGATCTTTATATATAAAAAAGAACCAGTCATACATGGTTTTAATATAAAAAAGACATAAAGTAAGGAACATTTAGATACACTTTCTTAAATTGTAACCCTAGCAACGAGTATTGGGTACATTACATTTATTATAAAACAATATCAACAGCAATTGTGTATAATCATATCTGATTTATGTATTATAAGGAAAATAGATGTTACTTTTTAAGTTTGATGTAAGTATGTCTTAGGCTAAGTTTTTTTATAAAGAAATAAATTTATTCTATTCTATTCTATTCTATTGGGTAGTTTTGGCCCCAGACAAATTAGTTTGTCCTTCTTGCTTACACGAGAACTTTTTAAGTAGTAACCACGCTTCATAATTCTAAACAAAGTGTTTGTTTAAAGCGAGGTAATAATTTGATGTAAGTATGACTTTTATTTTCACTAAAACATTTACTTATAATCTCTGATAATTAAAAGAACCAATCATAGATAAAGGCCAAACGCAACTACTAACCCCATGCCATGCATCTCCAACCGCGCGCGCTTCAACGGCGCTGCCGAACCGCGTGATAATAAAACAGCAATAAACAAAAATAAACAATAAGACATGCAACTTAAGGTTTGTGAATATCAGAACCCTGCCCAACGTAGTTATTAAGGTGCGCATACACGGGCAACTGCTCAAATAAAATGCTCAAATCCTTTCAATACCCGTCAGCTATGACGTCACGACCACATCAAGCAATTTAGGGCGATAGCAAAATGTAGCACCCTGTTGCTTGTTGTCCGAATCTCAATACGGTCACACAATACTACGAAATATAAAGCAACTTTAAAAACTACGCAATACAAGTAACCTCCAGCGCCCCGCTGCCGCTGCTGCCGGCCTGTTTCTCTCGCGAAAACATTACGTAGTTATACGTATAAACGAGATAGAAAAAATTGTTTGAAAATTTTTCGACATTGCGAAATGTGGAACATATCATATGGAGTAATTAGAAGCAATATTAAGCAATTTCTTATTGTGATTGCTCAATATTGCTCCACTTAATTGCTCCAGATTGATTCATTCCAGTTGCCAAGCAATATTATTGCCAAAAAAATTGCCCGTGTAAGATTTATTTACCGCATTTACACATTTCATGCATCAAGCGTTTTTATTAGGTAACTCATAATTCACAACGCCATTGAATCATAACCGTCTTAGTTTTTCGCCTTTCGGTGCTTCCTACTTTTCACCAAGAAACATGAATCGATCGATCTTTCGTTTTAGTCTCAGTCGTGTAGCAATTGCATTAGCAGCCCTCTCCCCTATGATCGATGTTTCGACATGTGCACTGGGGCCTACACACGTCATTTATTAACTTTAAGGGAAAATGTGTTTGGCGGCACACGCAAAAGATGAACCTATTATAAAGGTACGACTTCATTAATAACTTTGTTCATTTGGGCGTGTTTTTCAGAAAGGGGCCCGATCTGATTGTGATCATCAAGATGTTGCATCAAGTGTAAAAATAATAAAGGTTGCTTTGTTTTTTGAACATGAATTCTTTCAACATACGAGACAAATATTAAAATGTATGGCTAATGGAGTTAGTATTGGGGAAACTTGACCATCACAAATCCAACTGTGTCCTCTTAAAACAGGATGCTTGAAGTCAAAAAGTAAATCAGGTAAAGCGTTCCCAGAGCCTCTTCTTTCCCAACTTACGTCAAAGCAAACACAAATCGTAAAGCAACCCTTACACAGCTTATTATATCAACCCTTCCCCAAAGATTCCACTCCTGCGAAACAGTCCCCCTTGGAGCAACCCATTAGAACTAAGTGGCACTTGCCGATTGAACGCAACCTGGACTTAATTGAGAGAAAATTGAAACCAGATATTTGCTGAAAGCCATCAAACGCTGCGGCAAAAATTGCGGAGGAGATAGAGCGCAGTTGCTCTCGCCACTTCGAAGTTGTTGAGGTAAGTTATGGCTTCAAAAAGTGATAAAAGTTTGCAAGGTAGGTACTTTCACAATTTCACAAGGCACAGGAGTAATTAAAATTGTACTTTTTTCTGGTTTTGTTTAATCAGACCTTTTTCGTTCGAATTAAATTAAAAAAAAAATTACACCTGCTGGAATAGGTAGGTAAGTACTTATCTAAAAAAGTATTTCGGGTTTTACCGTTAAATTATGACTTTTTGATTCGAATGTGAAAAATCAGTCAGGTCAAAATGTTATTCCTGATGAGATTTTTTCTACTTCCTTTTCAGCCTTAAAAATTAGTACTTAATACTAACTTAATAATAATTAGTAACAATATATGTTTTTTTATGTCGTTACCTACACGCTGGCAAGTTTAATGCGCCTGTTCTTCTTGTCAATTACAAAAGTCTTAAATGGGCGGTAGGGTGTAATTCACAACGACATATTGATAATGATTGTAATGTTAAAATAAATTAATTTTAAATAATTTAAAATCAGAATAAAGTCACAAGCAATCTTTTAGACTTGCCTTTATTTTAAAGAGCAGACAATATAATGAACCTTTTAATTAGTCCACATTTCATAATGCAAGTGATTCTGGAAGAGCGCCAGACGTTTAAAAAGTAAATTAAATTGGCTTCGGAGCCCTAACAATGGTGTCTGTGCAATGAACATCGTATGCACTTTTCATTTATAAGCTGTGCCTACATCCACGTAGCTAGTTTAGCGCTCTTTGTGCTATTAAACAAAGCTCTTTTACCTTTTTGCTATCCAAAAAGGACGAATATCTGATTGTCCGTTTTACGGATGACCGAATGACTGTAAAGATGGACTTATAAAGGCAGTCAGTAACTAGCTTAAATAGCCAAACCAGTTTACTGGGCAGCGTTGTAACAGCCTGACATTCACAGCACAGAACCACATCGCATTGAAAACATTCTAAGAGGTAGGTTACACGCTCAGTATCTCATCAGTACAGTCTGGCTAAAGTCCAGGAAAAAGACTGCTACCTAAGATTGTTTTGCTAGAATGACCGTGTTAGATTTCATCATTCCGGGCGGGCGTCAATGAGTTTGACCAGACTGACAGTCTGAACTGTTGAAATACTGAGTTTGTTGAATCTAAGCACATCTAAGATTTCAACGCGAACTGAAATTGAACATTGAAAAAATAACACTTTTACGGATTTAATAACGCGTTAAACCCGCCTCTAACAGTGCACAAAAATCATAAAACAATGTAATATTACATAGTGCTATCGTGTGTTCATTGCTCATGATTGGATGACTGGATGATGGACACATAACTACTGATAAGAGATAATATTCTTCAATTTGTTCTAAATACTCTCTGAATACATATGTGTAATCTCATCTTGCCTGTGACACAGCCCGCGTACTTATTTTGTGCCTGTGATATGGAGCATACCCGCACAGGCATATACCTAATGTACCTTTGTCTTTAAAGTCTAGCACATGTGCTTTAAATATGAAAGAAGCTTTTGCTTCTATCTTTCTTTACAATTTTCATTATTTTTTGTCTAGTTACTGTTTCAACCTAGTTAGGTACTACATATAAAAATTATGTTTCGCATTTTTTTTGCGTTTTGTTGTTAGTTTTCTGACTTTTTTCGACTAGCGCTTGTGTACAAAAAAGGAAAACAGTCCTATGGCAATTTTCTTTGTTTGAATTTCTGTATCGCTAGCATGCAAAGAATTCATGTTCGTTTTCGCTTTGCTCTGGCCAATTACCAGTGCTATTGAATTCACTTTGCGAATTCTCGAAATTCCATCGCTCAAACGGTCGTTGCGAACGTACTTTGCACTGTTTGTGACTGCGTAATTAAGTATTTGGAAACCATTTGGGGTAATTTGGTTAGACGTCAAGTTGTTACTTTTTAAAAGTTTTTTTTACTTTTAATAGAATGTCATGTCTAACGACGACTTCCGTTGTCGAATATTTTGAGATTCTGTAGTCCTGTATTCGATTCCCGGTCGGGTAAATGTAGAGGAACTAAATACCTCTTTTATATTTTCTCGTGTCTGGCTGGGTGGGTGTATGTGGTGTATAAAAACTGTCGTTTGTTCCCATTACCGTTACCTCTTAAACTCGTAAACGCACGTACTTATGAGCCCACGAATACAATTAATTTCCAGGAATCGCGCCGTTCGTGCTACTTAATTTATTGAATCTTAAATTTTAAGATTCAAGAAAAGTAGCTATGTAAACTATCTATGTAGCATAAGATGCTACATAGATGCTTTAGCATAAGATGCTACATGGATGCTTTACAGAGTTATTTTAGCATGCTTAGTTGACAGACGACAAAACATCAAGTGAAAACTGAGTAATATTTTTAATTGTATTAAAATTCTAACATTGATATTGTATACTGTATTAAATTAAGCACAAAGTAAGTTCGCGGCGGTCTCAATCAAGTAATGCAATCTGTGGAAAGCGGTGTGGTTTGCACTATTTATAAAATTTTATATAATATAGATACAGAGGTACCCTTTGTGGCCACTTTAAGGATTTTTTGACTTTTAAGCACTAAGTAGTAATGGTCTTAGATATTTAAGACACAAATTATATCTTAAATTATAGATAATTTATCTACCTTTAAAGATACATTTTTCAAATTTATAAAAGTAAAATAGTTTTTTTTATATTACACACAATGTGTGAGAGGTGCCAAATGTACCGGTTTTGGCTATTTACTGATAGTTAAACTTTTGTAAGTACCTATTGCGAAAAATCAAAACCAAACCCAAGTGAAATCGCGCTAGAAACCAGTCAATTGCAAAACAACAATTTAATTGTAAAAAGCAAATGTTTATAAAGTATTTCATAAAAAACATTTTTTCAAACAGAAAATGGAATTTATTGAAAAAACATCTTATGACATAAAGAATGCTAACGGTTGTTATTATTACCTTAAAATACCTTATTTTAATTGCCTTTATCAAAAATGGCTAAAAGTTGTTTAGAAAACTTTTAGAGCAAAAAGTGGCCAAAACCGGTACGCCTGCCCTATATGTTTTTTTATATTTTTAGTGTCAACTGTTTGTTATCCCAATTAAAGAAAAATAAAATAAAAGAAAAAATAATAATATGGGTGTTCAGAGGATTTTGTAGCAAATGGTCTCATACAAACGGCGATAACGTTTTCGACCCTCTAAAACCCTCTAACATACAGCAATGAATTTTCGGTGTGTTGTTGAAACATATAAGAACTAAGGCTGTACGTTTTGTTTTCTTTTAATGTTTTTCATAGATTTGGAAATATTTGCTTCTTAGTTATTTCATAAAAAACAAAATTGCCAATATTTTCAAATATAGATACAATTGCTACACAGTCCTCTTAAGCATTCTGCACTGTCAACTGTACCTAATACAGTAACTAACCACACTCATTAACGGCACTCAATAAGTTTGTCTTATACCGATTCTCCTTTTTATCTATGTATATAAATTTAATCGCTCCATACACTTTAGCCCCCTTATTACAAAACGTGGACTAAAGTTAGACCTGGTTTAAAATTCATGCTAATTCTGTTTATCATTTGGAAAATGAAAGTGACAGCACCAGTTTAGTACCAGTTTTAAACCAGGACTATTTTAGTCCACGTTTTGTAATAAGGGGGTAGGTGTTTTGGTAGGAAAGTCTCTTACAACAAACTCAAGGTTAAATATTCTGCAATGTCTCTTTAGTCACGACGAGTAGGTACTCTTAGATGTTACGTTACTTCACAAGATGTGCAACAATGCACTTGTCTGTTCTAGTCTCATATAATACAATAATAATACAATAATTTATTTATTTCCGAAAATTACATTATTTGGTGTATCATTTACAAAGTCTTCCACACTAGGCTATGCCTGTCCTGTGGAAGTCTATATTACAATGTTTACTTAACGAAAACGAATTGCGGTACCAAAATTTTAATTACAACTTAATTTTAAATCATGAATAATTAATCTCCAATAATAATAATAATCTAATTTAATTTAATTTATTATAATTTATATTAACATTAAAAGAATAAAAATAATAGAAATAATTAATAGAAATTAAGAGTTAACAAATAGATTTTAATAAATTCTCTGTATCCTGGTAGGTCCAATTCAATAATTCAGCCTCAAGTCTCATTCTAGCGTATCGGTGACTTAATATGAAGATGTCACATAAAGAATTGACTCTTTTGTACACAAGGTGTTTTCTATAAGAGCCCAGACGTCTGGCGAGTGTCGTTTTTACAGGGGGCAATGGAAGTTTAAAATTGCGTTTACCTGAAAGTCTTACGTAAGCCTCGGAATTAAGCACCTCCTTATGAGTGTCAGTGGTTAATTTCAAGAGATAAAGCCTCCGCACGCTTAGTAACCGAGTCTCCTTGTGAAGCTGGTCTGTGGAATAACGCCTAGGCCTCCTCAGCATAGTTTTAGGGACAGCGCGTTGCGCTCTCTCTAGTGTAATAAGATGTGAGGCAACGGAACCACCCCATACTGAGATACAATACGTGAGGATAGACTGACACAGAGTGATGTAAATGGTTCTCAACAAATTCCAAGGTGCGACTTCCCGATATTTACAGTTATCTTTTCTATAACATTCCTGTTCGCCCTCAGCGATCAACTCACCCCCACAAATTATTTGTTACCGTGCCCTGCAAAAAGAATGCTAGGTTATGTACGCTCTCCCATGCGCCGTTTAGCCTCGACCTGTAATTATAGGTTCTTGCATATCGACATTTTCTCATCACCTCTTTGCAGATTTAGGAACTTGGTGTTAATAGTAGATTGTTTAGCAAGGGCTGTATGGCACCCATAACAGTCGAGTGTTTTGGCGCACGAACGAAGTGAGGGCGCCGATAGTTCGAGACTGTTATGGGTCCATACACCCGAAGTAAACACTCTACTTTTCATTTCGAATATGAGGATAGTAAAAATAAACAGAAATAATCTAAAAAATATTTTTCCTATGGCCGCGGAATTTTCGAAAGACTATAACTTTTTTATTCATTTTCTCTATTTTAGGGAAGGCAAGGGAAACTAAGTCCATACAGTCTTGTTTGGTGTTTGACCCGTACTCTATGCAATTCCATGAAATGAATAGCCTTAATTTTTTATGTTACAAATAACTTATTTGGTTTAATCTGTTTCTAAAAACGCATTCTTAAAAAAAAACAATGTTTTAGATATTAAAATAATAATTCTACGATATTAATTATTTTATTTAATAGCAAAACATGGCCTAGGCTTCTGTGCCTTTGCCTGCATACTTTTGGTAAATAAATGTCCAAAGAGCCAAAGAGATACTTAAAGATTCTACACACGTTCCTGTCCGACCTCCGATTCGGTCTGCTCCCAGACTAAATCGGAACGTGTGTAGTGCAGATTTGGTCTGGGAGCAGACCAAATCGGCTGTCGGATCGGAACGTGTTTTGATGCTATTTCAGATTTTGACATGACTCCTCCTATTCCTTTTTTAAATTTCATATCGGCCCTAGGGCCGCCACATACCACTTTCAACCCGCATTTTAGGCAAGTTTGCAGTTACTTTCAGAATATGAGACATGAAAAAGAATTAGGTACCACTGACTACTTACTAATCACTTTTGTACTTTTTTTATTAATTTATTTAATGTGAGATTGGACCTGTGTCCAACCGACCCACTTCTGATTAATTTAAGCTGTAAGTAAGCATTGTGGTTGGCTGTGTATAATTAGTATTTTAAGGTAACTGTTTGTACACTACTGTTGTATGTTCTAAATAATTAAATACCTACTTAAATAAAATCAATATCCATCTGTAGGGAAGGACATTGATGAGATGGCTGATGATGATATGATGGAGATCCTGCCAGTTACTACCCTGATTTAAATAAAATTCGAGTCAATATGTTTGATCGTCTTTAAAAACTTAAGAATTTCTAAGAATAAGCTTTACCTTAAATGTTATTCTTACTCGACTTAACAAGTGAAAAGGAAATGATAAGTACCTATTTCCAAGAAAACTTCTCTTCAAGAGATAAATCTTTAGAATTATTGTATTTTCCTGCACATAAAGCATCTTTGATACACGGCAACACGTAAAAAATATTATATAAAGTATTAAAAAGCCACTAACTCAATTTTCACCTTTGTGTACCAGAAACCGGATCAATGATATTGTTTCAATTTAGCTTGTTTTAGCCAAAATAAACTATGCATATTTAGTTGTTTTTGGGCTTTAAGTAATATCAATGGATGGCATCATATGAATTTTTTTAGTCTCGAAATTTTAAGCCAGAATGTGAAAAATATCACTAGGTATTACTCAAGTGTATTCGATTACATATTAAATACTTTACGATTGTTTGTTCATGTTACGAAAACATAAACTGATACAGCAATTAGACATACCTACCCTGTTTCTTTGTTTACCAGTCATTGTATCAGGTATTTTCCTCAACATCTTCAACAGAACAAAACTTCCCATCGTTCTTTAAAATTGGAGTAAGAACAATGCTATTCATTGCATTCCTAGAAAATTCCAATTCTTAATCGCTCAAAAGTATTAGACCAATCAACAGTGTGGCAATTAGTAGTGAAACCCTCATACTTCCTCAGACCTCATCTTTAGTATTATCTAGTATTTAATCATTTAACATTAAGTGGATGGACAGTCATTAGCGTTGAATCCTATGAATCTGCGACTGACTTGTGACATTTCAATTAATATCGACAATGGATAGACACAGGTACAGTGTATGTTTGTGCTTAGTGATTTTGTGTTGTTTTGATGTTCGGGCTTTGGAGAAAGGTAACTACCTATATTGTTCATTTAAAAGTCCAATTATTGAGGGTTAAACTTAATAGCACCTACTTTTCCAATAGGTATAGTTATAAAAAAGGAGAATATTTTTCAACGAAAAGTTCTTGGTCTGTCTAGAATCTCAGTATTTCAATAAATAATGTATGATTTTTTTTTCAAAAATTATTTTAGTTCACGATTTTCTTTTTAAAATTAATTAAACGTATAAGATCTGGTTCGCAAGTAAGATTTATAAAACTAAATGATAATGAATGTTAACTTCAAATGAATTGATGAGTGTCAGACTGAGTTCAGTCAGGCAGGTCTAACTGTGTGTCAATTACTTTTTAATCGTTTCTAATTAAAGTAAATTAATTGGACTTATTGATTTATTGGACTTCTCGTTCGGTGTCTATAGGAAGTTCAGTTCCTATTTTATATTTATTTTGAGAATTATGATACCATCAAAACCGTGTTTTTTTACTATCACATTTTCCCTATACTTACAGAATTGCATTGTGAATGCATAAAAACAATTTAAAATCTCAATTTAATTGCTGTTTCATCTTAATAGATTGTTTAACATTTGTAAAAATGTTTCTTTCGGATGCGAGGGTTTCCTCACATTGATGAAGCAACGCTGGCTTACAGCATTAACAAGTGACAGCAAAATTCACACATCTTCTTGATATCGTGTTTATTTGCAGAAAAATGTAACAACTGTGTTCCCGCGGAGCAGTGCAGAACTTATACAGAACTGAACGAGGAAGAACAGGGCAAATGGCGAGAACGGTTTGTTTGCGGTAACTCGAAGAAAAATGACGAAAAACCGCCAGTTGGATTTTCCTCCACTGCTATAGGAGACCCTGTAAGTTTTCATTTTTCTTCTAGACTAGACTCTGGCTAGAATATGTATATATGCGACCTTTATGAGTCAAAGTGCTTGTTCAGAAAAGGGCAGGCTAAGTTTTTAAGAGTGCAAACAATCATTGGTGTGAGATTGTGTATTTGCCCTACCAATTACAACTTTGCAACCACCTTATTTTTTAACCTTTTGTGGCAATTTATAGAATAGATTGAAAACGTACACCTAAAAAAATGGAAAATGAAGTATTTGGAAAAAATCGACCCGTCTCACATTCGGAGCTGACTGTGAGACGGGTCGATTTTTTCTAAATACTTCATTTTCCATTTTTCAGTAATAAAAATTGCATTGTGAATACAAAAAACAAAAAATTAAAATAACCTGCAATAGTAATTTCATCTTTAGCGATTGCCAAATACCTGGAAAGGTATTTCTTTCGCGTGTGAGGCTAGTAATATCTCCACATTGATGAAATTAACGCTGACTATACAGCGAGTAAGAAGTATTGAATAAATTCGACGCTTCTCGCAACGACTCCGTAGCTCAGTGGTTAGAGCAGTCACCCGGAAAGCGAAAGGTCGTGGGTTCGAGTCCCATCGGAGCTGATTGTGGGACGGGTCGATTTTTTCTAAATTCTTCATTTTCCATTTTTCAGTACCAAATATAAATTGCATTGTGAATGCAAAAAACTAAAAATTAAAATAACTCACGTACACCTACATAAAAGATCTAACTTTTTGTTAAAAAAAGTTAAATTCTATAAAGTTCTAGTCTTCTAAATAAATAGTGATACAAACTTATAATTTGTAATATACAGGAATTCTATTGGATTATGAAAAAATAAATCGGATCATCTTTCCTTCGATACTTACCTATTTCATACAAAAGTCCAAGCCATTATCTACCTATTGTTATGTATTTCACACTACTCCTGGCATGAGATATTGTGTATTATTGTTTCACTAAATATTTTGTTCTTGTTATTTTCGGCTTGACTTGACTGACACCGACTTCAATCAGATCAGTAAGTTCCAAGATTAATTAGATAAAGTCCCCACCATTTCGTCCTTTGAATGGAATGATTCAATTAATTTTTTATTTTTAAGTTTTTTTGGGAACTGAGTTTTTGTCGGCAGTTTTTGTTTGATGGCGGTTTAATGTTTTGAAAAAAATTGATTATTTTTCCATTTTTAGTGTAAGAAATCTAATGAGCAAGCGTCGCACAATGTGCAACGTTTAAAACTGTAGCCCATATCTAAATTAGAACACTAAGACAAGCACCAACCTCCAACTTTTAACTGTTATGCAGTTTTTTAACCTTCCACCATCAGCTAATCTAAATAACTTAAAAGAATACAACTAAAGGTCTATTCGTGCATATGGTACTTAAAAAACATGCTTTAACTCCTAAGCGTTAAGGAGTTTTACCTTCCATCATCAGCTCACCTAAATAACCTGAAAGAATACAATTAAAAATCTTTACTCATCAACGATATTTAAAGAATTATCCTCTAACTCCTATAACCATTGAGGAGTTGTACCTTCCATCACCAGCTCATCAGCATGAGATGATGACTACCAGATGCAAATTCTTAAAAAACTTTAGAAAATCTACAAAACACGTAAACTACGTATAAAACTTGCGAGTTTTCCTCGATTTCCCCTGGATTCCACCATCAGATCCTAGCTTGGTAACAATGTGACCACCTTAGGAGTTTACTCTTTCGAATAAAAAATTAATCATTGAAGTTGGTCAATAGTTCGCGATGATATTTATGTGTAAAGCAGGAACTACCAGTCGAAAACTATGTGTTTTTTCAGGATTGTGAAAAAACTACTGAACTGACTACTTTAAATTTTTTATGGGACTACACATAAACTATTTTCTTTCAGATAAAAAAGAATTATTAAAATAGGTTATTAACTGGCGAAGTTATGGTAAAACATACATAAAAAAATACTCCTCATTTTTTTGAAGTCGGTTAAAAATGTGTATAGAATCTGAAAATGTACTTCCACTGATTCGTTCCAATTTACAGCACAGCTAGATACTATTATAGAATCAACTCTAAGGTCACAGCAGACATATCAACTCGTAAACGGATCGTAAACGTATCAACTCGAGCGGTTCAGTATTCTTTGTATGAAACCCCCTACTGCAAAGCACACTAATCGGAATCGTAACGTAATCGCCTCGCCTTGGGACCAGTGGCCCGATTCTGCTAACGTTAAGTCATAATCATGTCTCAATCGTGTTTCAATTGTTGTGCTTTTTTACACACTAGTAAAGATACAAGAAATGTGAACTTTTTTCACAATACTACTGAATCAATCAAATCAAATCATTTATTCTGAACAATAAGTCACATTGTGTTGAATATTACATTATAAGTAGGTATGTAGGAGCATTATATTTTATACGATTACATTAAATAACACATTACATTACATACATTGCGTTTACACTATAATTATCAGGCAATTAATTAATTTCTAATTCGATAATAACATTAAAATATACAATTATATAAACTCTGCATGATTATTAGATTTATTTTATAAGACATGAATATAACACAGATTTACCTAAATGAATTATATTTCCTAAAAGTCGTCAATAGAATAACAACACTTATTCAACAGAAGGGCGTGCAGTTTATTTTTGAAAATTTTCCAATTGCAAACAGTTTTTAGGTCATTTTAGCCCAAGAGCCAAACTGATTCGTTCTATGGAGACTCAACAATAATTCTATATCAGTAATTTCTTTACATAGAAAATTAGATTATCTAGTTTAATAAATAACTCATTAGTAATCCACCAATATTTATGACAGCAACATTTAAAAAAAACAAATACAAAGCTATAAAAAATCTATAAAAAATGGGCAAAAATGGTATAAGTATTATTCACTTTACATTTGAATACATTTATTAATTATCTTTCGTAAAAGTATATAATCCCCCTATATTTGTAAATGAAAAACAAATAAACTTTAAAAAAACTCTCTACGTAAACTCAAATTAGCATTACACCTATGTTAAAAATGCTACCAGAAACAACCGACTTCTTCCTAAAGTATTAGTTTCCCGTTTTATTTCTTTATGGATTTCGACTTTGGTGCTTAGATATGGTGAACATAAACACATGTTCACGATAAAATTGGTGATAGCATATTTGCTGAAAAAATTGCACCATTTTCGGGGTATAACTTTTTTTTTATACCTTCCAATGCGATATTATGTTGGATTCCAAAATATAGTCTCTTAAAATTATATTTAAGGTCCGTTTACAAAAATTTGGCCTGTTATTGAATTTTTTACAAAAATATCGGATAGTTCTTGGGCTATTTGGTAATTTATTAAAGAGCTTGACAGCTTGGAACCTGGCGCCATGTTTGACTACTTCTAATTTAGGGATAATGTCATAATGTAAGTGCATCCTCCTTGTTCTCTCGCGTAACTCTCTGTCTGTAGCAGTTTCCTTTTGCGTCAGCATTTTCCTAAATTCTGTTAGAACAATCAGTATATATAAACTGGGAACGGTAAGTATGTTGTACTTTGCAAAATAATCTCTACAAGACTGCCACTGTGGTATACGTGCAATAACTCTTATCGCTCTTTTTTGCAGCCTGAAAGCTGTCAATTGATTATAATTGTAGCTATTTCCCCACAGTTTAATACTGTAGCGCAATTTGGACTCTACTAGTGCATAATAAATTAGTTTAAGCTGTTCAACTGTTAAAATGTCTCGTAAACTTCTAAGAGCATAGCACGCAGAGCTGATTGATTTTGTTAAGTAATCTAATTCAGTTTTCCAGTTAAGAGTCGAATCCATATGTACTCCCAAAAATTTTACCTGGTCTACCATATCAAGCTTCTTGTTATGCATGTAGGCATCTAAAACATCTTTATTTCTGGTTGTTGATTTAAACATCATGGCACATGTTTTATCTCTATTCAGTTTCAAATTGTTAGCAGTGAACCATTCTTCGAACAAAATTAGCAGACTATTTACTTTATGCGTAAGTTCATTTAGATTTTCAGCACAGACTATAGCATTCGTGTCGTCTGCGTAGACAACCAACCTTACACCTATAATAGAGTTATTAATATATTCAATCAAGTCGTTTATGAATATGATAAACAGTATTGGACCTAGTATTGAGCCCTGTGGAACTCCTCTTTTCATAACTGTCATGTTCGATGTCCATGTTTGTTCTTGGTTACCTTCATTTGATTTTATTTCTATGTACTGTCGTCTATTTTTTAAGTAAGACTTGTATAATTTAAGACTGTTTCCTCGTATACCGTAATACTCAAGTTTGTGAAAAATGTATATCGTGATCTACTGTGTCAAATGCCGAACTCAAATTCAGGAAAATTCCTGCAACTTTTTTATTATCATTAAGGCAAATAAGTACATCATCAATAAGTTGTCCTATTGCATCTGATGTGCCTAAATCTCTTTGATAACCATATTGCCTTTTATTAAGTAAGTTATTTGAATCTATATGTTTAACTAAGCGTTTTTTGATAATCTTTTCATAAATTTTTGAAAGTATAGATAACAAAGAGATTGGCCTATAGTTTTTGGGGTCAGTTTTTGGACCTTTTTTGTGTACAGGTATTACTCGACCTATTTTTAGCTGGTCAGGGCATACACCTTCTTTAAGACACATGTTATAAAGATGTGCAAGAGGATCTGCCAATACATCAATGTTTTCCTTTATGACTGATATAGGGATTTCATCGTGACCACAAGATTTTTTATTCTTCATCGATATTACTATGTTTTTTATTTCGTTTGGTGTAACATCATCCCAAGTCAAACTAGTTTGTGCTTCAGACAGGTTCGCGTGTAGGAATCTTAGTGCTTTTTGGTTATTGCCGAATTGTGCATCCTGGCTTTTGTCAAAGGTTGAAGAGAATATGCTAGCAATTTCTTTAGGGTCATCAGTTAATTTATTATTAGATTTGATTTTCAATTTTTTCTTTAAATTAATATTATCATACTTATGCCTTTGTTTATTTACTACATTCCATATACCCTTGCTGTCATCTTTAACATTTTCAATTTCTTTTTGCACTGCCTGTTTCTTAGCATACCTGCTTAGTTTTCTATAGAGTCTTATATAATGTTCTCTGTATTTTAATATGCTATTATCACAAGTTTTCATATTTATAGTGTTAAGAAAGCGTTTCATAGTGCTAGAAACTTTTAATCCTCTACTGATCCAATTTATTTTTGTACATTTATTCAGACTAAAACTTTTTTTACTTTTTTTAAAACAATTTTTAAATTCTTTGTTAAATTGGTTGATAAAGCCATTTATACCCATGTTCTTCCACTTTACGCCTTTTAAAACCTTTCTGAACTTACTCTTATTTTTAGCTGTAAAGGTTCTTATGTTTCTCTTTATTAGATTACTGTTTCCTTGTTTTGTCCTTCCCGTACCTAACTTCAAATCGCAAGATATGGCTGCATGCCCATCCGCTAATTTATTATGATCCACGTCAGTAGATGATACATTTTCACACTTTAAATTTGTTAGAATATTGTCAATACAGGAAGAGCTGTCATTTCTTATGTAAGTCACCTCTGCAATAAGGTATTTAAACCCGTAACAGTTGAGTAAATTTATAAATTCTCTGCTTTCTTTGGTATCTTCTAAAATATTTATGTTAAAGTCACCACAGATTACACATCTCTTATCAAAAAAGTGGTCTAATAGATTTTCCATATTTTCTAAGAATTTGAGAATTCTGATGATCATACCACACACTACATTCACATCACATCATACTGTCATAATTCTTGTAACTAGTAACTAGTTTGTAAAAAAGCACAACAATTGAAACACGATTGAGACACGATTACGACTTAGCGTTAGCAGAATCGGGCCACTGCTCACGAACCGCTTTGCGGGTCGCTATTTTTATATTTTTTTTATTTTAATTTTTAATTTTTCTTTATACTTTATATTTTATTTTATATACTTATATAAATTTTTTTATATTTTTTTTATATATGGAACCACTGTGCGGCGAGCCGTAAGCGCGGCGTCGCCTAGCCGTAGCCGAGCCGACGTTCCGACGCTGATCCGGTTTGGTTACGTGCTTGCGTTAGATTGACGCCTGGTTGGCGGCGAGGCGAAAGTCGATACGGTGTCGATCCCTTTCCGAGTTGATGTAATGTGCTGTGACCTTTAGTCTGAGGAGTTTTCTTCTTTCCTATAGCAACATTTGAAACCTATTACTATTCTCTCTCGTAAATACTGAGTATTTCCGAGCTATCCTAAATATACATAATACTTATTACCTTGGATGTAGTATAAGCTAGAATGTAGTATATCCTTAATTGATTTAAGGTGTCTTAAATATCAACAAAATCATAAATAAATTTAAAACAACTATAAATAACCTTAAGTATAACTTAAGTAGGTACTTCGTGAACAAATAGGAATAAACGATAGACCAGACTATCGTAGTAACCTACGTCATAAATCATAATAAGCCTATTTCAAATACAGCGCTAACTAGCGTCATCATTTTGTATTTGAAATGCAAATTGCTTATAAACGTTGTTACATTTTGTGCCACTGCAACTCTATCACATCCATCTCAAAATAAACATGTCGTTATTACATCGAAAGGCCCAACGTGATTAACGAGTTCCATAAATAATCATAATGAACTATTAAGTAGCTCTCTCGTTAATATTATTCACGCGCTTATTGCGACGACGCTTTGTGTAACTTGTTAATGATGTCGTATGAAAATGGATCAGGTGACAATACCGTTAATGGGGTAAAGCTGGGTAGTATTTGCTTATTCCCGTTAATTTCAATTGATTTAATAGACAAGCTTAAGTTTGGATCCGGTTAAGACTTCGGCTTTATAGCTACAAAATTACTTCTGAAATTTTCACGAGCACATTTCGCATAACGACGCATAACATTTAGATATATCTGTTAAAATTTTGTGTTATGAAGTTTACACATTTTTCCTGTTTCTCGGCACTTTGTTAGGACCGTAGATTTGACTATTTGTACTCGGAACCGATATGATTCAGTTTAAAAGCTAACAATGGGCAAAGTTATAAGCAAGCCTGTCTTAATTCTTTATTATTATTTATCTTAATTATTATCAAAATTACCTTCAACAGGAAGAAGATAAATTAGGTTTGCTTTGTTTTCGGTAGCCCAAAAGAACCAACACAACCACAAAACCCTTTTTTGTAAGTCGTTAACCAAAATTTGCTTCCAGGTGTGCTGTCCAGAAAATGTATGGGGAGTTGAAAACCAAAATCAATCCGATGAAAAAGATGACAAAAACCAAACCGAACCAGACCTAGACAAAAGAGGTGGATTTTATAAACCTTATACTGGTAATAACAATTTTAATTCTGATAATGAAGATATTAATACTGAATATGAGGCTAATAGAGGACCGGTTTGGCAAAGGCGTGGGCAGAACGTTCAGAATCCTTATTTTTTGCCTGCCAATAAGAATGGTAACAATTTCGGGAGCAACTCAAGGGGGCAGAATTTTGGTAGTAGCTCGAGAGGGCAGAATTCCGGGAGTAGCTCGAAAGGGCAGTGTCCGGTAACGAGCTTTCCTCCGAAGCCTGCGACGGGCTGTTGTGGGCTAGAGGCTTCTGCGGAAGATGAGATTAACTGTAAGTAAGTTTTCTGTTGCACAACAAATAAAACATTTTAAGGTTACACACGCGAAAACCACAGAACAATAATTTCTTTTGCTCTATGGTAAAAACAAATTAAACTCAGATTTTTGGAAATTTTTGGCTTCGATAAAAGATTATAAAATATTTTTTAACGGCATTTCCTTTTCCATTTTATAACTAAAAGTGGCTAACTGAAAGGTATGATGTTCACTTTCATTGTCTTCGCATTTTGCATATAAGCCATCATACATTAATAAGTGTATTTATAGTTTATTTCACTGCATGTTTCCATCAACAGCTCAGCCCAGCAGCACAGGGCAGAGCCAGAACAACAATGGCTGGAACAACTGGATGCCCAAAGTCAACAACTGGATGTCTTCATGGTTCGGAGGCGAAAATTCGAGGAGGAAACGCGAAGAAAATGCTAGTGTCGCCATTGATAATCGCATTGCAGGTTGGCATTACAAAATAAACAACTTCTTAACCAAATCTATTTATTATTCGCTTTCAATTACAAATCAAATCCTTCCCAAATCATGCAACGTTAATAATTTACAATCATATCACAACTGTTTATATTCTCGATGCGTACTAAAGCATTCTTTGCGAATTATAAATGTTTTTTGCATTTTTTTTTCTAAACGTTGGTATTTTAAATGTAAGTTGATAAAACACAGGCGTAAATGTTATTAGATTACATATTCAATAACCGATGCAGTGGCGGTACCTCCATACAAGCCCAAAAGCCGGGCTTGCCCTAACAAAATCTTATTTACACTACTAATGAATCACAAATAATGATAACAACAAAATAATATTCACAAACGTAAATTTTCAATCAAAAATTAAATTTTTCAAACAACTGTTCGATAGACAAGTCATTAACTACATAATATAGCGTATTAATCGAAAAATACAATTCATCTCTCTCGCACTCGTTGGCTTGCAACCGGGCTTTGCGAATTCATATATCCGCACTCTTCTAACATTAACGAAACTGGTACCCCACTACATACATACTGCTGTACCTATCTATAGATTCTATGAGAAATTTCAAAACTGAGCAAAAGCCGGCATGCAAAGGAAGTTAGCCGCAAGTGGGAGCGATGAACCCGCAGAAACAGCTCACGATCGGGCCAATCCCTGCACAGCAGCACACAATCAGGCCAATGGCGGCGTTGCGTAGCGCATACAAACGGGCCAATCAGGAGCAATGTGATCACCTGGGTGAATTAAGTAATAACAGGTGGTTTTGCAGTTTGATTGAGCCAATGTTTCTTTGATAAAGTTTTCTGTTTTGCATTAATTAGTGTTTTTCGTTGTACAAAAAGATGTCAGAATTCAGAACGATGAGTGATGTTGTTTTTTGTGATTGTGAAAGATTAAAATGTGTTAAAAGTTTTGATCGGCGCCGCCCGGCCGGTGAGGCGAGGGAAAGGTAAATTCATTTCACTTTGCCGAAAAAAGCAGCGAGTATTTTCAGACAGACCTACTCCAGATTTGTGTATTTTGCAAACTAGTAAGACTCACAAAAGGCAATTCAATAGAAATGTGTACAAAACTCGTAGAAAACATCCCGTTCATTTAAGATGGTTACGCTTATATATGGCGCGGCATTGAGGTACGTTAGTACATTATAACTCAATGTGGCGCGGTCGCTTTTACGTGACCTCTACAATTTGGGCGGCTTATTAAAGAATTGCTGTCTTAATCTTGTTTTTGATATATCTTTCATGATAGCTGGAATTGAAAGCTGAAATTAACAGGAACTAATGTTCATGAATTAGGTACTTAAATTCATTTAATATATGTCATGTGTCTTAATGTTATGGAAACTGAGTATTCGATCTCTAAAGTAACAAGTCTAAAATTTATCACATTTATTTTTATCTTTATATCGTGTAAAGTTACAAGATCTAAAATTCTTGACATAATAAGTGTCTAACACGGGTATTTTTTTCAGCTGTTTGTTTGGTTGTAAATGTAATAGTTTATTTGCAAATCCGTTTTTTCTGATTTTCGAAACCATTTATAATTACGTTGGTTTACGACTACCAAATCAAAAACTATTTTTTAATTAAGCCTTTATTTACTTTTTTGCATTCACAATGCAATTTTTATTATTGAAAAATGGAAAATGAAGTATTTTGAAAAAATCGACCCGTCTCACAAAACTCACAACCAGCTCCGATGGGACACGAACCCACGACCTTTCGCTTTCCGGGCGACTGCTCTAACCACTGAGCTACGGAGTCGTTATAAAAAATGGACGCCTTTTTTGGCTTTAGGTCTTCGGGCTTGCCCTGATCTCAGACCCTAGGCACGCCACTGAACCGATGCATCTTTATATTTGTAAAAGCTTTAAACGGGTATTGTATGAAAAATCTGGGACTTGTTTTTAGCCAAGAAATTAAAGACCAATTTTGAGGCATATTTATATGAACAATGATAATAATTATTTTATCTAAGCAGCAATAACGTTAAATTCTGCATTTTCCTTCCTAGGAGGGTCAGAGACGGATCTTGACCAATTTCCATGGACAGTTCTCCTGAAGACGACATTCGCGTACCCCACGAAAGACGTAGCGTTCGCCTGCGGTGGTTCTCTCATCAGCTCTCGTTATGTGCTGACTGCAGGACACTGCGTGTTTGATGCTGAAGGCAGTGTTAAGACGTGAGTTAAAGTAATTATTTATTTGATTATAGTGTTTTTTTCTAAATCGTGACGTTGAAACGTTTTTGGAAAATGTTGAAAAATTTGAGAAGATTGGATTTCGGAAATAAAATCAATCTGTTCTTTTAAAATAGATCTTAGAGAAGATAAAAGTTATTCAATTCATTCGCAAAATTCACACATTATTATTAATCAGAATCTTATAATTCTCGTAGTTCACTGCAACGTGGTTAATTTGTGGAATATTGAGACAGATCATCAATTAACTATGTATGACCAATACCTTCCACGTTTTATTTTGTCTTCTTTATCTCGACTAAGTAGGTATTTGTTTGCTACGGGGAGCATTTTAGATTTGGAATATAAGTTAATTCAAGATCTTGCGTATTAATTTGTTATGTCACTTGCGACCTACACAGTGATCAACGTGTTCAAACCAATGTGTTCTAAAATCGTTGTGAGGACTTATTTGCTTGGGCAGTTAAGTAGCCAAATATGAAAGGATTATACCGAATAGCAAATGTTTTACTGCTGATAGTAATAATATGAAAATCTTTCTCCAGAATCGAGATAACCTTAGCCGAATACGACAAGAGGACTTTCCCAAAAGACTGCAAGTTCCAACTAGGTCGTGGTGAAGTCTGCGTCGAAAACATAGTGATGCAAGCTGAAGACTACACCCTTCACCCAAACTACAACGACAACCGGCTTTACAACGACATCGCTCTTGTGAGGCTTCGCGGAAACGCCCCATACAATAGTGAGTTGTATGGCTTCTTCATTGCTTCGGTATTTATAAAATAACGTAATGAGATTACTTGGGGATTGGGTTAAGCACCGAAAAATGTGGGTCGATGTATAGATGGATAAGTACACAATAAAGAATGTTGTTGGTAGTTAGGTATAGCTGAAAAATGGAGAACTCTTAAAATACCAGCAATAATTTCAACTAAGCTAAATGGAAAAATTTGAATTGTTCAATTGTATGCTTTGAAGAAGCCGCCACGTAATACCAAACAAACAACAAAGTAGCATCCATCACTTGATGTTAATGAAAATTTAGCAAAATATTCGTATTACTGCAGCAATGGTCGTGCAATATCTATGATCAAACTAAAAGCGTTCGCGATAATAAATGTCGACCCACAGTCAATTATATACCTCCGTTGTCGTGTGTATTTTGAAACTACTTTAATATTGCATTTTTTTTTTATTATGGCTCTTTTTACCAATAATCCAGGTCGCCGCCAATTAAATTATGCTAATTTGACAAGCTTTACAAAATAATGAACTAACAAGCTGTTTTAAACAAAGCCAATTACAAGGAAGCTAAGTGGTTTATTCAAAGCATGTGTGTAACTGGATTTGTGGCCTTGGCGGGGATTTCACGCAAGTTCCCGTAAATCCATAGCGTAGGCGACGATAATCCGGATAATCGCTAAGTAACGTAAGCATCGCACGTCAGTTATTCAACACAAACTCGGCAATAAGCGGTTTAGGTGACATGACATAAGTGAAATTACCAAATATTTTTGGTCCAGATTGGCAGTTCCACTTCGAAAACCGTCTTACAACGTGAAAAATTATGTAAGACAGCCTAATGAAATGGTCGGATAGGATGTCTGTCTATATCTACATTTCTTCGGCAAGCTAAATATACCGACGCCGACGGCTTTATTTTTGTATTTACTCTATAGCATAATAATATGGCTAGATTTTATCGTCATGGAGTACTGCCCATTAAGGCCACCAGTTCCTAAAATATCTTGTCCATTCACCAAAATATTAAATCTTTTTAGAGCAGACTGATAAATAACAGAATCGTACCTTCAATTAATTTGCAGACTACATCCGTCCCATATGCCTACCGTCCATCGACGTCGACAGTCCGGATCTCTCCAACCTCCGTCTAGCCGTTGCCGGCTGGGGCCGTAACGGCGACTACAAGTCCGACATCAAACAATCGACGGTCGTCAACTTAGTCCCACAAACAGAATGCAGGAAGTCCTACCCGCAGCTCACTAGGAATCAAGTCTGCGCGGCCGGGTACTCCGGGGAGGATACCTGCAAAGGGGACTCAGGGGGACCTCTAATGATGAAGTACAATGGGAAGTATTACCTCTCCGGTGTGGTCAGTGGGAAGAGGGCGGACGCACCTTGCGGAACATCCGTTCCGTCGCTTTATACTAATGTGTATCAGTATGTTCCTTGGATACGTAGTGTTATCAGAAATTAGAGAATAATCGAAACTTTTTAAGACAATTATCATAATATTTAGGTTCAAAATGTTTAATGTACCTAACAACTTTAGTTAAGTAAATATTTTTTATGAATCGACTCAATACACTGACGTTTCGTTATTTACAATTGGTTTCATTAATTTTACTTTCAAAATATCTGATTAGATACAATAAAACTTAAGAAGAAGATTTCGGCAGAGTTAATTCAGTATATCAAAGTTATACTCCTAGACAATTATTTTTCCTGACTGGGATACACAAAAATCTAAAACTCATTCATAAAAAAATTATGATTGTTTCTTCAAATAAAACTTTTAGCAATATTTTAGGATTTTAGGATTTTTTTATTATCTCGCTATTTTTTCAATTGGTTTTGTCAATTTGAGCTTGCTCTACAAAAAACTGCCAAACAACGTCTACCAACATACCAGCAACATCCGTCCAGTGGTTTACAAATAACCAGTTGGCCGATTTCAAATGAATACGACCACAAAATTAATCTACAGTCGCACTTCAGGTTTTACACTTGCCATACGAAAAACTGCGCTATTTAGAGGGACATAAAGTTTATTATTTTTAGTTAAACTATAAAGTCGGAGCTGCTGAAGTGTGTACAGTCCGAGTCAAACTCAGCAACTTCTGTGAACATCGCGCGAGACGCTGCGCAGTAGACTATATCGAGGCGTGCGGGTGGGAGAGGTGTGGTTGCGGGGTACTCTACTGCGCATAGCGGCTAACTTCACGACGACAGCCAAAAAGATTGAATCGAAGTATATCAATATGTATTTATTTATTTATTTATTATGTATCCAAAATTTGAGCTAGATAATAGCAGCAATTATCTAATGAAGATGTTTCCAATGTTATTCTAATTAACTGCAAAGCATTTGATCTCATTTAGTCATTGAATCAGAACTACCTACTGCAAAACTCATTGGAGTTCGTACAGTAAAAGCTATACCATCGAAAAGTCTCAATGAAAAACTAACTTTTAGTTATTCGGTACAACTGCTACCAGCTAGGTTTTAGACTGGAATTAGTTCTAAACCAATGAGCGTGTGGTTTTTCTCACATAGACTGTAAAACAAATTAAAAGAATCAAACGAAACGAGCAATGAATAAAACCATTTTGTTTCTTCCATTCTTGTAATCTGATGTTTTTGCTGTAGTTAATCTTAGACATAAATTTTGGAGACATTATATACCTATAAGATTTTAAACTTTCGCGTTCCATTATAATTATAAACAAGAGTAACGGGACTCAACGCGACATTTATTATGAAGTTGAGTGGTGAGTTTTACCGTTCAAAACAAACCCCGATACTGTGAGTGTTGTGTGCCGTAATCCCATCACTAGCGATGACAAAAACAAAAAAAGTGACAATTTGAGGGTGGCCGAACATCTCCAAGCCCGCCCGAACAGACGTCGTCGCGCACCGCCAGTCTGCTTGTGACCACGGTTGTTGCAACACAGCCGAAACGTCAAGCTGTAAGTACATAATAATATGTACTTCATAATAAATGTCGCGTTGAGTCCCGTTATTCTTGTTTATAATTATATACCTATTTAGGCTGGAGCTCTATATGGATGGATAAGGAGAATGGGCCATAATAACCCACCACGCGGATTGGTGGGTCTTTATGGCTCATTCTTCCGGCCCAAAGCGGATTGGTGGGTATTAAAGACTGCAAGCTAAATAGGTAAGTAAGTACAAAATAAATTTTTCGTTGCCCGTCCCGTGATTGAATTCCTATTGCGAATTACGAACACACAATCGTGCTAACCACTGCGACACAGGCTTCATCAAATCCTAATATTTTACTATATCCAGCATACATATAGCAGCAACCTCGCAGGAGAAGATTACTAAAATCATAAACAACAACGTTTGTTCTACAACTGTCCGAAATAGACGAAAAAATCCGACTTTTCATGCAAAACTCGATCACCATCCCCCTGATTCACAAACCGTCGGAAACGGGATCGGATTCGAATTCTGCGCTTTGTCTTTGTATATTCTATAGTGAATGATAGAGACAGTGCATACGTTCCACTGTCAGGAGCATTGGTCTCGACATTTGTATGTAAAGACGATTTCTTTTCGTCTTTTTCCGATGAGTTGTTGAACAAACGATGTTGTTTATGATGTTTCTAATTTACTACTGCGAGGTTGGTGGTGTTTTATAAATAACCCTGTAAAGACATGTTAGGATAGACTATTGTATTTATCTATGTTTGGTATTAGGGTTTTTTTTCGACCGGTCAACTGAATCATCGAGGTGACCAATGCGGCAGGAAAAAAAATAAACACTTTAGCTAGGCAAGGAATAGAAAAATCGGCCAAGTGCGAGTTGGACTCGCCCATGTAGGGTTCCGTACCCACTTAACGTACTGATTGCCTGTACCTAGCCAAAATCCTACTATACATTTTTCGTCAGCAAAAAATAACTTTGTTTTTCATATTGTTTGTATGACTGACAAAGTTACATTTACGGTTTCTGAAAATGTGTTATATCTCAAAAAGTGCTTACTACTTATATCTAGTTTAAACCAATTTTCATTTAAAGTTTTAATTAAGATCTACAGCATATTTTTTCTAGATTTTTCACTCTTATATTTCAAAAGAGGGGGAGGGAAACACATTTTACCACTTTGGAAGGCTCTATCTTTCAAAAGATTGACTTTGAGAAAAAATGGGTTGAGTAAACTTTTACCTATCTATAGACACCCTACACGAATATGTTTGATAAAAAATATATTTTTCAGTTTCAGTAATTAGTTTTAGTTTTTTAATTTGTTCTAGTTTTTATATTTGTATTTAAAATTGTAAAGCGGTTCACAGAATACATCTATCTAGGTACCTACCAAGTTTCAAGTGTTTAGTATTAATAGGTTTGGAATAAAGTGGCTGTGACATACAGATGGACGGACGGACCGACAGACAGACAGACTTGACGAAACTATATATGGATTCCGTTTTTTGCCATTCGGCTACGAAACCCTAAAAAGGATCAGTAAATTCCAAGATTAATTAGATAAAGTCCCTTTCGTCCTTTGAGTGGAATGATTTAATTTATTTTTGATTTTTACTTGTTTTTGGGAAGTGAGTATTTGTTTGTAATTTTTGTCTAAAAATGGAAAATGACCCGTCTCACAACTAGCTCCAACGGGACTCGAACCCACGACCTTTCGCTTTCCGGGCGACTGCTTTAACCACTGAGCTACGGAGTCGTTACGAGAAGCGTTTTTGCATTCACAATGCAATTTTTATTACTGAAAAATGGAAAATGAAGTATTTAGAAAAAATCGACCCGTCTCGATCGAAGATCGTGGGTGCTGATTGACATGACATCGGATGACATCGGAGCTGATTGTGAGACGGGTCGATTAACCCTTTTCTCTAAATACTTCATTTTCCATTTATCCAATACTTCTTACGCGCTGTATAATCAGCGTTAATTTTCAGTTTGTGGTTTAATTTTTTGTTAAAATTTGTTTATTTTCCATTTTTAGTGAAAGAAATCTAATGAGCAAGCGTCGCACAATGTGCAACGCTTTTTTTTTTTTTTTTTTTTTTTATTTTTTACTATGGCAGCAAACAGTCATGTACATCAACATTTACATATAAGCAAATACATAATATTAGACTTGGAGTGCCTACACTTACTGTCTAAATATTATAACTAACAAATCAAGTAGGAAACGCTAAAGTACTTAGTAATATTTAACAAGTTGAGAATTTTAGGTTATAAGGTTTTTTTTTTTTTACGATATTGTCAAAGTAATAATAAATTAATGTTTATAATTAGTTAGATTTAGTTTAAGCAAAAATCAAAGAAGAATAATAACAATAGAATTTCGGTATCAAAGGTTTTTCAAGAATCTGATATAAAGTAATCTACAACACAATTCTTATATTTCTTAAGGTTATGGCAAAATATATCTATGTGAGAAAATTGTTTATTATGTGCAGTCAAACAACGACGATCGAAATTATTTGATGCGTAATTAGTGGATGAACTTGGGATAACGAATAAGTTATTAGGTCTGCGAACACCTCTAGACGGAATCTTAAACTTTACTTCTTCAAGTAAGTTAGGGGAATCGATATGGTTATGTATCAGTTTATATAGAAAAACGAGATCGAATTGTGTGCGTCGGGAATTTAACGGTAACAATTTATGTTTTTTTAGGGCATCATTATAGCAAGTATAGCTGGATCCGGTTCTGTATTCTAATGCCTTCATGAACTTTTTTTGTATATTTTCTAGTCTATTTACATGACATGAATAGTAAGGACACCAGACTACAGAACCGAAATCCAAAATTGATCGTACCAGACTGAAGTAAAGAATTTTATATGTTTTATCATTTCTGAATGGTTTGCATACTCGGAGTAGAAAACCAAGTTGCTTATAACATTTTTGTATAACGTTGTCATAATGTTCTCTGAAAGAGAGTTTACTGTCTAGTAGTATTCCTAAGTCGCGGATTTTATTAACTCTAGTAAGATTGCTATTGCTCAGGTAATACTCAAACATTATTGGTTTTAATTTTCGTGTATAAGTTAAAATGAAACATTTATCTATGTTCAAGAATAACTGATTTCGAGAACAGTAGTTAGATAAATTCAAAATGTCAGCTTGTAAGGCAGCGCAATCAGCTTCATTTTGAATGACTTTATATATTTTTGCATCATCTGCATACAAAAGTAATTTACTGTTTTTTAAGCAGCTGTTAATATCATTAACGTACAAGGAAAATAGAAGAGGACCAAGATGTGACCCCTGGGGAACACCAGAGGGCACATCCCGGAAGTCAGAAATGAAACCTTTGATTGCAACAGCCTGGGATCGATTACTTATATAGGATTTGACCCACCGGAACAAGTACAACACTGTAGCCCATATCTAAATTAGAACACTCGGACAAGCACCACCCACCCTCCAACCTGTTAACTGCTATGCAGTTTTTTAACCTTCCACCATCAGCTAACCTAAATTACTTAAAATAATACAACTAAATGTCTATTCGTGCATATGGTATTTAAAAAACATGCTTTAACTCCGAAGCGTTAAGGAGTTTTACCTACCATCATCAGCTCAACTAAGTAACCTGAAAGAATACAGCTAAAAATCTTTACGTATCAACGATTTTTAAAGGATTATGCCAACTCCTATCCATTGACGAGTTTTACCTTCTATCACCAGCTCATCATCATGAGATGATGACTACCAGATGCAAATGCTTGAAAAACTTTAGAAAACATTTAAAACACGTAAACTCGTAAAAATTTCCGCGTTTTCCATAATTTCTCCTTGATTCCACCACCAGATCCGAACTTGTTAACAATGTGACTACCTTAGGAGTATAGGTATCTTTCGAATACAAAAAGAATCAATGAAATTGGTCAATAATTCGCGAAGATATTGATGCGTAAAGCAGGAACTAGGTACCAGTCGACAACTAGGTATGTGTTTTTTCAGGATTGTGAAAAAACTACTGAACTGTCAACTGTACATTTTTCATGGGACCTTGAATCCCTTTGGGAAAATCAGACAAACCTCCTCCATTTTTAAAGCCGGTTAAAAAAGGTGAGGAAAAAAGGCAATATTTTTATCAACTCATCATTGACTCCACAAAAATACGTCATGAGCTTACATTTTTCTAGTTTGAACCCCAGTTTTAAGAGCGACATTTACATATTGCGGGCGTTACAGTTTTTAAATACGTTCAGTGGGAAATTGACATTTTAAATGGAGGCTTTTCGAGTGTTGCGGTATTGGCAACGATTCGTTACTGCAACCTATTTACGATGCCAATGTGGTAACTAGCTGAAAACTGGTGATAAATGGATTTATAAACTCACTGTAGGTATATAATTTTGATTGTAGGTAACATTAGTTTCCTTTTTGGGACCGACGGATACTTTAAATTAGAATGCAAACTATTTCCGATTGTTGTTACACAAACAGACACACATTATTCATCATCATCATCATCAAAGCTAAGAATATTTTACAGTGGAAAAAGTTGTATATGTCGCAGGGATATGAGGAAGTTAGAGATTTCACGAAATCCCTAGGGATACCACGAAATCACGGAAGATGTGGAATATTCTTATTTACGACGTCGTCTTCTTCCCAAACAAGTTTAGTGATATGTCCTTTCACTAAACTAAATCTAGTGAGAAAAGTGGATTTCAGAGGTGAGAGTTTATATCGGAAGTCCTGTAGAACACGCGATAGGTAAGAAACTTAAGGCGATCGCTTCGCTGCGCTTCGCGATCACCTTACATTTCTAACCTATCACGTGTTCTACGGGACTTCCGAGGCAAACTCGCTCATACCTAGGTATCACCTGCAGCCGTGAGCTCAGCTGACTGTTATTACTTCAGTCATTCTTCATTTTACTAGATTATTAGTGAAATGACATATCACTGAACTTGTTTAGGAAGAAGACGTCGTAATTAAGAATATTCCACATCTTTCGTGATTTCGTACAATCTCTGATTTCCTCATATCCCTGCGACATATACACATCTAATTGAACTTTTCGAGCCTAGGCATTATTTTTTTAAATAAATCAACTTACCTACGACTTTTAGCTCGTATTTATGATAAGATTGATAAGAAACAAATGGGTCGCGTTAAATACCAATAAAACCCGTGTTATTTTACGCGGTATTTTGGTTCTATTTCATAATACACCTTGTAGACAGTCCAAAACCAGCAAACAATGTCCAAATATTTATATGAATCACGTCTACTTACACTACTTAGATTCTAAGTACGTCTATTATAATTGGACTATGCTACCCAGTACTTCTTTATCACAGATATGGGCCTACCTATACTCGTATTCGTAGCATATAAAACATGACTGGTAACGTGACAACATGATATGTTTCCACTTCTAGCGGCAGTACTTACACTTTAATTTGCTTATAACACACACAGGCGCGCATAAATGTTATTGAAATTACGTATTATAATATGGTAACCTCGTTAATTGATCTTTTGCCGCACAATTACACGGCTCGTAATAATAGTACATATCTACACATAATAGATATGGCTTGAACAATGATTGATCGTGGGAAATTGAATCATGGTTTGCAGGCTCGCGTTTGTTTGTTGATATTACAACTCGATTATACGAACCAGGAACCAGTGTTTGGGTAGGGGATATGTCCGAAATTTTTACCCCTCTAGACACATGTTTGTTTAGGGAGTTTAGTGTAATTGTATAATAAACAGCTGTGGTTATCCGTATGTACCGGTCGGTATAGTTAATCCACTTTTTTAAAGTAGTCATTAACATTATCATTAAATTTCAATTTCAACTTGTAAAAATTATAATATAGGTATTCACCCAGAAACAAAGAAAATTAAATCTGAACTGTCAAGGCTTATTTTATCAGGATAAATTCAATAGCTACGACATCTTAAGAGAGCTAGAAATAAACTCCAAATATTTCAGAGAAGACACTTTATCGACAGTATTGAAACATCAAACGCTCCGTCTCCGCCAGGAATCCCTTTACGAATGGCGGATGATATTTAATTACAAATGACATCCATTTTTGTAAAGGCGATGACCCACTGCTACGCACGATATGCACGGTAGTTTTAATTATTAACAATAAAAATAATCTACGACCAAGTAAGACATGCGTGATGTGTGTGTGTGTGTACCACATATATTATTTAGCGTTCTTTTGCTGCCAAATAGATTCGCAGTTTGCTGCAGTAATTACATTTTTTTTTCAACAACAAGTAATGGATGTTGACTTAAACAATTAGCCCCCTAAATTAATTAAAAATTTACCTCTATAGCGAGCAGCTCACACGTATAAGAATGAGGTATCCCACGCATAGAACGCAGAATTTATTATGTTTCACAGCTTCATTCGACGCGATTTCTTGTCAACATAAATAAATAACTTTTTACAATCACATCAATTATCTAAGCCCATGTAAATTTCAATAAGAAACTGTGTCATGGAAAACTTGATAACGGATAAATATATACTTAAATACTTTTTGTTTGTAAATACATACTTAATATACATAGAAAACACCGAGACCAAGACAAATAGACATGTTCATGCACACAAATATTTGTCTTGTTCGGGAATCGAACCCGAGACCTCTGGCGCAGAAGGCAGGTAGCCTACCCCTGCGCCAAATCGGTTGTCACATATAGTAGTAGTAGCGCCCCGACGCATGAGCCTTGCACCCATTCCCGTGGAAATATCGGGATAAAATATAGCCTATGTTAAGCAAGGTTAATGTACCTAACATTCTAAAAAAGAAAGAATTTTTGAAATCGGTTCTGTAGTTTTTGAGTTTATTCATTACATACATGCAAATCTTTCCTCTTTATAATATTAGTATAGATCACATAATTTTTAGGGAGCAGTTACTTAGTCGAGTGAACTCTTGATGCACTGCAGTGGAACAGCGCCTTATCAGAAGTCTCTACGACACAGTCAGTGCGTCGTTAAACGACTCGCATTACCTTCTACACTCTGAGTGCACTCATGGAGCCGCGTTTATGGTAACTTGCATACCACTGGTTGTACCATATTACCGTTAATAATATGATGGGCTGTTTAGGTAGGTTTATCTCTCGATCAAAATCCTTATCCTTAACCTGATAGTATACTTACATATTATAATAAATAACGAAACGACATTCATTTGAGCATCATTTCCTTGTCCTTAATATACCTACACCTCTATACTGTTTCCATAGCTTATGTTATTTTTTACACCTCCATTACTCACATCAGGTGAAATTCGATCAGTTTTGCTTACCGATAGTAGATCGAAAAAAACGGACGATAAGCGTCGAGTCTTTGAAAATAGTACCTACCTAACTCCACAACCAAAGCATTGATTTTATCACGGTAAATTTTACACTTTACTAGCTTAATCGTAACCCTGACTCTTTATCCCAACTCGAATGAAACGAACCAACGTACAGTTCTTATTCAAGTAACCGCATTCAAGTGACTATCACTCGCGTGAACACACCTCCCCTCGCCATTAACCGCCTTACACAATCCAGCAGAAGAACACTCAAATGAGCAAACACTATTATCAGACGGAGGGTGTGCAGATTTCCCAAGAGTGCCCTCTCTTTAAAAGTGTCGGCCGAATGACCGCTATTCCCCGCACGAACCAACGGATTTTTCCTTAAAAAAGATGTGACAGGAAAGACAAAAGATGGAGATGGATATATAAAAATATAGGCTTGTTTACCCCTAAGGGCTTACCAGTTGACTTACTAATGCCTTTAGCGTCTTCGTTCGTTTGAAGTTCGGTGAAACTTCAATACTCTCAATCACTCCTTTACTCTTGGAATTGGATGTGGGTTTGAGGAAATCGGAATGTATTCGTGAATATAGTTATCTAAGAGTTAACGCTAGGGTTAATACCTCAATAAATGTTTAGAACAGTTATCCATACTAATATTATAATTGTGAAAGTGTGTTTGTTTGTTTGTTTGTTTGTTTGTTTGTTTGTCCTTCTTTCACGCCAAAACGGAGCAACGGATCGAAGTGATATTTGGTATGGGGATAGTTTGGGAGCTGGAGACTAACATAGGCTACTTATTATTCCGGAAAATTGAGTAAAAATTGTAATTTTCTATGAAAAATCGTTTAACTGTCGTACCTTCGATACAAAACTGTCATTTCTTCCATTGCCGTTTCCAAAGAGTATATAATCAATGACGTCTGCGCGGTCAAAATCGAATACTAATCTTTTCTATAAGCTTAGAATAAAAAAATGTACTGTAACTAGCGCCAAAAATGCCCCAGTCGCGCAGAGTTATCTGACACTCACTCTACTTCACAGAGTAATTTTTTATATGTAGGTAATAGAGACCAAGCTTGGGCCCCTTTATTGGTAGTGTGTAACTAGCGCTATCTGTTGTCTGGTGTAGGCAACTTTTGGTGTATAAACACACACACAAGATGTTGGTGACCGGGTCCACTATTATATGGCAAAACAACGTTTGCCGGGTCAGCTTGTATTATGATAAAACAAAAAATGGTTCAAAGCAAAAAAAATCTTTCCGTGTTCTGTGGTTCTGTGGTTCGAAGTTTTATGCCTGAAGAGCACTTTCCTACCTAAGTTAATGAATTAGCAATAAAGTTAAATAAAATAACAGAATAAATAAACAGATTAAAAAACTAAACAAACACACTTTTAATAGTAACAGACTAAAAAGGACAAAATAACCGTATATTCAGTAACTGAAATTAAAAAGCGTGGTGCGCCCTTTGCAAAGCATGAATTTCAAGTAGGTAGGTACTTAATATTGACAACGCGCACCACGCTTTTAATTTCAGTTACTGAATAGACGGTTATTTTGTCCTTTTTAGTCTGTTACTATTAAAAGTGTGTTTGTTTAGTTTTTTAACTATTTTTTTTCTTTTTAGTTAATAAATGGCAAACCAAATTAACATTAAATTAGTGGCACTAACCACTGGCTTCCTTAATAAGATGTAATCAATTACATAATTAAATGTAATAAAGTATAAGACTAATTTATTCCTCCCTGTTCCAACATCAGACCCTCACCACCAAGTGTAGCGAATAGGTCTCATCAGAACTAAACAAATGAGCCAGAACTCAATTTGTTTCATATTGGTGATAAAGGAGTGCCACTGGCTACCTCCCTTCTCCATCATCAGACCCTCACCACCAAGTGTAGCGAATAAGTCTCATCAGAACGAAACAACGGAGCCCGAACTCCATGGCTTTCTCAGTGGTCATTAACAAGTGCTACTGGCTTCCTCCCTGCTCCATCATCAGACCCTCACCATCAAGTGTAGCGAATAGGTCTCATCAGAACAAAACAAATGAGCCTAAACTCGAGGGGTTTCCTAGCAGCCATTGAAGAGTTCTATTGTCCACCTCTTGACTCCATCATCAGATCAGCTCGATAGTAGCAAATTATTGTATTGTCATCGGATTCATACAGACTTGCAAAGTTTCAAATCAATACGACAGTTAGAAGTAGGTTAAAATTGAATTCCAAGATTTTTTTACATTGTGACTTGGTTACAAGTGAAGCCAATAAAAGAGTGGTAATAAAAACAAATCAAAGCAAAGCAAACTACAAATTAAATACAAAAACTCGTATTTTATAGCTTTCTAATAAGTTCCTGAACAACAAGAAAACGGAAACTCCAAGATACACTCGTGCCATTATTCAATTTATTGATCTCATAAAAGCACAATAACTCACAAAACAACATAACCCGCCAACATAAATAACTAGGGCGCGGAACGAGCATCTATAGCTAAAAAAAGGGAAAATAAAACATCAGCACTTTCGTCACCGTATACCGAATGCCCGAATGCCCATATCGCGTTACAATCTATGCTCCCGAGCGACGAGACGGGTCGGGATTTATGTAAAATCAATGCAACAAATAAAGAAGGATGGGGCGGTAAATATCAGGCGTAGTCCAATTAGCGACTCTCCCAGTGGTATAAACAGTACACTGATCCTGGACCAGTTGCATTCAATGAAATTAATCGACTATATCATGTATTAACCGTCCGCCCGCAATTTTGTCCGCGGTTAATCTTAGAGATCACATTGAATTTTCGGGATAAAGGTAGCCTATGTTCTGCTCCAAGGTTCAATTTATCTCTATACCGAATTTCAACAATTTTAATTTAGTGGTTTAGACGTGAAAAAATCACAATCTTGCAGAGTTACTTTCTTTACCGTACCCCGAATGCCCGAATGTCCATATCGCTTTACAATCAATGCTCTCGAACGGGTCCCGATTTATGTAGAATCAATGCAACAAATAAAGAAGGATTTGGCGGTAAATATCAGGCGTGTTGCAATTAGCGATCCTCCCAGCAGTATAAACAGTCTGTTAAAATGTCGACCAACTATTGTGTTTTACTGAAACTGACGAAAAGTACTTATGCGGAAGAATGCGTTCACTGCTGAAAGCGTATAGCGTGTTTGTTGCTGTGTTCATGTCCATAAAAATTCTTTAAAAATTTGAATAACGTTTTAGAAGAAATCGATCAGAGAGAAAAAACGTATACTTGCTTACTATTTGCATAAACGATTGTAAACAATACCTAGGTTTATTATAGTGCTAGATATAATAACCTTATTTTAATTTAATTAAATTTTTTAGTTTTTTGCATTTACAATGCAATTTTTATTATTAAAAAACTATACAGTGCGTAAGAAGTATTGGATAAATTCGACGCTTCTCGTAACGACTCCGTAGCTCAGTGGTTAGAGCAGTCGCCCGGAAAGCGAAAGGTCGTGGGTTCGAGTCCCATCGGAGCTAGTTGTGAGACGGGTCGATTTTTTCTATAATAACCTTACCTATGTTAAATTTCCAACTTCCAATTCCAATTATTGGTAATACCCGTGGTTTTTTCATATTTTCATAATACTAGTGCTCAATCAGCTACCAAGTAGGTAGGTACTAATCAGCTACTATAGCAGGCGTCTGTCACTCGATGTACTTGCGCGCAAATCTCGCCCACACCGCCGGCGGTGCAAATCCATAGAAATTAGTTCCGCAAAAAGAGCTAGAATATATGCGTTGGAAAGAGATGCAACGAGTGGCCGTTCGTAATTTGCGCCGTAGGTACAAGCTGAATTCCACTTTATTGCGTTATCGTTAGAGTTGCTATTTATTTAAATGGCTTAGCGGAGTGCAGTATCTGTTACTAGTAACTATTTAGTAATCTGTGACTATAGTTTGGTATTGGAACAATGGAACAACAAACAACATTTTAAACATCTTGACGTCGTCATCTTTTTCATAATTTGACATTTGAAGCGACAGGATGATCTATTATTGACCGATTTGGCGCAGGGGTAAACTACCTGCCTTCTGCGCCAGAGGTCTCGGGTTCGATTCCCGAACAAGACAAATATTTGTGTGCATGAACACGTCTATTTGTCTTGGTCTGGGTGTTTTCTATGTATATTAAGTATATACTTACAAACAAAAAGTATTTAAGTATATATTTATCCGTTATCAAGTTCACGTAGACACAGTTTCTTAAGAAAATAACTACGGGCTTTGATAATTGGTGTGATTGTATGAGAATATTTATTATTATTATTTATTATTATTATAAGCTCTGCCTTCAAGTATTCGGGCGAAAGTATCTATGTTACTATTAGGTATAAAAATTACATTATTCAGATTTTGTTATCAAATCAATGCATCAAACAAAATAAAGACTGCAGCGGTATAAATCAAATAGTACGTAATCAATACGTTTTAGTGATATCGAAATCGTTGCAATGAGGGATTTTTTGACAGATGATTAAAAAAGAAAAATTTTAGTTCCAAAAAACTCAACAGATGGCGTTCATCAGACATGGGTTTGCTTTTTTAAATTTGCTGGCAAGGGCCCTGTTTAACCATTTTTACAAGTCTACAATACGGTATTTTACTGATTTTTTTTATTTCTTTAAAATGTTTTTCGAAATATTAGCTACACAAAACAAGTTTTCATTTTGAATTATCTTGAATATTTTCAAAGATATAGGACTTCAAACTTTATAATTAGACAAGGACAGGACGCTATCTTAGTGACGTCAGTGGGTTAGTAGCGTCATAGTCACGCCATAGAAGATTTCGTTTTAGAAAGAGACAGCTATAGTCAAAATCAAACAGACTATAATTCTTTTATTATAAAACAGATTCAAATTATTTGTTCACATTTGGTATTCTTAATTGCAATATTTTTTAACGTCATCATTAAATATCTACATTTCAACAACAGTAAAATACCCTATTATGTAAGAAAGCTAGTGAAGTACTTGTATTTTTACTATAGTAGAACATCAGAATCACAAGTTGGCGGCCATTTTAGAAGAAATCATTCACTCTAATTACGAGTGTAATGTCAGTGACATTGACATTAAGATAATAGTAGATTGTATTACAAGGGAGCAAAATAGCATATTTACGACAAGGGCGCTATTTTTAATCCAGAGCGCAGTGAAGGATTCTAAAGTAGAATCCTGAACGCAGCGAGGGATTCAATATACGTCGCCCGAGGTGAAAATAATTTTGCGGCCGAGTAATACACTCTACTTTCATTTCGAATTTATGGAAAGTAGATACACTTTGCTTTTCATCCCCCTATACAGGATAATTTTTTTATCAGTGCACAAATTTTTAGGATCGACTCAGAATCGGTAAGTGAACAACTTTCTCCTAGAAACATAGGTCGAAATATGACAATATTTTTTTGACCTTTCATACAAATCGGACTGATCACGTGATCGAATTAGTATGGGAAGTCCAAAAATTTTTGTCGTATTTCGACCAATGTTTCTAGGAGAAAGTTGTTCACTTATCGATTCTGAGTCGATCCTAAAAATTTGTGCACTGATAAAAAAATTACCCTGTATAAGAAAAGCAACAAAAACAACTAAAACTACCTAGAAAAATAAAAGAATGGTGGCGGGGGGCATCGCCTTCTCTATTTTTTCTATTATATTAAAAAAATTTGAAGTTCAATTAAACAAAAAATAAAAAAATTATATGTCCATCGGATGCCTCCTATGTATCTCCGGCGTACCATAGGGGGTTGAAAATTTTGTTAGATTTTAGCTTCGACGCATCGTTTTTGAGATATTCTCATTTTTATAAAATTCATTTTTGAAACAGTTCCGGCCCCCCCACCCCATACAACATCAGTAGAAAACTTTTTCATTGCCGATGAGATAACTCTATGGTTGACTGTAACCAAATTCAGTTCTATTTTTAAAAATACTTTTACACCCTAGGGTGCAACGCAGAGTTTTGAACCCACTGCTCAGTTTAAAGGCCTGATCAGACGAGGAACTGTCCGCCGAGTACTTTTTTGTCCATCGATATAGATCTCTTATAAATTGTATCAAATAACGCACACAAGGAACTAAAAGTACCGCGGACAAAAAGTCCCCGAAAGTACGGCGGACACCGAGAGACTGGACTGGACAAAAGTTCGCGGTAGTCCCCGAAAAAAATAGAACAAACGTAAATAGGCGTAACAACGCACACAACGAACTTTAGTCTGCATTGAGCGCCCGATAGTGAAGTACGTCTTCGGGCAACAAATGACCGCACACTATATGCGTTGAGTCCGCGACAAGTACCCGGAGGAAATATTTTGGACGTACAGGGACTTTTTGTCCCACGGGGACAAAAGTCCTTCGTCTGATTAGGCCTTAAATATACATCACTTTTCGAATATGAGAGATGAAAAATATTTATCAGCCAATGCATTTATATGTCATTAGGTATTCCAATAACAATTTTTTGTTACCGTAAAAAACACTTGTTATTTACTTCGTGAAACAGAATTTACAAGTCCATGTTACATTTCGAAGCTTGTGATCTTGTAAACTTGTATCTTTCGAGAAATAGGCCCATCTCTGAGTGGTAATAAACAATAGAGGTGAGGGATTCATGTCAGGTCAGCGCCATCTATCGAGCTAATAAATAAACTTTTTTTTTTTTAATTTGCTGGTAGAAAATCTCTCACTAGTTTTACTGCAACCAAAACTAATATCAAAAGCCCGGCCACTTACCATGCCGCGGCGACGAGCGGCAGCGGTGGCGCGGCGGGCGGGGCGACGAGCGATTTGCGCATCAGTACAGGATATTTTTTTTATCAGTGCACAAATTTTTAGGATCGACTCAGAATCGGTAAGTGAACAACTTTCTCCTAGAAACATGGGTCGAAAAACGACAAAAATTTTTGGACTTCCATACTAAATCGATCACGTGTTCAGTCCGATTTGTATGAAAAGTCAAAAAAAATTTGTCATATTTCGACCTATGTTTCTAGGAGAAAGTTGTTCACTTACAGATTCTGAGTCGATCCTAAAAATTTGTGCACTGATAAAAAAATTACCCTGTATTAGTTACGTGTAGAAGAATCGATTACGTGTAGAAGAATCGATTACATGTAGAAGAATCGATTATGGAGAGCAAACGAAACAAGATACTACGACTGCGAATAATTTATTCGATCAGATTTTTACATTTGAAAAGATCTAAGTACTTATCAATATATTTTCTGTAGTGTAAGATTATTTTTTAAAACAAAAATCAAATAGGTAAATTTTACCATATTTCCTTTTCTATTGTACCTAAGCATAACCAAAACACTGGATCACGGAGAGAATTAAAAGTGTTAAAAGCTCCTAAGCGTAGGTAAAGGTTGAGCATAATCAATTTCCTAATAAAAGATACGCCTGCGTATATTTTTGGTTAATACATTGATCCCTTTAATTCCCCTTAGACAACGAGAAGGCTTTTAGCAAAACCCAAAGGGTGTTTACTACATAGATCCCAATAAAACAGGAAAAAGTAAACGTAATTTTCATGGGTTTTTTTTATCCACAGCGGGGTAGCACGTAGCTTCATCATAAGTGAAGATAAGGCAGAATACGGAAGCGCACTACTCCCGGAGTCCTCAATGATTGAGGAACTGGCTATCTTATCTCTAACTGCCGGAACACAGCAAAGCTGAAAACATCGTTGTAATGGCGATGGCGTCAGAATTAGATAAGATGGCGGTAGCTAGCTAAACGGAATTTGATCAAGCCCTACCACCAATCAAACCAAATACAATATGTACCTCACTGGGAATTGAACCCGGACCTTTGGGAACAGAATAAATAAAATAATACTACACTGGTACTGGTAGGTACTTTGGGTCTGATGCCGGCGCGGCAGTGCGTACCACTAGAGCACAGAAGCTATTCATATATGTACCTAATATTTTAACAAATTTTTATTTACCTTAATATTCATCGAACATTTAAACGTAATTGGAAAACTTGTCCGCACCGATGAATGAATCCTATTTTAATGAAAGGATTTTCTGCTTCAGTAACGGGTTTGTCGATTATTCAGCGACTGGTTACAATTCGACAGACATTATTTTATTAATATTTTATTGAATCGCACTTGTAGCTATTACATTTTTACTATTTTCGCTTTCATTCGCATTTTGTTCAACCGAGTTATTTTTATGGAAATAGTGAGTATAAATTATATTATATCAGTGTAGAAATGACTAGCGTTTGAAGTTATTATTGACGATTAAAAGAACAGTTTTAAATAACTTTAATTGCGAATTCCGTTGGCGTATAGCTATCTAAAGGGGTATCTTATTGTTGTTTGTGGTTGTATTTGTGAACACTTTTGACTCCCGCAGATCGGATCCTGAATTAAGTCAACCAGAAATACAAGATTGTTTCCGTCCAATAGGTCTAATCTCTCAGATGGGTATTCGTGCTGAAGCGATCCTCTTTTATTGGCGTCTCTTTGTCGAAGTATTCGACATTTCCATCGTGATAGTGGCACAATCGTAATGTTCCAACTTCGAGGCTCTTAGGTAAGAATTCGCCAACTATTTAGGTTCATATTAAGATTAAGTAGGTACTAGTAGAGCTGAGCTGAAATATCGCTTGCTCTTGTTAGTTAGGTACCTACGCTAAGGTCTTGTTCAAAGGATTTGTTTCTAATAGTTTTACCTACTTGAATTTTGAAAGTTTGTTAACACTAGCCTTCCTCTCGCGACTTCACTCGCGGGATCTACACAACGCTCTTCGGCGGGAATGTGATAATTTCCGGGATAAAAAGTCGCCCATATCATTTCTCCAGCTCCCTAACTATCCCCATACCAAAAATCACGTCGAGATCGATGCTCTATGGATTGGAATCTCATTGCAATGATAACGTTAATGATGAAAATAGTAATTTTTTCGCTATTTTTTTATGCTCAGCTAAAGTGTTTCCATATCGTGTTAAGATCTTGAAAATCATAAAATAAAATAAGTACTTACTAAAAAATCTCTCGGTCGGGGGACCACAAAAAGAGAAGTACTAAAAGGGTATACCTATGTTTCTTCTTTTCTCTTTTCTCCCCGACCGAGAGAATTCTTTTTTTTAACATTTTTTAGTTCCTTTTTGTGCCAGTGTTTTTAATTTTTTTAAACTAAACATAGTTGTCATTTAAATTCCCATGTTTTAGCAAGTTAGAAAATTAAAATGAAAATATTAATTAATAATTTCAACATTTATTTTTAGCATTTTATCAAATAGATAATATATATATACCTATGTATATAAGCAAGTAATCTATAGAGAAATACGTTAAAACTCAATGTGTACCGGGTTTCGAACTTCAGCGCGAAGCATATTTTACGAGCAAAAAGTAAAACAGCAAAAAGCGGTTGGCTCATCTCAAAAAAAGGAATCTTTTACATCCCCCGGTTTCACTCAACACGTTTTATTACGGGAGCGAATGGCGTTCGAACAAAACGTTCTTGACCGTAAACAGTGATAAAAATAAACATGAAATTCGTCGTAAATATGCAACGAAATTCGAAACCCGTTTCATATGCAACAAGTCGGGGGACCCGAAGGCTCATTCGCAGCAGTCAGTATTCCGCTGACGAAGCTCATGTTTACACTACAGGATTAAGACAATTTGTGTGTTAGTTAATTCTTCAGAGAATTCAGAGAGGTAAGTTATCATTTTTTTATCTCTTTATGCTCAAAGATAGGTAGGTAATTTATTTTCGGAAGTAAATTTTCTATTTAGCTAAAATGAAACCCCCCCCCCCCCCCTGAAACTAAGATTGCCCAGCAGGGCTAGCACAACTTGAGCGCGACTCGAGTGAGAAAGAGTCGCGGGCACTTTCAGCCAATCAGATCGCTCGTAGGTAGCGCGCGTGACTTAAAGCGACGTGCTGATTGGTTGAAAGGAGCGCGACAAAGAGTCGCGCTAAGTTGTGCTAGACCTACTGAACCAAGTTGGATCCGCGTCTCTTAGGCATTATCTACCTAGGTATCTACCGAAAGAGACTTAAAGGCTAGTTCATTCATATCATCCAAGTTATGTGTTTTCGGAAAATTATTTGAAAAAATGATTACCTACCAGGGCCCCAAGTCTGCTAATTTACAAATGGTTCAATTGAATCTTAATTGGATCTCAATAGCGGTTTTTGACATTTTTGGTATTCTGCTACTAACTTAAGACCAATGGTATACGACTGAACTGCCATTGAACTGCCATCGGAATATTTGCTAGTCTGCTCTTCAATCGTATTACAATCGTATTCTACTCTCATTTGACATTTGTTTGACAGTACTCTCAATGGGGTATGTATCATAATAACTACGGTCATTACGACTATAGTCGAAATAACTACGATCGATTCACATATTTTCGTAATGACTATTGAACGACTCAACTACTGTTAATTTCACCTACGGTTGATTGAACTACAGTTGATTCAACTAACGGACGATTGGCCTAATGTTCATTTCATCTACTGGTTGTTTCGACTATGAACGACTCGCCTACAACAAGCTTATGAATTGGAAAGTTTATTAAATGGATTTGGGCGCGTTGGATTGTTTTCTTGGTTAGGGTGTCGCGAACATAAAATTTTTGACTGTTTTAGTATGAGGCGGGGACTTGCAAAATTTTCAAGAATGAATTTTATAAAAATGCAAATATCTCGAAAACGGTGCGTCATAGCTGAAATCTAACAAAATTTTCGATCCCCTATGGTACCCCGGAGATACGTAGGAGGAATCCGATGGACATATAATTTTGTTTTTTTTTTTTTGCTCAGATTTTTTTTTTGTTTTTATATCTTTTGGGAAAAACAAAAGGGGGGACAGGGGGCGAAGCCCCCCGCCAAGGGGGCTCGGGGGTCGAAGCCCCCTGCCACCCAACAAAATTTAACAGACGTTTTAGGTTAGGTTAGGTTAGAACAGTGACCAAAACGCCGCGCGAGCCGAGCGAGCGAAGCGAGCGTGCCGCGGCGTTTTGGTCGAAAGTGGCGAAGCGCCAGAATCGACTTTATACACCCCCCTACCCCCTACTTCAGTTTAATAGGAAATGGGAATATGTATATAGTCGTTTCTGGCGCTTTGCCGGCCGCTGCTGCGGCACGCTCGCTTCGCTCGCTCGGCTCGCGCGGTATGTTCATGTAAACCTAACATGCTCGTCGCTTCGCTCCTCGCACTTAACAGCAATACAGTCACGACCAATAATATGTATAAAACATAGGACTATATCATATTACAATATTGAAAAACTTCTGTGATACTGATCGTTTTCTTTTGGAACGCTACAGTGTGACAAAGTTCTATGTTGTATTGTATACATAATATTATTGCTCGTGTCTGTACATGAGTCACTATTTTTAAACTTAATAAACCGTGTAGGTGAGTTGACCGTAGGTGAAATGACCGTAGGTGAAATGACTAGTAGTTCAATCAACCGTAGGTGAAATAACCGTAGGTGAGTTGTTCGTAGGTGAGATGACCAGTAGTGATTTCGTACATTAGTTATTCTAAAAATAGGTGTAACGACCAATAGTTATTTTGAACAGTAGGTCTTTTGACCGTAGTTATTTCGACCATAGTCGAAACGACCTTAGTTATTATGATACATACCCGAAGGTAACTATCCAACTGAGACTCCATTACGATTCAATTACGATTCAATTTCGATTCTATTGAGCTGACGTACAAGTTTTTACAGAATACCCAATTTGTTTTAATCGTAATGGAATCGTAATTGAGTCTCAATTGAATATCAATAGAATCTTATTTAAATTAAAATTAGCAGACTTGGGGCCCAGCTGTCTCATTTTATTCGACATCATATTTCCGAGACTCAGCACGGATTTATGAGAGGGGGAAGTGTCGATACAAATATGGTTGCTTTCACTGATTTTGTTCTAAAAGCCATGGACGAAAACAAACAAGTGGATGCCATATACTTACACCGACTTCTCCAAAGCATTTGACAAAATTTCTCATAGTCTACTAATAAACAAGCTTTGGAGGTTAGGTGTGCATGGTAATCTACTTAGATGGTTTGAGTCTTACATAAGAAATCGTAGCCAAGCTGTCTGTTTGAAAGGTTACTCTTCTAGGTATTTACCCATAGCATCTGGAGTTCCACAGGGCTCACATCTTGGTCCAGTTTTATTTTGCATATACATTAATGATATAGGTGACGCTCTGTACAACTGCAATTACCTTCAGTATGCTGATGACTCAAAATTTTTCATGGTTGTAAGTAACCCAGAGGACTGCTACAAATTACAGTCAGATTTAGACTCATTGTCTGAGTACTGTGCTAAAAGTCAATTATTTTTAAATATAGACAAATGTCATGTTATAACATATACCAGAAAAGCCTTGCCCGTCACCTTTCAATATAATATTAATAACACTTATTTAAATACTGTAGATAGTATTCGTGATCTAGGAATTATGATGGATAGTAAACTCACTTTTAAATTGCACTTTGAGTCAATAGTCCAAAGATCATTTCGCAACTTAGGTTTCATTAATCGCATCTCTAAGCCCTTTCAAAGGTCTCGTACATTCAAAATACTTTATTTTAGTTTTGTGCGTTCGATTTTGGAGTTTGGGTGTGTTGTCTGGAACCCTTTTTATAAAGTAGATACTGAACGGATAGAAAGAGTCCAAAGAAAATTTGTTAAAATTCTAAATTACCGGAATAATATGCCAAATGAGCCTTATCCCGAGTCATTAGAACAAAACAAACTGGGATCCTTAGAAGATCGTCGAAAACAATTTGACTTACTTTTTCTATTTAAGTTGTTAAATAATCACATAGACGCCCCTAATCTTCTTGCCAAGATAAATTTTATTACTAAGGCTCGATTGCCCGTTCGTTCCTCACGTTCTTTAAAAATATTTGTGCCACCTCGTTTTCGTAAGAATTATACCCGCAATAGTTATTTTACTCGCTGTTTTCGTTTGTATAATTCGGAATTCCCAAACTTGGATTTATTTATTAACAATGTAAAAAAACTTAAATCACAATTTTTAAAAATTCTAAAATCAGAATAATAGTCTGCACTTCTTTGGTTATTTCCATATCTAAGACTATTAAAAATGTTAATTTTGTTTATTTTATAAGTAAGTAAGTATTAAGTATCTTTTTTAGGTTTGCGTTCTTAGTTCGCTGTTATAGTTAGTTTTTTTTTGTCATTGTATAGCATTTTATGTATTTTATGTGTCTATGTTTGCATAAATATTAACACGTTGGTATGTTTTTATGCATGCATTACACCTTTGCTGTGTTTCTTTTATATCTGTAGCAATCACTCACTACAACTTTACCATAGAAGGCTTGTTTATTTCATACAACATATTATTGTAGTACTCTTGGGCACTCGTTGTCTTTTTTTGTATAATGTACTTTATAAAAATTTCAATGTAATGACTGTTTCGTGCCAGAATAAATAAAATAAAATAAAATATCATGGTTCATAAAATATTATGAATGGTACTTATTTATGTAAATTCTTCTCAAGAACTATAAACTTATTGTAAATGAATAAATATTGGATACTGTCTTACAATCACTATGCATTGTTCCAATACCAAATTTAAGTAGCTTAACCACCTGTGTTATGGAAATCGGAAATAACGACGGGTATTAGGTACCTCATACACCCAGACGGGTGCGTAATGAATGATATAATTTCATTTGGTATAATTTCATTTCAATAACGTTCATATGACATAATAAACGTTTGTCATAACAACACTTCAACTAATTTCATCTTGCATAATGTTAATTTCATATAATCATCATTTTATATAATATCATTTGACATAACGCTCATTTTATATAAAAATATTTTATATAAAACACATTTGCTATAACGGTCATTTGATATAATTTTGTTTCATATAATCATCATATGTAATAATTTCATTTGATATAATTTTGTTTTATATAATCATCAATTAGTCAATTAAATGTATAGGGTAGGCAAAGGAGCAGGGGGCACGGGGGGTACAGTGCGCTCGAAAGGGGGGCTCGGGGGGCGAAGCCCCCCGCCATAAAAAGCCACAACGGTGTCAAAACAATTGATAATAGGTTAGGTTAGGTTAGAACTGTGAACAAAACAGAAGCGAGCGTGCCGCGGCAGCGACCGGCGAAGCGCCAGAAATAGTTATTCGTTGATTATACTAAATGAACGTTATATGAAATTTTGTTATGTTATATAACCATTCTGTGTTTTAAATATTATACAATGTAAGTGTTATAGTAAATGTTTATTATATGAAACGTTTTTATATCAAATGTTCATTATACGGTTTAAAATTATATATTTTGAATTTATATCATTCGTTGATTATACAAAATGAACGTTATATGAAATGATTTTATGTAATGTGTTGTTATATTTTGTGAGTATTATACAAAATGTTGTTATATCATATATTACACACCCCACCCAGACACGAGAAAATATTGAAACGTAAGTTTTCTATATTTGTCCGTCCGGGAAATCGAACACGCCTCAGGAACTAAAACAAAACGTAAATATTGTAGAATTTAAAATGAAGTACTTAAGTAGGTACTTATTAGAAAAAGTCGACCCGTCTCACAACTAGCTCCGATGAGACAGTTGTGACACGGGTCGACTTTTTCTAATACCTAGGTACTTACTTCATTTTCAATTTTTCAAAGATAAATATTGCACATTAAATTTAAAAAAAATTTAAAACGCAAATATGGCACCAAACAAATGACTTTTTTTAAACAGAGAAAAAGGTTACGAATGTTTCGATCTTACATCAAAAATGAAAGAACGCGATAAGAAATAAGAACGCTTTTTCGAAGTGCTCTTTTATATGCTCCAACCTGGTATCTAGTGGTATTATTGATCGAAGGGTTGGTAATGGCACCCATGGCAGGATATTAACCCGCGCACCAGACAAATCGTCCGGTGTGTCAAAGATTCTGCATATTAATTACCTTACTCTATGGATTCTGCTACCTGAGATCGCTAGGATAGGTACATGTTGCCTTATCGCAGTGTTATACATACGATAAGAGATGATTATGATACCACGGTTTTTATAACGGTTTTATTTAGTTTTATGGTGATACCCTGTGCGATAGTCTTGTCTAATGTAAATTCTTAAAGTCTAACATATTTTGTTCATCAAGTGATTTTGAGACAATTGCGTTGTACCTTTATCCTGGCGCAGTGTCCCGATGGCACAGTGATACTGATCATGCTTGATGAAAGGTTCGATTCGATACCCATCACAACATCAAATTGATGAACATGTATTTGTTCAGTGTCTGGGTGTTTATATCTGTAAATGCCGCCATGGGCTGGCGACGCGATCACTGTGAAGGTTTGATAAGTATGTATCTCTATATTTTATAGCGAAGCCATGTCCCGCACTCGAGTGGTAGCCATCACGGGCTGCGACAGCGGCCTCGGGTGGGCCCTAGCAGCCCGCGCGGCCCGCGAAGGCCTCATCACCGTAGCCGGCATGTACTGCGGCGCCGACACCAGCGCTGCGCGTTCGTTGGCAAAGCTGTGCGCTCATCCGCGAGCTTTGGATGTCACTGACCCGACAAGTGTAAAAGATTTTAGAGAATATGTGATGATGCTGTTGAAGTCGAATCCTACTTATTGTGAGTATAGTAGGTACCGTCTATATTTTGTAGCGAAGCTATGTCTCGCACTCGAGTGGTAGCCATCACGGGCTGCGACAGCGGCCTCGGGAGGGCCCTAGCAGCCCGCGCGGCCCGCGAAGGCCTCGTCACCGTAGCCGGCATGTACCGCGGCACCGACTTACCACCGAATATTTGGTCGAAAGTCTCATTAATAATAGTACCCAAGAAGCCATTTCATCATCATGTCAGCCGAACGACGCCCACTGCTGGGCATAGGCCTCCCCCAAGGATCTCCACAACGATCTGTCAGAAGCCATTTAACACAAACATAATAAATAAATAAATAAATATAAACAACTTTTCACTATCACACCAATTATCTAGCTCAGTTAAGTATCATTAAGAAACTGTGTTACGGAAACTAGATAACGGATAAATATATATAGGCCAGTCATATGTTACATTCGAAATACAAATAATTGCGGCAAACTTGCTCTTTTGGTATGTTGTTTGGGTCCACCTGGATAGTATTTATCCAGATTTGCAGCAGTCTGAAATTCTCGCACGCTGAGTAGTTGCTGAAAATCCACCTTTTTTTTTAGTTTTGTGCCAAAAAAACGACATTGGAAGGCTCTGATGACAAAAGTCACTACTACTTATTTAAAGCGTATAAAATTTCTAACAGTTTGAGCTCTAATTCAATTGTGTAGGTCTAATAGGTCACACGATACAGGGTTCCCAATGTCCACTATCACACATAAAAATCGTTAAATTCGTGTTTTTAGGAAAAGGAATTAGTTATCTGTTTTAACGTAATGAAGTCCTTAACTTATCCTAATAATTAAATAGGTACCTTCGCAAGAACAAGATCTGTAGAGATACTAACTACATTAGAATGCACAGCCGGGTTCATATTTGGGAAGCGGAATGTGTTTGTACAATATTTCAGCAAAAGTATGCCAAAAGTAACGAAATAAGTTGCAAACTGAAGTTATAACTTTTCTAAAGCCCTATGCGAGACGTAGAAATATTATGCGACTTTTTGCTCTAGTTCCCGTTCAAATGTTTTGATTAAAGATCTTAGAAAAAATTGCGGCTTGCTTTGTAGAGCTACCTGCGTGGTGTGGTGCCCATTCCCACAGGGGCGTGAGAATATCGGGATACAATAAATAGCATATTAGGTACCACATAATATAATAGAACTCAGAAATAACTTAGGTAGGTACCTAGTCTACGTCTACAGGTGAAAAAAAATCGAAATCGGTTCATAAGTTCCAGAGTTTATTTTTCTTATACCTAAACAACCACACAATCATTTTTTATATAATAAGTATTGGTAGGTACTTAGGTAAAGGTCTGTATATATTAAAAAAATAGGTGACTGACCTACTGCTCTATCAAAGCACAGCTCAAGCTACTGGACGGATCGAGCAAAAATTTGGCACACATATAGTTTTTATAACACAGGCATCCGCTAAGAATGGATTTTGAAAAATTCCCCCACTAACTAAAGAGATGAAACATTCACTGTACCGAAAAGATAGTAATATTGCGATTTCTTAATCATTTGCAGCGTTATATGCAGTTGTGAATAATGCAGGAGTGATGACAATCGGTGATTACGAATGGCAAACACCGAAAATGATAGAAAATACCGTTGACGTGAATCTTTTGGGAGCCATGAGGGTAACATCGGCGTTCCTTCCAGATCTGCGCAGAGAAGCTTTGCAGGTAATTGTTTTAATCGAGAAATTATTAATTAAGCTACAAAAAATATAGGTAAAGTAAACATCTAAAATACTGAAATGCATGCAAAGTGTCCTTTCAGTATTTTTAGGTACCTACTAACTTAGTATTTTTGTGGGTTAGGTAGTTAGTTATAGTTTGTTACTTATTAACTGTTTAGTAATCTATGGTTTGGTGATCATGATCAATTAACTAGGTACTTTGAACAGGCGATTCATATTAACGTCATCGATCGCTTGCTGAAACTTATATAATAGGAAACCTAAAATACAATATTTTTGGTTAAATAAATTGGTTGGTGCTAGGACTTGTTCTTAGTCCGCCTATCTATCTACCACCGTCTTATCTAAGTCTGACGCCATAACAATGATGTTTTCAGCATTATTGTGTTCCGGCAGTTAGAGATAAAATAGCAAGTTCCTCAGTGATTGAGGATTCCGGGAGTAGTGCGCTTCCACCTTCAGCCTTATTACTACTTAACATCAGGTCTGATTTAGGCTAAGTGCTAACCCGTAGTGGATAAAAAAAATACGAAAGATCGAATGGGTACTAACTATAGTAGATGAGGGTGAACTTTGGAGATCCAATGGGTCCGAGATCGAAAAAATCAACAAAATAAAATTTTATCTTCCGTTTCGGTAAATAATAAATTGTATCGAACTTCGGAGTTACAACTTACAAGCGCAAAAGAAATCGACAAGGTAAACATTTTTGGGGCAGATCATAAGCTCTACATTAAGTTGGGCAACAGGAAAAATACCAAACTTTCCGCAAAACGAAAAAAAGGAAAACAAAATCAGTTCACCCTGGCGCTGATTGAAAAGTTTTCTTTCAAAAACAACCTTCTTTGCATCTCGATCAATGATTTCCCAATAGATTACCCTGTAGGTATAATTTATTTATACAAACTACCTTGGTGGTTTTCTTTATAACCGACTTGTTGAGAGAATGTACCTACTTATAAATAAATATTTGGCTACCATCACATAGGTATTTTATTCCAATCCCAACCAAATTAAGTAGCCAAACCGCTTGTGTATGGAAGTCGGAAAAAACGACGGCCGGGTAGAGGACGGGTATACCGTATACCACATATCCAGGAGCCGTACTCTGAAATCCAAAACCCGAAACTTCGTTATACTACCTTAATAGGAAGAAACATTACGTTTCATATAAGTAGTATCTTAAAAACAAAGCAACTGTAAAATATGCTGTAATAAATAATGATTCACATACAAACAGCAAGACTTGGCTCCACGTTACTTCTCAATTATTTTTATGGTAGTCACGAGACTTGGCAAATTTTTACATAGTAAAATGTTTTTGGTATGATCACATTTTATTTGTACTTATAATAAATAATAATAAATATTTTCTTACAATCACACCAATTATCTAAGCCCATAGTAAATTTCTTAGGAACTGTGTCTACGTGAACTTGATAACGGATAAATATATACTTAAATACGTTTTTGTTTGTAAATACATACTTAATATACATAGAAAACACCCAGAATAAGACAAATAGACATGTTAGTTCATGACCACAAATATTTGTCTTGTTCGGGAATCGAACTCGAGACTTCTGGCGCAGAAGGCAGGTAGTTCACCGAAATCGGTCGTCGATTTGTGAAGCATGAAAAACATTTACGACCGTAAACGTAGTACCAATATGCTTTGTGGTTTTGTTATATCCGGTAGGTACTTACTTATTTTATTCAGCAAAGATATAATGTGCTTAAGCCCGCAGACCTTCGTCGGCATTGGTACCCATTTTTAGTAGCATAAGAGAACATGCAACTTATTCATCATAATCACAGTGAGAGTGTGACTGTGAGTGAGTCACAGTGTGACTGGTTGGGTTTTTTTTCAGTGGTATACGTACGGTACATACGCACCGGATTTCAAAGTGCAGCTATCTCCTAGAAAAACTTATAGGCGGGTCCGATTGCCGATCGGGTAAATATTGAAAACGAACTTTTCAATATTTCCTCGTAGTGTAGGCAATGAACAGATTCTTTGTATTGACCCATACACTAATTCCTCAGTCGATGAAACTTTGCTGAGTTATAAAATAGCATGAGCCATAAACTTTTAAATGATTATCCAAAAAAAAACTCACACGGAAGTTAGGTATTTATACATCGTCATTTCAGCCGTACGACGCCCACTGCTGGGCATAGGCCTCCCCCAAGGATCTCCACAACGATCGGTCCTGCGCTGCCCGCATCCAGCGGCTTCCCGCGACCTTGACCAGATCGTCGGTCCACCTTGTAGGGGGCCTGCCCACGGAACGTCGTCCGGTTCGGTATTTATACATAAATATACAAATCTGTTTATATATTGAACCGAGTAATTTCTCAGTCCAAATTTATTTTACAAAATGAGTTATTTATACTAGTATGTGATACTTGATGAAAATCCAAAACTTTTTTCAAACATGAGTATGCTTGGCAAAATGGTATAATTCCGTTAAAAAGTTCGACAGAGACATTTTTCAGTTCAAGTCACCCCATTTTGTTCTATTAAAATTTGGTGTTTCTGCTGGGATATTTTTTGGATATTTCATATTATTGTTTTTATACGTTACATGAATATGTCCGGTTAAGAAAGTTAAGACGGAGCATTTTTCCTAAATATGATATCAATGAAATAAGACTTTCATCAAAAAATACCTAATTTTCTATTATTATTATTTTTTGGAAATTTATACCATACTTTAAATTTATTGATACTTTATCATGATGTAAAGTTTTTTCTGACTGAGGAATTACTGTGGGGGTCAACTAGCTTCATTGACTACACTACTCGGGTCTGGGTGTATATGTGGTACCCGTCGTCGTTGCTTCTATAATACTAGTACTCAATTTACTATAGTATGGTATTGGAACAATGTATGTGATGGTGTCCAATATTTATTTATTTATATTTAAGAGCCATTTCGCAATTATAGCCATTTGGCAGTTGTCTCGCTCGCACAATGCAACATTTTCATAGATTGTGGAAAACACATTTTGTTTTTTAGAAAAGTGTTTTATAATGTCCCTACAACGCAATGTTACGGATATTTTGTATAAGTTATTTTATTCATTCAATTGAGTATTGGTTAGAATTAGGGCGTTTGTGCACTACACTGAATTTTACCGATCCGGCGGTCCGTGTTTTTACGGACCGGCGTGGCATGAAAAACACGGATGATAGCTTGTGCACTTGTCCGGTTTTTTACTGGCCGGGGCAGCGCAGTGATCTCTTTGAAACTACACTCTACGGACGCGTTTTAAACAAGAGGAATAATGAGTTCCTTGGAACGTCGGCAATTACTTGCGTTAATTTATTTGCGATAACTCCTAAGATATTCATTTAAATTATATGGTGTAAAAGAGTAAAATAATGTGCATGAAATGCTTAAAGCAACTAACGTATTTAGATTGATAAGGGTTAATACTGTATCCGTTTAAATAGCTTTCCAAATTACCGCATTGTTCGTAACCATTTTTTAAGAGATAATAATGGCTATAATATGCTATCCTTAAAAGATAGACATATGCTATCGCGGATTTTTTTTTAGATCTATAGAAGAGGAATATCCCAACATGCATTATTTTTTTAAACCTCGAAAGGATTAGGCAGCGTTTTTGCTGAAAGCTCCCAGGCGGCTTGCCGTTTGCCGGCACTTTCGACAATTATCGTTATATTTCAACCAATTTACACAAAACTTTCATAAATTATATATTAAAACCTTCCTGAAGAATCACGCTACCTATTAGTGAAAACCGCATGAAAATCTGTTTCGTAGTTTTAAAGATTTAAGCATATATAGGGACAGACAGATGGGAAGCGACTTTGTTTTATAATATGTAGTGATTTATGATTAAAATACATCCATCCGTTTTTTTCCGGACGGTAAAATTCAGTGTAGTGCACAAGCGCACATATGTTTTTCATTGCCGTCATCTCGGAACGGAAAAAAACGGTCCGGAATGGGGAAAAGTAAAATGACGGACAGTAAAATTCAGTGTGGTGCACAAGCGCCCATATGTTTTTCATAGCTGCCATATCGGTCCGGAAAAAAACGGACCGCCGCGCCGGATCGGTAAAATTCAGTGTAGTGCACAAACGCCCATAGGAAGTCAATTTTCGAAAGCTTTAAGCTCGTAGATCTAGTATTATTGCAGTATTGACAATGTTAAAATATGTTTAATAATGTATAACTAATTGCGTTGTAGGGACATAATGAAACACTTTTCTAAAAAACACAATGTGTTTTGAACAATCTTTAAAAATGTTTATTGTGCGAGCGAGACAATTGCAAAATGCGAAATGGCTCTTAAGTACCTACCTATGCATTACAGAGTGGTGGTAGTGGAACCAAGCCCCGAATCATAAACGTGGCAAGCCACTGCGGTCTGCAGCCGCTGCCGGGGTTCGCCGTTTACAGCGCGAGCAAAGCAGGGTTGCTGGCGTTGACTAAAGCGCTGCAAATGGAAACCGGGAGTTACGGCTTAGCAACCGTTGCTTTTGTGCCAGGTGGGTATTTACTTCTTCTTTTCTTTATAATCTGCCACTTTCATTTTTCGTTTCAGTTTTCTATATTATAATATTTAACTTCCCCTTTTTTCTTTTACGTTTCAAATGGTGCAATGCAATCAAAAACTTATAGTTAACTAGGTACTAACCAAAATTCCATGCTTATGTCTAGACAGAAGTCAGCTTCTGCCTGAACCATGGTTATAAAATATGGTCGAAGGCTTTCACTATTAGAATTACCTATAAAAAACCATCGTCCGCAAACTAGCGCTGCAGCTAGCTGCGCGGCATACTTAGGTAGATACGCCTCGTCTCAGCTTAGGCTGAGACGAGGCGGTTTCAGCAAAAATAGTTATTTGTTATACAAGAGAGCAAAATCATTTTTCGTTGCGAGTGCTGAATTTAAATCACGAACTAGCGAAGTAGTCTAAAAATTGAATCATGAGCGTAGCGAGTGATTCAAATATAGACTACTGAGCACAATGAGTGATTTAAAGGCACGAGACATCAGAAAATTTTGCTCTCGTGTTAAACATACAACTTTTCAGCTCTACCAGCGAGAAAAGTGTTACATGTCAGAAAAACAACATTGAAGGCAACATTAAATATTGCCTTTTGTTGTTGTTAAATTTTAACAATAAAGAAAACATCAAAATTACAAAATTAATAGGTAGGTAATTAAGAGTAAAATTGGTGCTGAAGGTAACTGTTTGCATTGCGTTCAAAAACTGCACTGCATGTAATTTTTATGAAAAACCAAACATGATATTATAGTACTTAAGCGATATAATGTTCACTTCATATTATTTCTTTTAAATATTGCGTGTTTAATAAAAAGCAATAGAAGTACAGTCTATTTATATAAGTAATTTGTTATTAGAATTCATAAATTTTTATATTTATATCATGCATGTCGTTTCGCCCATAATCTTTATTTCGAATCTTTGGTATCCGTGTATTTATTTTTTAAGCTTTATATTTCATGTCCATTGACATAAAGCTATCTATCTATCCTTGTTGCTCATATTAATTTTAAATTAATTAATTAATTCTCATCCTTGCCACTCTATTTCTTTTTTCTTAATTATTTCAAAAGTTGGTGTAAGAAATTAAAAAAGCACTTTGCCTCACGCTCGCAGCAAAAATCGATTTTGCTGCGAGTTTTTAGGCACCAAAAGCGCCCTTTTCGAGCTGGAGAGGTGAAAAATATCTTGTGTTTATTTGTTTGTATATCATTTTTCTTTTTCTATATAATTTTTTGGTGAATAAACATTTTTCTATTTTTATTTTCTACAAATTTGGCACTGAGTTTCGCCGTTAAAGGTGGTTTGCGAGCTAAACTCCAACTAAACTCCATGTACCTTCTTACAGATTATTACCCTACTCTAGAGTGTGTGTCAGATAACTCTGCACGTGCCTGGCGCGTTTTTGGCGCTAGTTACAGTGCATTTTTTGTTCTAATGTTATAGAAAAGATTAGTATTTGATTTTTACCGCGCGCAGACTTATCTGACGAGTACTCTACCTTAAAGTTATTTATTTTTCAGGAGGTTTTGTTGGTGCCAGTAACATTATTGCGAACCAAAGCGACCATGGAGCAGCAATGTTGGAGCATCTAGACGACGAACAAAAGTCATACCACGAAAAGAGGCTCTCTGCTATAAATAAGTATTTAAGCGCTGCGCCCCGTGACTGTAGTTTTGACTCTCTGAAAGACGAAGCTATTATTGGAACTTTCATGAAAGCTTTAACGAATAACAATCCTAAAGAGTTGTATAAAGTCGAGTCTTGTAGGTACATGGTCTATTACACTCTTTTAAAATTGCCTCTACCCCAGAGGGTACGCAATTGGATTATTAAAAAGTTCATTTGTTTTCCAGAAGCTTAAGTTTATTAAACTAATTTAAACAAACATCGAGTTATTTATAACCCCTTCTACCTTTAAATTAATTGAAAACAATAGCGCATAAACCATCTTTTTTACTATTGAAGAGTTACACTTACATACAAACTTACCTACAACCTTTAACTATGCTGAACAATTTGAAAAATGGAAAATGAAGAAAATGATTATGAGACGGGTCGATTTTTTCTAAAATACTTCATTTTCCATTTTTCAAGTATAAAATTTGCATTGTGATGTGAATGCAAAAAAGTAAAAATTAAATAGTTAACTATGCTGAACAAATAAAAGTAGGTGTCAAAAGTAGAAAGAACGATGTATGTAACAAATCAACTAATCTATCTGATAAGATATACGATTTCTAACTCTTGTATCATTCAAAAATTAAAATTAATACTTAGTTACTATTAAGGTAGCTTTTGCCTTTTTTATTCTGTAGCCCAGAGGCCACCTTTGTGTGTCAAGTCTCAAATGAATAATTTTACAAGAGAAGCAAATTAAGAAAATATTATTATAGTTAAAGATTGTCATCATTTTGTTTGGTTTTTAGGAAGAACTGATTAAGTGTTTAATTTTTAAGCTAAATCGACTACTTCTCGAAATTTCTACTGTAAAAATGTTGTACTACCTACCTACTCAGCTACCAGGGGTGGACTTAATACATTAATTCCCAAGATTCATTCTTTCCATAAATTAGATCACTGTTTCAAGTCCAATACAAATGAAGTACTAAGCCTAGTCTATATAATTTGTGTACTACTTAAGCTCTTTAAAGCTGGGGCCCACGTAGCACAGGGTGGTCATATTGTTGTCATTTTGTAGTCCTCTTTATGACGCCTCAGGCGTCTTTTTAACTTCCAAAATGACTGCTTTATGACTTCTTTTTAGCAAGATTAGTCAGGGCATAAAGACGTCATCGTTTGGTTCACAAATTATATAGACCACATATAGACTAGTGGTGTTTGGTTGGTGACTCAGATGTTGATGTCTAAAGTCTAAATGACGTTCGGTGGGTGATGTCTGAACCTTAGATTTAGAATTCGCGTAGCGAAAAAATTCTAAATCTATGGTCTAAACGACGTTCGGTTGGTAATGTACGTTTGATTTGTGACGTCTTTATAATGTAGAAGGCTTGAAGGTCGTGTCGAAATGATAGATACAAAGAAAGAGATTGTATTGTATTGAGCAAATACTAATTGCTAACAATACAATTATTCGTTAACAAATGCCTATAAAGAGGAAGGCCCCGAACCTGTGATGTCACAAGAATGGGTGCACTAGCCAAGATCTCCTTCACCAATATTGGGTAAATACCAAGGGAGCTGGTTATAATTATAACAATCGATGGCAATGATAATTAATAAAGAAAAGGTCTACCGCGGTTCAGAAACGCACTGCGCCATCTAGTTATGAAAATGAAAAAATGAAAAATGACTGAAAAATGGTGTCAATATGACACCATTTGTTTGACGTCCGTCGGAGGTCAGGGCAAGGACGTCATAAGAACGTCTGTTCTTTGACCGAGTATCTCAACGTCAGTAAATGACTGAAAATTGGTGTCAATATGACACCATTTGTCTGACGTCCGTCGGACGTCAGTGCAAGGACGTCTCATGGACGTCTGATTTTGGTCACTTGACGTCTGCGTCTTAAAATGACCTAAAATTGACGTCATTATGATTACCCTGTGCTACCTAGGGGGCACAGTAGTGCAGTCACCAAGTCGAGCAAAAACGCGGCGGCGATCATCCTTCCATCCTTTTCTCGGCGCAGTTCAGGCCATTTCCTACCCCCTCTGTAACTTCGTTGTGGATAAAACTAGAAACCTGAATTTTTAGGAATCCAGCAGAATAGAATAGAATAAAATAGATTTTCATTCAATTTGAACCAGTTGTTTAAGATTGGCTAGGTAAGGTAGTAAATTATCCGATCGACTAAAATACTCTTAAGAAAAGAAAGAAAGAAATAGATTTATTCTTCTCTTCTTCTTATCTCGAGTCGATAGCAAACCTAAAATCTAAACGCTGTCGGACCAAAATTCGGCTACGCGGATCGCAGCATTATTGGTAGCCTCCATTAGGTCTTCCTGCGTGCAGCTGGTTGGACACTCAAGGCACGATGTCTGATGTTCCATCGTCTGAGATACAGCACCACACCTACACGCTAAGTCCGCGTCGACCAAGAATCCCCACATAGACAGGTTGTCCCTACTGCGGCCGACCATCGTCCGGAGTCTATTTAGAGACTTCCAGGCAGGCCATGGTAACTCGTGTCCAGGCGGGAGGGTCTCAGACGGTGAAACAAACAGGACAGAAAGGTTGACACTCTCTCGCCACAGCCAACACCTTTCCTTCAACCGATCACCGTGTGAAGAGGGAACACACAGTTGTTAAGTTTTTGCAGCTTTTCAATCTTTGAGGCACCGGGTCGTGATTGAAGAGTGGATGCCGATTGTCACTCATCATAGCGGTCTCCTCGGAGGAGCTTGCCACTGCTCTGCGAATCTCTGGGGGCGCTGTTCCGGCTACTAGTGGATACAGAATTTTTTACCCGGGTCGGTTTTAATTAACCCGTAACAACCCGGCATGTATCGTGTAATGCCGTATCCACCAACTTGGCGCGCGTGGGACGATCGGCCCCTAAAATACTTTTTTACCGACAAAAATACTAAGTGAGCGACTTAGTCGTAGCAAATCTAACGTAACCTAAACCTCTTTTTTCCGCAACCAAACCTAGTCGGTCGGCAGTCGGTTAGTATTTAGTCGGTAAATTTAATTTAGTAATTTTTAGTCGGTCGGTTTATTAATTTGTCTTCATTTTGTCAATCACTCACTGACCGACGACCATCAAAACTCTAAGGCACTTCTAGCAGACAGAAGCTTCAAAGTTATCAATAGAATGAGCCACCAAGGAAAAATGAACTATCACTAACAAAAAGAAATGAGATCCCACCAAAAACATTTTTCTATGTAAAAAGCCAAGTCTCGTGACCACCATCAAAATAATTGAGATGTAACGTGGACCCAAGTCTGGATGTTGGTATTTGATTAATTTTTAAGAAAGTTTGACTGATCCTCATCATCAGTTCCACTTCACCAATTGGTGCTTACCAAAAGCAAATGCACGAGTTACTAAAGAAAACTCCTAAATCTCTATAGGTGTGCCTATAATATTTGAAGAGTTCCCTTGATTTCTCCAGGATCCCATCACCAGGGGGGCTACCGCGTAACTTTCTGGGTATGAACTTCATACGTTTTTGGGAACTTTAAGTCAATTTTATAAAGAAAATAGCCGCTATTTTGTGACGTCAGGTATAACGATAACTAGCTTGCAACGTTCAACAGAACAAAGCAGCAAAAATCTATCAGATTAAGGAATTCAAATGACAGTTGAAGCCCATACCCATATCCAGATTTCTTAGCCGGTAGCCCCCCAGATCCTGAACTGATGACAATGGGAATAACTAAGTAGGAAGTACACCCTTTCAAACAAAAAAAATATTTTTCAAATGGGTCAAGCCGTCTTCGAGTAATCGAGTAACATACATAAAAAGTCTCCGACGAACTGAGAACCTCCTCCTTTTTGAAGTCGGTTAAAACACTTTACCGCTGGATCCGGCTTATAAAATTGTACTTAAATCACAAAAAAAGCAAAAGGCAGCCATGGCACAGTCGATAGATCGTGATCATTAATCGAGATTGACTGTGTAAAGGTCATAACCCACTTATACCGCACCGCTCCCACCCAACCAAATTATAAGCAGCCAAAAATGGACTTAATGTCGTGCACTGTAGATGCATTTTACAGAAACAATATAAAATAGCGGAGAGAGCGCGGTCCGCGAGCTTACCGCCATCAGACTGCTCGGTAGTCGCACGCCTCCCTAACGCGCGCAGTCCGCGCGGTGTCCGCGCGCTGACTGCTAGCGGTCGCCACTGCCGCTGGATAGAGGGAATAGCAGTCGGCGCATGGGCAGCTGGGTGTCTGCTAGCTATCGCCGTGTGGACTGCTGGGTGCCTGCTCGCTATAGCCTTAGTTTAGGGCGGTGTTGGGTGGGAGTGGTGTTGGAGCAGAGTCGTATAAGTGGGCTATGACCCTTATACCGCACCGCTCCCACCCAACCAAAGTATGAGCAGCCAAATATGGCCTTAATATCGTTCACTGCAGATGCACTTTACAGTACCTAACAATATACCTACAATAGCAGACAGCGCGCGGACAGCTGTATCTACAGAGCACGACATTATGTTGATTAAGTCCATATTTGACTGCTCATACATTGGTTGGGTGGAAGCGATGTGGTATAAGTGGGCTAAGTCCTTAAAGCTGCCATCATTACACAAACATTACCCAGTCAATCTGGATCGCGATCATTGGTTTGAGTCGCGAGATTGACTGTATAATGTAATGCTTCGAGCAACGCGGGTCTTCCGCCGGGACGGAAGGCCCGCGTTGCTCGAAGGTGTAATGGCAGCCAAAACCAAATATTATTCTGTGCCAAAACCACAGAATAATACAGTGCCACAAGCTTTTCTGTTCCGGTGACAGCCGTGACAGAGGAGCCACTTGCAATACGAAATTAGCTGTCAAAATGGACTGTAGTATGAAAACTGTTTTAGTTCTTATGATAATCACCGGAACAGTAAAGCTTGTCACACTATACAAGGTCCAAAACTGAAAAAATGGACTTCAGAGGTATGTACAGTATAGTATTTTATTTAATCTTGGCTGCGTGGTCTAAATCCTTACTCTTAAAGACAGTTTTATTTGACACGCGACAGGTGACACTAGTTGACAGTTTCAGTGATGCCAGGTTAGTAGTTTTCCCCCCAGGTTTGGGGGGTTTAGAGGTGTGATTTTTTCAAAGAAAGAAATTAAATTTCGGGAGGATTCATGATCTAAGCCTGTTTTTTGTATATGAAACCAATCAAACACACTAAAAATCACACACAAAACTAAAAATACACAAAATCAAAAATATTTATTTTCTTTAAATGAAAAAACTTAACAGCAAGTAGCAGCGGTTCTCTTTTAAGCATTACAGTGCCTGTTACAGAGAGCCCCACTCTCCTCCATTTAAACTTTAAAATTTTAGAAACTTACAAAATAATTAAATATTTTGTTAGGTAGGAATATGCTTTTTCATCCCATCGATTCGAAAAGCGATGATTGTTTATCTAATAACAGGGTCCAAAACGATTCATTTTTTACCTGTTATGACAAGAGGGTATAAATGAGTTTTGAATTTTGAACAGCTTCATAACAGGGTCCAAAACGATGAGATTTGAATTTAGAACATAATTAAAGAAGCATTGGTTGGAGTGTAGCAAAGGGTGTGCAGTACTTAAAAAAAAACAACTGATTTTGTATGACCGAGAAATTTTCAAAAACGGAATTTTATAAAATTGAGATTATTTCGTAAACGGTGAGTCGTAGTTAAAATCTAACAAAATAAGGAATCTGATGGACATATATTTTTTATATTAAATTTTTTTTTATTTCAATACCTACTTAATTTTTTTTTCTTGCCCGACTAGCGCTATGATGTATCCGAACGACAAAGAAAGGTAGGTAGTTTGAGTTGTCTTTACTGCTTTTCTTATAGAGGGGGATGAAAAGCAGAGTGTATTACTCGGCCGCAAAATTATTTTCACCTCGGGCGGCGTATATTGAATCCCTCGCTGCGTTCAGGATTCTACTTTAGAATCCCTCGCTGCGCTCGAGATTCTACTCTAGAATCCTTCACTGCGCTCTGGATTCAAAATAGCGCCCTCGCCGTAAATATATTATTTTGCTCCCTTGTAATACAATCTACTATTACAATGCACTTGCTCGAAAGCAGCAAAATCGTGCGCAAAGTGCCACTTTTCCGCACTAGTGCTTTTAACTTTTCAGTTTTTTTTTTATTTTTATCTCCTATCGTCAGCTCGACCAAAAAGTTTTTATTCATCGAAAAAAGTTTTCGAAAGTCAAAAGTTTTAGGCAAGGTCAAGGTACATGAAACCGGATACTTTACGAAATGTGTTATTAATTATTTTAGATTTTGATTTCGATCAATTAGTACCTACCGATATTCATTTTTAACCGACTTCTAAATCAAAAAGGAGGAGGTTCTCTATTCGTCTGTATGTATGTTTTTTTTATTTTTTTTTTATTTTTTTTATGTATGTCCACCGATTACTCGAAGACGGCTGAACCGATTGAAATGGTTCAAACGTTATTACATCAGGTTGGTTTCCAAGTTCGTCCCATTTTTTGAAATTTTGAAATCGGTTCAGTAGTTTTCAGGAAATCTTGAAAATACTGTCGTTTTCGTTACCACTTTATGTGAATTTAATACGTATCTTTAGGCATAACTCCTTTGTTTATAAACCGATTTAGATGATTCTTGTTTTGTTAAAAAGGAGATACCTCAAGGTATTTTAACCGACTTCGAAAAAGGAGGTTTTGAGTTTGATCACATACCTATTTACCAGAAAACACGCAAATTGCCTGCACGATGCACTAAAAAGAGTGAAATAAAAATTATTTTTATAAAAAAATAAAACCGCCTTCTAAAAAACCACATCAAAAAAGTAAGAAATAATTCCTCACCAAATAAATAACGTAAGTACTTTGAAGTCGGGCGTGAAACATGTACAATTTTTTGTTGTTTTTGCTAAAACCCGCCCGACTTCAAAGTACTTACGTTATTTATTTGGTGAGGAATTATTTCTTACTTTTTTGATGTGGTTTTTTAGAAGGCGGTTTTATTTTTTTTAAAAAATAATTTTAAATAATCATTAAGTATGTTTGGCTGAAAGTATAGATATTTTCTTAGTGCCTTTTGCGATATAACGTGGCTGCTATTTGCACATGCGCAGTAGGTAAGTACATAGTTGGGCGCGTATGATTGTACTTACTAACCTTTAATTTTAATTCATAATAAAATCCCCTACCCTTCAACGCCCGGGCGGCCGAATGGGGCCAAACTGAAACGCTACCTCATTCTTATAGAAATAAGGCAGCAATTACTATATCATTCGCCTGGACCATTTCGGCCGCTCCGGCGTTCAAAAGTAGTATGTATTTTTTATTTCCTCGCACAATGCATAGTAAAACATTGTATGATACACATGCGTAAATATGATTTCAGGCTCGTGTCGATTAATACACTCGCTCACTTCACTCGCTCGTGAATAAGAATGACACTCGTCGGAAATCACCTACTTTCCGCACTTGTATCATAAATAGCTATTGTACCATTTTGTGAAAAAAATAAAAAGTTAAGTACCTATTTGTTTCATAAACTATTTTTTATATTCACATTTTATTATGTGTATGTGAATTGGTCTGTGAAAGACAATACTCAGATGGCATATCTTTTAGAGTGAATTTAATTTTCTCATCAGTGAGCTAAAAAAACGCTTCATCAAAGGTTGAGGGTTTTTGAACCCTAGACCGGGCGCGCTATGATATGAGCGTTTAGACGAACTTTGCGCTTTTAGGAAGCCCACTTTCGCTTGCAACCCGTGGCGAAAGACTGGGTGATGAGCTGCTTGAGAGTGAGGTTATTACCATCAGGTGTCGTCCCGCGGTGATTTGCACGGCGTGCGTCTTCTCACGTATGTTAAAATAAGACAACATTATTTACAGTAAAACCATTTACTTTCTCAAAAATAATACCATACCACAGCCTTAGTACTAACAGTCGGTCGACTCATGTACTTGCGCAGGGCAACGATGGGGGGTACGCGGGGAAGTGAGCGGCAGAGTCGGCGAGCGCAATCTCCTCTAGTTTGCGCTCTCTAACTTGAAGGGGTGTACATTTTAAGCAGCGTAACGAAATTTCAAAACTAATAATGGTTTACAGGATTTGTTCCGTTTTTAATCTAATTGTAAATTCACGTCAAGGTTTGATAAAGATTTAAAGTTCCACCGATTTCAACGGGACGACCGGTAAGTTATTTTTATTTACCTATGTAATTAGGTACCTACCTTGCTTTTAAAATTGATGTTAGGTATGTTAGATGAGTTATTCGCAAATTCACGCACATACTATGTAGTACCTACATCAATAAACCTAGTTCAGATTAGCACTGAAAATGACACGTACCTACTACCTACCTAGCTACATTACATACCTCCTACTCCTACCTACATACCTACGTACATTGTTTTTCATACGCTACGGTCACTGTATTTTTCAATAAAATACAGAAAGTTTCATACAGTTCTGATGAATCTTTTGCATGTTACGTTTCGTGTTTTACATGTACATAACAGGCAGCAGTAGGTACCCTAAGTCAGGTTATACAAAGCTATCAAAACTGTAAGCAACCTAGTATTTTGTCGTAAGCGACAGGTACTATATTTACGCGATATATCAGCTAACGGGTTTTATTTACCTTACGATAAAAACAACATCAAAATTAATACAATTGAATTATTTTCAACCTTGAGACTTGTAACATCGTAACGTAACTGCCAAAATTCTCAAAAAAGTGTTTTTATAGTATCAGCTGATCTTGCACATTAAAACACTGACTTTAAAGTTCACAGTTGAATATCATTCAATTTTATTAAATTTTGAAGTTTTTATAGTAAGTTACAAGTTACAAACCATTCAGTTTTTTGTCGTAACCTTCATCAGCTAATTATAATACGTAGTGTACCTGTCGTTTACAGAAATATAGGGGAAAGGTGTCCAAAATCATACCCCTAAGGCAAATCGGTTACTGTATCCAAAATATTATAGTAAGAGCAAACATTGAAAGAGTTTTGGGTAGGTAAGTCATTTAAGTGTTGTTATACTGGCATGCCATCATTGCAGTTTGATTTTATATCTTTAGATTTATTAGAGATTTTCCAAACCTCTACTAAAGGATCATTTTGTACACCTGGGTGTCTAAAACGATCCCATACTATCTTAAAAATATCTTATCATACTATCTTACAAATTAAAACTTTTATGTAAAATATTTAAGTAGGTAGTTTATGTTGTGACAACCCTGACCCTTGACGGAATTTCTGTGCATTACCTACGCAGTGGCGGCATGCGTTTATCAACAAAGGAGTCGTCTCACTGTAGGTGCTTTTTACACTGTGACCATACCATAGCCATATATTTTACTAGATTTCCGCCTGCGGCTTCGCCCGCGTGTTCTACATGACGTTATTCTAAGGAAATGTGATATTTTTCCTGAATAACCACTCAATGGTTACGCACGCTTAAATATGCTTACGGGGCAATGGTTCCTCAGCACAGCTCCGCTCCGCTCCGCTTCGCTCGCTTGGCTTTAAATTACTTGATTTTAAATTATTTTTATGCATTCACAATGCAATTCCGTAAGTATAGGAAAAATGTGATAGTAAAAAACCACGAGCCCTATAAGTAGCTTTCAGGCGGGATTCGAACCCGCGCCTCCGGGAATCCGGCCCGATACTCTGACCAACTAAGCTACCGAAAGGCTTACACGACTCGTCGAATTTTGCTATCACTTATTACGCTGTAGGCCAGCGTTGCTTCATCAATGCGAAGAAACCCTCGCATCCGAAAGAAACATTTTTACAAATGTTTAACAATCGATTAAGATGAAACAGCTATTATAAGATTTTAAATTATTTTTATGCATTCACAATGCAATTCTGTAAGTACAGGAAAAATGTGATAGTGAAAAACCACGAGCCCTATAAGTAGCTTTCAGGCGGGATTCGAACCCGTGCCTCCGGGAATCCGGCCCGATGCTCTGACCAACTAAGCTACCGAAAGGCTTACACGACTCGTCGAATTTTGCTATCACTTATTACGCTGTAGGCCAGCGTTGCTTCATCAATGCGAAGAAACCCTCGCATCCGAAAGAAACATTTTTACAAATGTTTAACAATCGATTAAGATGAAACAGCTATTCTAAGATTTTAAATTATTAATTTTAAATTATTTTATGTTAAACATTTGTAAAAATGATTCTTTCGGATGCGAGGGTTTCTTCGCATTGATGAAGCAACGCTGGCCTACAGCGTAATAAGTGATAGCAAAATTCGACGAGTCGTGTAAGCCTTTCGGTAGCTTAGTTGGTCAGAGCATCGGGCCGGATTCCCGGAGGCGCGGGTTCGAATCCCGCCTGAAAGCTACTTATAGGGCTCGTGGTTTTTACTATCACATTTTTCCTATACTTACAGAATTGCATTGTGAATGCATAAAAATAATTAAAAATCTTATAATAGCTGTTTCATCTTAATCGATTGTTAAACATTTGTAAAAATGTTTCTTTCGGATGCGAGGGTTTCTTCGCATTGATGAAGCAACGCTGGCCTACAGCGTAATAAGTGATAGCAAAATTCGACGAGTCGTGTAAGCCTTTCGGTAGCTTAGTTGGTCAGAGCATCGGGCCGGATTCCCGGAGGCACGGGTTCGAATCCCGCCTGAAAGCTACTTATAGGGCTCGTGGTTTTTTACTATCACATTTTTCCTATACTTACAGAATTGCATTGTGAATGCATAAAAATAATTTAAAATCTTATAATAGCTGTTTCATCTTAATCGATTGTTAAACATTTGTAAAAATGTTTCTTTCGGATGCGAGGGTTTCTTCGCATTGATGAAGCAACGCTGGCCTACAGCGTAATAAGTGATAGCAAAATTCGACGAGTCGTGTAAGCCTTTCGGTAGCTTAGTTGGTCAGAGCATCGGGCTGGATTCCCGGAGGCGCGGGTTCGAATCCCGCCTGAAAGCTACTTATAGGGCTCGTGGTTTTTTACTATCACATTTTTCCTATACTTACAGAATTGCATTGTGAATGCATAAAAATAATTTAAAATCTTATAATAGCTGTTTCATCTTAATCGATTGTTAAACATTTGTAAAAATGTTTCTTTCGGATGCGAGGGTTTCTTCGCATTGATGAAGCAACGCTGGCCTACAGCGTAATAAGTGATAGCAAAATTCGACGAGTCGTGTAAGCCTTTCGGTAGCTTAGTTGGTCAGAGCATCGGGCCGGATTCCCGGAGGCGCGGGTTCGAATCCCGCCTGAAAGCTACTTATAGGGCTCGTGGTTTTTTCTATCACATTTTTCCTATATTTATATTACTTACTCAAAAACTAGAAGGATTTAATAAAAACTAATTATTGATTTATAATACTAGTTAAATTTGCAATAAGATTGTATGATTTGTAGATGGATTTTTATTACGATTTAATTAGAAACAGCGAGTTGAAGTTGCAGAAAAGGAAATATTTTACCGATTTCTTTTTAAAACATGCAATAACTACTAATAAATAAACAATTATTACAGACCAATTTGTGTTTAAATAATAGTTTACAATGTTGTTATTAGATAAAAGTAAAAAAGATAACTCTCTTTTAGAAAAATATTGATTAATTAAAGATATAAAAATATAAGTAAAGAATCACCCTTACGGGCTACAAAAGTATGGATCGATTTCGTATCGACTTCTTTTTTGTAAGTAGATAAATTTTAAATATATACTTTCTATGGGTATTGAGGGCATAACAAGTATATATTAATGTATTACAACATATTTAGTACAATATATTTAATTATATTTTTATATTTTATTTTTCCATACTTAGCTAACATTGTCTAAATCACGCAATGGTTCCTTGCCTCCTGGAGGCAAGCAAGTCGGCGAACTTCAATCGAATATAATCCGCCAAATTTTTATTAAATTGGACCAATTTCTTGTTCTACGATGAAAATAAATGTCTAGATTAAGATTGGTATAAGTTGGATAGGAACAGAGAGTGATTTAACATAATTAATTAAAGTATTTTAATTAGCCCATCTCTAGGTGTCACCGATTACCTACTATCTATTACACTTGTGCTATACACCATTGAAAAATATTACTCACAAGCACCACAAGGATGTGTCATGTCAGGTCATCATTGTGTCTGTTAGCACAGAATAATGCTGTTAGTTAGTATTTTTTATTTTATCTTTATTTTTATTGTTTTATCCGTCCGTCACTGATGCCACTAATGTGCTCAACTGAAAACCAGTGCAGTAAGCCTTGCTTGTTTGCTGCGTATACTGAGTTGGGCACAGTTTTGGCGTCACGCGGCGGTACACAGTGTTAAATGTTAGCTTAAGTTAGTGTCTATGTTTTTGTTTTGTGTAATATACGGTGTACTCGTTGTGTGCGTCAAAATAAATAATTTTTCACTTTCAATTTTTCACTAGCTGTCAGCTTGCCTCCAGGAGGCAAGGAACCATTGGGGCGGGTAAAAATACTTGCCTCCAAGAGGCAAGGAACGATTGAGTGGATAAACGTTAGCTTGTGTATCCAACCCTCCAGCTCCCATTCTACCCCCGTACAAAAAATGATATTGATCTGTTGCTCCGTTTTGTCATGAAAGACGGACAAATAAATAATTTCTGATTTTCCCGTGGGAATATGATACATTCCTCTGGTAAAAGTAAAAGTAGCCTATTATAATCCTTCTCCCGGGTCTCAAACTATTTACCTAAATACCAATTTCTGCCCGCAAATTTGCCGCGCTTAAAGTGATTTTCTCATGGGAATGAGATTTTTTCCTGCGGTTAAAAGTAAGTTATGTCTTTCCCAGGGCCACAAAGTGTCTGTATCATCACTACATAGTATAAAACAAAGTCGCTTTCTCTGTCCCTATGTCCCTTTGGATGCTTAAATCTTTGAAACTACGCAACGGATTTTGATGCGATTTTTTTTAATAGATAGAGTGATTCAAGAGGAAGGTTTATATGTACTTTTTATCCCGATATTCCCACGGGAACGGGAACCACGCGGGTGAAACCGCGGGCGGCCGCTAGTTATAAATATAATCCTTTCCAGGAACTCAAACTATCACCTGTGCTATCAACTTAAACACCAATTCCATTCCACAGCTTTGCCCGCGCCAAAAGTGATTTTCCCATGGGAATGAGATATTTTCCCGTGGTTAAAAGTAAGTTATGTCCTTCCCAGGGCCTCAAACTGTCTCTAAATATACTAATATTATAAAGAGGAAAGATTTGATTGTTTGTTTGTATGTTTGTTTGTTTGCATCGAATAGGCTCCGAAACTACTAGACCTATTTAGAAAATTCTTTAACCGTTAGAAAGCTACATTCTTCCTGAGTGACATAGGCTATATTTTATCCCGATATTCCCACGGGAACGGGTATCACGCGGGTGAAACCGCGAGGATCCGCTAGTTATAAATATAATTCTTCCCTGGAACTCAAACTGACACCTTAAATACCAATTCTATTCAACAGCTTTGCCCGCAATAAAAGTTATTTTCCCATGGGAATGAGCTTTATTCACGCGGTAAAAAGTAGCCTATGTAAAAGACATAAGGACAAGGACTAGGGCCTTAAACTATCTCTATTCTAAATTACATCAAAATTGGTTCAGCCATTTTGACGTGAAAACGGAACAAACAAACTAACATACCTACACATTTTCACATTTATAAAATTAGTAGGTGATAGGGATAGGCTAAAAATATGGATATGGACTTCATCTGCTTCATCGGCTTAAATTCCTTATTTTGATAGATTTTTGCTGCTTTGTTCTGTTGAACGTTGCTAGCTAGCTATTATTATACCCGAACGTCACTAAACAGGGAACTGATAGCGGCATTTTTTTTATTAAATTGACTTAAAGTTCTGAAAAACGTATGAGTCATATAGAAGCAAAGGCAGCAACATCCACTTTTTTCACTATTGCAACTTTGGATGCAGTCTTGTAGTGTTACTTGAATATGTTTAGGTCAAATAATTATTACAATTGTAGCAACAGCAGAAATATTCTATACAAAACAGAAATTTCAAACTCAGGTTTGTGGCAAAAACAGCAACATCACATATGGTTGACGCATAGACAAAAACAAAATTGTCGTCTGTACGCATTTTAGCTAAAGTGAATGTTGGTGCCTTTGCTTTTATATGACACTTGTAAAGTTCATATCCATAAAGCTAGCCCCCCAGACTTGTAGTGGAAGAGGTAAGGGTTGACAAACGGCACCTCGTATTAGAATTGTGCCACTTCGTACCTACACTTGTTCCCTAGACCTATTAGAGCGATTTGAGTCGCAGAGCCGAAAGTTCCGTCTCTTAGGAGAGGAGTTATGACATCATCGTTTTTTGTATGAGAAAAAAAGTTGTTCTTAAACCTATCGTGTGTGGTATCTAATCTAATGAAAGGGCTTATTACGGCGATTCTATAAATATTTCACATCATTATATTATTATTTCAGTCACTTGTTTTAAATTAAAATATAAATCATTTTCAAAACATACCAAGTTTGGGCTTCTCCAGATATGATTCATATGATACGGTTGAATCATTATCTCTGCGACTTAAATCACTCTAATAGGTCTAGGCACATATAATATACTAGTCCAGGGAACAAGTGTACTAAGTGGCATAATTCTAATACGAAGTGCCGATGCCGTTTACTTCCAGTATTTTCCAATAACCTCTGCTACTATTGGGGGAATGCAAGACGGACATCTGGCAGCACTGTGAATTTTTGACAGTTGTCAATGTCAATGTCATTTTTGTTGATGATTTTCTATTGATTGCTGCATGTATGTACTGCTATTTTCGGTAAAATATAATTTTAAATCCTCAACATACATATTTGTGTGGTGAATAAACATAATAATTGACCAATAAAGTGATAGATATCGTGAATATATAATTTTTAGTGTGATAAAAATGGAAGTTCAATTTGGTCCGAACTCCGTCGAAGAACCGGTACGTCGTTATTTTAAGAAATTATGGTCTTAGAATTAATAAAATGCCTTACATATTCTAAAAATGGTATGCTTACCTGTATTACTGCAAAGTCTGAATGAATAATTTATATAAATAATATTATTTATTACTGTTACTAATATGTGCACTTTTTTCGGTTTCTAAAAACATGCATTATATAGAAATTTAATGAATAATATATAATAAATCTTCTTCCCTAAGTCTATGATTTAGATGTTGTATTTTTCCAGAATTTGCTTTATAAACTACAAAGAAAGCTCAAAGTTTTTAACACATCGGATACTCTACCCAACCGTGGTTACAATTTGGTTACAAGTAGTAGCAAATATGGGTTGGTTTTTATAGCGTCGCCTATCGGGACAGTGTCAGGTGAGATATTGGTAGTAATACTGAAATTCTTCTTAAGAGCATATCATAATTTATATCAATTTAATTGTTGGTGATGAACAATATTGAGGCTATTTACCTCAGTCCTATTATTCATCAGAATTATCTGACCTAGAAGTTAAATATATCAAGAAAACAGATCTACATATTTTTTATAATATTATAAACGGCAGAAAACATGTTTTGTTTCTAAATATTTGGATTTTAGCCTGAACTTTTTAAATAATTGATTTGTTAATTGTATTTCTAGATGACTATAAACAGCTTAAAGGCAAAATTGAAAATAATAAAAAACCACCAGCCTTGCAAGCAACTTTCAGGCAGGATTCAAACCTGCGCCGGTTTGCCTGCGGATTGAAAGCTACCGAGTGGCTTACTTTAGGTATTCAATTTTGTGTCTGTTTCATTCACCAGTATACTACCTGCAGCAGTTGATTGATAAAGAGTCTGAGGCTCCGCACCTTACTGTCAAAGTGCCAGAGAAACCAACACATATTGCAATAAGCTGTGATCAAGAGCTTTTAGGTGTCACTGGGGGACAGCTATTCTGTGTTTATAAAGTGACGCATTTTCAAAATCAGGTACTTTTAATTACAAATGTTTTTCTTTTTAATTATTTATGTATGCTCAAGTTTTATGACTGCCATAGATGTTCAAGTTATTTGATTGAACAGGCTGGTTCAAACAGTTTGATCAAATAAAAATATGAACATTCATATTTCTTCAAGCCATTTGATTACCCATACCGGCCATACCCATTAAATTTGATCAAATTTTACCACAGACACTCATGCCCATTTGATCAAACTGTTTGAATCAGCCTGTTTGATCAAATTACTAGAATGTCTATGGTGGCCATTTCATCATTCATCAACATAAAGGGCTCATTTCATCAACATAAAGATTTATAATATATTCTTTGAATCTTGTATTCTGAACAAGTCTTAAAATAAATTTTGCTGTAATATTAAATTCACAGTTTATTTTTACTGATATGATATGATAGGTATATAGTATACAATGTAAATTTCAGACTGTTTCACCATCAGTAACCTTGAGGCTACACCCCAATCCATCAACATTTGTATCATCTCTACAATGGAATCCATGCATTTATGATTCCGTAGCTATAGCCTATTATGATGGAACCCTACTAGCATTTCAAGTCAGCCAGTCTCAAATTAAGAAGGTTCAGTCTAATTGCAGGTAAGATTGTTTTTTATTATTATAAGGTATGAAAGTTACTTTACGGTTCATTTAAGATTAGAGTACCCCAAAGATCAGAGAATTGTGCAACTATGATATGCATAACTAGCTTTCCGCCCGCGGCTTCGCCCGCGTGGATTACACGAGGTTATCCCGCGGTAATGTGATTAAAAAATTGCCTTTGTTCCTCTCCAGGTTTTAGCGTGATTGAGCAACAAACATCCAAACATCTAAACTTCACATTAAAATTTATAATATTAGTAGGATACTCATCATCTATACTAATGTATATGTGTAATGGATAAACTCAATAACTACTGAACTGGTTTCAAAAATTCTTTCACCAGTAGAATGCTGTATTATTCCCGATTTACATAGGCTATATTTTATCCCGATATTCCTACGGGAACGGGAACTGTGCGGGAAAAGGCACGAGGAGCCACCAGTAAGCCTATAAAGAGAGCCTGTTACAGCCTTTATAATTCAGGTACAATTTCTATTAAACTAACCTTCCGCCCGCGCATTCGCCCGCGTGAACTATACGACGTTATCCCGCGGCAACCTGATATTTTTCCGGGATAAAAAATTGCCAAAAACCTATGTCACTCCTGCTCCCAAGCTACTGATAGGTACTAAAAATCACAGCAATCCGTTGCTCTGTTTCGACGTGAAAGACGGACAAACACAAACATTCACATTTATAATATTATACTTCATGCTTCGTCCTCAAGATTAGCTTGATTTAACACTTGTAGTACGCCCTAGTAATCGCCAATTTCACACTATATTGAGAATATACCTACTTATAAATTAAAAAAGTAATAAAAGAAAATTATTATTTTTTAAATTTCAAAAGTGGGTAGTCAACACCGATCTGGCTCAAGCGCCCATCATAGCTGTCATTCGCTTTCCAGTGCGTCGCCGATTCACATCTAGTTTTTAAATTGTGTTAAAAAAGTTGTTAGTTGTTGTTAAAAGTGATTATTTAGGATGCCCAAACGCAAAAAAGATAACTGTGAACACATTAAACGAAAAATTATAAGATTGGAGAGAAAGTTGGAGCGAAAAAAGAAGCACCACCACCGGTGAGATTTATCTTGTTCTGAGTTATCGGAACAATTCTATCGCTCGTCGTCCTTATCTTAAGTAGCGTTGCCAGGTGTCCCGATTTGCGCGGGACGTCCCGATTTTCAGGGGTCTGGGGACGCGTCCCGATTTGAACCTGATCGGGACACTAAATGTCCCGATAAATCAATTGCATGGCTAGCAGTAAATTTTATAACTGTTTCAATTAAAAAATGGGGGCAAAATGTAACAACTTCTCAACCGTGTCAATTTATTAATAGAGCTACGATTTTATTTCATTATTTCCACTAGTCCAGCAAGTCTGATTGTTGTTAATGTTATTCTTCAACTTCTCCTTAGTCGCACTCTTGATAGAGTGGTCGTGGCTGTGGATGGACAGGGTTGCGGCTCGCCGTCGCAACTCGCTCCCAGGGCGGCCGGCCGCACGTCGAGGAGCGATATCTCTCCATTTTGTTCGACTTTCAGCGCTGCGAAAACATTGTACTGCGGTCGACCTCGTGGTCTCTTCCCCTCTGTGTGACCTTGTACAACGAGCCTCTCCATCGATTTCTCGTTTCTAGAGATATGTGCCCAAAGAACTTGAGTATTCGCAGATGCACAATCGACGATAACCTATTTCTTATGTCAAGTTCTTTGAGGATGGATAAGTTGGTGCGGAACGCTGTCCAGGGTATTTTTAACAGTCGTCTCCAACACCACATCTCAAGTGCATCGATTTTGTGGCGATCTTGCAGCCTTTACTTATACTTCGCTGGCCGCTACCGCTGCACGCTCGCTACGCTTGCTCGGCTTGCGCGATTTGTTCATGTAAACCTAACATGCTCGTCACTTTGCTCCTCCAACCTACCAATCCCTGTTCGTAGAAGGTAGGTATATTTACCTGTATACGTAGTCATATGGTCGCATACAATAAGATGTCAAAATGAAACAACTCACCACTCCTATTTTTTTTTGGAAATAACCTCAAAAACTAAAATTTCTGTTTTCCAAAGACTACGCATTTTCGCGTTAAAAGCAACTAGATTATGATTTAGATTTTAGGACATTTGAATTGTATTTTTTATTCAATTCAATCTCATTTTTGGTTATCTTTCTTTTTATCTGTTATAGTGATCAATTACCGAATATTACCGATCAATGAGCGATTTTCTGAGAGGCCATTTAAAAAAAAAAAAGCTTCCAATTGCTTTACTAGATGGCGTTGAATAAGTATGTACATGTCTATGGTATATTTTGGTATGAAACATATTTAAATTAATTACTTTTTAAAAACCCAAAGGAAACTAATAATATATTAAATAAGTACCACTGTGAGGAACAGAAACGAAAAAGGTAAATTTAAAGATTTTGGTAAATAAATAACATCTGTCTGACGTTCCGTTTTACGTAAAAAAGTCGCGTCAAAGTAAAATTTATAACGTTCCGTTCCTTCTAACTGCATAGGTGGGACAGCGCCATCTAGTGACTGAGCTTTCAGAAAATCGCCCATTACCGAAATTTTACATGATTTTTCAGGGATTAAAAAATATACCTATTTACATCTTGGATTTGCCTCGACATAGGTATTATTTGGGGATACGACTCTATATCATGCGTACGTTCTTGTTTTAAAAGGATACTAACGACTTCAAAGTCATCCGGTAGATTAAAGCCTACATTACATACATAATAATGCCGCGGGTTTTTAATGCCCACCCGTAGTAGTTGCAAAACGCAATACCTGCCCGCCCACCTTAATTAAAAATACATTATTTTATGTTTGTCCCGATTTGTTTTACCTCATGCCCCGATTTCAAACAAATGGGACCTGGCAACACTAATCTTAAGGTACGTTATGTATTTTTATACATTTATAAGTCACTGGCCTTGACATATTATATTGCATATTGAAGTTCAGTGACCTGGTTTTCTAACGTTTTGCAAAAAATGCAAACGATAATTACGTTCAGCGATAAGACGGTTTGACTATTTAACTACCTACTTATTACTAAGTTTGTAAAATAAATACTTTCAATAAAGTGTAACAAAATTATTAATTAATTTTAAAGTTATAATTGAACATAAATGCATTAGTTCGTCACAGACTTTTACAAGTTCTCGTATAAGTAGATTTCAAACAGTTTGCGGGCAGTACTTTCTATGAACTGGGACTGCTTCTTACTGAAAATAATTCACATAAGTGACTAAGCTAAAAAAGAGCTTTGTACTCTAAAGTATTATGCTTATTATGATGTGTCGATTTTCAATAGTTTGCGGACAGTACTTTTTTTTCGAACTGGGACTGTCTCTGACGAAATTTAATTGCATACCTAAGGTTAAGCAATACATAATCTCAAATAAGGATAACATAATCATCATTATATACACTGCAGTCACTGGGTCCTACAAACAGTACAACGGGACTGTTATAAGGTACTACTAAGTGTTGTTTGCGGACAGTACGTGTTGTTATAACTGGGGACTGTCTCTTACAATATTATACTGACATGCTAAAATTGTATGAACATGAGGCTTACTCTGTCCCTTACATACGACCAAGAGGTCATAGTTGACCTCGACGCACCATGTTCTAAGGGTTAACCTGAAGGACAATTAGAACAAGTACTTGGAACCAATCCCCAGTACATCCCAGTCTGAAAACATTACAAATATACAGGATGGTCATTCGTCGACTGAGGCTCCGAAGCGTGATCTACCTTCAGATCAAACGTCTGCTCTTGAAACAGAAAACATACACTTAGATAGTGAAGTATTAGAAATATTAGGTACTGACCCTACTTCAGTCAGGAGTGCTGGAGTTTTCCAGCACTGGGTCACAACAGGTATTAACAAAGAATTGCGTAAAGAACTCGTAAGTACATGACCCCAGAAAATTGCAAATTGATTGACCCACCTGAGCTTGATCCTAAGATTAAAGCAGCTGTTTCAGATATTATTGCTAAACACAATAAGGCCATTCAACTGAAACAGAAGGAATCGACTGCTGGAAACACTTGTCTGGTAAAATCTATACTATTACATTGTCTGCAAATGAGAAAAATACAGCCTTGCTAAAACACTTATGGATTTGGCAAAAATTATGTGTGATTGTCAACATTCTAATTCAATTTACAATTTTTTGTAAATTGAATTAGATGAGATGGATCTAAGGGATTCTCTTCAAAAAATCAAAATTGATAAACAATTATTCGGCGAAAACTTAAGGGAAAACAAAAAATCAGCTAAAGCTATTAACAAGTCTAGCACAGACCCAAAGCAATCAACGACACAAAAGTTTCCTAATAAGTAAGTTATACAGTTCTTCGCGAAATTTAAACTGGTAGGGTCCGGGTCCTAGTCGCAGGCCGACGGGCCCTCCCAGGACGAAGGAGCCTGCAACGACTTCGACGCGTAGACGGCTCATCAACTTATCGAAGCAGTCGCAGTATCCGTGGCAGAGACAGAACAACAGCCGACGCTAAATACGTTAACGCATGCAGGTCGTTTATCATTATTCTATAAAGAATTTTTAATGATTACCAAGGACCCACTGGTTCTTTTTCATAAAAAGGATACAAGATTCCCTTCAATCGAAAGCCGATGCAACCTGTATCACCGTCAACCCAAAAATGTAGTGAAAAGGAAAAGGCTCTTTTCATACACGAAATAAAAAATTTGCTGTCTCTGCAATTTCAGAGATCTCTGAATCTGATAAATATCTATCAACAATTTTTTAGTACCCAAGCCAAATGGGAAAATGCGCTTCATCTTAAACTTATCACTAAATAAATTTATTGACTCAAGACATTTTAAACTTAAGGATTTAAGAACAGTAATAAAATTGATACCGAGAGATTGTAACCGTGCACAGTAGACCTGATATCAAGGAAGACCGAAAATATCTAAGATACCAATTTGATCAAAAAGCATATGAATTTAATGTCTTATTATTTGGTCTAAACACAGCTCCTTTTTTCACTAAAGTTATCATGAAACCGGTCATGAAATACTCATGATTATATGGTATATACAATATATTTGGATGACATCTGTCTAATATAAGGGTCTTAAAACTTACAAGATACCGTAAAGTTGCTTACAAGCTTAGGTTTCATTATAAATACCGATAAAAGTAATTTTATACCTTCTCAGTCTTGTAAGTTCTTAGAATATAGTTTAAACTAAAAGAAATTCTAGGTCACTTTGCCAAAATTAAATTTGCAATACAAGAGTTTTCTAACTTAAAAAGGTGTAAAATTAGAGAATTTGTTAGTTTTATTGGACTGTTAATATCCGCCTGTCCCGCCGTGAAATGCAGCTGGTTGTATACTAAATTATTTGAAATATGTATAATTAGTACATGGATATACCTTGTTACTTGGAACAGGATTTCTATTGGTGGAGCCGCACCAAAATAAAAATAGACAAGTATGACCTGGAAGTTTTTCAGGTGCCTCAACTACGGGGTGGGGAATTGCATGTGGAGACGACAGAGCTAGTGGTTTATGGAGTGTAAAAGAAAGTAGCAGACAATAAATTATTTAGGAATTCTTGCTGCGTTTATTGGTTAAGATACTAACTGTCAAGTACTTCTAAGAACTGACAATACCACGGTAATTTCCTACGTAAACCGTATGGGTGATATACACTCCCCACACCTGACAGAGATCGCAAAAGACCTATGGCAATGGCGTAAACGTAAAAATCTTTACGTTTTTGCATCTCATATTCGATCTTCAGATAATACTATGCAGGCAGACCAAGAATGGCAGCTAGCTGGTTATGCCTTTTAACAAATTGTTGAAAAGTTTCATAGATATTTTCATTGATACGCTAGTCGTTAAAAATAATAAATGTCCAAGATATATATCCATGGCATAAGGATCCGGATGCATACGCCGTAAATGTTTTTTTTTTCAGTGTCGTGGTCGAAATTAAATTTTAATGTTTCTCCTCCTTTCACAATGATGCCTAAATGTTTTAAAAAAATTATCTCTGACAATGCCACAGATATAATAGTTGTTCCATTTTGGTCCACATAAACGTGGTATCCACTATTTAAGAGTCTTTTAATAAGTAAACAATTCGTTTTCAAAGCAGATTCAAACCTAATTTTGTCTACAAATTCCAGCCGCAAACAAATGCGCAACTCCATTGCCCTGGTGATGGTGATGATACGAAGAGGCGTCAAATAATTTTCTCTGGACGTCATGCTTAACCCCTTTTTTGGATAACTCGTATAAACAATACGAAGTTTGCTATTAAAAGTGGTTTATTTATTGTCAACAAAATAAACTAAACTTATACTTATACGAAAGTATCAATTCCCGATATACAATTTTTTTTGCATCTGCTTTAAACAGTGGCGCTCAGTATGGCACAATTAACTGTTATCATTCTGCTTTGGCTTTAATAACTAAAATTGATATATCACTAAATCAAGAAATAAAAAGATTTATTAAAGGAGTTTTTCGTACCAGACCTCCATCCCCTAAATTTAATGAAGTCTGGAATATAGCACAGATTTTAAATTGTCTTGAAAAGTGGTTTGCTAACGAAAGTTAGAATCTGGAAAATATATATATATATATATATATATATTTAAAAAATATAAAAAAACACATTGCTCGTTATACCATTTTATAACGAAAAGCCAAGTATTTGTCCTGCAAGAGTTTTGATTACTTACCTTGAAATGAAAATGTTTCTCTGTCCTGATTCCGACAATTTATTTATTAGTTACCGAAAGCCATATAAGCCTGTTACGTCACAAACCTTATTCAAATGGATAAAAAATACGTTACATTTAAGTGGAATTGATATTTCTACGTTCACTGCGCATAATACCCGGTATGCTGCTACGTCAGCTGCGCAAAATTTAGGTTTTAGCATAGACCAGATTATAAAACTGCAGGTTGGTTTTCAGAATCACATACGTTTGCCAAATTTTATAACAGGCCAGTAAACAGCAATTGTGATAAAAAATTTGGCACCACTGTTTTGAGTGCTTAATCAAAATATTTTTCGTTTATTTCATAAGCGATGTTGATTTTTTATGTAACAAATAATACTTTTTTATTACTTTTTGTTTCTATGTTGAGAAAATAAAGAAGCAAGATAGTATAAGTTAAGTTATAATTTCAATCTATATTATTCAGTAGCCTATACAGGATAATTTTTTTATCAGTGCACAAATTTTTAGGATCGACTCAGAATCGATAAGTGAACAACTTTCTCCTAGAAACATGGGTCGAAATACGACAAAAATTTTTGGACTTCCCATACTAATTCGATCACGTGATCAGTCCGATTTGTATGAAAGGTCAAAAATTTTTTGTCATATTTCGACCTATGTTTCTAGGAGAAAGTTGTTCACTTACCGATTCTGAGTCGATCCTAAAAATTTGTGCACTGATAAAAAAATTATCCTGTATATTACAATTTTTGCATATTTTTCGAACACTTAGTCTCTAAACGTCTACAAGTGTTAAATCAAGCTAATCTTGAGGACGAAGCATGAAGTATAATTAGAGATTAAACGAACTTACCTGAAGTGAAGTTCTATCTTAATTATACGAAGGCTTCGTCCGAAGAGATTTAGATACTTTACGGTTTCAAATATTAATTATATTTGTTCTGTCTCTACCAGATGTCTTTGTTGGAGTCCAAAGGGCAAACAGTTTGTCACCGGCAACAGCGATGGCACTCTCACTCAGTACAAGCCCGACCTCACTCCGGCTAAGACTGTCCCAGCTCCGAACTTGTTTGAGAACGCACCAGTGGAAGCACTCGCTATTTACTGGATATCCACCTACCAGTTTGCTGTGGTCTATAAGAATGCTACTGATAACAGTCGTCCAGGTATGTCCATGTTTTCTTAGTCATAATATAAAATTCTTCTGTGTGTGTCACCTAACTCCTCCTAAACAGCTGGACCGAATTTGTTGAAATTTTGTTTGTATATTTGAATGGGTTCCTGGATGGTTTGAAAACACAATTTAGACCCGGTAGGTGGCGCTGCTGTCGGTATGGCACATTCACCTACTAAAAGTAAAAGTAGCAATGCAATCGCAATGCAGACGGCTGTAAATAATAATAATAATAAAATAATAAAATCATTTATTTCAGGCATCAAAAACTTTTTACAATTTAAGGCCCATATAATATATACTTACCTTACAAACTAACATACATATCACTACATAGTATAAAACAAAGTCGCTTTCTCTGTCCCTATGTCCCTTTGTATGCTTAAATCTTTGAAACTACGCAACGGATTTTGATGCGTTTTTTTTAAATAGATAGAGTGATTCAAGAGGAAGGTTTATATGTACTTTTTATCCCGATATTCCCACGGGAACGGGAACCACGCGGGTGAAACCGCGGGCGGCCGCTAGTATTTATATAAAACTTAATAATAGACTATTTGTTAACACGTATTGTAGGCGGCGACGTGTTGCGCAAAGCAGTGTCAGGTAGCCGCCCACGAAACCGGCGGAACATGACACCCCTCGGCCAAAAATCCTCTTTCATGAAGGTCGACAGATGTTCAGTCGGCACCCTCACCACAAAAGAGTTGAAATTCATAAAATGGGCGTTTGTATATATACGAAAAGTCGCAATGTAAAAGAGCCCTTACTGTTATCAAATATCAAGCAGTAAGCACAATGTGTTAAAGTGACCAACTGTTTAATGTCAAGTGATTAACTGTGTTCAGTACACCCCTGCCTAGACCGCGGAGTCAGCATTGGCGCAGTGGAAGGCTATCATGAATATAGACTCCGGACAAATCTTGGTTTCAGCCGGGATGTAACTGAACAATAGGACTGCGATACACAGCGGAGAGAATGTGAAGTAAGGGATTTTACATACTGTGGTCTGTGCTGTAGAAAGTCCCTGGGCAGCGTGGGGAGAGGGGGGCCCCCCCTGTGGCTCCGTCTTCTTCTGCAGACCTTACCAATTAGTCACCTCACTCATAACACAAATAACAGCGTTCACAAGACACTGGGCGTTTCAACAATAGATACACAAAGACACACACGTGGGAGCTTTTTTTATTACGATATAGTGTCTCGACAACAAGCGCGTGTGGTAGAAAAGGTTATCTTTCAAAGCATCCGCGACCGGCCACTCCAGAGATGGCATCAAAACCTTGGTCGTACAAAACGGGATCACATAGATAATTTAAGATGTATTCAAACTCGATATGCCAGGCACATTCAACGCGAGCGATTTTTTTTTAACAAATTCAGCAAAATTAATCCGACATTTTCCCAAGAAGAATTCCAATCAAGTGTCCCTGTCAACTTCAAGTGACAGCTAATGTCAATTTGACGTGACATTAGAGTTGCGTTCAGAAACGTCGATCTTTTCCGAACATCCCCCCGCCCCGGACCGTTAAGAACGGTACGTCAATCTACGGGTAATCGGGAGAGCCCACTAACTGCTCTCTTCAAAACCGAATCTCGAACCAAAACCTCAGCAAAACGAGGAACTCCGTCAGTTCCGGGGTAGAGTTTAACAATGCGCCCCCTTCGCCAACATAGGGGCGGCAGGTTAGCATCCTTAATCAACACGAGGTCGCCAGTCTGGGGTGGGGTGGTTTTATCTGTCCACTTCACGCGCTGTTGTAGGATATGCAAATACTCCATCGACCAACGTGCCCAGAAGTTTTGGGACATCTGTTTCAAAAGTTGGTATCGCGACAAACGATGGGATCCTACATCCTGAATCGGATATTCAGGCAACGCCAAAAGGGGCTGTCCGATCAAGAAATGACCTGGCGTCAACGCTTCCAGGTCATTCGGGTCCGAAGACAACGGGCACAAGGGTCGCGAGTTGAGGACGGCCTCAATTTTACAAAATACCGTATCAAGTTCCTCAAACGTGAGAATAGTTTCTCCAATCACGCGACGCAAGTGTGTCTTGGCAGCCTTTACACAAGCTTCAAAAATTCCTCCCCAGGTCGGACAAGCTGGAGGGCTAAACTTCCAGATTATCCCACGCCGGGAGAGGGTGGTTCCAATGTCTATTTTATTATCAACAAAAAACTTAACTACTTCCTTAAGATAATTACACGTTCCCTTATAATTAGTACCACAATCGGAACGTATCAATGACGGCAGTCCTCTACGGGAAACAAATCTGCTCAAGGCGGCGACAAAGGCTTCGGTAGACAATTCCGAGACAATTTCCAAATGGACAGCCTTGGTGGACAAACACACAAACACGCACAAGTACGCCTTATAGGTTTTAGCATTACGCAGTCTCGAAGCCTTTACAGTAAAGGGACCGGCGAAGTCGGTGGCGACTCCGGCAAAAGCTCTACATTCCGTGACGCGATCAGCAGGCAAATCACCCATCTGGGGCTGCATGGTCGCGGCCTTCAATCGATAACAAGGCAGGCAACGGAAAACCACAGTGCGAATGGCTCGACGAGCAGACAAAATCCAAAATTCACGCTGCAAAATGGCCAACAAAGCATTACAGCCAGCATGTTGTGCATTCACATGGCGATCTGTTATTATCAGTTGAGTCAAATGTCCGGCTTTAGGTAACAAAAGGGGGTGACGAGCTCCATACGGCAAGTTCGCATTTCGAAGTCTTCCGCCGACTCGCAAAAGCCCACTCTCGTCCAGGAAGGGATTCAATCGCGATACCGCGCCCTTCAACTTGCGACGGCCTAAACGCAAAATTTCAATCTCGGACTCAAAACTATCAGCTTGTACTCTCCGGACCCAAAACAAGAGCGCGTCCCTACGCTCGTCCGGAGTGAGAACCGACGAATCACGCCTCGCGCGTGGGTTTCTGCAATTGTACACAAAACGTCTGATCCAAGCGGTAACACCAAGCAGCTTCTGTAAGGAGCTGTACCGATCCAACAACAAATCCTTTTCCCCGGCGGGGTTAGTCTCCAGGACGCATGCCCGCATATCAGGAACGGCTACGTTCGACAACGCGGGAGAGGGCGGCCACTCCGACTCAGGCCGCATCAACCACTGTGGGCCCCACCAGAGGGGGTGGTTAATTAGGGTTGGGGCTACACAACCCCGAGACGCACAATCCGCGGGATTCATGGTTCCCGGCACGTGTCTCCAAATCAACTCGATGTCGGAATTACAAATCTGCGACACTCGATTGGCCACAAACACGTCCAAGGTGTGCGCCGGAGCCTTCAACCAACAAAGGACGACCTGACTGTCCGTCCAAGCATAAACCTCTTGTATCGCAATAGATCGACCTAATGTGAGCCATACGTGGTTCAACAAACGCATTAGGAGGGCAGCTCCACACAATTCCAACCTCGGGATCGTATGACGAGTCCGAAGGGGAGCGACTTTGCTTTTCGCTATCACCAGATGCACAGCAACAACTTCGTCAACAGTAACGGTGCGGAGGTACACGGCCGCAGCAAATCCACGTTCGGAGGCATCGGAAAAGCCGTGAAGAGTAACTTTACAATTTTCAGAAGGGAGGAATAGCCTCGGCAAATGCACTTCATTAATCTCGGGGAGGGATGAAACGAAGCTCGACCAATCTCGGAGTAACTCGTCCGAGAGGGGTTCATCCCACGACACACCCGAAGCCCATAACCGTTGCAAGAAACACTTGGCCATAAACAGCACGGGGCAAATCCACCCATTGGGGTCAAAGGTACGTGCGACAGTAGACAATACTAAACGCTTGGTCCAGACTTTCGGTGGTCGTAAATCCACACAATACGTGAAAGTGTCAGAGACCGGTTTGTACTGTACGCCAAGGACGGTCACCACATGGGGATTATCAACATTTTCGAATAGGTGGGGGTCCTGCTGGTGCTCTTCGGGCAAACCTACCAGTACATCAGGCGAGTTGGATATCCATTTCCTCAACTCGTAACCTCCCGACTTCAAAAGGGCGGTGAGTTCGTCTCTCAGGACAATCGCCTCTGAGACAGATGAGGCGCCCGTGCAAATGTCATCCACATAGACGTCACTGGCCAAAATGGCGGAGGCGCGAGGGTATCTCAAGCGCTCCTTCTCGGCCAACTCCAACAAAGAACGAATCGCAACAAACGGGCTCGAAGCCAAACCGTACGTATTCGTATTCAATTCATAAATCAACAAGGGGTCCCTAGGACTCTCTCTCCACAAAATCAATTGGTACCTCCTATCCTCTGGATGGATGACCGTTTGTCTGAACATCATCCGGATGTCAGTCATAAATACAATTTGGTGCCGCCGGAAGTTGGTCAAAATGTCTGAGATCTCCGTGTGCAGCTTGGGACCTACATGCAGACACTGGTTCAAGGACGCTCCAGTAGAGGTGGGAGCCGAACCGTCAAAGACCACCCGAATCTTTCCGGATTTCAAAACGGCGTGGTGCGGCAAAAAGAAGTGCTCAACGGAGCGCCAATCCAAATCGCTCACGGACATGTGCCCTAACTCCTCATACTCCCGCATGAATTCAACATACTTCTGGCGGAAGACCGGATCCTTGCTCATGCGACGCTCCATCGCCACTAGCCTACGTTCCGCTAGCGGTCGGGATTCGCCCAGAGGAGGTCGGCCGGCACGAAAGGGGAGACGGGTGATCAAACGACCAGAGCGGAGGCGACCAGTGTTATTCTGGTAATACAACTCGCATTCATCCGCTACTGGGTCAACCCGCGGGGCTGGTGGAGGTTCCTCAACCTCCCAAAACTTCTGCACCACTTCGGAGAGAGACACATTAAAAACAAGACCGCGATCCTCATCAAGGGAATCCAAAACGCGGCGAGCAGGGCCCATCACAACTGTACCGAGTGTCGTCTGCAGAGCTACCAAGCCATCTGGCTGCAAAACTCGCTTCCCCGTCAACAAAACTCGCCCCAGGACATCGGCTCCAAGGAGAGCATCAATCGGGCCTGGGCGGAAGAAATTTGGATCGGCGAGTGGGGAATCAGACACCAAAGACAACATACTCGGTCCCAAGTCAACTGAAGGTTGACGGCCAACAACTGTGTCCAACACAATCGCCGAGGTCTTAATGCCTGGCGTGGACTTATTACGTGATGTAAATGTGAAGTCAACATGCCCTAACAACCCGGGGACTTTCACATCGCCAACACCTCTCACGCCTTCCGTGTGGGGGTGCACCTTGAGGCCCAACCGCCTAACTAACCAAGATGACACAACACACCCCTGAGCACCGGAATCCAACAAGGCGCGAACTTCCACAAGGTCGCCATTCAATCCCCTGACAAGTACAGAGGCCGTGGGCAACAAAACGGTCTCTGGAGGGGTGGCTACAATCGACCGTAAACACGTTGATTGCTAGTATGTGGGGTCCCCAGACGTCCCCCCATGGTAAGGGGGTCGCTCATAGCGATCCAGTGGGTCCCAATCTCCCACATACTGCCTACGTCCAATTCGCCCGGCATCAGGCGGGTTATATCTCCCGGCCCCTTGAAGACGGGGCGGGCGCCGCTCCAAACGCGGGTATTCGGCGAGCGGTGGCGAGAATCGGTGCCTATCATCCACCGTGTACGTCGCCCCATAGTCGCGGGGGCACGGTGACCGATTTTCAGAGGGGGGGTCCCGGGGACCCCCGGCTGTGCGAGGCTCAACACGTTGCGGGGGGCTTCTACGACCTCCCGCAACGCTCGCAAAATCGAACCCCCTAGTTGGGGACCGATTTCCCATTGGGGGGTCCGTGGGACCCCCGCCCGTGCGAGGCTCAAAACGTCGCGGGGGGCCTCTACGACCTCCGGCAACGCCCGCATAACTCATCCCCATCCTTGGGGATCGGTTTCCCATTGGGGGGTCCCTGGGACCCCCGCCCGTTTGAGGCTCAAAACGTGGCGGAGAGCGTCTGGGGCCACTCTGGTGGCCACTAGAACTGCTGCGGGATGCAAACACCGCGGGGGGTCCGAGCCCCCCACCCATACGAGGTGATCCTGCAGCGACGCGCTGCGGCGCTCCGCCGCCCTCTGGGCTGTTCATGCAGAGGAGGGGATGGTGGTTGCCCTTACAAAAGCGGCATGGGTGCGCTTGGGTACATTCGCGCTGCATGTGCAGGCCCAAGCACGAGTAGCACCATGTCCGTTGTCGCGCGATCGCTCGACGGCCTTGGACGCGCTGGTCGAGGAACTTATCACAACGGGTCGTGCTGTGACCCGGTTCCCGACAGTACAAGCAGCGGGCGGTCTCCTGGACGGCGGCATAGCGGCCGGGCGCGCGAGGGGCCATACGCCCCCTACGGGGGGGTCCGGTGGGGGATCTACTCTGTGGCACAGGTCGTTCGGGTCCCATAGGACCGGCCAGAGAGGAATTATCTGCCAGTCTACTTTCTCCTTCCAGGAACGTCAAGAGGTCCGAGAAGGGTGGCAGATAAGTCGCACTATCCCCACCATACTGCTGCTCAAAACGGACCTTAACAGAGTCCGGCAACTTTCCCAGGACAATGTGCAGTAACAAAAACGACCACTGCTCCACTGGGAGTTTTAAGTTTTTTAATGCGTTGTATGCCACCAACAGCGGATTTAACAAAGCCACTCTCAAGTGCATCACGCTGGCAACGCGGGGTAAATTCAAAATGGCGGCAACATGGTTGTCCGCCAGACGTCGTTCGTTCTGGTACCGACGGGCAATCAAATCCCTAGCAATAGGGTAGTTTTCATCCGAGGGGGCCAAATGTTGAACCGATTCAAGGGCCTCCCCTTCCAACACGGATAACAAATAAGCTAACTTCTGGCCCTGGGTCAAATCGTCCCGGGCATGTACAAGACTATCAAAAATATTAATAAAGCCCTCCCAGTCCTCTAGACGACCAGCAAAGCGCCTTAAGTCTAAGGGGGCCAATCTAGCAAAGAGAGGGGGCATACTTTTAGATGTGACCGGGGACGGGCTCGGTTCATTCTCTCTTGCCACTTGCAAAGGTCGAGCTACCTGGGTAATTCTGTCCGCAAAATCATAACACTGGTCCACATCCAAACCGACTTCTTGTCGCATTTCCACCTCGGCCTCAACAGTCCTTTCCAAAAATAAGGCATACTGCTCATCAACAACAGCCAAACGTATGGGCAGATCTACGTATCTGTTCAACAAGGCCTCCGTTCTATCCGGTCGATCCAACAACGCGACCGCAGAAGCCAACCACCGTAACTCAGAACGTATTTTGGCTTTAGCAGAGGAGGCCGTCATTGTAACGTCACAAATTTATCAACAAAAACAACAAATTCAAAATATTCACTATAACACAAAATCTCCAATATTTGGAGGTTATTACTAACCACAAAATTCCAATATTACAACAACAAAGTATTTATAATGACACAAACTCTTAAATATCTGGAGGTTATCAGAAAACAACAAAACTCACTGACTATTGAAATTCACTTGGATATCAACACAACATACTGTTACACAACAACAAGTTAATTTCAATTATTTCAAAGCACAAGTTTCAATGAGTTTCAATGTGTAAACAATGTCCCAAATCATTTAAGTTTCACTAAGTATTGAGTGCAAACTTATTAGCTGACCTTTTATTAGCTATTATTTTAGCAACAAACTTGTCAATATTCACAACTCAAGTTTGCTGACAAAACTAAATAATAATTATTATGAACAAAGAAAGGTATCTGTTTACATTTTGGAACTTCAATACATGACAATTAATTACAAGACATGGAACCAATAACAAAGGAATGCCCTTTACTTTTCAAATGCAAGTTAATTACCATTTACAAGTACAAATTAATCTAGTCCGGACCAGACTGGGTCATCAAACGGCACTGATTAATACAAAGTTTTGGCGTGGGCCTCTCAGGCCTTCAAGCTACGCTCTTGGCTACCAAAAAATGTTCAGTACACCCCTGCCTATACCGCGGAGCCGGCATGGCGCAGTGGAAGATTTATCATGAGTAGACTCCGGACAAGAACTAGGTTTCAGCGGGGATGTAAACTGAACAATTGGACTGCGATACACAGCGGAGAGAATGTGAAGTAAGGGATTTTACATACTGTGGTCTGTGCTGTAGAAAGTCCCTGGGCAGCGTGGGGAGAGGGGGGCCCCCCCTGTGGCTCCGTCTTCTTCTGCAGACCTTACTAAAGTCACCTCACTCATAACACAAATAACAGCGTTCACAAGACACTGGGCGTTTCAACAATAGATACACAAAGACACACACGTGGGAGCTTTTTTTATTACGATATAGTGTCTCGACAACAAGCGCGTGTGGTAGAAAAGGTTATCTTTCAAAGCATCCGCGACCGGCCACTCCAGAGATGGCAGCAAAACCTTGGTCGTACAAAACGGGATCACATAGATAATTTAAGATGTATTCAAACTCGATATGCCAGGCACATTCAACGCGAGCGATTTTTTTTTAACAAATTCAGCAAAATTAATCCGACATTTTCCCAAGAAGAATTCCAATCAAGTGTCCCTGTCAACTTCAAGTGACAGCTAATGTCAATTTGACGTGACATTAGAGTTGCGTTCAGAAACGTCGATCTTTTCCGAACAAACTGTATCATACTTTTTTGTAGCTGTGACCATAGTAAACACACCAAAAGCTGGGCAACCCTCTTGCATGAACTATGAAGACATCTGCTACAGCATGGGTTCTAACAGGCCATGGTATTGCTACCTTCAAGGAGTTGCTCAATGGTAAGTGTTGAATACGATATTTTTTTATATATTACTAGCTTTCCGCCAGCCGTTTTGGCGTGATTGAGTAACAAACATACAAACATCCAAACATCTAAACTTTCACATTTATAACATTAGCAGGGGTCTCTCACTCGATGTACTTGCGCGCGTTACTAGCCTACTCTCGCCCTCACCGCCGGCGTTGAGAATTCAGTGGACTGTCAACAACCGTCAGACGCGCGCACGCACTGTATTCGTGTTACGCACGCTCAATTAGTTTTCATACCAACCAAATAAGTAATTTGTGATTGTTAAAAGTTACTTTTATTTAAGAAAAATGACTTCTGGTGGTGGAAATTTATGTGCTGTTGATGGGTGTACGTCGAATAATAAGAGAAATAAAACGATTTCTTTTTTTAGTCTACCAGCTTAATATGAAGAAAGGTGAGGATGTATTAGTTTTTTTTGATAAAATAATGTAAATATTACCTGGTAAGTTAGTAATTTATATACAAAATATATAAACAAATAAATTAGTAGGTACTTAGGTAAGTACGTTAATTGGTTAAATTGTGGTTCAGCTTTATTCTGAGTAGGTACAGAATGAAATACCTATAGTGAAACATAGGTTAGGAATTTATCAAAATAATACCTAAGTATTAAATTAGTCTACTTTTTATGGGCTATGTACCACCTATGAGCTGTGCGTATCGACTAATGACCAATTCGCAAAATAACTACCATACCTACCTAGTCGACAATGCGTGTCTAAATATGCTTATTATTTTCCTAAAACACAAATTAGAAAAATGTGGTTAAAATATTTTTACCGAAAGAATCAACCCTAGTCCGATTGCCGCTCGCTCTGACCTCACGTGGTCTCGCGCAGCTGCGAAGCAATAGTGACTTTATACTCAAAGCTATAGGTGCATTTTTGTACGCGGCAGAAAAAGTAGTCTATTAACGCGGTAGGTATGGAACATTTTCTATGGAGTAATTTGTCTGTTACGTAGTAACTATTTAGTAATCTGTGACATTAGTAGGAAGAGCGGGCGCACATTGAGCCACTAGTCGCGGCCACTACTCGCGACGACAAGCTGCGAAAGAGATTTTTCATACATTTTTTTGTGACTCGAACACGGCCACTCGAATGCTCAGTTTGCGCCGATGCTTTACAAAATGTATGAAAAAACTTGTCCGCAGCTTGTGGTCGCGTTTAGTGGCCGCGACTAGTGGCTCAATGTGTGGGCGCCCTTAATCTCAAGTATTGAGGTATCAAATGCATAGAGATTTGGAGATTCGGTCTAAACTAGATGCCGACTCAATTAATTTTGATTATGTTAGTACTTACAGGTTTTTAGCATTACAGTCGACAGATGAGCAATCTTTTATGCTGTACGTAATAAGAGCGGTTTTCATAGTACAACTATTTTTTACTATCACAATTTTTCCTTTTCCCTGGAACTTTTACGTTTGATCCTGTCTCAGAGGGTCTACTACGAAACGCAAATCCGAAACTCCATGGGTATCATGAAGTTACGGATTACCCTCTTACTCTCCAGTCATGACAGAATCGAGAGAAAGAGGCGAGACGTAACGAACTTTCGGTTCTTGCGTTTCGGAGTACGGTCCCTGGTTTCACTGATACAAAATCCTTTTAAAAGCATCTTGCATTCACTGTTCTCAAAGTAGGCTTTTCTGTTATAGGAATATTATTCTTGCATCATCATCCAACAGTATGGAAATAGCAACCTTAGGGTCAGCAGATGGTGCCAGTTGGTTGCAATGGTGTCAGGTAGGTGTAATAAACTGGAACCACGCTGGTAAAACCGCTGGGAGCCGTTAATAAATAAACTTAAAATATTTAACATATCCACGATTGTTGCGAAATTTTAAAATAAAATTATGTAATATTACAGATGGATGAAGCTAGACCTGAACTTCCTCTAACGGACAAGAAGCAGGAGAATTATCCTGTTGGCATTTGCATTGATACATGCGCGATTCATCAACTACCATGGGGTAAGTATGAAAAGATTAATCTGCCGGTAGGTACTGCTCTAGGCACATAAATGTAACAATTTTCAACTTTATGTTGTGGCGTTAAGAGCTACTTTGGGGGAAGACTTTATTTTAGCGACTTTAATTAGTCGCAAAGTGCAAGGTGTGCCGCTGACTTGCTATCTAAAGCTGCAGGCATTGTGCACTGATAGTTTCGTGCATGTGCATTATTTTGCGGGCTGCTGCTGTTGTTTTTTTCGAAAAATAAGCTACCTACTTAAATTAAATTTCTTTTTTCACAATGAGTAGGGACTCTTGCCAAGTGTCACATGATTCAATCAAATACATAAAATATCTGTTGAAACTAACTTTTTTTTTTAAATAAATGGATGAATGTGAGCCTCTGAGGTTGAGCAACCTCATATTCCTAAATTTTTACTTTGTTTTGCCACTAGAACGAAGTAAATTCACTGTTAACTAAGTTTCGATTTTTTTTAATGAAATAGTGAAACAGTTTTTATCCCTTTTTTGAGCAAAGAATAGAATTTTCAAACAATACTGACATTAATATTTCCATTTTACTTGCAGGTGAAAACGAAACCCTTCCGCCCATGCCGCTACTTCTAGTAGTCTCTCAAACCGGTTACCTCACAGTATTCAACGTCATCAACCTTAACAAGCAAGCGGCCCAGCTTTGCTCGCCACCTGAGCAGCTGGCCTTGCCGGTTTCAATCATGACTACGGATATACCGGACAATGCTCAGCCGGTTCAACCACCTCAACCAGCGGTTCAAGCTATCGCTCAAGCTGCCCCACAGCCTGTGATTTCAATTCCAAAGGTAAATATTTTAAGTACAGTTAAGCTTTAGTTGTTCTTGGAAAATCGCTCTTTTAACGTAAGTGATAAGGATCAAGGTTATGACGCTATTGATGGTATAACAACCCATCGCTGCAGTTAACCCTACCAGCTTCAATCATGACTACGGATATACCGGACAACGCTCAGCCGGTTCAACCACCTCAACCAGCGGCTCAAGCTACAGCTCAAGCTGCCCCACAGCTTGTGATTTCTATTCCAAAGGTAAATAGGTATTTTAAGTACAGTCAAGCTTTAGTTGTTCTTGGAAAACCGCTCTTATATAACGTAAGCCATAAGGATCAAGGTCAAAATATAAAGCTATTGATGGTATAACAAACCACCGCAGCAGTTAACCCTACCAGCTTCAATCATGACTACGGATATACTGGCAACTCAGCCAGTCCAACCACCTCGACAAGTGGCTCAAGCTACAGCTCTAGTTGCGGCCCCACAAGTTCCACAACCTGTGATTACCGTTCCAAAAGTTACTATTTTAGTTACTGTTGACAAGCTTTATAGTTGCATGGAAAATCTTGATTACCTAAGCAATAAGGATACGTTCAAAGTCAAAGTCAAAATATAAAGATACTAGCTGTGCCCGCGACTTCGCCCGCGTGGAGTAGTGACTTTCGGCAGCATTTTAAATTTTTTAGGTTTATTATTTTGCAAATAGTGGAGAGAACCGACCGTGACGCGAATAAGCCTTTTTTCCACAAATGGTATATATGAGGTTAGCCTAGGAAGCCGAGATGGTTCGCGAAAGTTTATAGATGCCAGTAATTCAGGCGCGTCGATGACCCCTCCGACTAGCTTAAGCAAAAAGGTAAGATCTAATAGGTGGCGTCGATTTTGCAGCGAAACGAGCTTAAAATGTTCAAGTCTTTCGTTGTCACTTGGTAACTATTTGGCCAAGTTACAGCCATATGAAAGGTGCCATAAAAACCGTTTCTGATTTCCGATATAAATCGGTTCGGTAGTTTAGGCGTGATTGCGTAACACACAAACAAACAGAGTAACTTTCGCATTTATAATATTAGTAAGGATTGATAATATCAGAAACCGCCGCAGCAGTTAACCCTACCAGCTTCAATCATGACTACGGATATACCTGGTAATGCTCAGCGTCCCACTCATGCGACGCCCACTGATCGGGCTCAAAAATAAGTTAAATTGCTCTTTTATAAAAGTAAATATTGGTAACGATTCGGCTAGCACCAATTAGACTAAACTAGACTAAATTTAGGTTTAGTGCTGTCAAACTGGGTTTTCACATCACAATTATACTTGCAAAACCATCAATTCAAATTAGTCGAACTTTAGTCCTTTTTTCGTTTAGATTGGCGTGTCCAACGGAATAGCTTTCGACTAAAACTTGATTAAAATTAGAGATTTTTTAAGGTTAGTTTTTAGTTTAGTTTAGTTGTGTGCACAACCGAATAGGGGTCACTGTTTGACTTACTTACGTAGCTTGAATTTCTTAATTTGATTTTCAAATGTTGTTCTTTTATGTATATTTTTTTTATTATAAAAGTATTTTTACTTTCAAAGCCGGTGGCTGCGGCGCAACATTTCCAAGTCCAACCGGCGCAACAAGCGCCCCAATCTGCGGCAAGTTCCATGCCCCTATTTGGGACTGCCATCACTGAATCTAAGCCTCCTAGTTATCCGACTCAGACGCCACAAGGTAAAGTATTCATTTTTATAGCAATGATGAATAAAATTTTGAATGACTCTACATTAAAAAAGTTTTTTTTTATTAGATCCTCAAGTCGAACAAAAGCAACCGACAGAAGTCAAATCAGCACCACAACTTCAACCTCAAATTACAGTTCCAACGGTAACTTTATTAACATTATCTTTATAATCAGTGATACCTAGTTTACTTTATTCCACTCATACAATTCGTTTTGATCTTTCGGCAGAAGGTCCTAGAAATCAGTACCTACCGTTAAAAAATCTACCAAAAAAATATGTTTCGTTCTCTTTGAAGCGTACCTATCTAACAACGGGCCACAACGCACAGTTGCTACAATGCATCCTATTAGACCGTGTAGACACGACAGTTGGAGGTGTACAATTTTTTACTATGCAAATTTGCGAGAACGTCTTAGACGACGACATTTGTAAGCACTATCAAAATTAGATTTTTTATCCCTGTGCATCACACTTGAAATTTAATTTTAAAATGTAACAAAAAAACTACGCGTGTAAAGAGTACCTATGCAAGCGCATATTTGTCACTTATACTAGAAACGTTATCGATACATCAATTTGCATACTTAAAAAAATGATTGTTTTAGAGCCGAATATTTAACAATTTCAAAAACTTATTCTCGAAATTTGCACTCGCCCGAATCATTTTATTCAGTACTAGCTTTCTGCCCGCGGCTTCGCCCGCGTAAGCTACACCACGTTATCCCGCGGGAATGTGATTTTTTCCGGGATAAAAAGTAGGCTATGTTCCTCTCCAGGCTTCAAAGTATCTGTGTCCCAAGTTTCAGCCAAATCCGTTCAGCCGTTTTGGCGTGATTGAGTTACAAACATACAAACATCCAAACATCTAAACTTTCAAATTTATAATATTAGTAGGATGCAAATTTTTGTATCGATAACGTTTCTAGTATTAGTGACAAATATGCGTTTGCATACTTTTCACACGCGTAATTTTTTTGTTACATTTTAAAATAAAATTTCAAGTGTGATGCACAGGGAGAGAAATTCTAATTTTGATAGTGCTTACATAATGTCGACGTCTTAAACGTTCTTGCAAATTTGCATAATGTAAAAAAATGTACACCTCTAACTGTCGTGTCCGCCCGGTCTATATTCATTGTGGGTTTGGTTCCTGCACAAAATAAATATTTGCCACATTTCTCTTAGTCTCAACAGTTCATTAAGCTTAGATGGTTTGTGTTATTGTATTTATTTTGCATGTTTACAGGTCCAAAAACAGTCTACCCCGCCAGCCGCCCAGCCCACGCCACAGATGCAAGAAGCCTACGCCGCCATGAAGGCCGAACAAGAAAGAATCAAAGCTGCCAAAGCTAATGAGGAACTCAAGAGTATGCTTATAAAGGAGGTCAACGATTTTCAGATGGAGCTCTACAAGTTTATGGTCAAGACTAAGCAGACGCAAGCAAAGGTAAGAACGAAATAAAACAAAACAATTTTTCTTGAGAATTATTTGCAAACAACCTGTAAAAGAAAACGTAAGCGTCATATCTAGAGGTACATTTTCATTGTTAAGTTGCACATGAGGATTTTTTTTTAAATTACGCACGTCACAAATTCGAGTTAAATGTATCAAAAATTTTATGAGTGTCGGCTGTACATTTGACGTTTAGAGAGTATATAGTAATTGGTGTGTGATGTGTGTATATTTACAAGAACTGTCTAAAAATGTATGTGTTCTAAAATATATTTTTACACGTTTATCCAAGACTTAAAATCCTCGTAATTAACGAGAAAAACGAAATTTATTCCAGCTCCAACAAGACATAGAAGCTCTCAATACAAACCTATCCATGCCTGTAGCTGACGCCGAACAACTAAAAAAGGACTGTTCGTTGGAAGACTTGCGTTGCGCTATCGTTCAGTTGAAGCTGGAGTTGGTACGCATGTGCGCTGTCGTCGCTGAAGCTAAGACCCATGCTGAGTAAGTTACTAAATAAATAAATTTGGGGCATTTTTTATATATTTTACTTAAGCATAGCTAAGGGTCATTTCCCATTAAAACAGTGATGTTCAGCAAGTAACTGAGATATGCATACTCGAAGGCTCGCATAAAATTTTGATATTTATCTTTGACAATTATTGATTTTGGAAGAGAACGCATTGTCATGATTTGCAGTCCAGTACTTGACGAATACACCAAAGGCGTCACGTCGTCATTCTATGAAGCTTAACTACTAAAACTAATAATAAGTACAGTATCTGAGTTTATTGTTTCAGGGCCAAAGACCTTCAGCAATGGACGCAAGCGGACCCACTCACTACAAAACGTGTGGCGTCAGTGAAAAAACTAGCTTATTATGTACAAAACCAAGTAGAACAAGCTCAAAAAGCGCTCGAACATAAGTGGAACGAATACGCCATGAAGGATCCCAAATCTTTTAAGTTAGTACAGCCTAAATGTTATTGTTCAGTTAGTTTCTATCGTATCTAACAGAACCTTATTTTTATTTATAGTGAGGGCAAAATACAGTCTTCCTATACCGAAAATGGAATGTTGGACTCAGTCAGACCACAGGGCTCGTCTCTCGCTGCGTCCAGCCCTCCCGCCAAGCCTAATAGGCTTCGCGTCAGGGCTGGGTGGTTCTAACCCCTGCCCCGCCCTTTAACGAGCTCGAAAGTTCGAGAGGGGCCGGACAGAGCGAGAGAACAGAAACTAACAAAACCTCCTTTTGGTCTCTACAATTTATATTGAAAATGCCAACCAGCCCCCTTACTCTTGAACGAAATTGCATTGGCATTGAATAGAATTAATGTCAAACTTTAAAAATAAGGACTATATTGCAAGGCGATAAGGTCCACTGATTCAATGTTTGACATCAATGGGCTATTGGACTTTGTTTCAAGAGTAAGGGGGCTGTTACTACCGACCTAGATTCAACTTTATGTCAAATTAATAGAATAGGAAAAATGTGATAGTCAAAAACCACGAGCCCTATAAGTAGCTTTCAGGCTGGATTCGAACCCGCGCCTCCGGGAATCCGGCCCGATGCTCTGACCAACTAAGCTACCGAAAGGCTTACACGACTCGTCGAATTTTGCTATCACTTGTTACGCTGTAGGCCATCAATGTGCCGTTGCTTCATCAATGTGAGAAAACCCTCGCATCCGAAAGAAACATTTTTACAAATGTTTAACAATCGATTAAGATGAAACAGCCATATTGAGATTTTATATTATTTTTATGCATTCACAATGCAATTTTGTAAGTTTAGGAAAAATGTGATAGTAAAAAGCTACTTATAGGGCTCGTGGTTTTGAATTTTAAACCAATAATTAGCAAGTTAATAATTAGTAGTTTTTATTGAACACTTTTTGGATTTCAGACCAGGCCAATTTATGATCCGTCCCATATTGGACGACGTTTACCAACCGCTTGTCAAACAACAAGAGATCTTATCTAGGCAACAAGCTGTATTGAGAACTTTGAAGAATACGCTCAAAGAGATTGATGCCACGCCCACGTTTAAGTCGACCACGCTGCTGAAAACCCCATTCAGAAATAGGTAAGTTAACACTAAAGGCTCCTGTACACGGATAGAGTAAACGGTACAGTAGAGCGGTAGAGTAGCTTGCCCGCGGTGCTAGCTACTTTGCTCTTCCAAATTTCAGTACCTTCTCTACTTTACCAATGATGTCTACATTATTATAGTTAGTACGATAGTTTACTCTACCCGTGTACAACAGCCTTAAAGGCTACGCTCACTTTGAACGCGTTTTACGCGCGTTATGTTCATTTCCGAAATCTAAAATCAATCGAAACTTGTTGGGTTTTTTACTCGTTGAAGAACTGGAACACTATCTATTTGACAGTAAAACATGTATTCAGTGTCCACACTATTAAATAAGGAATCTGAATCAAACACAGCATTTCAGGACAGCCATTTTATTCGAGAGAACGCGTGCTTGCAGTGTTGCCACATACATCATAGACAAACTATAATAATTATCTTAACACCATCCCTCAATTTAACAACCCTAAAATACAACAATCTGTTATTAAATTGGATTAGTTATTAAGGCAAGGTAACATATAAGGTAAAGTAATTATAACTAAGGTAAGGTAATTACAGTAAGGTAATATAACTTAACTAACATAGCATAGATATTTACTGTGATATAACTAAGGTAAGTACAGTAGCTAGGTAAGAATACACATAGCATCTTTAGAACCTTCATAACTAGGTAGACACTTGCATTGTATTGTTTCTTGTAAATTATACTACAAATAAGTTACACTTATAAATATTATTGCGATAATCAAATATTAATTTAAGTGGTTTTATTTAATTTTTAAGTCTCACATGATAAATACTTAGTTTACAATGTAATAAGTAATAAGTTAGTTGCATAGTTTTTAACACAATAAATAGTTTCCAAAAATTTTATTTTATTTTATTAGTTTACTTTAAGGCATTTGGTAGGCATTTAATTTAAATTACTTATAAAGTTACATAACAAAGTTGTAAACAAAACATTTCAAGTAGGTAGGTAAGTAGGTACCTCCTAAACAGTTTCATTTTAAATTTAGTTTATTTGAAAAATAAGTATGTTTAGTTCTAGCTAAAGCCTTCGTGAATATATCTGATACATTTTCATTAGTCGGTACATCATCATCATCATCATCAGCCATTTAATGTCCCCACTGCTGGGGCACTGGCCTTCCTTATGGATGAATAAGGAATAATCACTGGACCTGCAATATCTGTGTGTATCAACTCACCAATGTAGAAAGAATGTGGCTTAGATGTGGGATAGAATGGTAATCTAGTCGACTTTCCTTGCATGCAGTCGGTACATATGACAAACAAATTATTTTCTTATTGACAATATCTTTAACAAAATGAGCTTTAATGTCAATATGTTTTGAGCGTTTACTATTCTCAAAACTGTTCATCATTTGGATGGCACTCTGATTATCTATTAGTAAATATGCAGAAATACTTTCGACATTTACAAAGTCTGACAATACCCCTTTAATGTGTATGAGCTCACTCACTGCATGAGCCCCGGCAACAAACTCAGCTTCAGCTGTAGAAAGTGCAGTACAATTTTGTTTCCTAGAGAACCATGCTATCAGATTTTCACCATGATATATGGCACATCCACTTGTGCTCTTTCTATCTGTTAGGTCTGCAGCCCAGTCTGCATCGGAGTATGCCAAGAGTTCAGAGATGAAACTCTTCTTGTAAATTAAGCTTTTCTCTACTGTTCCTTTGAGATACCGTAAGATCCTCTTTCCAGCTTTCCATAAATCTTGAGTAGGTTTGTCTAAGAATCTTGACAGATAAGATACTGCATAGGTAATGTCAGGTCGACTATTTAATGATATGTACAGCAACGAGCCTATCAGTTCCTTGTAGGGAACTTCAATTATTTCTGCAGATACATTTGCTTTATAGTTTACCTCCATTGGTGTATTGCTAGGTTTGCAATCTTGCATGTTAAATTTCTCTAATAGTCGAATTATCATTTCACTTTGTTTTATTTCTATCTTTTCTTCCTCAATCAATATTATACAAAATTTATTGGACACTCCTTTTGAGTGTTTTAAAACACTTGTATCAGGAGACACTTGTATCTTTATTTCTTGTTATTTGTAATCCCAAGTAGTTCTTAACTTCTCCTAAGTTCTTCACATTAAATTCTTTTTCTAGTTCTTTTTCTATCTCTTTTCCATATCCGAGCAGAAGTATATCATCAACATATAATAGTATCCATGTCTTATCTTTATGGTATAAACATGTGTCATGTTTAGACTGAACAAATCCTTTTGAAGTCATAAAATCATGAAATCTCGTATTCCAGCACTTGGGTGCTTCCTTTAATCCATACAACGCTTTCTTCAGTTTTAGTACCTTTCCTTCACCAATTTCCATACCTTTTGGACATTTAATGTAGACTTCCTCTTTTAAGATTCCATTTAGGAATGCTGTAGGTACATCCATTTGTTTTAATGTATATTCCTTCTGTATTGCTATGCTTAACATCAATTTTATTGTTGATGTTCTAGCCACTGGGGCATAATTGTTGTAAGATCCATTTTGTTGGAACCCTTTTGCTACTAGCCTTGCCTTTTTTCTTCCATCTTGTTTAGTCTTAAAGAGCCACTTGGTATCTATGGCTTTCTTACCCTTTGGTAGTACAGCTTCTTCCCATGTTTTGAAGTTTCTTTGTGAATCTAGTTCTTTATTTATCGCTTTCTTCCACTCTTTATCTTTTTCTGCTTCTTCAAATTCCTGCGGGTCTCCTGATAAGAAGCAATAAGCTGTGTACATGTCATAATTCTCCAGATATGAGGGTGGTTTAATGGTTCTTCCTGATCGTGTCTTCTTTATAGGTTCTGTATTTTGCTTATCTTCCTCATTTTCACTTTCTTCTTCTGTTTCTACTCTTTTCTGGTCATCTTCTTGATCCTTCTGTGTTCCTTCTTTGCTTGTTTCACCCCTATTATCTTGCCTTTTATAGTCTACACCTGTTCCAACTCTTTTTCTGTTATCTTCTTGATCCTTCTGTGTTCCTTCTTTAGTTCCTTTTGCTTCTGTATCCCTTCTTTCGTTGTCTTCATCATGCTGGTATGATTCCTTTTCATTTTGGTCATCTTCTTGATCCTTCTTTTTATCTTCTTCGTCTTCATTTTCATTAAAATAGCGTCTAAACTCTTGGGCATTGCTTTCTTTATTTTCTACATACTTTATTTGTGACTCATCAAATCTGACGTCCCTCGACACTACTATTTTATCCTCTACAGGATCCCATACACGGTAACCATTCGGTGAGTACCCCACGAATCTCATTTCTTTAGCTCGCTTTTCAAGTTTATCCTGTTTTGGTAAAACATGGACCCATACCTTGGAACCGAACACCTTCAGTCTTGATAAATCACGGTGACCTACCCATATTTCAGCAGGAGTGCTGAATCTGATCGCAGATGACGGACACCTGTTGATTTGATAAACAGCACATCGAACGGCTTCACCCCATAAGGTTTTTGGCAACCCTGTTTCAATCAATAGTGTCCGTGCTTTATTGTAAATCGTCCTGTTCATGCGTTCAGCTACACCGTTAGATTGAGGGCTGTAGGGTGTTGTGTACTGTTGAACTATACCCTTACTCTTACAAAACCTGTTAAGTATATCATTTTTAAATTCTCCCCCATTGTCACTTCTAATTTTCTTTACTTTATTTCCTAACTGTCTCTCTAATGTATTAATATATTCCACCAACTTTTCTGTAGTCTCACTTTTATTCTTCAATAGATAAACCTGGCAAAAATGAGAAAAATCATCGATGATTGTTAGGTAATAAATCTCACCATTTGCTGTTGGTGTTCTCACTGGACCTGCAATATCTGTGTGTATCAACTCACCAATGTAGAAAGAATGTGGCTTAGATGTGGGATAGAATGGTAATCTAGTCGACTTTCCTTGCATGCAGGGCTCACAACACGTCTCACTAATTGGTAGTTTCATAATCTGTAAATGTCTTCTATTTGCATGTCCTAACCTTCTGTGCCATAATAACTCTTTATTATTATTAGTACCCAATGAACAGTTTTCAGACAATAAATACATTTTCAATAAATACAACCTGCCTGTCAAATTACCAAATAAATATGCACCATTACAAAAAATAGATACATAATCTTTGTCAAATTGAACACTAGCCCCTTTCTGTATTAATTTAGCAACTGATAATAAGTTATGAGACAAATTTGGTACTATTAATCCTTCAATATCAATTGTTATGTTTTTGAACTTTAAATGTAGCTTTCCTCTTTTATTACTTGATATGTATTGACCATTTGCAATAAAAATCTTTACTTCTTTATCTAATTTTACAATATCTGTCATATACTGTTCATACTCTGCTTTAATTAAATGTTCTGACGCACCTGAATCTATTATGAAATACACTTCTGAATTTAATAGGTTAGAATGACACTCACTGACACTTGGGCTCACACTATACGCTGCAAATGACATCTGGGTTTCCTCTTCTTGCTGTGCTAAACTGCTTCTGTGCCTCCAAACACGACCTCGACCTTGACTTCTGCCTCTCGGTTGACCCCGGTAGCTCCTAGTAGGTGGACGTCCCCGGTAGCTGTAGTTATTAGTTTTCTCCTTGCATTCTCGAGCGATGTGACCCTTCTTTCCACAACCATAACAAATTATGAATGCCTCTTCATTGCCTGAGCTTTGGACAGTATCCTGATGACACTTGATTTCAGCATCAAGTAACCTTGCCTTGATGAATTCTATACTGATGGTTTTTTCAGTGGTCATCGTTTCAATAGATGTTATTACATTCTCGTAAGATGAGGGAAGCGAAGAGAGTAAATAGCAAATCTGATCCATTTCGTCAACCTTTGACCCGATGGCAGCGAGTTCACCTACCAGTGAGTCGAATCTTAGGAAATAATCCTGTAATTTTTCTTTGGGTTCACATTTTAGCATGATAAGTTTCTTCTTTAAACGCAATTTATTGAACACACTTTTGCGCTCGAAAATGTCTTCTAGTTTTTGTAGCATGCTTGCGGCAGTCGTGCATCCCCTGACGATTTCTATGTACTTGTCGTGAATACATTGCACAATAATAGATCGTGCCTTGGCGTCCTTCGTTTTATCAATAGATTTCACATTCTCGTCCACGGTATCCTCTATTCCCTTTTCTTCTAAAAGCAATTTGATGCGGAATTTCCAATGACCAAAATTGCAATTGTCTTTCAACTTCGGGATATTTTCAATTGTTGCGGCCATTTCTATTGCCGGCTCTCGTCTTCAATAACACTTTTTTCTTACTTTTCGTATAAATAGCGCAGTGGAAGCGTATTAAATAAGGAATCTGAATCAAACACAGCATTTCAGGACAGCCATTTTATTCGAGAGAACGCGTGCTTGCAGTGTTGCCACATACATCATAGACAAACTATAATAATTATCTTAACACACACTAATTGAGTGTACGACGACGACGATTATCATACGATTCCGTACGTTACAAATTCGCATCCATAGTGAGCGTAGCCTAAGGCCGCTTGTTAACGGACGTTTTTTCAACGGACACCGGACTGGCGTGATATTCTTGACTCTGTTTAGCGTCACGTCGATAATAAAGACGAATATATCGCGTCGGTCCGATTTCCGGTACGTCTACCAGCGGCCTAAAGCTCCACGATAGAAATTTACTCTAAATTCAATTAGCTTTTAAAAGTCACTGTGACATGCCACAGCCTTCTCTATTGTTCTTCTACAAGCCATGCTATTAGGTTTGACAACGTCGCATTTTTGTTGGGTGTGAACCGATTTAAGGCCTGTCGCATATTATACGATTTTTTCTGTCAGATAGTTTTGTTGTAGACTCCGCATACTATCAGAATTCTGACGTGTCGTGACGTCCGCTTCTAATGAGTCTCGGATGCAAACGATCGGACGGCAAAATTCTGATCAGAAATTCGGAGGGCGCGCTCTCAATACATGTGTACTAGACCCCGCACACCTATCAGAAATTCCCATAAGATGTCAAGTCGAGTGGACGCGGACGCACGTGTGCACTTTGTACGGCAAGACAATAAGTTCATCAAACGATCTGACTGACATTCGATACAATAAAAAGAAATATCTGGAAAGTTTCTCATTTTTGCGTGTGTCATTTAAATAGAATACCTCTGTACCAAATTTCATTGAAATTGGTGTAGTAGTTTAGGCGTGATAACTTTCATCCCCTGTTTTAACCCCTTACAGCCCTTTTTTTGGTTCAGTAGTTTAGGCGTGATTGCGTAACACACAGACAGTTTCTTTCGCATTTATAATTTTAACTAGGGATTATAGGCTGATTGACGAAGTTTTCGACACTCATTCTGAAGTAGCAAAATTTTTTTTTTTGGATATGCTCTCGATTTCAGAAACATTGTACTTATGTATGTAAATTTCCTAGTGTCATCCTATCACTCCACAGTGGATGGATGCACCCAATATTGCTTTTTTCGCTGTCGTCTTTGGATTCTAAAAGCAAGAGCACATACCACAACACAACCGCCTCTTCGAAATCCATGTTGATGACTGACTTGACTGCGAAAAAGTTGTATCGCTGTCGCTCCCGCGTGCGGTCTCGTGTGCGCATCTTTTTAATCGCGGCGAGGAGACGGCAATAGAGACAAATAAATTGCCGTGTAAATAAGTGCGGTGACAGAGACAAATAAATTGCCGTGTAAATAAGTGTGCGCGCTAGCCCTAAGTTGAAGTTTTAACAGAAAATTAGGAAAATTTTATGAATCCTTACCTTGTTTAATAGTACACGCTATCAATATAATGCTTAATGATGATTTCATAAGGAAAAGCATACAATTTCTTCAAATTTACTTTAAAATCCACTGAAATCACAACAAACCAAGCACCAAAACCGTTTATTTTAAAATGACACTTGTGTATTATCCGACTAAGTTTGCTTTGTAGGAAGTTGTGACGAGCATAAATACTTCCTTAACGCGAACGCAAATAGAACGCATAATATTAACCACTAGTTATGGTTGGTCAAGTTGCCCCATAGGTTTCCATAGCATCTGCTTATTTTTAACTAGGTCGGGTTACCTCTAACCAAATGTTCGGTCTACGCTTAGGTTCACAAGCGACGTTGCCAAACCGCCATAGCATGGCTTGTAGTAAAGGAGGCTGTGGACATGCACATGACTTTATCCAGATTTCACATTTGACAATTATAGGTTTTTTCCACACAGTTCATGACTCTTTAGTCAAGCTTCTCACTAGTGTGAATGTGCGGTTTTTTTGTGACAGCAGTATTTCATAATATACTTACATTATTCCAGATCCGTCAAACTCATTGATTTCAAAGTACTTATTGTAAACATTTTGTTCTTATAAATACATATGCAAGTGGAACAACTAACATGCACATGACTTTATCCAGATTTCACATTTGACAATTATAGGTTTTTTCCACACAGTTCATGACTCTTTAGTCAAGCTTCTCACTAGTGTGAATGTGCGGTTTTTTTGTGACAGCAGTATTTCATAATATACTTACATTATTCCAGATCCGTCAAACTCATTGATTTCAAAGTACTTATTGTAAACATTTTGTTCTTATAAATACATATGCAAGTGGAACAACTAACGATCTCAAGTACTCTAGGAATCCAGATTTCAAATGTAATTTTTTTTATAGGGATCCCCTTTCAAAGCTAACCAAAAACATTCTCAACATGAGCATAGAGCCCCAGAACAAACCCAAAGAGCCTTTACTCAGCGCCCAAAAGTTAGACGCCCTAAGAGACATGCTATCCAACCACAAGACGGTCAAAGTAAAACCAGTTAACGTGGAACTGACGCAACAGTTAGCAACAATGAGATTGAACTACGAGAACTTGAAAGAGAGAGCTGCTCAAGAAGCTGCTCATCAAATTAAAATGGAAGCTGAGCAGATTAAAATGGAAGCTGAGCAGATTAAAATGGAGGCTGCGCAGATTCAAGCTACTTCTGAACAGATTAAAGTCGAAGTTCAGCAGGAAATTCAACAGCAACAGTATGTCCAACCAGCACCGAAAGCAGGTAAATTGTTGTGTTGATATTTGCCAATTAATGCCTTTATATTCTTAGATTTTTCTTGGATATAGTGCGATTCAATCTTAATGGGCTTCGTGAAGTTTGCCGCTTGCGCGATGTTCCGAGACGCAGACGCCAAAAGTTTGAATCAGGCCGGACTATTGATTGTAACGTATTTCACGCCTTTATTTCGTCGCTAATCAAATCATTGACAAACGGCGACGGCTAAACAACATACATAGGCAATACAGTCCCTACACGCTCAGGGGTGGATCTAGACGCGGAATGTGATTATCATTAACTATTCTTAATCTAGAAATAGTGTTATCGATTAACTTAATTCCGGAAAACCTAATATAAATTTATAATTTGCTATTTTAGTTCAACCTGCACCTGTCGTAAAAATAGAACGGAAACCGAAACCAGACATCATCGAACAAATGCCTATAAGCGTGCCGTCCTTCACTCCCGTGACAAACATTGCCAAGCCACCAACCTCTGTGCCAGGTTTGGCCCATGTGGCTAGGACTTTATTCACCGATGGTAAGTCGAAATAACGCTTAAAGAGCCCCACAGACTATCGGTCTTGCAGTCCTGGATAGGATAGGCCGTTTGCCGTAGTAAAAGCATGCGTTTTTTTTTTGTAGAACCAATTCAGGAACCAACAAAAGCAGAAACACAACCACAACAACCTCAGCCAATTTTGGCCAAACCAGTAGTCTCGAAGCCACAACCCCAACCGCAGCCAATCGCCGTCCCAACTCCCGCGTCTCCTGTAAACACAAGAAGCGTGCTCAAAGATCTGCTGCAAAACAAGCAAGCTAACGCCGCTGCAGTAGCTGCGGCGAACGCTGCCGCTGCAGCCGCTAAGTCTGATGCGAATGCGAGCACTTTTATGGGCCAGAAGATCTGTTCACCTTCTGCTTTTTCATGTAAGTTGTGTTGTAGCATTGTGAGTTTTAAAATAATTGCACGCGCTTTGTCTTTATCATTTACTGTGTTTTATTTACCAATATACAGCTGATGTTTGAGTAAAACAATACATATAGGTACACAATATAGTATAGTTCAACTACTAGTGAAAAAAAATAAATAAAAAAAAGTTAGTTTTTCACGTTAAAAAACTCAAAAAAATTCAAAATTACGTTTAAAAGAATACTTATACACATTGTTTTACAATATAGTATAGTTCACCTACTAGTAAATAAAATTACAATTAATGTCTTTTAGTTTCAGTATCTAACGCATCAACGCCTGTTACAACTGCCTCGTTCACGGCAAAACCAATATCGGATATAAATAACATGTTTAGTAAATTCCAAGCGCCATTTTTACCACCAGAGCCAAAACCGGCTCTTACTATCAGTCAAAAATCATCAGAAACAGGAGAGCCTGATGTATCTTCATCTAGTGACCAATCAGAACCTAAAAAAGAGGATAAATCTATTTCTAACATGTTCGGAGCCAAAGCATTTATGCCATTAGCTACGAATAAACAACCAACTGAAACGAAACCACAAGAAGTTCCAAAAGTTGAAGCAAAAGCTCCAATAAAAGTTATTTTGAAAGCTGCAGAAAAGTCTAAAGAGAATGTTCGAGAACAATCGAATGAAAATATACCTCAAGCATCAAAGCCAGTTGAAAAGAAAGAAGCTGAAGTAAAACCAAGTGGCGTGCAAAGCACTGCTTCAAATGTATTTGGAGTTACTACGCCTATCGTTACTTCTGCAAACACTGCTAATGCTACAAGTAGGCATATTTTTATTTTCTTTGATGTCCCTTAACATCGGATTGTATTTATAATTATTTTACATATATTATGAACTACTTACAGATGAACCTCAAAAAGTGCCTGAAGTAAAAAAGAATGTTAAACCAGAAACGCTTGTCGAAACAGTAAAACCAGATATAACAGTAGTATCCAGTGCTTCTTCTATTTTTGCTGCAGCAAACTCTTCACCCACTGGTAAAAAGGAAAAAATACCCATATGAAAATAAAACAGGTTTTAAAAAGTGACCTTTACCTCATTTCAAATTAATTGTTTCAGTGACGAAAGCACAAAGTGTTTTCAGCTCAACAGCGGCGCCTACTACTCAAACAGGATCTATTTTCGGCACAGCTCAATCGATAGCAACAACCACAACCACTGATAGTGAAACTAAACCATCTTCTTTCGGAACAAGCGCAGTTTCATCCGCATCTTCTATATTTGGAGCCGCAGTGGCATCACAACCGAAAACTACTCAATCAGGTTCCTTATTTGGAACCCCCTCATCGCCCACATCTAGCGTTTTTGGTTCAACTACAACAGGATCAATATTCGAAACTGCGGCTACTACAACATCTAGTTCCGTATTTGGCGCAACCACAACAGCATCTGTTTCACCTTCAGTATTCAGTTCTACGGCATCAACTCCTGCATCAGTTTTCGGAGCAACGACTACTCAATCAGTTTTTGCCTCGTCACCGTCTTCTGTGTTTGCTACCGCTACAACACAGCCTTCAATATTTTCTTCCGCTGCTACGGGATCAATATTTGGTTCGGCGACAACTCAGGCGTCAGTATTTGGCACATCTACGGCTACTACAAGCGTGTTTGGGACTGCAACGACACAAACCTCCGTATTTGGCTCACCTACAACTACAGCTTCAAGTATTTTCGGTGCTGCAACAACTCAAGCGTCTGTATTCGGCACAGCAGCCACTTCAGCGCCGAGCGTATTCGGTACATCGACAGCTACTACCCAACCGTCAGTATTTGGAACTGCTACAAGTCAACCGTCAGTTTTCGGTGCTCCCGCTAGTCAAGGATCTATATTTGGAGCACCTTCTACTCAAACTTCAGTGTTTGGAACTCCAACTCCATCGACTCCAACGTCTGTATTTGGAACTGCTCCGCAAACCACTCAAGCCTCTGTGTTTGGAACGCCTCCTGCGACGACTGCTCAAAGTGGATCGCTGTTTGGTGGCGCTGAAAGCAATCTATTTGCGGCTGCAAGCATATCAACAACAAGTGCGCCGTCGCCGAATAGTGGTGGAAGCATATTTGGAAGGTAATCTTAATCAATCTATTTTTTTGTCTTTGTCATTCTAGTTCTTACCAAAACTCCAGTCTCCAGTCCATAAAATTAAAATCATATTTTTTACTACTAATTAAACGTAATAAAATAACAGTAATAAATTGAAAGTATATTTTTTTAATAACGTATTTTTGTAAATAATTATGGGTTGTTCATAGAAAACTAATTAATTGGGCTATGCACAAAAGTCATATTGAAAAATAATGATTTGACTGATTGATAATTTAATGACGTTGATTAAAAAAAAAACATGGCAAAATTACGTTGATTAGTATGGATATTATCAACATTCCACATCATCATCATCATCATCATCATCATGTCAGCCGAACGACGCCCACTGCTGGGCATAGGCCTCCCCCAAGGATCTCCACAACGATCGGCCCTGCGCTGCCCGCATTCCACATATTGCTATCAAAATAGTCTATCGAGTATTTAAAAATAAAATCTCTTTCAGTCCATCTGGCTCTGTGTTCGGCCAAGCCGCTGCCCAAACCAACGTATTCGGAGGCAAGTCCTCGTTCGGCCAAGCCAATCCGACGGCGGCGTCCATATTCGGCGGGGGCGCGGCGTTCGGACAGAAACCCCCCGCCAACTTCTGGTCTGGTGGGGGCAACACTACTGGGACTACGGGATTCGGATCTGGTTTTGGTAAACTGATATTATTGAAATAAATTTAAAGAAATAGCCTTAGCTTGTACCGGAAAATTGCCTTTGTCCATAGTCTACAGCAACCCGTGTTTGCTGCAACTGAGAATAAAGGTTATCGCACATTACATCGACTCTACGTCGACTCCACTCCAACTCAACTCCGATCCAACACCGTTCCAACTCCAACGATCGATTCGGTATCAACGGGTCGTCGACTAGGCGTTTAACTCGTCAGTCACCCACCAGTGGACAACTCGTCGTCAATGAGTTGTCAACGAGTAGGAAACCTCATAAGATCAGACAGTCGTTATTCGAATTTCATCTAGAGCAGACGTATTTACTTAAAAAGGTTTGGCATCACCATGTCAAGAACGGGGCGCGGACGGAACGCGTTTTAGCTGTAAGCTCGTTGTCGACTCGTAGCCGACTCTTCTGCGACTCGTGGCTGACGCATCGGCGACTCGTCGTGAACGCGTTGACACCAAGTGGCAAACGGATCGGTGACAGTCAATAGGAGAACAACGCGTGGACGACGCGTCGTCAACTTTCAACTTGTGTTGAAAAATTCACTCGTATGTAACACGACATAAAGCTTACATTTCAATGCCATACAGTTAGTTGAGTTGGAGAGGAGTCGACGTTGAGTTGATGTCATGTGTTTTGGTCACCTTAAGCCATCTGTCTTTGTCTATCATACAGGTCAACCATCTACTCAAGCTTCATCCATCTTCGGTGGGACAACAGGCGGCAGTTTCAGCACCCCAGCTCCCAACGCTCAGCCGTTTGGTAGTCCACAACAACCCGCGTTTGGTGCAACTGAGAACAAACCATCTGTCTTTGGATCTCCGCAGCAACAGGCTGGTGAGTGGAACCATATTCATTTTTTATTACCCTATACTATTGGGTTTGGACACTATTCAATAACGTTTCTTTTTTTGTTTAAGCACCGGCTTTTGGCGGTTCTTCTGTATTTGGTTCTAAACCTGCGTTTGGACAGCCATCTGGGTAAGTTATCTAACTTATTTCGAAATTTAGAATTTCATTTGTTTTTCTAATGAAAATCGTTTAGTTTGAAAAGACAAAAGATTTTCTGTAAGCATTTTCAGTTTTTAAAAGGAGCTCTAAATCGTTTCCATGGGGCCAATAAGATGTAAGAAGAAGATCCCATATGTTGCTGTCTCTGTCGCATTTATAGCATTGCATTACGGGCAGCTAACATAACGGCAAAATAAAATAATTATTTTACTAATAATTCGGGTTAACTTAGTTCACGCTATTGAACTTCTTTATAGGTACCTAAAGCAATTTTTATTTATCCAGCAGTGTATGGGCGAAATTAATCACTTTGATAAGCACCTATAATTTAGTCAATCCAGTTAGATCAAAAGTAAGAATTTTGGTACAGTCACCTCACTGATACGTTTATAGCTGTATCTGAACCATATTTTTAGTTATAGCGACACAGGGTAAGGGATCGCTCTTGCACAAATAATATATAGCGATGTCAAATACAGCATCTATATAAAACGCTCCTATTCCTACAGTTTTGGCTCCCCACCTGCTAGCGGCTTCGGTGCATTCGGCGGTTTTAATAAGAGCCCCACCACCGGCTTCGGAGCGCCCGCCACGTTCGGCGGCGGCGCCACTTTCGGCGGCACTGGCTTCGGAGGAAGTTCACCTAGCAAATTGTTCGGGGGGACTTCGCCAGGTATGTGATGTTAATATACATTTACCCTTATAATATGGCAAAATTTAACTTCTCTGTCATACATACATCCGCTCGCTATGGCGGATTTTCAAATTTTTTAATGTAATTAATTAATAAGTAATAGTTATTTTTCTATTATTATTTTTTATTAATTTATTATATAATTATATTATTATTTAATTTATTATATTGAATAAGTAGGTACTCTAAATTTAAAGTGGGTAGTACTCGTACGCACTTATGCACACGTCTCGAGCGGGAGGAAGTAGAGTTACGCGTGTCTACATGTGCACAAGTTACAAGCTTAATATTCCGAAACTGTTTTCGGTTCCGCCGGCGAGCTGCGTTCGGCGGGTTTAACAAAATCCCCACCACCGGCTTCGCACTGCCCGCCACATTCAGTGGAGGCGCCACTTTCGGCGGTTCCGGCTTTCGATACAGTTTCACCTAGCAAATTCTTCGGCGGGACCTCACCAGCTATGTGACTAAATACTTATTCGTACAGCTTCGGCTCCCCGCCTGAGAACCAACTCCGAAACGCAAAATCTGAAACTTCGTTGTAGCCCTCTCTCTCACTCTTGATTAGGTAGTTTCATTTGATTCATGAATTAATCAAGTGGCGCCGATACGTTTTACACATTTTCAATGGAATTGTGGCAACCCACTGTTGGGCCAAGAAAATCTTAAGTAGTATCGAAAAGTTGACTGTGTATGTGTACATGTTATGACGTACCTACACGCGCAAGCATAATTTTGCATGAACACAATATTATTGCCTACTCTTTGCAAAAATGGGATGACACAAATTAGGGTAATACATCTCATCATCATCATCATTTCAGCCGTACGACGCCCACTGCTGGGCATAGGCCTCCCCCAAGGATCTCCACAACGATCGGTCCTGCGCTGCCCGCATCCAGCGGCTTCCCGCGACCTTGACCAGATCGTCGGTCCACCTTGTAGGGGGCCTGCCCACGGAACGTCGTCCGGTTCGCGGTCGCCATTCGAGAACCTTTCCGCCCCAACGGCCATCGGTTCTCCGCGCTATGTGTCCCGCCCACTGCCACTTCAACTGAGCAATCCTTCGAGCGATGTCGGTCGTTTTAGTTCTCCTGCGGATCTCATCATTTCTGATTCGATCGAGCAGGGAAATACCAAGCATCGCTCTCTCCATTGCTCGCTGGGTAACCTTGAGCCTTCTTATGAGACCCATAGTAAAAGACCACGTCTCGCTTCCATAAGTCATAACTGGCAACACACACTGGTCAAAGACCTTAGTCTTGAGACATTGAGGAATTTTGGACGCAAATATATGCCGGAGCTTCCCAAACGCTGCCCATCCGAGCTGGATTCGACGAGAGATCTCTTTCTCGAAGTTGGACTTACCTAATTGGATTGTCTGTCCTAGGTAGACATAGTGGTCAACAACTTCGAGTGTAATGTTCCCAACATTAACTGGAGCGGATGCAACATGGGTATTGGACATGATTTTCGTCTTATCCATGTTCATCTTCAGACCCACTCTTTGGGAAGCATTGCTGAGATCTTCGAGCATTGTGTTCAGGTCTTCCAAAGTCTCAGCCATGAGAACTACATCATCGGCAAACCGCAGGTGTGTTAGGTACTCGCCATTGATGTTAATGCCGAATCCTTTCCAGTCCAGTAGCTTAAAAATATCCTCCAACGCAGCTGTGAACAGTTTCGGAGAAATGACGTCTCCCTGTCTCACACCTCGCTGTAGTTGGATAGGATTAGAGCTCTGGTTCTGTAATCGGACCGACATGGTGGCGTTTTGGTATAAGTACCTCAGCACCTCGATGTACCTGTAGTCTATTTGGCACCTCTGGAGAGACTGCAGCACTGCCCAGGTCTCGATCGAATCAAAGGCTTTCTCATAGTCCACGAACGCCAAGCATAGTGGCAAGTTATACTCTTCGGTCTTCTGTATAACTTGCCGCAGCGTATGAATGTGGTCTATGGTACTATAACCTTTTCGGAACCCGGCTTGTTCGGGAGGTTGGAAGTCGTCGAACCTGCGAGCGAGACGATTCGTAATGACTCTCGAAAACAACTTGTAGATATGGCTCAGAAGTGAGATGGGTCGGTAATTCTTTAGAAGAGTCTTATCACCCTTCTTGAAGAACAGCATCACATCGCTTCTGCCCCATGCCTTTGGCGTTTTGCCCTCGAGGATGACAGAGTTGAAGAGCTTCTGGAGGACCTTAAGTATCGGCTTACCGCCCGCTCTCAGAAGTTCTGTTGTGATTCCGTCATCGCCCGCCGCCTTGTTGTTTTTGAGCTGCTTGAGAGCCATTCTAATCTCGTACAGGCTGACGTCCGGGATATCTTCGGTATAGTGTCGGGTAAGTTTGGCTCTAGGTTCTGTAGCGTTACTTTCAACAGGTGTTTGCGTGGAGTACAACTGTCTGTAATACATCTATGATAGTTTAATTAACGATTCCGTTACAGGTTTTGGATCACCGACCCAGTCGAATGCGACATTCGAAAACTTAGCCACTCAAAACACATTGACGTTTGGCAACTTGGCGCAGCAATCTGGTCAGCCACAACAGCAGGCTGCCCCTAGCTTCAACGCGTATGTATTTTGTATTAATATAATTTTAATGCATTAGTGCTTATGCTCACCGCGTTTCAGAACGCGCCATCGACGCGCCTTTGTAGCGATACAGATGAGTTTGACAAGCAAAAGTTGCAAATCTCTACAAGCTGCTACGTCTGGCTCGCGTGCGTGTCCCGTATGTATCCCGAACCAAGCGGCGCGTTCGTAAAACGCGGTGTGCACCTTAAATATAGCTTACAAGTTTGTTTCTTTAATTAGGCACAATTTAAGTTTTTTTTTTAATTCAGTGTATGTTGTTAGATTTGTTATTCTTGCCTCGGTTTATTACATTTTACGATCAATCATAAATAACCAGAAATGTTGACTAATAATACCAAAATGCGCTATCAATTGATTATTATTATCGTATGTATGCTATTGACTATGTTATTGTAGAATTTTGAATACCATAACATTTATAAAATATTTTGTAAACTTGAAAATATTAATATTTTTTACAGATCTCCAGCATTCTCTGGGTGGCGAGGCTGATGACAGCATTTCAAGGAGCGAGCAGCGAAAATGAAACAGAATCATTAAAAGAATAATTCAAGAAGACAATTATAGTGTACAAGTGACAGTTAACTATTTATAGCAGGACTAAAATATAACAGTACCCCAAGCTCGGAAAACTTTCTTTACTTTCTTTCGCGTAATCGTAAACGATACCATCCATCAAGTGCTGCCTATTGAGTTTTAGTTTCGCAAACGACCGTAGCGGCGCTCCTCTGGTTTTTATGTAAAATAATACTATAACAATATCAAGAGGTTTTCGTAATGCTGGGGCCACACTATGGGGGTATGCCGATGTTCAACTTCGCTTGAATTGTCGCGAGAATTATTGCTTTAAATTTATCGACATAAGGCATACGGTGTAGTGAATGCCGTAGTAAAATTTTCGCTTTAATTATCGCGATAACGTGGCTACACTGTGTTGGAATTTGGCAAATCCCGATGTCTATTGGCGTATTCCGATAGTGTGGCCGCAGCATAATTGGGGTACAGTAAATTTATAGCAAACATGTTGGTAATAAAAATTGAATATGATTTCCTGTTAGGTACTGAATTTAGTAAGTACAAATAATAATACTATAGAAATAAATATGCATAAATTTATTCTTCATACTTATCTATATAAACATATAACAAGTCATTATCATCTATTTAATATAGATACTACAAAGTTATTTCAGTTATTTATTTGACTGTTGTGCTGTTTTAATGAATAGTTCTAACTGACATTATTTATTAGTTAGTTAGGTTTTTGATTAAACAATTAATAAAATGATGTTCAAGGCTCATTGCACACTAACACAAGAAATCATAGCAGGTTGATCCCAATATTATTATACTCTATTGCTTTAAACTCTGGGTTTCATCGAACTATTTTTTAATTGACTGCTTTAGTTTGAATAGATTCTATCTAATAGCTCTTATGTTGTCTTTTCAAGCATGTATATTTTCATAAAAATTATGTTCAATAATAAATCAACATATTTGCCTATCAAAAAATGTACCTAATCAAACATATAAAGGGAAATAAAATGTGCACAATTAACTTTATGGCTTTTGTTTTATTGGGTAATAGAGATATTGCCTACAGCTACAATGAAACAAAAAACTGCAAAAATAACACTTTATTAAAAATTCTACAAACACGGCCATGACAAAAGTTGAAGTAAAACTTAAATTATTTCGAATATTTTATACTTTTATTTTCTTCAAGACACTCAGTCTTAGGGCCTAAACTGCGTCACGCGGACGCCCGCGCGGTTCAATACAAAAGTGCTCCGTCGCGGGGAGGCGGGCCCCGCGCCCGCGCCTAGTGGCCTGTTTCCCTGCGACGGGCCCCCGCGCGGGTGCCCGCGACAGGACCCGCCAGCGGGCCAGCGGTAGCACGCACGGGCTTGTTCAGTCAATAGCGCTATGTGATGCGGTTCCACGGAGCCCGCGCGCGTGTCAACGGACTTTACTCAGTTTAGGCCCTTACATTTACAAGCACAAGAAAAAAATTATCCTCTGCTTTATTTCCCTTCAGAAGACTTAATTCACCAAAAAGTATACTTAATTCACCTGCAAATGGGTGAATTAAGTCTACTGAAGGAATGTTATCCTTTAGTAGACTAAATTCACCTATTCCACTAAGTTCAAAGGTTTCCAATTCATTTTCAAAGTTAGATTCAACTGAGATCAAAATGCAATGCAATTATGAGCTCTCTGTTGGCTAATAGAAATGGAATGTTTTCTATTTGACATAGGTATTTAAGTATATATTATAGGAGGATATATTATCCGTTATCAAGTTCATTGACATTTTTTCCACAATATGTGGCTATGTAAGTCTTCCAAAATACTTAGCCCTATAACAAACATCACGCAATTGTGGCCATTGCACAACTATTATGTCTGCAAATAACTGTAAAATTTTTCCTGTTAAAGAAAGAGTTCTTATTCGACAAATGCTTTCAATGAAAACTATTCTACAATCAATAACAAACAGACATCTTAAAATGAAAGTGACTACACAAACTGGTACACATGTACCTGGACCATTGCAGATAATTACATTTGGTTTGAAATTATAAACAACTGGAATAGAAAAAATTGTAGCATAAAGAGTACTGATAACTGATGATAAGTATGACTGTAAAACGTTTCTGCTTCGAGGTATTCTGCTCAATGTATAATTTCTACTCCCATTTTCTATCCTGTGTATTTTTACCTCGCTGTTTACATCATTTTCTGCCATTATGTAAAGCCGGCTTTGATATTTATCAAAATTTAAATGCTTCACAAGTCTCAATAGCTCTGTTGTGTGACCTCCAGATCCAATGCATAATATTGTTCGCAATGTTGAATCTTGGCTGATCAATTTGCAGTCAGTTGTGAATATTTGAAAAATCAGATAAACAGCTCTGAGGAGGATGAAGGCTATAGGAAAAAATAGGAGACTCACAGTAACATATAAATAATTATCCATAGTCCCAGTTTTGATTTTGTCCAATGTTGAGATATTTGAATGTTTGTTCAGTCCCAATCACAATTCTTAATTGATGGAAGATGGAAGACTTAACTTGTACTGGCTTATTTATTTTAGAAGCAATTTGAAACACTTTTAAGCGTGACATTAAGGTACAAGGTGTTGTACAGGATCAACATTGAATTATTTGATTTGATATGATAACATATAGCCCCGTTAAAAAAAGAACATTTGGGGCAATTTTTTGAGGTTATGTTATGTTGGCCGTGTTCCGAAATACGCTTACAGCCACTCTCATCGCTCTCATCTCAGCGTTTTCTTAAACACCCGTTTGCACTAAACTTAAGAATCGCCGAAGTCTTTTAACTTAAGACATTCTTAACACAAAATTGCTTTGCATTGCACTAACCTTAGGGCATTCTTAAATGCACTTTAGGCTATTCTTAACTTACGGGCCCAATATCGAGCGCGAAGAAATACCTTTATCAGTGATTATTGTCTGTGGCATTGTGAGCAAAGAGTAGTGCGACAAGCTTTTCTGTTCCGGTGATTATCTTTGGAACTAAAACAGTTTTCATACGACAGTCCATTTTGACAGCTAATTTCGTATTGCAAGTGACTCCTCTGTCACGGCTGTCACCGGAACAGAAAAGCTTGTGGCTTTTGTATTCTTGTTTGCTAGATTAGATAGAGACCAAGGAATTTATAATACAACAGGAAGGTGCACTGCTGCTAAAAAACGGTCTTAATGAGATAGTAAGAACGAGGTCAGTTTATCTCACTCCATCCCATTACGGCGGCCACGAACATGCGCGACGGGCGGCGGGCGGCGACGAGCGAATTGCGAACTTGACACAACGAAGACGGAAAACGTCAGAAAACGTCATTCGGCTTGTAATGTTACTACTTTAACATTCTGAAATCTATCATTCAAATTCTTTTCTAGGATAAGCCATAAAAAACTTAGACGACCTGATACATTTTTATGCTTAATACGGTAATACCTAAATTAAAATGCGATGTTTTCTATTGACTAAAAGTAATACGAAGCGGAAATTTTACGAAATGTAATTTTTATAACGAAAGTTGTGAACCATAAATCTACTAAACCTGTTATTTAATAGTGCTGGCAATTTCAGAGAAAGGGTCACCCTCACCTCGTTCTTGCGGTCTCAGCTGGACCGTTGACATTTTGTATTGAAATATAAACCACTAGCTTTCCGCCCGCGGCTTCGCCCGCGTGGACTACATGACGGTATCCCGCGGGAATGTCATATTTTTCCGGGATAAAAAGTAGCCTATGTTCCTCTCCAGGTTACTAAGTATATGTGTTCCAAATTTCAGCCAAATCCGTTTAGCCGTTATGGCGTGATTGAGTAACAAACATCCAAACATCCAAACATCCAAACATCCAAACATCTAAACTTTCGCATTTATAATATTAGTAGGATACCTCTTAAAATTAAAGTGTATTTTTAAATACACAAAAATACGGAGTGCACCTTCCTGTTGTACGTAGTACTTATAAATTCCTTGATAGAGACACAACACATGTGACATACGTCATACGTCATACATCATTAATTTAAAAAAAAACATTACAGATCGACAATTTTTTCTGTTCCCATGACAGCGGCGCTTATGTTTAGCAGCAAAACATGAAAGTATTAGCAAAATGACATTAAAAACAAAACTCGTTAGTTCTAGTTTTGGCCACCGGAACAGGAAAGGTTGTCGCACTGTATTTATGTTTTTCTTGACAGTTGAGCTCAGTTGACTTTTTCTTTTCTCGGTAAATTACTCCTACCAAATAAAATAGACAACGCCTTAGCTTTTGTCTCCTTTTAACTCACGAAGGAATCAATGAGAAGTTTCAACCAAAAAAATATCCAGTGACCTACTTTACCTCGCCAGTTTTAAAATCCATAAACAATTAATACTTGAATTCATTCATTCATTCTTTTAGCAAGGCGATGACTGAGTTACGACGTAGTCTGTCAGTGCAAACAAAAATTTTAGCTCGGCTGTTTTAGGCTGTTCCAAAGCTAAAGCCCCCAGTACAGGTTGGCCGACCATGGTCGGCGACCATGACCAATACATCGTACATTGACACTTTTGAACGAACAAGTTTAAAAAGGTTCTTTCAAAAGTGTCAATGTACGATGTATTGGTCATGGTCGCCGACCATGATCGGCCATCGTGTACTGGGGGCATTAGATGTATCTTATCTATGACAAGCTCAACCCGAGTTTAGTGCAAACGGGCATGAGGTAACTGGAGCTCTCACCCTGAATAAAAAAGTGACGCCAGCAAATTTGACATTTATGTATGTAGTGGCTGTCAGCTGTCTCATATGACCATACGTATTTTTTTAAAGTGTAGGTGAGACGGAAGACAGCCACTGTGTTATTTGTGGTATTCAAAAAATTGTTCGTACTGCACTCTCCAGTTACCTCAGTATTAAGTCGAGCTTCATGGACACAACACATGTGACATACGTCATTCATCATTTATTAAAAAAAAACATTACAGATCGACAATCTTTTCTGTTCCCATGACAGCGGCGCTTATGTTTAGCAGCAAAACATGAAAGTATTAGCAAAATGACATTAAAAACAAAACTCGTTAGTTCTAGTTTTGGCCACCGGAACAGAAAAGGTTGCGCACTGTATTTATGTTTTTCCTGACAGTTGAGCTCAGTTGACTTTTTCTTTTCTCGGTGAATGGGCGATTTTCTGAAAGCTCAGTCACTAGATGGCGCTGTCCCACCTATGCAGTTAGAAGGAACGGAACGTTATAAATTTTACTTTGACGCGACTTTTTTACGTAAAACGGAACGTCAGACAGATGTTATTTATTTACCTAAATCTTTAAATTTACCTATTTCGTTTCTGTTCCTCACAGTAGTACTTATTTAATATATTATTAGTTTTCTTTGGGTTTTTAAAAAGTAATTAATTTAAATATGTTTCATACCAAAATATACCATAGACATGTACATACTTATTCAACGCCATCTAGTGAAGCAATTGGAAGCTTTTTTTTTAAATGGCCTCTCAGAAAATCGCTCATTACTCCTACCAAATAAAATAGACAACGCCTTAGCTTTTGTCTCCTTTTAACTTACGAAGGAATCAATGAATATAGTAAAGAATTCGTGAAATCTTTTCAGAAGTTTTCAATGAGCGATTTTCTGAGAGGCCATTTAAAAAAAAAAGCTTCCAATTGCTTCACTAGATGGCGTTGAATAAGTATGTACATGTCTATGGTATATTTTGGTATGAAACATATTTAAATTAATTACTTTTTAACAACCCAAAAGAAACTAATAATATATTAAATAAGTACTACTGTGAGGAACAGAAACGAAATAGGTAAATTTAAAGATTTAGGTAAATAAATAACATCTGTCTGACGTTCCGTTTTACGTAAAAAAGTCGCGTCAAAGTAAAACTTATAACGTTCCGTTCCTTCTAACTGCATAGGTGGGACAGCGCCATCTAGTGACTGAGCTTTCAGAAAATCGCCCATTGTCTAGAATATACCGTTACCGTTACAGATTTATAAAGGTTTAGCTTGGGCTCTCAGTTCATCAATTTGTACAATAATGAATCTTCCAAATTTGCAAGTAAACTAAAGAAATAGATAAAAATACTTTGAATTTCTGATTCTTTAACACTTCTGGGAATTTCTAACGTAGAAACAATAGTCCAAACGTTAATAGTTTAGTAATAATTGGAATTTTTTTATTTTGACAATGAGGAATTTTCCAAAAGGTATCGTAAGCTTATTTCAAATAGGTGCAAGAGATGGCGCTAGCGAAACTTTTTTTTTTAATAACAGTAGGTACCTTGGACGTTTGTCAGCCTACGCAAAACAAAATAAAAATGTAAATAAATATGTAAATAATCTTGTTATATAAGGTTTTATTTCTAAATTACTACTTTTAGGATATGACTTAAAGTTCAACCGTAGGTTTTATCCATACTTCGCTATTTTTGTTGTACCTATAAAAATGTACCTACAATAACTGTCAAGTTGAAAAGTTTGTTCAAGTTTGTTTTTGCATCTAGAGAATGAAAATTCAGTACATAGGTACTAACTTCTTAATTAATTTGAGCTATTAATTTCAACTTTTTCATGAAAATGCCATTCCACATTTTCTTTTCTTTCTGACATTAACAGTATTTAAATTAAAATATAATCAAAATCAGGTAAAATAAGAAAAAAACGATAACTCATTAATATATATACGCAACAAAATTCGTGAAACAATACATTCAACTTTCCCGTAAACTGGGGAACGCAAAAAAACATACCATATAGTGTGCCAATCTTTTCTGTTCCGGTGATTCTCTTTGGAACTAAAACAGTTTTCATACGACAGTCCATTTTGACAGGTAATTTCGTATTGCAAGTGGCTCCTCTGTCACGACTGTCACCTCAACAGAAAAGCTTGTGGCACTATACATGAAAATTAAGAAAAAAAAGAAAAGTGGTCGCAGCTCTGAGTACTGAATCCTATGGAGATGGCATACCTACGAAAAATTGAAGCATACACACACACACAAGCACACATACCGAGAAACCAAAATGGCGCCTTTCCGTAGTGCTGCCCTATTTGTACATCGATATATTTATTGATGAAGTTATAGATACAAGTATTTTTGTGACTACCTACCTATATCACCCTATATTTTATAAAAGCAGTTTCGTAATCACCTCGATAATTTAAAACGGAATTAGAGTTTATAATTATATACCTAGTTTTTTAGAATAATAAAACTTAATAATGTTCTTAAATTATACCTACATTTGCACATAATTAAGTTCTTTTTGACAATGACACAATGTGTATGTGTTTGTGCATGTACGCACACAATCATTGGCCCGACCGCGCGCGTGAGACGCAACAACTGTAATGCCCCCAGTACAGGTTGGCCGACCATGGTCGGCGACCATGACCAATACATCATACATTGACACTTTTGAACGAACAAGTTTAAAAAGGTTCTTTCAAAAGTGTCAATGTACGATGTATTGGTCATGGTCGCCGATCATGATCGGCCATCGTGTACTGGGGGCATAAAGCCCCCAGTACAGGATGGCCGATCATGTTGGCCGACCATGATGGGCCATCGTGTACAGGGCAGGTTTGCGTGTGATTGCCGTCTGCGACTGCGAGCAACGCAAACCGGCCCTGTACATGATGGCCCATCATGGTCGACGAACATGAGTGGCCATCCTGTACTGGGGGCTTCAAGGCGAGAAGAGCCGCCAAGTGCTTCCTCATCTATAGTAATATCGTAAACAGGAAAGATTTGATTGGTTGTTGTTTGAATTTAATAGGTTCCAAAACTACTGGACTAATTTAGAAATTTCTTCGACCATTACAAAGCTACATTCTTTCCGAGTGACATAAGCTATATTTTATCGTTATATTCCCATAGGAACGAGTACCATGCGGGTAAAACCGCGAGGATCCGCATGTTATTATTAAATTAATTACTTGTTAAGTACATAATGTATCAAAAATTCAAACGCAGATATAGATTAAAAATAAGGTCCTATAATTTATTTACAAACTAACCTTAGTAAAATATAGTTCATGTTGCAGTAGTAGTAGATAAAAGACCAACCTACTATATTTTACTGAGGTTATAGTTTGTAAATAAACCACACGACCTTAGCTTCAATCTGTACGATTGTAGATACATTAATACTTAGCGAGCAATAAATTTGATTGAGGGCGCCCCACTTGTCGGCTCTACTCGCCTTTACTTAGAAACTGCAATTTTATGATCAAATTTTTTATGTTTTTCGAGTCACGCGTCTATACAAATGCGAGACCTCCATAGAATTCCAGATCAAAGGTCGCGAGAACCAGTTTAAGTAAAAAAAGGTAATGAAATAAAATAAAAAGCTCCATATTGTAAAAACCTATTATGTTTATACAACAAGGATTGTTTTTTTTTACATAACACACATTACAATATAAATCACAAAGGAGAATGCCTACTAGGTACCTACCTACCATAGCAAAAAAGAAATGTCTCAAAAAAAAACAAGCATTATTAACTAACAAAATAATAAACAGTTTGAATCGAGATAATTTACTAGCAAGCATATTTTTTTTAAATATTTAGAATATAGCGAAGCGACATCTAGTGGTAAAAAAATATACTTACTTTTAATGTGCTAGAATGAATGTAAGTTTGACAACAACTTAACAGCAAAATGACATTAAAAAAACACGTTATAATAATTATCCAGTTTTTGGCAGCCGGAACAGAAAACGTTGTCGCACTATAATTTCGATTTTGTCAGTGGCCTAATTAACGTCATTTTCAAAACTTAAACTGCCGTTGACGTTTGAAACTGTTCTTCAAAATGAAAAGAGCACATAAGAATAGTTTTCGTACGAGTCTTTAAATTTTCCTTTCGCATTGTATCCAGCCATATTTTTCTTTTTTTGTTATTTTTAGGCAACCTAAAACAATAAAAACAGTTTAAAATTAATACACTCAATTTACACTTGAAATTTGAAAACATCGATAATTCGATAAGAAAAATGCTATAAGGGCAACTCTAGCGCAAAACAAACAGATTTATATTTCCTTGAAATACACCAACAAAACTCACCAAAATAAGTAGTAAGCTACATTTGGTATGAATTCTAAGTAAACTATTCACAGGAAAACCAAAACACAAGGCATTTATTGTATTGTTTTGGTGTTTTTGCAAAATAAATAGTACGTACCGGTCTAATGTAATGTTTGGACGATTTTCACTTTTTTTGATGCCACAAACTACCACACTGCAATTAAACATGTTCCTTGTTGCTTTCTCTCACTTATTAATACCTTTTATTCACATGAAAGTCTCAAATTAAAAGACTTTTATCACAAAACACTGCAAATACAACTCGCGTTGACAGCTCACATACCGAGAAACCTAAATGGCGACCGGCTTCAATCATGCATTACGATGACGTCACGTTTCAATGTTGCCAAAAAATAGGTCGAATAAATATATTGCTGTCTCTTTTTACATGAAGTATTGGAGGTAAGATAGAACAAGATGGCTACAGGTTTATGAGTACAATGTCGATTTAGCTCATATTTGTATAACCGATAGTTCATATAGAACAATATGCCATCTCCATAGGATTCAGTACTCAGAGGGTCGCAGCGTCATCTATTGAGCATTATAGAATCTACTGGAAAACTTCTCATTGATGAACTGAGGGCCTGACGTTTTCGGTTCTACTGACTAGGCTTCGCCACATAGATTAATGAAAGTAAGCTTACGTTTTTTTATGAAATCTTTACTAGAAGTTGACCTAGCATCCGTTTCTCTAAGTACCATACTTTCAGAGATTGAATTTTAAATTTTTGTAAGAACAAAATTGACAGATGGTGACCATCATTTTTTTCTTTTTTTAAGGACGATATTATTATAACATAGTGTAAAAATGCGCACTCGCGACGTTCACCGCGGTTATTTAGACTGTTTATTATTCAGGCATCTACTGTCGAAATAGTTAACGCCTTTTTTACACTTTGTTATAATAATACCGTCCTTAAAAAAAGTAAAAATCGATGGTCACCATCTGTCTATTTTGTTCTCACAAAAGTTAAAAATTCAATATCTGAAAGTATGGTACTTAGAGAAACGAATGCTAGGTCAACTTCTAGTAAAGATTTCGTAAAAAAACGTAAGTTTACTTTCATTAATCTATGTGACGAAGCCTAGTCAGTAGAACCGAAAACGTCAGGCCCTCAGTTCATAAATTGTCAAAATAAAAAAATCCAATTATTACTAAACTATTAACGTTTGGACCATTGTTTCTACGTTAGAAATTCCCAGAAGTGTTAAAGAATCAGAAATTCAAAGTATTTTATGTATTTCTTTAGTTTACTTGCAAAATTTGGAAGATTCATTATTGTACAAATTGATGAACTGAGAGCCCAAGCTAAACCTTTATATATCTGTAACGGTATATTCTAGACAATTGAAAACTTTTGAAAAGATTTCACGAACTCTTTACTATTTTACTTATATTTAACCGCCTCTGTGGTCTAGTGGTTCACACCATCGATTTCAGACCCAGAGGTCCCGGGTTCGATTCCCAGTGGGGGTACATATTGTATTCGGTTTGGTTGGTGGTAGGACTTGTTCTTAGTCCGCCTGGCTAGCTACCACCGTCTTATCTATGTCTGACGCCATAACAATGATGTTTTCAGCATTATTGTGTTCCGGCAGTTAGAGATAAGATAGCCAGTTCCTTTCAGAGTAGTGCGCTTCCACCTTCAGCCTTATCACCACTTAACATCAGGTGTGATGAAGGCTAAGTGCTACCCCGTTGTGAATAAAAAAAAAAAAAAAAAAAAAACTATATTCGGGTTTAAAAATTATTAACAATCAATGCTTAATTACTTTGACAGGTGACAGCAAATTTTTGACAATGGGCGATTTTCTGAAAGCTCAGTCACTAGATGGCGCTGTCCCACCTATGCAGTTAGAAAGAACGGAACGTTATAAATTTTACCTTGACGCGACTTTTTTACGTAAAACGGAACGTCAGACAGATGTTATTTATTTACCTAAATCTTTAAATTTACCTATTTCGTTTCTGTTCCTCACAGTAGTACTTATTTAATATTTTATTAGTTTCCTTTGGGTTTTTAAAAAGTAATTAATTTAAATTTGTTTCATACCAAAATATACCATAGACATGTACATACTTATACAACGCCATCTAGTGAAGCAGTTGGAAGTTTTTTTTTTTATAAATGGCCTCTCAGAAAATCGCTCATTGATGAACTGAGGGCCTTACTCATTTGGTCATATAGCAGTTTTAATTGACTATTAGAAATTACATGGAGTTTTGCTTAGGAATCAACTATTTTTTAACTAAATCCTCTGATAGGTCTCAAGCTGTTTCTAGCTATGGCCCTCCATCCTTTGGTTAATCAAAAAAAAGGTCACTGACAGTGAGACAGACGTCAATGTCACTTTTTGCTGTCTGCTGTCATTTGTAAATTCGTATTAAAAATCGTAAATTGGTTGGGTTTGGTTCGTGTTGTGTGTTGTGTTGTGTATTTTTTATTATAACGACGACGAAAGCGAACGACGACCAAAATTTATGCAGTGATTTATTTAAATGCAACAAATACCAAGAACCCTTCATAATATTTGGAGCTATTCAAGTTATCATGCAATGTCATTTACTCAATAATTTTTTTCAATAAAATGGGCTCCAGTGTCTTCCAGGGGCTTTCTCTTATATTTCTTTTAGGTTTCTTACTTGGAATTTTAAATTTACATTTTAGCGACAAAAATGATTACTGTTCTATGACGTTTATGTTCGAATATCCTCAATTTGTGGTAAGTATTAGCTTTTTGTTTACATTCTTTTTTTATTGATGTGCATGGTCTTGCTATGTTTATTTATTTCAACTTTCGTTATAATTTTAGAGAATATCGGTGCCGGAAAATGATTTATATCCCCAGTATGGACTTTATGCATATAGTGAAGGACGATTTACAGAGAAGGCAAGAAAAATGTGGTATGTAATCACAAATTATTAAAACATGCTATGTAAACAGTGCCAGCTTTTATTTTAATATTCAATCAATTTGATCCATAAATTTTAAAAGATTTTGTGTACCTGAATAAATAAATGTATTATGTTATGTTGAGTGTTGCAAAATAAATTGTCACAGGTTCGATGGTGTTCCAGTTTTGTTTCTCCCTGGCAATTCGGGCAGTCACATGCAAGCACGGTCTCTAGCGTCAGTAGCATTAAGGAAAGCTCTGAGCAAAAATTATGAATACCATTTTGATTTTTACACAAGTTAGTAATAGTCATTTAATTAAAATAACACTTTAAAGTCTTAATAATCTATATTACTAGGCTAATGTTATTAAAAAAGATAAAATTTGTATTTAGAATATAACCTCTGGAACTTACTGCTGAAATGATTTTACTAGTACTAGTAATATAATAATAAAATCTAAGTAATAGTTACATTATTCCTAAGTGACAAAGGCTGTAATTTATCGTTACATTATTTCGGGAGTGTAAAATACACAGGTAACTGTGTGTTTTAATTATATTTTGTTCAAATTATGTTTTTAATATTTTATTTTGATTAAGTACTTGTGTATTTCAGTTAGTTACAATGAAGAGTTGTCTGGCATATATGGTGGTGTTCTGCAAAGTCAAACTAAGTTTGCTGCTGCTTGCATTTCAAAAATCTTGAGTTTATACAAAAGTAATAAATACACAAAGAGTGTTCCTGCATCAGTTATTTTAATTGGTCATTCAATGGTAAGTGAAAAAAATCTTTTGGTAGAATTTCTTTTGCTAGATATTAGAGGAATATTTAGCAAAAGAATTTCTACCAAAAGATTCTTTTTCTTTTAAAATTGTTATGCCTTAATTAATAAATTTATTATTAAATTCACAAGAAATAATAATATTATTCATATATTTTATTATCTGTGTATGTTTTTAGGGAGGATTAATTGCAAAACGGTTAATGGCATATCCAAGCACTCTTGATCAAACGTCTTTAGCAATCACCTTAGCAGCACCATTGCAAGCTCCAGTAATAAACACAGACATGGCGATGAATGACTACTATAAGCTGATGGAGTTTGAATGGGAGATGTATGTTAAAAACGATGAAGCTATGACACAGAAAAAGATGTTGGTCAGTTTTGGGAATGGTCCGAGGGATCTCCTGATGCCATCATGCCTGGTCTCTTCCAATGACAGCTATATAAATGCTTTGGTGAGTAAATACATTTTAAACACTTAAACCCCAAACGGCTCTATTGTGCCGTGCTGTCCAATGTCATAAACGGTAAATCAAATGGAGTTTGAAATTTAAATTTATTGTATTTAGTAAATAAATAAAAAAACCGCGTCATTATCTCTTTGAAAATGGCAGGGTTTGATGGGTTTGCCCTGTAAACAATTTTTTACATTATTTTGATTGTTTACTAACTCTTATCTTTGTTGGATTAATTAAAGAATTAACTTTATCATTTTATTCAAGTAGTATTTCATACATTAAAGCAATATTAAAATTAATTTAATGCATTTTTTTTCTTTAATTTCTCAATATGTTTATCTAAATCAGATAAGTACTTTTTTCTAGTATAAACTTATCTTACTTTATTTTTCTCTGTAATTAATAAAACTGGAACCAATCAATGATAATAATAGTTTGTTATACTATATACAGTATATACAGTTTGTAATCTATTTCATAAAATTTTTCTCCTTTCTTAGAGCACAGCAGTACCTGGTGTTTGGGTGTCACCAGACCACGTCAGTATAGTTTGGTGCAAACAGTTAGTCATGGCTATCAATAAGTTCTTATTTGCGATTGTGGATCCTCTCTCTGGCCAGATTAATGAAAACAGACAGATATGGATGTCAAAGGCCAGACAATTCTTTCAGGTAAATATATTGGGCTTAATTGATAATAAATATTGGACACCATCACATGACATTGTTCCAATAACAAATTAAGTAACAAGTACCTGTTATATGGAAATCGGAAGCAACGAACGGTATACCACATATACTTAACGACACGAGAAAATATTGAAATGTTAGTTTTCGTCATTTACCCAACTGGAAATCGAACCCGGGACATCAAAAATGGCGGCACCATGAAATCCGGTGCGCACACCACTCGACCATCATCATCATCATCAGCCTATTAACGTCCACTGCTGGACATAGGCCTATGGCCACCTATTCGACCATGAAGGTCGTCAAATCAAAATGTGAAATTGTGAAGTACAGTCGGGGACAAATTCGGTGAACCACATCTTACTTCTTTTCGTGTGGCTGGCGTCTCACCGTTCAGTTGCAGTCCCTATCCGTAATTGCTTATGCATTGTACTACCCAAGTTTAATACATAAAAAAATAGTAAAAGGGTCTGTGCGTGAATGGTGAGGCATCAGCCACGTGAAAAGAAGTAAGAGGTGGTTCACCGAATTTGTCCTCGAGTGTACATATTAAAATTGTTAATATTATCTTCATTTTGTGTAGGCAAATAGATCGATGTTCCTGAACCCAAATATACCTCATGCGATTATGACGATGTTTGCGGACGCTTTCTGGTACGAAGATAGCAGGAGAATCTATCAAATATCAAGACCTGAAATTGACAGGTTAGTGACGAATTTATGAGAAACTTGCACTCTCGTCGTGTTCAATTGTTTTTAAAGATTTTATTTTTAAAAATTGTTAGAGCCTTCATTGAGAAATAGGGAGTTTGAATCAAAGTTGCCTTTATATTTGGTTGGTAGGGCTTGTTCAAAGTCCGCCTGGCTAGCTATCACTATCTTATCTAAGTCTGACGCCATAATAACGATGTTTTCAGCATTGTTCTGTTCCGGTCCGGAGATGAGATAGCCAGTTCTTTAGTAGGTAATTGAAGATTCTGGGAGTAGTGCGCTTCCACTTTCAGCCTTATCATCACTTAACATCAGGTGTGATGAAGGCTAAGTGCTACCCCGTTGTGGATAAAAAAATTAACATGTTGATAGGTACATATCCTACTACTGTGAAAGTTTAGATGTTTGGATGTTTGTATGTTTGATACTCAATCACGCCAAAACGGCTGAACGGATTTGGCTGAAATTTGGGACATAGATACTTTGTAGCCTAGAAAAGAACATAGGCTACTTTTTATCCCGGAAAAATATCACATTCTCGCAGGATAACGTCGTGTAGTCCACGCGGGCGAAGCCGCGGGCGGAAAGCTAGTTGATAATATTTGTATTGTGTTATTAGTAAGATTATTTGTTCTTATTTGTGACTATCCTAACATTACATCATTTTAGACATGAGTTGTACCCGCTACACGATCATTGGCATGTTTCCAGCCAGAATTGAAGGAAATGAGTATTTTAGGAAACTCGTATTGCGTCACTTTGGGTCTCGTCACTAATTTTTCACTTTTCTGACTAATTACGTCGTAAGGCGAGGGCGTCACCAGGTCGCCAGGGGGGAGCAGGGGAGGGGAGGCCCCTCGCATTCGAGAACCCTTCCGCCCCAACGGCCATCGGTTCTCCGCGCTATGTATCCCGCCCAATTCCCACTGCCACTTCAACGATGCAATCCTTCGAGCGATGTCGGTTGTTTTAGTTCTCCTGCGGATCTCATAATTTCTGATTCGATCGAGCAGGGAAATACCAAGCATCGCACTCTCCATTGCTCGCTGGGTGATTTTGAGCCTTAATCTTATGAGACCCATAGTAAAGAACCAGTCTCGCTTCCATATAACCGGCAACACACTGGTCAAAGATTTTCGTTTTAAGACAGTGGGCCTTATTCATAAAAACGAAGGATATCCTCTAAAGGATAAGGTAGAAGTATAAGGTTTTGCTTAAAAGTAAAAGGTAGGAGTATAAGCATTTGCTTCTTTTTGTATCCATATTGATATTACCTTATACTCACGAGGATATCCTGCAAGAACAAGTAAAAGGCTTTCAGTGCCATTTTGTAATACGGTAGTGCAGTGTATTTAAGGAGCAGTTTTAGTCCAGGTCAGTAGTTCTTTTATGATCAAGTGTAGCAAAAATTTGGATTCCACCTACTCTCGACGGGAATTAACGAGATCGAGTTCACATCAGTAACCTAACCTAAGTAAGTTTTAACCGTCTCTGTGGTCTAGTGGTTATCACACCACCAATTTCAGACCCAGAGGTCCCGGGTTCGATTCCCATTGGGGGTACATTTGGTTGGTGGTAGGACTTGTTCTTAGTACGCCTGGCTAGCTACAACAATCATATCTAAGTCTGACGCCATAACAATGATGGTTTCAGCACTATTGTGTTCCGGCAGTTAGAGATAAGATAGACAGTTACTCAGTGATTGAGGATTCCGGGAGTAGTGCGCTTCCACCTTCAGCCTTATCACCACTTAACATCAGGTCTGATGAAGGCTAAGTGCTACCCCGTTGTGGATAAAAACAATCAGGATAAAAAAAACAGGATTCAAAACAAATATATATAAAAAAGTCACTAACAAGTGTAGCAAAGCGTGGTTTGTAAGTGCAAGCCCATAAATAAAAAATAAAAAATTATATTCCTCACGTTCAAAACTTCTGCCATCGCGCTGAATATCGGATAAAACAACAAACAACCTTTCACTACAGTATTTTTTTTCCTCTGTGACTGAACTAAGTCCCAAAATCAAATCCAAAATAGTCAAATATAAAGTAAGACATCACAAAATGTTGGAATGTCAAACCCAAGCAACAAAAAAAAAAGACGAAAATTGCTTTAATACTGATATTTTGGGTTTGTCACCAACTCGACACGAGAGGCTGGACACGCGTGTGTCCAGTTGGTGAAACTCAAAATTAGTATCACTTATTATTTCGTCATCTGGACACGCAGAAATTTTGACGCGTGTCCAGATGGTGAAATTTAAAATTAATCATTTTTATGTTTTCGCCAACTGGACACACCCAGTTTTTTATGCAACAAAAGTACAGTCAAGTAAATAATCGTTTCGTCTGTGGAATTAAAAGCTGAAAAAGCTGCCTCACTTTTTTGTTTGAAAAACCTTATAAGTTTAAAATTGTGAAATAAAACAAAAACTTATGTAAAAATAAAAAATAAGATTTATTAATATGAAGACAAGTACACTTCGCTAATATTACTTATTTTGATTACCTATAGGTACTTCAAATAATCTAAATACACCTAACAATCATCACTTCGAGTATCACAGAAAAATCAACATTCAACATTGAGCAGCTCTAAGTGGCATAAAATATTATAATAAAATATCAGAATAATCATCAAAAGAGGTTACTTATAAGTTATAACATCACTTTTACAAACAATACTTCTACTTTCTACTTAACTCTGTAACAACAATATTTGCCACTTTAGAAATAGAGTATTTTAGTTATAAATAACGTAATTGTATCAAAATTAAGACTAAGATAATTAAGAGATCAATAAAATCAACAGTATAACATAGAATATTAATATAAGACAATATTAAGATATTTCTACTTAACTTTTTCGATACAGTGATCGATACTAATCTGCTTAACTCTCTAAAAACAATATTTGACACTTTGGAAATATAGCAATTTAAGATTTTAAATTATTTTTATGCATTCACTATGCAATTCTGTAAGTATAGGAAAAATGTGATAGTAAAAAACCACGAGCCCTATAAGTAGCTTTCAAGCGGGATTCGAACCCGCGTCTCCGGGTATCCGGCTCGATGCTCTGACCAACTAAGCTACCGAAAGGCTTACACGACTCGTCGAATTTTGCTATCACTTGTTACGCTGTAGGCCAGCGTTGCTTCATCAATGCGAGGAAACCCTCGCATCCGAAAGAAACATTTTTACAAATGTTTAACAATCGATTAAGATAAAACAGCCATTTTTTTTAAATGTTTTTATTTAATTTGTATTACTTACACTGATTTACAACAAACCTGTTTAACAGTACTTTCCTCCTGGAGCTACAACATATCGTGTACCTATGCCTGTGTTCTATTGATCTACGCTGTATCTCTGTTTATGTACTTATAAATAAAATAAAAATAAATAAATTTGATCAAAGTATCAGGTATAAAAAGACATGTATTTAGGTTCCATTCAAATTGAAAATTATTTATATGGTATAGTTAGAGTTCCCAGTGCTTTACGTCCAAACTTATCAAGAACAAAAGTATGTCCAGTCTCCTGGGATCCAAGCGATTCCGCTCATCACTGGCAAAGACAAAAAGTAAAATATTATAAATTTGTGAAAATGTTGCCGGTAATCGAAAAAGGTACAGATTAGGAATGGCAATCGATTCAGAATCGATTCAAATCGTCGTTTGATAAATCAATTTCCAAAAATATCGAGGCGGTCTCAATTCTTTCTATTCTAATCTCCCGTTTTTATTTGCTTTTAGAGTTTGTATTTTCGTCACAAATCCAATCATAAAAACAAAGAGGCTAAAATCAATCTTTTATAATTTCTGACTAATTTAAGTTTTTTTTACATCACAATATCAGGTATAAAATATAAGACATTATTTCTTTTAATAATTATTTCAGCTGTTGCTTATTATAAACAACAGTCTGTGCTTTCTACTAGGGTCCAAGCGATTCAAAAAGAATTGTTACTTATTTCTTTTAAATGTGTTTGGGTAGTAAATTCAACTAATTATAAATATTTTATGGTTGTTATCGTAACAGAAAGAAAAACGGCTTCGAAAAAGCCTCGAATTTCTAGGATGAAATATCGCTTCACTGGATCGATTCAGTGCATGATATCGATTATAAAAAAAAATTTTAGTCTAAGAAATCGATTTTTCGATTAATCGATCTCAGATTATCATCCCTATCAACCAATCAGAGCAGACTACGTCATTGTTAGCCACTGGCTGCCGGCCGAAAACACCAAAATGTAATTAAACTCGATACGTTGAAGATACAAGCATAGAGATGTGACTTTCGAATACTATCGCAAAATGTTTTTTTGATAAATTTACAAGTGGCGAATAATTTTACAGTTTAGTGGCCGATGATGATTGTGATACAACATATTTACATAAGTACATATTTATTATGTCTAAGTGAATAAAGAATATTTTTATTTTATCTTATCTTATCAACATTGAACAAAACAAAACATGTGAACATTTATTTGCGTGACTGTACTTTGTCGTGGAAATTAATAAAATGCAGACGTGTGTCCAGTTGAAGAAAACATAAAAGTTATTTAATTTAAGTTTCACTATCTGGACACGCGTCAAAATCCTGGCGTGTCCAGATGACGAAATAATAGGTGATACTAATTTTGAGTTTCACCAACTGGACACACGTGTGCCCAGTCTCTCGTGTCGAGTTGGTGACAAACCCGATATTTTTTGTGCCTGAGTCTACTACTGACCACACTCAACTTTTTTGAAGGATATGCTTTTCTTTTGAAATAAAAGGTCAAGTTTATGAATACTCCTTACTTCTATGTGAGTATAAGCGTAATATGCTTTTACTCTTAAGTATTAGGTTCTGCTCGAAATTATTATGAATACAAACAGAAGGATTTCCTTGACATTTTGCAAGTATAAGCATATCCTTCTTTTTATGAATACGGCCCATTGGGGTATTTCGGACGCGAATATATGCCGTAGCTACCCGAACGCTGCCCATCCGAGCTGGATTCGACGAGAGATCTCTTTCTCGAAGTCGGACTTACCTAACTGGACCGTCTATCCCAGGTAAACATAGTGGTCAACAACTTCGATTGTAATATAGACCCTAGGGCCATGGGTTAGAATTTATGTAATTTGAAGTTAGTATTCAACAGGTTAAGGTTAAAAACTATTAAAAAAATATATATGTACAGTACGTTGTATAACTGAATATCTGCTTAGCTATTGAGTTCTTCTGTTACAACACGAACTAATTAACGGTATATTTTTGTTTCAGAATGACATATCTGATGATTAGATTGGTGACTTTCCCACAAAATCGGTTCGTGGCTATAGAAGCCGTCAACGTTGATGACAAAGATTGGATATACGGATGCAATGCAGTAGACACCACTGGCACATATAGATATTGGTAAATGACTATCCAAATATTAAGTTCCGCCCTGATAAAAGCGATCAAGCGCCTGCTAGAGGGCTAATTCCACCTTCCTAAATTAGCTTTCTATATAAGGATTCAGTCAAGCAAGTCGAATAGTAAGTTTTAGGAAGCTAGGATACTAATTAAGGTCACAGCATACTATCAACTCGTAAACGGAACGTAAACGTGTCAACTCGAACAGTTCAGTATTCTTTGTATGAAACTCCCTACTGCAACGCACACCAATCGGAATCGTAACTTAATCGCCTCGCTTCGGGACCAGCGAGCCGTCGTCGCCTAGCCGTAGCCGAGTCGCCGTACCGACGCTGATCAGTGCCCCTAGTATGAGTTGATTTTAACTGTCAATGTTTACGAAAACTATCGGATGATCTTGCTCATGTCGGAAAAACATTCAAAGGGCATGCAAGAGATAGAGCGATAGCTTTCGATTACGAATACAGTTTGCCAAACTCATACTAGGGGTACCGGTTTGGTTACGTGCTTAGTGCTTACGTTAGGTTGACGGCGAGGCGATAGGCGATACGGTGTCGATCCCTTTCCGAGTTGTTAAGTCTGCTGTGACCTTTAGACGGAAAGCAAAAAATCCTCCCTAATATGTAATAACTTACATACATAATTAACGTTACATAATGTTAATTATGTAATAACTCCTTAGGCGACCACGACGCGGGAACTCCATTCGGTAAAGCGCGAAGCATGGTGTCTCCCGCATCGCTGACGCGTAGGTTTAATTAAATATTGGACACCATCACATCACATACATTGTTCTAATACCAAACTATAGTAGCTAGAGCACTAGTATCAAGGAAATTGGAAACAAAACGGCGGGCATTACTATATACACACACAGACCCAACCAAATATTGAAAAGTTCGTTTTCAATATGTACCCGACCGGGAATCGAACCCGGTACCTCTATAGATAGCGGCACCTTGAAAACCGGTGCGTTTACCACTCGGCTACAGGTCATCGGAGGGTTTATTTTATTTTTTATTTTATTTATTAGGAATACCAGCATTTGTTTACACTGTTACTTACACTATCTTAAAATAACATCTAGGTGCTAATTGCTAAGTGTAACAAATTTTTGAGGTGAACACCACATGCTTAAGGACAACAATATACTACCTACTTAATCTATTTTTCTATGAAAACATAAAATAAAATAATATATAAAAATTTAATTTAGGTATTAAATTGTAAACACTGAGTAAAAAGAAAGAAATGTACTATAATCAGTGTCTGATATAATCAGTAGCTATATCTTGGCATGGCTTCATAGTTTATTGACTTGGATTTGTCATGGAATATTAATTGAATTCCGATCCGCGATTTGCCAAAAAAAGAAAATTAAAATTTTTGTAAATGTCATAGGTCATCATCATTAATCACAATCATCATCATAGGTATCCAATCACGCAACGAACTGTTTTGAGCTTTTACTCCAACTCGCGCATTTACTACTCTGAATCTCTTTCTAGTATTCTGTAATCTAGTTAAGATGATCAAAACCCCGTTTTTATTACCTACTTAGTTCTTTAAAATTTTAATACAGCAAACATGCCACAGCCCTTTCCGAGTTGAGTCGCTGGACGGGCTCGGCCACCGGCTTCGGGAAACGAAAGCTGGCCACCATACACCTTCACAGCATCAAGGATGAATACCCTGAGTGGTCACATGTCATCGTGAAGGTCTCTCCCACTAGAAAACCGGTATGTTGCATTATTTTAGTAGTATGTACTTAACTAACAACGCGCAAATGCTTTTCTCTACAAATGCATCTACACCAGGGACAAATTCGGTGAACCACCTCTTACCGGCACCGTTCACTTGTGCAATCCCTATCCGTAATTGCTAATGAATTGTATTACCCTAGTTTAATTCATAACCAAATAGTAAAAGGGTCTGCGCGTGAATGGCGAGGTACCAGCCACGCAAAAAGAAGCAAGAAGTTGTTCACCGAATTCGTCCCTAACTGTACCGTCGAACCAATTGAATCATGGCCCACGCTAAAGGCCGTGCAGTCGAGGGACTTTTGTCCGCCGCCGCCGGACTAACTTTAAAAGTAGTAACTTTCGCCACGAATTGTGAATGCAAAAAAGTAAAAAAAAACACTTAAAAAAAAAATTCGCCACGTACTCAATGCATGCGACGGTTATTTCAGTCGTAAAGATCTAGCAAGGAGGCAGGAGGAGCTTCATAGGCAGAAAATTCTTTGTTTACGTTGCATTCGCGGTGAATCTTTCCACTTTTAGGTGATGTCAGCGGACAAAAGTCGGCGCAGGCCGTAAGTTTATTTTCTAACAGATAGCAGGATAATTCAAACTGGTTGACATTGACATTGACACTGACTTTTATAATAGTTTGGACGATTTCAAACGAATTATTAGCAAAGTAGCAAAGTCACCGAGCGACGTTCTGTGGGCAGGCCCCCTACAAGGTGGACCGACGATCTGTCAAGGTCGCAGGAAGCCGCTGGATGCGCGCAGCGCAGGACCGATCGTTGTGGAGGACAAAGTATAAAATTTCATACAATAGAAAGTATGATAGGTATTTGCTTAGTTCATCAGTCAGTACCGTAAAAATCTTGCATAATAGATAACACGTATCTCTGACTAAGCCTTTATTTCAGATAATTTTGAACGTCGACATAAATGACCACGCATCTAGAGAGCTTCATGTCAACTTGCCTTCAGACTTTTCGTTCGCAAAGACAATAATTAAAGAAGAGACTGAACAAAATAGTTTGTATTACGAACTATTACTGCCTGGCTTTACGAAGGTTCATCAAGCTTATTTGTTGTATGTAGAGCCGACAGCTGGGTGTAAAGCCAGTCAATATCATGTATCGGCAGAACTACATGTGCCTTGGGCGAAGAATTATGAGTACAGCCACTTTTACACGTAAGAATGAATATCTAAAGTTATTTGAAAAAACAGTCGATTTTTTGTTTGAGATTGACCCGGATCGAAGGATCAAAATTGGTTATTAGTAGAATAGAAGTTCATTTATTTATTAGTGTTTTAAATAGGCAGCAGCTCGTTGCGATACCTCAACGTGATAATGAGATTTGAAGACAATGATTGTCTCGAACAATTTTAAACTTATAACCCAACTTGCTTAGACATAAATCAATTTGGGTGCTACTTGACGCGAAGAGTTGCTGATTGTCTTATTATTTGTTTAATTGATGCCGTATCTTGTTTAATAAGTACGATATTGTTACTAAGTGTCTATGGTGTTACAGGCACTTAAAGCGATCTCCAATGAAACTTCGTCTCTACGTCAGTAATCCGAATGTCACATCTGGTGGAGAAGCGTCAGAGCCCGCAAAAGTCATTTTGCTGTTAGATCCTCAATGTACTTATACTATCAGGTAATAACATTTTAACAATATCTTATTCGTTAAGTCATTAAAAATTTATAAATAAATGAACTACGGTAGCGTTTATCTTAGCAATAGGATATTCATATAGCTCTAGACAGGACGCCAATTAAAAGTGTAACAATGTGGAAACATAATGTCGTAAGCTTTTCAATTCCATACAATACATCAATGTAAGTGCTAACATACACCTAATCTATTTCACACTTAACGCTATCTAATTGGGTTATATTAAATTAATTGGTTTTAATCTTTTATCTATTTCACACTTAGTCTTGTCTATCGTATTTGGTTGGATAAACTGATAAGATACCTATATCATATCTGTTACATGACATAAAGTTCATCTTTATTGTAGCCTCGCCTCGAATTATCTTTCCAATACGTGGAATGTTTACCTGTTTTGTGCCTGGATTTCGTTTCCCTATCTTGTTTCTTCAGGGTCATAATAACTGCCCTAAAAACTGTCCCTAAAATAAATTCAACAGTATACCAATTTTTAGGCTATTATTTATTCTTAATATTAGAAAGAGAAAATATTAGATTTTTGTTTGTTTGTTTCTATGTTTGTAATGGATAAACTCAAAAACTATTAGATAGATTTTAAAACTTATTTTACCTTTAGGTAGCTATTCTTCCCGAGTGACATCGGTTAAATTGTATTCTGATATTCCCACAGGAACGGGTACCACGCGGGAAGCCCATAGTTGTTAATAGATAGAACAACGCAAAATTAGTACTTCATCATGTCAGCCGAACGATGCCCACTGCTCGGCATAGGCCTAAATTAGTACTTACATTGCATTAAACAAACACTGAATGCTCACCAAATTCTTGCTTTGGTTTACTATGATTTATTGGTCAAAATTTAAACTTGTTGACTGACATTGATACTGACCTATATAGTTTTGACTAGTGTTGTAAAAGAACTGAGTCTTTTAGTCCTCATTTTGCGGCTATGAGTTATTTTTGCAGAACTCACGACTAATTAGTCTTCTGAGTACTGAGTCTTGAGTTCCTTTGAGTCTTTCCAGTTCTTTCAGTCCTAAAATTTCTTGAGTCGTTAGATTTATTCTAAGTCCTTTCGTTTTTTTCAGTCCTTTGAGCTCTTTGAGTCCTTTGAGTTCTTTCAAATCTTATGAGTCGATAATTATACAGCAGGACTGCAGTCCAATCAAAAAGACTCGTGCCATGAAGCCTTTGAGTTCTTTGAGTTGTGAACTATAGAGGACTGCAGCCCAATCAAAAAGACATCTTGATAGTTAAAACAGTAATTTATGACCATGAATTTAAAGTTCATGATTATGAAAACTTAGGTACTCGACAATCGCGTGACCAAAAGCAAAATTGAGCATGCAGCACAGGATTTTGTGCTCCATTTACAAGGCGCTAATGCGAATTCCATTCTAGGTAGACGTTCATTGATCTTATACCTACATTGTACGAGTACGTTTGAGAATCCAGTTCAGAGCTCTTTAAAAGAAATGACTCAGTCGCGAGTTCTTTTCGTAAGACAGCTCTTTTTTAAAAGGACTCAGTCGCTAATTCTTTTTAGGAAAGCTAAGTTTATTTAAAGGACTTAGTCTTGAGTTATTTTTGTAAAGAGTAAGCTCTTTTAAAAGACTCAGTCTCGAGTTCACTTTGGCAAGACTGGAGTCTATTTTAAGAAGACTTAAAACTCAGAGAGGCTTGAGCTTTTACTTACTCTTTTTCGACTTGAGTCTTCAAAAAGACTCGAGTCTCAATATTAGGACTAAAAGACTCAGTTCTTTTACAACACTAGTTTTGACGCATTGAAGCAAATTATTAGCAAAATAAGTCATGATTAAATTGGTTAATCGACTGTACAGTTAAGCACAATCTCTTTCGTTACTTTCAATAAACCATTTCTTTTTCAGTATATCTCAAAGTTGGTACCTACGGCTAGCGCAATTAGCGAGGAACTACACGACAGTGCTCGTGCCGTATGTAGCGGCAATAGTACTATTAGCAGCGAGAAGCAATCTGCTGAACTTGAAGGAGCATGGGTCGTGTGTAGCCATACATAGCGCTTTGAGGAGCGAAGGGGTTAAACCGTACTATGCTTTGGTGTTTGCCAGATTGGGGGCTATGGTTTTTATGTAAGTATTAGCTCTTGCCCGCTTATTCGCTCGCGTTAAATTGCAACGGAACAACGTAGTCCGCTCTAGAGAACTTCTTTACAAACAATACTGAACATTGTGAAAAACGAAATATATGTAGCTTACTTCCGCAAAAAACACAATATGCAAGATGCACCGCCCGCCCGCCCGCAAAAAATTGCACATGCACACCACGAAAACACCAGTGCACAATACCTGCATCTAGCAAGACAGCAATACACCTTGCACCGTCACCGATTAGACTACTCTACACGTGTTTCGCCCCAACCCGGGGCATCCTCAGGAGATAGTTCGTGCTAGTTCGTGCGAAGAACCAACACCAAATGAGCTCCGGCGCCTACCAACACCGTATTTATCGTCTCTTACTCCCCACTTTGCGTCGAGTGATTGACAGTGACAACCTTTGAAGAATGTTGCCAGCTTAAAATAAAAAAGATTGGAGAAAAAGAAAAAGAAAATAATGATTTTTATTTAATATGTACAAATAAATTAATATACATTAAATAATGTGTTTTATTAATCACTTATTTTTAAGAATTATTATGTTCATTTGAAAAAATACGCAACAATGGCGAGGAAGAGACGTTAATTTGATCGTTAAGAATGGCTCCATCAACATTGTGTTTGATAATTTCTAAGTTTTCCAACACGCTCAGCCGTAGGCCTTTACTACAAGTATGTAAAACCTCATAGGAATGCCCATCAGATAGTTGATAGTTCTACGAGTAGAACACATTTCTGCCTATAGGAATGGCCGACCGGAACGATCTCATTTCGCGGAACATTTACTAAATACCGGACATTCGGAGCTCATTTGGTGTTGGTTCTTCGCACGAACTAGCACGAACTATCTCCTGAGGATGCCCCGGGTTGGGGCGAAACACGTGTAGAGTAGTCTAATCGGTGACGGTGCAAGGTGTATTGCTGTCTTGCTAGATGCAGGTATTGTGCACTGGTGTTTTCGTGGTGTGCATGTGCAATTTTTTGCGGGCGGGCGGGCGGTGCATCTTGCATATTGTGTTTTTTGCGGAAGTAAGCTACATATATTTCGTTTTTCACAATGGTTAGGGACTTCCGCCAAGTGACGCCTGATTCAATCAAATTCAATACTGAACACTCGTTTCTTCTCCTTCTAAAGGTTAAAAAAACTTGTTTTTGATTGATAAGTAATTGGGTATTTGACTATATTTTTTTTATTGACTTAAAATGTTCATTTAATTAGTAGCAACACAACATAGGTATTTATTTTCAAATATCTTGCATATTTTCAGCGATATAGATCATCAAACTTTCTAATTAAACAAGGAGAGCGCTATAGAAACGTGACGTCATATTTCTATAGCGCCATACTCTCGCCATAGAAAATTTCGTTTTAGAAAGAGATAGCACATTTAGTCACAATTAAGTAGCTCATAATTCGCTTGTTATAATACAAATTGAATTTCTTTTTTCACATTTGTTATTCAATAATGGTATATTTCTGAATGTCATAATTAATTATCTACATTTCAACAACAGTCAAATACCCAATTAATTAACATTTTCCAGACGCTTTCATCATATACCATTTCTCTATTCGTGAGAGTTGAGTAAAATGCTCAAAAAATACACGAAACAGAGTCGATATAAACAAGACGTGTCTAATAAATTACAGCTTAAAGAATGAGATCTGAAATAGGCATTTCCTTTCTTTGCCATAAATTGAGCGAAAGTATTTCGACCAACGCAAGTCTGTGCTCAGGAAGTACGGTCTAATAATGCAATATTGTATACTTACATCATCATTTCAGCCGTACGACGCCCACTGCTGGGCATAGGCCTCCCCCAAGGATCTCCACAACGATCGGTCCTGCGCTGCCCGCATCCAGCGGCTTCCCGCGACCTTGACCAGATCGTCGGTCCACCTTGTAGGGGGCCTGCCCACGGAACGTCGTCCGGTTCGCGGTCGCCATTCGAGAACCTTTCCGCCCCAACGGCCAGGCCACGGGTTCCGAAAAGGTTATAGTACTATAGACCACATTCATACGCTGCGGCAAGTTATACAGAAGACCGAAGAGTATAACTTGCCACTATGCTTGGCGTTCGTGGACTATGAGAAAGCCTTTGATTCGATCGAGACCTGGGCAGTGCTGCAGTCTCTCCAGAGGTGCCAAATAGACTACAGGTACATCGAGGTGCTGAGGTACTTATACCAAAACGCCACCATGTTGGTCCGATTACAGAACCAGAGCTCTAATCCTATCCAACTACAGCGAGGTGTGAGACAGGGAGACGTCATTTCTCCGAAACTGTTCACAGCTGCGTTGGAGGATATTTTTAAGCTACTGGACTGGAAAGGATTCGGCATTAACATCAATGGCGAGTACCTAACACACCTGCGGTTTGCCGATGATGTAGTTCTCATGGCTGAGACTTTGGAAGACCTGAACACAATGCTCGAAGATCTCAGCAATGCTTCCCAAAGAGTGGGTCTGAAGATGAACATGGATAAGACGAAAATCATGTCCAATGCCCATGTTGCATCCGCTCCAGTTAATGTTGGGAACATTACACTCGAAGTTGTTGACCACTATGTCTACCTAGGACAGACAATCCAATTAGGTAAGTCCAACTTCGAGAAAGAGATCTCTCGTCGAATCCAGCTCGGATGGGCAGCGTTTGGGAAGCTCCGGCATATATTTGCGTCCAAAATTCCTCAATATACTTACATAATATAGTATATATATTCACAGCAAGCAGTCTTCATAAAATTTATCGATTCGGTATTGGCGTTGGTGTGTGACGTCACGCCCCTACGTGCCCTGTTTACATTCGAACTTTTTGATAATCCTACATTTCCTTGTTATTGGCACTTTAACAATGACGCAATGATTTCATCGATATTAAGTGCCTATGCACACTTCGTTTTTTCCATGCGACGACGGCGACGCGCTTTTGTATCAAAACAGACGAGATACGCCTGCGAGTCAGACGTAGCTTCTAGAACTTTCCAACTTTTTCTTGTCAAACTCGTCTGTATCGAAACAAATGCGCATCGAGACGGCGCGTAAAAAACGCCGTCTGGATAGGCTCTAACAACTACTAGTAACGCTTCAACTCGCAGCGATGTTGCTTGTTGAGTCTGAATTTTTGGAACGAACGGTCCCAAGGCGGAGGAACCCGTGTAGTCCAGTCAAAATAGTTTTTTTTTGTATGGAGTAGGTTGCAATTAAAGCACTTTGGGTGATAATTTAGAATAACATAAATGAATACTTGAAAAACCGGAAATCAGAATAAACCCTGATATTAACTACGTACTTGTTAATCTATACAAATAAATAAAATTGGAGTGTCTGTTTGTAATATTAAAATAACCGCTTTTTACTTATGCATATGATTATATATACGGTATATATACCAAAACAATACTTTTTAAAAATTTTGTCTGTCTGTCTGTCTATCTGTCTGTCTGTCTGTCTGTTTGTTCCGGCTAATCTCTGAAACGGCTGGACCGATTTTGACGGGACGTTCACTGGCAGGTAGCTGATGTAATAAGGAGTAACTTAGGCTACTTTTTATCCCGGAAAAATATCACATTCCCGCGGGATAACGTCGTGTAGTCCACGCAGGCGAAGCCGCGGGCGGAAAGCTAGTTAATCAATAAAGTAAGAAAATACAATTTGGGTGTGAACAAAAAATGGAAAACTGGTGATTTTGTTCATGTTAGATTCTTTTAGAATGCTTTCATTGAGGAATAAAAAATCTCTTGTCAAGGTCGATATATTTCCGTTCCGCCGTTTTGGCGTGATTGAGTAACAAACATCCAAACATCTTAACTTTCACTTTTATAATATTATAGTAGGATAGTAGGATAAAGATCCAGTGTCCCAGCAGTGGGGACATTAAATGGCTGATGATGAACGGTCCCAAGACCTTTAATTTGATGCCAAGAACATGATTTTCGGTTTAGAAATGGCTTCCACAGGCTGGGCAACAAAATCGTCCCTAAGAAGAATTAATAGATAGGACAACTTAACTGTTCCAGGTCAATGCCGATGCTGTCGTTTCTTTTCGAGAATGCAAGCTGGAAGAACCTCGAACTGCAATACTTTACCCGCTCGCTGCTGGTGTTGCCAGCGTACATGACTGCGCTAGGAATATTGAACATCGGCGCGGCTGCTATGTTGGCAGTCATGATATTTTCTTCGCAGTTAGCTCATAGATTGCTATTTAGGTAATTTTATTTATGTTACCTCTTTGTTCCTATCGCAACGCGTCTTACGGCCAGAATTAATAACCTATCCACAGATAGGGATAGGTGCGATCCAGATTAGCAACACCTAGCAAAACCCTGGCAACTGTCGTTAATTCTATGTTAATATCAAGCGTTGCATAGCAACTAATCTGGATTGCACCTATCCCTATCTGTGGATAGGTTATTAATTCTGGCCGTTAATGTACTACCCATTTAAAAATAATAGTTCTGTGGTATTTAGAGTGTTATATGAGAGCGAAATATCTTTATATATTTTACGATTGGGCGGGGCCAAAAGAGAAAAGCCTTTGCTGAAATCAACAAACCCTTAATACATTGTACCTGTGTACGATTTCGATTTTCCTCAAGTTGTCATGCTAATTAGCTTCTTTTCGATTCACACTTCATTAAATACAAAATAATGTGTGACAAACTGACAACCTCTTTCTTGTGTTCTATGTCCATTCTATACAAAATTGTTGGTGGTCAAAAACTCGCATACTTTTGGTCAGATTTCTGTATTTGAAACTGGCTTAGATTATGAGGTCCAGCCAGCAGGGCTTGGGAACGGTTCGAAAAATGCCGCATTAAGATTTTAACCAAGTATTTAAAAAACAACAAGCGTTATAACTGCTGCGATTAACCTGCTTAATTCCAAGCAATCGAAATGGGCGGGGCTACTTGGCGGCAGTGCCGGTGGTGGGGCATAGACTCATGCGGTTTCTATTGGATTCTTACTTTTTGTGTACGTGAGTGTGTAAACGAAATCAGCTAGCGAAATTAACCGATGTTCTGAAACCGTTTTGTTTTGATCTTTGATTAAACCCGAAATATTTTCGATTTTTTGAGAGCGAAACGCAAATGCTTTTTTGAAAATGTTTGGGGTTTGTGCGAACCATTCGCGAATTTTAACCAGAGGGGTAGACCATCTGAAACGCAAAGTCCGAAACTTCGGTATATCCGTCCTTCTCGCTCTCCATCTCCAGTCATGACAGAATCGAGTGAAAGGGGCGGGGCTACCGAAGTTTCCGATTTTGCGTTTCAGAGTACGGCTGTACAAGTGCAGGTTTCTGAGCCCTGCCAGCCAGGGTGATTATGACTGCATATGATACTAATTTAAAAATAACTTTTCAGAATAGTGTGGCGAGGTGGGCCTGCCTTGGCAGAAAAAGTGGCATCAGGTTTACAAAAAGTTCCTATGGTCGTGAGTGCGGCCCTAATATGTGCCGTCCCCTTGTCTTGTGGGGCAGCGTCCTTAGCTGCAGGTGCAGCATTTTATGCCTTCATGGTGAGAACTTCTACACTCTATTTGCTACTTCAACATAAAAATCATATTTATTGTCATATTGAAAATTTTTCTTCACATTGATAGGTATACAAAACTTATTTAATTAGTACAAATATTTCAGGTGATGAATGTGTTCGTCAATGCGAACAACTTTTACTATGGGGCCAGCCACGAAATCGCGATAAAAATCAGTTCTTTCATAGAAAAGTACAACATCGACCCCACCAAAATGTATGGTCCCGTAGTATAAAATGATCGTTTTGATAGAGATATGATAGAAATTGATAGATATACACTTTCATTCCCTAAAATAATTAATAATTAATTAGGGGTGTATTTTATTAGTATTTACTCAGTTCAATCAAGAATCAAGATAATCGACTCTACATTTACAATTTACAGATTTCAAAGATGTATGAAGAATATCTAGAAGATTATGTTTACAAATTGATGGCAAAGATTGCTTCTAGAATATGTCGAATGTTTAAAACTAAAAAACATGATGTGAATAATGAATCTCAAACAATAGAAGAATCAAATGCACTTATTAGTACAAGTGATAGTTCTATCAAAGAATCAAAAGATAATGAAAACAAAAATACCGAGAAAGAAAATATTAATAAAAATGGCAATAATGAGTTAGAAGGTAGTGATAGTAGTAAAGATATTGTAGTAGTTGAAACTGATGAGAAAGGAGATTTTAATTCGGAATCGAAATGTGAAGAGAAATCGAAAAGGAGAAGAAGCAGTAATAGAGATCTGGATGAGGACCTAAGTAATTTAAACTTTCACGTTATGATGTTCTTCCTATGGATATGCGTGGCGTTAGTGAATGTGCCTGCTCTATTGACATGGGCGAGAAATTTCAAGTAAGTTGATTTCCTATTCCCAGAATGTTTTCATTAATATATTTTATTTATTTGAACATCAACATACCACCACCACACCATTCATGATGACATTCAGGACATTTTGGGATATGGACATTCTAAACCTGAACGTTTGATTTCTCTTGTGTAGGCTTTCTGCTATCGGCTCTACTTTCGACTAAATTATGTAACAAGTTGCCCTCAAAAGGTGGTAGGAAAAAAGCATTCATTTTGATAAACAGATTTTGTTTTTGACTTTGAATAAGTAAAATTAAAGTACGAACTCTTGATTAATGCTATAAAAATACATTACAGATTCAGCATGGTATTGAAACCAGACACATCTTACCACACTGGCCTGATTCTGTCAGCATGTTCAGCTTGTATATGGCAAATGGAAGGCCCAAGAAAAAAGCTGTAAGTATTTTGAAAAGTATGGGTTGTTACTTTAAAATTTTTGTATGTTTATTAAGTGTTAAATGTTTTATTGGTTTTCAGGAGACACTATGAATCTGTAGCTGCTTTGTTATTCACAATGTCAGTGTTTATTCTGGCTTTGGGACCACTGTCATTAACGATCGTCAATTATGGAATCACATTTATGTTCGCCGTTATAACACTCCAACAGTTGTGTGACAAAGAAGAATCATTACTTTCAGAAGCTTCTTTAACCGCTGAAGATAGCAATAGTGAACAAACAAATGACAATAATGAAAAAGTAGATGAAAGAAGTAGTAGTAAAGAATATGAAAGCAATAAAAAAGAGGAAGAAAGTGAAAATAAAGACTCACAATCACAAGGAGACTCAAAAGGTAGTGAAAATTCTAGTGATAAAGCTGAAACCAAAAAAACAGAAGATGATTGTGATGTGTGTAGTGAAAGTCGAATATATGGAGTGTTTAAACGTCTCCAAGATAAATTTAGTTTTAGTGAAGACTCATAATATTACATACTTACCTACACAATAGTTTGGAAGTTCTAGAATCCTAAGAAGTAATAGATAATACTGTTGTCGGCACCTAGCTGTTGCTTAGCACAAAGCAGTATTACATTTTTAAAATAATATTAGACTATGATAAATTAAGTGTGCGCGTGACTATAGTAGAAACAAATAAGTACGATATCTTCATAAAAACGTACCAAACACGGTTTGTATGTGAACGCGCCCGTACGTATGCGCCATCTCACGTACTGACAAAATTTATCGATGCTAAAGGTGCGCCAGTCGTGGCTGATCCATACGTAAAAAAATCACATATTTGCTATGGAAAAAAAATCTTTTTAATGTCTTCTATTATTTGAAGTTTTGAGGTCAATTTCCGAATTTAAAGATGATCATTTTGATAAGTGTAGGTAAATGAAAACGTAAAAAATACTATTTCATAATCATTTCATTTTATTTTAAATACATGATTAAGTAAAGCCACGTTTTAATTAATCATATTTCAACCGTAATTTTTCAAATCACTAAACAGAACATGACATAGTAGGTTATGAAAAAATTGTAGTCAGCTCCTGGTCTATGTACAAAAATAATTAAAATCTTTGTATTAAAGATCCCTGATGCTTACCCTACAAGAGAAAAATGTTTTGTATAAAGATTGACTATGCATTTTTGACGATTGAATAAACTATAAGCGACAGCCAGCTACGTGTTTAGGATTATCGCTCGCTCGGGGCTCGAGTCGGTCTACTTATTTGCTTTTACTATGTCGTGACCATCGTGAATAAGGTTAGGGACCAGCGCAATGTCATCCCTGCACTCCCTTTTATTCAATTCATGCACTATTTATTTATTGTTTCTGTGCAGGGTCTCATGTGCTCTTCACAGCGACTCACTTATTTTAATCATACTGTTCCTTCTGTCCACTTGATGTGATGATGGAACTTTTACAATTTTTTTTTGATACCATAGTTTGATTTATTCAACTTTTGTTGTTTGTGTATTTTAGATTGGTACCTTTTCATGAATATTTCATGTGAAAGTATAAAATTAAACTAGGTACTTAAGTATTTAAAATAGATGACTAAGTTTTTACCAGCCTGTTTTTTAAAGAATAGCAATCTAAACATTACATATCTGAAAGAATTGTAAAAGGTAAGTAATGTAATGAGCCATTTTCTGTAATAAATATTATTTTTAATTAAAATTACACTGCAATGTCTGAATCTTTTTGCCTTGTGATTTTGAGAAAATGCAAAAGGTCTTAATACAATTTGTTTGATGAGTGTCATAAAAAACTATGTCCTCATTCACTGAGTTTTTTTTAATAAATAAAAATTTTATGAATTCTCATTTGTTTTATTGTTATATTTAGTCGTAAAATTATTGTTTTGCAACATTATGCAATTAATTAATTATCATTACCAAGAGATGTTAAATACCAATGGGTGTCTAACATCTCTTGATCTCAATGAATAGGTATGAAGTGTGCTATGATTGTTATGTATGAGAGACAAGTCTTGTTTCATAACCAATGGGGACAAACACATGTTTTTTGCAACTCGAGAATCCTACTTAATAATATCTATGAAAGTTATTAAATTATCTTTGATAACTGTTTTATGAACTAGAGGAATGCCTAAAAAGATGATAATAAAGGTTATTTGTCTGGGCCCTTCGATCTGTTTTTTATTTATTTTATATTTATATAAGGCATATCACATAAGTTTTATAAACCGAGTAAGTATACTCGTAGTCTAGTATTAGCCAAAGTTGAGTGGAATTTAAGAATGTGTTTTAAAGTACCTATAGCTGCTTGCTTTTCGAAGCTATTATTAAGTAGTGCTAAGGCACTTTATGGATTTTTCTATATGAAGTGGCAATCATGCACAATTCCAGAAAGAGTTTGTACACATTATATAACTGAATGCATAATTCTCACATTGAAGTAGCTTAAAGTAGGGTAAAATAAAACAAAATTAACCTTAAATCTAAATTTATTTAGTATACAGAGATGTAAAACATAGGATCTCGTCCTTATTTCTTGCCTTTCTTGCCGGTGGGTTTCTCATCTACGCTTTTCGGATTCTGCCAGTTCAATGGGTTGCGACGGTACATGGGCCATGGTGGGACAGTCAGTATTGCAGCAAGTATAAATCCGGCTCCCAAAATATATACCGATTGGGAGAACTGTTGAACAATGTAGCCCCAAATAAATCCGACGATACTGAAGAGAGTTATTATCGCTTTGTATAGTTTTTCTGCTTTAGCTTGGCCCACATAGTCAATGTGCGTAGGGAGAGATGTGAAGAAATCCATTATCACGCTAAAAAACGGGCAAATTTTATTATTTTGGAAGCAAAATTCTACGAAAATTGTTTCGTCAACGTCAACGTCTATATAATTCACAAATTATAATTTGTGACGTCAACAAAGACAGATGAAAAAGAAATGTCAAAGTACACGTCATGCATGTCATTTCTGTCGTTCGGAAACTTGAGAAATTTTGCAGTGATCTTGCACATGGTATAATAATGCATAAAAATAGAAAAATAGATGTCATGCATGTCATGTAATGTTCTAAAACCCTAAAATTCATACGTACGATAGTGACCCATCCATGTATGTATCCCTGGAAGCCAAATGCAGCATTTCACCCTTACTTTTGTCTTCGTTTTAAATAAGAAAGAGTTTTTTAGCTTGTCTTATTAATTTATTAGCCACACTAGAATCATAAAACTAATAAAAAAAAATCTCACATACATATTGCACTTTTTTTTTTTTTTTTGTATGTTATACCTTTCTTGTTTTTTAATTTATAGCAACACAGCCTGATTCGTTTCCGTCAGTCGATTGTCAACATTCAGTACGATCAGACTCATTAGGTTAATTTTAGTTACAAAGATATTAGTTTTATTTTATAAAAGTACAATCTACAAATTTTATTAACAAAATGACAACGTTCAAGCAAGTTCCTCTCACATGTGGTGGCCATACTAGACCAGTTGTACACTTGGATTTTAGTGACGTTACAAAAGATGGATATTATTTGATTTCTGCCTGCAAAGGTAAGTTTGCTGAAGTCTTTTAGATCTTACGGTGCCCTTTCGCCTTGGCCTCGATGTAGGTGGAAGACCTGCAAGTGTGTTTGGGCGTATTTGTTTGGGTTTTGTGTGACAGATGTTAGATGAAGTTATGGGTAGGCCTTCACTTTTTATTTGTGAGTAATAGTTTGGTTCGCCGTCGCCGGCGAGCATTCTATGCATGCTGTGACCTTCTCTTTCCGGACATGCAGGAAGAGCCTTGATTATCCGCTCGTAAGTTTCCTCGCGGCGGCTGCTCGCCTTGGTAAACATATCGTGGTTTTTGTTCACGATGTTGCGCCATGATATACAAGTTCCGTGCTTTTGTGTGTGTACAAAATCGTAATAGCTTCGAAAGATAGTTCCTGTGTTGGAAGTTGACATTTCACCCATTCTGGGTCACCTTGTGTTCCTTTTCAAGGTTTGATAAAGCACTTGACATTAATGTTTACCAAGTGAATTGAAATCTTGATAATAGTAGAAGGCTTTTACTGATATCTTGATAAATCAAGTAAAACTAGACACAAAGATTGTTATTTGATTTGCAAATATTGTTTTGCATCTGATTATTATGTTTTACAAGCAGTAATTCATGCAGCATCATTGTAGATACCTAAATGCAGGAACAATACAAAATCTATTATTATTAAGCTTTCTCTTTTTGATTTATAAATTTACTGTGTTACCTATGTTATTAATATGTTTCACTGTATTTTATGCATATATAGCTTATTGTTTAATCCTTCAACACCACAGAACAGAGACACAATAGATTTTCCATTGTTCTCCGGCCCTATTCGGTTAAATTAAGCATTCGCAAGTTTAACTTATCTCTCAATTAATAACTGGAATAAATTTTAATACTATCTGGAAACAGATGTTATTTAGTAATAACTTCTACTCTATGCTTCCCAAGGGCTTGATCCAATGATCTCAAATTTATTTGATACAATCATGCTAGAAATTAATTACATTAAATTATCCATAACTTGTCATCATTTGTTTTATTATTATTTCCATAGATGGCAAACCCATGTTACGGCAAGGTGAAACAGGAGATTGGATTGGTACTTTTGAGGGCCATAAAGGAGCTGTGTGGGGGGTAGCGCTGACACAAAATGCAAACTTAGCTGCAAGTGGGGCAGCCGACTTCTCAGGTACAATCACTTGATGTTTATTAAAGCATATTATATTATCTTGAAGATTTTGAAGATAACATTCTGTAAGGAAAAGTTTTATATAGTTTATTCAACTTGGAGAAAATGTATTACAAAAAACAACTCGTCTTCAAGTACTATTAGAGGGGAATACATAATAGACTTGCTACTTGGAGATTAGTTGCTTTTTTATAATTTATGTTCTAAAAAAAGAGCATTGTAAATTCAAAATATGAAATCATTAATTACATGAAAGAAAATGATAAATAAGATTTTCATTGTTGTTTATGACAATGCAGAATAGGTGGGTTATTGAAGTTGTATATTTCTTGCAGCAAAACTTTGGGACGCACGGTACGGAGATGTAGTCCACACATTTGACCATGAACACATAGTGAAGAGTGTGAATTTCAATTCAGATGACACCATGCTCCTAACCGCTAGCAATGAGAAACTCATCAGAGTTTTTGATCTCAACAAACCTGAAGCTGGACGTGAGTTTTCTTTTTAATTTCTTAAAAATTAATGAAGTTTCAAAGTTGGTTGTTACACTGAGGCCAGTGCTATGGCATCAGTTTTTAAAACTAGAACACTTAAGTTATTAAATTCAATTAAAAGGAATAAATAAAAATGTATACCTCTATTTTCCTATCCAGTGAACTAATCTAGATTGAATTCAGAATTTAGTAAATTCAAATGAATCTTCTTGTACCTATAATAAAATCAAAATTTTATTACTTATAGATAGTTTCAATTTCAGCTTCCACCAGCTTCTTTTAGTTTGAAATACTTACTTATATTATAAAGTTTCTTTGGATGTATGGATGTTTGTTACTCTTTCACGCAAAAACTATTAAACTGATTTGGTTGAAATTTGGCATACAGATAGTAGACAGCCTGGTTTAAAACAGGATACTTTTTATCCCGATATTCCCGAGAACGGGAACCAAGCGGGTGAAACCGCGGGCGGCCGGGGTATTATAAATGTGAAAGTTTGTTTGGATGTATGGATGGATGTTTGTTACTCTTTCACGCAGAAACGACTAAACTGATTTGGTTGAAATTTGGCACATAGATAGTAGACAGCCTGCCGGCCTAGCATGAGCGGCTTTTATCACGCGATATGATATGGTACGTCAAGTTGTCTTGCTTACCCCACTAAGGTGTAAGCAAGACGGCATGCCGTACCATATAATATCACGTGATAAAAGCCGCTCATGCTAGGCCGGCTGGATTAAAACATAGGATACTTTTTATCCCGATATTCCCGAGAACGGGAACTAAGCGAGTAAAACCGCGGGCGGCCGCAAGAAATATATGATACTAGCTTTCCGCCCGCGGCTTCGCCCGCGTGAACTACACGACGTTATCCCGCAGGAATGTGATATTTTTCCTGGATGAAAAGTAGCTTATGTTCCTCTCCAGGCTACAAAGTATCTGTGTCCAAAATTTCAGCCAAATCCGTTCAGCCGTTTTGGCGTGATTGAGTAACAAACATACAAACATCCAAACATCTAAACTTTCACATTTATAATATTGAGTAGGATATGAAACTCTAAATGCTGCATCAATTAAAATTGTTGTGTCTGTCTGTGACTAAAATAGATGAATATTAAATCTAGCAATACATTATTAGAATCATAAGGGCATGGCAGAACCCAAGACAAGAATTTGTCTACATCAGATTGCAATTTTTGTCAATAAACATTTGTCTTTTGGCGACCGCGAACCGGACGACGTTCCGTGGGCAGGCCCCCTACAAGGTGGACCGACGATCTGGTCAAGGTCGCCGCTGGATGCGGGCAGCGCAGGACCGATCGTTGTGGAGATCCTTGGGGGAGGCCTATGCCCAGCAGTGGGCGTCGTACGGCTGAAATGATGATGATGAAACATTTGTCTACCTAAAGATGAAATATAATTTTCTTTATCAAACTCCTCATACTACCAGGGATGTTTATTGATAATCTTATAAGTGACTAGCGGCCGCCCGCGGTTTCACCCGCGTGGTTCCCGTTCCCGTGGGAATATCGGGATAAAAAGTACATATAAACCTTCCTCTTGAATCACTCTATCTATTAAAAAAAATCGCATCAAAATCCGTTGCGTAGTTTCAAAGATTTAAGCATACAAAGGGACATAGGGAAAGAGAAAGCGACTTTGTTTTATACTATGTAGTGATATAAATAAATGTATATGGCGTAAGATCATTAACTCAATCTAAAGAATGATGAAGTTTCTTTGATTTTCCTGTTATTGAGAGGTGATTCAACCTTCTTGTCTTTGTTAAGCTATTACTAGTTAATGGAGTTGATCAGGAATCTGCATGACATTACTTCACTTCCCATTGTGATAATGAACAAATTATTGTCTTCGTATATATGTTGTGCAATGATTATTTATATTTACTTAGCCCATTCAATCTTCTATTTGTAGGAGGAAGTTACTTTTATGCTGGGGCTTCACCTGCGTGACGCCTAACGGCGTTAATAACGGCATGCGCGTCTTAGCGCGCTAATTGTATCAAATTAGTGCGCTAAAACCCGGCTACACCTGCGTATTATATGAAATAGCGCGCTAATTAATGGCATTAGACGCAGGTGAAGCTCGGGCATTATAGAATACTAGTGTTTTATAATCCCGTAGGAATATCGGGATGAGATATGGCCTATGTTAGAAGGAAATAATGTAGCTTTCTGCTGCTGAAATAAGATTAAAAAAAATTAGGGCTATGTTATTGGTATGATATGTATTAGTTTTTTTTTATTATATTTTAGCCTAAGATACCACAATTTTATTAAGTTTGCAAATACCAATTTCACAGTTGCTTCTTTCTCTCTGCAGCGGTGGAGAAGTTCAACGCGCACACAAACAGTATTAGGCACGCCGTGTTCCTTCACAACTCGCGCATCGTCAGCGTCAGCGATGACCTCACGATGCGGGTTTGGGACCGTAATAGTGGACAGGTCAGTGGTTTAAGCAACAACTTCTCATAATGGTACTGTAGTTCAGTGCGCACACAAACAGCATCAGACACGCCGTGTTCCTTCAGAACTCGCGCATCGTCAGCGTCAGCGACGACCTCACGATGCGGGTTTGGGACCGTAATAGTGGACAGGTCAGTTGTTCAAGCAATAAATTCTCATAATGGTGCTGTAGTTCAGCGCGCACACAGACAACATCAGGCACGCCGAGTTCCTGCACAATTCGCGCGTCGTCAGCATCAGCGACAACCTCACGATGCGGGTATGGGACCGTAATAGTGGACAGTTCAGCTGCCCAAAGCAAGATTTTAGCGAAAGCTACTCAACATCGTGCCGTCTCTTTCATACGTTTGACATTTGTTGTCGCCAGAGCTATGTTTGAGACACTCCCAAAGTAACGTTCGAGTATTCGGCCGTTGTTAGTAATATTGTTCAATATAACAAGAATATATTTTAACTAGTAGCTCACCGTGGTTTTACCCGCGTGGCTCCCATTCCCGTGGGAATAGCGGGATAAAATATAGCCTATGTTACTCGAGAATAATGTAACTTTATACAATGAAAGCATTTTTAAATCGGTCCTGTAGTTTTGAGTTTTTTCATTACACATATATGCATAACATACAAGCAAACAAATCTTTGCTCTTTATAATATTAGTATAGTTGTCGGTGCCATGCCAAGTATGAACGCAATTCTACATTTCAACAGTTCATCACGTTATAAATAAGCTGTCAAATAGTTGGTTGATCGTCGCAACACATGAACCACTACAAACGCCGCCACCGACCACTTTTCATACATAGTCGTCACTTGTTTCTTATTCTAACTTCAAGTGGCGCCGTTTGCTCATAGTATTGTGCGGCGGTTAGATTATTACACCCAGACATAGAATAAGTTTGTTTTCATCACATGAATGTAGGGTTCAAACCTGCAATACACAGTTAAGTTAGTAGGATTACAAATATATACATGCGTCATTGATAAAGCAGTTTGTAACTATAGGAAGTGAAACATTTGCGGTATTGTTGATTTTTACGGGTTCATATTTTGTGTGTTCCAGGAAGTGCATAAAATCGAATTTCCAAGCATTCCAAATAGCTTAGAATTGTCCAGAGATGGAGCCATATTGACTGTTGCATACGGTGAGTTTTTAATTATGTAGCTGTCAGAGGGATTTAGTTACTGTACTGTACTCCATACTAATGTATGTAATATTTCGTGTTGTGCTAAACATCGTTCATTCATCATTTAAATAGACTGAAAGTTAAGACTTGGCACTCTCCCAGCTTAACATTACAAACATGAATGGTTTCTTTGTTTATCCATCGCAATCAAAAACTGATTTGGTTTATACTTGGCACATTTTAATGCATAATCATTCTGCAGAGTTTGTTTACTAAAACTGCTGTACTTATTCCTATAATATCCTTTTAATTATTTTATGTCTGAGATAGAGATATATCATATTATTATGTTGTTCTTAGCCAAAATTATTCTTGATTTAGACTTTTTGTTTCGGGGGTTTAGTAAGTTTATGTGTGCATCATGCAAGAACTTGTCACATAAAATCACATAATAACTCGCCCATACTGCGCTCCCTTTCCGCGCTCAACTCTCTCCTTGCTGACAACCCTAAATTTGACCTGTTTGCGGATGGATGGCAGGTAATTTTGTCGGAATGTTTGCGTTTTTGTGAGAGTGTTTTTGAATGAAATGTGATAATTGGTTACTTTTGTTGTTTGAATGTTTTTTTTTGTTTTTAATTACCTATTGTGTGTACTTTAATTATTGTAATTGGTAAACCGTTATAATTAAAGTAAAAAAAATAAATAAAATAATATAAAAAGTAATACTTAGAAATAAATAAAATAATATAAAAAGTAATACTTAGACTCGAGTCAAATACGAATGTTCATCTCTGGAATACTTACTTGCGCCAAAACCAATACCCCTAATGCAGTTGGCAGTTTCACTACCGTGCGCTACCTTGGGGCACTCTCGAGCACAAGCAATGAAAATTTATATTAAACTAACTGCGCCGTTTTCTAAAGAACTGCGCCCTGCTATCATAACCGCGTAGTTCCCCTTTCCCGTAGAAAAATCTGGATAAAATAATGCCTATGTCACTCAGAAATAATGTTACTGTCTACTGGTGAAAGAATGATTAAAAAGTCCAGTAGCTTCAGAGATTAGTTCCTATAAACAAACGTGCAAAGTTTTCCTCTCTAAAACATTAAGTTTTCTGATTCCTCAATATTTTACAGGTACAAACGTGTCATTCTATTCTTCCGACACGATGCGTAAGATGCGCGAATTCCCCGTGCCAACGAAATGTTTCTCCGCGTCGCTCGCGCCGAGTCGCGCGACATTTGTGTGCGGTGGGGAAGATCTGAAGGTTTACAAATTTGACTACAACACTGGTACTGAGCTGGGTAAGTTGGTGTTTTTCTAATGGTGGAGTTAATAGTTCTAAAATTTTTACCGTTAATACCGCCCTTAATGGTTGGTAAAGCTTACGATAGAATTCATTAAATTCCTTGTAGCAGATTATTGGGGTCATTTTAGATCATTGGGGTCATTTTAGATCATTGGGGATTTATCATATTGTAATTGTGTATTCGTTTTGAATTTTAAACAGTAAATCTCTAACAGGTGTGTGAAATAATTAAAGCATAGTCTTTACAATTCACCACTGTGACTATTAGAGTCGAGAAAAAACTAAGTGTAACTTAGGATTATTACTTCTCGGTCCGTCCGTGACATAATTAGGGTCCGAGATGGTAATGAATAATGGATTACCGAAGTTTATATAAGCGAGTGGCAAAGACCAGCTACAATTTTCCTCTCTCAACTTTCAGAATCAAACAAAGGCCACTTCGGTCCCGTACACTGCGTACGGTGGTCTCCGGACGGCGAACTTTACGCGACCAGTTCCGAAGACGGCACCGTACGCCTATGGCAGGGCGTGCCCGGACGCGTGTACGGCCTGTGGCGGCGCTCCAACGAGCACCAGCCCGTCGCCAACGGGTTCAAGGAGGTCGCCGCCAACTGACCCGCGCCCCCCCACCCCGCGGAGGTGCGTATACTGCACAATGACACCGGCTGTGTAACTAGCACCGTGTGCGGCCTGTGGCGGCGCTCCAACGAGCACCAGCCCGCGCCAACGGGTTCAAGGAGGTCGCCGCCAACTGACCCGCGCCCCCCCACCCCGCGGAGGTGCGTATACTGCACAATGACACCGGCTGTGTAACTAGCACCGTGTGCGGCCTGTGGCGGCGCTCCAACGAGCACCAGCCCGCGCCAACGGGTTCAAGGAGGTCGCCGCCAACTGACCCGCGCCCCCCCACCCCGCGGAGGTGCGTATACTGCACAATGACACCGGCTGTGTAACTAGCACCGTGTGCGGCCTGTGGCGGCGCTCCAACGAGCACCAGCCCGTCGCCAACGGGTTCAAGGAGGTCGCCGCCAACTGACCCGCGCCCCCCCACCCCGCGGAGGTGCGTATACTGCACAATGACACCAGCTGTGTAACTAGCAGCGTGTGCGGCCTGTGGCGGCGCTCCAACGAGCACCAGCCCGTCGCCAACGGGTTCAAGGAGGTCGCCGCCAACTGACCCGCGCCCCCCCACCCCGCGGAGGTGCGTATACTGCACAATGACACCAGCTGTGTAACTAGCAGCGTGTGCGGCCTGTGGCGGCGCTCCTACGAGCACCAGCCCGTCGCCAACGGGTTCAAGGAGAGGAGGAAGGAGGATGGCTGCCGCGTTTCGAGTAACTTTACACCAAAACTCGTTTGCAAACAGGGTATCAAATTTTGGCGAAATACGTTACTAATTTTAGTCTATGTCGACAGATTTAATCACCCAGGAAATGCCTTACTCAGAAAATATTTTCGTCGAATGAGGAGAAAAAAGCTCTAAAATAGGTCAATTTTCAGTCATTGGCAGGAAGTATTTTTTGATGGGTTAAAAATATTGGAATTAAGAAAAATGTGATAGTAAAAAACCACGAGCCCTATAAGTTTTCAGGCGGGACCCAAACCCGCACCTCCGGGAATCCGGCCCGATGCTCTGAGCTGACCAACTAAGCTACCGAAAGGCTTACACGACTCGTCAAATTTTGCTATCACTTGTGACGCTGTAGGCCAGCGTTGTTTCATCAATGTGAGGAAACCCTCGCATCCGAAAGAAACATTTTTACAGATGTTTAACAGTCGATTAAGATGAAACAGCCATTAAATTGGGATTTTAAATTATTTTTATGCATTCACAATACAATTTTGTAAGTACCTATATGAAAAATGTGATAGTAAAAAACCACGAGCCCTATAAGAGTAGCTTTTAGGCGGGATTCGAACCCGAATTCGGGCGGAAATAGAATATTGGAATTACTTTGTACTAAGTATGTAACGATAAAAAGAGCTTATGTCTAAGAACGAAATAGACTACCGAAAGTTATGTATTTTCTTTCGAAAGTTCCTGCCCTCGTATTGTTATTTCCAGTTTACAGTTTTCTCACAAAGGCAATCAGGCTCAAAGGACCATTTCGATAGTGATTAATTTGGATTTCAATAAAAGACACACTTGCATGCTTTGATACACTTTATAATTTTGTAAACTTTAATAAAGTTTTATTTTGTTTCAGGATAACGACGAGTGTGAGTGCAATCCAAATTGATTGGTTTCGGTTCTCGGCTACGGCGAACACCGAACAAGTATATTTTGGACTTGAGAGGGTTAGCCTGACAAATCAAGACTTTATATTTAAAACGTCGACAGTGTTTGTGTTTTTATTTTTTATTTTTTTCGCAACACTAGTTTTTATACTCGAAAGCAATGTATTTATTGTAAAAAGAAACTAATAGACTTGATATGCAACAAAATAAAGTGATTTGTAAATATTGAAGTTTTCTATTTTTATTTTTGTTAAACACACTTTAATAATAAAACACAAATTAAATATTAAAAAAATATTTATTTATATTTTTTTCACTACGTGAGATTTGTATTTTTGTCGTATAAAATATTAAGACTACTCATTAGAACTAAAATTACGCCAATATTTTACAAAAAATAATTTACAAAAGCTAAGGTTCTAGGCAGTGAAAACAAACTATAGAAGACGCATTTAATACACATTCATTGTACATAATGGTAACACTGAGTAGGTATGAATGGATAATACTGTTGCTTTATGGTAAAACAGTACAACCTCTGTGAATATAACACATATTCCGTCTCCTCATCAATTAAAGCTAAAGATGGCCATTAACGTTTATAAAAAGTTACAGAGTCAGAGTATATTTTACTCAAAACATTACACAACCATTAATGTATATCTACAAAGAAATTAAATTAAAAAGACTTCGTTGCATTTCATTAAATCAATCTTCAATGGTGGTGTGCCTTAAGGCAATGTATTATGGTTTAAATTGCACCGACAGAAATAAAGACGACATTTTGTTACTTACATCTATGACTTATAAAGGTAATCGTTATCTACATACTTAGTTTATTACTTAATGTCCTTCACAATGGGCAGATCACTTGGACGGCATATTTGGTAACCAGAGATTACTATTACAAACTTAAGATATATTTTGGAATCGTTCATCGATTCCGTTTCAGTTTTTGTTGAATTATTCTTAGGATAAGGTTATTTGTTTTACAGCAATTACGAAGAACGTATGAATATTTCTTTTGGCAAATATATTGTAACTATTATCTGCGAAAAGAGTTGTACTTATCCTTCTTAAAATTATAACATGTATTTCGAGTAAGACTTAGTTTATCAAACTGAGTATGTTCCCTTTAGTTTTCTTATTTTATAAAATCTAACATTCTTTTATTTTGATGCACTGATATACAAGGCGGTTTTGTTCAGAAAATCTCGTTAGGGGCGCTCATAAACATTCAAAACACGTTTCCTAGTTATGAATCCATGCGCTGTCACTGTCATTCACTTGAGAATACACAAAGATATGGCATAGAAATCAAGTCTGTGCCCGTAGTGTAAGTTTTTATGTCAAAAAACGCAAACTATTTCGATTCCGTATTTATGTCAATTTGTATGAAAACTGTATTAGCGCCTCTAGCGGCGAGTAGCGCGCGTATAAAGTTTTCATACAAATTGACATAAATACGGAATCGAAATAGTTTGCGTTTGCTTGACATAAAAACTTACACTAGGGGTACTGAATCTATTTGTCAAACGGTTGTGAATAAGGATCTTAGGGCTACTCTGAAACGCTAGAAAACCGAAGCTTCGTTATATCCGTCCCTCTCACTCTCTAGTCATGACAGAATCAAGTTAAAGGGGCGGAGCTAACGAAGTTTCAGATTTTGCGTTTCGGATTAGGGCTCCTGAGCCGAAGACGTATTAAATGGCGATCGTGTTTTGTTTACACGCTTTTTACTGAACTCTATAATGAACGTCTTGCGAGTTTGGCTCACGGAGCCAGTGTTTTGTTTGTACGCCTGTAAGCCTGGCCGCACACGGGCCACTGATGACAACCAGGAACCGCCGCCACCTACCTACCCTATTTTATGTAGTTTTCATGGATATTTATATGAGCTGGCCGACACATGGTTTGATGCTGGTAGTCGTCACTTGTTTTGACTTCTACTCTAGTTTCAAGTGGCGGCGTTTGTGGCTGTCGCGTGTGGCTTAGATATCTGCGGCGACGGTAATAAGTATAAGGCTATGTCCTAATTGCTTAAGTCGTTCGACGACTAAATCGGTCGCTCGCACTGCCGAAAACAAAACTAAATTGGTTGGGCGTATGGCAATGGTAATGTGTCCAAACCGGTGTCCGGTGTGTCGTCAGTCGGCAAGATGGCGTTATCAAAGGCCAATGTGCTTTACCTAAGTGAAAAAAATACTCGTACGGTTCTTGTAGCTTTTGTTCCATTCACTCCACAATATATGTCTTCCTTGCATTTCTGTTATCAAAGAATCATTTTTATAAACGAACAACACGTGGTTTCCGCGCGACCGACACGACAAAATAGAGCTGGTTTGAAATTCAAACTCGACAACCAACCAATGCGACGTTGGATGTCCATGCGGTTTGCCAGCTAGGGCAGCTCCATTGAAAGAGCTGTGTTTAAATTTTGTCGCGTTAATTTGTTTGTAATTGTAATTGGACAACAAAAGTTGTGTCGTATTGTGACAGCTAATTAGGACATAGCGTAATGATGGGCGTTACATGGGAGTTGTGCACGCCTATTCAAATTTTTTATTGTGTAGTTTATTTAGCCGTTCATTTGGCGATGAAAGGTGATAGGTCGGGAAACTTGAAGTTGAGTGGTGGTCGTCTGGGCGCTCTAGAAGGCGGGGAGGCGGCGCCACACTGCGCGGCGCATACGTCGTCTCGTGCGACCGCTTCTCGCGGCCACTCGCGCAGTAGCTGTGCGCAGTCTGTGATGCGGAGAGATGCGCATTGGGCCTGAGGAATAAAATTGTGTGTTAGTAACCTCAGTTTATTAAATTTAATTTTAATACAAAACGTGTTAATACTTTAACCGAAACTGAGGAAATAGTTTGTTTAGAATCGAGGGTAGAATCGATTCCACACTTTGTTGATAGGGGTAAAATTTTTCAAAAAAGTTTTGTTCATTTTTAATTGTCGCTTCTAAAAATTTTTGTGTCTACTGCCTATTCATTCAATAAGCGCGCGATCCGTCACGTGCTCTCTTACGTCATAGTAGAGCTTAAAACCAGTCAGAATGTCACGGATACCTATGAGAATGAATATCTTGGAAGTTTATAAAAAAAAAATGGAATTCAATTTAACATAAAATAAATTAGTTGGGTGTATAGGATTTTCGGTTATTGCATTAACACGTTGTATATGCAACCATAGGAATTAAGTTGCACAGTGGAGCTTTAGCTGTGTAATTGATTGAAGAAAGATGGGTGACGAAAAATGCATCGAACTCCTTTGTAGGTAAGTATTTCGAAAGAGGTAGTAAGTAGGTAGGTTAGTAGTCCTAGTAGTATTTACAGTCTTAACATCCACTAACCCACATTAAACACGTGTGCTAAACTGATGAATAGTGGTTCAATATCTTTCTATTAACAGGATCTTCATTATTACGTTATATATTTTGTTTGGAGAGTCGCGGTTTGTTTTAGGATTTCGCCAATGTCTAGTGTTTAGCTTAGTTGATTCTAGCAGAAGTCAAAGATTGATTTTGTATTCATCAAAATGTCTCCTCAAGCTAAGGACGCTAGGTCTTGTATATAGTCCGTTCTAAATTGCTTGTCGCTGCGCGAAGTTTGAAAGAGTTCAGAGTAAAATCTTGTATAGATTTTACACACGCTAATCAGTCTCTATGTTATTTTTTTTTACTTTTTGCATTCACAATGCAATTTTTATAATTGAAAAATTGAAAATGAAGTATTTTAGAAAAAATCGACCCGTCTCACAGCCAGCTCCGATGGGACTCCATAGCTCAGAGGTTAGAGCAGTCTCTATAGTCTTTGGGTAGCCAAACACCTTAATGTTTATTTAAGCTTTGTTAAAAGCGGATGGAATTGACATAGTTGTGCACTCACCCCTTCATTGGTGCATATGCAGGAGGTGCACGGGGACGGGAAGGCGGACTCGCCGACGGCCACCGAGCGGCCCGCGATGAGGCAGCCTTGCGCCGAACTCTCCCGCCACGCGGACAGGTCTAGCTTGGGCAGTGAAGAGCATGGCACTCGGGGGTTTCTGGAAGGAAATTAGTTTATTATTGAATTTGAAATCTGAACATTTTCCGTTTGGTCGGTTTGGCAGTAGGTACCTATGTATGTATTGTGTTTAGTGGTAGGGCTTGTTCTTCGGTCGCCTGGCTAGCTACCACCATCTTATCTAAGTCTGACGCCATAACAATGATGTTTGCAGTATTATTGTGTTCCGGCAGTTAAAGAAAAGTCATTTCGTCAGTGATAGAGGATTCCAGGAGTAGTGCGCTTCCACCTTCAGGACTAGCCAGGCGGACTAAAACAAGTCTTACCAAAACCTAAAACTTACAGGAAATTGCTAGGTAAGTCAAAGGCAGCCCTCTGAATGTCTCCCGCAATGTCGAAGTTCTCGCAAAGAATCTTGGACAGCGAAGTTTTTCTGATTTCAGCTAACTGGTGCTCAGTGAAGCGCGCGGCTGGGTTGTCGTTTTCGTACCTGTAAATAAATTAAATGTTGTCTTTGTTACATGAATATTTCTTGACTTGATTGAAAATTAAAATTACGAACTCCAGAACAAGATCGAATTGATCGCGATTCGTTTTCTCCAGGCCTAGTATGCACCACAGGAAAGTTTGTTGACTCTAGCTAGTCTGACTGTCAAAGTGATTTTGATAAGCTAAATAAAAAAGCTAAGCGAGTAAACCACACGTGCGGTTAAGAAACGACAATGCAAGGCATACTGGTCAGAGAAATTACAAATGTTACCTATCGGAGTGGTATTTCGAAGTAGGTACCTAGTTGCTCTAGGAAAAAATCTATTATTACGAGAGTGCGCTCAAAGTCAATTTTAAGAGCTTGGGTCTTACCAGAATCTATTACATTTTCTGAGTTGTCTGAACTGTACTGTATGGCGATGTAAGCAAGCGTGAGTACTAGTCCTTTTTCTTTCACTCATAGCGCCCGGGAAGAGGTCGATGTCGTCTTCGATTTGATAATCACCAGAGCTTCGGAATTTGTAGATAACTTACCAGAATCTATCGCATTTCCTGAACTGCCTGAACTGTATGGCGATGACACAGGCACAGTCTAACGAGACCGCTTTGCAAAGGCCTCCCGCTCATACCGCCCGTGAACAGGTCGATATCATCTTAGTCATGATAATTAACAGATCTTCTGGATTTGTAGATAACTCACTAGAATCTATCACATTTTCTGAGTTGTCTGAACCCTATGGCGATGCAAGCAATCGTGAGTCCTACGAGACCTCTTTCTTTCACTCATAGCGTCTGGGAAGAGGTCGATGTCGTCTGCGATTTGATAATCACCAGAGCTTCGGGATTTGTAGATAACTCACCAGAATCTATCACATTTTCTCAGCTGCCTGAACTGTATAGCGATGATGCAGGCAAACGTGGGTCCAACGAGACCTCCTTGGAGAGGCCTTTCGCTCATACCTCCCGGGAAAAGGTCGATGTCGTCCACAGTCGGATATATCCTCTTCAGCCTGTAAGAGAAGAATAACTTCTGAACTATTCTTTATGAGTAAGTTAATATTGCCAGAGCCATAATGTTCTTAACATTGAAAGATAAAACTCAATATAAAAAAACTTGGTTCAGTTCAGTATCGACTTCACTTTGTGACAGCACTTATGCTTGCGCTGAAGATAATACCTACTAATGTCTATAACATAGATGTATTATTCCTGGTCTATAATGGCAGAGGCCAATGTTGTAGTTTATCGTTCAATTTCAACCTTTTTGCATTTAGAAAGACGATTTCAACTTATACTGCCAAGACAAATTCAAACATAATGTCTAACTAACTACCTACTGCTAACTTCCTAAAGACATAAAAGTCACGAAAGAAATTAGGTACATAACAACAAAATTATTCTTATAAACATACCTGGCAATAACTTCATCCGGAATCTCCCTGGCCAAGTCTTCAAAAGTAGCGGCTCTCTTCAAATTGCATAGAGCTCTGTAGTTATTGTAACTCGGTATGCCGTGGTCTCTGGCTCTCTGAATATTGAGAGCGATCAAGTCTACGCCAGAGAAGGGAATGCGGCGGTCTTCGAACAGATGGTTGGTCACCTCGCCGGTGATGAACTGGTCCAGGGTCTCCATGGGGGTGGAGGACAGACCGCGCATCAGCTCGTCTACCATTGCTGGGTGCTGGGTGGAGGGGAAAAGAAAAGTGATCAGTCTTTGCCCTCCATTCATTGTTTATGTGTTCAAATCTATAAGATACGATACCTACGAGTTGGATATTTCTAACGGCTTTAGATTCATGATTTTTAAATATGGGCAGGTATTATATTTCCATACCTATTTTGTTAGGTTTGAGAAATTCTTAAGTTAAGAAGGTCTTCACTCTGCAGCTTGATCAGTGTCCACAGTTGCTGAATCTAGACAAGAAGGAACTATTCCAACGCTGAATTCAGTATTGGTAGTATATGAGTTTTTACAAGTCAAAGTTTCTGATCCCAGCCTATGCAAACCAGGGCTCGGAAACCACGTTAAAACTCGCGAACAGGTTTGCAAGAAACTCCATACAATTTCAAAAGAGCATTATCATTTGGGTTTCGCTCTTTCAGAACTTTTTCTCCTTTCCGCTTTCCGCTCCGAGCGACCGTTTTATAAAATACCTGGATTTGCGAACCGTTCCCAAGCCTATTCTAACTCTGTCTATAGTCTGTGCTATAGCCGAGTATTATTGTAGTGAAGACAGTTGCAACTCACGTTCATGAACATGTCAGGCTTGAAGAACCCATCCCTGAGAAGAATTGGCGGCTCCACAGGTTGGTAAGTGTGGGACAGTCGAGGTAAATGCGGTCTGAGCAGGGAGTGACCGATTCTGAACGCGGCTGAAGCGAACTCTGTGACGATGGCAGGGTTGCAAGTGGGCGAGTATTCTTTGTAGTATCCTGCGATAAAAGGGAAAGTGAGTTGTGTGGGGCATTTTGGTACATAGATAATTTATTTAGTGTAGATAAGTGATTTAGTTGAATTGTCAAAATAAAGGAGGGCCATAATAATATCAAGATCCAAGTACGTATAGGTTAGGTATACAATACATACACCTTTTTTAAGTGTGGTGTGGTCATAAATCCCTTTAAGGACTTTTTATACGGTATTGCTATCTTCCGAAGATAAATTTTAATCTTACCTGACGGCAACAGCTTCAGTCCATACAGATTAACAGCATTCCAAGACAGCAGCCTGGGCAAGAACTCGTTATAAATGATGTGTGTAAACTCTCCAGCGATGATTCTTCTCGCGTGCTCGAACAAGAGTTCGGCGTCCCAGTGAGGATTGACTCCTCTGAGGCCTTCCACTATTCTGTTGTGTTCGCGGACGAAGACTGTGTGGATGGCGGTCAGACCGGGCTGCTCGGATGCTCTTCCATCGCCTGGGAAGGAAAGTTTAGACGATAGGGGATCGAACTGTTATTGACATGTAAAAAATTAATTGTAACATTGAAGAATAACAAAAGTGAAAAAAAAAAATCAAACTGTTTACGGCTAAATGAAGTGCCTAAGAAGGGTTACGGAATATATTACCACTTTGGATTCGATGTCAATATTGGTTGCAGATATAAAAGTTGGATGTGAATTTTTTTCAGAAATCAAAGACCAAATCTTACCAGCAATAAAGCAGTATCCACTAGGGGCTTTACACTCAGGATGGCTGTCAGATCTTGGCAGGAGATCCCTTCCTCCATGTGGGTTGGTGGTGGTATTCAAGCGGCCGTTAAATCCGCGCAGCTTGCGGACGATGCAAGGATTTTCGCCATAAACTACGGAGCCGTCGATAAACGCGGTGTTCTGGTTCACTTGCTCGCGAGGTCCTGGGGAGAGAAAGAGCAAGAAAGTTAATCAATCAAGGTCACAATCAAAAGGTATCACCGAAAGTCATAAGTTTCAATGGCTGCTTTCTTTTAGTAGAATAAGAAGAATTGGTATAGGCTTATATTTACATCTCTATGAAAACTTCGCCCTAACGGTCTGTGGTACAGCAAAAAAATCCTTGGGAAGTTTTGTAAACAACCCATCCTGAGCCAGTCCATTACATCATCTTTTAACAGTTGGGTTTGATATTAAGGTATCAGAAGTCCAAATGGTAGGTATGCTGACTACCACATAAAACCGCCCATTTAAAATGTACCGTCTCATAAATCCCTGAAAAGGTTAGTGAAAAGACTTTTAACTAGTCTCATCAAATATCATAGTAATACTTACCAAGTTGCTGCTGTCCCGGCAGACTCCTCATGAACGGGAAGCACAGCCTCTCTCCGGAAGTGACGTTGACTTCGGGGTAGTAGTGGTCTCCTCTTGGGACCGGGAACGGGTTGCATTCCGGATGGACTGTGCGGGGAGACTCGCAGGAACGGCAGTCGGGAATAGACTCGTGGAAACCTGGAGAATGGATTTGATGGTTAGATAAATGTCTGGATTAGACGATAATTTAATAAATTGGTTTAATTTGGACTATCAAAAGAAATGAGCTAGAAAAGACCTTATTCTAGGTAATTTCGTGAATTCTGCTGCACAGATCGGCATGTTTTATGATTTTTTAACCGCGGCGTGGACGCCTTCCCTAACTGGCGCGACGACGTGATATGACAACTGTCTTATTAAGTTCTTGATGTTTCCTCTCTTAATGAGCAACGGGAAAAAACACATTTAGAGCATTTCGAGAACCCCAAAGCTTTGTGACATTAAAGATTATCAGTTCTTACCTTTGTGTATGGGTGTCATGGTGAGCTCGTGGTCTACGAACTGAGCGAACTGCATCACCATCAGAGTGTAGCGCGTGTGAAGGTTGGAAATGTCCGGATGGATAACCGTAGATATGATACGGGGCGAAGGTAACGGAGTGCCTGTCACTGAGTTTATACGGGGACGACTCACGCCTGGAAAGAAATTGAAGGTTATAATGAAGATAACTTAAAACTGATAAATTATTCTGATTCTGAAGAAGACATAACGGCTCATACAGAGAAGATAAAACCATTATAATATCTTATCTCAATACATTTAACACAAGTAGACATGAGCAGACCCATTCCCACTGGAATCACCTGTTCACGAGCATGACGCTTGAAGCAGCCATCGCATCACTCAACCACATTTTAGGGAACGTAACGACCCGCCTCACACGACACCACCGCAGGAATGTTTAATGAATGCAACTATGAAATAAGAAGTCTACTTACCGTCTTCATAAACTGGAGGTAGCAGCCTAGCAAAGGTGGTCAAACTCTTCCCCAAGTTTGGATTCCTCAAATTGTTGCAGTATCCAGTATAAGATCTGAAGGGGCTGTCAGCATCACAGGAACCATTGTCATCACATTGTGGTTCGATGGTGGGACCAAGGTCTTGTCCGATGAAACCGGTGACGTCAACCGATTGGAGGGAATCTACGAAGTCGTTGGTGCCAAAGCCGAGAGAGTCGTCGAATACTTGACGTTTGCGGCGATGCCTGGAATAATATTGTACATTATAAATGGTACATATAGTGAAACATGAGTCACTAATCGCTGCCCCATGCGATAGGATACCCAAGCAATACATTTTCGAAAAGAAATACCAAATACAGTTATTTGAAAATGACCGAGATCACTCTGGCATACATGAAGTCCGAATCTATACGGACGGCTCCAAGATGGGGACTGGAACTGGAGCTGGAGTATTCTCACAAGATCTGAATATCAAAATATCACTAGCGCTGGGCCAACACAGTTCGATATTTCAATGCGAATGTGTTGCAATAATAAACGCCGCTACCACGGCCCTGTCTAGAGGTATCAAGGAACTAAACATCCGCATACTGACCGACAGCATGGCCGTCCTAACAGCACTGGAGGCCAACACCATCAACTCCAGTATCGTCTACGAATGCCACAAAGTTTTGGATCGTTTAGCATCCAACAACGGAGTAATCCTACAATGGATTAAAGGGCATAGTGGATCACACGGGAATGACACCGCCGATGAGCTGGCTAGAATGGGATCCTCCACAATAGTGGCAGGACCTACACCCATTCTGCCACTCCCATTCAGCCAACTGCGCTCATGGGTAAGGCAACGAACTCGTGCTGCACATAATACTCGTTGGGTAGCTCTAACAAGCTGTAGACAGTCTAAGATGGCGATGACTGCAGTCTCGCCGCGTTTGACCTGCAGGCTGCTCAGTCTCAATCGTCCAGACCTCCGGATAGTTGTTGGTACACTTACAGGTCACCTTACCTTAAACCGACAACTATTTATTATGAATGCGACAGACAGTCCTCTATGTAGAGGTTGCCTGAACGCAGAGGAAACTGCCGCCCACGTGATCCTGGAGTGCGTAGGTTTGGCCGCACAACGAACAGAAATCCTCACAGAGGTGAGGTCGCTCCTAGAAGCCTGTGAACGCCCCAGGAGGCTTCTGCGCTTCTGGAAGGAGCTAGGATGGCTCGACTAGCCATGTTCACGCATAACGGACCAAATATGAGTCTAAATGCGGAAAACTGTAAACACCAATACCAATACCAAATGGTACATAATTTTCTATGTTATCTCCAACTAAACTATCTGAAGGATATTATTTTCTCCGTCGCCTCACATTCACTTCGCATTCGGGCACGAATCTTTATATCTAAGCAATAAATGATTCTGCCAAACAAGACACACAAGCGAAAACGCAAATCCTATGCAGGTGGGTGATCGATCTACAGGTCGATTCTCTAAAATACTATAAGAAAATAAATAATAAAAATAATAATAATACTCCATAGATCATGAAGAAAGTAAAGAAGTAAGGAAGAAAAAGTCCAACGGTCAATGATACCCGATACCAATTCAAACCACGAAAATAATGCCATTCCGATATTCCATTGTTACGGCATGCACCAAAATCTTGCTGAATATCGATTAAGGGCCAATCCTCACGAGTATCACTCAGAAGTATCTCATGATAAAAAAAAAACAATTGGCTTACCCTCCATGAATACTGTTGAGAAGTTCATTGGTGGCGAACTCAAAGAAGAGCGAAGTGTTGGCGAGTTTGAGCGCGTATTTGTTCGCTTTGGAGAAAGACGCCGCAGTTCCCACCGGAGACTTGGGGTCGGCGCCGCCACCTGGGAAATGATAAGAATGCTTTAGTTTTATTATAGATATTTTTAAGATAACACAGTGTTTGAAGCAAAGAAGTTAATATTAAGAAATTATCTCAGGGTCGTGGGGTCGGGCCCCACGTTGGGCGCCACTTTAGTGAGATGGGTCCAGTGATGTCTTCCTTTTTTAACGTACCGTACAATTTGTACCAACAAAAATCCTACTCGTACGCCGACTGGTTAGAAAATATAAAGTACTAGCTTTCCGCCCGCGGCTTCGCTCGGGTGGACTATACGACGCTATCCCGCGGGAATGTGATATTTTTCCGGGATAAAATATTCCTTTCCAGGCTACAAAGTATCTGTGTCCCAAATTTCAGCCAAATTCGTTCAGTCGTTTTGCCGTGATTGAGTAACAAACATCCAAACATCTAAACTTTCACATTTATAATATTAGTAGGTTATGTAGGTTACTATAGATATTTTTAAGATAACACTGGTTGTTTGAAGCAAAGAAATTAATATTAAGAAATTATCTCAGGGTCGTGGGTTCGGGTCCCACGTTGGGCGCCACTTTAGTGAGATGGATCCAGTGGTCAAGATTTTCTTTTTTATTGTACCTTACAATTGTACCAACAATAACAATCCTGCTCGTTCAGCAAAATGCTCGAAAGGTAAAAATCACACATAAACATACTTATAATAAAATGTAAAATTTTACAGATATTGTTAACTTGCGCGCTGACTGTACGCCTCTCGCACAAAGAGGATAGACACGGTGTGTATCTGTGGGCGGCGAGTTGTTCGCGGGCGCGGATAGATTAGGTTGTCGGTTTTCGGTCTGCTAATATAGTATATAGGGTGGAATTTGTTAAACAGTAAAATGAAAACATTCTCTTATTTTGAAAAGAAACAGTGCATTCATATAGATTTGAATAAAATATCAGCTGTTCCATAGAAAAGTACAAAATCGACTGGACTCAACATCGAATCCATGATCTTTCATTGCTTTCCTTTCATTTAATTTATCATGCTTGTTAGAAATTTTTTTTCTTCATGATTGACCTCTTCGATTGATGCGATAAATAAAACTACAAATGTTGTTTTTTCTGATTTTAGCCGATTCGATTCTGGGGCTTGAAAGCGTAAGTATTTTGAAAAATCTTTGAATGCAGTTTTGTTTCTTTAAAAAAATAAAGGAATATCTCTTTTGAGTAAAATTTCCTTTCCCCATTGTTTCGAGTAGGTACTTTCCCTCCAGATGGCAAATAAAAAGATTCAATCTGTATAAATAACGATTTTAAGCATCGTACGTTGGACGACACGATACTCACTGGACTCCCATAGCATGTACTCGAGCCGCTTCCTGTCGGCCATCTCCTGTCGCGCCTTCTGCAGCGCGGCGGCGAGCATGTCGCGCGACAGTTGCTCTGCAGCTTGAGCGCCACTTGAATCGCGCCACGCCGACATCTCTAGGCGTAAGTGTTGACTGCACTGTTGGGCCGCGTTTCTGTAATTCGATTGGGATATTTTTTAAATAGGACGCAGGTGGATCCCACACTGCACCGCACGACGCTCCGGTTTGTGGTAGTGCGCTTCTTAACTATGGCTGTAGAATCTTGATGTGCATACAAAACCCGCAGTGTATGAAAAATCACGCCGCATCTCCGTCCGGTAGTGCGGAAACCGGAGGCAGTGTGTTGGACGCCTTAGACCATACAACACACCGCTCCAAAGACTATGGACATCGTAACGAGAAAAATAGTATATGCAGTCAATATAGATCTTTACACGAGTGCTAACATAACATCCAATCCAATTATCTTGAAACCCGAGATCTTTCGCATTAGAATGGTACTTGTTGCCATTGAAAGAAAACATAATATAACAGATATTAAATTTTCTTCAACTCGATTGTAGGTACCTACTCTTGCGAAGCCTAAATGAGTCCTTCGTTTACTATAAAATTCTATCATAACGTAAGTAGGTATACTTACAAGTATGGGTCCTCCTTGACGAAAGCTTTAGGCTGAATATTGGTGATCGTCTCATCGGCTGCGCAGAGTAACCCTGACAGGGATACCTTCCTGATGGCTCCCAGTTTTTCCGGAAGGAAGGATGATGGCGGGATGTCGTTTTCATACCAGAATCTGTAAAACGAGGTAGGTTAGTTAACTTACTGTTGAAGATGACAAAATATGAAGAACAAAAAAGGAAACGCAATTAATAGTAGATTCTCGACATATTTTACCCGCCCTAAACATAGTTTTGAGGTTACAATCTTAACATTTCAATGTGCAGTAAGTATAAAAAATCATTTGATTAGCAACAATCTTCGAGAGTCATCAGAGTACAATTACTTAACGATAAAAAAAAACAATTCAGCTTTGTCAACGTAATGTTTCGTTCCTGTTCAATTAGCATAGTAATTAGTCAAATTGGAGCCGGTCAATTCAGGAAAGAACCTTAACAGGCGTGTAGTGACGTGGCACTAGTATTATCTACTGTTATTTTAACAAGCATAATTGTGCAGTAGCTCTGTAACTTCCAAAAAAAGGAGGGAAGTACTCAATTCAACGCGTATTTTTTTTATTTTTTTTTGTTTGAAATATGTATACCGATTATTCTGGCTTTAGTGATCCGATTTTTAAAGTTGTTTTTTTGTTCGATTGGGTACATTTTCGATTTGGTCCCATATAAGTTTCATTGAGATCCGATGACAATCTTCGGAGATATGGGGGATAATGTGGTCATCCATGTAAGTAAACGTAAGGTTTTTGTTCGGGCTGAATAGTTTGTTCTTCAAAATAGCGTCAATAAAACCACACGCGTAAACTAATTATATACTAATTATGTCATAGAATAATGGGTATATATGGGCTTTACTTCCAGGACCTCGATTGGTGATGTGGGTTATCACCGCGTTTTGCGATCGTTGCGGTTAAGCAACGTTCGCAAGGGCTGGTCATAGGATTAAATGAAAAAATACAATCTAAGTTAGGTATACTAACTATTTACCAATTTCAATGATTTTTTATTTGTAAGTGTATACTCCTGTTTTGGTCTCATTATAACCAAGTCAAGATCTGATGGTTGAATCTAAGGGAACGAGGAAAACCCGCAGACAGATTACGTGTTTTATGTATTTTTAAAAATGTTCAAGCATTTGCATCTGATAGCCATCAGCTCATGGTAATGGAAGATACAACTCCTCAATGGTTAGGAGTTGGAGGATCATTCTTTAGTTATTGTTGATAGGTACGTAAAAAAATATAGTTGTAATCTTTCAGGTTATTTAGGTGAGCTGATGATGGAAGGTAAAACTCTTTAGGAGTTAAAGCATGTTTGGTTTGGTTACGTTATACGTACCATATGCACGAATAGACCTTAAGTTGTATTCTTTCAAGATTTTAGGTTAGCTGATGGTGGAAGGTTAAACTATAACAACAAAACATGAAAAGAAAAAATATGTTTGTACTCTATGTGCATAACAGTTATAACAGAGTTAGAGGGTGATTCTTGTCCGAGTGTCCTAATTGAGATATAGGTTTTAGTAGTTGCACATTGCGCTACGCTCGCTCATTTTGCGAATTCTTTTGGTAGCGTTCAATGGAAAAATAAAAAAAAAATAAAAAAAACCGCCTTCAAAAAACTACAAACAAAAACTCACTTCTAAAAAACACGTAAAAATGAAAAATAAATTAAATCATTCAATTCAAAGGACTAAAGTCCGGGAATTTTTCAAATTAATCTTGAATTAATTTCAATTCAATCAGATCAGTAAGTTCCAAGATTAATTTGAAAAATTCCCGGCCTTTAGTCCTTTGAATTGAATGATTTAATTTATTTTTCATTTTTACGTGTTTTTGAGAAGTGAGTTTTTGTTTGTAGTTTTTTTGAAGGCGGTTTTTTTTTTATATTTCAATTATTAGGCAGCTGCTCAAAAGATAAGGCAAATTTTACAGTGGGCAGTATCATCAACATTACGAGGTCTGTAGAGATGGTGATATGTAAATAAATACCTGTCGCTCTTCTTCAAGTTAGCGAACTGCTGTGCTAAGACACAAGCGAGAGTGGACCCAACCACGGCACCGGTCGCTGCCTTCTCCATCGCTCCTCCAATCATGAGCTCCACGTCTTCAGCGTTTCTGGAAAGAAATGACATTAGTTACCAATATTTTACTATAAATTAGATTCTTAGATAAATTGCATTCGCAATTCATTTGATTGCATTATTAATGGGAGTGATAATGAATTAATTATGATTATATTGCTGATTTTTAACACTCAAGAAGAACCATGCATGTGTTTGGAGTCTGCAATGACTGCAATTGAGAGAGAGATAAGCAATCGTCCAATAAAACGAGGCCTATCACCTCAAAGTAATATTGACGTTAAAATTGTTAGATCTTTAGAAGCTATTGGATTATAACGGTGTTACAGTTAAGTGTATCATTGACTTCTAACTGTACCTACGTTTGATAAGTAAGAACATCGGTAAAACTGACCTGTACATATCTGCGATCATCTCCTGCTGTGTTCTATCGAATCCCATCTTCTCGAAGTCGCCGAAGGTCTTGACAGAAGCCATTGGCTCGCACATCCTCACCGCCCTCAAGTAAGAAGCGACTCCGTGGTCTCTCGCGCGTTGGAGGTCCCATTCAGCTGATCGTGGGAAGTGGGACATGCGTTGGGCGCTAGTATGGACCAGGTGTTCCAGAGTTACGGTGGAGTTAACCTGTGAAAATTATCGTTTTAACATTAGGTAAGTAATCGGCTTCTGAAGTGTAAAGGCGAATATTACAGTGTCTTCTGTAAAAAAAGGTTCAGAAGAAGAAGAAGCTAATGCTGTCCATCTCTTTTTAAGATTATAATATATCAACGGTTCTATTATTATTATAGGTACGATGGGACCAGCCAGAGGCATTCCTACAAGAAATCGATTAAGAGTTCTGTTATAGGCCGACATTGAAATGAAGTACCTAAGTACCTATTGGATCCTTACTGTTTTGAAAGTATCAAATATACCAGTTTCTGGTTCATCATCGCCTTGAAGATGGGCGCTATTGCGACCAGTTCAGTGTAAGCTCCCGCACGATTCGCACTCGAGTATCCACGCCAGAAGCCTAGGGACTGCAGCTTCAGTTCAGCTTTCGCCATTCCCACCTGAAACATACATTTTAATTGACCATTAGCAGAAAGATGTATAAGTTTGATTTAATCTTTGTTTATCATTTTGCTTCACACGTCATTTTAATTGGGTGAAGAGCGGTTTACTAACAGAGTTTTTCAATATTAAGTCACCATCTTATACCACAATCGTTTAACAATTTCTTGGAAACAACAGGAATTTTAAGATATACCATTAAGTTCGTAACCTACTGCGAGATCAGTATGAAATAAGTAGATTTTTTTAATACACCACGGAGTATCACTTTACCTTGATAGGGCTGAAGGTAGAAGTGCACTACTCCCAGAATCCTCAACCACTGGGAAAGTGGCTGTCTTATCTCTAACTGCTAGAACATAACAATGCTGAAAACATCGTTGTTATGGCATCAGACTTAGATGAGATGGCGTGGTAGCTAGCCAGACGGACTTAGAAGAAGTCCTACCACCAACCAAACCGAATACAATATGTGCCCCCACTGTGAATCGAATCCGGGACCTCTAGGTCTGATATCGTCGGCTGTAACACTAGACCACAGAGGCGGTAAATTTTTTAAAAAATTATATTTCTTTTTTAATTCCAAATTGATGGCTGAAATTAATCTAAAATCTGTTCAAGTCCTTACCTCACCAAGCAACACGGGCAAGAACTCGTTGTAAGTGATATGCTGGATGATGGCAGCTACCGCCCGTCTGGCTTCCAGGAACAGTGTGGTGTCATCCCAGAAGGGATTGAGGGAGTACAGTTCGCCGGCAATTCGGTTGTGTTCGGCCACCAACGCCTTGTAAAGAGGGGCGGTGGGAGTTACATCATTGCATCTGGGAAAAAACAATCATGTACTGAAATAGCGTTATCAACGTGTCACTGATATCTATAGAGAGAAAAGATATTGTAGGGGTGTACGTAGGGCAGGCGTACCGGTTTTGGCCACTTTTTGCTCTAAAAGTTTTCTAAACAACTTTTAGCCATTTTTAATAAGGGCAATTAAAATAATAACCACCGTTAGAATTCCTTATGTCATAAGATTTTTTTCAATAAATTCCATTTTCTGTTTTAAAAAATGTTTTGTATGAAAATTTTAAGAAATTTGTTTTGGATGAAATACTTTATAAACCTTTGTTTTTTACAATTAAATTGTTGTTTTGCAATTGACTGGTTTCTAGCGCATTAGAATATATTGATTTTACCTGGGTTTGTTTTTTTTTTTTTAATCCACAACAGGGTAGCACTTAGCCTTCATCACACCTGATGTTAAGTGGTGATAAGGCTGAAGGTGGAAGCGCACTACTCCCGGAATCCTCAATCACTGAGGAACTGGCTATCTTATCTCTAACTGCCGGAACACAATAATGCTGAAAACATCATTTGATTTGTTTTGATTTTTCGCTATACTTACAAAAGTTTAACTATCAGTAAGTGGCCAAAACCGGTACATTTGGCACCTCTCACACATTAGTGTGTAATATAAAAAAAACTATTTTACTTTTATAAATTTGAAAAATGTACCTTGAAAGGTAGATAAATTATCTATAATTTAAGATATAATTTGTGTCTTAAATACCTAATACCATTTAGTACTTAGTGCTTAAAAGTCGAAAAATCCTTAAAGTGGCCACAAAGGGTACCTCTGCCCTACAATGCTTAATATGTATAAACTGCGTACGAGTGACCGCAAAAACTAAAAAATTATATAAGGCATTGGAGAATAAGGAATGGCGGAGTTGCTCGAAAAGGCGAGAAGTAATAAGATAAGATAATAGAATTGCAGGCAACTTAATAACATAGAGATTAAAAACTTTCGATATTTAAATTGGTAACCGTTTGGATGATGCAGAAATAAGTAGTAAACGGTATTTTATTTATTCGCAGGCGTGTCATTGCCTCGCCAAGAAGGTACGTATGAAATATCATACAAACAATCGTACCTGTTTCGATTTATGAATGTCGGCAAATATCTATGACATACCAGATTACAAACGTATCATCACTGATACACAAATCATTTCAAGGTTCATTCAACAGTGTATTTGCATACAATCCAATTATATGACGACATCAGGAATTCCAGCATTGTAAAGTACTCTACACTGAATGTATCTCGATTGTGGTGGCATAAAAAGTGATTGAAGTTATATTAATATCTGGGAAATGTAATCTGGAGAAAACAATGGGAGGGTTTGAAGTAGCCACCATTTGTCATTGAGTTTCACGAATAGCCAAAGGAGATACCGAATACTAATAAGTAGCTTGCGTTACGAAACAATGAGACGTGGGAAGTGATAACAGTTGACTCCTAACAATGGAGGCTGTCTAACATTAATTTAACACCTGTATTTTTTGGCATAAAAATGAAACCAACGACAAGTTTTTTGTGCATTACCATTAAGGTAATGAACAAAAAACTTGTCGCGGAACGCATAATGGACGTGTCAAGTGCACTGTAGGTACGTACTTTTCTCTATTTTGTGAGAAACAATGAAATCGTTCAAACCATACTATTATTTTTGCTACTGAACGTAAATTCTGTATTCCTCCTTCAACAAAAACATATCGGTTTGTAAAATCGTACCTAATAAGTGTCATTATAAATATGTGGTATTGGTTTCATGCTACACTTTTATAATTCTAGGTTTTCCCCTTCAGCAGGTTTTGTAGACGAGCTGATATTGCTTTTATTATTATATCATTTAAATGATGTCTAAGTAGTTCACGATAGAATAATCGAGTGTGTTGAGAAAAATCGTTAAGATAATTGGTGAATTATTGTTCTATGTTTTCATAGTATCGTAATTTCTTTTTTACTTGATTGTATTTATTTTGTCTGAATTGCTTGTGATTGTAAGTAGTAAATGTAGAGTTGGTATTCCATTTGCTAGGTATAATTATTAACATACATAATTCAAAATTAATTCCAAACTGTTAACTAACAATTAGAAAGCTGATACGACATAGTGTCAAGTAATTGTTGCTTATTATAAACTTACTTCCTGCACGAGGCCAAGTCGAGTTTTCCGACGTCGTAGAGCCGCAGGGACCTCAGTTCCTTCTCGGAGCTGCCGTATAGTGCGGATCCGTCTAAGAACGCCGTAGCCAAGTTCAACTGATCGCGGTACTCTGTGGAAAGGTTAAAAGATATATACCTATCTAATTTATCATATATTTTTTTATTGCAGGGTCATATTACTGGGCACACATTAAAAATGTGAACACTGCTAGCATGTGCCTGAAGTACTTCTTCGCTTCATTTACCACTGCAGTACCTCAGGTAGAACTCATTACATTAAATTTCATGGTACGAGTTTAATGAATATGTTCCAGGCGATGATTTTGATTTAATTAGGTTTTTAAATGTCAGACCTTACAAGGAAGGAGTACGATAATTTTTTCGGCTATATTTGAACACAGTCCAATTTTATATAACGACTGTTTTTCTAAACCTATCAATCACTAATATCTGTGTCAATCTGTGTTATTAGCTTCACAAAAACAATAAAAAAACTAGAACTATTCCTAACAAAAAGCATAAAATATTGTAATGATATTATGTTAATTGATGGTTATGTCAACTGTGAAAATTTTGAGAACTATCTGAAACCAGTTCATGTACTACTTCCTTCTTTAAAGAGCAATTTGCAAAAAATAATATTGAGCTTTATAACATTCACATTAAATACCACTATTAAAATGCGTTTTTTTGCTGTATAATGTTTTGGTTTTAATTTGTAGCCAGTCACTGGAAAATAAGCGGTTGCTTGAGTTAATAATAATCATATTAATGATACCAAATTTATGGAAGTAAGTATAACGATTCTGTTGTTCGTATTAGTTTGGCAAAAAAAATCTGTAACACAATAGTTAGTTATAATGATTACAAATTAAATATTGCGTGTATTTATAATACTAGCTTTCCGCCCGCGGCTTCGCCCACGTGGACTACACGACGCTATCCCGCGGGAATGTAATATTTTTCCGGGATAAAAAGTAGCCTATGTTCCTCTACATGCTACAAAGTATCTATGTCCCAAATTTCAGCCAAATCCGTTCAGCCGTTTTGGCGTGATTGAGTAACAAACATCCAAACATCCAAACATCCAAACATCCAAACATCTAAACTTTCACATTTATAATATTAGTAGGATTACAAAAATACTCTGATAAAATTTTGTGTTTTTACATATTAGTAAAAATTACGACTATAAAGTCGTATCGAACCCTACCTAAGTGCTCTATTCTGTAATTTATGGTTTCGAGATTTTCATCATCAAGCTATGTTTTAAGAAGGTGAGACTCTCGGACTAATCTGCAAGTTATTCTATAAGAATTTTATTATTTTGTGTATTTATGATATGAGCAAAATGCTTTTATTGTACCTAACTACTTGTGTAAAACTTATGTCTAACCCCACGAGCTCTTTCTTTTGTAATATTAGGTTTCGATACTTTTTCTCATCGCCCATATTTTTATATTCCCATTAGTAAGGCATAGATAAGCATTCTTAATGAATTAATAAGAAGCGAGTCTCGAGTTAATAAAAAAACAACGGGTTGCACTCCGGGAGTGCCGGCAGAAGTGAAAAGGGCTCCCTAGACTTTTTTACAAAAAAAATAAAAAAATACGGACTAGATTTGAACCGAGGTCTTCTGGCTTCAATGCTGCCCGTTTTCGAACCTGAGCTATCACAACTTTGGAAACGTTGGCGAAATTTGCCTTCGTATTCTAATGACATTGTAACAGTTTTGGTCACGTGTCCGAATTTTCGATCTGACTGACGGTCACGTGATCCTGACGAGAGTTTATCATTTTTTACCCATCGCAAAAAGTGCACAACGCAGCTAAAGAAGTTTTCACTTCAAAAAAAATGTTTCATTCGTCACTTCAAAGAGCTTTCGAGTTCGAGTGTCGATCGAATTCAAATAATATAAATATAAAAATGTATTTGAGATAGGTACACTGCATTATAGGTACGGTAGTACACTATGTCACATAATATTTCACTTACCAAAACCGCATGAGTCGATATTTCTGGCTGGCGCCGAACGAGTGTACTCACACGGAGGGCCTTGGCATTCCTGTCACAACAACGAAATGAAGTTGAAATACTTTTTATATCGAATTGAGCTTGAAATGTTAATTTAATGCAAACAAGCTTCTTTATTATGAGGACTCGACAATTATTTTACCTATTAAATTCAATCTACAAATTTACAATAATAATTTACAGCCCTCTTTTAAGCGCCTCTGTGGTCTAGTGGTTCACACCATCGATTTCAAACCCAGGGGTCCTGGGTTCGATTCCCAGTGGGTACATATTGTATTAGGTTTGGTTGGAGGTAGGACTTGTTCTTAGCCCACATGGCTAGCTACCCACCATCTTATAGTGTCTACACACGTTCCTATCCGACCTCCGATTTGGTCTGCTCCCAGACCAAATCGGAACGTGTGTAGCGCAGATTTGGTCTGGATCTAATCTTATGTCCAGGCGAAGTAGACTTATAGGTTTCATCTCTGGAAACGGTATTTGTAGTTTTGTTTAAGTAGGTACCTAGTACAAATCTTTATTGTATGAAAATAGCGATAAGCTTTGATAGACCTAAACAAAACTGTTATTTTTTGTAATCCCGTTAAATACAGGTAATTTCTTACAATAATTATTATTAATGGTATCGGATTTGCATCACGACTGTGTTATTACTCGTAAGCTCAGTTAATTGAGGCTCTGAAGATAAAATTAAGAAGATTGCGCTAGTACATTTAGGTAAGTACATAGGTAGTTGTAACATAAAGACCAGATATTGAGTAGATTTCCTGTAAGTGTAGTAGATTTGCTTCAAAAGCACTCTACTTAAACCAATTAAGGAATATCTAATTACCAACCGTAGAATCTGAATTCAATTAAGGCTTCGCAGATATTTGCACGTTGGTCTAGTTTAAATGTAAGTCTTGAGATTATCGTTTGCAAATGCAAATGTAATGTGGCTGTATTAGTCTCGTAGTTTTAAAATTGTTATTAAAAGGTATTAGGTTATGCTAGGCTTTGCTACTACCTACAACAAAAAAAACATTGAAGTAAAAACACTGTCTCAAGCACGGACACGTCTTTATTAAATTTTCAATATCGGCTTTAACTGATGCAAAATGATAGTCTTTTGTTAGAGCACATAGCTTAAAAACTTTTTTGCCAAAATTGGCACAGTTTAAATCTCAGTGCTCACAGTGTTGCCGCGCAATCACCAGTGGCTGCCACTAAGCGTCGCTGCACACGGGCGACCTGAAAAACGCCGCCATCGACCTCCTTCCTGTAATTTTCATACATTTCATATGAGCGCTGACGCTGGTAGTCATGGAGCTAGACTTAATACTGAGGTAACTGGAGAGTGCAGTACTAACACTTTTTTGTGACCACAAATTACACAGTGGCTGTCTTCCGTCTCACACAGTGGCTGTCTTCTGTCTCACCTACACTTCAAAAAAATACGTATGGTCATATGAGACAACTGACAGCCACTACATACTAAATGTCAAATTTGCTGGGTACACTTTTTTATTCGGGGTGAGAACTCCAGTTACCTCAGTATTAAGTCTAGCTCCATGCTGGTAGTCGTCACTTGTTTTTTCTTCTAGCTTCAAGTGGCTCGTGTCGACGGAGCGTGGTCACTAGTGCGGATGAGTTATTGATACATTATAAAGGCGGCCACTCGAACTCTCGGTCTGGGCCGATGCTATACAAAATGTATGAAAAATCTCGTCCGCAGCTTGAGGCCGCGTTTAGTGGCGAACACTAGTGCCATAATGTGCGGCAAGACTAAAAACACCAGTAGGTAACCACTGAACTGATATTTTTGACAAACCGGATTCCATTGTTAAGGCGGATAAAATGACACTTAAATAAACCATTAGAAACTTATAATCCGGAATAAATAGAGTATTTGTCACACAAATTATCTCCATTAAGTGGGTACACCATGAACAATGGGCAAAATATGAACTTTCACTACATATACGTACCTACGTGGAATACGTAATCCGCGCGACACTACATTTAGAACAAACATTGTGTAATATATTCATAAGGCTTGACAATGTAAACATATGTAGTTGAATGTATGAATGCCTTATGTGATAACCAATTAGCAAGCGTGCTTAGGTTATATTGAATTGGGGAGAGAGTTCTGTTGTCTAATTTTATTCATGGCAAAACATAATTAGCATGCACTTATTTTTATGGCGGTTTATGGGTTCATTTATCTTTTCTAAATTTAAAGCGTTTATTTATATACGAGTAGGTAAGTATTCCTGTTTTGTTTTTATTTTCTATATATGAAGTAAGTACCATTTAATGTTTGTGGCGAAACTAATTTGTAAAAAAATACTTTAGGTACCCATTACCTAGTTCACAAATTGCCCGACGAATAACACCATAGAAAAATAAAATAAAAGAAAATGTACCTAACCTTTTCAAACGTTTCAAACTAAATAACTAACGATAAGGGAAAGCGGTATTTCCAGCCAAAAGAAGTAGTTTCCAATTGGATAAATTAAAATGCTTTGCATGGCATTTTGCATTTAAACTAAAAATAAAATTACTAAGAATTAGGTATTTTTACTTTTTGGATTCACAATTAAATTTTTATTGCTTACTGAAAATATTGAAAATAAAGTATTAGTGGTTAGAGCATTTTCCGTATTGTATTAGTGGGAAGACGGATCGATTTTTCTTAAAGTTACTTTTTTTAAATAAATCATCGAAAGAACAGCAAACCAATTGATTAGAAATAACGACTCAATTTTATTTAAGCAGTCATTAAACCTACACCATCACCTTTCAACAGTCTATTTATTTTTTACTACAAATAATAATAATCTGTTTGTAGTAAGAGCCGAATCCATAAGGAACCAAACCAGTGATCGTCTGTTACTCAACGACTTGGGCTTTCTCATGATGTAACCTTTCTCCCGTCGACCCCGCGAACTATCACGGTATCTTATGTAACTGGTATTTGTAACCGCGAACGTATACAGTACGAGTACCTATATTATATTTATTTTATTGCCAATAAACTTGACCTGGATTAGCTTTTTTAGTGAAGTCGCTGTCTAAGAATTTTAGGCGGTAAGCCTGAAAGTTGGATATTTCATTATTTTATCCACAACGGAGTAACACATAGTTCATCACACCAGCCTCCTGATTTACAAATCGTCGAGCCGTCTTTGTCTATTCTATAGTGACTGACAGAGACAGTGTATACATCTCGCTGTTGGTAGCGTTTCCGACGGTTTGTGAATCAGGGGGCTAATGATAAGTGATGATAAGGCTGAACATGGAAGCGCAGGCATTACTTTCATAATCCTCAACCACTGAGGAAGTGGCTATCTTATCTTGAACTATCCGACTACAACAATACTGAAAATATTAGCGTTGCATGTGGCATGATGCCCATGCTGCAACATTATGCTAAATGGTAGCTTTTAGGTTTTTACTGTTCAGCCACCTGATTCAGGAACTGTCCGAAACGGAATCGGATTCGAATTCTGTGCTTTGTGTTTGTCTAGTCTATAGTGAGTGACAGAGACAGTGCATACTTTCCGTTGTCGGGAGCGTTTCCGACGGTTTGTGAATCAGTGAGCTGATCTGAATTTAATAAACAACATGTGCCTACCTACTTTTTGTAAAACGATATCTGTTGGTCTATTATTTTAGTTATAGGCACTCCTGATCTCAAAAACATAATAGTATTACACTAAGATTTGAATAACAAAGAAATACAATAGTCGAAGAATAACTAACATTAAAAGTTTTGAATTTGCAATTTGATCTTTACAGTAGCGACTGACAAGTTCAAGTTGATTAGTTAAAAAAAACAAGGTTTAATTACAGGGTTGCCACAGAACCTACATTTTTATTTTCAAAAAGGTCTTGGATTTACGAAGGCATAAATATATAAGTTTAAAATATAAGACAATAAGGGCTTTTATCTCCAAAGTAACCCCATTTAACATTTACTTTAGTAAGTTAAGATTCGGGCAGCGCCAGACCGATCGCTGTGAAGATCCTTGGGGGAGGCCAACCCAGCAGTGGGCGTCGTATGGCTCATAATGAGTTAAGGTAGCTTATGTCTATGCAGGATTATATCTATCTCATTATCTATCTCTGTACCAATATTGACTCAGTAGTGGTTCAAAAGTAATTTTTAACCAACTTCTAAATCAAAAAGGAGGAGGTTCTCTATTCGTCTGTATGTATGTTTTTTTTTTTTTTTTTTTTTTTTTTTTTTTTTGTGTATTTCCACCGATTACTCGAAGACGGCTGAACCGATTGAAATGGTTTAAACGTTATTACATCAGGTTGGTTTCCAAGTTGGTCCCATTTTTTGAAATTTTGAAATCGGTTCAGTAGTTTTCAGGAAATCTTGAAAATACTGTCGTTTTCGTTACCACTTTATGTGAATTTAATACGTATCTTTAGGCATAACTCCTTTGTTTATAAACCGATTTAGATGATTCTTGTTTTGTTGGAAAGGGGATACCTCAAGGTATTTTAACCGACTTCGAAAAAGGAGGTTTTGAGTTTGATCACATACCTATTTACCAGAAAACACGTAAATTGCCTGCACGATGCACTAAAAAGAGTGAAATAAAAATTATTTTTATAAAAAAATAAAACCGCCTTCTAAAAAACCACATCAAAAAAGTAAGAAATAATTCCTCACCAAATAAATAACGTACTATGCGATTAATATAAGAATAGGACTGTCAAACGGCATTTTTGATCTTTGTTCCTTTTCTTGCACATCCTACACCCTGAAGTGGAAGCGAAACGCAAACAAATATGGCCGTTTTGACAGTCCTATTCTTATAATAATCGCATAGTAAGTACTTTGAAGTCGGGCGGGTTTTAACAAAAACAACAAAACATTGTACATGTTTCACGCCCGACTTCAAAGTACTTACGTTATTTATTTGGTGAGGAATTATTTCTTACTTTTTTGATGTGGTTTTTTAGAAGGCGGTTTTATTTTTTTATAATGTTATGGCAATTTTAAAGTTAGTGGTAGGTGTTCCAATAGCGCATTATCCAAAAATGAAAATTATTATCCTTTATCTTTGTCTAGAAACTTAGGCCGCCATTTTCTGTTCAACAAGTTTCAGTGGTTCTTAAAAAGATATGAAACAGACAGATAACACACAAGTAATTTCTTAAGGCAATTTTAAAAGTTTGTGGTAGTTTTACAATAGTGCATTAATTAACAAAATATATAAATTATTATCCTTTATCTTTGTCTATTAAATGAGGCAGCCCTATTCCTTACCACAAGTTAGGTGATTGCGCTAACGCATCATCCGTTGTTCGTAACAAAAAGCTTGCGTCCGGCGACCTTCGTACGTTTACGTTATGTTATTACGTTTGCTGGCGAGCCGCTCACATAACACACGCAATTTACTGTGTTAGGAACGGTAACGATCACCGTAAACGCGTTAATTGTATTTTTTATTTGTATTATTTTTTGTTACGATGTGCTTCTATAAGATTGAATTGTTAGTGTGTTGATTCAATTTGGGCCAGTAAGTCATATTTTTTTCGTACACTTTTAAGTTGTTTGTTACTGATATTTGTTATAAGTTGTAGGTATTGGACCGAATGGTATAGTTTACTATACGATTACCATAACGACAGTTTTTCGTGGTTAGGCTACTAAGCTTTTGGCTCCTATAGCCATTTGAATCAAATTTGTATTTCTTTGAGTTTAAGAGTCATCATCATCATCATTTGCCATTATAAGTCTCCACTGTTGGGGCACATGCACATGCATTCCTTATGGATAGATAAGAAGAAAGGCCATGACCCACCACGCGGGCTCAATGCAGATTGGTGGGTATTAACGACTGCAAACGCAGCCAGGACCAACGGCTTAAAGTGCCTTCCGAAGCACGGAGGAGCTCGAGATGATAAATTCTTGGTCACCCATCCCGTGACCGACCATTGCAAAAGTTGCTTAACTTCAACGATCGAAAACCGAGCGCGTTAACCACTGCGTCACAGGCTCTTCAGTTTTAGGTATAAGTTTCAGTTAAATATACCTTATTCCCATTAGCAGTAGATATCAAGTCGTCCATGATGAACTGCCCCCAGGCAGGCAGCATGCTGGTCACGAAGTCATGGTCGGCAGACCTCGTCAGCTGTGCTGCTGCCGTCACAGCCAGCATTGCTTCTGGCAGGTGCGGTGATGACAGTGGCTGCGACACTTCTAGAAAGGGGCAGATGAATTTGGATTTAATACACTGATTCAAACGTTATAGTTATTAGCGAGTTTAAGGTTAGGGCTGTATGGCTACTTTTCCTTAGAGATAAGTATTTTTTAAAGATACATATTAAACGTGTAAGTGTCAAATAAGTAACTCTCTGTTTCGACCTTGTTACGCCTCAATCATGGTATCAATTTGTTACATTTTAATATTGAGATGAAATAGAATTGGGACTTGAAGAAGAATCGTTACCTTTTATCGCGTTTCGTTTGGAAAGGGGTAATATGATTTTCGTATAGACCTCCCTATACCTACAAAAGGTAAGTAACCATTGTTAGGCTGTAACCGAAAAAAGTTTAGACCTAAGAGAGCGATGCCGCGGATCGAGTACCTATTTAATTAATGAAACCGTGTTTTATGAACTTAAAATTTATTTAATTTCAAATATTCCCGTAATTTCTACGTTTAGGTACCTACTTACTCTAAACATTACATTATCTATTTTATACGATCACCAGCGTCTTCACCCACGTGGTTCCAGTTCTCGCGGAAATATTGGGAGGATAAAAAGTAGCCTATAATCTATCTCTGTTTCAAATTTCCTCCAGACCCGTTCAGCCATTCATCCAGTAAGATAATTGGCTCCTCTAAGCAATGTAAGTAAAAGTTTTTATGATTTACATGTCAGAAATAGCCCTTAGGTTATTAAAAAAATATACAATTACAGTTTATAAACAAATATTTCATGTTCGACTCTATCTTCTATCAGGTAAATCTTTAAATCGATATTACGAAACATCAAACGCCCACAACCATCTTAATGTTATTTATCGATTCCATTCGAATGGTCTTTGTCCGTACTAAAAACTTCACGCCAAATCGAATCATCATTAAATTTGTGATTGAGATCGGTATTTTGCAACTGTTCCATTTAGATAAACGGTGGATTATTCCAATGACATTTGTATGCAAATTAATAGCATAGTTATTTCACCTAAATGGTTTAGGTGAATCCGGGATTTCAATGTTAGTCGTTGATTGCTTGTTCAACAAAAAAAATAAAAATGCAACATAATTATGTAAAATTATTTAAAACAGGATGTTGTAGATGAACATATTTTTTTGTGTTTGCTTGAACTTTAGTTTGTCTAATTATAGGTATAGGATTGGATGTGATTCATTGCCCACCTGCGAGGAAGGAACTAAAAAGACTTATAAAACGTGTAATAAAGTAACGGTGATTTAGTAATTTCCGCGTATTTTTGTAGCATTCGAAAATTGATGTAATAAGTAAACCACTGAAAAGCAATGAATCCGTAGCCTTTTGGTTTCTAGCAGCGAAGTGCTTCACGGAATGCTAGATAATCATAATTACTATAACTTGCAAGTATCAAAAAGGAAACACCCGAAAGAATACACATTAGTGGGCCCAAGCCCAATACGAAATGATCCGTGTAATAGATTTAATAGCTGTCCTAGAGGTTAACGTTAGTAATTAATAACGTTACGAACGTCGGCGTTTTTTTTCTATTGTACAGTAAGTACTTCCGCGACTCGAACTGAGTGAGAGAATGATCTTGCTTAATAGGCGATTGAACCTCGATGCCACTTTAGGGTTACGTATTAATTCATTTAAAGAGATAATACCTAATGTTTCATCTCATATTTAATTTCAATATGTTTTTAATTTTTAATGAGTACTTACATGTATTTTACTTTGTCTGGCCTAAATACAAAATATAATTATAAATAAATATTAAAAGGCATTTCCATAGCCAAAAACATTAATTTTTTAAATTCATTCATTTAATTAAAAAATGAAATTCATCTATATTTATATAACTCTTGCATTACTGACCATACAACGCACATCAGGAACTACTGTAAGAATGGGCGCGAGAAGCCCATATTTGGCATGTACCTATGTTCCTTGAAGAGTGTAGGGGAGCACTAAGAGAGGATTTTCGGAAATTCACGCCCAAAGGTGGTGAAAAGAAAATATGAGTTTGTATGAAACTTTTTATTTCTTCAGTGGATTCAGTTTAAACTTTCTGTATTGGTTCCACAGATGATGTAAGTGACCACTAAAAAAAGGATTTTTGGAAATTCTCCCTCTAAGGGAATAAAAAGGAAATTTGAGTTTGAATGAAACTTTTTAATTCTTCAATGAATTCAGTTGAAACTTCGTATATAGGTTCTTCAAGCGACGTAAATGAGCATTGATAAAGGTTTTTTGAAATTCCTTCTCTAAGGGGGTAAAAGAGGGGTCCGAGTTTGAATAAAACTTTTAATTCCTTCAATGGATTCACTCTTAAGTTGTACATAGATTAAGTGAGCAGTAAGAAGGGATTTTTAAATTTACACCTCCCACCCCAGCCCCTAAAGGGGGTAAAAGGGAATAGTGAATATACTCAAAATTACTGGATAATTTTGAAAACTCTTTCACCTAAATAAAGCTAAGTGATTTACGCTACATTTTATCCTGATATTCCGGGGACGGGTATTAAGCTGATAAAATTGCACGGAAACTCAAAAACTCGTGGACCGATTTTGAAAATATTGTCACCCAATTAATTTAAACGCCATTAATAAAAATAATTAATAGTTAAAGAAATTCTTCTTATAGTTCAAAATCGCATGAATATCTAAATTCCACGCAGACAAAGTCGCGGGCGGAGTGCTAGTACCAAAATATTATTATGAATGTTTGTTCTATTTTTGTGAGTGGACAATAAAGATTTTTCTATCTATCTTACTGAGATATTTCTATTTAAATACACATTTTTAGTCTCTAATATTTTTTTTGTCTGCTCAATACGTAAATATTTGTGTCTTTAAAAACATACTTTTTTACATACACAAAACCGGTTTACCTATATCCTACTTAAAGTGAAAAGTGAAGTCAATTGACAAGTTCCTTACGTGCATTTTATTTGAGATGTGTTACGGCTTCGTTATGTAATGTTATATCGCATACCGGTTTTTTGGCATACAGATGGCATTTCACGAGATAAAATTGAATCTGGACTTTTTTGCTCTACTTTTTTATGACCCAAATGCGATCGCAGTAAATTATTGTCCAGTCTAAGGTGGTGTACCTATTTCACGGTACTTATGGAGATAAATAGCCTAATAAATATTTGTTAGGATGTGCTTTTTGCTGTTACATAATAAAAAGCTGTGTTATGAAGAGGTTCGCTTATGTCGAGTGTACACTGGTAAACGATAGAGCACGGTTCTGTGGTCTAGTGGTTCACACCAACGATTTCAAACCCAGAGGTTCCGGGTTCGATTCCCAGTGGGGGTTTTGTAGGTGGTAGAACTTGTTCTTAATCCGCCTGGCTAGCTACCAACATCTTATCTAAGTCTGACGATAACAATGATGTTTTCAGCATTATTGTGTACGAGGTAAGAGGACGAGGAAATTTTTTAAATTACTTGTTTATTTCTTAATTGTTAGTGTAGATTGTACCATAAAATACTCATATCTCAAAAAGTACTGATTTCGATGAAACTTAGACCGTCACCTGACTTAAGTCAAAAATAATGATTTTATTCTGACTTTTAGTTTTCGAGAAATTCGTGGACATACAAACAAACATACATACACTTACGAAATGTAGCACAAATGCTTGGCAGCCTAAATAGAAAGCTATATTCAAATATTACCCAATTCCAACAATATCACTTAAGTACATATAGGTCAAACTGATCACCTCCTTTTTTTAAATCGGTAAAATAGAACATACTGTTGACAGCCATTTTGATAGTCAATTTTGTATTGCGAGTGGCTCTGCCAACTCCGCTGTAGCCGGAATCCGCCGGATAATCAATCCAATCTATGTCAAACATTGAATCAGTGAACCTCATCGCCTTGCAATAAAGTCCTTATTTTTGACGTTTGACAATCAATCTATGCCAATGCAATTTCGTTCATGAGTAATATACACCTCTTAATTAGTACAAATATTTTAGGGGATGATAGTGTCCATAAATACTAACAATTTTTAGTACGGGACCATCCACGGAATCCCGAAAAAAAATCAGCTGTTCCATAGATTTTAGTGGAGTCGATGTTGTACTTTTGTATGGAACAGCTGATTTTTTTACACGATTCCGTGGTTGGCTCCGTAGTAAAAATTGTTTGTATTGATGAACACTATCATACCTTAAAATCTTTGAACTAATATAAATTTAGAGGTGTATAGATAAGTTTGTAGCACTCTACCGTTTACTCTACCCGTGAATACCCGGCATTAGTGATCGGTGAAGAACCTTAGTTTGTTGTGGTTGAGTGCATCTTGTCTAGCAGATGTCGCAACGAGTTGGTAACTGAGATTGTCACATGGGTTTTTGTTTGGTACGAAGAAAAATTGCTTGCATCCCATTCTGTTGGGGATAGTATTAATGCGCCTTTAAAAAACACCTTATCGCCTTGCAATAAAATCCTTACTTTTGACGTTTGACATTAATTCAATCTGTGCCAATGCAATTGGGGCTCAGATAAGTTTGTAGCACTCTACTCTACCGTTTACTCTACCCGTGAACACCCGGCATTAGTGATCGGTGAAGAACCTTAATTTGCTGTGGTTGAGTGCATCTTGTCTAGCAGATGTCGCAACTAGTTAGTAACTGAGATTGTCACATGGGTTTTTGTTTGGTACGAAGAAAAATTGCTTGCATCCCATTCTGGTGGGGATAATATTAATGGGCATTTGAAACAAAATTTACTGTGTAGTTTTTATTCCCGATATTCCCACGGGAACGGAAACCATGCGGGTGAAACTGCGGGCGGCCGCTAGTGTAAATCATAATTATCATTCCTTATAAGTATAGTTTGTAACCATAGTTAAATGTAATGTATCTTTTCTTTTATACAAATGTAAGGGAATAAAAACTTCATGCATTATAAATCTCAACCAGAAACGTGTTTTATTATGAAGTTCGAATTTCTGTTTTGTTAATAAATCGATTTCCTGTTTAATTTATTGAAAGTTAAGAGCGACAAATAATCTTGTTTTTGACGCGTTTTTCACTGAATCAGGTTAAATTATTAAAGTAAATAATTATTGATTCTCATATTAATTATTTAAAAATACGCCAACTAGTTTAAATGCCATTGGCAAAACATCAAAAATCCATATACCTACATCATAAAAACAATTCTCAAGTTTAGACGAACTTAAAGAGATATAAAATATTTTCGTACCGTAATTGTAATCGTGTTATTAAACCAAAGCTGTTAAAATGTTGGTCTCAAATATCTATTGAATTTTAGTTCCTTAGTTAGACGACCGAAAGAGGAGGCCTAACAATCGACATCGCTCGAAGGATTGCATTGTTGAAGTGGCAGTGGGCGGGACACATAGCGCGGAGAACTGATGGCCGTTGGGGCGGAAAGGTTCTCGAATCGTGACCACGAACCGGACGACGCGACGTTCCGTGGGCAGGCCCTCTACAAGGTAGACTGACGATCAGCCCCCTGATTCACAAACTGCCGGAAACGGAATCGGTTTCGAATTCTGTGCTTTGTCTCGGTCTATTCTATAGTGAGTGACAGAGGCAGTGCATACATTCCGCTGTCGGGAGCGTTTCCGATGGTTTGTGAATCAGGAGGTTGGTCAAGGGCGCGGGAAGCCGCTGGATGCGGGCAGCGCAGGACCGATCTTTGTGGAGATCCTTGGGTGAGGTCTATGCCCAGTAGTGGGCGTCGTACGGCTGAAATGATGACGATGAGACGACCGAAAGAGGCACTGCTCCGGTTTTCATACAATATTATACGATAGTTTTTCGTGCAGGGGTACAGTAGCCCTAGCACGAAAAACTGTCGTTATGGTAACTGTTAACGTGATGGTATTATTTTGTATGCAAACCAGAGCAGCGCCTCCTCCAGTCGTATAAGGAACTGAAATTCAATAGGTACATATTTGACAGCCGCACTTTGATATCTTTTAAATGACGGTACTTATAGTTTACTCTTTGATAACCATAACGTTAGTTTTTTATTGGGGAATTATAAAACGATCGAATAAAAAAAAACTTAGCGACTGATGATGAGATACTGTTTTAATAACTTGAGCGGTATGAATTTGAGTAAGCGAAAAATTAACTAAGCTAACGATGAATTTTGATTAATAATAAAATCCAGAACGAGCTTACACAACGTGGGTTGTGATTAATCCATTTCAGGCATTAAAATTCTAGCCGTGTGACTAAATTACTAAGTGAGCGACTAGAAATACAGAGAGGGCAATTTCAATATTAAGAAGACGATTTTTCCAATTGAGGTTTTACCTAACGAACTACTAGAAAGTTCACATTTGAAACATGTGAACATTTTTAAAAGTGGTTTTCCTATTCGAAACACTTCATTTAAGATAAAATGCCGCTCAGTATAAATAAAACATTTGCTAAATATTGAAAAAAATGCAGAACGTAACGTTGACACTCAAACAAATATTAGGTCACTCAAATATTTTGAAGCTTCTCATTTTGTAGTTTAAGTAACTGAAATTAATGTTTGTAAGTTGCTGTTCTGTTTATTTCTCGTCACACGCTCACTTAGTAATACTACAAGGTAAATTAATTAATTTGTGACTTTAAACTTTAATTTACAGTCACTCGTTTAAATACTACCCTTTTTAATCAACGGCTACTGATTTTGAGATATGTTTGGAAAGAGACTGAAATCGTAACTGACGTTATTTTTAAAAATAAATATAAAAATACACGTACTCAATATCATATTCATGGTTGTCAAGGGTGCGAATCAGGCTCAGTAAGATTGATCAGTACATCGCCATAGAGCCCATCAAATATTTTACGTATGTGTCAAGTTCACAACGATTCTTGTAAATCGTGACCAATCGGGATGATTGTCAGTACCGTGAGGTAATTCAAGATGATCGTTATCACATAAAGGCCGATCATTGTGCAGAGGTCAGAATGTTTAAATGTTGCCTTACACACTTACGTTGGTACTGAAACGAGCAATATTTTAAATGCATTGTGATTCGTTTCTATGTCACGGGAGGTCAACGGCGGCTACTCATAAAATGACAGCGATTTATTGTACAAGAATATTTTGTTAACCACATTGTTTAATGGTTGACTCGATACTGGTTTATTATTGCGAAAAGATAGATTTACCATAGTCTATTTAAGGAATGGGTCCGTCATAAAACGTCATATAGGTAATTTGAAGCAAAGAAAATACTTTTTAAACAATTAATGTTTATACCACGTTCTTATTTTGTCTCACAAGAATGAATAAATAGGTAATGAGAAAATAAGTTATTTAAATGTTTACTTTTTTGCATTCACAATGCAATTTTTATGGTTGAAAAATGGAAAATAAAGTATTTAGAAAAAATCGACCCGTCTCACAACCAGCTCCGATGGGACGGGTCGATTTTTTCTAAATACTTTATTTTCCATTTTTCAATGAGAAAATAGGTAATATGTTATAAAAAATAACGAAATGTGTAAAATCATTATGTTTATGTGAGTTTTTCATGATATTTTTGTTATTTAGGAACTAAAACAGTAGAAGCCATTTTTCTTTGAAAATATTTGCTTTCTAGCACTATCTTTGAACTTGATTAAAAGAGTTATTTTTCACGCTTCAATATACAAAGTATCCGCAATTACCTTACAAGATCCTCACAGGTTGCGTGTACATGACCACTTTGTTGTCATTACGAGTTGAGGACGATTCTATTAATAATTTAAAGCAAACATAGTAGACTGTCATACTGTTACTAATTGCTATAGATGGCACTTACAAGGAAAATGGTGGATTGGAATATAAAGACATAGTAGATAAGTTAAGTCAACACATACGAAAAACCCGGATGAAGATTTTTCCGCGAAAAATAGAATATTGTAGAGATAGTATATTGTAGCGATTGTCTTTCGTTTGTGCTGGAAATACTTAGGTTCCATAAGAGCTAGTTGTAGTTGTAGCTAAGTGTAGGTACGGGTCGATTTTTTCTATTACTTCATGTGCATGCATAAATTAAACTTTCTACTGTTTTAGTAAATATAAAAAAACTAAAGACATCCCCCCGCCGGCCCCAGGGGCGGTGCCGCACGTTGTTGCACTCGCCGCTGGCGCTCCGGTACTTGCTGGGGGGACATGCGGTGCTGCTGTCTTCGTCCTCTAACTTTCTACTGTAGATATATATAAACAAACTCACTGTCAGCATAGTTGGGGGGCATGAGCCGCAGGAAGACGTCCCCCCGCCGGCCCCAGGGGTGGTGCCGCACGTTGTTGCACTCGCCGCTGGCACTCCGGTACTTGCTGGGGGGACATGCGGTGCTGCTGTCTTCGTCCTCTAACTTTCTACTGTAGATATATATATAAACAAACTCACTGTCAGCATAGTTGGGGGGCATGAGCGGCAGGAAGACGTCCCCCCGCCGGCCCCAGGGGCGGTGCCGCACGTTTTTGCACTCGCCGCTGGCGCTCTGGTACTTGCTGGGGAGACATGCGGTGCTGCTGTCTTCGTCCTCTAACTTTCTAATGTTGTTGTAAATAAACAAACTCACTGTCAGCATAGTTGGGGGGCATGAGCCGCAGGAAGACATCCCCCCGCCTGCCACAGGGGCGGTGCCGCACGTTGTTGCACTCGTCGCTGGCACTCCGATACTTTTTGGGGCGACATGGGGTGCTGCTGTCTTCGTCCTCTAACTTTCTACTGTTATTGTCTTATACAAACTCACTGTCAGCATCGTTGGGGGGCATGAGCTACAGGAATACGTCCCCCCGCCGGCCCCAGGGGCGGTGCCGCACGTTGTTGCACTCGCCGCTGGCGCTCTGGTACTTGCTGGGGGGACATGCGGTGCTGCTGTCTTCGTCCTCTAACTTTCTACTGTAGATATATATAAACAAACTCACTGTCAGCATAGTTGGGGGGCATGAGCCGCAGGAAGACGTCCCCCCGCCGGCCCCAGGGGCGGTGCCGCACGTTGTTGCACTCACCGCTGGCACTCCGGTACTTGCTGGGGGGACATGCGGTGCTGCTGTCTTCGTCCTCTAACTTTATACTGTAGTTATATATAAACAAACTCACTGTCAGCATAGTTGGGGGGCATGAGCCGCAGGAAGACGTCCCCCCGCCGGCCCCAGGGGCGGTGCCGCACGTTGTTGCACTCGCCGCTGGCGCTCCGGTACTTGCTGGGGGACATGCGGTGCTTCTGTCTTCGTCCTCTAACTTTATACTGTAGTTATATATAAACAAACTCACTGTCAGCATAGTTGGGGGGCATGAGCCGCAGGAAGACGTCCCCCCGCCGGCCCCAGGGGCGGTGCCGCACGTTGTTGCACTCGCCGCTGGCGCTCCGGTACTTGCTGGGGGACATGCGGTGCTTCTGTCTTCGTCCTCTAACTTTATACTGTAGTTATATATAAACAAACTCACTGTCAGCATAGTTGGGGGGCATGAGCCGCAGGAAGACGTCCCCCCGCCGGCCCCAGGGGCGGTGCCGCACGTTGTTGCACTCGCCGCTGGCGCTCCGGTACTTGCTGGGGGACATGCGGTGCTTCTGTCTTCGTCCTCTAACTTTATACTGTAGTTATATATAAACAAACTCACTGTCAGCATAGTTGGGGGGCATGAGCCGCAGGAAGACGTCCCCCCGCCGGCCCCAGGGGCGGTGCCGCACGTTGTTGCACTCGCCGCTGGCGCTCCGGTACTTGCTGGGGGACATGCGGTGCTTCTGTCTTCGTCCTCTAACTTTATACTGTAGTTATATATAAACAAACTCACTGTCAGCATAGTTGGGGGGCATGAGCCGCAGGAAGACGTCCCCCCGCCGGCCCCAGGGGCGGTGCCGCACGTTGTTGCACTCGCCGCTGGCGCTTCGGTACTTGCTGGGGGGACATGGGGTGCTGCTGCCCTCGTCCTCCTCTGATGTGCAGTTCTGTCTGCAAAGTAAAATAATAGTTAATGTTGACGCATTTTAGAAACAGCATCCAGTTCCAAAGCAGAGCTTGTACTGCGCGTACATAAAACACGTAAGCATATTAAAGTCAGCTTAAAAATATATTTTTACATTTAAAATATTTATGTCCTGTGGGAATCCAAACCATAACTTCTTGACCAGCAGTCCTAAACTCAAAGAACGAAATAAATGTCAATTTCAAAATGCTATGGACACAACAATATGTCAAGCAACCATTTCGTACTAATAAAGTAATTTAAATATTGTTTAAGTGCTATCGAAATCAACAATGGTATTTTGTCTGGAGTCAGCTTTACTTATAATACGGTATATAGCAAATACATACGCATCATTAGCACCACTCTGGAACCTCCTCTCTAAGGCAAGTGCTTCACTGACCGCCCGCCTCAAATCACTGGGCACTGCCTGTACATTGCCGTCGTCAGATTTACTTTTCTGTGCGTGTGCGCGGGCTAACAACACGACTACTAAAAGTAAAAGACTCCGCCGCAATCTGTAACAAAAGAAAATTTAATTGAGTACCGCAAATTGTGAAACTGTAAGAAAAATACTGACACTCACTTTAATGGAGCTTCCTGCAATTGGGTATATGTATCATAAAATAAGTCAATCGATAACATTACTCCAGAAAATTGTTATAATCTTTAAGTACTAGCTAATTATGAACTTCTGGTTCGAAGCACACTTATCGTCTTTTTTCTTGAATAACTTCTAAACTATCCTTTGTAGAGCTATCACACATTTGTTTAATTTAAATTTTAATGACATTATCAATGACAACTACTTATTTATCGCGCCTTAGAAGAATGTCAAAAAAGAAATGAGAGAGCGGAGAAAAACTGAGAGTCATTTGTTGTTCTTTAGTTTAATCAGCGTGCATTAGAAGAAAGAGTTTATTCGTTTCTGCATTGACGGTATACACGGTTCTCCAAACTTTTTCGAACATAAAGCCTGACAAGAAAAATAAAAGTCCTGGCTTGAGGCGGCATTTTCGCCTCTTTATTGTTACAAATGTCAAATTCTATAGAAACATTTAGTTTGTCACATTTCCGCAAAATGGCGAGATTTTTTATTTTTCTGGTCAGATTTTACAAAAAAACCTAAGAAATATCGTCTATATATCGATAGTAAACACCTCCAGCCCCGCAAATAGGTTTCAGGTGGGATGCATAATCAATAATTAAAATCTTTATAAAAACTCGTCTTAAATTCATAGATGAATTTATGCCCTAACTCTATTTAACATGAACTATTCGGTATCCGGGTGCATATTTGAGTGACTCAGATTTCATCACAGCTGCGATTTATAGGTAGGTAACCAGTATTTATTGTAGTACCGTAATGCTTAATTTATCCCTGCTATAACGTCTTGTTAGGCTATGTTAAATTACGAAGAAAATAAAACTCCTGTTTTGAAAATATCATTTTTAATACAGTTGCTCAAAAAGTGGCGTATTGCAGGGACGTATAGCGTTCGGGATGTGGGCTATTACACACTCGAACTTTTTCTTTACCTTTCCCGAACTCGTGCGTTTTCTTTCCCAACTGTCAAAATATTGTCTATTAAAAAGAAAAAACCAACCACGAAGTTTTTACTAAAAAAAATCATAGAAGTTTTTATGATTCATGCAAATATTTCTAAAAAGAAGCTACTAATTTGTTTCAATATCAAATTTAAAAGTAATTTTAATTATACATTAAATTAATATTAGTATCGGCCAAATTAAATTTATGAATATAAAAAATACATTAAATTGGCTGTATGACCACAGATTACTAAATATGGTATGACGTGCACTATTTACCATAGTATCTGCTTATAGGAGTTTGCGCAAGTAAGTGAAAAGAAAATGAGGGACCTTATTTCTTAATTTTCTAAATTAGTTTTTTCTGGTTTTTATTGTGGTAGGTACTTAGTATGGTGGAATTAGTGCAATAATGTGGCTTTAATGGAAAACGATGTGGTAAAAGAGAGAAATAAGGAAAGGCGCTCCTGTAGGATTTGGATTGCTTTTGTTAGGTTTCATTTCATTTCATCTCATTTAATTTAATTTTCATTTCATATCAATAAAAAAATTCTACTGAAGCCTTGGCTGTATGATCATAGTTTCCTGTGCCAACCCAGAATGGGTGAAGAAAACAAAAAAAAAGTCTGCTTATATTCTTTTACGATTAGTTAGTTGAGTTTATTGTGTTTTATTATTTTATTAAATTGCTTAATTTTTTCGCAACTGTATTAAAAATAGTTGTTCAGTACACGTGCGGAACCGTCATTGCAACTTGTTCCGACTGTCAACCCTCACCTTCGGCTGCGCCTCGGCTCGGGTAGACATTTGTCGGCTCTCTTTGCAATGACAGGCTTTCCGCACTTGTAATGAAATCTACTATATTTTATTTTATTAGTCTTTTTAATGGATACATTCTTAAAATTAAAGTTTCTGAATTCTAATGACCCGTTGTTCTCAACAAAGCTTTTATACTGAACAGTAAAACATCCGATTGAAATGATAAAAAGGTCAATGTGTTCCATTCCTTGGATGTAAAACGATTTGTTTTAAACTTAATCTTCTCCGTAGTGATAAAGTGATTCCATAAACTGGCTTACGACTATAATAACTAATAACTAATAGATAAATACTCATCGCATTATTTAATGCCTACTATGTAGTTGGAATGTTGTATTCTACTTATAGATATAAACGAGGATCAGAAAACAACTGCTTGTGTGATGAGCTCATAAATTTTCTAAGAGTTAGATAGCGGAATATAAAAGCTATAGAACAAATATTTGAACTGTTGTTGATTGCAAGGTCTTTAACCGTGGTCTAAGCCGGTTTTGATTGTGATTGACGAACTAAGACTAGACGCAGAACTTTGGTGTCTTTGTTATGTAAGTAATAATAATAATACATTTTTAGGTTTATTGAGTTTTTCTTTTTTTGTTACTTTTTAGGTTTTCCTAGGATGTTAATAAAAATTCAAGTTTCTGAAAACAAAACCTATGCTAAAATATCTTGAAAAGAGTTTCAAGTGGTTATACAAGTGTGTACTACATAGTCACATTTTATTTTCACATAGATACTAAAACGTAACCTGATTTCAGGGTTGTAAATGCTGAAAATTTTTTTCGTTTCATTTCAACCTTTTCAGAGTAAAAAGATCGATTTGCAAGAAAAAAAGAGTAAAACATCCTCATTTCTATTTGATTTGTTAGTTATTCGTAAAAGCTACAATCTAAATCGTACGTAACCATGTAGAAGTTATTAGTGACACCTGAATAGTTACTTGGCGCTCTTCTATCAGTACGGAGGTATACAGACTTTCCGATTAGATCAAATTACAGATAATAGTGCACCGCAAAGATGTGAAAATTGAAAATAACAATAAGAAAAAAAGTGGTAACTGCATAAAAGTTTTTCAGCCAACCTAGCTTTTTCTAAAGCTTGCAAAATTTTGATATAAAATAAATATTTAAAAAAGTTGAGTTTACATTTGCAGCATTTATAAACTCTTTAAATCAATATATGATACATCATTCTAAAGAGCTTAGTAATCGATCAGTAGCTGATCAGTATTATCGGTTTTGTCATCGGCTAGTGTGTACACCTCCTTACTCCTATAAGTTGAGGAAGTTAAGTTCGATCAAACCGCATGTTTACCGGTGACCGCAATGCTTTCGTTTTTATCTGATCTCATATGAGTTATGACATACAGCCACTACGCTGCTTTCTAGCCTTATGTCATTGACATTGCACGTCTGTGGTCTGTGGGCGGATCAAGTTGCGTACTCTGTGGCGCTTTAATTAATCATTGGTACTGTGACCTTTGTTTTTTTTTCATATTTCAAACGCGGTAATGCCTGTTTGAATCCAAGCGCGCTAATGTTTAAAGCTTGTGTTTATTGCACTATTAGCACCGTTTTGATGTGTTTTGTTTTATAATTTAGGTAGTTGCAATAATTTTGTATCTATTATGTATTTTATTAAACAGGTTAAGAAAAATAAAAATTATCTACGATAAAAACGTCATCATTGATAACCAGCCTGACCAGCCAACCAGTTGACAATCTAACGATCTTAGATTAATAAGAATCATTAGAACATTATGATGGGCCCGTTGGCGAAGTGGTAATGATCATAATATCTCCTGAGCCAGCAGTCGACGAACAAACATTTATGTGACAAACATTTGTATTTGTTCCAAGTCTGTCTGTCTATTTATGTTTGTGAGTCCTCCGTTGTTTCTGATATTCGTAACACAACTAAGTACTTACTTTTGCTACTTTTATTTCAGAATCATAATATCAATGTGTAAAATAAGTATTAATACTAGTTGTTTAAGATGACAGGATATGATTATTTATAAGTTTATCTTTACAACAAATTTTCCATTTTTACACTTATTTTTCCCGAAAAGAACGACTAAGAATAAGTCAGTTAAAGATATTCTAGTGATGTAAGTACTCGTATTGCTTCACCATAAAAATAAAATTCATGAAATATTCGAATTAAACATACATACCTAATACCTATATCTATAGTCATAATTGTTGAGATTCAAATATTTGACTGTGTTATAAATGGCCAACTTCTTGCGATAGGTAATCACCGCTTCAATATACATTGCTCTCAAGCACCGGTCTTGCGAATATTAAATTTTATTAAAATTTATTATCATTGTGGTTGTAGATAGTGGCTTTTGCGTCTATTTTTAGTTTTGTATGTATTTCTTCGAGAAGTAATTCAGGTGGGATTCTATAACACGTGTCCTAATGTATCAGTGGTAAGTAAAAAACTACTGTAAATTTTTGTGGTACAAAAGACATCAACGCGTTTATTTATAAGATTTTGAATATTGTAATAATTATTCTAAAGTTGTTCTTTGTTTTTTTATATAGGTTCATGTTTGTTTCCTAGGATTTGTATAAGAAATGAGGGATATCGGGCGATGTATTGGTGCTAGTTCAAATTCAACTGATGAAAAGGTATTTCTTGAAATAGCCATTTTCTTAATCGTTGATTTTTATTTTGAGTACTTCTTAACAGAGTAGGCCTGATAATTTACTTTAGCTTGTAGGCACGTAGTTTGCGGACTTTACGAAAAGGAAAGACACATTGACTTTAAACGAAACATAAAATAATTCCTGTTACTTAAGACAAAGTTTCAAGTAGAAGAGCGCTAATGTTTATTTAAAACTTGTGTTTATTGCACTTAGTACCGTTTTGATGTGTTTTGTTTTATGATTTATAGTTCATTGCATACATTTTGTATCTATTAAGTATTTCATTAAAACAGGTTAAGAAAAATAAAAAATCTACGATAAAAACGTCATCATTGATAACCAGCCTGATTGTTAACAATCACAAGAACACCTTAATGCTTATGACGGGCCCGTTTGTTGGCGCAGTCGTAATAATCATATCTTCTAAACCAGCGGTCGTGGGTTCAATCACTACCCGGAACGAACAAACATAATTTTTATGTGACCGGCATTTGTTTTTGTTCCTAGTCTATATATAAGTATTTGTGATTCCTCCGTTGTTTCTGATATTCGTAAATAATTATCCTAATATAATTTCCGAATCAGATCAATGTGTGATGTTTTTAGATATTAATTAGTTAATATTTTGCTTACTTGTCTTGTCGCTATCTAATCTTTATGTGTTCATTTGACTAAAACCTTGAACAAACTTTATTAGGCAGTATACACACCAAGCCCGCCAACACAGTCCGTTCGGCTTGGTGTTAGCGGCTTTTCAAAGAATCATGTCGGCTACTCATTTTCCCGCCAACATTCGACCTGTTACTAAGTACCAAAAATAAAAACATTCTAATACTCTTCATTTTTAATACCTACCAAAAAGTTGCTGATATCGTGCCGCCCCGCCGACAAAAGTTGAATGAGATGTGATGTCGCTGACTAAGGGCGTTTGTGCACTACACGAAATTTTACCGTCCGGCAGTCCAATTTTATAGGCAGGTCCGTAAAAGAACGGACTGCGCCGGACGGTAAAACTCCGTGTAGTGCACAAACGCCCTCACCCGGCAAAATAGGTCGATGATTCATGTCGGCGGATCGGCGAGTTTGGTGTGTAGACTCCATTATGCTTACACCACTAATGACTAGATCCAGTATATTGCTGTCTTTCGCAAAGCAAGCTGTTATCTACAGCGGTTTTATCACTTGCATATTTCAACTCGGTCTATTTCTATCTAGTGCGTAGCCTTTCCAAAATTGCGCCATTTTGCTAACAGCCAGGTTACCTACTCACTTTGAATACGGTAATAAAATATTTATTTTATTACATACAATCTTACAATATTCAGTTTAGTATGTTAAATTTGAATGTTGTTTATTCGATAAATGTTAGTATTTTATAGCTAAAATGTCACGTTTATCAAGTTGTTAAAAATAGAACTTGACAGACTAACTAAAAGACATTAATGTTTACTTTACTAGTATTTACTAGCGTTATGTAACGTGTATCAGAAATATAAAATTTAGCACATGGCTTGGTTCGCACACACATTATGTAGACTAGAGCTCTTGAATTGCTGTTCGTATTATAAAAAGATGAGCTATGTAATACATTTATGATTAAAAAGATAAATGGAGCAAGGGCTAACAGATTTTGAACTAATAAGACTTAAATGCGCTTACAAACTGTAATATAGGTATTAAAAATATGTAGTTTAAAAAACTATAAAGACACACTTTTATAGGAACAGACTAAAAGTACAAAATAACCGTCTATTCAGTAACTGAAATTAAAAAGCGTGGTGCGCGTTGTCAATATTAAGTACTTGAATGCATGCTTTGCAAAGGGCGCACCACGCTTTTTAATTTCAGTTACTGAATAGACGGTTATTTTGTACTTTTAGTCTGTTCCTATAAAAGTGTGTTTTTATAGTTTTTTAAACTACATATTTATTTTTTACTTTTTAGTTTAACAAATGGCAAGCTATGGATGGGGATGGTAATCGATTTCACAGTCCATTCATGTGTCTGCCCACCCCGTAAACATTATAACTCAAAGGCGTGATTGTATGTATTTAGTTTTACAAATTCAAGTGGAGTCTATTAGTTACCAGATGCGCGAGCCGAACCCTTACTTCCTCCCTGCTCCATCATCAGACCCTCAGCACCAAGTGTAGCGAATAGGGCTCATCAGAACCAAACAAATGAGCCCAAACTCGAGGGGTATCCTAGTGGTCATTAAGGAGTGCCACTGGCTTCCTCCCTGCTCCATCATCAGACCCTCACCACCAAGTGTAACGAATAGGTCTCATCAGCACGAAACAAATGAGCCAGAACTCGAGATGTTTCCTATTGGTCATTAAGGAGTGCCACTGGCTTTCTCCCGGCTCCATCATCAGACCCTCACCATTAAGTGTAGCGAATAGGTCTCATCAGAACAAAACAAATGAGCCTAAACTCGAGGTGTTTCCTAGCAGACATTGAAGAGTTCTATTGCCCACCTCTTGACTCCATCATCAGATCAGCCCGATGGTAGCAAATTATTGTATTGTCATCGGATTCATATAGACTTGCAAAGTTTCAAATCAATACGACAATTAGAAGTAGGTTAAAATTGAATTCCAAGATTTTCTTACATTGTGACTTAGTTACAAGTGAAGCTAATAAAAGTGTGGTAATATACCAGACACAATATGAAACAGTTATTATTACTATAAAAACGAAATATTAACGGTGAACTTAGGCCAAAACGAAAAAATCAAATCAGCTGAGTCACAGTCAGTTTTGTTAAGTTAGTGAAGGCGAAATAGACAATGAAAGTTAAAAATATAATCGTACCTACCTGAGAAAATAGCTAATTTGCAAAACAATTCACTTCGCTTTTTTAAAAGAAAGGTGCAATTTCTCTATTCCGTGTACAATAGACAGCATAACAGGCTATCCAAAAGTTTTTTTTTAGTTATTAATACTTAAAAACTTGCGATGTAAATCCAAAGTTAATTGTGGAGATTTGACTTTGGATGTTAACATGTTGTATAATGGATGACTTCATAATTTTCGAGCAAAGTTTTTTTTACGTTAACTCTATCTATACTAATACTATAAAGAGGATATATTTGATTTTTTGACAGTTTGTAATGAATAAAACAAAAATCACTGAACCGATTTTAAAAAAATATTTCACTAGTAGAAGTGGAAAGCTTAAATATTCAGGACTTTCGGTGCTTTCGAAGTGTCATTTATTCCCACGGGTAAATACTATACAACCGGCTAAGTGCGAGTCGGACTCGCGCACGGAGGGTTCCGTACCCATCATCTACACAACATTGGACACTATTTTTAAGATCGAGAAAAAAAACGGCAAAGAAATCACGTTTGTTGTATGTTGTATGTAAGGGACAATATTTATTTTATTCTGATTTTAGTATTTGTTGTTATAGCAGCAACAGAAATACATAGGAAAAATGTGATAGTTAAAAACCACGAGCCCTATAAGTAGCTTTCAGGCGGAATTCGAACCCGCGCCTCCGGGAATCCGGCCCGATGCTCTGACCAACTAAGCTACCGAAAGTCTTACACGACTCGTCGAATTTTGCTATCACTTGTTACGCTGTAGGCCAGCGTTGTTTCATCAATGTGAGGAAACCCTCGCATCCGAAAGAAACATTTTTACAAATGTTTAACAATCGATTAAGTTGAAACAGCCATTATATAAGATTTTAAATTATTTTTATGCATTCACAATGCAATTTTTGTAAGTATAGGAAAAATGTGATAGTAAAAAACCACGAGCCCTATAAGTAGCTTTCAGGCGGGATTCGAACCCGCGCCTCCGGGAATCCGGCCCGATGCTCTGACCAACTAACTAGGACTATTTTTCCTATACTTACAAAAATTGCATTGTGAATGCATAAAAATAATTTAAAATCTTATTTAATGGCTGTTTCAACTTAATCGATTGTTAAACATTTGTAAAAATGTTTCTTTCGGATGCGAGGGTTTCCTCACATTGATGAAACAACGCTGGCCTACAGCGTAACAAGTGATAGCAAAATTCGACGAGTCGTGTAAGCCTTTCGGTAGCTTAGTTGGTCAGGGCATTGGGCCGGATTCCCGGAAGCGCGGGTTCGAATCCCGCCTGAAAGCTACTTATAGGGCTCGTGGTTTTTTACTATCACATTTTTCCTATACTTATAAAAATTGCATTGTGAATGCATAAAAATAATTTAAAACCTTAACAGAAATACATTATCTGTGAAAATTTCAGCTGGCTAGTTATTATGATGGTTCATGAGATACAGACAGACGGACAGACAGACGGACAGACAGACGGACAGACAGACGGATAGTGAAGTTTTAGTAATAGGGTCCCGTTTTTAGCCCTCGCGCACGGAACCATAAAAAGAGAGCACACATAATGATGCTACAATTTTATTATTTGGATAGTTAAAATTATAATACTAGATCCAGGTGTACACGTGCCTTTTACAAATTGATGTATTAAGTTGTAAGTAATCTTGCGACTATTACTATAATTAAGATGCGTAATTTTAAAAGTTGTAATTTAATATTAATACTAGTTGTTTACTTTTTGTGATTATTTATGAATAATAGCTTTACAACCAATTTTCCATTCTTACACTTATTTTTCCTGAAAAGAACGACTAAGAATAAAGTCAGTTAAAGATATTCTAGTGATAATAATATAAGTGCTTCGTATAGCTTCACCATAAAATAAAATTTATGAAATATTCGAATTAAACATAATCCATATTCATAAATTGCTGTGATTCAAATATTTGACTGTATTATAAATGGCCAACTTATTGAGATAGGTAGACACCTGCATTCAATTACATTCTCTAAAGCAACTGGTCTTGCGAATATTAAATTTAAATTTATTATGATTCTGGTTGTAGATTGTGGCTGAGAAACTCTTTTGCGTCTATTTTTAGTTTTGTATGCATTTTTTCGAGACGCAATTCAAGTGGGATTCTATAACACGTGTCCTACCTGAATCAGTGGTAGGTAAGTGAAAAACAGCTGTACAGTTTTGTGGTACAAAAGACATCAACGCGTTTTTTTATAAGATTTTGAATATTGTAATTCTAAAGTGCAGAGTGGCCCTGAAAATTTACTTTAGCGCAAACTACCTGGCGTAAACTTACTAGCGTAAACACGTTTTGCGGACTTAACGAAAAGGAAAGACAAATTCACTTTAAACGAAACATAAAATAATTCCTGTTACTTGAGACAAAGTATCAAGTAGAAGAATAAAGTTTAAATTATATTTGAGGAGCCCGTGGAACAGTACTTGGCCTGCGATCGTTGAGGTTAAGCAACTTTCGCAACGGTCGGTCACGGGATGGGTGACCAAAACCTTTTCATCTTGCGCTCCTCCGTGCTTCGGAAGGCACGTTAAGCCGTTGGTCCCGGTTGCATTTGCAGTCGTTAATATCGACCAAACCGTATTAGGCCCGCGTGGTAGGTCGGTCGTGCGTGGCCCGTTTTCCTTATCCATCCATAAGAGAGGCAAGTGCCCCCAGCAATGGGGAAATTAAATGGCTCATGATGAATATTAAAGCGGAAGTCATGATTGTTTTTGTTTTGTTTTTTATGTAACAAACTTTTTACTAAAAGAACAAAATCAATACTTATTGAATTTAAGCTACAAAAATATCGACACAAAATTACCCAATAACAGCTTAATAGTGTTACAAAATAAAGTTTAACAGTCTCAATTTATTTGTCGCAAGCGAAAGCGCGTTCGCCAATGATACGTGACGACGGATTTGGAATAATCAAATGGATAACTGCAGACTACTGGTGGCAAGGTCGCGTTGCGAAACAAATGCAACTATAGGTCGAAATGATGGGACATGTGGACTATTGCACGTAGGCAATAAGTGTTAATCAGTTCTGTTGGTGTCGAGTTTTCGACACAACACTACTACTACAAGACGACAACTACATTAAGCTCGTAGTGCCTGTATAATGTATACAGGCACTACTCATGTTTTGGGATGCGGATAGTATCGTTGAAGGTAGAGTTTATTTGATTATGTATCATGTTATCTGTAGTACATGCTACTGCGGTAGCTGTTTTTGAAGTTATGAAGTAAAGTTTAAATTTTATATTAAAATTTTAAACTTTCATGGTCATCATAACAATGACGACTATTTTTTTATTTTTTGTTATATCTAATAAATTAAAAAAAAGAAACATTGGTAAAATAATTATTTCGCTAGCATGAAAACTACCCGATATGTGACAGTTTCAAATGCACACAAATTGGACTCACCCAAAAACGCTCCATACTAACGACTACCTAGTTGTGACGTCACGCCTAGGTAGTTGTATGCAAGGCGTAAGAAATTTGCTCGGCAGCTATATTAAATACTAGCTTTCCGCCCGCGGCTTTGCCCGCGTGGACTACACAACGTTATATCCCGCGAGAATATTATATTTTTCCGGGACAAAAAGTAGCCTACGTTCCTCTCCAGGCTACAAATTATCTGTGTCCCAAATTTCAGCCAAATCCATACAGTCGTTTTGGCGTGATTGAGTAACATCCAAACACCCTATCATCCAAACATCTATATATTAGGTATTATATATATGTATATATATTATAGTAGGATAGTAGGATTGTGTTTATCAAAATGGTTTCTTAGTCAAATTTGCTAAATTTTTTAGGGACTAGTTAATGGTAAGTATTATTAATTTTAATAAATTTTTTACCTTTTAAATGTACATGCCTACCTAACTTTGAAGGGTCATAAAACTAATAAAACGCAATATATCAAACCAAGAGACAACCGACTGTAAAAGTTTAATATGTTTACGTTTCTTAATTTAGTATTTTTTAGTTAATTTTTTCATCAGTCGTCATCCTTATTATAACGAAAACAGGATTTTAACAATTTTTGATTTGTTGTCGAGTCCACGAGAGTTCAAAGAGTGTAAGTACCTACATTTAAATCGCGATTCCCGTATTAATTTATATATTAAGGCGCTACTTGCCGTCCACTAGCGCCGCCAATCTTTATTATACGTAAACCAGATCAATATTTGAAAAAGGGAAACAACCATGCCCTCTTAATTTGTCTCTAATATTTTTTGAATAACTCTAACTTTCATCTTTTCTGTAAGTTTTAAAGTGGTTTTAAAACTAGTACAAAGAATAAAAAATATAAAGAGTTATTAAAAAAATATTAGGAGACAATTTAAGAGGGCATGGTTGTTTTCTTTTTTTTATTATTGATCTGGTTTACGTTTAATAAAAATAAATGAATTGGCGGCGCTAGTGGACGGCAAGTAGCGCCTTAAACAGGTTAAAAATGTTGGTAGTAGGTGCGATACACCTGTCAATGGCAAGCACAACGTTAATAATTTTAATCAGGATATGTTAACTAAACTGTCAGTTATATGTTAAAAGTGATAAGGAAAGCTTGTAGAGTTTAAGTGAGTAAGTAATCTTATCTTACTGATAAAAACAATTTTAACTTAACTTAGGTATTTCCAATAGCGGTTCTTTCGAATAGAGCTATTGTTTCGACCACAATGTTGTTTTTCTTGTTTATTAAAATACGTCTTTTAATATTCATTATTTTTATATTTGATAGATTAGATTTACTTACCGTTTCTTTTCTTTTTAACGAGATTAATTTTAAATTGGTCCATTGGTTCCATTGTTCGTTTGAGAAGGTTACGCAAACACTCGTGTGATTTGCACAGAATGGAACCGACACTCATTGATCAGTCTTAGCTTCGAGTCTAGGTTACATTTATATTTAAGAAAAGCTCGACTATGCCCTTCTGATATCGACAATGACAATGTATTGACAGTCACAAATATTCTCACATTTTAACACTTTGGAAGCTCTATCTTTCAAAATATTGACTTTAAGAAAAAAAAATTGTCTTAGAGACCCTTATGTCATTTTTACAAGCTTTTTACAAGCTTTTATTTAACTTGCCATGTTAGTTAGTTAGTTAGTTAGTTAATGGGGGACAAATCTTGCAAGCTAAATTTGACCTACTTCACAGTGTCCGATTGAGCTGAAACTTTGCATACAGGTTTGGTTTGGATGACAATACAATATTTAAAATACAGTCAATAAAAAAGCTTGTCATAAAAACGAAGTTTTTCCAAAACAAATATTATTAACTTGCCATGTTAGTTAGTTAGTGGGGGACAAATCTTGCAAGCTTAATTTGACCTACTTCCCAGTGTCCGGTGGAGCTGAAATTTTGCATACATGTTTGGTTTAAATTAGATGACAATATAATATTAAAGTACAGTCAGCAAAAAAACTTGTCATAAAAATGAAATTTTTACTAAAAACTTATTAAAGACCTATCTTATCTACCTATAGACACCCCACACGAATATGTTTGATGAAAAAAATATTTTTCAGTTTCAGTTCCATGTATCCCCCTTAATTTCTTATTTTTTAATTTTGTATTAAAATCGTAAAGCGATTCACAGAATACATTTACGTATAAAAAAATTGCGTATACATACTTTTAATTAAGAAAATCGTTACTCGCGTATATGTACACGTTTATACCATTCTACATACGTAAATACCAAACATGAAGATACCAGCTGTTTCCTTATACACTGATAATTATAAGAAATAATAAATGCATTAACGATGAGGTCGTGTGAGCATAAATCAGTTCTTTATGGGGCATCCGGGCATTCTTAAGACTTATAGGAAGTCTTCACAAACAAACCCTATAGGTGATAAATATTTATTACCCGTATTTGAACAAATAAACGGAGAGAGGTATCCGCGTATAGTAAGTGGTATAGTAGCACGGTCTTCTTCTTGTTATATTTACAATATAACAAGGCCTCTCGCCGTAGGATTTGCGAACCGAATGCGTAGCTTCATTGACGTTCACAAGTGCTGTATCAGCCTAAAAAGCTTAAATGACTGTCATCTGTCATCATCTCAATAGTACCTATCACTCTTGTCAGAGTGGTCGTGGTCAATTAGAAGTGGGGTAGCCGATGTAGCTTGCTTTACGATCCACTATCTCTCCCTGTTGGTGGTCAATCTGGTGTGTATTTATTTGGCCGGCCCATCGCATCGGCGATTTTCCGCGAGGTCTTAAGTGCCCTTCGCTCTGCCCTGAACTGGACGTTCTATGAAAGTATTGTTCCGCCTTGAAATGTGTCCGAAAAGTTTAAGAATGCGAGTTTAGACTGTATATTCGATAGACGCCTTTTGATCCCGAGCTCTTGTAGGATGAAAATGTTGGTGCGGAATTGCGTCCGTCCGGGAGACTCGAAGCATTTGTTTCCAGCACCGCATTTTTAAGGCGAGGAATCCCGACCGAAATATGCACGCTAACGCTTGCTCGGCCGCGCTCTATACACTTCGCGCGGACCCAGCGGCAGCCGGCAGTGAACTGTGAACTCGTGATCGCCCCGCGAATCGAAAATCACTTAAAATTCAATAAAAAATTAAATAATAAAAAAAATTAATTTATGACGGCCGGAATCCCTCGGCTATTCAAAGACAATTATTTTTATATGTTTTTCATTAACTAAAACCAAGTATACTGCAAGTAATATGATATTTGAATTATTATTAGACGGATGTTTGGGATTTTATTTGACACAGTAAAATATCACCAATCGAAAAAAACGGCCGGAAGCACTAGATAAATAACTGTAAAATAACATATATTTTTTCCAAGTTTTAAGTACTTGTGATTTGCGAGTAATCCATAATCTAGAATACCCTATTTTGGGGAATCGGCGCCTTAAAGCATCTATCTTTTTCTTTTCAATATCTCGCAGTGTCCACGTCTTAGCAGCATACAAAAATATGGGAAATACAAAAAAGCTTTTTGTAAAAAAATATACTTTTATGACAAGCTTTTTTGTTGATTGTATTTTAATATTGTACTTATTGTCATCTAAACCAAACCTGGATGCAAAATTTCAGCTCAGCCAGGCACTGAGAAGTGGGTCAAATTAGGCTTGCAAAATTTGACCCGAAAATATTTACTACATACATACACTGAAAATAAAAGCTTGTAAATGATGGCTCGGACAAGCCGGATCTTAGTTGCTTTAGTAAAGTAGTCGCTGTCAGTCTGTCTGTAGTACGTATAGTGCATTTTCCAAAAATGACCAACGGGTCAGATAAGTTTGTAGTATTCTACTCTACCGGTCCTACTCGTTTCTAAAATGCTTTGTATCCTAATTCAGTTCCAGTAGGTTCTGGCGTTATTCACATTAGGATATTTTGTAAGCACGCAGAGAAAGAAATGTGAGGGACTTTTTTCTTTTATTTCTCTCTATCAACAATATGATGATACATATTTGTTTACTATGGTATGCGATAGGGTTTACTATGAGCTGTAGAAATATCCACATCTCATAGTAAACCCTATCGCAAAGAGATAAAATGCAAATTACAATACTTATATTTGCATGGTGAAGCGGTCGATCGCGCGTATGTTTCCGTATGCGCTTGCTGACGTAACGCATGTTTACGTTCATGCGGGTCTTAAGCAACCGTCCATCACGTGAGCCTATGTATACATAAGTATAGAACATACACGAAATAACAATTTTATATTCAAATATTTCCCGTGCTCGGCCAAACGATTCAATAAAATTAAGATCGTGGCCAATCAAGTTTTTAATAGTGTCTGTTGCTAAGCCGGGTGTTTTGCTTGGGGTTTGATGACTTCAGATAAGAGGAGGATCTGAAGTTGAAAAAAAGTAAAACAATTTAAGTAAATTAACAAGCCGTTTTGAGATTTTAGTGCTTGTTTTATTTTCAACGTTTAGGTGCTAAGTTCGTTTATATAAAAAAAAAGCATTAGTTCGAAAAGTAAACAAACATGTTATTTACCTACTTAGAACTCAATTGGAATTTTTGGAACCACATTCAGTTGTAGCTCAAAAGCCCTTAGAATATTATATTTGACTACAACTAATTAATTAGTTCGGAGCTCAAGTTGAATAAGCAAATAATTTAAATGTAATTTTTATACCTCGATTTAACCAACTTTTATAGCTTACCATTGGAACCTGCGGTCATGGGACCGTACAAAACGTTTTGAAACTCGTTCAAATACTAACATAGATGGATTTTTGGCGTATAATAGTCGAAAATGTAATTTTTAACATTGACCTTCGCCGCACACGAGCCAAAAACTCCGATACTTGAAGCGCAAGAATAAGAAACAAGTGACGACTTTGTATGAAAACTAAGGAAAGTGGTCGGTGGCGGCGTTTTTAAGTGGCCTGTATGCGGATACGCTCATGTTGTTAATAATTTCTGTGCAGTCTCTAACGCTATTTCTCTTTTAATCACCATCATTTTAAGTTATAAAACGCCCACTAATGGATAGAAGCTTTGCTTATTACCATAACCATTGATGATCGCATACTTCAAAAGATGTTACTCTTCTTATGGCTGAGCTGATTTTTCGGCTGTCATTAAATCCATAAGATTAGTCAGGCCAGTGTTATTCTAAGCTGAAACTTTTCCAAATCTGTTCAGTTTATGACCCTGTTGCCCGAATACTCGAACGCTACTCAATGAGCGTCTTAAACATCATGGCGTCTCTTTCATACTTTTGCCATCAAGGCTGGGATTCCCCAAAATAGGGTAAGTATTTTAAATTATGGATTACTGGCAAATCACAAGTACTTACAATTTTGAAAAAATATATGTTATTTAACAGTTATTTATCTAGTGCTTCCGGCTTTCGATTGATGTTATTTTACTGTGTCAAATAAAATCCCAAACATCCTTCTAATCGTAATCCAAATATCCTATTACTTGTAGTATACTTGGATTTAGTTAATGAAAAATATACGAAAATTATTGTCTTTGAATAGCCGAGGGATTCCGCCCGTCATATAGTTTTTTTTTTTTTTTTAAATAATTTTTTATTGAATTTTAAGTGATTTTCGATTCGTGGGGCGCTCGCGAGTTCAAAGTTCACTGCCGGCTGCCACTGCGTCTGCGTGAAGTGTATCGCGCGCGGCTGAGCAAGCGTTAGCGTGCCTACCTATTTCGGTAGGGAATTATCGCCTTAAATGAGACAGGGCGATGTATGAGATGCTCCCAAAGTTGATTAGCGTTCAAGTATTCAGGCGTTAGTATCCTACCTCCTAACAAACCTTCTGATTCACAATTTTACTGTAATTAAATAAGTCGTTTCGACAAAGTTTTATAAGACTCTATTGAGTATTAGATATACCTGCTCACAATTTAAATTATTTATTTGGATTTTCAACAATGTGTACACTGTTACCATACAATTTATTATTTAAAAAAAAACGTAGTGACACATTACTTATAGAAAAGCACCGTATGCTAATTGAAATTGCGCAAAACACACAACCTTAAAATCATAGAAAGTAAATTTTATAAAAATATAAATCTTACAATAAACACACTTTATTCAAAACTTAAGGATGCTAATATTAATAAGAAATACAAAATCTAAAAATTTAATAATTTATAAACTAAAGTATAAAACCTAATTAATTAATTTAAAAAGTTCATACTTAATGGAATAATTTAATAATTTATCCTTATTCCTACTAATATTATAAATGTAAAAGTTTAGATGTTTGGATGTTTGTATGTTTGTTACTCAATCACGCCAAAACGGCAGAACGGATTTGGCTGAAAATTGGGACACAGATACTTTATAGCCTGGAGAGGAACATAGGCTACTTTTTATCCCAGAAAAGCATCACATTTCCGCGGATAACGTCGTGTAGTTCACGCTGACGAAACCGCGGGCGGAAAGCTAGTAATCTAATAACTCAGTAATTAATATGTACAATAATCTCATAATTTATAATCTAATAATTCATTATAAACTTACATAGGTAATACAATAATTAGTATTATTCTTTAAAAATATTGATCTCTAAAATTAATACAAAATTCATGATCAACATCCAACAGCATTTATTTAGAGTGCTACTTAATGAATACGTCAGAATAATTACATGACGGAAACAATCATCGTACAGCCACGCTCGATTAGCACCCTAGCAACCGTCTCAAGCGGAAACCAACTGCTGAATCTCTCAAACAAACCGAAATTCAATTTGGTATCCGCAAAATAGCGTGTTAAACGGTCTTCAAAACGGTAAACAAACCAAAATAAACTCTATCTCGAAAACAAATAACGATCATTACTGCGCGTGACTATGGAGAATTCTGCGGTAGTGTAACTTAGTACAAATGAGTCGGGGAGCCGGTGTGGCAACGCGGTTGCGAAAACGTACCCAGCTGGGGAAAAATGGTTACCTAATCGCTTACAATGCCGCTACTGCTTATTCACTCAGTCTCGTGACATATCGCTCTGGTGGTCACCCAGTAGTGGTGCTTGAAGCAATTATTTGGGACTAAGCAGCTTCGATTATGGATTATGAGATAAGCATTAGAATAATACGGTTCCTTTCCTTTTTTTTTGTGTTGCAGTTGCAAAGTGTGCCATGCCAAAATAAGTTTTTTGTAAAAACTTCGTTTTTCTGGCTAGCTTTTTTATTGATGGTACTTTCATATTGTGTTGTCATCCAAACCAAACCTGTATGCAAAGTTTCAGCTCAATCGGACACAGATACAAATACAAATAATTTATTTGCAGTAAATAGGGTTGTTACAATGAAGTTGGTCGTCATTAGTTTAGTGCTTAAACCTATATAGCCATATAATATAGCATGCAAATTTATGGGAAGTGGTTGAAATAAAACTTGGAAGATTTGTCTTCCACTAACTAACAAACTTACTACCATGGCAAGTTAAATAAAAGCTTGTAAAAACCATTCAAACTATCAAAACTATCGGTGGAACCAATACTTCTTTAAGATTTACTGAGGTAATTTTCTTTGTTTTAGTATATTTGATAGCCTTAACAAACTACCATCAAAACTGTTTTTGTGGAAGGGCTTTACCACTTTGGAACTTATTCCCACTACCAAATTTAATATTATACCGTGCTATAAGAGTATCAAATACGTATGAAAATATAACAAACCTTACAATTTCTAACAGGTATAATAACGTATTTATACGGTGATTCGCTGTCGTTTTACTTTGATTGATTTGATGATAAGGGACGGACTCTTAAAAGATTCTCAATAGTATTAGGAATACAAAGAAATATATCTTTCTTTCTAGTTACAGTAAAGGTAAAAATAAATACGGTAATTTTCGGTCAGAGTCAAAAAAAACTTTTAAAAATTCGAACGACGTTATTAAAAACAAGGAACATGAAACATACCATTTATAAAAATACAAAAAAGTGCGGGTAAAAGCGACGTAGTGAGCAATCATTCACAGTCAAGGTTTGGTATTTTCAGCGAACGTAGTTGTCGCTTGTGGCCTTGATGCCGACTCCAACTTTTTGTCTGCAGAGTCAATACACTCCATCACCTGTACAAAAAGCTATCGAAGTAGGTACTTATCTACTTTTAATCAGGCCCAGTTTGATCCTCAAATATCTTTTAAATGTCTTTCCGTCCGCGGCTTCGCTCGCGTGGACTACACGACGTTATCCGGCGGGAATGTGATATATTTCCGGGATAAAAAGTTGCCTATGTTCCTCTCTAGGCTACAAAGTATCTGTGGCCCAAATTTCAGCCAAATCCGTTCAGCCATTTTGGCGTGATTGAGAACAAACATCCAAATATCCAAACATCTAGTAGGACTAGCGGATCCTCGCGGTTTTACCCGCGTGGTACACGTCCCCGTGGGAATATCGGGATAAAATATAGCTCTCTAATGGTCAAAGAGTTTTCTAAACCAGTCCAGTAGCTTCGGTAGGTAATACGTAGTAGTTTTTTTTACCCTGTGGTTCCAGAGCCTATCTGATGCAGACAAACAATCAAATCTTTCCTTTTTAAAATATTAGTATAGATTATTAGGATAGGTGCTAGTATCTAGGTGAAGGAACACGTGCTATTATTAGAGGTAATAAGCTTTACAAGAAGTACACCAATTATGATTGCCGATAAAAATGTAGGCTCTACAGTTGCATCAAAAACAATCACAAAGTTATTATGACGGCCGATTAGCATACTTACCTGCCTTCTGTGCAAGCAGTCACGACGTGACGAAGTCACTTTCTGCTGTCTATACAGACAGCAGAAAGTGACTTCGTTTTATACTATGTCATCATCATCAGCCAATAAAAGTCCCCACTGCTTGGTCACGCAGGCCTTCCTGACCCCACTACGCGGGCCTAATGCGGATTGGTGGGTATTAACGACTGCAAACGCAGCCGGGACCAACGACTTAACCTGCCTTCCAAAGTACGGAGGAACTCGAGAAAAAAAAAATTTGGTCACCCATCCCATGATCGACCATTGTAAAAGTTGCTTTACTCCAACAATCGCAGGCCGAGCGCGCTAACCACTGAGCCACGGGCTCTTCGTTATCATTATACTCTGTAGGGATACTCAAGTACAACTTACATACTTAAGTCCTGATATAAGTGTTTATAAAACACTCAAAAGTAAAGGTGTGCTATTATGTTATATTCGTATATTATAGCATATCGTTATGCTACATTAAAATATTTGGTTATTTTTAATGCTATAATATATTAGTATTAAGTACCTAATATAATAAATAACCTATTATAACCTATGTTAAACTAAAAGTAGTTATTAATGTTTTTACACTACTTAATGATCAATTACTTACTATTAATAAACCAATTATTTATTATTTTTTCCACTATTTTACAAATAACAACACGAATAAATTCATATTACGCTATTAAAAACAGAATTCTTAAGTACTTTTTAAGCACCGAGCGAGCGTGAGTTTGCGATCAAGAATTCCACAGGACAGCATTAGTTAAATATACTAATAACAGTAATAAATGTTATAGCAGAAAAATAACATGTTCGTTCAAATCGCATGTCGTACGTGATTTATAATATTAGTCCTTATTGATAAGACATTAGAGTCTGTCTCAACTGTTTCAAATATAACGCGTTATTTGGTTTTACAACTTTCAAAATTCAACTCTATTTCTATTTGATAGAGTTGAATTTTGATAGATTTGATTACCAAGAAAAGAGAGAGCAATACTTGCATCGCGTGCGGTTGGAATAACGGCTGGATGGAGAAGGAGAACACAGTTCATTCGTTCAGTTCTGTCTTTTCATTTGTTCATTTCGAATACACTAGATGGCGTGCGGCGGGCGCCCTGCTTGATATAATTTAATATAGCAATAGCAGAATAAGTTATATTTTTATATTAGGTGCGATAGTTATATTTTTATAACGTTATGCTATATGCGTTATCGAATATAACGCACACCTTTAGGAGGAGTGTTCCAATAATATTGTGTAATATTGTTTGAGGAACTGTAATAACAATATTTTTATTTATTTTATTTTTATTTATTAAGTATCTACTACTCTACATCCAATCTAATTAACTATACTCGTCTATTGTTGAAACTGTCCGTTCATTATGTATTGACTGATGTATTAGAAGTTTCTATTCTAAACGACAGCAAAATACTTAATCCGCTGATTCGCACGGTTTAATACAAAAAAATATCTTTCTTCGAAAGAGGAAATGACCTGCGCAATTTTTATAATTAGCAGTTAGCACTGATCAGTAGAACAAAGTAAATTCTTCACGTTAATTTCCTGATGGTTAAGGCAATGTTAAGTCTACGTTTACTACAAAAGACATTTCTTTTACAGAATTATTAGATTTAGTCACATTAATTTAATTTATATAAAGTGGTAGACAAGGAGAATTTTTACACACTACTAATATTTAGGCGTGTAAGAGGGGTCAATATTATTTCATTAATATGTGAAGGTACTAAAAACACATCTGTGAAGCTTTAAATATTACTAATATACTTTTCTATGTTTTCGAATTGAATTGCATTGCAGAAACACAAAATAAACACCAATCTTATGCTACTGTTCTTTTCCCAAAGAATCCTGATAGATACCTACATATACTTATTACTTTTTCACGTTTTGAAATTATCATGATCACTTTGACGGTACTTAGGCGTATCTTAAGTGGTTCCGTTGCGATTATAATCAAAGTGTCAACAGTAATTACATAACATAAACGATTCATACATTTAAATTGAATATACCAGCTCGGGTGTCTTTAAGAGGATTGTTTAATGTACATTTTTGTCAGGTTTCATGACAAAAAGGCTTTTTTGCATCGGGTAATAACGTGATATACGAACCTAGTGTTTACTTGGTAATTAAGCAGTTGATTGCTTTTGAAACTAGTAATTAAGCAATCGTCGATGTTGTATTGTTTTCATGAAGAAGGAGTAACACCTTAGGTCAGGTGTTGGATATGTTAATCAATAGTTATTTGTTATACAAGAGAGCAAAATCATTTTTCGCTGCGAGTGCTGAATTTAAATCACGAACTAGCGAAGTAGTCTAAAATTGAATCACGAGCGTAGCGAGTGATTCAAATATAGACTACTGAGCACAGTGAGTGATTTAAAGGCACGAGACATCAGAAAATTTTGCTCTCGTGTTAAACATACAACTTTTCACCTCTACCAGCGAGAAAAGTGATACAGGTCAGAAAAACAACATTGAAGGCAACATTTAACAATAAAGAAAACATTAAAATTACAAAATTAATAATTAAGAGTAAAATTAATTGGTGCAATTACGCAAGTTAAAGGTAACTGTTTGCATTGCGTCCAAAAACTGCACTGCATGTAATTTTTATGAAAACCAAACATGATATTAGTAAGCGATATAATGTTCACTTCATATTATTTATTTTGAATGTTGCGTGTTTAATAAAAAGCAATAGTATTACAATCGTATTTATATAAGGTAATAGAGTGACCTCCAGGAGGTCGCTTGGCACACATTGGTATAAAATTAGGGGCTTCCAGGTGGTCCGCCGGCACACAAGAGGATAATTATTTTTTCTTATTTTATATTTATATCATGCATGCGACCTCATTTCGTCAATACTCTTTATTTCGAACCTTTGGTATCCGTGTATTTATTTTTTAAGCTATATATTTCATGTCCATCGACATAAAGCTATCTATCTATCCTTTTTGCTCATATTAATTTTAAAAGTCTCATCTTTGTCACTCTATTTCTTTTTTCTTAATTATTTCAAAAGTTGGTGTAAGAAATTAAAAAAGCACTTTGCCTCACGCTCGCAGCAAAAATCGATTTTGCTGCGAGTTTTTAGGCGCCAAAAGCGCCCTTTTCGAGCTGGAGAGGTGAAAAATATATTTAATCGAAAAATATATTACAAGTTAATAATAACGTTAACTAAAAATATCTACAAAAATAACAATTGTTGTGCAAGTTATTTTAATTTTTACTTTTTTGCATTTACAATGCAATTTTTATAATAGAAAAATGGAAAATGAAGTATTTAGAAAAAAATGATTGTGAGACGGGTCGATTTTTTCTAAATACTTACTTCATTTTCCATTTTTCTATTATTGTTGTGCAATAAAGAAATACTGTTATCGTAATATTTATAGCTCAATAGAAGAAAAGGACAAAATAATCTTACAGATTCGACCATATGGTCATTAATTTAATTTTCTAACGTCAACTCTAAAGTTGCCGGTGATATTTCTATCCTTATGACAAGAAACGTGGGTATATTTTGCATTTTTCCAAAATTAATTATAACGGTTCGGCAGTGATTTAACGTTGAGTCAAAGGTCATTCACACACTAGTGTCCGGATACAGATAGGATTGTAAAAAGCTCACTAATTATGTGACGTCAGAGATATGATTCACTGAAGATGGCTCGGCGGATTTTCCTGCTCGGTCCTACTATTGTTAGTGATAAGCAGTACTTAGTATTTTTCTATTAACCATCTGGTGATGATCGTCTTTTGACTCGTGTATCCTTATTATACGGAATCGTGTGATGTAACGATCTTTATGACGACTGTTTTTGCATCTTATTTTGTATTCTGAATTTCTAGCCGGATCTTCTCAACACAAGGTCTCGCGGCTTTGGTATATCGTTGTTAAAGCACGAGGAATAAAAAACCTGATTAAAGATGTTTATAAAAAATAACTTAAGAATGTATACTACTACTACTAATGTACCTATATATTTTCGTAAATGAGATACAACTGAAATACATGACATTTGGGAGTTGGGACTCAGTTGTAGCCAAACGAGGCCGAATTAAGTTTTAGTTCTATTTTTCAATAACGTTAATATTGCTAAAAACATTAATCCATGCATCTTTCAGCAAGATACTTTTCGGTTTAAGGACTATTTTATTCATCACAAACGATTACTTTAATTCGAAGCTTAATAAAAAAATCTACCTTAGGTATGTGATTTTATTGTAACTAAATTGTTTAGTGTACAGGCCTAAAGCAGATTCTCATAGCGTTGTTTGTCAAGAATAAGGTTGTATTGCATTGTACAGCTCCAAGGCTGGCCTGTTGCAATAGCATTGTCTATAAAAAAGTATGTTGAGCCAATATCTTGAAATTTTCTTATCTTAAAAAATGGCATGAGAGAAAATTCCTTAAACTGTTGTTACCGTAGAACATTTAAAATTAACTTCTCATTGAAAATAATATATTTCGAATTATACTTGAAACAAAACAATGGCGCCATTTTTTTATTTTGATTTTTTTTAAACAAAAGAAGGCATAATTTATGAGATCTATTTAGAGGCGATCCATTCTCCCTCTCTGAAAGCGCTTGTAGTCAGTTCCGTCTTTTGTTTATTACTTTTTATTAAAACAGTTGCAGCGGCAATCAAGGCATCGATAATAATTCGATAGGAGTTGATTGGCCTATAATGACTTCCTAACATGTGTGTGTCAGTCGTGACCTTTACTGGCCACGACTTGGTTATAGTTAAACGAATTTGTGACGTAACTAGGGCTGCCATAAATCATTTAGTTGCTGAAATTAATTGGCAGTTAAATTAATTTAAATGAATAGTAATCGTGATAGAGTGTTCGCTGAATCAATGTTTTAAATATAGCAGAAAATATAAACTTGTGTCTCGGGTACCAGTTAAAACTATGTATTTTTAATCGAGAAAATGAATAAGGATTTTCTGATTGACCCTTCATTGCAGAAGAATCAATTTTATAATCATCTGTTTATTGATATGTTAAACTGTTAAATTTTATTTTATTTTGATTTTATCACTTTAAACAGTCACCAACATCTGTTAGTTTGCTAAAAGGCAATCAGGACGTTAATAACACATTCATTTTATTTTTTCATCCATTATGATAATCAAGTGGCAAATTATGGCATTCCTAATTAGGTTGAAGAACCTTTACAATTTTCAATGTCAGTCATTGTTGTTTTGTAATTTTTCGCAATCTTTTTTAGTTTTTAGAATATTGTGTGTATTTCTAGAGGCAATCAACCCTAGTGTTGTGACACTGCTCTACATTTGGTAGACGTTTTTCTGCAATGTGGTTTTCTCCAATAAAGGTGCGAATAAAGTTGACCAATTTGCTGCTCGACTTGCCTTACTACCAATGTTTTGTTATGTTACTAAACACGGACATTTAATTGAGTTAAACTGTAAAATTGTTTTATTGTTTAGCATGTACTGAACCGTAAGAAAACACAAAATTATACTGCACTATTTTGTGTGGATTTAAAAAGTAGTTGGACACTAATTTTATTATGGATCAAAATGGGTTATTAATCTGCTTGTATTGAGTAAATTTGGAATAAAGATGATTATTTTGTTAGGAATCAGCTGCACAAAATATTGATATCTTCATTAGAATAAAATTGAAAAATAAACGCAAAAAGAAACACATAAAATATGTTTTACCTCCATCATTAAATGCGTCTGCAGTTCCTTCCGCTATATCTCCTGACCATTAATGTTATGTTGTACTTGTACATAAAAGGTGGAAATAGACTCGATCTAACGTTGATCCCGATCATGCATTATTATAACACGGTAAATATCCTACTCAGACAGTTCACGAAATCACGTGAAGTTTTCAAAATTACACTGGTTGTGCAACGGCACGATTGCTTCGACTTTTGACATTTACTTTAATCAATTAAAAACAAGTTATCTTAGTAAATTGAATGTACGATTTAGTCACAATTTTTAAAACTTTTGTGTATATTTTGTCAATATTAGCAATCAGAATCGCAAACAATTAAAAGTAACTTGAGAGCAATAGATAAATAACATTTGTGACTTATTGCAAGATAAGACTAAACTTCATGCACATACACGCAATAATTAATTACAATGATTTAAAACTATTAATAAATTTAATTGCTTGAAACTAAAAAATCTATCATCAAATGAAGCATTTTAGAATTAGGTACGCTACATACCAATTTTGTTATAAATAGAGTTTCTGCAATGTTCTTTTTAAAGAAGAAACTTGAAATTTAAATGTATGTGTTACTTTAATTTGAATAACTTATTTTGATCATGTCATTAAAAGTTTATCTACACAGCCTATCTGCTAGATAATTTGATAGCCGTTTGGGAGGTCTTTTTTAATATCACATGTATGATAAAATATTAAACAAATAATTTTATCAAATTGGTGGTCAAGAAGATATAAGCAAACCAAATAAGTGCCAGCTGTTTATGAATAATCAAACGACATTCTAAGTTAAAAGGTGTGCCGATGGTTAAAAATAGATACAAGTAAACCAAAACTCGGCTAACTAGTTAAACTATTTTAGTATTATTATTGTTCCATATGACTCTTTGTTGTGAGTGTGAGTTCACCATGTATGTCGTATGTTTCTCATCTAAGGATCCAGGATTTGTCGGAAAATTTGTTTAGTATTATCACATATATTTATTAATTAAACTTAAATTGGCTTAGGAAAAATGTGATAGTAAAAAACCACAAGCCCCATAAGTAACTTTCAGGTGGGAGAGGCGGGAGAAAAGTTACTTATGGGGCTTGTGGTTTTTTACTATCACATTTTTCCTATACTTACAAAATTGCATTGTGAATGCATAAAAATAATATAAAATCTTAAATTGGCTTAATGAGGTAATGTATTTAAAATAAATCTAAAATAAGTTGGAAAACATGTTAAAATTAGTTTCGCATTTTGATTTTTAAACAGGAAATAAGGATTTTTTGTACTTATGTATTTATTTTACTAAATAATATTTACATAAATGTAAATGCGTTCGTATTACGTTAGGTACCTATAGCGAATTATTATAATTTCTCTAGAAACTAATTTTGTCCATCATTTTACTTAATTTTATTCCTTTTTAGGGTTTCGTAGTCAACAAGGAAGCCTTATAGTTTCACCATGTCCGTCTGTCCGTCCCCAGCCAAGCTCATAGACTCTTAGTGCTAGAAAGCTGTAAATTGGCATGACTATACTTAATCACGCCGACAAAGTGGTGAAGTAAAATTTTGAAAAAAAAAAATATGTTACCTCCCCTACACGTGAAGTGGGGATGTATTTTTTTTCTTGTTTAGCCCATAATGTCGGGTGTCGTTGGATAGCAATTTTAAAAATATTGCGGGTTTGTGAAAACGGTTTTTTGATTGAGGTATCCGTTTGTGAATTATAAAGCTTTAAAGTGAAAAATTTTGTTAGAGTCAAGTCAATGGTTGTTTTTGGAAACGTGAAAAAGTTCACGATAGTTGTAAGTATGACGAAGTTAAAAGAAAAACTAGCACAGCTAAGTAGGCTTAACAAGTTTTTGAGATATAACACATTTTCAAAAACCGCAATTTTCACTTGTTGTCATTAAATAATACGAACACTAAATAAATAAATACCTTCTTACAATCACACCAATTATCTAAGCCCATGTTAATTTCATTAAGAAACTGTATCATGGAAAACTTGATAACGGATAAATATATACTTAAATACTTTTTGTTTGTAAATACATACTTAATAAACAAAGTTATTTTTCGTGGTGAAAAATGATAGTGGTATTTTTGCTAGGTATATTTAATCGGTACGTTAAGTGGGTACGGAACCCTTCATGGGCGAGTCCGACTCAAACTTGGCTGATTTGATTTCTGTGAGGTGTGTACGGTCTTTGATTGTATGCGTCTGTTTAGAGAAACTTAGTTTGTTTACATTCAAATATACAAGCACAAGCAGCTAGTAGCACTATTAAAAAGAGCGATAGAGAAACTATTACATAGTATTTCTGAGTTCATAGATTTAAATTAACACGAATATTCAAATCATTACTTATATAAGCAAATTTTTTTAAATAAACGTGATTATTCGTTCGAGTATAGCGTACAGAAGTATATATCTACTGCAATGTAGCCTGACAAATCCAAAGCAATTTTGTTATGTAGAATAGACGTAGTCAACTGGGGTTTTCTTATATTTGGGTTGAAAGAGCCCCCTCGATCGCGTCTCGTCGCATCCGCTTGTTTTATTTTTCCTTGCGGGGATTTGACGGACAAGGAAAGCCATTATAGTTTGTTAACTGTTTAGCTCAATGTCAAAGAATATATATAATACGCTTATGTCAATGTGTTGTCTGTTGTTTCAGTGACCGAGTGCGAGTGCATCACGGTCGGCAGCGTCGTTAGGTAAGCGCGCATCGTTATTGCACCGCTGTAATACTGACGCTTCCTTCCTACAACATTACACAATATTACAGAAGCCGCTTTAATAACGAATTAAGATTCTAGATTGGTCTTTGCGTTAGTTTGTATAAATGTTGTACCTACTTCTTCTCGATATCGAATCCTTAAACAGACTGCGAACTCAGGTCGGGCGCTGTAAGTAGGTTAATATGGCAAGATGGGGCTTCATCGACAACACGCATACGCATTACAACTGTGGAGCCCCCCCCCCCCCCCCGTCTCAAACTATGGCGCACTTATTAGAATGCCCTCTGTCGCCCACCTATGCAGCAGGGAGGAGGTCATCTTAGCGACTGATGATGCAATTGTCGTCGCCCGATACTGGGAAGAGCAGATATAAATAATTGACTCGATGATGAAGAAGAAGAATAATGTTGTACTAGGTTGTACCTATATAAGTACCTATATAACGGGTGTCCCAAAAGTAGGTAAAGGATGATTTGTCTCAATAAAACGCGAATGGATTGGAATTTCTTCGTAGTTTTATTTTATTTTAAAGAAGAGACTTGTACAATTTTATCTACTAGAATAGAATATCTACTAAATGACCGCCAAGGGCATTTTTGCTGTGTGCAAGTTTTTCATGGCACTTTCACACATTTCGCTGCTAATTTCACACATTTCGCTACTTATTTCACCAATAACTCGGCGAATATTTTGTCTATATTGTCTATGTTTTGTGGATCGTTGGCGTAGACTTTATCTTTGACGTAGCCCCAAAGAATGAAATCCAGTGGCATCAGATGGCAAGATCTCGGTGGCCATTTGACATCACCTCTTCTTGAAATTACGAGATTTTTCGACCTTTCGACGAGTGTTTGTAATTGATCGTGAATTTTCGTTAAATATTTGTATAACTTCTATGCGCTGTTTTATTGTGAAACGCTCCACGATTAATTACATGTGTCAAGATGACGTATGTCAAATTTCAACCCGCCATCTTGAACATTTCGGAAATAGTGCGAAATTCAAATCCTATACGTACTTTTGAGACACCCTTTATTTTAAAGAAATGTCAGCAGCAAGAAAAGTACCTACTCGAAGAAAATTGATTCATTTGACTTGAGTTTATATTTCTTGAATTTTTAATTATTTATCTACGAAACCAAACTTGGAGGCTATAACGATTCCTAAAATCAAAATTATTAGTCCATCCATCGATCGCGCATATTCTCAACTGATAAGAATGGCTATGCCTCCCATATAGCTGGTATTGTTAAACAAAGCTATTTTACAAGCTTTTATTTAACGTGCCATGTTACTTAGTTAGTTAGTGGGGGACAAATCTTGCAAGTTTTATTTCAACCATTTCTCTAAACTTAGGACTTTAAAATTTTGCGTCGTTATTCAGTTTTGTTGACAATACATTAAAATTATAGAAATACCATGATGCTGCAACCATGAGTGTCTTCTCTTAAGGGAACTCCTTAACGATTAGGAAACTAGGAAACTTTGCATATAAGTGTTTTATGATATGACAAGAATGGTTTGCTGCTGCAGCCAAGAGTGTCTTCTCATGAGGGAACTCCTTAACGCTTCGGAGCATCGATACAAAGCTTTGCATAGGTAGTTATTCAGTTTTGGTGATAATACAATAATATGACAGGAATGGTCTGATGCCGCAGCCAGGAGTGTCTTCTCATGAGGGAACTCCTTAACGCTTAGGAGCATAGATATAGATACGAAACATTGCATAGTATTCAGTTCTGGTGTCAATTAAATACACTAAATATTGCACACAATCACTCATACTCACGTGCGCGCACACACACGCACACACACGTACAAAAGAAATCAATTAGAATAAATAGAATAATAAAATCGTACAAAAATGACGAGCCTAAAAATAAGTCATGTCAAGTCATTAGATTAAATAATCTACTAAATGAAAGAGCAGAAATGAGTAGGTTAATACGTAACAAAAAAACTTAAACTTTGAAATAGGGATGTATAACTAAAAAGTATAAAATATTTTTTTTAAACTAAAATACATTTTCTTTAAAGAATCAAACCAATATTTTTTTACATTACCTACATTATTTATATTATTATGTACTTAATAAAAGCTTGTTGCGATGCTCAGAATTACTAATAAATTATATTATGATGGAAGTTGCTTACAGTTAACCAAAAAGGTAAACCTATTGCATTTTTGTTTATCTGCACTGTAGGTAGGTTTACCTTTTTGGTTAACTGTAAGTAACTTCCATCATAATATAATTTATTAGTAATTCTGAGCATCGCAACAAGCTTTTATTATTTAAAAATAATGTAGGTGTAAGTAATGAAAACAATTGATTGGTTTAGTTTGATATAAAAAAAATACTTTTTAAAACATTTAAATAAGTTTGTTTAAAAAAAATTATTTATATTTATTTTTTATTGCTAAACGATTACTATCTAGACCACCTATCCTGTAATCTAACTGATTTACACGATAGCTTAGACAAGTAACGAGAAACGCTTTGTCTCTACGTAAGTAGGTATGTAAATTGTAATCTTGATTTTTTAATTAACGTAAATACTAATGGTCATTTATAAGTTCATAATAATAGGTTCTTTAAAATTATTTAGCAATGGAATGGAATTCTCTATTTATATTATCCTATTTTACAAACGGAATACTCTTGAAGAATAGGTAACTAAGAAACTTTTATGGATTCTTAAATATTTTGCTTATACATCACACGCATTATATGAATCAAACGAGTGATGCTTTCAAGGAAAATAATGGTTTGTTATTATTATAAGAACGAATGATTTGGTATTATTCCAAGAACTAATGATTTGTTGATTGTTAAAAATCTTTGATGATTCATTCCAAATTCCAATGAAAATCTCTGTAAAAGCTTTGAAATAGTAAATAATGGAAATAGTAAATTTATACTATTTCCTTTTTAACATACTGAGTCGACAAAAAGGCCACTAATATATAAGTAAGGGAAAACATAAGCAAAACTTACCCATTAAAATTTAAAATCAATTAACATTTAAAGTACAGACGATTGACTGTAAGAACGAAAGTGAACTTACAGGTCGTTGAAAGCGAAAGCATCTTATGTAAGCTTCAAGCGGAGGGCCTACCTACTTGTGGGGAACCTTTATATGAACAACTAGCGCTCCGCGCGCGACTTCGTCTGGGGTCCACGCAGACGAAGTCGCGCGCGGAGTGCTAGAGAGAGCTTTTTACCCCCTTAGGGTGTTTGTGCAGTACACTGAATTTTATCGATCCGGAAAAAAACGGATACTTGTATTTTAAAAATTTATCATTTATTATAGTAAGAATTTATTTATTTCGTGTAGTTTCAATGTTTCAAACCGAAACACACGTTTCACACGAAATAAATAAATTCTTACTATTATAAATGATTAATTATTAAAATACCTTATCTTTATCTTATCTTTATCTTATCTTATCCGTTTTTTTCCGGATCGGTATAATTCAGTGTAGTGCACAAACGACCTTAGAGAGGGAATTCCAAAAATTCCAAATTTCAGCTTCTTGCGCCCTGTAGTTTCGGCCGTGCGTTGTCAGGTCAGTCAGTAACGGAAGAGTTTTATATTACAGATGTTATGTTTACAAATGTGTGTAAAGGGTTATGTGTATATTGTGTATGACTAACAAATATCTAGTTTGTGATTGCAATACATTAATTTATGACAATGACAATTGCTCATTATGATTTTCAATGAATTATGTCCTTGTATAGATTGAAATAATAAAACTGCCTATGTATTAAACTACGAATTTTGTTAAATAGTCTTGATTTCTGTTTAGGTATTTCTGTTATGTAAACGTTTTATTTAATATTTCAACATTTAAGTACTCTCGCGTAATGGTATTTTTGGAAGGTTTTTCCATTTTTTTTAAATGTATCGTTTTAACACTAGGTAGGTACATCCTTTTCGATGACTATTATTAGTAGGTACTCACTGCAGATGCTATTTCGACAAAATTTATATTTAGTCAATATTCAAAGGTCGTTACTTAATTCAAAATCCGACAAGTTTTCAGTTTGAACTGTACTTAGCAACTTGTAATGTTGAATTTTGCATTCATGTTCCTAGTTTGTTTACTCTCATAGCGAACGGTAACATAGTTTTTTGTTAGAAATAAGAATTATCTGGATTTCCCCATTATTCTTTTACTCTTGCTACGGGTATGTACAATGTATGTTTAAACGAACAACGATACCGATACTGTCTAAAACGAAATCCGTAATCAAAACATGTAAATTCTGTGTTAACTAATTTAAATCGTTGAATGACTATACAACATTAATCTTTGTAAACCTATAACAACATCAATTAACAAAAACCATGTGATATACCTATTAACATTACACGTATTAAGTGCAAAACAGATCAGCTTTCTCTTATTTTTTAATTACTATTTGCACATGCTTCTCGTCTTCACGTCACGCAAAATCCAATGGACCTGATTACGTAAGTGCAGCGCGTGTGTAGAGTGCAGAGTGTGACACGCATTCTTTGAGTCAGGGTGATGTTACGTCAGTGGCTAATATTAAGTATTTTAGGCTGTGACTAGGTGCATTGAAGGCACATCATTATGATGGTGATACATACTGCCTACTGGCCACAGTCACAACATTGGTAAATGCATTATGTACCTACAATGACACATTGTCAGTTTTGAAAGAACTTTTTTGTTACAAAATCTGTTTAACTAGTACGTATTGGAAGTATTGGAGGTTTTAGCCAACGTGTGGCGAATGTAAATAAATAAATAATTTATAAATTTTGGACACCATCATATAATAATATAGATACTGTACCTAGGTAGTGCTTTCATCCTATATTAAGTAGCTTAAGCATTTGTGTTATAGTAATAAAATAGAATGACGGGTACCACATACACCCAGACACGAGAAAATATAAAAATGTCAACTTTCTAGATTTACCCGACCGGGTATCGAACCCGGAACCTCAGAGATAGTGGGACCTTGAAAACCGTAGCGTACGCCACTCGACCACGGAGGTTATCAGCGTATGTAACGTAAATTCAGTCATTCATAACACATGAAACGTTGCCTAAGTTATAACACGAGCTGATAATCCTACTAATAATAAAAATGCTAAAGTTTGTGAGTATGGATAGATGTATGGATGTTTGTTACTCTTTCACGCAAAAACTACAGAACGGATCTGGATGAATTTTGCAACAAAGATTCCCTTCCTATCTGTGAAAACCTGTAATTGTATTATAGAGCTGTAAGTTTTCCAAATAAAATAGAATAAAATAAAAATACGCTGGAATAACACATAGGATACTTTTTATCCCGATATTTCCACAGGAACGGGAACCACGCGGGTGAAACCACGGGCGGCCGCTAGTCTAATATAAAAAATATCGTGTCACGTGTTGTTATCGAACTCCTCCGCCTTGCCGATTTTTTTGTGTAAAAATAAAATAAAATAAATATTTTCTAACAAACACACCAATTATCTTAGCCCATAGAAAATTTCTTAGGAAACTCTGTGTAAGTATACCTATTTGGTATATAGGTTTGAGAAAAATAGGTCGTATTATAGACTATTTTTTTTCTCCAAAACTCCACGGGAGCGAAGCCCCGGTGCGCTGCGTGTAATAAATAATTTATATATCATCAGACCTTAACGATAAACAAACATGTTACAAGATTGCTCATTTACCTATTGCAATCTTGCAATTTGTATATTTTCCTGTTCATTTTGAATCTTTAAAGGATAAAAAATTTCCTTGAATCAAACCTTTTTTAGTGTCTCACAGAATAAGCAATGCAATTGGACTTAAGTAACTTAAGATTTTTTCCAAATACTTCATTTTTATTTTTTTCTATAACAAAAACTGCATTGTGAAATACGAAAAAGTAAAATTTTTAATAAAAATTTTAGTAAAAATTTTAAATTTTTGACGACCGATTTGGCGCAGGGGTAGGGTACAGTCAGCGTCAAATTGATATAAGCGTCTAGAGTAGTCAAAAAGATCTGAAAAACATAAACGCAATTTGATCTAAGCAGTTCGAATCATCATATTGTTGTAATCGCGCAAGGTGTTCAAAATATCTAGGCACTCATTGTTTCATATTTATATAAGCAGTCAGTTGTATTACGGTCTTTATAATTATAACTAGTTAATATGTTCGGTGTATGGGATAACGTGTAATATCTTAGAACTGTTAACCGAAAATTAATCATTTACAGGTAAATTTTCATAATAAAGTTCATAACAAGTAAAGTTACTGACTCATTGTCAATCAACGTTCAAAGTTCCTTAAAACAATAACAAATATATCGCAATTGGAATAACTATGTTTTTGTTAAGATTTTACAAAACTTCTAGAGTGTGTGAAACTATTTGCTTACTAGGAATCACAACCATGCGTCTAAACAATAACTCTATAGTTACAAAAACGGCTCTGCCTTGGCACAAATATTATTTTAATAATATTTAAATAGTTTTTAACACAGCATGTCGCCTTGGCAGTGCTAATAAGTTGGTGTGCAAGCAATATGCAATGAATAGAGCTGAAACTGTGACCATGAAAAAAGAAAGCTTCAAGTGACTCGTTTCAGTACAGGACTTAGTTAAATGTGACACATATTTTGGGTTTCACGACGCAAACTGAAGGTAGTAAATTATATTTTCAGACCTTTGATCCGACCAAGATTTAGGAGTGTGAACCAAACAGCTATTTGTTTGGTATGGAGTTTTGATTGTTTTTTAAATCTGATAAATATTATTATTTTTTATTAAAAAACTTTATTACACAAAAACAATTTACAATTTTAATAACATTTCCTCGCAAAACCTAATGATAGGTTTGTCTGCGAGTTAGTAGGTAAGTTATTTATTTACTGTGTTTTTGTTACAGGCTTTTAATAACATTAGGAACAGTACCTAACTACTTTTGTTCACGTTATTAGACAAGATACTAACAAAACACCAAATTTTATTGTACCGGCAGGAAGATGTTAGAAGTATAGAAGTGTAGAAGATGATATCTAAAATACATTTTAGTAATTTGATTGACCTTTTGTTTAAATAAAATATAATTAAGATTTATTTATTAGACCATTTTTAACTATATCTTTTACGGCGTATACTTATTTGAAAAACGATCAACTTTATAAATATCGAAACTATTTCTTAAATATTTGATACTTGAAATATTCGATACTTTGAAATAGCACAGATTACTAAATAGTTACTATAGGTAGGTACATGAGCAATGTTTCACAGTCTGTCTTCGAAACATACATAGATTGGAACTTGATAAGTTGAAGGTGCTGAAAATGGAGAACCCACATAACATGAGAAAGAGGTAAGAAAGAGCATGCATTTAATACTGAATGAAGCGTGTAATGAGGGGGAGGAGGGGAGTGATGATGAATGAGGAGCACGTAGCGCAGTGGTTAGAGTGCTCAGCCTGTGACCCTGTGATCGTTGAGGTTAAGCAACTTTCGCAATGGTCGGTCACGGGATGCTTCGGAAAGCCCGTTAAGCCGTTATCCCCCAATGGACCCGCGTCGTGGGTCATGGTCCATTCTCCTTATCCATCCATAAGGAAAGAAGGCCAGTGCTTCAGCAGTGGGGATATTAAATGGCTGATGATGATTATGAAGCGTGAAATCACAAATAGGCTAGTTCCATGACAACCTGAGGAAATTGGTACCGTACAATGGTAAATTGTATATGGGTTTGCTGTTTTGGGCAAATCTACTACCATTCGAGCCTCTTGCTATAAACTCGTACATATTTATTTTTCGTTTCCGTGGGAGAACCAAATATAAATAAATAAACTTATAATCACACCAATTATCTAGCTCCTAAGTAGTTTTCATTAAGAGACTGTGTTTAGAAACTAGATAACGGATAAATATATACTTATATACTTTTTGTATGTAAACACATACTTAATTTACATAGAAAACACCCGGGCTAAGACAAATAGACACGTTCATACACAAATATTTTGTCTTGTTCGGGAATCGAACCCGAGACCTCTGGCGCAGACGGCAGCTATCCGTACGCCTGCGCCAAATGGTTTGTCAAAATAATAGAAAAAGGAACAACTATATAGAATGAATTATGTACACGCAGGTGAAGTTAGGAGGTGGCGCTAGTTCATATTATATTATGATGCCAAGTTGTGCTTGAACCGATCAAAGAATGTCAGAAACAGGATGCAATAGTTGCAGATCGTCGTGACTGCAGATGGTAAATGAAATAAGGAAAGGGCGAGCTAAAGGAATGTTGGCAGCATTTTACTGTATAACTTTATTAATTCTTAGTGCTTTTTAAGATGGATAAATAAAGTTGTTGCAAATATTTTACAAGATTTCCGATTTAGGTTTTGCCTGCGTGAGCCAGACGAATGTTGCCTCGTTGGAATGAGATTTCTCCCTGGGTAAAAAGTAGCCTTTGAAAGCAGTGTACATGTCACCGGAAAATAACAAGAAAAATAATTTATTTGTGCTTAGCCGCAAACTTATAAATTTCCTAAGAAAATTATAAATTTACGGAAGTCCTGTAGAACACGTGATAGGTTAGAAATTTCTAAATTTCGTGGTTAGTTTTTTTTTGGGAAATTTACAAACTTACGGTTTTTATTATTTTCCGGTGACATACATATTACAAATCAATTAGTTAAAAAAAATGTTTTCTTTTATCTTTCCTTATGTTTCAGCACCATCGCAGGTCACTAGATGACTAACGCACGTTAGTACTATTATATATTCTGTGCTAACGCTACGTAATTTTAAAGATTTTTAAGTTTTCTATTAAATCGTTATCTGAATCACCTAATCGTTAAATTTGATGGTCATTGTTTTAAAAGCTAGATATTGCCAAATACAAAACTTCATATCAGTCCTCAAAAAGAATCTCTCTCTTGCAAAAGGATAGACTCATCTATTATGTAAAGCAGACAACCACTTATATGTTGTAGATAAAATCGTATAAATTTTATTTAATTATGATACTAAACCAAGAATACGTATCGAGTAGCTGCAGTGAGATATTTGACTTCTAAGTTTGTACAAATCAGTCCTCGAGGCTGCCAAAATTAACATAAGTAAATATATAATTTTTTTGTGGTGCTAATCACCAAGGCGAACAGGAAATTGTTTTGACACCATAAAAGATCTGCCAAATTTAAACTATGATGAGATGATAATATGATTTTGGCACAAGATTGTTAAAGATAATTATGTTGGTGCAATTTTAAGTCTTTTTTCAACGTTCCAAGATTATCCAACATAATAAGCGCTTGAGCTTAGTTGAGTTTAAGTTCTTATTTGGCAAATTTTTGAATTTATTCTGTTTACTTGTAACAGGTCAATCAGAACTGAGTTAAGGAGAATTCGCGTGACCGACGAGGATTAAGTATTAACATCTCTTCCGCTCGAGGTTTTGCCCGCGTAAGCCAGGCGATGTTTCCCCTTGGGAATGAGTTTTTTCCCGGGGTAAAAAGAACCCTATATGCTATAATCTATGTCTGTGTCAGATTTACGCATTTAAATATTCATTGACGTACAAGCAGTGATGAAAGTCTCACTTTTCACTGCTGAAAGGATATCAACGATATTTTGGGTGGTGATTTCTTACTATCCGTGTAAGATAACTAACTGTTGTGATAAAATCACAATCTCAATAACTAGCTGCGTTACATACTTATAATGGTTTATTTTCCTACAAATGAACTAAACTTCGAATACCATAATGCTGGTTAGATTGTACCCATAACTTATTTCTTAATTTGCTGAAACCATTGCCTACGTTTCACAGCTCACTCAAAAACTCTTGAGTCGTGTACTCTTTCTTGTGAAAGATGTATTGGGAAAGTCAAGTGGCAACGGTTTCTTACAAAATTATTTGTCAATGGACTTAGAAATTTTTAACAATGTGACTTTTTTCACTTGTAAAGTGTGGCATTAGAATTCATTAGGTATGCTTATTGAACGGAGCTTAGGCAGAACAAGATGTTGAACTTGCAACCTCGGACGGCATTGTCCTACATTTTGTTACGAGAGGAATTTTGCAGTCAATCTATACTATACGATAAAGCAAGGACAACGAATTAAAAAAATTAATGAAATATACCTAATGCTTAAATTTAAACTTTTTAAGTTGCTTGGTATTGCTATTAATGAAGTTATTAATACATTATTTATTTAATAAAATATTAGAATTAATAAATACATTTGCATCCGAAAAAATATTAAAAAACACAAACTCACATCTCCGAGGTTCCCATGATGGCACAGTTGTAAACAATCACTTAAAAAACATTTAATAAAAACCAACAATTGAATGAACACAACTTGTTTCCTTCGGCCCACCGTATTCGTATTCGGTTTCGGTTTTATATCGCGTTGTCCGGTTACGGAGCCGAAACGCGCGCGGGCCGGTTGCGGCGAGCGATCTCCGTCGTCTGAGGCGCAAGCGGCGCGACTGGCTGGCTTCCCGCCGAGAGAAAGTTGCCAAGTTATCAAACCTCGTGGTTACGTTCGGTGATGACGATGTCTTCCTCGGATGCCGATTGCGTATTCGATGACAAAATTTAATTTCGGTGTCCGTGACGGTTGGTGCGCTACTGACACGGTCGTCGGCGAGGCCTACTTTTTCGACTCTGAAAGTTGTTTTGGCAGATTGTTCGCGTTTGCTTTTTGCATAGGAAGGGGTGTTCTGCTGTTCCGTTGGTGGCGCAACACTTGCTTGACGAGAAGACCTAGGTTTCGGAAACAACGATTACGCTCGTAATCAATTGGAACGGTTGAAAGAATTTTCAATCATTTTCATTTTAAACATAGAAAGGTTTAAAATGAGCTAGTTTATTATTCTGGGGGCTAAGAGTAAGAGATTTTTCAATATATTGTAAATAAATGATTCTTTACCTGCGAGGAGCCTATGATGATGAGGTTAGTGCGCCTACGATCGTGGATGTTTAGCTATTTTCTCAATTTGTCGGTCACGGGATGGGTGGCCAAAATTGACTATTTCTAGCTCCTCCGTGCTTTGAGAGGTCCGTCCCACCTGTTTTTGCAGCTCTTAATACCCACCATTCCGCATTGACCCCGCGTGATCAAATGGGTCATATCAAGGCCCATTTTCCTAACGTATCTATCCATCCATAATTATGTACCCCATCCATTAAATGGTTGATAATAAAGTGGATTTGTGCATGATGTTTTGTAAAAAAATTACTTTGACTAGCTCGATAATTTAGTGAATAAACATATGATTAGCGCAGGACCGATCGATGTGGAGATCCTAGGGGGAGGCCTATGCCCAGCAGTGGGCGTCGTGCGGCTGAAATGATGATGATGATGAAACATATGACTATGAAGTATTGGAAATCCCAATGGAAGATATCAAATATTCGTTATAATATGAGCCATATGTTGTTAGGGATCCTAGAATGATGAATAACAGGAAATTTTAAAATATATAGTACTTATGACTCATGCATATTCTTAAAAGTGAAAAACAGAACTTTTAGGCAGGTGTGATTCTGAAGAGTCTCTTCCTCGCGGACAGTAAAACGAGAGCAAGTAACTAGCTGGGACTTGGGCATTCCTTAATGGATGGTTAACATAGTTTATATTACTCTTTTTTAATGTAATGATTGCTTATTAAATAAAATTTATTTATTTTATACACAACGGGGTAGCACATAGCCTTTATCACGCCTGATGTTAAGTGGTGATTAAGGCTGAAAGTGGAAGCGCACTACTCCCGGAATCCTCAAGTTACTGAGGAACTGGCTATCTTATCTCAACTGCCGGAACACAATAATGCTGAAAGCATCATTGTTATGGTGTCAGACTTAGATAAGATGGTGGTATAGTTAGCCAGATGGACTTAAAACAAGTCCAACCACCAACCAAACCGAATACAATATTGTACCCCCACTGGGAATCGAACCCGGGACCTCTGGGTCTGTAATCGGTGGAGAATACCACTTGACAGCAGAGGCAGTTATGCTCCTTTAAATACGAACATTGTACTAAGTGAATCCTTGGACATATGTTTTTTGAGTACTTCGCGACTTCACGAGATGGTGGTAGCTAGCCTGGGCGAACTGAGAATTAATCCTACCACCAACCAAACTGAATACATACCCCCACTGGGAATCAAACCTGGGACCTTTGATCTGGACTACAGATCAAAGGTCTGGGTTAAGTACTAGGCACTTTTCTTTAGGTAAAAGCTAAAAACCAGTAGTGTTTTGTTCTTTCGGGGCAAAATATACGCTGAGCTTTTGCCTCTTTGCGTCGCTGTGACAGACATGCACACATATACGATTATGAAATTAACCTTTCAATTTAATTTCATAGGTAAGTAGGTCTCTATTGGTGGCTTTTTGCTTGTTTGTTTATTTATCTTTTCTTTTCTTTTGTTTATGTGCAAGTTGTGCGTGTATGTTTGTGATGCAAATAAATGAGTTTATCTATCTATCTATACCTACATATTTTTTTGCAGTATATTCCATATAATATGTTCAACGACCTTCCAAAGAAACGAGCTCATATTAAGCCATTTGTACGCTGTCGGTTACACTCTCATAAATCTATTTTGAACTAATTTATATACCAGTTTGGGGGCATTCTGTTCTATCAAATTTATCTTAACTGACGGCTATAAAAGCTCGTGTCAGATGTTACAAGACTTTTGAACCGTATAACCGGCCCTTAACGACCAACTAATTGTGATTGCAGATGTGCATTCTAATAAGATGATGTAATTCGTAGGCCCTTCGTCAGATATTTAATTTGATGCGTGTTATTATGAGATGTTAGACCGATATTTAATTAACACCTTCGAGATTGTTTGGTAATTACTTTTTGTAATTATATCTATAGTACGAGATCCGGTATGGGTAATGTATACCCACATCAGTTATTTTATTCCAATAAAGAATAATTGCTAGATACTGCCTAGATTGATACATCGCACATACTTAGGTTGCCTAATAATCCTGTGCAGATGCCAAAAAATAAAACGTTTATTAAAAGAAAATTAAGAAAAGTTCCTCTTTTAGGTGAATATGAAGTGATAAACAGTGCATAGAAGAAATCATCGAAATCGATGGCCAAGTCTGAATTAAATCGATGCTTAAGGTATAAACAGGTAAGGAGGCATTGTAAACATATCCTCATAAGTTATTTAATTGAACTACCAAATAAAAGCTTAATTTATTTCCAATCCCACCAAAGTAGTGGTGACCTTTGTCGTCAGAGCCTTCCAATGTCGTTTTTAGTCGTCGTAGTTTTGTGCCAAACAAACTAAAAAAAGAGGTGGTTTTTCAGCAACTACTCAGCGCGCGAGAATTTCAGACTGCTGCAAATCTGGATAAATAATATCCAGGTGGATATACCAAAAGAGCAAGTTTACCGCAATTATTTGTATTTAGAATGTAACATATGACTGGCCTATTAATTGCTTTGCTAGAAAACTGATTTCGTAAAATGCCTTAAAAAGTTTATTGTAGATACGATATCAAGAATGTTAGCAAATTAAGATTTTTTTTGTTAAGGTTACTACTTTAAACAGAGGGCAACTACGAAAAATATAATTTGTTGGAACGAAAAATTACATTATAATAAAATTAATGCTAAATAAGCTTTATTTATTTTAAAGATAGAAAACATTTTATTAGAAAAAAACCGGCCAAGTGCGAGACGGACTCGCGCACGAAGGGTTCCGTACCATTATCTTTAGGTACATCATTAGACACTATATTATTATTTCAATCATCAAGATCAAGATCAAGAAAAAAAACCGGCAAAACATCACGTTTGTTGTATGCAGCCCCCTTAAATATTTATTTTATTTTAATTTAATTATTTATATTTAAAGTGAATAAACAACGAAAAATTCTGTGAATATTTGAAGCGTCTGCCTGTTGACGTTATTAATATCGAGCAAAAAATCACGTTTGTTGTATAGGAGCCCCCTTAAATATTTATTTTATTCTGTTTTTAGAAATACGATCATCTGTGAAAAACACAACTTTCTAGCTATCACGGTTCATGAGACATGGTGACAGACAGACAGACAGACGGACAGTGGAGTTTTAGTCATAGGGTCCCGTTTTTACAATTTGGGTACGGAACCGTAAAAACCACCAACCGTATACTGTATGTAGCTTTCAGGCGGGATTCCAGCTACTTGCAGGGCTGGTGGTTTTTTCTATTAAAATTTTCCTATTCTTACAGAATTGCACTGTGAATGTATAAAATTATTAAAAAGTCATAACTTATTTTAAACTAGCTGTTGCCCGCGACTTCGTACGCGCGGTGTAGTGACTTTTGTGTTCGTTTAGTTTATGTGTGTTTGCTGCTATAAATTGCCTAGATTTTATAACGCTCCTTTTGAAGTCCTATTCTCTACTAAAAGGGTCTAAAGAATATCGAATACGCAGGCTAGGGTATGAACATGGTATGTTGTTATCATATGCTGCATGAACATAGTTAAGCCCTCATTCATAGATCTGTCCGTCTGTCAAGAAACTTTTTCTCAAGTATGCGTGGAAGGTATCAAGCTGAAATTTATGTCAAATTAAATACTGAAGTCTGCAATCCCTTAGATGCGACAAAAAAACAAACTTCTCTTCTCTTCTTCATAAATCAAAAGGGCCACTTGCATCTCGATTTTATTTTAAATCCCGTTTAGCTACTTGTTGTTACCGATCTCGATTAAAATTTAAACCGCTATCTAGGTCGGTTTAGGCTGTCAAATCTCGATTTACAGTAAGTTGTGATAAGTTATCTATATTTTCATATTGTTTTTATACGCAAAAATGCATACGTATCACACATAACAGTGTATAATGATAATGATTATTTTGAACAGCCGTCCTTCGTTCTTCGACGTTGCTTGCTAGCGGTAGCGGGCAATAGATCTATTCTACGCGAGGTTCATAAGACTGAACCACACCAAACGATCCATCTTGGATTGGCCAACCACGATCTAAGATTGGGGATCATGGATCGTGAATCTAATTTGTTCTCGTGGATCGCACGAGTGGAGCGCACTCTTGCCGCGCGCGATTAGAGCGCGTATTTTCGTTTAGTGTGGGTCCGGCTCAGCCAGCAGCATGCGCGCTTTCACGATTCAAACAGAAGTTCTTACTTAGTAATGCATAATACCAGGTCAATCATATTTTTACTATAAAATGAAAAAGAGATTGTGTGTATCCATACTAATATTATCAATGTGAAAGTGGGTTTGTTTGTTTGTCCGTCTTTCACGCCAAAATGGGTGCAACGGATCGACGTGACTATTGGCATGGGAATAGTTTGGCAGCTGAAAAGTGACATACTTACGGCCAGAATAAATAACCTATCCACAGATAGGGATAGGTGAGATCCAGATTAGTTGCTAGACAACACCCTAGCAACTGTCGCTAATTCTATGTTAATATCAAGCGTTGCGTAGCAACTAATCTGGATGGCACCTATCCCTATCTGCGGATAGGTTATTAGTTCTGGCCGTTAGGCAGCCATTACACAGTCAATCTGGATCGCGATCCGCGATCAAAATCAATGATCGTGATCCAGATTGACTGTGTACGAAGGTGATTGCGGATCGCGATCTTGATCGCAAAATATCTACATAGTAAATCTCGATCGCGATCAAGGTCAAGATCAGTGATCGCGGATGGACTGTTATGGCTGCCTTAGGCCGTTTGTGCACTACCACTGAATTTTACCGATCCGGAAAAAAACGGATGCTTGTATTTAATTAATTACTAATATAAATGATTATTTATTAAAATAAAAGCATCCGTTTTTTTTCCGGATCGGTAAAATTCAGTGGTAGTGCACAAACGCCCTTAGGCTACTTTTTATCCCTGAAAAATATCACATTCCCGCGGGATAACGTCGTCGTTTAGTCCGAGAGGGCGAAGTCGCGGGCGGAAGGCTAGTATTTTGATATAGAGACATTTCCTATTTGTGAGAGCTTGTAATTAACTTTCTTTAAGTAACAGGTATAAAATGTAATGATATACCATTTATTATTTGATTTTAATCAAAATCATTTATGTAAGCTTTCCTAGTAAATAAATGAATAAATAAGTTAGAATAAAAACTATTTTAATAATTTAATTTAATGGGTAAGTGGAAGGTACCTACGGCTGAAGGCCTAAGTAGCCAGAGCCGGTTAAATGGCACAAAAAATGGTAGGTAGGTGTAGGTATCTACGTACTGGCCACATATCGTTTATGAGCAAATTTTTGAAAATGACATCGGTGACATCTTGTCTACATTGCGACAAACTTATTTCACACAGTGGTTATTTTTTGGTACTAAATATACTGTTGACTGCCGGCAGTCCATTTTGACAGTTAATTTTGTATTGCCAGTGGCTCCTCCACCACCACTGTCACCGGGTCAGATATATTTGTGGCACTATACCTACTGTAGCAACATCTAGCGTCGAGTGGAAATGCGAAATAGAAATATTACATCAATAGGATGAAAACTTCAGTTTTGGCCACTGCCCCGAGTGCTTACGTAGCTTAAAACATTTCGTTAATAACTTTTGCTTTTTAATATACTTTTTATCTATGACTTTTAAGTTAAAATAACAATAGTAAGAATTCCTTATGACATAGGAATATTATTCTATAAACGCTTTTCAGTTTACATCGAATTAGATGTTTCTTTTATTTTATCTAAGTTATAGTTAAGTATTGATTTCTCGATGTATCTTCAAAAATTTGATTAACAAAAAACACATCAATCGGCAGCCTTCGTACATTTTAAGTTTAAAAAATAGGTTTTTAATTGACTAAAATAAAACTAAATTTCGTAAGTATATCTATAGTTAGATGTTTTTTACTATGTTTGTCCACGAATTTCTCGAAATCTAAAGGCATATCGAGATGATTCTATTTGATTTAAATTAGGTGTATTCTAACTTTGGAAACAGTCTGAGATTTATCAAAATCGGTTTAGTAGTTTTCGATATGTGGGTATATAAGTATATGTATAGTTAAATGTTTTTTACTATGTTTGTCCACGAATTTCTCGAAATCTAAAGGCATATCGAGATGGTTCTATTTGATTTAAATTAGGTGTATTCTAACTTTGGGAACAGTCTAAGATTTATCAAAATCGGTTTAGAAGTTTTCGATATGTGGGTATATTATGGTATACACTAAAACATAAGAAATAAAAAGTAATTTAAAAAAATTAGCTGACTGGCACCGACCTCAAAAAGGTACCTTAATTAAAGATATAATATTTTCCTTTTCTGTTGACAAATACTTTTTGAAGTCGGTTAAACTTTTTTAAGTCCTTTGTATTGTAAGAATTTAATTTTTTAATTTATTTATTTCACTGTTAAACAATTAAGTACATTCTTGACAATTTTAGATATAAATTTTGTATTTTATAGATACCTTAGATACTTAAGACCATAGGCTAAAGATGTGAAAAATATCTTAAAGTGGCAACAGTGGGGGCTTTCACCCTACTTAATATAATCATTCGAATGTACTTTTGTGAGAGGTATATCGTAATCTTACTGATTTCCTGCGCCATCTATTGCTTAGTAGTTATAATGACGTAAATAACATGAAATTATTTTTATGATTATTTAAGGGCCTGGATGGGTTTTAATTTATATCACGTTTTGAAGCAGGTAAAAAAAAATAACATTATTCATTATTAATTGAGACAGCGATTAAATATAGCGTATTTTCATAATCATGTGGCGCCATCTATTTTAGTAAGAATCAGTTTTTGTATTTTCCCGTAGGAATAAAGGGTTTTTACGCGACAAAAAGTATCCTATACTTTTTTAAGAGTAACCAGTTGTCTTCGTACAGAATTTCATAACGATCCGTTCAGTGGTTTTTGCGTGATGCCGTCACAAACAAACAGACAAACAGATAAACAGACAAACTGACAAACAGACAAAAAATTAAAAATAGAGATTTATACGCTCTATTGCTTATTTCTAACATGTTCTGGTATTTTTTTTGCAAATATCTTCAATGTACCTACAGACACGGAAAGTCTACGATTTTATTATATGTATAGATTATCCCCTACCATCAAAATTAGCCTTGCTTTCGTCTATATTTACCATGAGTCTCATGAGTCGTTAAATCGTTAACTTTACAAAAGAGGGTTACAGGGTTTTTACGCATAACAAGTACCTCCTGCCTCGCCTTAAGAAAATTATCTTTAAACTGAACAGTCTATAGGTCGAATTACGTAACAAGGCTTAATATTTATTCGATTGTGAGGCCCCCACTTTCACTTTTGCGAATGGTAAGCAAGAAAAGTCATGTGATGCACTGAATGCTGTGAGGCTGTGAGAATTTTCCGTCTATTCACAGCACTTGCAAAATACCTTATGATATTAACTGAACGAATTGTTTAAAAACTAATAGCCAATTGTTTGGTGCAGTGGGAGGTCAAGGTGTGTTAATTTAACTCAAACATTTGACTTTATGGTTTAATTGCCGAGCAATTTGGAAGGTGTTAATTACGAAAGGAATATTTTATTTTGTTGCTATTATTGCAGACTGGTATTTTAACAATGGTTATAGAAACGCATGTTTGTAGGTACCCTTTCGAAACTAAAACTACGAAAACTGAAACTCAAACCAAATTAGAATAAAATATTTAAATCAGATTCATAATTCTCAAATATTTTGGGTTTTACGAAACTCTTTTGGTGGTTGAAAATAGTCTAAATAAACCATAATAGTTTAACCTTCATGCTTTTAAAAATAATTAAGCTCATGTACTCTACGCCAAACAATTGCGACTCGCACACCGAGCTTGGTTCTTGCTAATTCATAAAACAGCCACTCATATTGCGCTATTTTGGCTAAGAGGCAAGCAGATGTATTTTCGCGAAGTGACAACCTACCTACTAACTAATAATTTGTTAACCTCTCGTTTTCATTCATCATATTTTATATATTTTACTAGCACCCCACCCACGAGTTCGTCTGTGTGGAATTGAGCGATTCACGTTGACTTTGAACTAAAAAAAAAAACAATTTGTTTAACTATTAATTATTTTTATAAATGGCGATCAAATAAATTAGGTAAGAATTTTCAAAATTGGCCTAGTAGTTTTTTAGTTTATTCGTCACAGTGGCCCCCCGCGCAGTTTTACCCGAATGATACCCGTTCCCGTAGGAATATCAGTATAGGTACAATGTAGCTCTATAACTTAGGAATAACGTAGCTTTATACAGGGTGATTTTAAAGTCATTGGCATCCCTTCGGCCCATTAATGATGTTTTTACGTGAAAAGGGGTGGTGCCCGGGGCGCCAGCACGGGCGCAGTGATCAGCGGGCATGAAACATGACATGGATGACATTGTTTGTTTCGGTGAATTCCGTGCGCGAACTTGAATAAATTCACGTTATAGTAGCCTCCGCGTTTTGTCGGGAGGCCAATGTAATAGTTTAAGGCTTGTATGGTATTTGAATATTAATTTATCAATCTTTTTTATTAAATTGTATTTTTCTGTTACTTTTATTTTTATTTGTTATAGTGATCAATTACTACGTATTTTACATGATTTTTCAGGGATTTAAAAGGATGCTTAACGACTTCAAAGTCATCCTGTATAGATGAAAATAATTTACGAAATCGGTCCCGTAGTTTTTGAGTTTATTCGTTCGATTGAAGAAATAAAAAGTTGCATACACTCTTATCCCCTTTTTACCCCCTTAGAGGAGGAATTTCCAAAAGTCTTCTCTTAGTTCGGTACAGTAAACATCTGCTGTTATTGCTTGACCAGACCTGAGAAAGCTTTAGTGAATGACACCCTAAAAATAGACCACCAAACAGTTCTCATTACCTTTTTTTATTGGTGAGCTTTGTTTTAGGGCTCTGTTTCCACTACGTAAGCGCTTAATCCAAAAACACACGGTGCGTTCATTAGCAGTCTCCTCTCCAAACGCAGCAGATGTTGCGAGTCGTTTCTGCTGCGTTGGATCCGCGTCGGAACTCGTATTCAAAGATTACTCGGATTTTAAAGTGTCTATTATTATAAAACGACAATTTTATACTTTAACCCCTACAATATATGGATAGGTATATAAAAGGCAAAGGTGACTGACTGATCAATCAACGCACAGCTTAAACTACTAAATGGATCGAGCTTAAAGTTAGCATGCAGATAGTTTTTATGACTAAGGAAGAAAGGATTTTGAAAAATTCAACTTCTAAGGGGACGCAACAGGGATATGCGTTCCCCGAATTACACGCGTTCGAAGCCACGGGCAAAAGTTAGTAATCACTATATTTACTCGTAAACATTACATCAAGTTACTCGTACAAAACTTCCGCACATATTCTCTGAACGTTGAGTTCAATAAAAACATTTTTATTACAATGTATTAGATGATTCCCACGCCCAGATAAGCATGTCAGTTATCGTCAAACTTTTTTGTTTGCAAACAGAGCCGAACTTCCACACGGCCGAGAACAAAGACCACGTGTGACGTAACCATTATGTATCGATGCGATGTTATTGAGAGAAAGTGGTGTGGGGCTTGGTCCAAACTCGTCTGAAGGTGTGACATCATTATGTGGGCAGTTAGGTACGGACATACATGGCTGAAAAAATGTTATGTGTGAGTTGCACCTTTGTGGTGGAACACAATCAAATCCTAGAGACTAAATTTAATTCTCAAAAGCTCCTTTAACTACTACAGCGTGTACTACTACGCTACTACTACTACTAGCTACTACTCCTAGAAACTACTACAGCGTGTTCAAACTTCTTGTGGTAGGTTTTGTTTTTACATTCCACCTCGAACTCATGTAACGCCTTATTTGGACCAAGCTTCTATGCTAAGGATGGAGTCCCACAGGAGAATGCACCTGCACATGCTCGATTTGTTAAAATTTAGAAGGCCATCAGAGTATTTATTTCATAAATTAAGGTTCTCGACAGCATATGATAGATATGGAGCTAGATTCGCAAGAGCACCACTTATTAGCTGTTCTCATCAAACGGTCGCATTCAGTGGTAGCTTTCGATTTCAAGTAACCAAATGTTGGAATGATTTGCCACCACCAATTAGAAATCTAGGCCTCCTACAAGGTGGACCGACGATCTGGTCAAAGTCGCGGGAAACCCCTGCATGCGAGCAGCGCAGGACCGAGCGTTGTGGAGATCCTTGGGGGAGGCCTATGCCTTGCAGTGGGCGTCTCGTTCGGCTGACATGATGATGATGATGATGATTAGAAATCTTACTTCGAAATACACATTCAAACAAAAACTACGTCTTCATTGATTAAAATTACAGAAGTAAGGCAATTCGGCAATTTGGTAGGAATAATGTTTACCACTGTAGAAGCTGACCTAATTGTGTGAATGGTATTTTTGTGGAAAAATAGTTAACTACTCTTTTTCATTCACAGCTGCATCTATTGATTTGATTTTTTTTTACTCATAGTGACATAACATTAAAATTGTCTTATTATGATTTTTTACATTTATTACCAATTTCCCAATTATTATTATTTTAAACATTTATTTCTAATTTTCTGATAATAATTACCATTTTTGACATTTCTAATTACTTATAATTTTCTAATTTTCTGATTATTACTATTTTTGACATTTTTTAATTCTGTATGTTGTTTACACACAAACACTCAAACACTTTCTTTCCCGTTTATAATTTTGTTAACCATACGTCTCAAGGGTGGTGGCTGAAAATCATTGTTTTTGCCTCCGGGCAAAAAATTACACTGAGCCTTGGCCCATTTTGCTGCTGCACGTACCTACGCACCATTCTTTTTTTCCCTAAAATATGTACTTTCCCATTTTAATTATTATTAATAATTCTGTTTTTATGTTTATCTTGTCCGCAATTGTATGTATATGAAATAATTCAGCAATAAACGATTTATCTATCTATCTAAATAAAAAGGGATGTGAAAAGCAGATAGCGTTTAAATTCGTGCCTTGTTTACAAAACTCTGACCGGATTAAAGATGACATCAACAGGGAAAGGCAGATAATTTTAATCAAAGTAAGTGTGAAATTGGAGGTATCAATTTTAATTTATTTGTTTTATCATTCTTTTCAGACTTTCTTCTTTATTCTTTTTTTGTTTATTGTTACCAGTCATCATCCTCAGCACGGAGAAGCTTAAGATATAATATTTTTGGTCACCCATCCCGTAACCGACCATTGCGAAAGTAAAGTCTACGATCGCTGGCCGAGCGCGCTAGCCACTGCGCCATACGTTCCTTCGGTCTTCAATTTTTACATCCAATGTTAAAGATGTAAGCTCGGGACGTGCACACATTTATTCACGCAAGCAATACAAATCAATTGCTTTATCAAATCACGTGAGCACACGGTTAGTTCTGTTTGATATTTCTACTCCAAGTTTACTGCATATAAACTTGGTGTAGAAATGTAAAAAAAAAAAAAAAACAGTTACTTAAGTAAGTATTGAAAGGGAAGGCGGAAGCCGCTGGATGCGGGCGGAGGCCTATGCCCAGCAGTGGGCGTCGTACGGCTGAAATGATGATGAAGTATTGAACAAAATTTCAGAGATATTTAAATTTTAACCCAAACTCAATACACATGGTGTTTCTTAACACCATGTGTACCTATTGGGTTAAATTGTATCTAATTGCATACATAAAGTAGTAATTTTGGAATCCTTGACGACTTTGTTTTGTCTTCTGTAGGTCATTGCCCTCATAGAACAAGGATTTAAAATTTTGATCATTATTAGCGTTTTTGTACTTTTGGCTACTTATGGCCACTTATGGTTAATTATAAAATCATTTGGAAGCTATCGCGTGACTTAACACTATCACGCTTGCTACTAAAATGATAAAAAAGATTATGATTTGTTTCGCGATGTTTTACTGAATGTCAAAATGTTACTTTTTCTCATCTACTTTATTATTTTAATTATATTGGACCATTTTTGAGATAATGCGATTCGTGGTTTACTAATGTTTGCCAGAATTCTTGAAATAGAGTGCGTGCCAGTGGTGCCAGTGTGAGCGACTAGGGCGTTTTGGTGCTAGTTACATACTTACAGTACCTACCTATATTTTTTGTTATAAGGTTAAAGTGAAATAGATTTCGACCGCGCGCCTTCTTATCTTGCGCGGACTCTAGTATAAAAAAAATCAAGAGCATAATTTTATTTTTCTGCATTCACAGTGTAATTATGTAGTAGGAATAAGAAAAATTGTAATAGAAAAAACATCCAAACCAAACCTGTATGCAAAGTTTCAAATTCAAATTTAGCTTGCAAGATTTGTCCCCCACTAACAACTAACTAACATGGCAAGTTAAAAAAAAGCTTGTAAAAAAGCCACCAGCCCTGCAAGTAGCTTTTAGGCGGTTACTTGCAGGGCTGGTGGCTTTTTTAACTTGCCATGTTAGTTAGTTGTTAGTGGGGGACAAATCTTGCAAGCTAAATTTGAAATACAATATTAAAGTAAGTACAATACAATATTAAAGTTCAGTCAACAAAAAAGCTTGTCATAAAAACGAAGTTATTACAAAAAACTTATTTCTATCCCAATCTTTCTTATAGGTATGTGAGTAATTTGTCCCAATTTGTCCGTAATAGAATACCTTGTTTCTCGATTGGCAGCTTATTATATTACTCCCTCCGTCCACTTGGATCCACCGCCAGGATCCACCGGTGGAGCCAAAGCACAGAATATATATTAGTACCTTACGGTACAGAAATTTCACTCCAGAGTTTAGGTATGATAAACGCAAGCGTCCGGTCACCGGACTAGTCTCAATAGGCTGGCACTCGCTCGACTTGTCGCACACGCAGCGCACGCATCCGCATGTGTCGCCATGTGTCTCGCTTCGCGTGTATTACTTTCACAGATAAAGTAGTACCTACCTCTGACAGCCCTAGCAGATTGAAGCGAGACGGCAGACAGTTATTGTACTATATGAACGCTATACGCAATGCAAAAGGTTGAAATTAGGTTGTTTTCTAGAATAGTAGGTAAATATCTTGTATGGAAGTGAGACAGGCCTGGCCAAAGTTATTTTTTTGTTTCTGTTGCATCACTGTTTTATCATATATTTTCTAGTGATTTCACAACAGCTTGCTCCTGCTGCGACCAAACCATATTGACTAAATTTCACTCTCACAGATGTTGCTATTGCCTACACAAGACAAATACTTACAATTCGCTATGCTTTCCTAGTGAAGCCGAACTTTTGTTTGCAGCGTTTGTAAACGTTGCCTAAGACAATAATAATTTAAATGATAATGTAGTGTATAATAAAAGGAATTTGAGTACTGTATAGAGGTTTCGAAGATCTTTTTTAAAAATATGTGTTTGAAATGAAAGCTAGAGCTTCAAATGTTTATGTACTTACGCATGTGTTAGAATAACACTGACTTTCACGAACTTAAACCTTTCTAAACCTAAGGTTAAGTAAAATTATATCACTATTTTTTCACTTTGCTCCAAAGACCGCCTCTTATTTATTTTTAGTTGCAAATGACTAATGTTAATCAAGGAACACTGGAAAGCCACCGCACTATTACCTATTGTATATTTATACTACCCGGCAAGATTTTCAGAAATGAACCCTAGTGTTGCATAATAGGTTTATCAGTTTCTAGCATTTTAAAATAAATATCTGTAGCGAGTCATATTATCACAACAATGATTACTGTAAGTTTACACAAAAAAAATCTTTGGTATGTATGATCATCTAGTAGGTAATTTTCAATGTCATTGAATAAACAACATAAGCTAATAGCTAAGTAATCTATTCGAAGGTTCGAAAAAATTAAACCAAAATGAAATACAGAAGCCCCGAAAGGCTATACCAGATTTAGCGACCGTGGAGATGCGGTTTCATCTCCATTGGCAAGGTATCTGTACATCACCAGGAATCAGCTCCATGGCCAGGTTGGATAGAAGAACGGCAGCGCCACCTTGCCACGATGGATGACCATAGTTTGAAACGGCAGCGTCGCTGAATGTAGCAGATAAGCCGAAACCGCAGCAACATGAAAAATAAAACATATATGTATTAATAATGGGAGCAAGACCATCCCACTTCTGATGATAGATTTGGGGCGGATAATATAGAAATAAAACTATTCTGATAAAAGCATTAAACTGTTCAATTAACTATAAAGCTTCTATTTCAATAAGGTCAGGATTAATAAAAATCTCAAGTCTTAATATAACTATTCTGATAAAAGCATTAAACTATTCAAATAACTATAAACAAAACTATAAAGCTTCTATTTCAATAAGGTCAGGATTAATAAAAATCTCAAATCTCTAATAAACTATTTTATTCTTTTAAATCGTCCTTTTATTTTTTTACCTACCACCCGTTAAGGACATCTTTTAGCTGACAAGAAAAACGGGCGAAAAAAACTCACCAGCTTTAACAGAAACAACGACATTTACAAATAATCATGTCGTTGTTGAACATACAACACATTTCACAACATTTACAACAACATTACTTTTCATGATAAAAGATTAAACAACATTTACGAATATGATCAAGCATGTTCTATAAACTGTTACTTTATATTACTTCAGTACTCACATAATTTATTCGAAACCGATAAGGAAAACTTTAATTTAATATTATCAGCAAATAAGCATTTACGTTTAACAAGTTACTGAATATCCTTCGAACAAGGGCAAATCTTCAGCAATATTTACTTGACAATACATCAGCATTAAACAGCAAGAAAAACAAGGAATGAGAAATATGAAACAACGGAATAGTTACTTAACTTGTACACCGCTCACGGCTCGAACCAGACTAACCAAATAAAATGGCTGCCTTGCCTTATAAATGTTAGCGTCTACCGCCAATTCTTGTTTTAGAAAAATACAGAAAACACCATAATATAAACATAACAATTATGAAAAAGTATTCTAAAATCAAAGAATGATTTTACATAACATTATTTATAAATACAATAATTACAATAATTATCTATTTGTTTTCTGTTCAACCGGAAGTAACGTGTACTTACTAACGTAAAAGTACACTTAGATACTTTATATTACTTAACATTTCAGTAATACATTAATTGATATGAATATTAAAAGTAATAACATGATTTTATACACATTATTCAGTACTTATAGGCAAATTAAAGTACAATTGCTTGATCATGCTTTGTTGACGGTTGGCCCCGCCACGAATCAAAATACTTTTTATTAGAAACAGGATACATGTAGTAAAATGTTATCTCCATAATAAATATAATGAATTTAGATGTAAAAATAACTATATGAGATTAATAACAAAACTCCATATCATATCGCTTTGTTGTCGGATGGCACCGACAGAAATCAAACTACTATTTAATGAAAACACGATAAATAAGGTACGATGTTATCCACAAAATTACTTTAATGGATTTAGGTGTAATAAATACTAAATTGAATCAATGTCAAAACTTGATATTCTAACACATGTATTTTATAATTTAAATTGTTGAATAATTATAACGTTGTTCGCATGTACGTATAATATTGTAATATTCTTAATGAAAATAAAATAAAATTTTATTTTCGAGAACGAGAACCTTTCCGCCCCAACTGCTATCAGTTCTCCACGCTATGTGTCCCGCGGTCCCGCCTACTTCCACTTCAACTGAGCAATCCCTCGAGCGATGTCGCGTTGCCGTAGCCGTCGGTTGTTTTGGTTCTCCAGCGGATCTCATCAGGGTGCCTACCATCAACTTTAAGACAGCGATTCAAAAATAGCGCGATGCAGAATAAGTTCCTAAAATGAATTGCTTTCTTTCGTACTACGACCTTCTGAAAACTGGATCGCAAATGAATTGCTAAATGTGAATGACCGAACGATTTGTGTCCTTATTTCTTCTACCCGTCTCTTTCACTCGATTCCGTCATGCCCGGAGAGTGAGAGGGACGGGTATAACCTGCAGGTGTCATGTCAGCTTGGCCGAGTTATAAGTCAAATAAGAGATCTGACAGCTTAGCGGCTGTGAAATGTCATTGAATGATCACTGAATCGCTGTCATTGATATTAAGCTATTGTGGTACGAATAAGCGACGCAGATCAGTTTAGGTCCTAAACAAAACCGCAATAAGAGTTGATGGTAGGCACCCAGTTCTGATTCGATATCGTAGGGAAATACCATGCATCGCTCTCTCCTTGAGTGACCTTGAGCCTTCTTTATGGGATCTATATTAAACGACCACGTCTCACTTCCTTAAGCAATCATCGGTCACATCGATTTCAAGTTTTAAGCTTTAAGATCTTCGATCAACAATAACTAACTAGGTTTTATTGTTGATCGATGTTTAAAGATAGTTAAATTTTATGGAAATCCGTTTACGTACATTGTTTTTTGCGGATTTGAGTAACATCATCATCATCAGCCATTATAAGTCCCCACTGCTAGGCCCAGGCCTTTCTTATGGATGGATAAGGAGAATGGGCCTGACCCACCACGCGGGCTCAATGCGGCTTGGTGGGTATTATCGTCTGCAAACGAAGCCGTTACCAACGGCTTAACTTAACGTGCTTTCCGGAGCACTCCGGAGCTCGAGATAATAAATTTTTGGTCAACCAACACGTGACCGACCGCTTCGAAAGTTGCTTTACTTCAACGATCGCAGGCCGAGTGCGCTAACCACTGCGCCACGGGCTCCTCAAGATGAATGAGTAACAAACATGCATCTATATCCCTCACAAACTTTTACAGTATCATCATCATCATCATGTCAGCCGAACGACGCCCACAGCTGGGCATAGGCCTCCCCCACCCAAGGATCTCCACAACGATCGGTCCTGCGCTGCCCGTATCCAGCGGCTTCCCGCGACCTTGACTAGATCACCTTGTAGGGTGCCTGCCTACGGAACGTCGTCCGATTCGCGGTCGCCATTCGAGAACCTTTCCGCCACAACGGCCATTGGTTCTCCGCGCTATGTGTCCCGCCCACTGCCACTTCAACCGTATAGTAACAGTAACAGTTAACAGTATAGTAGGATTCAATCAAAGGGTTCACTGTGGGTTCACCTTTGATTATTGTGCATAGAGATGTCAATCTTCGTTTATTGAATACATAATATTATAGTAAGAAGATTTAATTTGATAACTTTTATTGTGCCAGGCAGGGGCATTGACCCCGTTGGAGAAGGGCTGGCATCCAAGGATGCGCGTGAGCAGAGCTCGTGACCATCAGCCGCGTGCTGTCAGCTGCAAAAATAGCTGAACATTTTAGAACCATGTCACACCACCTACAACCCACTTATTTAGCAAGAAACAATACAATATTATTAAAGTGACATGGTACTGAGCTGTTGTGATTTATACGAGGCGTCTTGTACCCTCGTGCGCGATTTAGCCGATACTCGATATTGTGGTAGTGTGGTTAGTTAAGCGTTGGGCAATTTAAGTAAATCGCTCTTGCGGTGTTACAAGTTAAGCAGGGTTACCTACATTTTAAAGTCAAAAAAGATCGCTATGGGTCTATTTAAACACTATATGAAATGAGTGTTTGATTAAATCAGGCGTCATTTGGCGAAAGACCCTACCGACACAGAATATATATTAGTACCTTACGGTACAGAAATTTCACTCCCAAGTTTAGGTATGATAAACGCAAGCGTCCGGTCACCGGACTAGTCTCAATAGGCTGGCACTCGCAGACGGCAGATAGTTATTGTACTATGAACGCTATACGCAATGCAAAAGGTTGAAATTAGGTTGTTTTCCAGAATAGTAGGTAAATATCTCGGGGATTATGCGCCGCTTGTATGGAAGTGAGACAGGCCTGCTACCGATAACGATTTCATACGATTTAAAAACCCCTGACGATGTCCCGGGTTGGGGCAAAACACATGTAGAGTAAAGTCCATTCGCTTAGATAGTGTCGCCCTTTTATCGCGCCGCCTTGGCACGTGCCGCTTCTTGTCAAAGGATGCCGCCGCATAAACAAAAACAGCCGCGTGCGGCGTACACCCGCAAGTGGAATTGGATTTTGGGATACGGCATTTATTAAATTATATTTTCTTAAATAATCTGTGTTTATTATAAATACAGGTGGTAACGACGGTTGTGACTTGTGACAATTCGAGCGATGATGAGTAATCATAATAATCATATACAAAATTAATAATACTTATTATTTGTAAATCACTTATTTAACTTCCTTTGATATAAAAATATCCACATTTTCATTAAAATTGACTTTGGTACCCAACTTGAGTGTATTATTTTTTAACTGCATTTTATAGGTACACCCGCACAATGCCGTGCGGGTGTACCGACACTATCTAACCGAACGGACTTTAGACTAAATGGGCAAGGTGTGTGCTGTCTTGCTATCTGCAGCTGCTGGTATTGCACTGATAGTTTCGTGGTGTGCATGTTCAATTTTTTTGCGGGCGGGCGGGCGGTTCCTCTTGCATGTTGTGTTTTTGCGGATGTAATAGCAATCATGTCATATCAAAGCAATGTAAGACTGGGTTATTTTTTTAACACCATTTTAATTTTTTCCAGGCATTAAGCATCATTCAAAGATTTCATTAATAAAAAATATACTTAGATAAAATTTTGCAAAAACTTTTTTATCCCAGCGAATCCTGATAACAGCATGGATACTACGTCGGACGCCAAAAATGAAAGGTGCCGGGTGGAGGAGAGAGGGGTAATCATCTGCTACGCACGCGGCACGGGGCGCGGCGGCGCATGGTGTTAGCGCGGGCAGTTTTATTTAGGATAACTTTATAATTCGTTTTTCTTTCACATTATGATGAGTGGGTAATAAATGGTAATGGGATTATCGCCCCTGTGTACAGTTCGAGTCAATCTTTTTAGCCCTCGTGAAGTTAGCCGCTATGCGCATGCGCAGTAGAGTACTCCGCAACCCCACCTCTCACACCAGCATGCCTCAATATAGTCTACTGCTCCTGCGCAGCGTCTTGCTCGATGTTCACTCTGTAAATGATCAAATAGGAATGCAGATGAAAAATATTAAAACCGTAGGTTGAACCAGTTCAAATTAATCATATTTTGAATGCCTAATACCCGAATAATCGAACGCAAATCATCTTTGGGAGCGTCTCAAACATCATGGCATCCCTTTCATACGTTTGACATTTAAAGTGACAAGGCGATGTTTGAGACGCTCCCAAAGATAAGTAGCGTACGAGTATTCGGGCATAATATTGACAATGACTTCTCAATCTACATTTACGACAGTAGGTAAATGTGTTACGAACTCATCCAATAGCACGATAATTTAGGAGAATTTAAATGATTTGCAATATAGCACTCAACGTCTTTACCACAATTTATATATAAGCTAAAGTAGCATTTATATAATATATATATATATACCTACTGTGTCTTTACTGAGCTTGTTAATTAGTAAAATTTTACAACTTAACTACCTGTTTAGCAACAACAAAGTTTTTATTTTACTCTTATACTTAGTTACCAGAACAACTTGCCACTTATTTAATTTTTAATCTCTCTTTAAATTATGTTTGGCCGCTTACATTTAAAATAAAAAATATCTTGGCAATTCATCATACCACCTTTGTTGTTGTTTAAACTTGTTTTTCATTTTCCGTTACTTTATGAGGTTTTGGTTGTATATCAAATGGACCATTTTTTACTCTTGTCCGGGTTCATTAACCCGGCATCCAATGTCCTTTGCGACCAGTGGGTCTAGCTATTATTAAAGTATTATCTTGGAAGATGCTGCTACAATATCAAACACAACAATAATCGTAATCAGAACACTCCAGTTTGACAAATTCACGGTAGAATTTAAATTATTCGACAACTCAACCTCCTTTACTCGTAATCTCTCAGAAATTCTTTGTATTAATAAAGGCTCGTATGTACCTAGTACATAAAAAGTAAGGTAAACAACGAACGAGCTATTAAAGTATTCCCTTTAATGACAATCGTTCTGCATAGAAAGTGAATTTAAATTGAAATCGTCATTATCAGTTTTCCGACTGCATCTTTTAGACTTATTGCAATAACTAGCGGACCCGGCAAACGTTGTTTTGCCATATAAATTTTATTGGACATGAACTTCGTATCACCAAAATCTGCCTGTCATAAATGTCACTTATTAAAAATAGGTAATCCAAAGAGACAAAAACGTCACTGATTACATACTCTTTGACATACCTACTCTTTGGAAGCGGCTGTGAAGGAAATGACAGTTGTGTAAAGTACGACAGTTTAACGATTTTATTTACAAAATTACCCTATTTATTTTAAAAATTTCCTGAATAAAAAGTAGCCTATGTTACTCTTCAGCTCTCAAATTATCCCCATACCGAAAATCTCGTCGATTCGCTGCTCCATTTTGACGTGAAAGACGGACAAACAAACAAACAAACAAACAAACTAACAAACACACTTTCACATTTATAATATTAGTATGGATTTGTAAGTGCAAATACTTATCACTTTATCTGTTTTCATAAATCATAAGCTCGTATTAAAATTTGGTCTTATTATCTTTTATATACTGCTCCTCCATGATTAATATCTTTGAATCATTCTATATATAACTTGATACTTTGAATAGAAGAATGCTTTTCAAAATGTAAAAAAAAATTACAAAGCTTTACTTTTAATTAATGATTTACAATTAACTACTTACAGTTACTTATTTTAATTTTTAGTTTTTTGCATTTACAATGTAATTTTTATTACTGATAAATGGATAATGAAGTAGTTGTGAGACGGTTCGATTTTTTCTAAATACTTCATTTTCCATTTTTCAGTACTTACAGTTAATTTATATTCTGTTTCTGTTAGAACAGAAGGAGAATTCTCTAAGCTCGTAAGATCAATAGCTATAGGTATACGTATTATAAGTATTGATCTTACGAGCTTAGAGAACCTACTTATGAGCTAGATAATTTGGTGTGATTGTAATAAATGTATTTATTATATTTACTAGGTACATTTTTTGAGTACTTATGAGCTTCATATTTCACAATTCATAAGTACTATGATCTAAATCACTGAACACGAAATACATTTTGTCAAAGGGAGGATTCGTTAGACAGATATACCTACCTCTTTTCGGAGCAAACGTGCACTTGCTTTATTTTTATACAAACATGCTCACTTCATGGTTATTTTAATAAAACTGTCAGTATATTTCTACAATCATTTCTGTGTCTTTGTTGGTTAATGTGTTGGATGTGTGTTACAGGTAGTAGGGCGCGGTGCGGTGAAAAGTAAAAAAAAAATGTGGCGTTGTGCCCGAGTCTTGGAAGAGCGCTTTTTTAAAGCGATACTCGGAAAAATAAAATAATAAGATTTATAACAACTCTAACTGTCCTACAGTTTTATATCAAAAAGTCCATACTTTATCCGAGTAGCGCCTAACGATTAATTAATACATTGTTAAATAACAAAAAGTTAGTAATATCTTAATTACTTATGTTAAGTATTTACTCGTCTATACTAATATAATAAAGAGGAAAGATTTGATTGTTTGTTTGTTTGAATTGAATAGGCTCCGAAACTACTGGACCGATTTAGAAAATTCTTTGACCATTAGAAAGCCATATTTTTCTCGAGAGACATAGGCTCTATATATTTTATCCCGATATTCCCACGGAAACGGGTACCACGCGGGTAAAACCACGAGGATCCGCTTGTGTTAAATAAACAGGAAATCTTTTTCAATTGTTTCTGGAATTAAATGGTCATATTTGCACAAATTCTCATGACCTGTTCTTAAATGATAAGTCATGTGAGCGAACCGGTTTAAAATACTTGAGACACAAGCCAACTTTGACAGCATAATAAAAATGATGTTTTAGATAAATCTGCAGTCTTGAGGATAAAATCTGTGAATGTGAAGAGGTGGGATGATTGTATGTAGAGGTTAATAAATTACAGTCATGTTTTGTTTCCTCGGAAACAATTTACGCAGTAAACTTAAAGACTACTAAAATTCAATAAAATCCCACTGGTAATTCCAACAAAGGGCCAGTCTCCACCAAAGAAGATGTGTTTATACAACCAATAGAATTTAATTATTTAAGCTGAATGTAAAGGAGATGTGTAAATATCGAAATTTTATTGGTTGCTGAAAGACATCTCCTCTCCGCTCCGCTTTGGTGCAGCCCCGGCCTAACATACTTCTCAGCTGTAAAACATTACTATAATAGTTTAAGCTATTTAGGATTATATTTATACAGGGTGACATTGAAGTCGTTTGCATCCTTTTAAACTAAGAACATACTCATGATATAGAAGCTTTACCCCAAATATGAGGCAAATCCAAGATGTTTTTTTTTAATCTCTGAAAAATAGTGTGAAATTCTCAGTAATTGATCACTATAGCAAATCAAAATAAAAATAACTAAAAATAACAATTTAATAAAAAAAAAACATTGATTAATTAATATTTAAAAGCCTTGAAACTTAAACTACTTCATTCGCCTCCCATCAAAACGCGGGCTCTACTATAACGTGAATTTATTCAAGTTCGCGCACGCAATTCACCGAAACAAACAATGTCACTCATAGTCCTAGCGGTACGCCAAAAAATGCTGCAAATGGTGTTAAAGGCCTGAAAATTGATCTTTATGACATAAGAATCAATTTGACCCGTAGCACGACAAAAAAACGAAAAAGGAGAGAAGTTATGACGTCATCTTTTATTTGTATGAGAATTTTTTTTTTGTTCTGAAACCTATCGTGTAAGGTTTCTAATGAAAGGGCTTACTAAGCCATTTCTAAAAATGTATTACATCATTATATTTCAGTCACTTGTTTTAAATTAAAATAAAAATCATTTTCAAAACATACCAAGTTTGGGCTCCTCCAAAATATGACACGGTGGATTCATCTATACTGCCGTCCCAAACCTAAACCGCAGTAAGAGCCAAAATGCGATTCCGAGAAAATGGAGCTTAAAGTTTCAAATGCGTCAAAAAAATTGTAAATAAAGGGTTCTAACCAAGTTTCAAGATTCAAGATTCAAATCTGTTTATTCAATTTAGATTGTTATTTACAATACTTGTGAACGTCATAGAAGCTACGCCATCGGTTCGCAAACCCTACAGCGGGAGGCCTTGGAGAAGAACCGGCAAGAAACTCCAAGGGTTGTTTTTTTCTCCCTGTCTTATTTCATACAGAGTCGTCAAATTGAAAAATGACCTTAACATGGTATGACTAAGGTCAGTTTCCATCACAATTACACAATGGGTTATGTTAAATACAGTTAAGTATAGGCGAACTAATGATCATAGCGGTGAACAATTTTCAGTTACTTAGGAACTCTACTTAAAGATTTAATATTAGTTTAAAACAAAAGACAATTCTACTATAAACTGCAAGTTGCGCCATACATGTTTCAAATGTAATTCTTAATAAAATGAATAAAAACAAAAGAAAACACATTTTAAGGCAAGCAGATAAGAGCAGACCCATTCCCACTGGCAGCACCCGTTCACGAGCATGACGCATGAACCAGCCATCGCTTCGCTCAACCATATTTTAGGGAACGTAACGACCCGCCTCACACGCCACCACCGTAGAAATGTTTTAGTGAGCATGACATACTCAAACTGCCTACCTTAAATGACCGAATTAAAAGCTTAACTAATATAAACGCTAATAATATAAAATATAGGACACCACTCACAATATCATACTAGGAACATTTGTTACGAGTGTTACGACCAAGGTGTTTTGTCGTTCAAATAATCATTTACAGTGTAATAGCCTTTTTTGAGGAGGCCACTCTTTATATGATTCTTAAACTCTAGATATGGTAAATCCAAGATATCACTTGGGATTTTGTTATATATGTGTATACCTTGACCAACGAAAGATCCGTGCACCTTTTCTAAACGGTACCGAGGCATTACGAGCTTGTTTCTATTTCTAGTATTACGATTGTGTAAATCACCATGTTTGGTATACAAGTTAATATTGCGACGTACAAAAAGAATGCAATTTAATATAAATTGAGATGCAGCTGTCAGTATACCTATTTCCTTGAACTTGTCTCTAAGCGAAGTTTTGGAGCCTAGTTTATAGATGGCTCTGATTGCTCGTTTTTGCAAGATGAATATAGCATTAATGCCAGCCGCTAATCCCCACAAAAGAATGCCATATGACATGATGCTATGGAAATAACTAAAGTATACAGTTCTAGCAGTATCAACATCTGTTAGCTGTCGTACTTTTCTAATAGCGTAGGAAGCAGAACTAAGCTTACCAGCTAATGTTGCGATATGCGCATGCCATTGAAGTTTCGAGTCTAAAGTTACACCCAGAAAGATCGTTGATTGTACTAAATCCAGTTTTTCATTGTTGATTACAATTTCTACAGGTACCGTCTGTAAATTTGGCAGAGAAAAAAGTACGCACTTTGTTTTCTTTGCATTAAGCTGCAAATTGTTAGAATTAAACCAACCGAGTACTTGTGACAGTGCTTTGTTTACATCGTCAAAATTAGTTTTGTTTCTGTCTATGTTAAATATTAAAGAAGTATCATCTGCAAACAACACAATATCACAGAAGTTTTTGGCAAAGAAAGGCAAATCATTAATATAAACCAAAAATAGAAAAGGGCCTAAAATAGAGCCTTGAGGTACGCCTAGTTTAATCTGAGAGCCGTTTGATTTCACTCCATTAATGTCAACTGTCTGAGTTCTGGAACTGAGATACGACAGTATTAGTTTCTGTGCATTATTTTTTACACCGTAATGATTTAGCTTCAACAGCAGCGTCCGGTGATCAACACAATCAAAAGCCTTCGATAAGTCGCAAAATATTCCAAGAGTATTTTGCGACTTTTCCCAGGCATCAAACACATGCTTTAAAAGTGCAACCCCAGCATCCGTGGTTGACTGACCCTTCATAAATCCAAATTGTTTGCTATGCATGAGATTGTTTAATGAGAAATGAGACAATAATTGCTCTAGTATTATTTTTTCAAATATTTTGCTTAAGGCGGGTAATATTGATATTGGTCTATAATTACTTGGGTCTTCTTTGTTTCCTGATTTAAATAAAGGTATCACTTTGCTAAATTTCATTAAATCAGGAAAAATTCCTTGAGCGATACACTGATTAAATATAATAGCAAGATAAGGGGCAATAGCATGAATAATGTTTTTAAGTACAGTAACAGATATGCCCCATAAATCAGTGGTAGTTTTCATTTTAAGTAAATTAAATGTTTTGATTATATCGCTCGAATTAATTTCTTTAAAATTAAATAATGAACTACACTCAGACACATGTTTTTCAAGAACCGAGACAGCAGAAGCTGGTGAAGAATTCAAATTAGAGGTGGTTACTAATGGTATATTTACAAAAAAGTTATCAAAAATATTAGCAATTTCTGTTTCAGAGTTTATTCTTGCGTTATTAATGTTAAGCGCTAGACTGTTGTCATGTTGTTTACCTTTTCCGGTTTCACGCTTAATAATATCCCAAGTTGTTTTGATTTTATTATTTGACTTTTTAATTTTATCCTTTAAAAATATAGACTTTGCTTTAGAACATGCTTTTTTGAAAATCTTAGAATATTGTTTTACATGTTCTACGAAACGAGGGCTGTGATTAGTTTCTCTTAATTTATATAGTTCATACAGCCTGTTTCTACTTTTATAAATACCTGTCGTAGCCCATTCGCAAAACTTTAACTTCTGGGTGCATTTAATCGTTTTAGACTTAAAGATATTATTGAACTCATTCGTTACTAATTCAAAAAGGGTTCCATAAAGCGCATTAGGATCATCATGCACATATGGCATCATAGAAACTTTATCAGCTACATTATTTTCAAAATTACGTAGTCGCGTTTTTGTAACGGGCCTGCATTGTACACTTTTAGGCGCATCAACAATATCTAATTCATAGGATACCCTTAATCCGTAATGGTCGGATGTAATATTTTTAACGACTAGTTTGTTAGTCGGATCAGACTCCGAAAAAACATTATCTATGCAAGTGGCTGAATGAGATGTTACCCTTGTGGGCTCCAAGAACTGATTAATTAAATTAAAAGAATTGAACAAAGTTAATATTCGTGTAGTCAATGCACAGCTTTCGAGAATATCAACATTAAAATCGCCACATACTGCTATTGGTTTATTTTTTAACTTTAACTTATTCAACACATCCTCCATCACCGATTCAAATGTTTCAAAATTACCTTTAGGTGGTCGGTATACACATACAATGACTAAGCTTTTTAATTCTACACATGACAGCTCGACATGACGTTCTATAGAAAGGTTTACAATATCCTTTCTTTCTCTGTAGCTTATATTATTTTTTACGAATATTAGAGAGCCGCCACGCGTTGTTGTCTTCCTAGATAATAAATTTGCTAACTGAAAATTATTCACACTACATGACAAATCACAATGATTCAGCCAGTGCTCAGTTATACAAATGACATGAATGTCATTACATTCTGCAAATAATTCTAGCTCTAAAACTTTGCCAGACAGGCCCTGAATGTTTTGACATAATACGTTAAGGCAAGAGGGCTTGGCTGTTGTCTTATGTTTTAGTTTAAAGCCGATTTAGAGACGTTTTCACTTTGTAAAGAAGTGTTTATATTATTTAAATTAATTAAATTATTATTAGTAGGTAAGCTGCTAAAATCAGAGTCAAAAGACTTTGGCTTGCCACCTTGAAAGGTGTCTTGTAAATTAAAAGCTAACAATTTAGCTATTTTTGTCCTAAACCTATTTGCAAGATACATAGTATCCGATGTCAAAATAAAATTATTAATAAAATTATTAATATCAAAATATAAAACCTTGTCACTATGACAATTTATCAAGTTGAACAAATATGAGTTTAACTCATATATATGCTGATTCTGCTCCCTAGTTAGGTTTTTCGCGTAAGGAAACGAGCTAATTACTAATTTACAGCCGGTTTCAGACTGTAGTTTCAATAAAAAGTTAATATTCATCAAGATTTCACGTTTCCTAACTTGGGAGCTGTCGCCACATAAAATAATTATGTTGGTCAAACTATCTATTTCATACAAAGATAAACTATGCACAATATCTTCAAAAGACTTCCCAGGTGTACATACATTTATAACATTTCTATTATATATATTTTTCATCGTTACTCCTAGACCTTGTCCCAGTTTATCTGAGAAAACAATAGTTTTTGTGTCTTTTGACTTGCATGAGGTAGCTGATTTAAATGACTGTTTGCAATAGTTACTTTTTAAGGTCTCTATGCAGGTTAATGAATGACAGGGGCTCTGAGGTGTCCGAATTATGTTTTCCTCTTTAGAGAAATCATTACAAGTATCAATTTGACTATTTATTAAAGAGTCATATCTCTCCGCGTTATATTTGCAGAGTTCAACTAACTCTGTGGCAGATTTGATGTGTTCATCAATTTGTTTCTGCGCAGTACAATATTTATTTTGCATTGACTCAAGTGACTCATGCAAATTTATTATATTTAATTGCAATTGTTTAGTGTCCCGGTCATACATTTGCCTGCTTTCAGTTAATTTATTACTGTAAATTTCCATTGAATCCAAAAGACTAATTCTTTCTTTCCGCAAAGCAATATTTTTATAAAAACAATTATTTTTCTTAATTAACCTTCCAGTTTTCTTTATAAATTTTCGAATATTTATATACTTCTTTAATTTATTAGCACCTAAAATATTAGGTCTGGGTGTAACGCAAACACCAGCCGTTACAGCTGAAGTAGCTAACTGAATACCAGGCGAGAGCATTAGCTCCTCAAAAAGGCTTTGAGTTTTATCCACCTCATGTTGTTGTTGCTGCTCTAATAAGGCAGATATTTTCTTATTGGCATCATTCAGTTCATGTTCCAGGTCAGCAATCCGGTTCAGGGCTCTCTCATATGTGCTAAACTGTTCTTCATAGCTGCTGATGGTACTCTCAAGTTGATCTTTTTGTAGAACCACTTCCATATGTTGAGTATGCAAACTGGCTAGTTCGGTCTTCAACAGTGAGTTACGTCCGACAATGTTTCTTAGGCAAAGTGAGAGAATTTATATAGAGCTTTATATAACACAACATTAAGGATGAAAATATAAAACAATATATAAAATATCAAGGTTTTTAGTTTTTGACCCCTATTACTGCTTTTAATTGTTAAGGTAAATCGATCCTTAAACAGACTAAACTGCAGTAAAGTGGGCTTATACTGCTTATTGGAATGGTTTGTTATCGCTATTCCTGACTAAAGTGCAGTATGTTCGTTTTGATACTGCGATTTATTCTCATAACGAAAATTAAATGTTTCAATTGGCAGTAACAAAAAAAATAATAACATTAAACAATTTATTTAAAAAAATTATAAAACTTCACGAAATAAAGTTTAACAAAATCTTATATGGTCATTATTATTACCATAAGTATTTAAAGTACTTCTAAAGCTACCTACGACATAAGAAAAAAATCATCGTTTTATTTAAGAAATGTAATTTAATTCAATATTGGTTGTAGTAACAATTAATTAACAATTTCATTCATTTATGAATTTATATCGACATAGAAAGCTTAACCTATAAATCAATCAATCAATCAAATATTTATTTATTCACGTACATAATAAGTCACGTCAATATTTTCCTACCTATTCAAGACTTTTTTAACTGACAACAAGAAGAAAATAAAGTATTCAGTGCCTCAATATAACAATTCTTATGCTAAACTTAATATACTTAGGTATCGAAATGGAGAGCATAAATGTAAATGTTTTAAGTTGAACTGAGATGAGAGACTGAATTTTTGTAAGGTACCTATGTAGGTACCTCGCTACCTGGCGGAGCTACTTGGAGGATGGGTGGCTATTTTCTAATATTTAATTTTTATAGTAGATACATTATCTATGTAAATTCCATTATTTTAGATTTAAAAAATTTATACAAAATCAATAGGTAAAGGTCTGCAGTTAAACTGAAGTAAGTGAAGATTATACTGCACTTTAATTTGTTTCTTAAATTAAAACAATGAATCTGCTGAAAAGCAGTAAAAACATTTTGTATGGGCCTGCATTATACTGCTATTTAGTTGGTTTTTGTTGAAATTTACGGACCGTAGTAACTGACTAAAGTGAAGTAAAATTGCCGAGTTACTGCTATTTAGCTGGGAGAAAGTATAATAAAATGGTGTTTTAAACGGCAGTATGGTTTTTACTGCACATTAGCTGGGAAATCGATGACTTTTTCATCAATTTTGATATTTTTTTGAATTTCTTATGTCAGAGAAAAAATCATAAAAAAATAAATATTTGTCGTAGAAAAATAATTAAAAACTTGGCCGGTAGGTCTTGAATTGGGCTTTCATGGTATGTACTTAACTCAAAAACGCAATTTTGGTCATTACTGCGGTTTAGGCTCGGGACGGCAGTATATATATATATATAAAAATGAATCCCTATTTCCCTTGGTCACGACATCACGCGTGAACGGCTGGACCGATTTGGCTAATTTTGGTCTTGAAATGTTCGTGGAAGTCCAAGGCAGGTTTTAACGGTGAGAAAATAGGGGAAAGAGGGGTAAGTAGGGTTAGAGTAGAAGTAGGGTAGGGTAAAGGTAGGGTAGGGTAGGGGTAGGGTAGGGTAGGGGTAGGGTAGGGGTAGGATAGGGTAGGGGTAGGGTAGGAGTGGGGTAGGGGTAGGGTAGGGGTAAAGTAGGGGTAGGGTAGGGGCAGGGTAGGGGTAGGGTATGGGTAGGGGTAGGGTATGGGTAGGGTAGGGGTAGGGTAGGGAAGGAGTAGAGTACGGGTAGGGTAGGGTAGAGTAGGGGTTAGGGCCACGGGAACGAAGTCGCGCTGGGTCAGCTAGTTATTTATAAAATATACCTTAAATGATAGGTAATAGCCACATATCCAACCCCAAGAAAGCAATTTTGAAAATATTTACATTTAGTATTATTTTATATTTTTTAAATTACAAAATGTCATAAGATCACAACTAGTTGAAACATGTATAAAAAGTTCAATTTCAGACACTGAGGATGATAAAAACTAATGCAAAGAGTTTTCAATCATTTTATCTTCCACCACCTTTCAAACTATCTATCTAACTATGGATCTTAGGAGTGGAAGTCTCGACAGGTTCTATCTTAAAATCCTCGTTCTCCTCGTGGAGACGAGTGTCAGCGGGCGTCTCCACAGTGAAAAAATGATTGAATTGAATTTGATTGAATTTTTTTTTACGTATAAAATTTTGTAATTTTTAAAAATTATAAAAAAATACTAAATGTAAATGATTTCAAAATTGCTTTCTTGGGGTTGGATATGAGGCTATTGGCCTATAATAGGCTATATTACCTATCATTTAAGGTACCTATATTTAACAAATAATGATTCAACCGTATCATATCTGGAGAAACCCAAACTTGGTATGTTTTAAACATTATTTTTATTTTCATTTAAAACAAGTGACTTAAATATAATGATGTGATACATTTTTAGAATTGGCTTAGTAAGCCCTTTCATTAGATACCTTACACCATAGGTTTCAGAACAATATTATTTTTTTTCCCATACAAATAAAAGATGACGTCATAACTCCTCTCCTTTTTCGTTTTTTTTTCGAACTATGGGTCAAATTGATTCTTATGTCCTAAAGATCAATCGTTCCGATTTTCATGCCTTTAACACCATTCGCAGCATTTTACTGAATTTCTGGGTGTACCGCTAGGACTACCACCCATGCTTCATGCTCGCTCACGTAAAAACAAACCTTCATATGAGTATATTAATGGGTTGAATGGATGCCAATGACTTCAAAAGCACCCCTGTATATTTAACGATTCTACCCTTACGCCCGATAGCTCGAACGTTACTTTACTATAAGGGAATCTTAAACTTCATGTCGTCATTATTAGACCTTTGACGTTTAAACTGACTGGGTTTTATTTAGAAATCTCTAACCATTAAACGATCAATCTGTATCTGTGTGTTGACAAAAATCAAATTTTGTGGCTAATACATGCTCCATTTGAATCTGGCATCAATCAACACCTTACATGATCAATCTGACATCAATCTAACCTAGGTCACGTCCATACTGATGGACAGATTGATCGTATAATGGTCACCAAACTTATAAAAAATGTATTCATTCTGAAAAGATTTGGTAAACGATTCAAAAACCTAATTAGTATCGAGCAGTATTGCGTCTGGTATTTCTTTGTTCTGTCATCATATTATCGTCTTCATAACAAGCTTAAGTGAATGGGTATTCCATACATAGCCCTTCCATCCCTTCTAGGGGGGAAAGAGGGGGGAGGTTAAGCAAATCTTAAACTATAGAAAGTTAAGTTCCGCAATCCAGCTGCCGGCCCGTCATGTGACTTAAGTCATGTGACTCACTCACACGCACGCACTAACAAGTTGTGCCTTGGGTGACGTTTTATAATAGTTGTTTGCGAAATATTATGTTTGTTGATTTAAAAACAATATTGCTACATGTGTTTTTGTTCGAGTGATATGCAGGAGGCATATAAAAATACATATGAGTGATTAATGGGAAAACGAAGTTCGGTGGTTTAGGGAGAAAATGTGACATAATAGATATAATAATAATTATAATATAAGCATTTAATAAATGTCACATAATTACTGCTTTCTTCTGATAAAATAAAACTATGAAGATAATATTATGTGCTTTTACGCGCTATTGCTATTATATCACTTACAGGATACGACATGAATAGCGGAACAAATTGGAATATCATGCCAATGCTTGTAATTTTACCATACATGAATGGAACATACCATCATGAGTGGCGAGAGGTTGAAATACGCCGCAGGTAAGCTGGACCAAAAGTTGGTGGCAATAATAGGTACATGATTTGCATAGTAAATCGGCGGGATGGGGTGGATTTTAGAGTTTTTTTACAAGCTTTTATTTAGTTTCACCTGTCCTGATGTTTGCTTGTCTGTAATCAAATTTTGCAAGTTCAATTTGACCCACTTCCCAGTGTCCGAATAAGCTGAAATTTTACATACAGGTTTGGTTTGGATGACAATATAATATTAAAGTAAGGGCAGCAAAAAATCATGTCATAAAAATGAAATTTAAAGAGGACCTGATGGCAATTAGCATTTATGGACTTTTCGGTACTGAACTTGCTTCAACGATATAAGTCTTCAGTTTATCAGATTGCCTGTGGTAATACTTATCTATCCAAACAAAGTGCCCGTCGTCTATACACTTTTATTTTTATACTACGCAACGGATTTAAATGCGGTTTGTCATCTAAATTGCACCCGTGCTAAGTTTCATAAAGCGCTCCCACACAAAACTGCGATGCGACGTCGCGTCGCCGCGCGTCGACGCGACGTAGTGCTGCAATAATATGCGGCACGCGCCGTCATATAAGTACAGTGCCACAAACTTTGCTGTTCCGGTGACAGCGGCGCTGTGTACGTATTTCTTTTTTTTGTTGAAATTTACCCGGGCCTGACTTCTAAGACCTTCAGCCGCCAGCAGCGTTATGGTTGGACATCAACTTGACAGCAAAATGACATTAAAAAAAAACACGTTAGTTTCACATTTTGGCCACCGGAACAGAAAAGATTGTGGCACTGTAAATAAATTTGTACTCATTCATGTGACGCCATGCTAATGGAAACCTTACTGCCTGTCAAATACTTGTTACGCGTCGGAGATTTTTGCGATGCGATGCGATCAGGCGTTAGACACCCGGCAACTTCTGATAATCACAGAAGTCACAGATGATCACCATCGCATCAGCCCTTTTAATATCCAGTAGATTATTTTAATTATCGTTTTTCATGACGCTTTCCTGGAAGCGAACACCAAAATCATGATTTCAAATAAAGGAGGAACATTTCAAACCATATAGAGTACCTACTACAGCTAAATAAAATAAAAGGAAGAAAAATGTCAAGCTTATTTATTTATGAAATAAAAACAACAGGTACAGTCATGAGCAATAATATGTCAACAACATAGAACTTTGGCACATTGAAGCGTTCCGAAACAAAACTAACATCGCCTCTGTGGTCTAGTGGTTCACACCACCGATTTCAGACCAAGAGGTCCCGAGTTCGTTTCCCAGTGGGGGTACATATTGTATTCGGTTTGGTTGGTGGTAGAACTTGTTCTTAGTCCGCCTGGCTAGCTGTCACCACCTTATCTAAGTCGGACGCTATAACAATGATGTTTTCAGCATTATTGTGTTCCCCGTTCCGGCAGTTAGAGAGACTGCCAGTTCCTCAGTGATTGAGGATTCCGGGAGTAATGCGCTTCCACCTTCAGCCTTATCACGGCTTATAAGGCTGAAGGTGGAAGCTACCCCGGTGATACCCGGTTGTGGATAAAAAAATAAAAAAACCGACAAAAGTCATTCAGTAATATGACATAGTCCTATGTTGTTTAGATATAACTGCTCGTGACCGGTACTTACATGTTTTGTTTCAATCTCAGGAGGTAAAGCTATGTCATGACGTGCATTTTTTTTACCTAAAACCATAAAATTTTAAATAAAACTAATAAGTGCGTGGTTTTTATTACTTATCGATGTTTTGATTAAGTTCTATCAAGCACGAAATTATTGATTGCATATTTTGAAATTTGAAACAAATAAAACAAATAATTAATTTAATAATAACAAAAAACAGCCGAAAAAAGCAAGAATACATAAAGAGGGTATTTGAGTTTTTATAAATTATGGACTAAAAATAACCCCTGTCCGTGATGTGGCTAAATTCAGCCACACAGGCAAGAGGTTTCGGCAAGATATTGTCTCACAGACGAAATGTTAATAAGAAAAGGACGTTTTCAAAACGTGGTACACTTTTGTTTACCTATATAACAACACTAAAAAGTATTTTAGTTGCTTTAGAAAACATATAAATTCTCCTTTAGAATCTTGCAAATGCAATCCCCCAAGTATAGAATTAAGTACTAACTTACTTCACGAGGTAGTCAAATTAGGACCTAAAAAAACTTTTTTATTTAAACACAACGATAAATACATTGGTTTGTGTTTTTATGAATTTTTAAGGAAAAGAAATAAAGATAAAACGTTTATTGACACACACACATACGAAGCAAAATATACGACGAAACAGCAAGAACATAATTATTAAACAAAAAAATGTGTAGTGTGGGGCCAATAAATCCCTGTCTAAGCATACAGTTTTCATTTAGTTTTTTCCATACGTCTCGGCACCTTTCAGGGACCGTGGTTACGGTTCTGCAAGTACTCACGGCAACACTAAAAAAACTTTTCTTTTTGCTGACAACTATAGCTGTTTGTATCTGCAAGTACTCACGGCACCACTAAAAAACTCTTCTTTTTGCTGACAATTATAGCTGTTTGTTTTGCTAACTGCTCCTTTACCACCACAACCACCAGGTCAAATATGTTAGAGGACTGTACACTAAGGAGCGAGTGAATTCACAGCACGTTGCGAAAAATCACGTAAATTGGGCTACGGTTACATTGCGTCTTGCAATTAAACAAGTGTTCTTAATGACATATTAACATCGATTGCGTAATACGAGAAGTATTTCTTTTATAACTAGCTAAATTTTATTACTCATAAAACTTCAAAAGTTAATGAGAAGGTAGTTATTAAAAGGTGCTGATAAACGAGAGCATTCACTTGTAACAGAACATCGAGCATTCGCCGTTTTTAAATTTGTCGAACTGAACAACGAACAGAGCCAAACATAGAGCCAAACATTGCAACGAACATTTTCATGATATTTCTAGCGAACGCTCTAGTCGATGCTCGTCAAAAAATATTCTTCATTAAAACAATGACAAAAGTTCGGCTCACCAAAAAGTTCGAAGCAAATTTACTGGCCCTTCGTTAGAATGCTCGCCAGAACGCTCGATAGAATGCTCGCTACAACGCTCGATAGAATGCTCGCCAAAACGCTCTCGTTAATTTTTCTGTGTAACATTCGCAAGAATGCTCATTACAAGTGAATGCTCTAGTTTATCAGCACCTAAATGGTTTGAGCTAAGGGTTTTTAACCGTAAGCTGCCATCGCAATATTTGAAGTAATATTGTCTGTCTTAAATTTAATAGACAATTTAGTATTATTTTATTAAGATACAATGAATGGGTCATGCCGGTACTGATGTATTCCTTTGGCAGTATGCCAAATGCTAAATGGACTCAAACTGAACTGGATGCCCTGGATAGAGAAGTTCGTACATTGCTAACAGCACACCGCATGCATCACCCACGTTCATCGACCATGAGATTGTATATCCCGCGGAAGTGCGGTGGACGTGGCTTCTTAAATGCTAAGACATTGCATAACCGCGAGATATGCAATCTTAGGGAGTATTTTTTCCAAGTCGATATGGGGTCTCATAAATACGTAGTTGCTGTTGACAATGGACTGACTCCTCTATTTGTAGCAAAATAAAACTGGCGCAAACCTGTAGTACTTAGTACTTCCGACCGCAGCACTGTGTGGCAAAGCAAGGAGTTACATGGCAGATTCTACCGGGCTCTCCATGGGCCCGACGTAGATTTATTAGCCTCAGTATCCTGGCTCCGTTTCGGTGATATTTTTGGTGAAACCGAAGGTTTTGTCTGTGCAATTATGGATGAGGTTGTGATGACGAATAACTACCGAAAGTATATCCTAAGGGATGGCACAGTGGATATTTGCCGAGCGTGCCATCGTCCGGGTGAATCCCTTAGGCATATAATCTCCGGTTGTTCTCGTCTCGCAAACGGCAAGTATTTACATAGACATAACCAAGTGGCCAGGATAATACACCAACAACTTGCTCTGAAATATAGTCTTGTGGCATCCGAGGTGCCGTACTACAGGTATGCACCAGAACAGGTCCTTGAAAATAGCCATGCCACATTGTATTGGGATCGATCTATCATTACAGACAGGACTATTGTAGCTATATATTGTATTGATAGATCGACACGAACGCCGCGCAATAATTGTTGATGTCACTGCTCCCCATGACGACAACCTTGTGAAAGCTGAAAAAGATAAAGAAAACAAATATCTTGATTTAGCTCACGAGATTGTTGACATGTGGGACATTGATTCAGCAATTATTGTTCCGATAGTCATATCTGCCCATGGTCTGATAGCCAAGAGCCTCGATAAACACCTTAAGAGGCTTGCGTTAGGTGGATGGATCGGGAGTCAGATGCAGAAGGCAGTACTTCTGGACACGGCCCGTATAGTGAGAAGGTTCCTGTCTCTGGATCCTTAACCATCGGTAGCCGGGACCCTAATCTTGCTACCGTTGGGGAACTGCATTTTTGTATTTTTAAATGTTATATTTTTTAGTGTTATACATTGTAAAAATTTAATGTTTAGAAATATAATTTTGTAAGTATTTAAAATGTAATAAAGGGAATAATAATCAATCCCAACCCAAATGTACATTCTATAGTTTACTATTATACCTACTATTTAAGATTGTTCTTAAGCATCGAGGCTTAGAATACGTGATGTGTATGGACTTGACCGATTTAGTCGACGTATAGGCAATAAAATATTATGAAACAAAGGCATTAATGCGAATCCCATTTTACGTGTAATCGGAAACAAAGTATCGAAGTTTCAATTTAAAATACTTATCTTTCAAAATGTTATTTTTAAAAGTGTTGCCAACTGGCTATTAGGCTTAAGATCTTTTTATATTTACTTTATGGTTTTCTTGTATTTTTATATGTCTTTTGACGTTTGTTTTGTTATTAAATTAGTTGTCATTGTCTACTTGTGCTAAATGGTGTTTTCTTCCCTAATTATCCTGAAAAGTCCTAGTTTTCCCTCAATCCTACAGCTCCCGAACTTCAGTCCAAAACTGGTTAGAGTCTATCGCTAATAATAACCAAGATGATGTTGTGTTAGAACCTTTTACGCCTAATGCTAAAATAGTTGAACAACCTTTTGTTAAGAATGTTAAATGTCGCCAAATCAAAAATACAAGTGGCAGGAGAAGCTCAATAGAGCCAGTCCATCTATCTGCTGCCACAGCGAACGTTCCTAATATACTAATACAAAATTCTAACAAAGGTAGTGAAATAATACAACAGCGTTCTGACATCACTTTATTAGCGCAGGCTATATCATCACTCGCCAATAAAGGTGCAAGATGTGGAGATCACCGGCTACCGGTTTCGACGGTAAGCCTTTCGATTGGCTGGCCTTCAAGAGGATTTTCGACGACACCAAGACCGCACATTCGCCGAGCGAAAACTTGGCACGGATTGGCATGGCCCTCAAAGGTGCAGCCAGAGAAGCCGTCGCAGTGCTCCTCGTCTCAGCCCACGACCCTACCGAGGTGATGGAGGCGCTGGAGTTGCGATTTGGCAGGTCTGAAATAATAGTTCTCAATGAAATTTCTGCGGTCCGTGCTATGGCTAAACTTAACTCGGACAGTTGCGACCTTAACAAGTTCACTTGCAAAGTTCGCAACTGTGTTGAAACAATAAAACTGCTTCAGCAAAGATGTTATCTAGAGTCACCGGAACTCTTTCAATCTGTTTTAGGTAAACTAACACCTTTGCTTCGAAGCAAGTGGATCGATTACTGCGCTACACATTTCTTACCTCAGGGTAAGACCAAACTTGAGTTATTAGCACAATTTTTAAGTCGAGAAGTCGATATGCAGCTCAAGTTTGGTTTAATTCCAGAGCCCTCATCAATTCAAAAAAGGTTTGAAAAAGTTCACACATTTACATCCACCAATAGTTTTCAAAATTCTTTCATCAATGCTAAGTCATCACATATGCACGAAATTCCGACGAAAGCACTAATTCAACCTGAAAGTCAACAAAAGGCCTGTTTCATTTGTAAACAAAGTCATAATTTGTCAAAATGTGACAAGTTTGTAACGATGTCAATCGGCGACAGGTGGCAGTTAGTCAAAGATCACAAACTTTGCCATAAATGTCTCAAAAGAGGTTCACATAGTTACAAAACTTGCAAATACTCTAAAGAGGTTTGCAATATTGCCGACTGCCGATCACGTCATCACAAACTTTTACACAACGCAGATTTCTTACAAGCGCATACTATAGTTGAGTATGAATCCGATTCTGATAAGCATACGCCCTCTTCAGACAAAGAGCCAGTGATCGATCTTCAACCAAGCGAACAGATTGCCCACACAACGTCACCATCTGAACCAAGTAGCGGTAAAGAATATTTTAGACCTCTGCTCAAAATTATTGGTGTTACTATTTCAGGTCCATCTTCTAGTATTGACACCTATGCACTACTTGATGATGGTTCCACGGCAACTTTCATTGATTCTCAGTTATGTGAACAAATCGGTGTAACTGGACCCGAGTCCCTTGTTCAGCTTGATTGCGTCAGTGGATTAAACAAAAAGGTTAAAGTTCAATACGTGGACTTTAACATAAAGGGTCGTTATTGCACCGACACATTTAAAATAAGAAATGCTAGATCAATTAGTGACTTAGGGTTGTCTAAGCAAACAGTAAATGTTAAAAACATCAAGGAGTATCCTCATTTACAAGATTTAGTCCCTATTCTTTGTTACGAGGATATTAAACCAAGAATAATTATAGGAGTTGACAACTGGCACCTTTTGATTTCTAAAGCAATCAGGAAAGGCACAAAGTCGCAGCCGGTTGCAATAAAAACTAATTTGGGCTGGGTATTATTTGGTTTTCACTCAAGCAAGACCAAACCCGTCGATTTAGTCAACCACATCGGATTTTCTCACGAAGCAGATTCTGATCTCGGTCAAATAAACTCCCTAATACAAAATTACTATAAGTTAGATTCTTTAGGCATAAACAAGAAGGATCGTCTTAGTAACAACGATGCTAAAGCCGTGACTATTCTTGAGGAGACAACTCGTCGTTTGTCCGACGGCAGATTTGAGGTAGGCCTTCCATGGAAGGACAATATCTCTCAAATTCCAGATAGTTTTGGACTTGCGTTGTCGAGATTTAAGAGCTTAGAAAGGAAGATGGCCCGGGAGCCAGCTTACGCTGAACAATATAAATTAAACATCCAAGCTACCCTTGACAAAAAATATGCCGAGGGCCCCGTCAGTGTAAATTGCGGAAACTCGAAATGTTGGTATCTACCACATTTCGGTGTCACCAATCCTAATAAACCTGGGAAACTTCGTATCGTACACGACGCGGCGGCAAAGTCCAACGGGGTTAGTTTAAATTCTATGTTGCTCACTGGTCCGGACCTTCTAAATTCTATATTGGATATTCTTTTTCGTTTTCGTGAGGGCAGAGTTGGACTCTCTGCAGACATTAGAGAGATGTTCCCTCAAATTAAAATACGTGAAGAGGATAGGGATGCTCAACGTTTCATATGGAGGAACTCACCTAACGAACCGGTTCAAGTTTTCAGAATGTCATCTATGATTTTCGGAGCAGCTTCTAGTCCTTTTTCAGCCCAATTCATAAAGAATAAAAACGCGTTAGAATTTCAAAGCCAATTTCCTGAGGCTGTGGACGCTATCCTCAACGACCATTACATGGACGATTGCATAGTGTCTACACCTTCAGTGGAGAAAGCGGCGCGTCTCGCCGCCAATATTGTAGCCATTCACAAAAAAGCACATTATGAGATGAGATCTTGGGTATCCAATGATCCAAAAGCCCTTTCTCTCATCCCAAAAGAGCTTTTACTAGATCCATCTTTAGCTAATGTTAATGTAGATTTGGGTAAAGTTACAAATTCAGTAAGAACATTGGGTCTAGTTTGGCAGCCCGCCGAGGATTTGTTCATTTTTAATGTTAAAAGCTTTACTGAGAAAATAGTTTCGGACAAATGTACAAAGCGTGAGGTTCTCTCTCTAATGATGAGTGTGTTTGATCCGTTAGGACTGTTAGCGCCACTGACCATTAGAGCTAGAATAATGTTTCAAAATATTTGGCGTAAATCACTCGATTGGGATCATCAACTCGCACAGGAAGATACCGCTGCGTGGAAGGAATGGCACAGTGTTTGCGTAAATTCCCTAAGCAGTCTGAAAATACCGAGACGGTACAACCTCAGCGATTTTGATGATACTCGCCATGAAAGAGAACTTCACTTATTTTGTGATGCCAGTGAGTGTGCGTATGCTGCTGTAGCATATTGGCGATTAATTTTCCCTGATGGAACTATCAGTGTCGCGCTTGTAGGTAGCAAAGTTCGTGTCACCCCATTAAAACCAGCATCCATCTCACGGCTTGAGTTGCAAGGCGCCTTAGTAGCTGCTAGGTTAGCAGAGACCATTTGCAACGCTCACAAGTTGAAGCCAAGCAAAAGGTTTTTCTGGTGTGACTCAATGAATGTTCTAGGATGGCTTCGCAATGACGCTCGCAATTATAAACCTTTCGTGGCCAATCGTCTAGGCGAGATTTCAGAATTGTCCAATGTTAGTGAATGGCACTGGGTTCCAACCAAATTGAACATAGCCGACGATGCGACGCGTTTGAGCAAAGATCCATTCAGTTCAGAGTCACGTTGGTTCGTAGGCTCAGACTTTCTACATTCTGGTCAATGGCCAACTGAGCCTGTCATTTGCATACCAGCAAATAGTAAGTCCGAGTTGAAACCAAAACATAGAGTTCTTTGTCATGCAACTGTTGAAGAAACATTTTCTCCGTTAGCTCCTGTAGCAGCCAATCCTCATCGCATCAGTAGATGGCTTTGTTTAGTTCGAGCCACCGCATTAGCTCATTTATTTATTAGAAAGCTTCGTGCAGCACGTAGAGGAGTAGGTAATACGAGTCTCACACCAAATGATCTGACAGCGCTCGATTTACATGAAGCAGAGAGGCACATCTTATGGCAAAGCCAAATTGACAGCTTTAAGGCAGAGATCGCTTGCATAGTCAGGAAAACACCACTTTACCGAGGAAGCCGATTGTGTAGACTGTCTCCCACCATTAATGAAGATCACCTGCTTCGTTTGTCCGGACGCACCACAGCTGCTGCTAACGTTCCATCGCCAGCCAAATTCCCAATCATCCTTGATGGCAAACATCCAGCCGTACGATTGCTCGTCCATAGATTTCACCAGAGAGCCGCACACGCCAACACCGAGACAGTAGTGAATGAGCTCCGTCAATCTTACTGGATTATCAGCCTTAGAAGCACAGTACGTTCAGTGGCTCACCATTGCTTGTTTTGCAAACAAAGAAAAGCGAAACCGTTTAACCCCCCAATGGGACAGCTCCCTCACGCGAGACTCGCACATCATGAGCGGCCATTCTCGTATACCGGACTGGATTACTTTGGCCCCATTCAAGTCACAATAGGACGAAGACATGAGAAGCGATATGTTGCTCTGTATACGTGCCTGGTCATAAGAGCAGTTCATCTGGAGATTGTTGACAGCTTATCAACAGATGCAGCTATGATGAGTTTAAGAAGGTTTATTGCTCGTCGGGGAACACCCGTTGAAATTTACTCCGACAACGGAACAGCTTTCGTCGGCCTGAACAGGGAGCTAAAGAAACTTTACGGCGAACAAGTATCAACCTTTGCTGCAAACCAGCTTATTCATTGGAGATTTATTCCTCCTGCAGCCCCATTTATGGGAGGGGCCTGGGAACGACTTGTCCGGAGCATAAAAAGCGCTCTCAAGGTCACCCTTAAAACAAGATCACCAACTGTAGAAGTCTTGCAAACTCTTCTTTTGGAGGCGGAGGCGATAGTAAACAGCAGACCACTCACGCACGTTTCTCCTGACCCCGACTATCCAGAAGCCCTCACTCCATTTCACCTTTTAATTGGGACTTCTTCAGGAAGCAACTTGGTCGTTCAGACCGAGGAGGGCGACTTGTGTGGAAGAATGAAATGGAGAAAAGCCGCCAGAATGGCCGATAATTTTTGGCAGAGATGGGTAAATGAATATTTACCTCTTGTGAATGTTCCAAGGCTACAAGGTCAGAAGCCAAATATTAAGGTGGGGGACATAGTCTTGATTGCAGATAGCAACTTGCCTCGAGGAATATGGCCAAAAGGGCGAATAACTTCTTTACACTGTGGCAAAGATGGTGTGGCCAGGGTCGCCGAGATATGCACCTCTGCAGGAGTTTTTAAAAGACCTCTCAAAAAAGTCGTGCCCTTACTTTAAAAAAGGGAGGATGTTGCCAACTGGCTATTAGGCTTAAGATCTTTTTATATTTACTTTATGGTTTTCTTGTATTTTTATATGTCTTTTGACGTTTGTTTTGTTATTAAATTAGTTGTCATTGTCTACTTGTGCTAAATGGTGTTTTCTTCCCTAATTATCCTGAAAAGTCCTAGTTTTCCCTCAATCCTACAGCTCTCCGTAACAAAAAGGTTGACTTATTTTTCGGTTTGTAATAAAAAAAACTCAATACCCACTTAACGTACCGATTACGTACACCTAGCAAAAATATCACTGTCATTTTTTGCCAGAAAAAAATTACTTTGTTTTTCATAGTATTCGTATGAATGACAAAGTTATATTTGCGGTTTTCGATAATGTGTTATATCTCAAAAACTTGTAAAGCCTACCTTAGCTGTGATAGTTTTCCTTTTAACTTCGTCATATGTACTACTATCGTGAAGTTTTTCACGTACCCAGAAACAACAATTTGGCTGGTAGGGGGGGGGGGGCTACTTGACTCTTAACAAAATTTTGCACTTTAAAGCTTAATAATTCACAAACGTATGTTCGTTCGTGTAGGGGAGGTAACATAAAAAAAAATTTCAAAATTTTACTTTACTACTTTGTTGTCGTGATAAATATATATATTCATGCCAAATTACAGCTTTCTAGTACTAAGAGTCTTCGAGCTAGACTGGGGTCAGACGGACAGACGGACATGGCGAAACTATAAGGGTTCCTTGTTGGCTACGGAACCCTAAAAAGTTATAGAAAATCGTACGCAAATAACATAAAGCATATAAAGTCACTATAATCAGGATCTCATGCTGTAGTTCGTGCTTGCCCTCCAAATACCTAATAAAGTTTAGGATGTATAGATAAACATTTCCATGTTTTGGTCACGAAGTACACGAGGACTTCAAAAGTACATTGGAACAATTGAAAATCAATTAAACATTCGATATTCGTCATATGATCGAGGTATGGACATAGTATCTTATGTTTACACTACTCGACATAAAATACTTGAACTTGAACTTACACAAAAAACTTAAGCAATAACATGTTTTAAAGTAAAACAGACTTAGATTTAGAGAGCTAGATTTTGTAAGTGATAATTAATTTAGTGACAAAATAGAATATTTCAAAAAACATTAACAGGAAAAGGATAACATTATGTGTATACCTATGTCGTGGCCATATCGTAGATTTGCTCACTTAATGAAATTATCGAGAACTTCATGAAATGGTCGCATTTCATGAAATGACCAGTTTGAATTGACAATATCCTTGAATAGACAACGTTTAATGATATTTTCAACAACGTTTACCATATCACGAAATACGACTATTTTATGAAATGATCAACCATATCATTTAGGTAAGGTTTACACGACATCAAAGTTTTTATTTCTGATTTTGTACTCTGGCCTATTCTATTTCTTCGAACGCCATATTATCGAAAGATAGTTTGCCTTGAAAGTCCTGTAAAACACGTGATAGGTTAGAAATTAAATTTCGTGGTAATTTTATTTTCACACTACAGAAATACTTGTTGTTTAAACAGAAAGAAAAAAACTATTGATAATATTACACATAAACTAAGCGCTTGCAGCACCTCTGCCGGTAATAAATATAACTATTTTACGATGTGATCAGATAATCTTGACCATTTTATAAAGTAGCCGCGCGTTCAGTTGCCCATATCGAGAAACGATTTCTTATAATTGATCTGCCCAAGCCACATCATGATGTGGCCAATAGACAGTGAAACATTTCATGAAATGCGACCACTTCATGAAGTGAGCAAATCTACGATATGGCCACAACATATACTACAATAAACATTTCCTTTATTTATTTATAACAATAACGAATATTTATAGTAAACAAAAAGAATAAGTAAAAAGCATAGCTGGTTTTCGATATAAATTATTCCAAAAACCGAAAATTATACTACCTCACTGACACCCATTTATAAATGCGAAAGATTGGATATTTGTTTCTCAATCACGACGAAAAGCTTTAATGGGTCAGGTTAAAATATTGCATAGTGATAAATTATATTTTAGAATAGCGCTTTAACCCGGAAAAACAACTAATTGCCACGAGAAAACATCGTGTAGTTCACGGGCAAAGCCACAAGTGGATAGATATCTATTTAATAATTTCTTGTTAAAAGAGGTGGGTTGTTTGTGAAAATATGTACCATTTACCACTTCAAAGTGTTCCAAACCGTACGCTTACATAAATTCGAGCGTTTCCAACATAAGTGTTCCAAGAAGGATGTTATGAAGGCGTGCATTCAATTACTTGTGTGCGTCCGTTGGCGGGCAATTTGAGACGATTTGGAGCCGGAACTTGGAGGATGTGACGGTGGTCAGGGCTAAAGATGATCTACGGCTTGGCATGAGAAACATTTTAATAAGATTTTTATACCTAATGGAAAAGAGAAAATATTTAATTTTGAATATCACTGAAAAGTCATGTGATGGCTCAAAAATCAATATCATAAAAGGAAAATAAAAAAATGCTTAAATATTTGAAATATACATGGCTCTTTGCAAAAGGAATACTAATTAGAGCCTATGAGACTAGTAAAGTAAAGATTGAAATTGTAGGACTATGTAACTAGAAAAGTAAAGATTGAATTAAAAGAAAAAGTTTAGTTAAAAAAAGAGGTGTTGTATACTTATTAAACAATAAAAATTAAAATTACCCCCTTAATATTACTATTTGGCATAACTATCCGTCATGTTAGGTACGATCAAAAGAGCTGACCAAACTAGTATAGGGAAAACAACCTGTGGAGTTATCCGTTGCTTTCCACTGTCAGTACTTTATTAAAGTATTTGAATCTTAAGGCCTCTGTCTTCTTCTATCGGTTGACCCAGCAGCATATCACGACCTTTCCTGTAGTGCCAATAAATATTTTTTTGTATAGGAGGCCCAACAAAATCTACGAATGTATTCGTAGTCGGCACCATGCTAAAGACCTGCACTACGAGTTATTTCGTAGCTTTCACACAAAGGGTAAATAGATACTGCGAATAGACTTGACATCAATGATTAACCTATTAGGTTTCCTGGTCACGTTCAGATTCGTATCTTAACCTATGTTCTGGCCGTATTTGTATGCTGTTCAAGTAAATAATGTAACTTGGCTATACGTAATATTAGAAATTGGAACAAATTCCTTCGATGTAAAGTCAGTGTCTTTGATATAGACTTCAATTTTTTAATTATATGTTAGTTTATTTATATTTTGCTTACCCTAAATTGTTAAAAATTTTTGATGGAAAAATAAATATGAGAAAAGCGCAATTACTTGTTTTGAACATTAACTTTTGTACTAGCTATGAAATACATTAAATGTAGTACTGAAGTATATATTAAATAAAAATACTTTAAGTTTACACGACGTACATACTACCTACGGGCATTTCCCATAGTTTTGTACGTCGATACGCACGGTACGTAGATCATAGCACAATATGGTCCAAGCTTATAAGAAGATCACTATTTTACTTCTCAGCTAAAAGGGTCTAAGTATAAATGATGCTATTAAATTAAATAATTTTGATGCTAACTTTGACACCGAACCGCCTCTGTGGTCTAGTGGTTCATACCACCGATTTTAGACCCAGAGGTCCCGGGTTCGATTCCCAGTGGGGGTATATATTGTATTCGGTTTGGTTGGTGGTAGGACTTGTTCTTAGTCCGCCTGGCTAGCTACCACCATCTTATCTAAGTCTGACGCCATAACAATGATGTTTTCAGCATTATTGTGTTCCGGCAGTTAGAGATAAGATAGCCAGTTCCTCAGTTATTGAGGATTCCGGGAGTAGTGCGCTTCCACCTTCAGCCTTATCACCACTTATCATCAGGTGTGATGAAGGCTAAGTGCTACCCCGTTGTGAATAAATAAATAAAATAACCAAAAGTCCGAAGGAGTATACAAAATCAAAAACCGACCGACCGATAGATACATAAATTGGCAACAATTATTTTGATTGGACCTCATTATTTATAACAAGTTAAATCGAAGAAGAATCATGTTGCGTCCTTAATAAGTTAGTACTCATTCACACGACGGCGTTTGATCTTTTTTGACTGTGCTTATTCATTAAAGATTGAACTCAGAATCACGAAACAAAAGTAAACATCAATTACAATGTTTTGAAAAATCGTGAAAAACACGATTCCGTAAGCAATGTCAAAGGCCATTTTGTCATGACGTTCCGCGTTTTATGACAAATTAAATACCAAGCCGTTACAGGTCTTTTACCTCACAAAAATATGCGAATTTAACGAGATGCGTTTTGCCTTAAAAAAAGTATTTCTGAATTTCTGGTTAAAATATAGCTTCATATTTTAACCAGAAATTTCTACCGAAACGGAAAGCCGCGGGGAACAGCTACTGATAAATAAAATTTAAAGTGATGTTCAAAAATTGACTAAAATTGCTTTAGTTGTTTCATTATTGATAACACTTCAAATCAAGGAAGGATTGTGTACCTACGCGCAATTCCGCGGTACTACAGCATCTTCGCTCTCAACCGGTCGTCTTCAGATGTCAAGGCTGACGTGAGGCCGTCGCGATGGGTCACATGATGTCTGAGATGCCTCATGCTTATTATAATGGAATACAAATAATGGTAACTATGCCAGGGATAAGGTTGTCATTAGAGGTTACACGAAAATTTGGAATAAATTGTAGTACTTACCTAATCATTGTACAAATAATAACGGTTCGGTAAGAAAGCTTGATAATAATATAAACTTTTGATTTTGCTTAAAATTACCGAATTATTTTTATGAGTTAATTAAATAGATGCCTCATACCATACTTATTATAATTTAAAACCAATACTGGTCACTGTAAAAAGGCAAAGAAGTAACACGAAAATTAGGAAGCCGTCACCCGTTCATAAGCCAATGCATGTGAATTTATTCAATGTTAATTGCAGAAGAAGTGGTTGTAAGAAGTAATTATAGCGATTTATAGGAATAGCAATAACACGAAATAGGATACTATATGGCCCTTGCCACAGAACATAAAGGTAGACTTTCATGCATCGCGGCCGATCACAAACGCGCGTGATCGATCGCGTGCGACAATAGTCAGTGTATGAAAATGTATGGCGCCGTTTCCGAAGTCTGTGATGGACGCGAGCGGCTTACGACAGACGTTGGCCCATACATTTTCATACACTAAGTATCAGCCGCGGCCTGCGATGCACGGAAGTTAAGACAGGTGAAAAGGTGCATGTCACGATTTAACCGTCTCTGTGGTCTAGTGGTTCACACCACCGATTTCATACCCAGAGGTCCCGGGTTCGATTCCCATTGGGGGTAAATACATATTATTGTATTCGGTTTGATTATTGGTAGGACTTGTTCTTAGTCCGCCTGGCTGGCTACTACCATCTTATGGAAGTCTGACGCCGTAACAAAGATGTTTTCAGCATTATTGTGTTCCGGCAGTTAGAGATAAGATAGCCAGTTCTTCAGTGATTGAGGATTCCGGGAGTAGTGCACTTTCATCTTCAGTCTTATCACCACTTAACATCAAGAAGGCTAAGTGCAACCATGCTTTAAAAAAATTTTTTTTGTGCAAAAGCAAGCCAGTTGCCATGACAACTTGAAGAAACTTATAACCGTACATAGGTGATATGTATGGAGGGTATGTTTTTATATTTTTTTGGCTTTTTTACGCGCGCCCTGCCCATTTACGAGACGATCTCTGTGACCGTGTGGTGTATGTGTCGCAGCCAACTGGTTAAATCCGCTATTCAATCAAACGCCTAGGCCGGTCATTTTTTCCGTAACCAATTTCTAACCTATCACGTGTTCTACAGGACTTCCGAGGGGTCCTGTAGAACACGTGCATGCTGCCATACTTAACCATCCGCCGGATTCAACCATCCGCCTGCGACATATGCACCGGTTCAATTCCCGGTTGGGTAAATATTGAAAACGAACTTTTCAAAATTTCCTCGGGTCTGGGTGTGTCGTGTAATACCCATCGTTGTTTCCAATTTCCTTAATACTATTGACGATATCTGTGGCCGAGTATTGTACCGGTTTTCAATATGAGGCTATCTCTAGAGGTCCCGGGTTTGATTCCGGGTCGCGTAAATATTGAAAACGAACTTTTCCATATTTCCTCGGGTCGGTCGTTGTTTCCAAATTCCATAATAATACTAGTACCTACTCAAGCTATGTACTATAGTTCTGTATTGAAACAATGTTTGTGATAGTGTCCAATATTTATTTTATTTATTATAAATACTCCTTCTAACATATCTCCTGTGTTTTGTGGCTCTTGCACTCTGAAAGCCTTCATTTACAAACGAACCGAGTCTCTAACAGTGAAAAAAAGTTGACTCCAGTACATAGTACGCCATCTATGTCAGGCACCAGCAAAAACTGGTATTGAACCTTCTTTGTACCAAGCAGATTTGAAAAGATTCTTGAAAGTTCCGCAGATTGCCGCTAGATGGCAACACGAAGAACTATGACCAAAAATAACTTTTCATAAATGCAAGTTATTAAATAGGAATTCTTGTTTAAACTTTATTATTTATGTGCATTAATTAAAATGTAATTAGAAAAAGAAAAACAACATCGTGAAAAAAAAAGCGTGAATGCAAAGGAGATGTAACGCGTTGATGTCTTTTACAGGCGGTACTGTGCTTGAGTTAAATAACAGGATTAACAGGCAATTTTTTTGAGTAAATTATCTATGCAATTTATTGTAATCGCATTTATATTATAAGTTAGATAAATTATTTATTAATAAACGAGTAGTGGACCGATGAAAATTTATGCCCAGTGTATCCTTTCCTATCTTTAGATAGTTTCAAGTTCTTATTTTGTTAAATTCCAGTTTTTTATAGGTATAAGATATTTTTTATAAAATAATATGATTTCAAGCCCGAAGGAAATGAACTGCTCAATATGTGGTCCCTAATTATGTGTAAACAGAAAATTATTATCGCTCAAGTGTCATTTACCTTATTGGATTTAACACAAACAATTAAAGCAGGCAATAGAGCGATTTAAGCACATAGCATGTGAATATGTTGAACGCAATTAATTAATAATGTTGATTAAAATAATTTGCATGTTCCGATATTCCAGCTGATTGTACATACAATGGTAGAAAGTATTTATTTTTCATGAAAACTATATTTTTATATATTATGATAACAGATACCTACGTTAAATTAATGAAGCATTAATAAAATTTAACGGAATTAGTTTACTGATGTAATTACGCGTTATTTTTGCTGAACCGTACAGTATATCAATTTAAGTTTAGCAATTGTAAACATTTAAGTTAGATCTTTTTTGTATAACTTTATTATATCTCGACACTCTTCGGCACCTATTCAAGATTTTTTGTATTTTAAGTTTGCCAGGAGTAAATAAAAACTACTAGATGAAACTATAGAAAAGTTAGTGCTTACTTGATACTTACTTCATGTAGACTTAGGAACGCCTTGAATACGATGATGTTTGATTTTCAGTGTATATTTTTTATGTTTGCATGCTATTTAAGTTGGCTAAATAGGTTAAGATTCACCTACTTTTAAGATCTCCATTTGTACCCTATTTCAAGCAAATAAAGATATTTGTATTTTCTCAAGAAAATTAGATTTAGATTTTAGAATTTTATCGCAATTCAAAGTAATATGAATGTTCTCCCGTGCACTAAGTTAACACAATACAATGCACGCCTATTGGAAAAATTACCTATCGAAAATACTTTAAATTTTATATTAGTTACGAATTTTACTTTTAATTTTGACAAAAGGCTGACTTGATCTCGATTTGCGTATTCACAAAAATCTATTTTTGAGTTAAGTCAGTATTCTTTTAAGCTGCAGCAAGTTGGTTGCACCTACGTTTCCAGTATAGGAAATAATATTTAACGTTAAATACGTTAACAGCATGTGCCAAGACTGAGAGCTTATTGAAACTAAGTTTGAACTGTGAATTTAAATGCAAATGAAACCTATAAAACTTTTTTAAATGAATTTCTATACCACAGCACCTAAAAGAGACACCTTGAATTTATTTAGGGATGGCGATTATAAAATTTTCGCCAGTATTGTATTAAATTAAGCCTATTAACTCGTCGCCTCGAAAGGACCTGCGGTATTTACTTGTACTTTCTAAAGCTGTGATGTCACCGCAGTCACGATTGTCGTGCCATCGTTTTACAACATCGAATATTTTAAGTGCCTACTCAATTTGAAAAAGCTGTAAAATATCTAATAATACAAAACAAATGCAACGAGTTGTGTTAAAGTCGAAATCTTATGTCAAACAAATTTTTTTAAACAAAAGGCATTTTGACGTGTTATTTACTTTTAACTCTACCTACACTAAATTTAACTCCGAGAGCTAAAGCGTTTTAAAGGAGATCAGTCACGCTTCATACATATTTGGACCAAAAAAGTAAAAGTATCGGCCAACGAAAAAAAATTGCATATTACTATTGTAAACAATGTAGAGATCATTTTTTGTTATGGCGTCAACAGTGTACGATTAGCGGCCAAGCAGTTATTCAAGTTTGAAAATGTAATTGTTTTTCTCTTTATTTTCAAACTTGAATACCGCTCGGCCAAAGTGCGGCCAACGAAAAAAAATTGCACATTACTATTTTAAACAGTGTAACGATCATTTTTTGTTATTGCGACAAAAGTGTACGATTAGCGGCCAAGCAGTTATTCAAGTTTGAAAATGTAATTTTTTTTCTCTTTATTTTCAAACTTAAATACAGCTTGGCCAAAGTGCGGCCAACGAAAAAAAATTGCACATTACTATTGTAAAAAGTGTAACGATCATTTTTTGTTATGGCGTCAACAGTGTACGTTTAGCGGCCAAGCAGTTATTCAAGTTTGAAAATGACATTTTTTTCTTCATTTTCAAATTCAAGTTTGAAAATGAAGAAAAAAATGTCATTTTCAAACTTGAATAACTGCTTGGCCGCTAAACGTACACTGTTGACGCCATAACAAAAAATGATCGTTACACTTTTTACAATAGTAATGTGCAATTTTTTTTCGTTGGCCGCACTTTGGCCAAGCTCTATTCAAGTTTGAAAATAAAGAGAAAAAAATGTCATTTTAAAACTTGAATAACTGCTTGGCCACTAATCGTACACTGTTGACGTCATAACAAAAAATGATCGTTTCACTATTTACAATAGTAATCTGCAATTTTTTTTGTTGGCTGCATTTTGGCCAAGCTATATTTAAGTTTGAAAATGAAGAAAAAAATGTCATTTTCAAACTTGAATAACTGCTTGGCCGCTAATCGTACACTGTTGACGTCATAACAAAAAATGATCGTTACACTGTTTACAATAGTAATTTGCAATTTATTTTCGTTGGCCGGCACTTTTACTATTTTGGTCCAATTTGACTGATCTCCTTTGTGAATTTTTGGCGCTTTGCTTTTGATTCATTTTACTCTTTAAGTTCTTTTTTATTTTCTTCTCGATATAACTTTTTAAACTTTCATGGTCATTAACACAGTAAATATTACGCAAAACGGGATTTTTACCATGTTTTGATTGGTTGTTGTGCAACTGCGCCGAAATATCAGGGGTCGAGTCCCTGAACTAATCAAATCATGGTAAAAATCCCGTTTCTCGTAATATTTTTCTCGATAGTTCGACTTATTAATTGCCCAAAAAAGGTAGTCTGTGTCCTTAAATAAACTGATACGTTAAATATTGTAAAATAATAAATAATAATAATAAATAACTTCTTACATTCACACCGATTATCTAAGCCCATGTTAATTTCATTAAGAAACTGTATCATGGAAAACTTGATAACGGATAAATATATACTTAAATACTTTTTGTTTGTAAATACATACTTAATATACATAGTTAACACCCAGACCAAGACAAATAGACATGTTCATGCACACAAATATTTATCTGGTTCGGGAATCGAACCCGAGACCACTGGCGCAGAAGGTGGGTAGCCTACCCCTGCGCCAAATCGGTCGTCCGAAAAATAAAATAAAATGACAAAAAACCTCAAAATTATTTCTGAATAACGCTAACTCTAGGATAATAATGTCAAAACCCCTACTAGTTTGACATTAGTATCCGAGAGTAAGCGTTATTCTTGGAACAAAAGTTTGGGTAAATCCAGCCAATGCCAAATAGAAAAAGAATAGTTTCAACCACTTTGCAAGAATAACATTAATATGTAAATCTAAACACAGAATATAATGTGTCGAGTTTATCGAGAGCAACTGATCGTGCTAGTTAATGAAGTGGCCCATCATATCCTAGTACCGTATACCTGTCCTTGTGCTTGTTGCGTGGAGGCGCGCGGTAGCAGGGTTGTCACTCTAAATGTGCTTCTGTTTAATCCATATTATTAATATTATAAATAGGGAAGTTTTTTTTTTATTTTGTTTGTATGTATGTTTGTAATGAATAAAGTCAAAAACTACTAAAACGATTTAAAAAATTCTTTTTCCAGTAGGAAGCTACATTATTTCCGAGTGATATAGGCTATAAACGGTAAATTTTTATCATCCCGGATAATTTCAGGGATTGTTCTATGAGTAGAACTATATCCCTGAAATTATCCGAAAACAAACAACTTTTATTTTGAGACCAAAACTGAAAACTGAAGTTTATATTTTAATCGAATATTCCTACGGGAACGGAAACCGGGCGATTAAAACCGAGGGGAGCCACTCGTAGGCATTTAATACTTTTGTTGTAATATTTATAAAGAATGATATTTATTGCATATATATCATGAGACGGGACGCTCTGAAAGTATTAAAAGATTAATTAAAAAGAGGCTCAATCTTCTCGTTTTTACAGATAAATTAATACATAAACAAAAACTTTGAACACGTAACATTCATGGTAATTAAAAAGAAACACTACTCTCGCAAAATGATTTTTGGAATGGACTATTTGTGAGGCTAGTGGTTTCAATGTATTATATTTTGCATATATTTTACCGATTACTTACATGTTTGCATTGTGAATGCATATTTAAAATCATAACTCATAATTTTCGACAACCTTAACCAGGCGGAAGTGAGAAGGCGAGAAGAAAGTACTGACGGCGACCGGTCAGGTTTGTGGGGCAAAGCCGCCGGCCGAACGAGTCGGGAGTCTCCTTTTATATAGGACTTAGCACTAAAGCTTTAAAAAAAAAAAGGTAAAAGATAACAAACACTGCGAAATGAGTGTGGATGCGAATGCGAACGCAAACTTATTGCTGTAAGCGTAAAAAAGTTATCCTTTTACGTTACAAAATAAAAAACAGTAACGAGTTCACATACTCGTAGAAACGAATATGATTGCAAACTCCTTGTTGAAAAATAAAAAGTGTTTATTTAAAAGAAACAAATTAAAAACTCTTCGGAACTGATTGAATTGATCGCGACAGTTCGCGTGGTTTTCATACACGAATGTTAGTAGAGTTTATTATTTACTACTTATCGCTAACAAGTAAAATTTTATACTTATCGAAAGTTCTGATATGGCAATCGCGTACCAGACGTCGTTTTATGTGTGTGCCATTACAAGGTGGAGTGATTATCTGGTTAAGGTCGCAGGAACTAGCTGGATGTAGGTAGTTCAGTAAGGTCGTTCTTCGGAGTCATTCTTGGGAAAACCAACGCCCAGCAATGGTATTTTTGCGACTCCTAAATTTATTAATATGATATGTTCGGCACATAATATAATATTTACAGGACTCTATCACAGAATTTCACTGACCTATTTGAATTTTACAATTATTTTTTTATTTTATTTGTTACTTATTATTATTAGAATTTTCTAAAATTAAGAGAAGTCTTGAGAAATTTAATATAAGTATTGTATTTTATAGGTAATTTTGATGAGGATGTAGGTAGGATCATGACGCAATTTTTATGTAACAAATCAAGAGACGAAACCACGAAACAGGAGAAAGTTTGAGTACCGTTTAAAGGCTGTATTCATCATACTTTTGTCGTGAGCTTGTGCAACAGAATACACAATACCAGGTGTTGTGTCTTAGATAAACGATAACAAAGATCTAGGCAGGACAATATACAGCCTTTGGTGACTAAGACAGAGATACTAATAGGCTTTTGGACCAAACAATAGAAGTTGTACCTACTGTCTATCTTTACGCATAGTTTTGGGCTAAATGAAATATTGTGGACTTGCCAGGTTACGTAGTTAATCCCGCGTTGTTTCTTTTCCCCTGGGCAATATTGGGATGAAATTATAGCCCGTCACTCGGAAAGAAAGCTGCTGTCTATAGATAAAGTTTTAATAATCAGTTCAGTCCCTAGTTCCAGAGATTAAACATACAAACTTATATAAGTGTAGATGTAAACATGTTCTAAAGATCATGCAGCACCGTTGTTTCTGAGAATGTCGTAGGAGCCGATTAATAAGAAAACTGGCAGCAGACATTTCTGACAGTGACGATTTGGCGCAGGGGTAGGATACCTGCCTTCTGCGCTAGAGGTCTCGGGTTCGATTCCCGAACAATACAAATATATGTGTGCATCTGTTGTATATGTGTGGATCTGGGTGGTTTTTGGGTATTTTATTTATGTATAAACAAAAAAGTATACATATATTTATCCGTTACCTACCTACTTAGTTTCCCTAACACAGTTTCCTAATGAAAAACTACTTTATGAGATAGATAATTGGTTTGATTGTAAGAAATTTATTAATTTTATAATTTATCTTGGTAATAAGTAAGGAACAACTCATGATCAAACATACGAAGACAGACTGTACCTTTATTATTTGGTTGTCAAGCAGCTATACAGCTACAGTAAGAGCTGTGGTCACTGCGACCTCAAAGATTGATTCTGACTCGCCACTTAATAAAAGTAACTCTTTTAGCCTGGGGGCTTCCATGACGTCCAGAATACTACAGTATGTTTTTCTATAAGTGCAATACCTCTTAGGTGGTGATTGTGCTCATGAATATGAACAACTTTTACTATGGGGCCAACTCTGCAACTCAACAAAAAAAAACAGCTGTTTCATACAATTTGTTAATACCTACCTGACCAGAATGTATGGAACAGCTGTTTTTTTTGTGAAGTTTCAGAGTTGGCCTCATAGTAAAAGTTGTTCATATTCATGAGTACAATAACCACCTAGGAGGTATTGCACTTATAGAAAAACACCATGTATATCTATCGAACTTTATCCTAGACTAGTGAAACGCTCCTGGCTGGAGGAGCCGGAGAGCATGAGTCAGAAATAAAAGAGGGTATATGAAATTAAGTGTATAATTCGATTTTCCACTATTAGACCGTGGGTTCTGTCGCTCGGGGATCAGTGCAAAGAGCAAGTTGGGAGGACTTAACTTAGGGACTTCCTAAAGAGGGGGGAAGTCGCTGTAGCCTAGAGGCAGCGGGGTCTGGTCCGGGGTAGGCCGGAGCAGAGCAGGCTCCTGGCGATTAGGCGCTCAGGAGCAGATGGTGAGCGGCGCGGAGTGGGCGGGTACCCGGCGTCGAAGTAGGTAGCACGGTGAACACGGGGAGCTGTTGCCCGTAGATACGACCCTGAAATGTTACGATAACAGGTATGAACGTGTGTTCACTAAATCCGACCGCTGTGTATGAGTGGGTATGACACTGGGAATATTGTCATTTATATTAGGTTACTATTAAATAAAGATTCTACGGAGCACATTAACTTTTATGCCAGCGGCTATTGTTATACTAATTAAAAGTTACAGAACAAGAGGGACAATTTAAAGGTGTAAGTTAAAATGTATTTGAATAAAGACACAACCCACTCTTACTAGGTACCGGTCACGAAAAGGTTACAAAGAAATATAAGGCTGTAAATTGCTTTTGGATCCCGGAATATTTAGTATTCCGTTCACCGTGCGGGCAATTGCCGTTAATATGAGTATAAATTCGATGACGAAATAAACATCTCATCGAAAACAATATGTAAAAGAATAGAATTGATGAACGGCTGTTTGAGGTTATAGCACCGAGAATATAATTTATTTATCACGAAAATAAAACGCGCACAAAACACTCACCCAATTATGTTGGGGCGAAGAACCAGAAAAAGGGAAATCTTTAGCGAATTCTCCTTTATATATTAAAAATCTTCCAGAACATTCTGGCTGTAAGTAGGGTTATATTTTTTTTTTGCATAGATAGATTCAACTTGTCATTGGATTTTAATCATACAGCCAAGGCACCGACTAATTACGTCGCGAAGATTTCAGAATTATCTGGAAGATTAATTTAGTAAAATCTATGGCGCGCGTAAGACAAAATTGCTTCCAATAGACTATTTATGTTGTTACGTTAAGAAATGCAATATAAATATGCACGAAACTACAATCAAAGTATTTCGCATACAGATCACAGTCTGCCACGGAACGCGCGGCTGTTTATAGCTATGTTACTTCGGAACATCGCAAACAAACAGACAGCTGAGTGGCATCTGACATTTACAGCTCCTATCACATAAATACAATAGAACTGAATAGACCATATTTGTTTATAATTGTAATGATTTTTTCATAACATTAATAGTTTGTGCGATTATTATGGATAAAACAATGAAAGAAGTAAGTAAAAATGGCAGCCGTTACACTAGCTCTCTGCCAGCGGCCTCGATCGCGTGAACTACACGACGACGTTATCCAGCGGGAATGTGATACAGCCTATCTCACTCTTAAGCTTCCCCAAACCAAAAATCACGTCGATCCGTTGCTCAGTTTTGATGTGGAAGACGGACAAACACAAACACTTTCACATTTATAACATAAGTAGGGATAAAAAAACCAGACAAGTGCGAGTCAGAGGGCCTACTCTGAAACGCTAATCCGAAACTTCGGTTAGCCCCGCCCCCTTCACTCGATTCTGTCATGACTAGAGCGTGAGAGGGACGGGTATAACGAAGTTTCGGGTTTTGCGTTTCAGAGTAGGCCCTCAGACTCGCGCACGGAGGGCTCGAGGGCTCCGTACAATTATCTATACTACAACATTAGACACTATTTATAACGTACAATATTAATATATACAACATTAGGCACTATATTTAAGATCGAGAAAAAACGTCAAAAAGTTGTTGTATGGGAGCGCCCCTTAAATTTTACATCTACATATTCTGTGAACATTTGAAGCGTCTACCTGTAGCCGTTATTAATATTGAGCAAAAAACGGCAAAAAAATCACGTTTGTTGTATGGGATTATAAATATTTATTTCATTATGTTTTTAGGCAACAGAAATACATCATCTGTGAAAATTTCAACTCTCTAGCTATCACGGTTCATGAGATACAGCCTGGTGACAGACAGACAGACAGACCGACAGACGGACAGCGAAGTCTCAATAATAGTGTCCCGTTTTTACCCTTTGGGTACGGAACCCTAAAAAACAATAAATAAAGGATTAAATACCATTTTCATTATAAAATATTCAACATATCAGTATTGCAAATATTTTGCGAAATGATATTCTACTTAGATATTCCACTGTTCAGTCATACGCAAGTTCGGTGGTGTAAGGTCCGTTAGAAGTTTTAATAAGCGGATACTTACACAATATATCATACCTATTTGCATTTTATTGTTTGATTGAAAGAATAAAAATTGGTTTACTTACATTTCGTAAAAGATTATTTTGTTTGTAAGTATTTTCAGTTGTACCTACCTATTACCTAATGAAGTAAAACTTTACATTATGCCTCTTAATAATAAAACTAACTTATAACATATGGGAAAATTTCAAAAGAATATTCATGTTTTTAAAGTTGAGACAACTTTATAATCGGTTGTCTTTAAATAAAGTCAGTTTACGGACGATAATTTTACGTGACAACAATATGCTGCTGTATCTCTTCTACTCGGACGCATCGGCCGAAATATCCACTTTCTGTATTTAAAAATCATACGCGCTAATTATCTAGCAAATTGTATAGTGATTAAGGCTGGGAATCCCCAAAATAGGGTAAGTATTTTAAATTATGGATTACTCGCAAATCGAAAAAATATGTTATTTTACAGTTATTTATCTAGTGCTTCCGCCCTTTATTTTCCGATTAATGATATTTTACTGTGTCAAATAACTCCCAAACATACGTCTAATCGTAATCCGAATATCCTATTACTTGCAGTATACTTGGTTTTAGTCAATGAAAAATATACGAAAATAATTGTATTTGAATAGCCGAGGGATTCCGGCCGTTATAAGTTTAATTTTTTTATTACTTAATTTTAAATTGAATTTTAAGTGATTTTTGATTCGCGGGGCGCTCGCGAGTTCACAGTTCACTGCCGGCTGCCGCTGCGTCCGCGTGAAGTGTATCGCGCGCGGCCGAGCAAGCGTTAGCGTGCCTATTTCGGTCGGAAATCATCGCCTTAATGACGCGGTTGTTATTCCTTTTACTTACTTATAACATTAATTTAAACACAGAATTTCGACGTAACATTGCAGTCGAGTGACCCCTAGAGCTCCCGGGTTCGATTCCCAGTGGGGGTACCGGGTACATTTTGTATTCAGTTTGGGTGGTAGTAGGACTTGTTCTTAGTCCGACTGGCTAGCACCATCTTATCTATGTCTGACGCCATACTAACGATGTTTTCAGCATTATTGTGTTCCGGCAGTTAGAGATAAGGCAGCCAGTTCCTCAATGATTGAGTTTCCGGTAGTAGTGCGCTGCCACCTTCAGCCTTATCACCACTTAACATCAGGCGAGATGAAGGCTTATTGCTATCCTGTTGTGAATAAAAAAAGTTGATAATAAGAAAAACCTAATAGTATACGTGAAGTTAGCGCTTCAGGTGCAATCGCTGAGGAAGTGTGAGTAACACAAATATTTGGAGTAACTATGTCGCATGCGAATACATTGACCTTACGACAAGTGCGCGATTCGGCGCGTTTCCATGTGGTAGTGTCGCGGTGCAATATGAAAATAAGGAATCTTTCCGATTTTACTGTTCCTTTTAAATTTTCTTTCACAATGTAAAAATTCATTCGCCGTGTCTTTCAGAAGTGAAATCACAATCTGTGTTCTGTGAGTAAAACTATACATACTAGAAAAACGTTTATTTTTTACTTTGTTTGTTTGTTAGTTGTTTTTTTTTTATTATTTAATTTTTTTTCAATGTAGGTACCTAACTGTTTTTCTAAATACTTAGACCCGCCTTATATAGCTGTACAACATAAAAATCAATCAAAATCTAAAGACTGTGTAGACTCTACTTGTAGAGCATGAGTCCGGACTTAAATACTAGCGGAACCTCGCGGTTTTACCCGCGTGTTACCCGTTCTCGTGTGAATATCGGGATAAAATAAAGCCTATGTTACTCGGGAAGAATGTAGCTTACTAATGATCAAAGAATTTTCTTAATCGTTCTAGTATTATCGGAGCCTATTCGATGCAAACAAACAATCAAATCATTTTTCTTAAAAATATTAGTATAGAAAATATGATTTTGTTACGAATTTTACTGCATGAGCTTTAAAACAATTAATTGAAAAGTACGACACTAAGGCCTGAGTTCACCAACAATCGGTTACGTTAACCGTCTCGGTTAGTAGCTTGGTTAACGCACGTGATTGGCTAACCGATCAACTAACCGACGGTTAACCAACAGTTGGTGAACTCAGGCCTTAGGTACTAGTTGAGGTTATTTACCAACCATGACCATCTTTATCGACTGATAGGTAGCAAAATAGGGACAGATGTTATTAAGGTGCAAGAATTAGTTTTTTAATTAAGATTTATGTTAGTGTATTAATTGTTGAACAAGAGAGATGAAAGAAAAAAAAAGATTTTTTTTGATTGCGTTATCAAACTACCTACTCGTAGTATTTACTATTTTCTAAGTTCTTGTAGTACCTACATACCTCGTTGTGTTTGAATAAAATATCTGTTTAATTACCATAAAAGTAATGATCATATTAATCAAGCCTGCAAAAGTTTATGATGACCAAAGTTAATTGCAGTCAAAGGTGAAAGTTTCTCTTTCTTTATAGAAATGTGATTGCACTTGACCGACCATCTATTAAAACAGAAAGTCGCTAAATTGTTATCAGTTACGAACTAATTTTTAAATGAAAATCACTTAATCGATAAATCGTTACGCTCGTTTTCTCTCATCGTCAGTAGTATTATAGTAAGTTTCCACTGATACGGTTTGTTCGATTCGGTATTTCACTGGCTTTGTCCCAGACTTTATTTACGCGTGAATACCAAATAAATAAAATGAACAAAAAAACAATAATTAACAAGAATTGCCCAGCATATTTTCCGGGCATTATCCAAATATCAGATATATTTTTGCACTGGCACATTACCGTGTGCGTACACTAGACGCATGGATGTGGGTGTTAGAGACTCAAGAGAAAGTCCACGAGGTCCATTCACAACGCGCATACAAATATTTGTGGACCGCCTACAATACCGAAAACGGGTTTAGACCTTTCTAGGTTCGGTCGCAACGCGCATCGTTCCGACTAGTTTTGTAATGTTCCTGACGAAAAAGGAGAAAATGTTTACAAATTTTTCGTAACTCTAAAATTAATACCGACTTCAAAAAGAAGGATGTTAAAAATATTGAACATGAAGTAAGTAAAAGTCGACCCGTCTCACACGTCTCGTGGAATCGTCTCTTGGAGTCCCATCGGAGCTAGTTGTAAGTCGGGTCGACTTTTTCTAATACCTACTTCATTTTCAATATCATACAGATCTTTTCATATTTAAGGAATATTTGATCATACACAGTGATACTAAGTAGAATAACTATTGCATCACCAAAGCAAGGCACTTACCAATATACAGAAAAACCTCAATGCTCAATCTCTGAGTTATATTTCCTAAAAACTAGGTCCAGCTAGCGCGCTTAAGTACAATAGCTAAGTAACTAAAAAATAAGAAATGATTAAAATTTATTAAAACCAATTATTTTTCAAAGCAATGCGAGCAACTTAGGGATGCCATGATATAACTTTATGTTTTTAAACCACAATAAACGTCATCGTACCGTACAAAAGATTGCCCATCCGCAATAGCCAGAGATAATAGTATTTAAAATATTTAAGTACTTATAATAAAACTACTCATAACAAAATATGAATGCCGAGCGTTAAATTGGATCTATGTAGGTACTTACTTACACGCAATTGCAATGAATGCCTGTAGCAAAAAGTATCATAATGTCATATCACATTCCATTACTGAACAAGCTTTATCGCGTTTTTTTCGAACGATATAACCAAAATTACATTGATGAAGTTTTATTTGAATTTTTGAAAAATATAGTTTTGCGTCGAATACCTACATACAGTTTAATCGTAAGCGCGAAAGGTTCATGCCAATCTTCCTAAATTCAAACGACAGCAATAACAATTAAAGCGAAGATACATAGTTTAATTTTGCCGTTCAAATTAAAGCTTTCATTATTGGTGTTGTTTATTTGATTTCTACTTTTACATTATTGGCCACATTATTTAGATATCGGATTTTTTATACTTACTTGGGAAGTCATTACAAGTCTACTTTTTAAATGTCTATTTTTTAATTAATATACACCACTTAATTTTAATTAGTACAAATATTTTTGGGGTGATAGTGTTCATCAATACGATCAATTTTTACTATGGGGCCAACCACGGTATCAAGAAAAATAAAATCAGCTGTTCCATACAAAAGTAAGTACATCGACTCGACTGAAATGTATGGAACAGCAGATATTTTTTTCGCGATGCCGTGTTAACATTATTCGTATTGATGGAAACTATCATCCCCTAAAAGCTTTGTACTAATTATTTAGAGGTTTATTTAACTGTCAACCTGAAATAACATAGTTTTTTAGTTGTCACAATATAAATGGCATTGTCAAAACTTGCATTAGGTAAGAAAAAATACTCTACCTTTTCATTTGTATTTGAATTGTTCTGTTTTAAGGTATAATTATTATGTTTTCACCATTTTATATATTATCGTAACTTATCATGTTCGGTAATTAATTTTTTAAAACGTTTACGGTGTTGAGTTTTTCTCAAGTACAAAAAAGAAGGCACCGAGACGTTTGTGTGACCTTAACATTAAGTTGCGTAATGAAGAGATATCTTAATTATAATTGATACAATTAACACATGGGCTAAACATATTCCGAAAAACTATTAGGAAAACAAACTTAATTGCACAAAACATTGTCGTCTTTTCTTTCAGTGAATAGTACCTACTATGTGCGAAAACTTACGTATTCATGGGTTACAAAGTGCTATATTTAAGATTGATTAAAATAGAAACAGTCATAACCAACAGCACTTTTGTTTTAATAAAAAAACCTATTACATTATGTTAAAGTAAAGTATAAAATAAGAAATCATAAAGTATGTTAGCAAATTAAAAACACATTACGTTTTTGACTCGTTCCAATTTCTTAATATTAAAACCGTCAATAGTGGCGTATGTGAAATCGAATATTGTTAAGTATTTTATTATTTTTTATTGCTTGCTTTCACTCGCTAGGTATAATTTACGTCTTTTTAAGCATTTAAATTCATCGTTCGCTCGTCGAAATGAATGTTATAAAATAATTATAACAATCTGCGAAAACTATAAACACGACTAGCTAGCATAAGTAAAACATTTCATCATCATCAGCCATTCTGAGTCCACTGCTGAACATAGGCCTCCTCCTTTGAGTGCCACAAAGAACGGCTGTGGGCTATTTGCAGCCAAGCAACGGCTTCCCGCAACCTTCACCAGGGGGCCGATTCTGCTAACGTTAAGTCATAATCGCGTCTCAATCGTCTTTCAATTGTAGTTCAATTGTAGTGCTTTTTTACACACTAGTTACAAGAAATGTGTACTTTTTTCACCATACTACTGATGGTCACACCACACACTACATTTAAATCACATCATATTGTCATAATTCTTGTAACTAGTGTGTAAAAAAGCACTACAATTGAAACACGATTGAGTAACGATTATGACTTAACGTTAGCAGGCTTGGCCCCCAGGTCATCGGTCCACCTTGTGGAGGGCCGTCCTACGCTGCGTGTCGTCCAGTTCGTGGTCGCCACTCCAGAACCTTTCTTCCCCCATGGTTGTCAGTTCTGCTTGCGATGTGGCCTTCCCATTTCCACTTCAACTTCGCTACTCTTGAGAGCTATGCCGGTAGCCTTGGTTCTTCTGCGGATCTCTACGTATCTAAAACATTTACTGTTTGCTAATTTCTACATATTATTATATTTTATTCAATTAGAACATAGTTACGTTTAGCATAGATAAAACAAAACTTCTTTAACCAATGAAGAAAATATTTATTTACCAAAACAGCTAATTTTGTTTTTAGATAGTTTGAATCAGCTCTAATCGAGGTCAAAATAAACGCTGTATGAATGGGTTTAAAATTTTGTCACAGTTAACCTCTGTAGAAAACAGGGGCCTTACCGGCGAACTTTCCGATCATCTGAAATCTGCCGAGTTTCAACTTAAAACAGTTATATCGAAGTACGTAATTTCTTATTATACTATTTAACGAAGTTATTTGGAAGATATCGATGTTCCTGGGACATAATAATTAGTTGTTTGCTCTTTTGGCCTGATTGAGGCTCGATTTATCTGTTTTAATTTGAAGCCCGGCGGATTTCCGATGATCGATGAAAGTTCGCCGGTAGGGCCCCAGGTTTATTACCTACCAACATAATAAACTGAATGCGAGAAATAGCTCATACCTACTTTTAAAGAGTTTTTCTGTAGCTTAATTTATAAAAGTGCTGGTTATAAACAAAAGTTTCAACCTTTGATAAGAGATTGCTATTGCGAATTGATTTTACTGATCATATGCCTGAAAAGCCATTTATATGCCCACAGCTAAGGCCATTGTCAAATGTGTCCAGTTTACGTCACATTATCAATTACTTAAAGCGAGTTTACATACATAACCTTAAGTGAAAGTATGGGGCCAGTCCACTCATACTAATGTTCAAATGTTTTAAGATTCAGATACCACACGAGGTGGATACACTTTTCTCTAACGATACATGGCCATGGTAAATAAGACGAATAAATTAGTGAATAGAACCCATCCAAACCCTCAACAGGCAAAGATTAAGTTGGTTTAGAAATGGTAGATCTGTAATAACAGGATTTGTAGTTAATTCTTTCTAAATTCAAGCAGGTTAGAAAGTTACGAGTTTTCGGAATGTTGGGTAAACCCTTTGTTTCAAATGATTTCACCACTGTTTTACTATGGTACTTGATATTTCGTATGAATACTTCGAAAATATGACCTTTGAATATTTAAGACAAACACTCATGTAAAATATAAGCGTTTTTAATAGTCGATTTAAAAATCGACAATTTTCACAAAGCCTTTTTAGAAAAAATAAAATAGATGTCAGTACCTATTTGAAACAAGAACGAAACGCGTTGACGCATTAACACGAAACGAAGTTCGTGGAAAGAAATGGTTGATACTTGCTAGGAGTTTTTATCGCCAATAATATTTGTGTTTGCCCAAAGCTTACGGACGAAAGCTCTGCGGTCGGTGATCTGTGGCGCGGGCTGCCATCACTACTTTCCTTCCCTACGTGTGTGACGTAACTCTATAAAAGAGCGGGCGGTGAAGACGCCGCCGCTATATCGTTTCCGCCAACCACGGCCGTAGCGTCCCGACCACCGCCACTGAAGGACGCGGGCGGTACTCTTCTGCCGGACTAGTGACTGTTCCAATAAAAGGTGAAGTGAAGTGTTAACTGCAAGCACGTGTTGTGACCGTGATAGTGTTGTGTTGTGATCAAACTGTCGGTTGGGTGTCGCAAAATTTAAAGGGTGATGTTTGATGATTGTTTCAGATACGAGATGAGGTCGTTATTGTTATTAGCGGCGTTGTGCTGCTTAGTTTTGTCTGCATGCGGGAGCCCTATCTCGCGGCAGGAAGATGAGGAAAAGGCGGTGAGCAGACAGGCAGCAGCAGCCGCTGCGCCGGCGGCCCCTGCGGCTGCTTCTGACGATGACGATGATGATGACGATGACGACGACGACGATGATGACGACGTCGACCTTGAGGGTCTTGGAGGTAAGTTCAGAATATCTTATTTTGAAAATGTAGTGAATATAGTGATTTAGAAGGTCTCCCAAAGGTGTGAGAACCAATGGCGTAGGTTCTTTGACGTTCATAAGTGTTGTCACAACCTAATCTAAAGAAAAAAGAATTGACTTTATGGAGTACCTAGTGATCATGTGAAAATATGAGCCGACCCCAAGTGTGTCAAAAATATTAAACTACTTGTGTCTATGTAACTTAAGTAACTTGAGCTGCTAGTGTTTAAATAGGTCAAATACCTATACCTTCAAGTTTTTAAATAGGTATTGTTTAAATTAAACTCAATATCCACATTTAAAATAAGTATCGCGCACCGTTACAATGTTGACGTGTTGACGCATTGTGTTTTCGTGAAATATTTACTGTTTGGAAATTAGCGTAAGTGTGTTAATTAAAAAAGTGCTTATGAATAGAAATAATAATATTGACCGGTATACGGAAATGTTTACCGTTGAAATAATGAGAAACATAACGGTAGAACGGTAAATATGCATGTAGAGATTCAATGGAACGATTAATATTTTTTTTTATTATGTTTTATGAACAGGAGTCGCATTAGAGTTAACATAATGCAAATCATTATTTATAAAGAAATTACAGCTTCTTGTGCTCAACGTTTGATGGTTATCTGATGATGATTTATGACTCTATCAGCAGTTAAAGTGTTGTTTGTAGAATGTTCATTGACTTTTATCCTTCTGTAAGCCGGCTGGGTTCAGAGTAATGTTTTTATTCATAAAAGCTACTATTAACATTAGTGATTTCAAATAAAAGTTTAATAGTGTTATCAAGAAATGCCCGAAAGCATTCCATACATAAATAAAATCCTGAAATACGCATAGAAAGTATTACGTTTGCGTCAATAAAAATTCCTTAGAAGTAGGTTGTGGCAAGCGCGGAATGTAAGCCGGCCAGCGTGACAGCGCTCTCAATAGTTAATTAATTCAAACAAAAAGACTCAATCAGAGAAATTGACGCCTGCTTTCTAGACGAAAGCCTCGCCGAGCAGGACGTCACGCACCGAGACGCGCAAGCAGCGCGTACGCTTATTAACAGTTTCCTTAACAGTTCATTTGTTTTGAGATTTTGCCACAGTGTTCACAAATTATATTTGTTGTTTGTTATAAAGACACAGTTACATTAATATTACGAATTTCAATTTGTAGTTAAAATGTTATATTTACAAAGTAACAAATTAATGTTTAGCTTTTTTAACAGATGATGATGATGATGACGACGACGACGACGATGATGATGAAGAAGATGATGAGGAAGCAGATGATGATGATTCTGACGACTACTTGGAAAGATTCTTCGATGACATATTGGGAGGTAAGGAATATTAACAACTTTTATCAAAAGCTTTATGAAATATTCTTAATTTGAAACGAAAAACTAATGATGCTTATTTTTTCCTATAGACGATGAAGATGATGAGGATGACGAGCCAGCGGTAGCAGCTGTACAGCCCGTAGTTGCACCCGCTGACACAGTTGCCGCTTCGCCCGTTGCCGCCGCTTCTGAGGAAGCAGCAGCTGTTGCAGAAGTTGAAAACGCGGAAGGAGAAGAGGCAGCGGAAGCGGACGAGCCCGAGGCCGGCCAGAAGGAACCCGCTAGTGCCGAAGTCGAGGCGGCCGCCAGCGCAGAAGCCCCCGCTGCCGAGGCCGATGACGATGATGATGACGACGACGACATCACAGACGCTCTCGGCGACGATGATGATGACGAGGACGAGGAGGAAGAAGAAGACGATGATGACGAAGACGACGTCTCCGACGTTCTCGGCAGGAATCACTCCGAGAAGCACGCACGTGAGTCCAAAAAGTTGAAGGCGATCGTCGCGGCGCATGCGAAAAAGACTGGGAAAAAAGCAAACTACATCGGCAAAGTTAAGAAAACCAAAGCGACATCCGCCGCGGCGTCGGCCCCAGAACACAAAAAGTTCAGATAGTGATTAGGCGGAGCAGAGACACGCCACCAAATCCACCTGAGTGACCCCAACGGTCCCCTCCTAGCTTAGCTATTTATTGACTATTTATTTATTCCATCTAATTTATTTTATTTATTAAGTGCGTGTGTTTGATGTGTGAAAGTGTAAGTATGGAACCGAGAGAGTTAAAGTTAAATTAATGTCTAGATCATGTCACACTGGTCTCGTGGCAATTTATTGGAAATAAATCTGTTGTTCTAAATTGTTGTGTGAAATTTTTTGTTTTACCTTCGAGATGACTTGTGCGTTTGTGATTGTTGTCAAAAAGACATGATGCATCGGTCAGAATTCTAGTTGCATAATACATACAGCAGTTGTCAGCTAATCGAGTGACATTATCTAGTGCTATTAATTTAATTTTGTTGTTATAATAAAATGTATACTAGTCAGCATACAATATTTATATCTTCTCCTTTTACCCGTTCCCTTAAGTATTATACGTTTATTCAACAATGTATGTTATAACATAACCAGACATATATATTTTCTAAAATCCCTTTTCCATAGTATGATTATATAACAGTATTGTATAATCAGTAATCATTAAAAGTAGATGTAATAACTAGCCTTTTGACCGATATACATTTATCTACGTATTTGAATCTAACGCACAACCAATCTTGTTCCCTTCCTTGTCATCCTGTCTAATGAGGTAATAATGGAGGTCACGGCGGAGATTGTTGGGAGATAATTAAGGAAGGTTGAAGTTAGTCGGGTGCGCTCGAGCCGAAGCGGCCGAGGAGGAACTAGTCGGCCGTGATGTGTGTCAAGGGGTCGGCGGGCCGACGCCGCCTGCTTACTTTCCCGACAGACTCGTTCGATGAACTCGCCCGATTTCTTCTCCAACCTTGACACTTTCTTTGACCTTGTCCAGATCACGCCCTGGACGGCCTTGACGAATCTCTCTAGCGTTTCGACATAATCCGATAGAAAGTAAATCGCATCAAATGTTTACTCTCACTTAATGACGAATTTACCGCGAAATTTGCGTGTCATACGTCCGGCTTAGTGAAAACGAGATAATGAGATGCGAAAAGAGAAATTTTAAATGTTTGCCAACAAGAAACGCTGGGAGAGTCGCGAGGAGTAATATTCGACCTAAATGGAACTCGTTTGTTTCCGGTAGCCATACATGCTAGTTGACACACCTGTTTCTTTGAGTAGTATTTTCTTCCTTTCACAGATGCATAAAAAACTATGAAATGTCACTAGCGTAGGCGAAGAGATGCCTCATAATGGTTTAACAATCGCAAGATTAGGCTATAACTCAATTCTTTGTGATAATAACGTTACGCAATGCCGAGCATAATGACCGGCTTTTACAATATTTACTATCGGTCTTAGCGGCTTTAAGTTGGGATAAGTACCTATATAAAAAAAAGCAAGGTGTATGTATGTCGTAATTAGATTTCTTCTAATGTGCGCCACCGGCACGCAGTTTCTTTTACGTGTGGAAAATAGAAAATTCACCGTTGACTGGTCGTATTAATTGTAACCGTGTATTAGAATTCTAGAGGGGCTACGAGAGACCGATACAGTTAGTTCGCGTGCCGGCATAACGTGATTCGAATTAGGTACATAGTCAGCTGTATAATTATTGGTGCGGTATACGTTACCATTCGCACGTTTCCACCATGTACTGAAACGGTCTCCAAAACGTGTGACAGGCATTTTGTAGTCGTTGAAAGAGAAATTTATTTGCTAATGAGTTTCATTAACAGTTTTGAAAGTGACTTGAACTGTTTGCTGTATTTACGTCACTGGCTATAGTTAGTTAAAATGAGACAAATCAATTTGTTTTAATTACAGTTTCAAGATAATTATGATGAGATTGAGTAGCTAAGCGATATATTATAAGATGCGAAAAATTCTGGCAATACTGATTGAACGATACTCACTAGGTATAATAATGGGTTCAGTACATGTCAAGTCAAGCTTATTTAAGAGCGAAAACTTGATATTTTGCGACAAACAACCAAGTTAGCTTTCATTAAGTCTCTTACTGTTACATCTAGTCAATCTATCTTTTGTACAAAACGCTTGTAAGCTTTGTGTAGGAAAACAGTAATAAAATTAAAATTTATAGGATAATAGACGAATTAGATTAGTTTGCTTAACAATAGAACGATTTTATAAATAAACGATATTTAATTGAATCGATCAAATATTTATATTATAATTTAATTAATAAGTAGCAGAAATTATACTACGTCAAATGAGATAGCAGCTTTCAGGCTACTTACCTATAGGGCTCGTGATTTTTTACTATCATATTTCTATACTTACAGGATTGCACTGTGAATGCATTGAATATAATTTGAAATCTCAATTTAATGGCTGTTTCATATTACCTAATCGATTCTTAAACATTTGAAAAATGATTCTTTCTGATGCGAGGATTTCCTCGCATTGATGAAGCAACGCTGGCATTAACAAGTGCTAGCAAAACTTGACGACATTTGTAAGAATTTTTGTAGCTTAGGTGGTCAGAGCATCGGGCCAGATCCCCGGAGGCGCGGGTTCGAATCCAGCCTGAAAGCTATTTATAGGGCTCTTGGTTTTTTACAAAAACATTTTTCCTATACGTCAAATGAGTTTAGTTTTTAGGGTTTCCGTACCAAAATGGTAAAAAAGAAACCATTATGGTGAGACTCAGTCTGTCTGTCACAACTGGACATCTCGAGAACTACTAATGCTATCAACTTGAATAGTTTTAGATGACGTTTTCCCAACTATTTTGCAAATAAGAGAGAAATAAAAATATTTTTATTTTTTTGGAACAGAGACTGAAGTGGGGCTTACTAGGGCATATGGGGTATTATATGAAAGAGCGCTGCTTGCACATTCTTAAACATTTTTCCTTTTTTTCTCAATCCGCATAGTTTTTGGCTTTTGATGAAAAATGTAAAAAAAAAACCGTTCCCCCCCCTTATCTCTAAAGTTTGCATAGAGAAAAATCTGAAATTATTTTATGTGATATAAGTTTATGTAAAGATTACAGGAAAAATAAAACGATGTCTCTAAATAGTAAACTTTTTCAGAAATCATCAACAAAAAATACATTAGTTCTAATATCGGTCAAAAGCTGGCGTAGACCTAAAACTGCAATATTCTACACCGCAAATGCTCTGACGAATCTAGCCTCGCCGTTAAAAATATTTTGACGTTATATTAATTAAAATTTATGATGGTACGAAACCCTCGGTGTGCGAGTCCGACTCGCTCTTGACCGGTTTTTATTTTTAATGGAAGTGAGAGATTACCTCGGATAACATTACATCACAATCGTTGAAATCCAACTAGTAGCATTTGCTTGAAAAGCGATCTAGCAAAAATATAAACAAACATTTTATTGTTCTAGTGTCTTGATATTATCGTTACCATAATACGTCGACTATATTATTTATTATATTTAATTGCAGGTTCGCAGTTCTTTCCTAGTTTATTGTAGAATAGACAATGACTTTACAGCTTGACAATAAAATAATGTGACGTATCAGTGATAAGGATCAAATATAAATAAGTACTTACTTCTAAACAGGTGCCATGGTCCCACAAACGACTATTACGGTTCGTTCACATGACGACGCGACGTTTGACGAATCGTCTTTGATTTCTCGGCGGTAATGCTTGTCCGTGTTCACACGATCACGAATCGTGAAAAATACGATACGTCTCTCTTATACTTTAGATTCGTGTATTTTGACGACAAATCGTGAATGATGGATCCCGTGTGAACGAGCCGTAAGTGTGACCAAGTAAAAAAAATAGTAACTAGTCACACCCTACCACCAGGATCCACTAGCTACCGCAACTAGGCCCTTATTAGAATTGCATTGTGAATGCAGCAATTTAAGGTCATCAGACTCATCACATACGAATAGCACATTTTCTACCTCAGTCAGTCCCTCAATGCTGCGGATTGTGACCCCTGTAGCTTGGTAACGGTTCATATAATTTTTGAAAAGAAAACAAAAGATAAGCCAAGATTTTTGGCTAACTGTACTTTTGTCATCTAAGCTAAATCTGAATGTAAATTATCAGCTAAATCGGACACTGCAAAGTAGGTCAGATTTAGCTTGCAAGATTTGACCCAAACGGACATACATCCACTGCAAGTTAATAAAAGCATGTAAAAATATGAAATAACTATAATTAATAAAATATTATTATTAGCCATTATAGTTCGAATATCTGTAAAACGATAGTCTACGTAGCAACTGGTTGCACACTTTTTGTATCACTTCATAAGTTTTATCAGACCGTGACGAAAACAGATTATGTTAATTTGCTATCTAATGAATATTGTTTTAAACTCGGAAGTAGGTTGATAAATAACGGCACATACTATTAACAACTTAGAATATACAAATACGTTACTAAGGAGTATGAGTATTTTGTGCGCGAAAATCTGTGTTCATAATTTGTCATTTTATCATCATCTTATTAAATTACACGAAAACCTGATCATGAAAATTATGAAGTTGAAGCTAAAGACGCGAAGGAAGAATTGAAATATTCTTAGAATACTTTTACATGACGTACCTATAATACTGACACTCGAAAATTATTGTAACTCAAGTATTGAAACTGTGCCTTTTTTTTGTTCTAAAAAATAATAATCTTCATCTGCGACGATCTAAGAAGATGGTCGCTTAAAATTATTCAGCCCAAATAATGTTTCAATTTAAGTCAATATTACTGATTATAGTCGAAGCAAGAAGTATGGTCTCGTATAAGTCGAAAGATTTGTGCAAATATTAAAAAAGGATACCCATAAAATTTACTTAAAATAAACTTAATTAAAAATAATAACAGGCGCTCTCAGCGAAACGTCAAGCAAGAAGCCGCCAGTGCCTGCGATCTACATCGTCAAGTACAACCGCTTCGTGGACAATGTCCTAGAGAAGATGAACGACATCCTCAGGAAGTCGTACGACCCGGTCAGCGTGAAGCTGCAGCCCATCGACGCCAGTAAGAAGAGCTCCAAACCGAAGAAGAATAAGAACAAGTCTAATAAGAAGTGAGTATTTGAGCAATATTAATAATCATCACTATCACCACTGCTTGGGCCTTCTTTATGAATGAATCCCCGTCATCCCGGGGAATTAAATAAATTTGTAAAATAAATAACAGTTATTTCGATCTTCAAAGTATGTAACAGCCTAAGTATATGTTGCCGAGGACCAATAGCTATATAAAGAAAAGTTTCACCAAAATCCGTTCAGTAATTTTTGCGTGAAACGCGCGACAACTGACAGACAGACAGACAAAAAATTCTAAAATCATATTTTTGGCATCTGTTATTTTTTGGAAGACCCCTGGACGTAATTTTTTGTATTTCTTTTCAATGTACAGAATTGGCGCGTTTAGAGTTTTATTATAGTATGTATGGATTAAATACTCTACAAAATTTCTTGGTAAACTATATAAGAAGTTTTGTACAATGTGTCAGTAAGTATAAACATGTTTTGTGCCCTGCTTAGTCATGACAAAGCTACATAAAGCAGGACGTGAGAAAAACAGGGCTTCCGCAGCTCTTTGGAGAGATCAGATGTACCAGACTTTAGATTATTGCATGTCAATAGAAAATGCTTAATAATTAAATAGAAAATGTCACGCTGAAAAACTTCTTTTAAGACGCTATATTTGTATTTCCTATAGTTTAGCTCGGTTGCTAGGGTTCCACATCAGGTGTACCAGACCGTCTATATTTTAGGTCAATAGAAAATGTTCATCACGTTAAACAACTTTTCTTAAGACGCTGTTTGTATCTCTTATAGTTTAATCTGGCTGCTAGGGTTCCACATCAGGTGTACCAGACCTTCAAAATTTGTACGATCAATAGAAAATGCTCATCACGTTTAACAATTTTCCTTAAGACGGTATTGTTATATCTCTCATAGTTTAGCTGGACTGCTATGGTTCCACATAAGGTATTTCGATCTACAAAATAAATTATAGCCTATATGTTGGCGAGGACCAATAGCTTAAATAGCTATATATAATATAAAAAGTTTCATCAAAATACGCTCAGTTGGTTTTGCGTGAAACGTGCACAACGGACAAAAAATAAAAAAAACCATATTTTTGGTGTCTGTTTCGTTTAATGCTGGGGCTTCACTTGCGTGACGCCTAACGGCGTTAATAACGGCATGCGCGTCTCAGCGCGCTAATCAAAGCAAATTAGCGCGCTAAGACCCGGCTACATCTGCGTATTATATCAAATAGCGCGCTACTTAATGGCATTAGACGCAGGGGAAGCTTCAGCATAAGAAGACCCCTGGAGGTATTTTTTTATATTTTTTTTCAATGTACAGAATTTAAAGTTTACAGTTTTATTAGTATAGCTAAGGAGAATGGTTCAGTACATTGTACATTAAATAAATTTTACATGATTCAAGGAAATCATCTCACAAGAAGAAGAACACTCCTCGCGCCGGTGACAGCAAAAAGAAGGACAAATCCACTGAAGTTCCCGAAGGTGTAACCAAATTTGAAGAAAATCCTCTGCCTATTGAAGAGTCAAACAAGGTAGCAGTAGAACCAATAGCAGTCGAAAACGGATCCGAATCTCGTGCTTACAAAGAAAAGTCTGAAAGCTCAAAAGCTAAGCCGACCACTATTAGAACTAAACCACCAACCAAAGCAACCAAGCCGAAACCCAAACCTCCAGTGAAGACAGTTACCAAGAAGCCAGTGAACAAGAACAAGACTAAAACGTCTGAGAAGAATAAGCCAAGAGCTAGGGGAACGCTGTATGGTCTGTCTTCGTTGAGGAGGGTCGGTGATGTGGCCGTCAACATTATGACAAACCGCACGATGGTTAAGAGCAACTTTGCTGTTGGACCACTGATTCTTAGAGTAGAAAAAGAGGTAAGTTTTTGATGAACTAACTAACTGAAATATCAGTAGTGACGATTTTTGTCAGAATAAAGGAATATCTTAAAACAGATAAGTTAAAAGAGGTTTTTAGATATAAAAATGAGATTTTATTTCAGGTTGGTCGCGGTGCCAAGAAGGAGCTCAAGTCAGCGACGGCTACCACTGCCGAGATGTCTGGCAAAATAACTCTGATGGTCAACAGTCAGGGAGTTGCAACGCTACATGCCATCAAAGTCCTTCAACCTAAACAAGTGAGTAAATAATAACTTGTATCTATGAACGACAAGAATATTGTTGATTCGTCAGCCGATTAGAAAATTACAAAAAATTTAAATTTATAACCACATTGACATATTTTTGGTAAGAAAACCACACTAAAAACGTAACAAAATAATTAATCCGTATATTCTAGCAGTCGTACTGGAAAAAAATTATATCCTATTTATTTAGCGAGTAACTATCTATTTAAAATCCTACTTAATATTAATATTAAAAATGTGAAAGTTTACATGTTTGGATGTTTGAATGTTTGTTACTCAATCACGCCAAAACGGTTGAACAGATTTGGCTGAAATTTGGGACACAGATACTTTGTAGCCTGCAGAGGAACATAGGCTACTTTTTATCCCGGGAAAATATCACATTCCCGCGGGATAACGTCGTGTAGTCCACGCGGGCGAAGCCGCGGGCGGAAAGCTAGTTATTTATATTTGTCGAAACACAATAAGAAATATCAACATTTTTGTTTGCGTTACTTTGGTATATTAACGAATTTTAAATTGTAATTTACTTACCTTCATCATTACATCGTTTAGGTCCGCGTAGACAGCAATCACGAGAGGACCCGCGAGTTAGTGTGGAGACGCAGTGCGAGAATCGCTCACGTGGTCTCCGAGAAACTCTTCGCTGCCTCCAAACCGATGTTCCTGCACAACGTGGTGTCACAGTAAAATAAATATACATGCGGGAAAACAAACAAAACACTAAAACTTCTACAAAGGCCAGTATAAACTAGAGCATAATAGCATGCTTTTTTAAGGCAATTTAACGTTATGATAACGTTATTTATAAAATGGTTTTGATATTGTAATACATGGAAGCTGTTACTATTTATGTTCTAGGTTATACTCGTATTTAAAGCTCAAAGTCCATTTCATGACAGAATATTGAAATAAGCGCAGTATTTTGAGAAACCTTTTATAAAAAAAAGCAACTAAGCTATTGTTAAATTATTATTGAGACTGAAATACATTATTAACATTTAGCAAATAGCAAATTTAATGCATTAGTCTTACCTCATTTAATTGATTGTTTTAAACGTATCTTATATTCAATGTCACAAGTCAGTACACTTTTAACTTACTTATTTTTTACATATTTGTGTTGCAATGCAATTTACAAGACCAATATTGTAAATAGTTATAACTTATATCCAAATAGTGTTTGATATACTAAACTAATTGAATAACAATTGAAGGGTACAGGGTAAAAATGTTGATTGTCAATTTTACTTTAATTCGAGAAAATTGTATTCTCAACTTCACAGATTCATTATACCTCTTTTATTGCTAAGATTGCACTAATTTAAATTTATATTTATAGATTTATATATATTGTCGAAATAAAAGTTATTTGAGAATCAAATTACTTATTTTAAAAAAATATGACACAATAATCCAAGAGAAAAATTATGGTGACGTTAATCATTTTTCATCATTCATCACTAGGAAACTGAAATGGCATTTTTCAAAGAACACTGAAAGCACATATTCCGATGGAAACGAAACTATTCTCGGTGGACTTTCAAATGCTGCCACTACCAAAAAAATTAAAGAAAAATGACGTTTATATTCATCATTTTTCCCTTTGTTCCCTTCAAATTGTTAGGAAGATTCTTAAATTTTATATTGACTGATCGAGTTAATTTATTATTAGTGTAAGTTGTCATAACTAAGTTGTATGATACTCATTACTTTAGTCAGAGATTGCATTTATTATTTAATTCTCTAAACTATTTGATGGTGCTAAGATTGTCTTTGTGAATGGTAATTTATATTTTAATTGAATTTTATGTAATAAAAGTCTGAAATTGTAGAATTGTTTTATTGATTGATTTTTGTCTTAAAGTGTCATCTTATGTCTCAAATTAAAATATATATTAAAACAATAAACGAACTTTCTACTGGGATACTTTTAGTAAATAGGTACAGTAAAACCAATTATATCAGTACCCATTTGGCTAATAATTTGTTTGAAAGCGTCAAAACTATGGAGGTCAGTGTCAAAGTCAACACGTTTGAATTTTGACCTTATTGAATTTTAATATTTTATTAGAAAATAGCCTTATGGTGTGTCGTGCTTCAATTGGTTCGACTGTACGTTGATTTTATGTGAGTGCTTAAAATAATATAAGGAATAAGCTGAAGTAAATTCGAAACAAACCCTAACAAAAAGGCAAGTTACAAAACTGTAAGTATAAATACTGCATTTACAGCTCAATTCAAACTTTTGACGTGTCGGAACAACGCGCGTGACGTTTGTGTACAAAATAGGATATTTTTGTCATTTTTTTAATTTAAAATGCTTCTGAAATATTAGCTACACAAAAAAGTTTTGTTTGAATTATCTTGAATGTTTTCAAAGTTATAGGACATCTAACTTTCTAATTAGACAAGGAGAGCACGACGTTACCAAGTCAGTAGCGTTATAGCTTTGCCATAGAAGATTTCGTTTTAAAAAGAGACAGCTATAGTCAAAATTAAGCAGCATATTCAGCTTTTTATAAAACAGATTCAAATTATTTTTTTGACATTTGGATTAAATATCTTTATTTCAACAATATTGAAATATCCTATTGAGATGTTTGCAGGTGGAAAAACTGAGGTACTTAATGGAATATTTTACTGAACGTAGCGGCATTTTAGAAAGAGACAGCAATAGTCAAAATTAAGCAGCATATTCAGCTTTTTATAAAACTGCTTCAAATTATTTTTTTGACATTTGGATTAAATATCTTCATTTCAACATTATTGAAATAATATCCTAGTGAGATGTTTGCAGGTGAAAAAACTGAGGTAATGGAATATTTCACTGAACATAGCGGCTAACTTCACAACCGCCAATAAGATTGAATCGCACTGTACTATTCTAATTTTACAGCTAAATTCGATATTGTCCGTTCGTCCCAATAACTGGGACGTTAGTTTCATAGTCATAAAATTTTATCGGCACTGGGGCAGGTCTTTACCACTAGTAATATTAAAAGGCATTGAATAGATAGTTTAACTAACATTCTATTGCTAGTCTAGAATAAAAATTAAAAAAAAATGTCCTTTTAGCATTATAAGTCAATTTACAAAATATTAATACAGTTACATTTAAATATACCTGTAGAATCCAGCAGAAGTAGAAATTGTTGAGAGATAATTGCGTTTGTAGGCATAACTTTAGCTTGGAATAAACTTACAATAAAAATATTGAGCAAAATCAAATAGTTTTAAAATGTATCCATGTTCATACTTCTTTGGTAACTAAATCAAATAGTATCTTAAATTGGCAGTTAAACTTAAATAGACAACATTTTAATTGTGTGCGATATGTGTGGATTGTAAAACCTAACTAGAATATATTACTTCGTTAGATAATAAAACATGTATAACTTAAACTTATGTTAGTAGTAACTATCAATATTAACTGTTTTACCATGAGGAAAAACAAAAATAGAAAAAAGCGAACTAAATTATAGTTCATTCCAAACCGATGGTCGCTCAGCGTAAACAAACATGCAGTTCGTCGGCTTACCAAGGACTGTAAAGGCTGATTATTATTTATGTGAAAATTAAAAAATGAATTACAAATACCTAATAACTCATTTAAAAGCGAACTGATCGAAATGATTAAGTCTGCACACTAGTGCCGCCATTGAAAAAAAAACATAGTGCCTAAATAAAGACGAAATTGTAAATTATCTCTCTGCAGTGCACTCCGAAGAAGCTTTGTGGTACTTTTTATCGCTAAAAGGATATTTGTTAGCATATCGTTTAGTTAAATTAAGTTTTTTGCGAAAAGCCACTTTTAGCAATAAAACTTTATTAAAATAAACGACAAGCTATAAAATATAGATAAAGCAATATAAAGTACCACAAAGCTTCTTCGGAGTCCACTGCAGAGAGATAATTTACAATTTCGTCTTTATTTAAGCACTATGATTTTTTTTTCAATGACGGCGCTAGTGTGCAGAATGCACAGCACAGCCTTAAATTAATTAATCTTAAGGTACGAGTTAGAACTGGGTGTCGAACCGCAACTGCAAGCGACATGACGCCGCGCCATACTAGTTTCTAGTTGATGTTTCTTTGTTTTGTATGAAATCGAGCGTCGATGCTTGCAGTTGGTGCGGTACGAACCGAAAGTTCGCGTTATTATTCTGTTCGGGGTTCAAATATCGGTTTGTGGGGTAAGTGGCTTTATTCTGTACTTAACAATTTTTCCTATACTTACATGAATTTAATTGCCTCAGTGGTCTAGTGGTTCACACCGCCGATTTCAGACCAAGAGGTCCCGGGTTCGATTCACAGTGGGGGTACGTATTGTATTCGGTTTGGTTGTGGTAGGAATTGTTATAAGTCCGCCTGGCTTATCTAAGTCTGACGCCATAACAACGATGTTTTCAGTATTGTTGTGTTCCGGCAGTTAGAGATAATATAGCCAGTTCCTCAGTAAGTGAGTATTCCGGGAGTAGTGCGCTTCCACCTTCACCCTTATCATCACTTAACTTCAGGTGTGATGAAGGCTATGTGCTACCCCGTTGTGGATAGAAAAAAAGAAAACTTAAAATAAATTTTGAAAACATTTCAATAATTCACAAACGTTTGTTTACGCGCAGCGACAATCCGTTTGGAATGGACTATGAATGAAAGCGTCGACGCAAACGGGCCACTGAAAAACGCCGCCACCGATCACTTTGCTGTAGTTTTCATACATTTTAGACACCACAAAATTTTAATTGTACAAAGATTTTAAGGGATACTTAATAAAGTACGTTTTATAATTCGGTGCAAAAAAAAAAAAAGAAAACAGTATTACCACATTAAAACTCTATATTCACATTCTGCAGATTTCTTTATTTCTGCACGACATTGCCGTTACTATTGTGTCTCTACTATTACTATCTAACCCATTTTGCATTATCTTATGCGCTTTAACCCAAGATATATTTCATGTAAGTAGATTTTAACAAAATCTGTAAAACCAAAACCTCACAATAAATTTGGTTTAAAAGAGACATGAAGAAAAAGGTTTACGACATCCTGTTGCCAAACTGAAATGTGAAAGTGACATTTTTTTTTTGCAACTAATTATAAAACGTACTTTAGTCTCCATCAATATGAACAACTTTTACTATGGGGGCAACCACAGAATCGCAAAAAAAAATCAGCTGTTCCATAGATGGTTGGGTTGGCTGTGGTTGGCCCCATAAAAAAAAAAAATAAAAATAGATTTATTTCTCTCGTCACAAATAGGGTCCTTAATATAAATACTTAGTGCTAGTTAGGTGGTAGTGTACCTAACACCATATTTGTGCGAGACTGGTGCCCGAAATAGGTTTCTGTAATAGAAACCTGGGTTACAGGTCGCCAGGCCCACCCAAGAACAGTAGGTAAGTACGTTCTAGTCGATTTGAAGACATGGACTGGACGTATTGAACAAAGTAGAACAATAAAAAAAAAAAAAAAAAAGATATAAACTAGTAAACAATAAATGATTAATGCTAGCATAAAGAGCTATAGTGTGTTATGTATACGAGTGTTTATGGTGACTATGTGTGCATGTGTGAGTGAGTGTGTGTAGGAATGTGTTTGTGTGTGTTAAACGTGTATTATGTAACGATCTGCGGAAAATAGAAGCGGAGAGACATCGTCATAGAATAGCTAGTAATCAGGAGGACATCGTGTCCGGCAAGCGCGTAGAAAACGAGAAACGAATATGGGATATTATGTTACAGGGCAAAGTAGGTTTTCAGTAGTGTCATAGTCAAGTGTAGTCAGGTATTTCGAGACAGCGAGTTTACAGGGTGATTTAAGGAGAGGATAAATATGAAGAAGATGATTAATCCTGTTGTATAGGAATGGGCCTTGAAACTGGAAGAATTTTTGTGCAAAAGAGGTGTTCTGTGCAGGAACAGTGCAGACTTTATTATTTCTTCTTTTGTCCTCCAGTTTGGGATCGTATGGTAGCTGAGAGTGTTTTTGGAGTATGGTCCTTAGGATGTATGCTTGTCTTACCGAGTGGATGTTCCAGACCCTATATAGTTCAGTCGTGGCGAAAAGATAAGGGAGGCCAGCGGCTACTTTTAATAGAACACGCTGGGCTCTTTCCACTGCAAGAAGGTGAGTTTTAGCGGCACCACCCCAGGTAGTGATGCAGTATTCCAAGAGGGAGTGACATAACGCATAGTAAACGGTCTTTATTATTTTGCGGTTGGCAACATTTTTTAGTCTACTGAAGATATATATTAATTTTCGTAGCCTAGATGCTAAGAGGTCCAGATGGAATTTGAAGGTGAGAGTTTGGTCGAGTAAGACACCAAGATACCTGATGCAGTCCGAACGCTCAAGTGGAGGACATACACAAGAAGATGTGGCAGGCTGAGTACCACACTCATGGGCAATGATTTGGTAGTCTGCCGCAGGAAGTTGGCTGGATCTTATTGCAAACGCCACGTACTTAGTTTTTGAGACGTTTAGTGTGAGGACATTGCACTTCAGCCACTTACCCACAATATCCAGACCTCTCTGCGCCAGCTTGAATGCATCAGCCCAAGAGTCTCCATGAAAAAAGAGTGCCGTATCGTCGGCAAAAGTGAAAATTTGTCCCCCACCTATTCGAAGCTGACATAGCTCATTTATGTAGGTTAGGAATAGTGTAGGCCCGAGGATGCTGCCTTGTGGTACACCGTAAGTGGTATGTGACTCTTCACTAACCCACTGGTCAATCTTGACTCTGTGTGTTCTATCAGAAAGGTAGTCAGCCAACAACTTGAGCGGGAGACCTCTGATACCATAACCTTCCAATCTAGTGAGTAGCCATAGTTAGTTCTTCATATTGATGGAGACTATATCATCGCCTAAAATCTTTGTACTAATTAAAATTTAGTGGTGTATAAACGCCGACGTCGGTAATCATCATTGTTTATTATTCTAGCTTCAAGTGGAGGCGTTTGTAGCTCGTGTGCAGGGATGGTAAGTTCGTTGTTTGCCTGTCTATAATAGCCTATGAATATGTATATTATTGAAATGGAATAAGAGAGAAAATGTAATAAGTAATCGTATTTGCATTGCGCTTGACTTTAAATACCTAGGTCCTAAAGCATTTAGGAGCACATGGTAAAATCCCGCTTTTCATTATAGTTATATATTCACTTGATAAAGATTCTAATTGGGTATTTGACTTTTGTTGAAATGTAGATATTTAATTATGACATTCAGAAATATAACATTATTGAATAACAAATGTGAAAAAAGAAATTAAATCTGTATTATAACAAGCGAATTATGAGCTACTAAATTGTGACTCTAGCTATCTCTTTCTAAAACGAAATTTACTATGGCGAGAGTATGGCGCTATAGAAATGTGACGTCATGTTTCTATAGCGCTCTCCTTGTCTAATTAGAAAGTTTGATGCTCTATATCGCTGAAAATATGCAAGATATTTGAAAATAAATACCTATGTTGTGTTGCTACTAATTAAATGAACATTTTAAGTCAATAAAAAAAATTCAGTCAAATACCCAATTTAATTTAGGGCGTCTGCTGCGTCACGCGTGGTCACGACGCGTAGTAACATACAGAAGCACGCGTGGTCTTACGCCGCGCGTTAGCTAGCGGTGCTCTTGTATTTTGCTGAATTTACTACGCGCCACGCGACTACGCGTCTCTATCAAGTGAATATATAACTATAATGAAAAGGGATTTTTACCATGTTCAAATTTGGTGTCGAGTCTGCGCTATTTCGGTGCAGTTTCACACGCTATGATCACGGAGTAACTTGCATGTGCATCTGCGCCGAAATATCGGAGACTCGACAGCATATTAAAACACGTTAGATAGAATCCCGTTATAAAGTAAATGTTTAACATTTCAAAACATACTTACTATTATATAGATATTAGCATTTATCGGTACTAATACAGAAATAGGTACGTAAAACGAGTAAAAAGTAAAGATTCCATCTTACTGGGAAATTATGTTAACTAAATAACAGCACAACATTTATTTAAAGCATAAAATATTCTGAATTATATTGCAGTCCAGCATTCGAGTTTAAAATTTAATCGAGACAAAATATATATTCGCTACCTATACTAAATTCTAGCGTTGATTTTTTGAAACAATTTCAAAACAACAAACTTTGGGTTTAAAGTCAATCTTTAGAATTATGTATTCATATAATAAAATTACGCTTTTCATTATAACTCCGTAAAAGAGCAAATACCTTTTGTCATTTCTCAAAGTAACGAGATTACTTAAGTACTTACATTTCAAAACTTATATTAAGACGTAAACTTAATTGTAAAACCCGTGTCATGTATCATCCACTTCAGTTTTGCCAGGTATCGTTCCGTTGCTGTGTAGCAAGGGAGTTAAGTTTTCCGGCTCGCTAATCACGACTTCTGTGATGTCGTCTTGTTCTAAAGAGTCGTAATTCGGTGGTGGGGTGATGTTTCTTGACTTAGAATTAAGTAGGGACAGCGGAATTTGGCCAGTTAAATCTGAAAATAAGATAAATCTTTGTTATTATTTTATACTAGCGATTCCTCGCGGTTTCACCCGCGTGGTACCCTTTCCCGTGGGAATATCGGGATAAAATATAGCCTATGTCACTCGGGAAGACTGTAGCTTTCTAACGGTGAAAGAATTTTCTAAATTGGTCGAGTACTTTTTGAGTTTATTCGTTACATACAAAAATATAAATCTTCCTCTTTATAATATTAGTACCTATAGATAAGGTGTATGATTGAAATAACATTTGAAACAAGATGAAACTCTAACGGTTAGATAGAGTTTAGTTAGAGTTAGAGTCTAAGTCACCGGAGTTAGTAGCTCCGGTGGGTTAGAATCGAGCCGACCAAATCGTTGTGAGAGTGAGACGGGTCGACTTTTTCTACTTTATTTTCAATAATGAAAAATACATTGTGAATCCAAAAAAGTTTCAACGAAGATTTCAAAGCAAAGTTCTTTGATTCTGAACACCTCCAGATTGGAGAATATACGCCAATAAAGTAAACACAGTTTCCAATAACGATCATAAAAAACAGGTAGCCGCAAATTTGTCTGCGTTTGAAGTATAAAATACTGGCAATATTCGGCACTAAATCAACGGCACAAGAACGCACAGCGAGCCAAGCGGCAGGGCCATAATCGACGTTCCACAAATAATTAATACATTTAATTTTAATTTAATCATATTATTATATAGGGATAAGACCGACGCGACGTTGGCGTTGACCTGCGGCAATAACAACATTATAGTCTAATAGTACCAGTATCCATAGTACAGTACTCACTTTGTAGCGTGGCGTCTAGCTCGGCCGCCGTCAGCACTACTAGCACGCTGGTGACCGCCCCTCTGAATACGGACGCAACATTGGATCGTGTTGATAACGACATTATAGTCTAATAGTACCAGTAGCCATAGTGCAGTACTCACTTTGTAACGTGGCGTCTAGCTCGGCCGCCGTCAGCACAACTAGCACGTTGGTTTCCGCCCCACTGAACACGGACGCGACGTTGGCTCGCGGCGATAACAACATTATAGTCTAATAGTACCAGTATCCATAGTGCAGTACTCACTTTGTAGCGTGGCGTCTAGCTCGACCGCCGTCGGCACTACTAGCACGTTGGTTTCCGCCCCACTGAACACGGACGCGACGTTGGCTCGCGGCGATAACGACATTATAGTCTAATAGTACCAGTATCCATAGTGCAGTACTCACTTTGTAGCGTGGCGTCTAGCTCGGCCGCCGTCAGCACTACTAGCACGCTGGTGCCCGCCCCGCTGAACACGGACGCGACGTTGGCTCGTGGTGATAATAATACTAGGGGCTGCCCTCTTGCTTGTAAAGAGCTTGAGAGAGCGCAGAGGCCTTTGGCGGCCGTGAAGTCAGCACCTGTAAATAAAAGCTAAAGTTAATTTTGCAATAAATTGGGCAACTTAGATTATCTTACTATTACTTTATCCAGTGGAGGCATTGAATGATAATGATAAACAGTGATATACCGAGCACATATCTGCAGTCGTACTGCCGTACTAATCCTTCGCCGCTCGTTCTACATATTGCTTGGTGTACTTCACTCCGGGGAAGTATAGGTTGTTGTCCATCACTACGACGTAGCTGAGTCATCACGAGACATGTAACGATACATACCGAGCACATATCTGCAGTCGATGACGACGGGCATGTCGGGCATCTACCTTGCTTCTTCGCCGCTCGTTCTACATATTGCCTGATGTACTCCACTCCGGGGAAGTATAGGCTGTTGTTGTCCATCACTAGGACGTAGCTAGAGCATCACGAGACAAGTAACAATACATACCGAGCACATATCTGCAGTCGAAGACGACAGGCATGCTGCATCCACCTTGCTTCTTCGCCGCTCGTTCTACATATTGCCTGATGTACTCCACTCCGGGGAAGTATCTATAGGCTGTTGCCTTCGATCATATAAATTCCATACTAAATGCGCTTGAAAAAGTGATTCCAACAGCGCTGTCATTAGTAGTTATACTTATAGATATTTAAATTCCGAATACTGCCGTGACCACATTTGATATTCGACCTTAAGCAACAGTAATAGGGTATTTTACTGTTGTTGAAATGTAGATATTTAATGATGACGTTAAAAAATATTGCAATTAAGAATACCACATGTAAAAAAATAATTTGAATCTGTTTTATAATAAAAGAATTATAGTCTGTTTGATTTTGACAATAGCTGTCTCTTTCTAAAACGAAATCTTCTATGGCGTGACTATGACGCTACTAACCCACTGACGTCACTAAGATAGCGTCCTGTCCTTGTCTAATTATAAAGTTTGAAGTCCTATATCTTTGAAAATATTCAAGATAATTCAAAATGAAAACTTGTTTTGTGTAGCTAATATTTCGAAAAACATTTTAAAGAAATAAAAAAAAATCAGTAAAATACCGTATTGGATTAAAATTCGGTCGGCATGGTTGTACTTATGATCTTATTACATGGAAAGCTCAGATGGTCGGCCGACGCTAGAACAGCGAATCGTATTTCGTCATGTCTGCATCTCTGTCTTACTAACGCAAATAGAAGAAACGGTTGCGCGGCAAGGAATATTGCAATATTTTAGTATAAATAATGAAATTATGATAGTTTCAGTACATGCTAGACTTTAATTGTGCATTTATACTAACGTTCAATACTGCCCGAAAATACGATTTTACATCTCTTTATTTCCTTTTTTCGAATTGTTTTTGGCCATATTCTCGGCACAATTAGGCGTCGTTTCGCCGGGCGGTCAAATGACTACTGAGAGCGATCTAATGCTCCCTTTCGAATGGAGCATTCGTTGGCGGCTTCACTTTCTGTGCGTTTACGCTGTATCTAGGGTTTATATGATTGAAGGCTGTTGTCCACTGTCACTAGGATACACTAGCTACGGCTAGAGCATCACGAGACAAGTAACAATACATACCGAGCACATATATGCAGTCGATGACGACGGGCATGCTGCATCCACCTTGCTTCTTCGCCACTCGTTCTACATATTGCCTGATGTACTCCTCTCCGGGGAAGTATAGGCTGTTGTTGTCCATCACTAGGACGTAGCTAGGGCATCACGAGACAAGTAACAATACATACCGAGCACATATCTGCAGTCGATGACGACGGGCATGCTGCATCCACCTTGCTTCTTCGCCGCTCGTTCTACATATTGCCTGATGTACTCCACGCCGGGGAAGTATAGGCTGTTGCCTACTGTTACTAGAACGTAACTGAAGCCTGACGCATTCTGAAATAATATTGTTAATTTAGTAATTTTATTATGTATATACCGTGACATTTTTTTATCAATCCAAACTTCAGGGGTAGGTCATGCTACGTGTTTAGAATAAATTGCCAAAAAAAAAATTGTTTAATTTATTTTTTTATTTTTTTCCTAGGCATTGTATTTTTATGTTACTGTCGATGTTTTGAATATTAAAATAAAACTTTTCTAACAATTTAGAAAATTAAAACAATAAAACAAAGATAATAATTTATTATTAAATTCCAATTCTTCATGGGTTCAATTTAAATTCGCGCAACACTAGCGAACAATCAGCTGTTAAGGATTATTGACCTTTGACCGCTCCTTTCGGAATAGTTACCACCCCTTTCTCTCCTAGCTGTGCTCCTGGTTATTGAACACATTATTGAAATGGGTTCCGGACATATTTCGAAATTTTATTTTCAAATGTTAGAGTTAAAAATTGCTTTTACTTATTATTCAATACAATAATAATAAAATACAGGACATTAGTTTTTAATCAACCATGCACGAAAGTCAGTTTATTTTTTTTAAATTACCTACATTATTTCTTAATTTTTAGTGTAGATGTACCATAATAATAGCCCATATCTCAAAAACTACCTACTGAACCGATTTCAATGAAACTCCAAACTGTTGCCTAAGTTGGAATACCCCTGATTAAAAAAAATAACTCGATATGACTTAGTATTTGTGAAATTTGTGGACAAACATACAAACAAACACACACACACTTACGAAATTACATACACACCTACATACAGGTCAAACTTATAGACTCCACCATTTTTGGTTCATAAATTGGTTGTCTGTAAAGTCAGTTTACGGGTTTACGGACAATAATTTTACGTGATAACAATATGCCGCTGTTTCTCTTCTACTCGCACGCATCGGCCGCTGGAGTGGTAGCCGAACGCTTAGGCTTTCGTAAACGGAACGTGATGATACTCTTTCGGGAGTGCAGCCGACGTTCATCCTACTTCCTACTAATATTTTTTTTAAAGTTTAGATGTTTGGATGATTCATGTCAGAACAAAATTGGACAACTCTTCAAAAATAAAAACAATCGACATCAAATCGTAAACAATTTACATGTCTACCAGAAATAAATTTTGACCTTAAATACTCTGATTTCATTTTTAATTCGAATTTACGAATAAGAAAAAAATATCTAAGTCGAACCGGAAAATTAACTTAAATTAAATAACAAAGTTCATGATTACCAGGAGCTCATACGTAGTTGTGGCTTGTGCGTAATAAAAAGGAACCCTAATGCCCAGTATTGCCGTTTTTAGATTGACGTTATACTCAATTTAAAAAAAGAGCAGAATTGAATTTCATTTGAGAATTAAAAAGTAAGTGCCGAATGGATTTAACACATTATCATCCATTTTAACCAATACGAAAGTCGTTGAAACGAATCTCAGAAGTTTAAAGTATTTAGTCACTCATTGAAAAAATTACAAAGTCCACTGATTCGATTGTTTCTAATGTGAATGAGATGCATGTTGATGAATTTTTGCTCGAAATTCGAAAATATGCCTAAATGTAGTAAATACGAAAATTCTATTTGCTAATTGGCGTAAAAATGTGCCAATTTTGGCACAAAAAGTTCTAAAGTGGCAACACTTAGTCTGCCGCCTCAGCGCGACGCTACCGCGAGTGAAAGAAACGGCAAATATTTGATAACAATAACTACCTACTTGCGGCGTCGTCGTCGCCGCGATTTTAGCGCGAGTGAGAGAGAGGGCAAATATTTAATAACAATTTAACAAAATCCTTGCGCCAAAAGGAACACGACGTGCCTTGTGTGGGTATTAGTGGGTGGTGGCCGCCCGTCCGGCACTTGGCCATTGGCGCAAGCATTTCGCTAAATGTCATCAGAAGATCCGCCCGATTAGGGTAATCGTAGTATTAGTTCCGTTATCATTGTATTTATTTTTTATGAACCTACAGTACCGAATGGAAATTAAAAATTTGGTTGTGTGTTGAAAATCTTCAATTATTCGAGGAACAGACCGTTAGTATCGAAAACTTACATTATTATCTTATCATCATTTACAGTTTTTACTCTGTTTCATTTACACTTAGGTACAGTTATAACCTTATGCTCGCATCTTAAAATACAACAATTGAATTCTATTGTTTTCTTCGCACAGCCATTATTATTAACATCATTTTTATGCTCAGCCCCGCACGTTTACTAAAGCGCCCCACAGATGGATCAGTTCGCTTGTCGGCAGCGGCCTGTCAGTACCCCTAATATCAGTTGATTTATACCGTCAACGTTTACGAAAACTCGGATGAACTGCGCATGTCGGTAAAGCAGTCAAAAGACATGAATGAGATAGAGCTATAGTTTTCGATTACGAATACAGTTTGCCAAACTCATACTAGGGGTACTGACAGGCTGTTGCCGACAGGCCGACTGATCATCTGTGGGCTCCTTGACTCTTGTATTGATACGATGATAAGGAACCACAGAATTAGATACGAAACTCCGGGTCGTTGAGAGGCCGTGGGCCGGTAGTTGGATCTATCACCCTAGTACCAGGAGCGAATGTGACTGGAAAAAAATGTGCATGATGCGCATTCACACGCACACAAGGAAGTCACTCACACGTCCATCACCGTCAGTCGTTCACGGGAAGCACCGAAAAAGGTCGCACTTTCGGTACCTACTTGTTTGTTTAGCTTAAACGGTGAAAATTATTTACGATGAGAAGCAAGTTACTATGAATGATATTCTCAGTGTACTGCCTGCCCGTGTTGAGTTACGTTTGTGATGGAAAACCAACTGATATTCCAGCACGATGTTGGTGCAGCGCACCGGCAGCATCGGCCCATGTCGAATGTGATGTTGTACCTACTTACTTACGTTAGTAGTTAAACGACAACTTCTCTCAGTGGATTCTTATTGTGGAAATAAAAAAAAACATTGTGTTGTGTATTCAAAATAGTGTGTGTGCAACAGAACTACAAAATGACATGAAAGTTTGCGTAGTCATATGTGGTCATATTGTGAATGTGAGTGAGTGAGTACCTACCTAGTAAAGTACCTACATACAATTTTTGCATCGACTAAACTGTTTTGTCGAGTTGTGTGTGTGGTTCTCATGATTTCCACACAACTAAACCGTTTAATTAAGCTTTTTACTTTTTTGTCGAGCAACTATCGAGTTGTGCGATATGCGCGCTTCAATCTACCTATTCCTATAAATAAAAAAACATAATATGATACACAACAAAATAGTTGTTCAACTAAAAGTTGCATGTATGCGCTAGCTCTAGTCTTGAAATTGTGTTTTTACGTAAAAAAAAGAAAAAGAAACGACACTCCGACCGAAATTTTGCTAGGTTGGTACCTAGGTACTTAGTTCATAGTCAAAATTGAATTAGGGTAGACAATAAAAAACCTTTTGCTATTTGCTATTTTATTCGTCTTTCAAGGAAATAACTAAGTAAAATCCGAATTGTGATCGATCATCACATCATCAGTGGTGTGAGCAAAATGACTTCTAATGATTAGGATTTATCAGAAAAAAACGAACCATCCTCCGCCGGGAATCTAACCCGGGACCTTTTACTTTCCGGGCGAATGCTCTGACCGCTGAGCTACGGATTAGTCAATTTGCTGTCGTGTACCTACTCGTGTAGCGCGCCGGCACCCGGCCGTCGTCGCTCGTCGGCAGTCTGTCGAGTACCAGGCTTGCAGAAGGCCGGTAGAGATGGTATGCTATCAGCTGAATAGGGCATTTACCTCAATAGTGTGGACCAACAATAAATGTCGATAAAGAAATAAAACTTGGAATAAAGAGTATAAATTTCAATGTCTTAAAATTTTGCCCAACATAGATGTTCCCTACCGACACTTCACGCTCCTTTTGTATGTATACCCCCTTTCGATAACACGTTGTACAGTAAAAAATAAATAAAATAAAATAATTTTTTTTTTTGGGAAATTTATTCTAAACTCGTAACATGACCTACCCCTGAAGTTTGGATTGATAAAAAAATGTCACGGTATATACTTAAGATCAGTAAGATTTTAAGTACTGTGCGGATGTGCAGTATTATATGCATGTGGTTATATTATCGATCAACAATACCACTAGATAACCGCTTGGAGTGTCAAACGGCCGAGAAAATAAAAGCGCACTTTAAAGGTGTTATTACTTCCTGTCATGGCCTGAACCACACTACCGGCACAGATTACTAAATAGTTACTACGTAACAGATACTGCACTTCGCTAAGCCATTTAAATAAATAGCAACTCTAACTATAACGCAATAAATGAATTCAGCTTGTACGGCGCAAATTACGAACGGCCACTCGTTGCATCTCTTTCTATCGCATATATTCTAGCTCTTTTGTAGATTTCATTACTATGGATTTGCGGTGCGGGCGAGAATTGCGCGCAAGTACATCTAGTGACAGAATAAGACGACTAATAAAATAATTATATGTTAGTATTATATTATCTGTGATGTGACGCACCAGCTGAAGTAGCGCAACCGCGCCCGCGATAGCCGCGCAGTATGGACTTCGCCGTTCGTTCACTTTATGACGTAAGATGGTAACATTCGTAGCCTTTTTCTCTGTTAAAAAGTCAGTCAGTGCCATATTTGAGTTTTGTTATAGTTCGTGAGGCGTTACTTTGTGGTATTGTTGATCGGATGGTTGTTCATACTTACCGTCGCCGCACACGACCCACAGGCGACAGCCACGAACGCCGCCATTTAAAGCTAGAAGAAACAAGTGACGACAACAGGCGTCAACAGTTTGGGCCGAGTTCATATAAAATGTATGAAAACTACAGGAAATAGGTCGGTGGCGGCGTTTTGTGGTTATGGTCGGTGGCCCGTGTGCGGCCAAACTTATGTATTGTATAAAGCCGCCTCCACATGCTTGGCAAACAACGGCAAACAGCGATCACCAAACAACAAACACGAACGTGCGGATGGGTGTTTGCCTGTTTTTGATTGGTGTTCGCTGTTTGTGCCAGTGATCGGCGTCGGTGTCTGTTTTTCTGCACAAATCAAAGGATGTTCGACAAACGTGTTTGCGGTGTATCCAGACGCTTGCGGTGAATCAGTTGTACGCGCAAGCTTGCAGGCGGTTATTATTATTTACTATCTACGCTGTGTGCTATTGTAATCATCAACGTAAATAAATATGTATTTTATTTTTTGGTCTTCTCCTTTTCTTTCTTTCTCGTTTCATTTCATTTTGCTTTTGTTATATAAAAATAGGTCAATCCCAAAGTAATCGCTTACACAACAAGCTCGTCGTCTGCCATGTTTGCCAATCCGGAATATACTAGCGTATAGGTACGTTCGCCAAGCGTGGGGAAGCTTGTTTGTGTTGGATGATTGTGGTCAATGTTTCGTGTTTGATGATTGGTGTTTGTTGTTTGCGGCAAACACCAAGCATGTGGAGGCTGCTTTACAGATTACGACAAAATGTAGTACCGTGACAATCTCGGCTTCCAACTGCGGCCTCGCGTTGGGATACAGCAGCAGTATCACGTTGACCGCCACTCCGGCGAGTATGCCCAACTCCACTCCAACGACAAGACATACTGCGAATGTCGCGAACGCTGGTACTAGGTCCGCGCGGCGAGATCGCCACATCGGTTTGACAACCTAATGAATAATATCCAATTAACATCGAAGATTCTTGCAACTGTTTTGCGGGTGGTAAATAAGGGTTTATCTATTTCTGGGGGTTGGCCGGGGATGACCGCCCCACAGCAAATTCCAAGGCTCACCGTCTCATGAAGCAGGAGAAACTGCCTGCTAATACCACCGATGTATTTTTTCTCCGGTTAACGTTTGGTTGAAAGTGGGACCCTTGATAAGAATCACCACACAAAACTTTAACAACTTTTGATATACTTAACAGATGTTATTTCACAGTTCATTAATTTTATACTATCTAACTTCATGGGTTATTTGTGAGCTTGCTTTTAAATATTAAGTGTGCAATCAGTCCTCAATGTCCTTGAGTATTTTAAAGTTATTTAAGCCAGTAAAATCCTACTATTAAAAGAGGATAACTGTTTACTGGAGAAACCATAACTGTTTGGACAAGGTACTGAAAAAACCGACCGTACAATAAGTTAAATTCTTCGAGTTATGTGTTTCTCAAAACTCTACTCTATTACTATTAGAATAAGTTCGCATGTTGTATGGATGATTTAACTAAAACTTACCTCATATTCTATCATAAATATCACAGCAGAAATAATAACGGCAGCAAGCGCTGCCTTCGGAATGAAGTAAAAGTATGGCGTGAGCAAGCTTAATGCCAAGAGCACCAAAACACCTAAAACAATATAAATTCTATTGAGACATTAATACACATGAAGATACAGGTATTTTTTTATAAAGATACATCTGCTACAATTTTATTTTGAATGCAAAAAATATTTAAGTATTATTATTTATTAAGATAGATATTGTAATAAGTAGTGGTTTATCATGGCTTAATGGATTTTTAGTTTCAAAATTATTGCTGTTTATTTTTACCTGTGTAAATACTGCCCATTTGCGTGGCAACACCACTGGCGTGGTTGACAGCACTTCTTGAAAAAGATCCTGTTATGGGCATCGCAGTTACGAACGACCCTAGTATATTAGCGAGAGACAACGTAAGTAGCTCTTGCGTAGCGTCTACGGTTTCACCACTTGCTGGGGACAAATTATAAAACAGATATAAGGTTTCATGGCATACGTAGTTCTGATATTCTTCGTTCTGAAAGACATGCGACTGAAGGAAGGACTGACTGAAGGACTAAGGACTGCGCAGACAGTCACATCCGAATCCGACAAATGCTGAGTGATGTGGACTGGAGTGAAGAGTTATTTTAAGATTATACCAAACTACCTATGCAATTTGTGTCCCTTAAATATATTGAAGTAAGTAAACAGTATAGGTATAAATGAGGATAACTGAAATAATAAAATGGTAGGAATTTTACTGAATCTGGCGTCATCTGGGTGAAGTCCGTGTCTCATTAGCAAAATCAAAGATTTTTACTTACAACAATAGACATTTTTGTTTTTGGTTAGCTACGTAGTTTTTAAATAAAGTGCCAGCAGAGTAGGATAATAAATTTTCGGGACTATAGTGATATCATGATAACCAGCGTGTAAAATACTCTTTAATTTGTTGTTTTGAATGCACAATGTGTTTTAATCTATATTACGAATATTAAAAATACATGGTGTTATTACAAGACATTGTCTAAAGTTTAAACCGCCTTTGTGGTTTAGTGGTACACCAGACCAGTAGTAGACCAAGAGGTCCCGGGTTCGATTCCCAGTGGGGGTACGTATTATTATATTCGATTTAGTAGGTGGTAGGATTTGTTATAAGTCCACCTGGCTAGCTCCGATGTTTTGAGCATTGTTGTTTTCCGGCAGTTAGAGATAATATAGCCAGTTCATCAGTTTTGAGGATTCCGGGAGTAGTGTTCTTCCATCTTCAGACTTATCTTCACTTAACATCAGGTGAGATGAAGGCTAAGTGCTACCCTGTTTGTGGATTAAAAAGAAGACTTGGTATAAAACTGATGCTGTCTCTGTTTTCTGATTAGCAAATGAAAGTAACAACTTCTAACTTTTTGTAATAACACCATGTTTTGAAAATTGTTACTCACCGAATGCTTTAGCAATGGCAACATTTCCTAAAACTCCTATCATGGGGACTAGAACTATGGAAGACCCGAGGTCCGAGCACATTTCTAAGAATGTGACGTTTCTTCCTCCGTAAGACGTACTGAACGGCGGCGGGGTCCACGATGGTAGACCTTCCCTGAAATAAAAAAACAAAAATAGGTTCAGCTATTTTGGAAAATCAAACATGTTTGAAAGTTCAAACAAATTTGTTTCTTAAAAAGTAATAAATTTAAATACGTGAGTATAAATGAAAAATGATAATAATTTCTGAGCTTTAGGAGAAAGGGCTTATTATTACTTTTCATTAATCTTTAAGTTATCTGTATGAATCTTTAATCTTAAATAATCTTTAATTAAAGAAACTCATTGGCTTAAAGATTATATTTTTTATACATCGGTTTTGTATTAACATGATGTATTTACCTTACTGTACCCGTTAGTTTGAATGTGGTACTAGAATACTGTTCCAAAAAATATGCAGACACGGAACAAAAGATGACAACCAATGCATTCCTCGATGTTGACAGCAGCCATAAAGTTTTTTTAAGTCCTTTATTCTCAGATTTTATGTCTTTCATTTTCTGAAATAGAGAATTAATTGCTTAGATTTTTAATTATAATTATTTTTTTGCATTCAAGATGCATTTTTTATGGTTGAAAATGAAGTAGGTATTAGAAAAAATGAGTATTCGCCCGGACAGTGAAAGGTCGTGGGTTCGAGTTCCATCTCAGCTATTAGTGAAACGGGTCGATTTTTCTTATACTTTATTTTCAAATAGCCTTCCGCCCGCGGCTTCTACTACACGACGTTATCCCGCGGGAAGGTGATATTTTTCAGGAATAAAAATTAGCCTATGTCCTTTCTCAGACTCTAGACTATGTCTGTACCAAAATTCATTCAAATCGGTTCAGTAGTTTAGGTGTGATTGTGTAACACACAGACAGACAGAGACGCATTTATAATATAAAAAAAGTAAGGATTAGGTACTATATAATCCTAGTTACACATGAAACAAATGATGATCACCAGCGCATATACATGCATCTCACACATTAAATGATTTTTAATAATTTATTAACACTATATGAGACACAACACACAGCTTTACATGTGGACCTTCATTGGGCACACGCTTAGTGCGTACTTCTTTGCCCGATTTTAAATTACGACAATAAGCTCAGTGGGTTTGGGAAAGGTTTTTATATTTATTTATTTTTGAAATACTTATATACATTTTAACTTAAAATATGTCATATTTTTTTCCGTAGCCCTTCAAAATATTTCACAATATTCGTAAAAACGACCACGTGCTATTGTTTTCGTGACAGTCACAATCACAATGCGCCCGGAAGCCGCGGGTGTGACGTCGTACAGCTCGATTCTCTCGCTAGTCTCATACAATATTGTATTATTTGAGAAAATTATCAACATGTCTTCACAAAGTACGGTATATAAATACTGTATTGTGCCTCTGTGTACGAATACTTCGATCAAAACACCAAATAAAATCTTAATTCGTAACAAAAAATCCAATATAAATTTGCCCATTATCCTTTCACATAGCAAATTCGTCTTTTTTCTTTCAGAAGAAATATGTGCATTACATTACAGTGGAGATAAAGAGTGATTTTTTATGGAAAAATTTCAGATTGACGCTTCGACTCTGCGCCACAGTGAGTTGAGCCTTACGTCTAGTAGGTATCCGACGTCGCAGAGTCGAGTCGCCGCCGAGGCGTCTCTCCCATACATTCGTGTTGTAACTCGCACACTACGCTACCTATCAGTATCCGACCCAAATAATAGGTTTCAGCGACTGACGTCGGAGTCGATCGCAAGAACAGGTAGAGTATAGTAATTATTGTATTATTTGTACAGTGTAGCATGGGTCCTATGACTGCTCATTTTCGTGCAAAGCGAAAGGTTGCTTCTCTTGCTAATAATGCTGTTTTTATTGAGTTTTATTCCAATATAAAGAACTTTTTGCTTTGCTCGAATGAGCTGTCAAAGGCCCGTGCTACATAATACGAAGTATAGAGCAATAATAACCTTTAATGTGATCCAGGCTATACAATGCTAATATTGATTTTAAATGAAAAATAAGGTTGTATACTCACCCGCATAAGCAACAGAATAATAAGACACGTGATTCCTAAGCAGGTGTCAGCCCAGCGCGCATTTGGTATATTTTGGAACACCTAAAACAATAAACTACATTTAACAATACAATGCCTGCTTTAAAGTGTGTTGTTTAGAATGAAAAGCTATAAGTAAGTATTTCATTTTAGTAATACCCTAAATAATGTTTTAAATGACTTTTAATTTGTGCGTAAGTTTTTTTAAGCTTAAGGAGCCTGAGGCGCAGGAGTGCACGGGCGGCGATAGTTGAAGTTAAGCAATTTTTGCAATGGTCGGTTACGGGATGGGTGACCAAAAATTTATTATCTCGAGCTCTTCGTGCTTCGGAAGGCACGTTAAGCCGTTGGTCCCGGCTGCGTTTGCAGTCGTTAAACACCCAATCCCTATGGGCCCGCGAGGTGGGTAATGGCCCAGTCTCTTTATCCGTCCATAAGGCCTGTGCCCAAGCAGTGGGGACCTAATAATGGGTGATGATAGCAGACAGGTCCGGCCTAAAAATTACTTGCAAAGCTAGTTTATTTCTATTGTAATAATTTATCTTAATATTTTTGAGTTATGATCAGAATGTCACGTAGAATTTTGGCTGCCGACGCAGATCTGCCAGCACTTATTGGAACCGGTCCGCGCAGATAGTCAGCGCATGCAGTTTTTTGACGTGTAGGTATACGCTCTATCGCCTCGAACGCTTATCAACTTTAGGAGCATCTCAAACTTCGCCCTGTCGCTTAAAATGTCAAAGGTATGAAAGAGGCAAGATGTTTAAGACGCTTCCAATGTTGAATGGCGTACGAGCATTCGGGCGCTAATAAAATATACTTAATTTGTGCCTTTTTTACCTTTTTTAAGTTGTCCAAAAACCCAGAAGACGCAAACTGTAAACCCAGTAGACTCTTTATCTGGGAAACTGCGATAATTACAGAGGTTGCCGAGGTAAAGCCTACTGTCACAGGAACTGATATGAAATCTATCAAAACACCTGTAAAGAAAAACAAAGTAGAGGATAACATAATAAGTATTCGAGTTACATTTATTATTTTTAAATTTCCATTTCCGTAGTAGATTCAGGCACTTTTTTTATCCACAACGGGGTAGCACTTATCCTTCATCACACCTGATATTAAGTGGTGATAAGGCTGAAGGTGGAAACGCACTACTCCCGGAATCCTCAATCAACTCTTATCTCCAACTGCCGGAACACAATAATGCTGAAAACATCATTAATATGGCGTCAGACTTAGATAAGATGGTGGTAGCTAGCCAGGCGGACTAAGAACAAGTCCTACCATCAACCAAACCGAATACAATATGTACCCCCACTGGGAATCGAACCCGGGACCTCAGGGTCTGAAATCGGTGGTGTGAACGACTAGACCGCAGAGGCGGTTAAAATGTTGGCACTTATGTTTGCTTAACTCTAATACGAGGAAGCCCGTGACGCACTGGTTAGCGTGGCCTACGATTGTTAAGGTTAAGCAACTTCATAATGGTCGGTGACAGGATGGGTGACTAAAGATTTATTATTTTGAGTTCCTCCATACTTCGGAAGGTACGGTTCCGGCTGACCTTTCAGTCGTTATCCGCATTGAGCTCATGCGAGTGTTCCGCGCCACAAGGAACGCCATATGCCCCAGTAGTGGGGATAATATAATAAATAGCTGGTGATGATGACCGGCCGATTAACATTGGTTAAGTACTACTGTACTTATCTACTAAACACAAACGCCTGAATACTAGAAGTCTAGAACGCTACTCAAGTTCTGGGGGGCTACCGGCTAAGAAATCTGGATATTGGTATGGGCTTCAACTGTCATTTGAATTCCTTATTCTGATAGATTTTTGCTGCTTTGTTCTGTTGAACGTTGCTAGCTAGTTATTGTTATACCCGACGTCACAAAACAAGGAACTGATAGCGGCTATTTTCTTTATACAATTGACATAAAGTTCCCAAAAACGTATGAAGTTCATACCCATAAAGTTACGCGGTAGCCCCCTTGGGCTTTAAACATCATCCTGTCACCTCAAATGTTAAAGGTATGAGAGAGACGCCATGCTATTTAAGACGTTCCTAAACGTTGCTTTCGAGATTCGGGCGAAAGTTTAGTAAATAAGTAGATACAGTAGTGGTGTAAGCCGACCGGCGAGTAGCGAGTCGCTATGCGCTCATCCCTTCCCAATGTACTTATACTTACTCTATACTCGCCAATGTAATTACTTGACTAATGTAAATCAGCCGTAAGTCTGGAATGAAGCAGCGGTTTCGTGGGTGGTGCCCCAGTAAGTGACGCACCCGAAACCGGCTGTATGACAGCCGGCCGACTTAATCGGGTGCCTCCACAACGGGGGCGTCACACACCGGGGGCCGAACCCACGAACCCGAAGCTTCAATTCTTGTTCAGACTTTTCATAAATCTGTTAATTATCTGCGAAGTAAGTTAAATGGAACGTGGTACTGAATATGAACTGAATACCTATTGTCACAGATAATATAATACTATCTATTGTGAAACAGGTGTTAATTATTGTAGGTAGGTATGTATTGATGTATATTAACTCAATTTATTATTGTAATTATTAAATAGCCTTACTAACATTATATTTAAACAGGTGTAGGTGAAATTGCGATAGACCTGTTGTTAATAAAATAATAAAGTTAATACATGCATTCTTTCGACGAGAAGACAGGGTTAAATGAATAGGAGCCCAAGGACGAAAAACTATCGATAGCTTTACACTGTCTGTCCGGGCGAATGCTCTAACCAGTGAGCTATGCAGTACCTAATTGTTTCATAATACAGGAATTATGTTGAAAAGGTAATTGTTTTATAACAAAGGAATTATTATAAAAAATCCGTAGCTCAATGCTTCAATGGTAAATTGCATACCTAATGAAGAAAAAAACAGTAGGTAACATAAAGGACATCACCCATTTTGGGCTATTTCTTAAAGTGCCGGCCAACAAAAATAAACTTAATATAAGAACACACTATAGATAGAATAGATAGATAGAATACACTATTCTAAACATTTTTTATTACTACTGTCTAATTTTAAAAGTGCTGGCGCACAATAACTAACCTTATATAATGACAGAAGACATTATTCTAAACATTTTTGATTACTACAGCTAAGCTCTATGTACCATAGATTAAATTATATTTAAAAATATTGAACATTGGGAACCCTGTATCGTGTGACCTATTGAATTAGGGCTCAAACTGTCAGGAATTTTATACACTTTAAATAAGTAGGGTAGTGACTTTTGTCATCAGATCCTTCCGATGTCGTTTTTTTGGCACAAAACTAAAAAAAGAGGTGGTTTTTCAGCAACTACTCAGCGCGCGAGAATTTCAGACTGCTGCAAATCTGGATAAATACTATCCAGGTGGACCCAAACAACATACCAAAAGAGCAAGTTTATCGCATTTATTTGTTGTTAGTTTTTTATGTTTAGAATAACGTCTTCTGTTATTATATAAGGTTAGTTATTGTGCGCCGGCACTTTTAAAATTAGTCAAAATGTATGGAGCATGGGTGAAATTTGATCTTGAATAAAATCTTAACTATTGGACAGATAACTTAGCTGTAGTACAAAAAAATATTCAGTATAGTGTTTTCTATTGTTATATGGGTAAGGCCGACAAATTGGCCTGATATAACATAAAAGTAACTTAAAAATATAAGTTACCGGGTAACTTAAAAGTAACACAAAAGTTTCAAAGGGGATGTCTACAATAGGACATATTCATTTTTTTTTTCGAAAAATTAATAATTATGTTACTAACTTCAGTAAAACTCGTTTTATTTTTTTAACCTTTATTTTTTTTGTAAAAAACAAAATAATAACGCCCTAAAAATTATAATTCTTCTCTAATTAAATTAAAAATCAATAAAATATTTTTACTGTTATTGAGTTAAATCTCGCCATTTTTGCTTTTTCTCTTCTTTATCCTGTTTTGTATATTTTTCAGGATTCCCTCTTTGTATTTCCTCCCTAACTTTTTTGTTTTTGAGCGGGAGTGAGATGCATCTGTCATATGAAAAACTATAATATCACTATCAATAATTCTTAATAGGTACATAATTTTACAAAAAGTTACTTGTGCTATGGGGAATAAAAAATCAACTTTTAAAATCAGTAATCACTTTAATAAGATTTAATTTAAGAAACAATCAATATAAATCTGCGGTGCGTTAATTCACTGCAATTTAATTAATGCTTTATTTTACAGTCCCAAATGTGCATTAGGCTTAACATCACTTTTATGTTACGTAACTTAAATATAAACAACAATAGTAACATAAAAGTAACATAAAACCTTTCTCTTTTCAAAAGACGCTCAATCTATGACACTATAATGAATAATTTATCAATTTTTATAACTTAAAACTCTAATTTATAGATTATATTTATCGAATAATCTGCCGATTAAAGCAAAACGATACAAATATTACCTTAAAATCACATACCACTTTTTTGCGGCGAACGTAAGCACGATCTGGGGCAAACAAACTCAAGTAGCACCTCAATAATGGCCGACAGGTAATTGTCATACCATAAACAAGTAAGGTACTGGTGTTGCCAATTATTAAAAACGGATTCTACTGCTCAATTACTTCGTGTTATACAAGATAATGGTAACTTAAAATCGGTAACATAAAAGCATAAAATACAAGGACAATATTATTAATATAAAAATGATTATTATTTTAATTGCTAAACTGTAGTAAAGTAAATAAACAATGTCTAAAATAGGTGGTTCTTCAAAGAAAATATTTTAATTGCCAGTGGAATGAACAGAAATTTAATATTAATACCGATTGTGTATGGGGGATCATTTGGGACACTTTTATTTGTTCTAGCAATTGTGTATTCCCGTTTAAAAAATATTTTTATTAAATGGAAAGAAGTAGTTTTACAGTCGTCTGCGTATTTAGACACTTATATAAATGATCCTTTTTTAAGAGGAAAGCTATAAAATTTGATAGTTTTAAATATTTTTACCAAAAAGTTGCTGGACGCCACGTCGTCTAGCAACTTTATTTGGCGGCCTTACCCATATTAAGTTTATTTTTGTTGGCCGGCACTTTATGAAATAGCCCAAAAATGTATGGAGCTTGGGTGATGTCCTTTGTTTTTCTTGCTAGGGGTACCGTAGCATGGAAAACTATCGTTATGGTAATCGAATGACAGACTATACCACACCAATCTTTAAAAACTGTCGAAGTGCTGCTGCCAAACATATATTGAAGTTCTGCAGGCGTACTCAAATTCAACGAAAAACGAAACTTCGTTTTTCCCGTTCGTCCCCTCTCACTGTCCGGGAACACACGACAGAATGTCACATGACAGACACGACGTCACATGACAGAATCGAGTGAAAGCGGCGGGGCTTACGAAATTTCGTTTTTCGTTGAAATAGTGAAGGACTTCAGTTCCTTATACGACAGAAAGAGTCACTGCTCTTGGTTTCATATAAAATAAATGATACAATCACGATAACGGTTACCATAACGACAGTTTTTCATGCTCTATGGCTACTGATATCTTTCATGTGTTCTGTGATTTTAACAAATTTCAATTTTTGTACACGAGAATGTAAAGCAATGTCGGCGAGCGATTTGTTTTGAATACTTGTTTCCCGTTACGAATGAATATTGTCGCTGTTTAAACGTAGTCCATTCATAATTTTCAACGAGTATATGCATTAAATTAAATTTCCCATTGATTCAAGCTACCATCGGAAGTTTGAACAATATCCAAAATATAATCGTGTTGCCAATAAATGGAAATAAGCGATAATAATATTCATTTCATAATTTTCGTGACTATGAAATGGAGGATAGTAGAAAGGAAGAGTAAGACCGCTGAAAAGATGGATAGAGTGTGTGCGTAATGAAATGAACAAAAAATCGGCCAAGTGCGAGTTGGACTCGTCCATGAAGGGTTCCGTACCCACTAAACGTATCGATTGCCTATACCTAGCCAAAATTTCGATGTCGGTCGTTTTAGTTCTCCTGCGGATCTCATCATTTCTGATTCGATCGAGCAGGGAAATTCCAAGCATCGCTCTCTCCATTGCTCGCTGGGTGACCTTGAGCCTTCTTATGACACCCATAAGAAGGCTCAAGGTCCACGTAAAATACCACGTCTCGCTTCCATAAGTCATAACTGGCGACACACACAAGTGCTCAAGTAGGTAAGTACTATATCTCGTTCAAACCAATTTTCGTTGAAATTTCGTTTTTATTAAGACCAACAGCATATATTTTTTCAAGATTTTTCACTCTTTTATTTCAAAAGGTAGAGGGGGGGGGGGGGGCACATTTAACCACTTTGTAAGGTTTTATCGTTAAAAAGGTTAACTTTAAGATAAAATATTTGATTGAATCAGGCGTCACTTGGCGGAAGTCCCTAACCATTGTGAAAAATAAATATATGTAGCTTTCTTCCGCAAATAATCGCAAAACTTGCACCTTCACCGATCACACTACTCTACACGTGTTTCGCCCCAACCCGGAGCATCCTCAGGAGATGTTTGTCCGTATGCAATCCAGCACCGAATGACTGGAAAACGCCCGCTGCGACTACATATATTTATTTTTCACAATGGTTAGGGACTTCCGCCAAGTGACGCCTGATTCAATCAAATATTTTAAAAATATTTTAAGATAAAATGGTTAGAGAAACCTGTAAGTATGTCATTTACAAAGACCTATCTATAGACACCCCACACAAAATTCATTGATTAAAAAAAAAACAGTTTCAGATCGTCAGGAATGAATTTGTCAACTAAAGAAGGTTTTCGTATTGTGACCGCACCTAACTTTGGTTGTGGAGAAAATTGGTTTTGGTACTATTTTAAAGGTCTGACAACAGGACACGGCATAAAATAATGACTGAACCAATTTTGATAAAATTTGGATAAACCTAGTATCTCGGTATTTATAAATTGCCATCGACAAAACAAGAACGAATCAAACATAAATAAATAATAATAATAACTGTTCTAATTCTTTCATAAGTACCTACTTATCAATTAACCTCAATCGATCCCCAAATTCGCAAGTAAGAGGTGCTAATTGAGTTTGTACAGGATACCAATATAAACTGCTATTTCTGAAGATAGGAATATAAAACAATCGTACGTCTACTTGTAGTACATAGTAATAAACGGTTTCGGTGAGAAACAAAGGCGTTACAACCTAAATATAATTCATAAACTTTCGCTTGCCTCCTCTACAAAATAATGTTTTAAACACAAAATTAGTTTATAAAACAGTAGAACAATTTTTGTTCACGTAAAACAAGCGACTCGGATGGCTGACCGCAAATAGAACTTTACCGTGGGTCCGTTAAACTTTCGGTCCCAGGTGCCGCGGTAATAGTCAACAATACTCCAAACTTTTTATGAGAAGCGGGAAGATTTGTGCCAGAAATGAGTTATTTACGATAATAGCTTCTAATTAGTTAATGCGAACTTTTTGAATTAACGTTGAAAATGGTATACTACATTTTTGATACTATATGCTGTGTGTTACTTAATTTTCACTTCTCATGCTCGTAAAGTTGGTGTTTATGTTGGGTATAGGCTGCATAAAATCGCTTTTTATGCTCTAGTGCATAAAGTAAAATCTTCGTCTAAGTCTCAGACTTTAAGACAAAAGTCGTCAGGTAAACAGCCACACACGCAATTAAACTTCATTAAATAAACTTATTATTTCATTCTGTTTCTTCAATTTTGTACATAATCCATGTTAAATTACTAAATTAATAAAACTAGGCAAAATTAATGAGTTTTCTAAGAAATAAGTATTTCAAGAGCATTATGGACTACGATCTATGCTAAAGTCACTGTGCTGCCAATGCCACGTATAAAAAAAAAGAAAAAGAATGTCTTCCCGCCAATATGGCGAAGTTTTTATTTTTTCTTTTTTGCAATATTGTTATTTATTTTCCTCACACTCTCAGTGAAAAGCAGAGTGTATAACTTGTACATAAAACCCATTTTACCCTCGAATTGACTATCAACCCTCGTCTACGGCTCGGGTGGATATATACGTCTCGGGTAAAATGGTATGTTTTATGCACTTGTTGTACAATCTACTATTTGTAGATAGGTACCTGTATTTTTATGCACAAATAGAAAAGCATTAAGGTCATGGTCACATTATATCCGCACCTCAACATCACAATCAACAGTTACATTACCTTTACTATGATATACTACAAGTCGAATTTCTTCGAACAAGGGCGGCAGGGTCGTGCTACCGAAGCGACTTATTTTTTGAAATCATTACATTAATTTGCTTTGCTTATTCAGGAAGATGAAATCACACTTTTAGCATAGAATATACTATATAGCCACGCCCACAGGTCGCGCGTCGGAATCGTTGCATCGGTCTGTGTTTCATATAAATTCATACTAACCAGTGCCGCCGCACGACGGCATGACCCATTTCGGTCGCTTGTTAGGGTAGCATTTTCCATGCGCGCCTCTATCATCTAACGTTTTTTTGATGTATAAAATCTGTGAAAGTCTATGAAAGGAACATACCTAAATGTAGCATCCCCATCACAAACTGCAGAACTCCAGTGAGGAAACACAGGAGCACGGCATAATCTTGGTTTCTGTTCAGAATTTGTTGGTACGTCATCAGGGACAGGAGAGCTGTAGGTCCCAATGTGATGTCCTTGCACGATCCGAAGAAGATGTATATGAAGCAGCCCATGAACGAGGAATACAAGCCATACTGCAGAAAAAGAAGAAAATAAATAATTGGACAAACAAAAGAAGGTGTGTGTTGTAATTTCTGCTTAGTAAGGCTCGTGCATCTTAGCCTAAACACACCACGACTTTTAGCGCTATAAAAAAATCGCAAGTGGACAGTGCACATTTTTCCTGCACAGCAGTTGGTTTGTATTGATAAGCACGCGCGCTTATCTATGATTTTTTTACGACCTGCTATATACAGGGCGTCCCAAAATTAACTCACATAGAGGGAAAGTACCTTAAATACTGAAGATATAAAATTTTACTGAAAGGAGACTTCATTTTTATTTTAAAAAGAAAACGAACTGCATTCAAAGAATTTTAAGTAATCAACTGTCTGAACTGGGAATCGAACCCACCGAATGTAAAAAAAAATATTTCTCTAATTTAATTGTACCGATCGAAAGGCTCGATCATACCTTATCATTTTTTCTTAATAACATAGCATCTTAAATAAAAGGAAGACTACGAAATTTAACATTTAATGTTGAATAACAAGTTTGTGCAGCGTTATGGATAGCCTTTCCTGTGACTGTCGTGCTCAAAACTTTAACATTTCAATGTATTACTAATGAGGGAAGATTGGAGCAATTATCATAAAGTGTTTGATAAAGTTATAATGTGTTAAGTAACACCAGCTCGATTGGTTAAACTTGTTATTCAACATTAAATGTTAAATTTCGTAGTCTTCCTTTTATTTAAGATGCTATGATCGGTACAATTAAATTAGAGAAATATTTTTTTTACATTCAGCGGGTTCGATTCCCAGTTCAGACAAGTGATTATTCAAAATTCGGTGAATGCAGTTCGTTTTCTTTTTAAAATAAAAATGAAGTCTCCTTTCAGTAAAATTTTATATCTTCAGTATTTACTATTAAAGGTACTTTCCCTCCATGTGAGTTAATTTTGGGACGCCCTGTATATTCACACGCGCGTCGACGGGCGCGTTTTGTAATAAGAATTTTTGGTGGTGTAGAGAAATTGGGGTACCCGTTAGAGAATTTGGGGGACCCGTTGGAATTTCACTGGAATCAACCCTAGTAAGTTGTTTTCGACTCGGCTAGCTCAAATTGCACTTAGGGTCGTAGGTAGGCGTAGCTCAGACATCTGGGGTTATAATTAACCTTGGGCGCCGTTGATATTAATCACAAATGCAAGTTGCTAAAAGTATTAAACTTGTAAGCAGAAGTGCTAAAATGTCTATGAATTTATTTAAAAAACCCCAGATTGAAACAAAGTGAATTCAATGAAAACTCATATTTGATGCATTAATAAACATTTAATCGACACTGATACAATTAGTACAAAACCAGTATAATGGTATTAATAGTAATGAAATAAATTATAATAACTTAACCAGAATACGACACATAACCGTCGCTTTACTTAAACATTATACAAGTAACATCATTATTATTATTATATTTATTATTACAAATAACATCCTCCTTAAAAGTGGGACGATACCCCAATTAAGACACACATTATTGCTGGCCTTCGCTCCGGCTCAAGCATATAAAATCGGCAAGCGCTTGTTTAGGACACTGCCCAACACATTCTCACTACTTATATATATATAAAGGTCTCTAAGTTGAGTTAAAATAAACTAGGGGTAATACATGAGGGCACAGGTGAACACTGCCATACGAACATGAACCGGCTATACATTTGGCATTTATGTTAAATAGGTGGACAGCGGCATGGCTTAATAATACCTTACGTTCCGCGGGTTACCTCCATGAGTCCCTGAGTTTTGCTGAATTGGCAAAACAGGTCAACAAACTTGAAACACCCATTGATCATCACATTCCTAACAAGCGAGCAGGCGAGACCGGCAACTTCACACGGCGCACAGAATATTCCACATCACAGCCGTGGACACATGTATCTCCCTGCTACAGGTGGGGTATGGAGCCCTGAAACAATCAAAAACATTTTGTCAGGATGAGCCGCCATTTTGTGATGAAGCGGCGCGAACATGTGAAACGATCTTGTCATGAACTTACCTAAACGGGCATAATTTCGTGACGTTAATCACGCCATAAGGCCAGCGACATGGTTACCCATCTCGCGTGCAAACCTCGCACAAAGGCGCATTCACCTGAAAATCGAACAAAGTCACTATTTACATCCGACTCATAGAAAATCACTTCCAACCAACGTGACACACTTCTTAACTTCACATGTCGCTCACCTGAAGAACTCCATCGCGATAAAATTAATTACAGATCTCCGATCGCAATTCCATTTCGGATGATCAAGCAAAGTGCCACACAAGCGATGACGAATCACTCTCGCCGGCGTGTTCCGTCTCACGACTCGTGCCAAAACACAAGTCCGTCGCTTCTAAAAAGACGAAATCTCTTTGGCAGAACGCAACAAAGATAAAACATTAAAACGAAATTGGCCATCAAATTAGCTATGATCAAGCTAATACAAAGATAACAAAAATACTTCACACCTGAATTTATAGGCTCCGTATTTATTGAAATGGATCCTAATAATAAAAGAAAATTAAAAGTTCGACCAGGCATCTCTGTTCTCGCCAGACGGGACTCTGGTCTGTGCGAGTCAATGCAACTGTCAACCGCCCGCCAAACGTCAACTGTCATCGTCACACGTCAGACAGCTATCAAATGACGTTATGAAAACAAAACAACCTCGTCAACATAATTCGATCGGAGAGATGTTTACACTTTAATCAAAGTGAAGTGAATAAATTAGAGCTTAAAATCAATCAATACGGAAAGGATTCTGTGACAATTAGTGTGTATAAACAAGGATCGCTATGCGAATCCAGGCGAAAAGGTAAAACTTCCATTCACAAAAAATACGGTGTTACAGTACCGTCTTCGCTGGGAAAGAAAATTTTTATTCAAAATGTCGAGAGAAACGACAAAATCTAACATTACCACATGCCCTAAACCAAACAAATCTTACTTCTATTTGTTGCCAGGCATCAGCTACCTCAGGACTCCAAAACTTGAATAACCAAGTTTGAGTCTATCCAGGGGACATTAAATAACTCGCACGAGTTCATGCGAACAAAGGGGAGCACCATCTCGGCAACTACAATCCCATGAAGGAGAGAGCTAACCCAAGCTCAACCCTAAACTGGTACCAAACACCTAGTTGGCCAAACAATAACAAAAAAAAAATTACTATAGCGAAAGAAATCAATTCAATTCCCTGTTTACATATATTTCAGTCTCATGAAACAATTACAGGTTTATTATAACAAAATATATATGCATTTAGCGCTGGCTAATTGCTTTTAATTTTAATTAAATTATATTAATCTATTTAATGGGATATTTAATTTGATACACCTTGTCAACATATTTCAGTTTTCAGAAATAGTAACAGGTTTAAATAAATTAATCAACGCAATTTAAAAAAAAAAAATTGATCGTATTGGTAAATGGTATTTAATTTAATATATATGTGTAATTTACCTAAACAACTAAAGGTGGTGCATTACTAAGCGAGTAAGTAATTACTAAGGTGAGGAGTGGAACATCCATAAATCCTTTTAACACCTAAAAACAATCAACAGCACACCATTACGACAAACGACATTCCACCATCTTAAGACTAGCGTAATACAAATGTTACCATCCTTGGCATCCTTTGGGGTCTACCCAAATGCAGCAAGGCCTACGGATGTAACACAAAAACATTAAAACTAACAGGCAACTACTCATTAATCGAGCCATGCTTCTAACCTAAAAAAACTGTGCACAAGGTAACACAATGGCAGACTCGAAATCCAGAAATAATCCGAAGATAATTCAAGCGCCTTCATTGTGACCCCGCACAACAACACCTCGGACGTCAAACGAACCAAGAGGCTCCCCATCCCTACTCTCCAAAGAAGTCACCACGTTACCCGATCGCATATCCCTCACACCATTTACAAATTTGGGAGGTAATTTAGCAGAAAAACATTCGGGTAAACCGAAGGCGTGATTATCAGGATGGACAGTAACAGCCTGGCCGTCAAAATGTCGATCCGAGTTAAAAGTCAAATCCAGTATTGTATCCGAGACACTATCAATTTCACAAGCCCTAACAGAATCAACAGAGGGAACACTCGCTAAAACATCAGGGGCGAGGTTAAAAGACCTCCAAAAGTTGATTCCAAAATGGACCGGAAGAGTAATCTTCGGTTGAACATAAAACTTTATTATTTTAGTTTCATTTTTAAAATCAATGGGAACATCCATATAATGTCGACAACAATACTCGGAGCCATTAGCAACTTTAATATATCGAGGTTTATTAAAAGCTCTCAATGGTATTCCGAGTTTAACCAAACGTTCATGGGCATTATTACCGAGCAAAGAGCAACCCGCCCCACTATCAAGTAATCCACTGACGGGAACACCATAGACCTTAACAATAACAAATGGTCTATCGTCTCCCAAACTAGGCTCAAAAGGGGTCTCTCTGCTAATATTATTCAGAGAAACTAAACCACCTAGTTTATTTTGCCGTTTACAATCCGGACAATCAGTGGATTTAAAATCAGGCTTACCGCATTTAAAACATAATAGCGGCCGAGGAGCCTTACAAAAATAAGTGGGGTGCTCATTGTTTTTGCATATAAAACAGTATGAAGAGCCCTTAGAACTGGAGTTCTGAACAGACGAAACCGGAAGCTTCTTATCAAAATTATTATTATTCACTTCCGTATTATTAAATTTAGTCGACGGTTTATAAACAAAATCCGGAGCAACAACAAGTTTATTAAAAGATGGTTCTGAAAACCCTTCCCTCTGAATGTTACCCAATTCAATCCGTTTCCCTACTTCCTTCAGGTGGTCAATAGATCGGACGTCGACCAGCAACAATTCGCGGTTGTACTCAGGACGTATATTACGCAACACAATCTTTAGTTTCTCCGCGTCCGATAATTCGAAACTTAAACGCGACATCATTCCCAAAATGGTGGATAAAAATACTATTAAAGACTCGTGCTTAGCCTGAGTGCGTGACCTAATCTCCTCCAGAAGCCGATCATCAAAATCAGGAAGATCAAAATCGGATTTTAACGCCGAAACCAATTCATCATAACATTGGAACTCGCACTTACTTGCTCGATACCAATAAAGAGCAGGGCCCTCGATCTAATCAGGAAACCCGGTGAATACATCCTCCTTAGGTATACTCCTAGCAACGCACAGCTCCTCCAATCTAGACAAGAAAGCACGAACACACGTAAAACCGTTAAATTTTAAATTGAGGGAACACAAATTATAAGATTTCTCCGGTTTATAAATCACCGTTCGACCATAAGAGCGGGGAGGGCTATCTTCAGTTTCAGATCCCGAAGAATCGTCATTTAATGTGATGTAATTAATAAGCTTCCCCTGTAACATAAAAAGTTCCTCCGGAGGATTAGCAATTCTAGAGATCCTCGAAAGAATATAATGAGCGCGTCCAATAAGGCGTGAACATGTAGCAACCGTAATATCATCATCACTAAAGGAATGAATAAGCAAATGAGCCTTAAACTTGAGAATCGAAACTTCCGAATCTTCACCGTCAAGAGAAACCGCCGTAGAAGAGATTCTCAAAGTACCCCTACGAACTAATTTCCAGGTATTTCTCAAAAGTTTCCGCAAATGATCCACACTGCTATTCTCATCAAAAGAGACTCTAAATATTGATAACTCGTGTTCAAGTTCATCCTTTAGCAAGAAATTAACGTTACAATTAAGTTCAGCCATATTGGCTACAAATTAATTAATTAACATAATTTAAAAAATGTTAAAATACTCAAAATACCTAAATGGACCTTAAGTATAGATAACTCATGATAAAGTTTCACTTTAATCAAAAAATTACCGGTACAATAATATTCAGTCATTATGGCTGAAAATTAATTAATTAAAATAATTTAAAAATATCAAAATAAATGCACCGAGCATTGAATTCACTTTTCTGAGCCACACGTTGGGAACGCCACTGTAATAAGAATTTTTGGTGGTGTAGAGAAATTGGGGTACCCGTTAGAGAATTTGGGGGACCCGTTGGAATTTCACTGGAATCAACCCTAGTAAGTTGTTTTCGACTCGGCTAGCTCAAATTGCACTTAGGGTCGTAGGTAGGCGTAGCTCAGACATCTGGGGTTATAATTAACCTTGGGCGCCGTTGATATTAATCACAAATGCAAGTTGCTAAAAGTATTAAACTTGTAAGCAGAAGTGCTAAAATGTCTATGAATTTATTTAAAAAACCCCAGATTGAAACAAAGTGAATTCAATGAAAACTCATATTTGATGCATTAATAAACATTTAATCGACACTGATACAATTAGTACAAAACCAGTATAATGGTATTAATAGTAATGAAATAAATTATAATAACTTAACCAGAATACGACACATAACCGTCGCTTTACTTAAACATTATACAAGTAACATCATTATTATTACAAATAACATCCTCCTTACAAGTGGGACGATACCCCAATTAAGACACACATTATTGCTGGCCTTCGCTCCGGCTCAAGCATATAAAATCGGCAAGCGCTTGTTTAGGACACTGCCCAACACATTCTCACTACTTATATATATATAAAGGTCTCTAAGTTGAGTTAAAATAAACTAGGGGTAATACATGAGGGCACAGGTGAACACTGCCATACGAACATGAACCGGCTATACATTTGGCATTTATGGTAAATAGGTGGACAGCGGCATGGCTTAATAATACCTTACGTTCCGCGGGTTACCTCCATGAGTCCCTGGGTTTTGCTGAATTGGCAAAACAGGTCAACAAACTTGAAACACCCATTGATCATCACATTCCTAACAAGCGAGCAGCCGAGACCGGCAACTTCACACGGCGCACAGAATATTCCACATCACAGCCGTGGACACATGTATCTCCCTGCTACAGGTGGGGTATGGAGCCCTGAAACAATCAAAAACATTTTGTCAGGATGAGCCGCCATTTTGTGATGAAGCGGCGCGAACATGTGAAACGATCTTGTCATGAACTTACCTAAACGGGCATAATTTCGTGACGTTAATCACGCCATAAGGCCAGCGACATGGTTACCCATCCCGCGTGCAAACCTCGCACAAAGGCGCATTCACCTGAAAATCGAACAAAGTCACTATTTACATCCGACTCATAGAAAATCACTTCCAACCAACGTGACACACTTCTTAACTTCACATGTCGCTCACCTGAAGAACTCCATCGCGATAAAATTAATTACAGATCTCCGATCGCAATTCCATTTCGGATGATCAAGCAAAGTGCCACACAAGCGATGACGATTCACTCTCGCCGGCGTGTTCCGTCTCACGACTCGTGCCAAAACACAAGTCCGTCGCTTCTAAAAAGATGAAATCTCTTTGGCAGAACGCAACAAAGATAAAACATTAAAACGAAATTGGCCATCAAATTAGCTATGATCAAGCTAATACAAAGATAACAAAAATACTTCACACCTGAATTTATAGGCTCCGTATTTATTGAAATGGATCCTAATAATAAAAGAAAATTAAAAGTTCGACCAGGCATCTCTGTTCTCGCCAGACGGGACTCTGGTCTGTGCGAGTCAATGCAACTGTCAACCGCCCGCCAAACGTCAACTGTCATCGTCACACGTCAGACAGCTATCAAATGACGTTATGAAAACAAAACAACCTCGTCAACATAATTCGATCGGAGAGATGTTTACACTTTAATCAAAGTGAAGTGAATAAATTAGAGCTTAAAATCAATCAATACGGAAAGGATTCTGTGACAATTAGTGTGTATAAACAAGGATCGCTATGCGAATCCAGGCGAAAAGGTAAAACTTCCATTCACAAAAAATACGGTGTTACAGTTTTATTACGGTGAATTTGAGTAATTCAAGTGTTAAAAGGTCTGCAGGCTGCGTGTAACTTGCGTACGTATCGCGTCTATATCGATACAAACGCGCGTCGTCGAGCGAACAAAAAGTCACGGTGTGCATAGGCTCTTGTAAAAACTCATAATTATCTTGCCATTTTCCCATCCCATCAGCCGTCAAATGTGCAGCCACCGCTTTCTTGACATGTCATCCTTCACGCAACCCATCCACCTAAAAGGTGTCCTCTCCCCACATGCCCATCCAAATTCAAATTCAGAACCTTTTTTACACATCAAGTAAATCAATCACACAAGTTATCATCATAATTCTACGGCTATTTCTGTCGTGGCACTATTTATAAGTATAGATTTAGTTTGTAATATCTAGGACTGTAGCTAACAATTATAATGATGAGTCGATCACGATAGTAAGTACATCTATCTAAGCCTAGCTCACATATTAAAACCGTTCGCATCGCCTCAATACAGAAAAAATGTCGTAAACGATAACAACGTTTTGATTAATTGCAGCGATTGTCGTAGCTTTCGTAGTAAAAAGCTTAGCTTTGTATAAACTGGACTGTTGGACGAGCAAAATTTGAAACACGGAATTTTAACGCAATAATTACAGCTTACCTGTGGGTCTAATCCTGCAAGCGTGGCATAAGCTAAAGCCTGTGGAATGACCGTCAAACCGACCGTTACACCAGCTATGAGATCTGCTATAGCTTTTTCAGTATTATATTCGGGTAGCCATTTTGTTATAGGCAACCGTTTGTGCATCAACTGCTTGCATCGTGTCTGTTTCTTCAATCGTTGTTTGGATGGAGATGTCATTTCGAGGCCCTGCAAACAAAACGAAATAACTTAGTACTTACATATAGAATTTATCTTATGCTGGCCATACATCATCCTGCCTATCGCCCAATCGGCATGACGTTGCCGATTGGATCATGTAGCTTGACCGTGGGTGGGCGTGGATTGGCATGACAGTTATCAATTATGGTAAACATGGACGAAATGCAAAATAAATCAAGCCTGGCGTCCGTCATGCCGATTGGACTATAGGCCGGATGATGTATGGCCACAATTATGTAACTAAACGTCTTAGAGACCCAACTTCAGACATTTCGTACCAAGTATTAAGCGACAACCATTCAAAAATATCTAAGCAAAATCAAACTAAACAAGTGATAAAATTTCTTGGAAAGGGATTGACAAATACAGCAAACATCGTAATAACGCTATATACAACCAATGGAAACCTTTCAAAACTCTTGTTCCCGATAAACAATACAAAAGTAGACAAAAAGAAACAACACACAACTTCCAAGAACATGATATAATAATATATTGCGGTACAAAAGTTCTTTAACATTGTTCATTTCCCATTTTCTCTATTGTAACAGAACTTTTCAGAGAGCGGGGTTTGAATCAAGTTTCTTGGTTAATTTGTATTAGTTGCTCTTAGACACTAGAAGTTACGTTGTTTCTGCTTTCCAATGGACACATCGGTAAACATCGAGCATAAACAAGACTGGGGTAAGAGCCAAGTTGTGTGCTGTGCGTCCATATTTAATCAATATTGAGTCAATATAGCAGCGACGCGTCCCACCTTTTCCCTCCACGGGGAATATTCGGGCAGTTGATTTAATTAAAGCCCTTTTGTGTAGTATACTTCTAATTTCCAAATAAATGCCCTGCCCTAAGCTGGTCTGAACCACCGAAAAACAAAGGTCCATCGTTATAGGGGAAAGGGTCAAAATAATCGATGTTTTATTGTTTGTTTGACACAATAAATATTAAAGTCCTTCATAATAATTCCATAATCTTTTGTTCGAGATAATTAATGAAAACATTCCCAAGGGTTGGCAGTTAATCTTTTGTATTTCAACCTTTCAACGGAATACGAGAGATGTGTATAAATATTTGATTCAAAGATTGAACAGTTCATAAAATTGCACAGAAGTTGAGATAAGTTACAAAGGTGGCTTTTTCTTTCGAAGATTTGCAGGAACTTGGGGAACAAATCAATTACTGTCAATTCACTTCTTACAAGATAACTATTGGGGGGAAAATTACTTATTAAGCGTAAGGGAGGGTAGAGCGTTGGTCATGTTCCAGATAATATTGTGGTCCGTTGTGTTAATTTGCGATGAGATGTAACATTGGCCTAATAAAACCTTCGGTGAACAATGTCGGAGGGGCGGCTTTGTTGCCTAAACCAGGTGGGTCTAAGCAATTATTTGGCCAAAATTGGATTGAGGATTTCCATTAACTCTCTGTTTGTGTTTGTACATCTTGGACGGTGTTAGTTTTATCGTTTGCATTGATAAAATTACTCTCAGCAAGTAATTAAATTAGGCACGTACATTTCGGACCAGGAAAAATACTTAAGTATTTACAATAATAATTAATGACACATGAAAAAAAGTGCTTTCAATTTGTGAACCTTATAAAAACTATAGGTAGTAGACACTACTATGTCTATTATAATTTATAACACACTTCATAGTGTTTGTCAAGGTAATGAGTTTTACTTTCTTAACAACCAATTTTATTGTCTGCTAGCCGTGACAGTATTGTGTCATTTAAATCGGTTTAATGGCCTTCAAGAAACATAATTTAATAGCTATGACATACCTTGTTAAAGACTATAGTAATTTTATATTGACATATACAGATTTTAGTAACATACATTATTATGAAGATCAAAATAATAACTTGCATGTGAGTTGCAATGTACTACGAGATCAGTAGCTGCGACAGATCATTATGGCTGGTTTACATGAAGCCAGTAGAGAGTAGGTAGTCAGTAGTTTTATACCATACGATGGCCGACGCCAGCGCTGGATTGGCACGAAAAGACATTTACACAAAGCCAGCGCTGGACTGTCATCGATTTCGGCGCTATTCACTGGACCATGGCCCACTATTATTTCTCGGCTGCTTGCTACAAGTGCAACGAGTGAGATAGAAGATGGCTTTGACTGGACCCATGTAAATCAACGTCAAAGCTTATCATTGTCGATTTATATTTAGCACTTTAGAAACATAAAAAATAGAGCTATGTTTTTATGTGCATATTTTAGTATGATATTATAGTTGCTAGATATTCTAAATCGTTTTCATTTGAGGTTTGCCTTGAAACGTAACTTCCTGGCGAATAGCAGGTTTGCTATAATTATCGAATCAGTAATTTATGTATTGTTTATTTTCACTTTTCCGACAAAATCGCTAGAATTATAACGGGTAATGTTATGAATTTTACCAAGTTTTGCACTTCAATTAAAATTTCTATGATCATCGATATCTAAGGTAGGTACTTAACCAAATCCTAGACAACCCTATGCGATGGTAGCAAAACATATCAAAATAATCCGAAATCGAGAAAAACATTTCTGTAATATAGTATAAATAAATATCTAAGTTAGTATGTTTTTGTTTTATGTGTAGGTATAGATACTACTTTTTAAATGTCTAAAGTTATTAAAAAAAACTAAAGATACTTCCAAGATATTCGTGCTCATAGGTCTCCGGTACTTTCTGACAGATTGTAAGCTCTTACAGTGCCACAACCTTTTCTGTGCCGGTGACAGCGGCGCTACGTATGTTTTTCTTTTTTTTGTAGTAATTTAACCGGCCCTGACTTCTAAGAACTTCAGCCGCCAGCAGCGCTATGGTTGGACATCAACTTGACAGCAAAATGACATTAAAAAAAATCACGTTAGTTTCACATTTTGGCCACCGGCACAGCAAAGTTTGTGGCACTGTACTATGACGTAACAGAGCACGTGACGGCTTGCGCGCGTATTAAATGAATGTATTGAATGAATATAGGCAGCAGACACAAACCATTTTAGAAGCTGAAAAAAATGAAAACAATTATTTTGAAAAACTTAACCCCTATCAAAAATACATGGTGTGGAATCGATTCTACTCTCGATATTGAACAAACTATTTTTAAATTTCGTTAAAAGTATTAACACGTTGTATATTACTTGTATGTACATACTTACGTCACAGGATTATTAGTGAACAAAATTACTCTCACGAATCCCCAATAGCCTATTTGTTTAATGACGTAGTGAATGCTGCCATTTTTATAGAGCACTATTCAAGAATAGCCTGATGAAGATTAACGAGGAGATTGTAAAATCAGGCCTAAAATTGCTCTAACGCTATTGTCCTGGGGAAAGTAAGAGAATTTATGCCTATTTATGAGAAACAGTTTGCCATTAGTTAAGATAAAGAGTTTAATTTGTTTTTCTCTATCTCCCTCTGAGTGAAAATCTGAGTTTGCTGGTCATGCTGATCTCTGGTATTAACAGACAGATGGGCACGGACAAGATAAAACCATAAGAAAGAATTGAACACTTTGCGGTAAAAGCCTGTATTCTGAAAATATGAAACATCAGTGAAAATTTAAATATAAAATATTATAATAATACAATATAAAAATATGTTCACGTGTATAGTCACGAGCAATTACATGTAAACAACATATTATGCGCGGCATAAAAGTTTTGAATTTTGAGGCATTTTTTTAATTGAAATGACAAAGCACGCCTTCAATTCTCGGGTAAATAACTCGCGTGATTTGATAAAATAATTGAATTTTATTGTGTGCGAGGCAAAATGTCTGCATGTCCCGAGCTTACTGGTTATACAAGAACACGGTTGTCGCACGCAATTGACGCAAACAAGCATTGTTACAAGATATTGGCGAAGTAGCTGAGTGAGACAATAGTAGATTGTACAACAAGTGCATAAAACGTACCATTTTACCCGAGACGTATATATAGTGGATAGTCAATTCGAGGGTAAAATGGGTTTTATCTACGAGTTATACACTCTGCTTTTCACTTCGAGTGTGAGGAAAATAAATAACAATATTGCAAAAAAGAAAAGATAGACTTCGCCATATTGGCGGGAAGACTTTCTTTTTTTTTATACGTGACAGTGGCAGCACAGTGACTTGAGCATAGATCGTAGTCCATAATGTTCTTGAAATACTTATTTCTTACAAAATCATAAATTTTGCCTAGTTTTATTAGTTTAGTAAGTAATTTAAAATGGATTGTGTATAAAAGTAAAGAAACAGAATGAAATAACAAGTTTATTTAACGAAGTTTAATTGCGTGTGTGACTGTTTACCCGACGACCTTTGTCTTAGAGTCTGAGACTTAGACGAAGATTTTACTTTATGCACTAGAGCATAAAAAGCGATTTTATGCAGCCTATACCCAACATAAACACGAACTTTACGAGCACGAGAAGTGAAAACTCAATATTGGTACAGATGATGAGTATTGGCGTATATGAATCAAGATAATAGGGTATTTTACTGTTGTTGAAATGTAGATATTTAATGATGACGTTAAAAAATATTGCAATTAAGAATACCAAATGTGAAAAAATAATTTGAATCTGTTTTATAATAAAAGAATTATAGTCTGTTTGATTTTGACTATAGCTGTCTCTTTCTAAAACGAAATCTTCTATGGCGTGACTATGACGTTACTAACCCACTGACGTCACTAAGATAGCGTCCTGTCCTTGTCTAATTATAAAGTTTGAAGTCCTATATCTTTGAAAATATTCAAGATAATTCAAAATGAAAACTTGTTTTGTGTAGCTAATATTTCGAAAAACATTTTAAAGAAATAAAAAAAAATCAGTAAAATACCGTATTATAATATAACTGAGTTTATGAGGAATAGTGGAGGTTCATGAAATTTGTACTAGGTATCGAACCATGTTTCCGGAGGGCGGAGAGAGATACAAGTATGGCAAAGGCATTTGTTCTGGCATATAGTATAGTACTTTGTGGTTCTAGCCAGAAGCTAAGTTCTTTAAAAATCCATATTGAGACTGACGCCGTCTCATGCATGCTTACGTTTATTGAAATAGATCTATAGAATAACATATCATTACACAAATTTAAATCACCATTCAAAAAATTAACATACACATAAATGTATGTATGATGTTGATCTATGTAAGTATGTGTTGTGTATGATATGTCTATGTACGACTGATACTACAGTGTATGTACTTACTGAAATGTAATGTGTGTCATCTGTGTTTTTTGTATCAGTGTTTGGTATTCTTAAGCAGTGGTGGCTACGTATTTTGGGCAGGATATAGACACAAAACTATTTTAGGACATTTCTATCCGATTGTTCAATTGTCACGTAGGTAAAACTAGTGAAATGGATTTCACATATTTTTTTGATATGGCTTGCTATCTGGCGTGTAAATATTTAGGTTACATTTCATACGGATAAAAATTCAGCTTCTCATAAACATGCTAAATGTTCTGATCAATTCGAAAAAGCTCAATTACATTACGAATTTAGGGTACGAAGACAGAGGCGGCCACGGAAACTTGTAAAATAGAAGCGTCACAAACTATTATATTTGTAAGAGGATCAAGGAAAAGTTATAATAGAAGAAAAATTCAACAAATTATTTTGCACTGTAATGTAATGTAAAATTGTAATGGATCATTTTAATTTAAAATCATATTCCTTAACTATCTTTAACTAAATAAAGCAACACCCAACAATCTACATCTACCACCATCAATTCCGTTTCTCGCACATATGTCAAGGAATAAAGTAACAAGTCATCAGATTCAACTATCGCCGAATCCTGAGGGATTGCAATCCCCGTCCCGCACTGTATCCGGGTGGCTATAAATCATGTTAGCCACGTAATTCGTCGATCAATCTGTCTATCCTTCTATCTATTCGTCAATGTCCCTCCGACGAATGTGTCGAAATCCGAAAATAACCATCGGAGACACTTCTTACAGTTGAAAGGATGTTCAAATCTTAAGGAGCAAATGGCAGAAAAATCTAAATTGATTAAATTACTGTTCAAGTAAGTAATGTTACAAAAAATAAATGTTTTGAGGTTTTCAAAGGAGAAGGCAGCAGAGCTGTAGCCAAAATGAAAAGAAAATTATACATTACACACTACATAGTGACCAGCTACGTCTAAGCACAGTAAATATATATGCTACTTCATAGATCTTGACTCGTATATGAGTGACTGGCACACAACAGCTCTAAACCGGGTGAAATGGAAGGAAGGTGGAGAGGCCTTTGCCCTGCAGTGGGACGACCCAGGCTGATTTATTTATTTATTTATTTTATAGGTCTTAGTCTGCCGTGAACGTGACTAAAGACATCGGTTACACGCTAATTCTGGCGTCAGTTCAGTCTCCTGTCAGTTTACTGTCATTCGAAACGGACTGACGAATACTATTAAAATTATTTAATTTTCATCAGTCTAGACCATCAGTCTGTCAGTCTGAATGGTTACACGATAATTCTCTCGTCATTCTGACCAGAATGATGGACTGAACTGACGCCAGAATTAGCGTGTAACCGATGTCATAAGGTCGTAGCATTTTTTATCCACAATAGGGCAATTTGACAGCTTTTGAAGGAAAGTAGAGTTTACTATCCGATTACCATAACGATAGTTTTTCATGCTAAGGGTGCCGTAATGATTTAGGTATGTGCTAAGTACAGGATATACGGACAGATACAACATAGGTGCTTTTATGTAATTAATTAAGTAATTGTGATTACATAGTGTGCCGGAATACTGGATGAGGAAAAGCTTTCTTGTAATAAAGGTGATTATTATTTTTTCTGTTCGGCAACATCAGTAATTATTTATAAGGTAGTGTAGTATGAATATCACTGTATAGTATTTTCTCTTTAGGTAACTCAAGATAAAGGTAACTTGATAATAGAACAGACATACTTACACTGACTTTGGTTGTAAACAATCTGTAAATTACATATTTGTTTACAATCCACAATTATAGGATGTAAGTAATTAAGTCATCCTTAAAGTTGTAGACCATCCAGACAAAAGCATCAATTACGAAAAATTAAATAGAATAAGTTTTTAGTAAAAATTTCATTTTTATGACAAGCTTTTTTGCTGACTGTACTTTAATATTGTATTGTCATCTAAACCAAACTAGCATACAAAGTTTCAGCTCAATCGGACATTGGAAAGTGGGTCAAATTTGGCTCGCAAGATTTGACCCGAACGGACATACATGCATACATACATACATACACTGCAAGTTAAATAAAAGCTTGTAAAAAGAGAAATAGCTCAGTCATCACTCGTTAAAGTTTAAGAAAGACAATTAACGAAAATTATACAAAAAGTACAATTTTTTATAGGAATAAACCACTCAGGCAAGTGCGTCTATATTTGATTGAATTGAATGCTTTAAAACAACAGTGCACGGCACTGTTTCTTACTCAAAACAATACTAAATATATTACAACTGAATTGTAAGAACATCGGAAGGGATGTAAACATGAAAACTCAATGGTCCGATAATTGCAATAACATATATTATGATAGTTTCTCATCAAATAGCGTTATTCTAAAATAAAAAAATACCAGGAAGGTGGTATATATTTTAAATTTAAGTAATATAAGGAGCTGAAAACATCTGTTGCTCTAAACAAGACCAAAGATCATCATCATCATGTCAGCCGAACGACGCCCACTGCTGGGCATAGGCCTCCCCCAAGGATCTCCACAACGATCGGTCCTGCGCTGCCCGCATCCAGCGGCTTCCCGCGACCTTGACCAGATCGTCGGTCCACCTTGTAGGGGGCCTGCCCACGGAACGTCGTCCGGCACGCGGTCGCCATTCAAGAACCTTTCCGCCCCAACGGCCATCGGTTCTCCGCGCTATGTGTCCCGCCCACTGCCACTTCAATGATGCAATCCTTCGAGCGATGTCGGTTGTTTTAGTTCTCCTGCGGATTTCATCATTTCTGATTCGATCGAGCAGGGAAATTCCAAGCATCGCTCTCTCCATTGCTCGCTGGGTGACTTTGAGCCTTCTTATGAGACCCATAGTAAAAGACCACGTCTCACTTCCATAGGTCATTACTGGCAACACACACTGGTCAAAGACTTTCGTCTTGAGACATTGAGGTATTTCGGACGCGAATATATGTCGGAGCTTCCCAAACGCTGCCCATCCGAGCTGGATTCGACGAGAGATCTCTTTCTCAAAGTTGGACTTACCTAACTGGACCGTCTGTCCTAGGTAAACATAGTGGTCAACAACTTCGAGTGTAATGTTCCCAACATTAACTGGAGCGGGTGCAACATGGGCATTGGACATGATTTTCGTCTTGTCCATGTTCATCTTAAGACCCACTCTTTGCGAAGCATTACCGAGATCTTCGAGCATTGTGTTCAGGTCTTCCAAGGTCTCAGCCATAAGAACTACATCATCAGCAAACCGTAGATGTGTTAGGTACTCGCCATTGATGTTGATGCCGCATCCTTTCCAGTCCAGCAGCTTAAAAATATCCTCCAACGCAGCTGTGAACAGTTTGGGAGAGATGACATCTCCCTGTCTCACACCTCGCTGTAGTTGGATAGGATTAGAGCTCTGGTTCTGTGATCGGACCGACATGGTGGCGTTTTGGTATAGGTACCTCAGCACCTCGATATACCTGTAGTCTATTTGGCACCTCTGGAGAGACTGCACCACGGCCCAGGTCTCGATCGAATCAAAGGCTTTCTCATAGTCCACGAACGCCAAGCAAAGTGGCAAGTTATACTCTTCGGTCTTCTGTATAACTTGCCGCAGCGTATGAATGTGGTCTATGGTAATAAAGTCTTTAGCCTTGCTTTCAACACCTGTTGAAAGCAAGGCTAAAGACCCTAGAGCCAAGCTTACCCGACACTATACCGAAGATATCCCGGACGTCAGCCTGTACGAGATTAGAATGGCTCTCAAGCAGCTCAAAAACAACAAGGCGGCGGGTGATGACGGAATCACAACAGAACTTCTAAGAGCGGGCGGTAAGCCGATACTTAAGGTCCTCCAGAAGCTCTTCAACTCTGTCATCCTCGAGGGCAAAACGCCAAAGGCATGGGGCAGAAGCGATGTGATGCTGTTTTTCAAGAAGGGTGATAAAACTCTCTTGAAGAATTATAAACCCATCTCGCTTCTGAGCCATATCTATAAGTTGTTTTCGAGAGTCATTACGAATCGTCTCGCTCGCAGGTTCGACGACTTCCAACCTCCCGAACAAGCCGGGTTCCGGAAAGGCTACAGTACCATAGACCAAAGATATTACAACGGAATTGCAAGAAAAATATTTCGATCATCGAAAACTAAAAGAAGATGGAAACAGGAAAAATCAATGATCACGATAATGACAGACAACAAACAACAACGGTTTGCTCAAACAGCGTTATTATAAAGGGAGAGGCCTATACTTTAAACTTAAGTAATACAAGGCGTTGAAAACATCTAGCATTCAGAACACTACCCAAAAAATTGCAAACTAAATACAAGGAAAAGAAGAAAAAGAACATCGGAGACTAAAATAGGGGATGGAGACACTAAAGTTCAATGGTCGTGATACCGACATCAACAAACGAGGGTTTACTAAAACGAGTAAATTTATAGGAACGAATAGACGAGAAGGTGCATCTAGCGGTACTTTAAACATAACTCGCACCAACAAAACACAAGGGCTGAACTGAAAACATCTGTTACTTAAAACAATATCAAAGATATTGTTGAAGGGCAATTTCAAAAAAAGCGTACTCCGCTTAAAAAAAATATTTTATTTTATAAGTTGTTTTTCTTTACAAATTTAACCATCATATAATAAGAAATATAATCACTACATAGTATAAAACAAAGTCGCTTTCTCTGTCCCTATGTCCCTTTGTATGCTTAAATCTTTGAAACTACGCAACGGATTTTGATGCGTTTTTTTTTTTAATAGATAGAGTGATTCAAGAGGAAGGTTTATATGTACTTTTTATCCCGATATTCCCACGGGAACGGGAACCACGCGGGTGAAACCGCGGGCGGCCGCTAGTTAATTATAAAGAAAACTAAAAAGGAACGCAGAATTCGAGGTATTTTCGCGATAATATCGAAACAAAACTGACTTTGTGGCGAAACTGGTTCAGTTGTGTGACTAAATTGAAAAGCATAATAAAAGGAAACTGTGAAACTAATGCGACTATTTAAATTTATTATACTAATTATACTTGTGACTTATTGATAAATCAAATAAAATAGCTTTAGTTTCAAGGATTAAACACAAAATTTGCGTTTTTTGGTTCGGCTATGTGACTATGTCACTTATTATTGAGTTAATTTTTAGCTTTACTTTAAAAACATAATAATTTATGTGATATATGTAGCTTTTTCGAAAAGTAAATTACATTTACTAATCATTTTCTGTGGCCGCACAAATTTAAAAGGTAAAAATCGTCTAATTTTATATATATATTAACTCCATCAATTTGAAGGGACAGTGACAAAATGGAAGTCTTAAAATTGACAAGGTTGCGTTCACATGGTTTAAAGATGGCCTTAATACTTTATAAAAAATATAATTTTTATAAGTAAAGATAATTCGATCACTGAATGTTAACCGTACTTCTCAATGAGGACAATTTTGAGGTTAATAAGTATTTATACAGTTAAAGTAAAATTTTTGGTGAAATACCTAATCGAAACAAGTAGTTATACAAGTGAATAGTACTTATAAGAAATAAAACAATAATTTTAAATATTCTTTTCTCATACTGTCTTTTATAACTCTTTTAGTTTTTTTATTTTAATTAGTCTTATTAAAACTTGTCACTAAATTAATTAATAGGAACTGTCAAGTTATAATTACATTATTTGAGATCACAAGGCAAGACATTACAAAATTAGGGCCAAACTTGAGTAAACCTAGCGCCTCCGCCGCTGCTGTCTGTAAATTTGATGAGGAAATAATAAAAAATAACAAATTATAATTTTAGTAATTCATTAATTTGGTCAATAAGGATTCGCAATGTGAAATAAGCTTTACGCTTTCCGACCTGTTGTGACTTGCCGTTCCGGTATTATGTGACCGTAGAATAAGTCACAAAACGGAAGTCACTTAATGCTACTTTCTTGTAGTTTTAAATTGTTTAAAAATTAGAAATCGCACTTAGCACTGTTAACTTTTTGATATCAAATACTATATAAATTTTGTAATGTGTCTACAATAACAATAATTAAAGAAAAGGGAATTTTAACGGCAAAACATGGTCACATACCTGAGCAAAGAAATCGAAACATACAACACTTCAACAGTTAAGTCCACGCTGTCACGAAAATCAGTATGACAATGTAATCAAAATAGCGTCTCACGATGAATGACGTCTGAATTTTTGCCATTTCGAGCCGAATTTTTACACAATGAGTAGATTTTCTTGTTAAAAAAGCGGTCACAGTTAGTCTAAATTTTCGATTTCAATTAAATAATTTATTTTTGATAGAAATTATGTAAAAAATATATTAATGAAACTTTGAACTGATAAACTAAACATTCAAAAATTGAAAGGGTATTTACTAAACCGCTCGCATACATGGAAACTTTTGGAAAAAAATATTTTCTGACGTCAGTTGGGAAGGGGACATGCAGATTTGATGGGCTTCAACATTTTAAAATCTTCGTAAATGTAATATTAAGTGAATTATCAATATAGAGCCAACTTACAAATATATTTAATAATATGCTTATTTCACTTATATGAATTTATTCTGCTAGAAGTCATTCATCCCAAAAAAATAAGCGAATAAATCTGAGGGACAAGGCAAATACCGCGGGTACACTTTCTTTTGAAATTGCCCAACTAAAATGCAGGAAAAAAAGTTACAACATCGGAAACTAAAAAAAGGATGGAAACACGAAAACTCAATGATCGCGATAATGACAGACAACAAACGAGGGTTTGCTCAAACAGCGTTATTTTATAGGAACAAATTGCCAGGAAGGCGCGTCGATTGCGCGACGACGATTTGTCGCGGCCACCGTAGGCGCGGCACGTACAGATCATTAATACAGAATTTCGCGTACTTTTTCAGTAAGAATCTGTGAGATATATTTCGTAATAAAAGAGTTATGTACGAATTATACATGCGAGCGGTAAAGGATTAGCGATGGAGGATAATTTATTAAGAACCTGTGGAAAACATGGAGGAAAATTTAATGATCAGTGTAAAACATTTTGAAGATAACGGGTCTTTATGAGTATTATGAGTAGGTAATGTAACCCACCAAGTCAACGGATGTAATGGTATGAAATCAAATCATTATAGCCTGTTATTTGCTTGAAGTATCATAATATGAAATTGAAATCATTAGAAATCTTCTTAGGAAGTAGTTACGTACACTACTATCAATGTCATGATTTTTCCCAAGGAGTCGTAAAACGTTACCTAAGTTTTTATTTTCAACCAAATAGCATCCAGTGTCATCTGTAAAGTAAGTACCTCTAATAATACACAATGAAATAAAATTGTATAGTTACTATACAAAGTAGACGAGTTGACCTCCGATATGGTAAGTTAAATCGAACAGTAAATACCTAGATATCTTGGTAATAAGAAGTGCACTATTACTATTATCTATCAATGTCACGTTTTAACCCAAAGAGTCGTAAACCAGTATTTACGTTTGTTCTTATTACCAGTTTGCATGCAAGAGCCTTCTACAAAGTATTCTAACCAGCAAATGTCGTAGGTAGGTACTAATAATAGGCGAAATAATCCAATTCGCATCTTTTATCCAAGATAATATAATGACGGTAATGATTTCGATTTCATTTCTCTAGATTGTTGCAGATATCAGCAGTGATGACATCTTTTCTAAGAAGAGGAACCTAATTACCCACTGCTACAATTTTTTTGTATGACTGTGGGAACGGTGTCACACTGCCTGCATACGAGAAAGACTTTTGGTAAATCTGACGCGATGAGCTTGATATGTGAGCACGATACCTTACATCCATGAACTCGGGTTTTAGAAGGGATTATGAACTCACGTTTTAGCGCCTCAAAAGTAAGTCGCAGTAGGCATACATACATTAATAGTAGGCATCAAGTACGAAAATGAAGGGATGCAGGTGAAAGACGGTTGTGAAGAAATATCGGGTCCTTCCACTTTCTACCGGCGATTTTTCAACCGGTGAATATTTTTTCCACATTGTACCGGTTTCTATTCCACATTCTACCGGCGATTTTTAAATTAATATTTAATTCCAGATTCTACCGGCAACCTATTCCTTTTTCAACCGGTAAAAAAAATATTGAATTATATAGCAAAATTATTCTAATGAAACAATAAGAAATTTAAATAATTACACTTTTCTATTACCTAGACTGCTATAGGATCCAACAGTTAGTTTAGTGTTTTGGGTTTGCAAGTAAAAAAAGGGTCCTAGGCACAATATAATAAAACTATAAACGAGCCAATTCTGTTCAATGAAAAGAAATAGAAAAAAATACCTCCAGGGGTGAATTAACGAAACAGATACCAAAAATATGCTTTTTAAATTTTTTGACTGTCTGTCTGTCTGTTGTCCGAGTTTCACGCAAAACTACTTAGCGGATTTTGATAAAAATTGTTTAACGTGATGAACATTTTCTATGGACGTAAAAATAACGATGGTCTGGTACACTTGATGTAGAACCCTAGCAGACCAGCTAAACTATAAGAGATGCAAAATAGAGCGTCTTATAAGAGAAGTTGTTCTGCGTGATAAGTATTTTCTATTGAATAATAAAACAATAATCTAAAGTCTGGCACATCTGATGTCCTCCAAGAGCCCAGATAAAGCTTAAGATATATGAAAATAGCGCTTGTTTAGCGAATGAGCACTATCTGTTTACGTATGTGGTATCACAACTGCTACTTTTTACAAAGTTCTTATAATATCTTGAGCATTTAAATAAAAGATTTTCTTAAGAATTGATTCTCGTACATGACATGGATGAAACTTTTTTTATATAGCTATTGGCCCTCGGCAACATATAGGCTGTAATTTATTTTGAAGATCGAAATAACTGTTTTTTATCTTACAAATTTATTTTATAACCCGGGATGACGTCGCGTCGTGTAGTCCACGCGGACGAAGCCGCGGGCAGCCGCTAGGCACATTATAAGAAAAATAAGACTGAATAATTTTTTTGTAGTTTAATCTTTGATATTCTATTAAAATTTTAGTTTGTTGCTTGTATACCTACGGGTTTGAGAGAGATAGATATTTATTTAGTTATTATCATAAAGTATAGGTAATAAAGAACTGATTACTTACTATTTTTGATCTTTTTATTTATTGAAGTTGGCTCTCACTTCAAATATTTTACGTCTTTGATGAGATTTAGTTATCATAAAGTATAGGTAATAAAGAATTGATTACTATTTTTGATCTTTTTATTTATGTTAAACCTACTTATGTATACCTACGGTTTTGAGAGAATGATATTTATTTAGTTATCATAAAGTATAGGTAATATAGAATTCATTACTATTTTTGATCTTTTTATTTATGTTAAACCTAAGTACCTGTTACACCTACGAATTAATTAAATATAATTTAATTTATTGTCTATTATACCTAACTTTCTAAGGTGCCGGTTGAAAGTGGAAGAATATTTGTTGACCGGTAGAAAGTGGAAAAAATATTTGCCGGTAGAAAAATCGCCGGTTGAATGTGGAAAAAATTAATCACTTAGTTATAAAAAAAAAATATTAGTGACGTTAAACACACAGTAAAAATACAATGGGAGGACGACTTAGTTTTAAAACTACAGAAGTCCTAATTACGTTGATACGATCATAAAAATATATGACTATGATACTACTTTTCTGGTGTTGCCTATTGTCATTTTAAATAATTTATCTGAAGAACTTTGTTTATGCCTACTTTCGTACTAAAATTATAAATGCGAAAGTATCTTCTGTCTGTCTGTCTGCTACGCTTTCACGCCTGAAGTGCTTAACCGATTTTGATGAAATTTGGTACAGATAACACACATTAGACTTTGGGAAAGGACAAAGGCTAATTATTATCCCAAAAAAACACATATTCCCGCGGGATAACGACATGTAGACCACGCGGGCGCAGCCGCGGGCGGAAGGCTAGGTTAAAATTAGTAATTTGGGTTTCTTAAAAATATTTCGCATATCCAAAACATGTGCGATGTGGATTATAATATGGTTTACTTTAAAATCAAAATACTTTCTAATGTCAACTTATTAGAATGCGCTTAGTTCACCAAGTTTGTGCCATATAAAGGTCGATGGCAGTAACAGTTTTCGCCAATAGGTACGCCTCTTTATTTGGCAGTAAAGGGTTTAACTAGGTTATCCAACAGTTTAAAGACAGTAGAACTGAATTGATTAGTCATTACTTTGAAATTCGAGTTCATTATATCCACCAGGCCAGTTTTTCACGACATATTTTCTACGAGATTCCTTCTAACAATAGTATTATTCATCTCGTATTGTATTTGAACGTCGCTGGGGTCTCGAGACTAATAAAAATACTACCTACCTACTACTAAAAGTCAAAGTCTAACAAACATTGGAACTTTAATTCTTAAATTTCTTAATAGAGTTCAAAACACTGTGGTCTTTTAATATATAAAAATCTTATGTCAACGTGCTTGTTATCAAATTCCTCCGAAAGTGCATGACGGAATTATTTTTTTGTGTATATTTGGTAGGTCTGAGAATAGCCACTAGCGCCGCCAATTCATTTATTATTATTACTGTAAACCAAGTAAATATTAAAAAGAAAGAAACAACCATGCCCTCTTAAATTGTCTCTAATATTTTTTTAATAACTCTTTAATATCTTTCATTCTTTGTACTAGTTTTAAAATCTAATTAAATCTGGGTTTTAAAACTTACAGATAGGATGAAAACTGTTGGAGAGTTATTTGAGAACTGTTAGAGACAATTTAAGAGGGCATGGTTGTTTCCTTTTTTACAAGCTTTTATTTAACTTGCAGTGTATGTATGTCCGTTCGCAAATCTTGCAAGCTAAATTTGACCCACTTCCCAGAGTCTGATCGAGCTGAAACTTTGCATACAGGTTTGGTTTGGATGACAAAACAATATTAAAGTACAGTCAACAAAGCTTGAGCAACAAAGAAGCTTGTCATAAAAACGAAGTTGTTTACAAAAAAACTGATTTAAATATTGATCTGGTTTACGTATAATAAAAATGAATGAATTGGCGGCGCTAGTGGACCAATGTTAGCGTCTTAATTTCCCGAAATTCCACGAAAACGAAACCCCGAAGCGCAGCTAGTAACAAAATACAAATTAACATCAGAACTTGTACCGAATTATTTAAATAATAGTCACATGCAAAGAATATAATCCTAGTTAACTTAAACTTTACTTATATTTAATGTTAATTCATACCCTGAGACTGTCGACGCATGCTTTCTTGTTCAATGGAAAATCTTGACTCTTGATCCGTTATGAATGAAAGAATACAGTGCGACGATGTGTAAAAGCACAGTACCTACCTAATAACAAAACCAGCAACTTCGGCCATAATAAATTATGGTATCCATGTTAGTTCAACGATTACAAGTTGTCGATTCATCAAATAAACGCCGGTAGGCTCAGCACGTAGTTTGCTCATCTATCCGGGTCCTTCGGAACGCGATCCGTCGATTTTATCGCGTCCCGGATTATAAGAGCTGCTTGGTCGTCGAATATTTTTAACGTTGATAAAATATTGTATTGGAAAATTAGATCCAACAACATCGAGCAGTGTTAAAGAAATCGTTTTTCTACAGTTACGTGTAAAGGGTGAGTATTTACACGTAACTGTAATTGAGAATTTACAGCACGTAGCTGTAAATTGAGGATAGCCAAGTTAAAATAAGAAATGTTGTGATAATAATTGTAGTAAATGAGGCCTGATCTTGATTCGATAGTACTTTTGACTAAAAAAATATATTTAAGAACATCTTTACTGAAATAAAACTTTCGTTATGTTATACAGGTAAAATTACCTATAAGCACATAATAATATTTGTCCTAAAGGTAAAATTAAAGAAAGATACATTTAAAGCATTTTCAGTTAAAACTTGAGGAAAAGAGCTAAAGCCTTCGTTCGGTGGAGTGCTGAGGTGGAGCGTTATATTTTTATGCACTGGTAGTGCACTGATGCAAGCTGATGATGATGCCGTTGATTACAACGGCATCCTTATCCGGCATTATTCCTTGACAAGGAAATAAATCTGTCAAAGAATAATTTAAAAAAGTCATACTACTATCGTATTTGAAAAAGCAAAATTTAATTGACTCTTAGCAGTGGGAAATCCCTATTTTTTTGCGATTACATAGGCAGGTACTTTCTATTCGATTTACGAGCTATTAAAACACTTCCTTATCTAAAAATACTTTTCTATTTAAATTCCATAAGATAGCCTTACAGAATATCAGGATCTTACGTTTAACAAATAGCCGGATCCGTGTTAGCTCAGCGATTACAAGTCGCCGATTCATCAAGCGAGCGTTGGGGGTTCGTCACGTACAAGGCTCATTTATTTGGAACGTCCAAAACACAATCCGTCAACTGCGTCAACGTTATCGAAAAACGGGACACACAATGCCTTTCGGACAACAAAATTAAATTTATTTCGAGACCCGAGCCCCGGGTGATTTTATGGAGGCGACAAGCATCTCCATTTATTATCGTTAGTAAAATACCTAAATAATGTAAGGTTTGGCGATTACTCGTTGCTGGTTGAGTTGCGATCGCTAGAGCGATCCGGTTGTAAAATCCAGAACTTATTTCATCATCATCATGTTATCGGTCGTACGAACGCCCAGTGCTGAGCATAGGCATAGCCCTCCCCCAAGGATCATACGTTATATTAAGGATATACATTTTTCACAGTACCTTTTAAAATTGCAGCCATTATTAATAATCAAGTATGACTTGAGCGGAAAGGAAGATATTATGTTTAACTAGCTTTCCGCCCGCGGCTTCACCCGCGTGGACTACATGACGTTATCCCGCGGGAATGTGACACTTTTCCGGGATAAAAAGTAGCCTATGTTCCTCTCCAGGCTACAAAGTATCAATGTCCCAAATTTCAGCCAAATCCGTTCAGCCGTTTTGGCGTGATTGAGTAACAAACATCCAAACATCCAAACATCCAAACATCTAAACTTTCACATTTATAATATTAGTAGGATGGCACAGGGTTCCGATGATTAACCCTTTATAAGAACGAGGAAACTAGAGATGTTACGAAAATAAAATTTTAGTTTTTTGGTACCTACCTAAGTAGATTTTTTTATGAGTTTTATGTATTTTTTTTTTTTCAAAACGGAATTTCATTGATTGAGAAATATTATATCGCCTTAAATGCGATGTACCTAGTTCGATATGTCGTTTATGATTAGCGGTGTAACTAACACATTGTTTACATGTACCCTATCTCACGCCAGGTTGACGAACCATAAAATACCATTAAAAAACTGGTTGGCATGGGAGCTTTGACCTTTCACGACCCAGTGTTATCACTTTATCAGCCTATCACGTGAAACATGCATGCATTTCATGGGAATTTATGCAAGAATTCGTATAAAAAACCTAAACGAACGGTTTAATTTCCATTCCGGTGAATGTGGTTATCAGAAGAATTGGATACATTGGTACCTACTAGGTAGCTAACATACTTAGTGAAAAGCGGTATTATTATTATGATCAAATTAGTTTGTCGAAAATTAAAAGGTGTAGTGTCAAAATACCTATAGATGCTAAAAACACCTAAAATCACAATAAGTAGGTACTTACTTAATGTTTGGTATAAATTACCCACCCTGTTTCTTTAATTTACATAGGTAATATAATATACGTGACGAAACGTAGAATTGCTTTTACACAGTATTTTTTTTTGTAAAATGCCTTTGCTAATATAACTAAATATAATTTATTGACAGTTAAAATTCTGCAGCTAGTTGACACAGCTTGACATTTTTCAAAGTGTTACGTAGCTAAAAAGTGTCTGAAACTGTAATTTACGTAAACACTTGTGTCAACATAAAATAATTAAGCATCTAATTAATTGTTATTTAGATAAAATTTTAGTTAATTTCGTAAGAGCCATTTTTAAGAGACTTATTTTTAAACAGATTCTACATTCCACATGTATTTTATTATTTTTGGGGAGCTTACAACATCATTTACAATGCATCTTATATTACGTAAATACCTACTTAAAAGCTAATTACAAGCTACCGCATATAAAAGCAGACTGAAATTTACAATTAAAATAACAGTAAAACAAAAACTAACTCTGCATTAATTCAGTAGTTAAAATTGTTTTAACCTGTCTTACGCTAGTACAAAAAATATCGAAGCTGTTATCAGAGCATATCTTATTGAAGTAGTCACATGATCTTGGCATAAAACTATTCATTCTATAGTTGGTATGAGCGAAGGGAGTGCGAAGCCACATACCTCTATGGTGCAATGTATTATTTAAAGAGCTCCGGACAGTCCAGGGCCCCGATCGCGGTATTTCTATGATGTATTAGTTGGCATAGACAAGTGCACGTGCAGTTGAAGTGCAATTGACGTGTAAAACCGTTTTTGATAACGCGCGGCTTTGACAGTGCGACAACGTTTTCTGTTCCGGTGATAATCTTTGGAACTAAAACAGTTTTCATACGACAGTCTATTTTGACAGCTAATTTCGTATTGCAAGTGGTTCCTCTGTCATGGATGTCACCGGATCTATTCACCGGATTGTAGGACTATAGGTTTGCGTGATGTGTGCGTCGTTATGTCATTACGGTAATGCAAAGTCAAACGTCAAGACCCAAACGCGATGAAGACGCGCTGCATAGAATTACGGCGATTGGCCCGCAGTTTACTTTGAGCGATCTTTAAAAGGAAGAACACGTCAGCAATGTTTCTTCGTAAAAAAAAAGGTAAAAGATGAAAAGATGAGCAATGTTGCTCATAGGCCCTTTTGAGCGAAGTACCTAAAATGCACGATGCCACTGCTGCGTAACACCTAAAACGCGAGATACCTGAAACACGAAGTTTAGGGTTCCAAATTTGGGAAGCGTATTCAAGGTGACTCCGAACAGAGGCACAATATATTATATTTATAGTTTTCATATTTCTAAATGGCTTAGACGATCGAATCACAAATCCAAGAGCCGAGCATCTACCGAGGCATTGATTTTTTTGTTTATAATCAAAGTTGAAAGTATTACGTTTACGAGTGAAGTTCATAGATAGACATTTGACAACGTTAAGATCTAGTTTATTTCTAAGACAATAGTTATCTAATCTATGTAAATCATCTTGCAAAAGAAGCGCATCGGAGATATTGTTGACCACCCTAAAAATCTTCATGTCATCAGCAAACAGGAGAAACTTAGAATTTTGGAAACATGACTGAATGTCGTTAATAAATAATACAAATAAAAGTGGACCTAGCAAAGATCCCTGGGGTACACCGGACGGAACATTCACCCAACCCAAGTGCATGAAAAACCATTCAATACGACTGCCTGCGATCGGTTCCTAACACACCGTGAATACCGAGAGACTACAATTTTGCAAGTAGGATATCATGGTCAATGCGGTCAAATGCCTTGCTATAGTCTGTATAAATAGCATGAACCTGATTACCGACATCCATGCTGTGCGTAAGAAAATCGTTGAACAGGATAAGGTTAGTAACTGTTGACCTACCCCTTAAAAACCCATGCTGCTCGTCAATGAAGCTTGATTACAAAGATTTGTAAAGCTGATTGTACACGATGTGCTCAAGTACTTTAGCAAGCAGGCACAATTTGGAGATTAGTTTTAGTTTTGAAAATGTTCAAAAAAAAATTGTTAAGGCACTAAATTACCGTACCGGGAGTGGTTCCAGATTAAATTCTGACAATCATGACGATTCGTTGAAGCACAATCAAATAAATGCAACATCTTCAGAATAGACGCGACTGCATTGATTCGGTTTTTTTTATATAAAACTAGCGGACCCGGCAAACGTTGTTTTGCCATATAAATTTTACTAGCTGTGCCCGCGACTTCGTTCGCGTGGAATAGTGACTTTCGGCAGCATTTTTCATTTTTTTAGCTAATAAGGTTTTCGTTTTTTTGTGTATTTATTTTATATATATTAGTTTAGCGCTATGATACATATTAACACATTAAAAAATTATCTCACATAGCCTTCCGCCCGCGGTTTCGCCCGCCTGTACTACACGACGTTATCTCGAGGAAAAGTTATATTTTCCCGGGATATCAATTAGTCTTTATCACTCTCTAGCTCCTAAAATATCCACATACTAAAAAAACACGCCGATCCGTTGCTCCGTTTTAACGTGAAAGACCGATATACAAACAATACAAACAGTATGTCAAAAAAAAGAACTTATCACGCTGAACAACTTCTCTTAAGATGCTATCTCATATAGTTTAACCTGGCTGCTAGGGTTCCACATCAGCTGGCCTAGCATGAACGGCTTTTATCATGCGATATGATATAGCACGTCATGCTGTCTTGCTTACCTACCCCACTAAGGTGGAAGCAAGACAGCAAGACGTGCTATATCATATCGCGTGATATAATGATGGTAATGCTAGCCAGGCAGGTGTACCAAGACCTTCAAACTTTGTACGTCAATAGAAAATGCTCACCACATTTAACAATTTTCCATAAGACGGTATTTTTATATCTCTCATAGTTTGGCTGGACTGCTATGGTTCCACATCGGCCATTTCGATCTTCTAAATAATTATAGCCTACCTATGAGTTGGCGACAACTAATAGCTATATAACAAAAAAGTTTCATTAAAATCCGTGCAGTAGTTTTTGCCTGAAACGTGGACAACAGACAGACAGACAAAAAATTCTAAAACTATATTTTTGGTATCTGTTCCGTTTAAGAAGACCCTTGGTGGTATTTTTTTCTATTTATTTTCAATGTATACAGCCCCTGTACCGGCAAAAAAATATGGATATGGACATGGGCTTCATTTGACATTTGATGCCCATATTTTGTGCTTTTAAGGGCATAATATGGGCTTCAAATGTCAAATGAAGCCCATGTCCATACCCATAATTTTTTGCCGGTAGCCCCCTGAATAGAATCGCATACAGTTTTATAATAAGTATGAATTATTTTATTTATTTACTTAATATACACGGTAATTTTTTTATCACCCCGGATAAAATTTAAAGGATTATTCTGCTCATGAAAACAATCAATTTTTATTATGAGACCAACACAAAAATCGCAAAAAAACAGCTATTCCATACAAAAGTGCAAAAATATTTAATCAAAATGTATGAAACAGCTGATATTTTTTCGCGATTTCAGTGTTGGTCCTATAATAAAAGTTGATTGTTTTCATGAGTAAAATAATCTTTAAAAATATCCGGGGTGATAAAAAAATACCGTGTATATTACTTAAACAGTACCTACGTATTAACACATTAAAAATTTATATCAAATAGCCTTCCGCCCGCGGTTTTGCCGCGTGTACTACACGACGTTTTTCCGAGGGAATGTGATATTTTTCCGGGATAAAATTAGCCTATGGGACTCTCTAGCTCCTAAACTATCCACATACTAAAAAAAACAGGTCGATCCGTTGCTCCGTTTTGACGTGAAAGACGGACATACAAACAAACACACTTTCACATTTATAATATTAGTATATATTGTATGTCAAAAGAAAATACTTATCACGCTGAACAACTTCTCTTAAGATGCTGTATTTGTATCTCTTATAGTTAAGCTGGGCTGCAAGGGTTCCAAATCAGGAGTACCAGACCTTCGATATTTTTCCGTCAATAGAAAATGTCCATGACGTTAAACAACTTTTCTTAAGACGCTATGTTTGTATCTCATATAGTTTTATCTGGCTGCTAGGGTTCCACATCAGGTTTACCAGACCTTCAAACTTTGTACGTCAATAGAAAGTGCTCATCACGTTTAACAATTTTCCTTAAAACGGTATTTTTATATCTCTCATAGTTTGGCTGGACTGCTATGGTTCCACATCAGAAATTGCGACCTTCAAAATAAATTATAGCTATATGTTGGCAAGGACCAATAGCTGTATAACAAAAAAAACTTTCATCAAAATCCGTTCCGTAAACTTTTTTGCCGACGTCATCACACGAAAAAATTCATCCCCTGTTTTCACCCTCTTTAGGGTAGTTTTTTTTTACAAACTTTGAATGTCGTATTTATTTATCTAATCAAAAGCCTATAAAATAATTTTGAAGCTTCTAGCTTTAAAAATGACGTAATTTCCATACAAACTTTCATCCCCTATTTCAACCCCTTACAGCCCTTTGTTCACATAAAAAAGTATCCTATGTCCTTTCTCAGGCTCTAGACTATCTCTGTACCAATTTCTATTCAAATCGGTTCCGTAGTTTAGGCGTGATTGTGTAACACACAGACAGACAGATTCGCATTTTCGCATTTATAATATAAGTAAGGATTGGACATGAACTTCGTATCACCAAAATCTGCCTGCCATAAATGTCACTTATTAAAAATAGGTAATCCAAAGAGACAAAAACGTCACTGATTACATACTCTTTGACATACCTACTCTTTGGAAGCGGCTATGTAGGAAATGACAGTTGTGTAAAGTACGACAGTTTAACGATTTTATTTACAAAATTACCATATTTATATTAAAACTTTTCTGAATTAAAAGTAGCCTATGTTACTCTCCAGCTCTCAAATTATTCCCATACCGAAAATCACGTCGATCCGCTGCTCCGTTTTGACGTGAAAGACGGACAAACAAACAAACAAACAAACAAACAAACAAATAAACAAACAAACACACTTTCACATTTATAATATTAGTATGGATAGTATGGATTATACACAGTTTGTTCGATGTCCCCCTCACTGCTTGGTAGGATTATGTAACTTCAGGGTGCCGCGCGCGCGTAGGCGCAATTGCCTTTTTTAAGTTGATTTAGGTATTTATTTATTTACGAATGATGTTTTTTATTGTTTTGTTTTATACAGTGTACATTTTATTATTCATTATGTTTTGAGTAGATATTAAAATGCCTTTTCTTATTTTTCATTGCATATAATTTGTCAGTTTGGTTTTAAGGCTTAACTAGTTTTGGTTTCTGTGATTTTTAGTTCATGAACATGAATCCTGCATTAAGAAAAAAAAAAGCCTAGAGAAAAATTAAAACAAAATAATGAAAAATGGGAAGAGTTTTTAGTAAAAGAAAGGGTAAGAAATGCAGAAAGGCAGATAAAAATAAAAAATAGTTTTAAGTCAAGACGAACAAGAAAGAGCGATTTAGGACGAAAGAGAAAAACTCC